>CAKJTW010000006.1:55000000-56250000 GCA_917880005.1 Nanger dama | reverse complement strand
GTGCATAGTCACTAGAATATATCATCTATTTCACTGTGTATGTTCACTGTATATATTCATTATATATGCATTTAAGTGTGTATATATATATATCTATTTTCCTGTGTATATTCACTATATATATCATCTATTTCTTTGTATATAGTGCTTAAATAACAGAAGCTGTCTGTTTTTAATACGTTTTATTATTTATTCAATGAGATGAATAAAAGTATACATTTTAGAGCTGGATTTTAAAGAACTGAATTAGTATCAACAGTATATGATTTTTTTTTCACAGCTTAAGAAAATGGAGTATAGAAACACAGTAGTGTGGATTTTTCTGGACATTCTAAATAAAGTGTTTCTTCTGTGTAACATTTATATGTATGAATATATCCACAGTTTGGAAGATTTTAAAACACTTCTGTGTGTGTGTGTGTGTGTGTGTGTGTGTGTGTGTGTGTGTGTGTGTGTTGGAGGAATTTTTAGCTGTCAGAAGATTTTCTTATCTGACATTTTACACAAGTGAGTCAAAATTTAAGAAAAGCAATAATTTATTCCCATTTATGCACATGAATTATAAGTAAAGTCACAGGTATAAGCCATACTGTGTACTTTTTGCAGAAGGACAAAGCATCTGTTCTTCAAATGAGATGGAGGCAGCCTCCGGGAGATTGCTGAGGCTTCAAAGGCACTTGCCGATTTTTAAAAGTATTATCTAGAACACCTTAAGGTGCAATGTTTATAATGTAGTTACTACGAGGCTGTTAGGTTCATTGCCAAATAGTGTTCAGCATCCAAAGATCAGATAAATTAGATTTTAATTGGGTTTTAAAGCTGAGGTGAATAAGTAGATAAGGCTGAATTAGTCAGAAACATATTGATGTAATAAAGCCTTTGGTTCTGTTAGGCTTTTGCACCAAATACCAAGAGTCTCTCACTGATAAAGGATGTCATGGAGCAGTTCAAGAAGATTGACATTGATAGGTGGAGAGGACTAAGGTCCGACGTAATCATGTTACCTGGAGCAGTGAAAAACCAGAGGCCCAGCCTGAGCTATTAGTTATATCAAAGGATTTTGAACACAGAATGAAATGGAGTTTTAGCAAGCTGATGAGACTTCTTAAACATAGAATTTATTATTTCTGTTAGTATTTTTTAAAACAAAATTTCAAGGCATAGAACCAAGTTGTTTGTGTCTGAACTTGTTGAGCGACTGATAAATGCAGAATCCAGATAGTTGAAGTACTTAGAACATCTGATTCCAATCTAGCCTTATGTCTTTTTAAGGTTTAACTTTCTATGAAAATCTGGTCTTTTTCAGTCCCTTTCTCTTTCTTCTATCTGTTTTGGAATAAATATACTCAAATGATTGTTCTCTTAATGTGGTTATAAAATACATCCACTGAAATTGTTTTGTTTTCTATGGTCTTTAAAAAACATACCTTCTTAATATTTATAGAACCTTCTTTTGAGTACTTTAATAATCTTCCCCCTAAAATATGCTCATTGCTTTGGGAGTTTTATTTTTATTATGCTTGTTTTCGTTGCTTATTTTTTAATATTTTAATTATCTCTTCTATGATTTGTCATTTGTCAAACTCAATTAGGAAACTGCTAGAATGAAAAGTTTAATAACACGTCTGAGTATAGGTATAGAGAAATGAATGATTATATGTGGGAAATGATCAGTTATAAAATATATAGAAAGACAATTTCTAGTTACATAATTTTAAAGGCATGATCTTATTACAAATGCATGCACATATTGAATTGTATAATACATTTCAACAAAGGTTAATATTAAGACTTTTTCTTCTCTTTGAATTAGAAATTACATCATGTCTTAGTATTTAGGAACATGAACTTATAGTTCAGTTCACTTCAGTAACTCAGTTCTGTTCGACTCTTTGTGACCCTATGAATTGTAGCACACCAGGCCTCCCTGTCCATCACCAACTCCTGGAGTTCACCCAAACTCATGTCCATCAAGTCGGTGATGCCATCCAGCCATCTCATCCTCTGTCGTCCCCTTCTCCTCTTGCCCCCAATCCCTCCCAGCATCAGAGACTTTTCCAATGAGTCAACTCTTCGCATGAGGTGGCCAAAGTACTGGAGTTTCAGCTGTAGCATCATTCCTTCCAGAGAACACCCAGGACTGATCTCCTTTCAAATGGACTGGTTGGATCTCCTTGCAGTCCAAGGGACTCTCAAGAGTCTTCTCCAACACCACAGTTCAAAAGCATCAATTCTTTGGCACTCAGCTTTCTTACAGTCCAACTCTCACATCCATACAGGACTACTGGAAAAACCATAGCCTTGACTAGACGGGCCTTTGGACCTTTGTTGGCAAAGTAATCTCTGCTTTTTAATATGCTATCTAGGTTGGTCATAACTTGCCTTCCAAGGAGTAAGCATCTTTTAATTTCATGGCTGCAGTCACCATCTGCAGTGATTTTGGAGCCCCCAAAATAAAGTCTAACACTGTTTTCCCATTTCCCATGAAGTGATGGGACCAGATGCCATGATATTCATTTTCTGAATGTTGAGCTTTAAGCCAACTTTTTCACTCTCCTGTTTCACTTTCATAGTATCTAAGAGCAAATATATATGCAAAATTTTTAATGAAAATAGCAACCATTTCTGGAAAACAATTTAGAATATTTCTATAATTTTCTGACAGATTTTTTAAAAAAGATAATTGAGAGTCTCCCTGGTGGCTCAGAGGGTAAAGCATCTACCTGCAATAGCAAATGCAGGAGACCTGGGTTCAGTCCCTGGGTCGGGAAGATCCCCTGGAGAAGGAAATGGCAACCTATTCTAGTAGTCTTGCCTGGAAAATCCCAGGGACAGAGAAGCCTGTTAGGCTACAGTCCATGGGGTTGCAAAGAGTTGGACATGACTAAGCAACTTCACTTTCACTTTCACTTTCTTATTATGTATGTAAAAGTGCAAGTAAATACCCACTTGATCATGTAGAAATAACTTTTGCCTAGGAATAGTCATTATTCCTATTATAATGAATCACCCATCACCAACTTATTTCTTCAAGCTCTTCCTTAGTCTAGCAGCCTGAAAAAGGTGGCAATCAGCCAGGCATCTCTAGAGTGGCAGCAGGTAGCGTGACGGTTGCCATGAGAACCCTGAGCCAATCAGGGCGCCAGGATCTGTAGCACAGCACGTGTGAGACAGTCAGGATTCTCCCCATCTCCAGCATCATGCTCCCTTCCTCTGAGACGTTTCTGTGTAGGGAAGCAAAATTTGCCACCCCAGGATGTCTACTTGGTATGCAAACTATTTAGAACTGAAAAGCAGTCAGAGCTCAAAAGACTCAGAGAGAAACCTCGACCTTCCCCCAACTGCCTAAAAGATCATAGATAAAGGACCTGTTCTGGAACAGAGCTGTCCCCAGAGGTACCAGGAAAGACCTTACCATGTGGGCCAACGATCAGAATTCATCCCAGTTTATTTTAGTGAACACCTCTCTAGGCTATGACCCCTAGGCTCTAAGTTTTGGAATCAAAGCAAGGAAATTCATTTTCAATTCTGAAGAAACATGCAGTGGTCCAGGTCAGCTAACTGTTACATGAGTCTCTCATACTCATTCATCTATTGAGTACCCACATTTTGCAAGCCATTCAGAGATTGGTCCCCAAGGTGCTTGCAATTTGTTAGAGGAAAAAGAGGTGTTTTGGTAAAACCCTGCTATAGGAGAAGTGAGGATAAAGCAATAATATGTTCAAAGAAGAAAAAACTAATTTCCAGCCTGAGGAGGTCTTTCTACAGTGCTGAAACACAGGACTCAATATCAGACACACACATCTCTGTGTCCAAGAATCTCCTGCTCTGTGCACATGGGTAACTCTTATTAATCTTAGCAGCATGATAAATATCCATTATGTCTGAGTCCTCAGACTCCAAATGAACACCTCGTTATTTTCATACAAAATGTGTGGTCTGATAGGAAACCCATTTCTACACAGTAGTGAATGGACAGACAATGCATAGAGGAATGATACAGCTGTCTTTCATGCAAAGGGCTTACTTCTTTATTGATGAACTGCTAAGCCAGATAGTTAGGGCTTCCCTGATGGCTCAGTGGATAAAAAATCTGCCTGCAATGCAGGAGACCCCAGTTTGATTCCTGAGTCAGGAAGATCCACTGGAGTAGGGATAGGCTACCCACTCCAGTATTCTTGACCTTCCCTGGTGGCTCAGCTGGTAAAGAATCTTTCTGCAATGTGGGAGACCTGGGTTCAACCTGTGGTTGGGAAGATCCCCCAGAGCAGGGAAAGGCTACCCACTCCAGTGTTCTGGCCTGGAGAATTCCATGGACTGTATAGTCCATGGGGTCGCAAAGAGTCGGACATGACTGGGAGACTTTCACTTTCACTTTGAAGTCAGATAGATAACCCTGAACTAGTCTGATTCCATCACTATAACTTTGATCTTTAGGCAAATTACTTACCACGAAAATAAGATAATTAAGTGGCAAAATTTAGCAGAATCTGTTATTTGAGCTGATCCCCCAAACAAACATGCTACCGTTCAAAGCCTTAAAATACAGGGATATGTGCACTTTGCAAAGAGTTGAAACCTTGGTTATGGCTGCAGAAATTTCTTAGTGTCCATTTATCTTTTAATCGTGTTAATATTACCAATCTACTGGCAATGTAATGTTTATTTGTTTTTTGTTTTTCTCCAGTAGCACTGAGGATTTTCAATGGTCTAATCCCCAGACTTGGACAGAATTCTCCATGTAACCTTTGTATAGGATCCCAAGAATAATTGAAACAAAGTCTGATACATATAAATATGTATGTGACCATATGTGCTTTGAGTGGATTTTAGCTGGGTATGGAATATATATACAGGAACTCAGAGCCCTCTGCTCATACCTGCCTATTTAAACATCCTCTGTCCCTGTCTCTCACCTTTTCTTCCATCTTCACTGTATTTTTTTGATCAAAATCTCAATTTCCCTGCTCTGTCCTCAGAACTTTTCCATTTGAGGTGGCATGTGATGAGGAGATAAACAAATGTGTGTTAAATTGGTATGTGTTAAAGGACATTCCAGTATGTGGTCCACTGGAGAAGGGAATGGCAAGCCACTTCAGTATTCTTGCCTTGAGAACCCCATGAACAGTATGAAAAGGCAAATGATAGGATACCAAAAGAGGAACTCCCCAGGGCATTAGGTACACAATATGCTACTGGAGATCAGTGGAGAAATAACTCCAGAAAGAATGAAGGGATGGAGCCAAAGCAAAAACAATACCCAGTTGTGCATGTGACTGGTGATAGAAGCAAGATCTGATGCTGTAAAGAGCGATATTGCATAGGAACCTGGAATGTCAGGTCCATGAATCAAGGCAAATTGGAAGTGGTCAAACAAGAGATTGCAAGGGTGAATGTCGACATTCTAGGAATCAGCGAACTAAAATGGACTGGAATGGGTGAATTTAACTCAGATGACCATTATATCTACTACTGCAGACAGGAATCCCTCAGAAGAAATGGAGTAGCCATCATGGTCAACAAAAGAGCCCAAAATGCAGTACTTGGATGCAATCTCAAAAACGACAGAATGATCTCTGTTTGTCACCAAGGCAAACCATTCAATATCACAATTATTCAAGTCTATGACCCAACCAGTAACGCTGAAGAAGCTGAAGTTGAACGGTTTTATGAAGACCTACAAGACCTTTTAGAACTAACACCCCAAAAGATGTTCTTTTCATTATAGGGGACTGGAATGCTAAAGTAAGAAGTCAAGAAACACCTGGAGTTAACAGGCAAATTTGGCCTTGGAATGTGGAATGAAGCAGGGCAAAAACTAACAGAGTTTTGCCAAGAAAATACACTGGTCATAGCAAATACCCTCTTCCAAAAACACAAGAAAAGACTCTACACATGAACATCACCAGATGGTCAACACCGAAATCAGATTGACTATATTCTTTGCAGCCAAAGATGGAGAAGCTCTATACAGTCAACAAAAACAAGACCAGGAGCTGACCATGGCTCAGATCATGAGCTCCTTATTACCAAATTCAGACTCAAATTGAAGAAAGTAGGGAAAAACACTAGACCATTCAAATATGACCTAAATCAAATCCCTTATGATTATACAGTGGAAGTGAGAAATAGATTTAAGGGCCTAGATCTGATAGAGTGCCTGATGAAATATGGAATGAAGTTCATGACATTGTACAGGAGACAGGAATCAAGACCATCCCCATGGAAAAGAAACACAAAAAAGCAAACTGGCTGTCTGGGAGGCCTTACAAATAGCCTTACAAATAGCTATGAAAAGAAGAGAAGCGAAAAGCAAAGGAGAAAAGCAAAGATATAAGCATCTGAATGCAGAGTTCCAAAGAATAGCAAGGAGAGATAAGAAAGCCTTCTTTAGCGATCAATGAAAGAAATAGAGGAAAAGAACAGAATGGGAAAGACTAGAGATCTCTTCAAGAAAATTAGAGATAGCAAGGGAACGTTTCATGCAAAGATGGGCTCGATAAAGGACAGAAATGGTATGGACATAACAGAAGCAGAAGATATTAAGAAAAGGTGGCAAGAATACACAGAAGAACTGTACAAAAAGATCTTCACGACTCAGATATTCATGATGATGTGATCACTAATCTAGAGCCAGACATCTTGGAATGTGAAGTCAAGTGGGCCTTAGAAAGCATCACTACAAACAAAGCTAGTGGAGGTGATGGAATTCCAGTGGAGCTGTTTCAAATCCTGAAAGATGATGCTGTGAAAGTGCTACACTCAATATGTCAGCAAATTTGGAAAACTCAGCAGTGGCCACAGGACTGGAAAAGGTCAGTTTTCATTCCAATCCCAAAGAAAGGCAATGCCAAAGAATGCTCAAACTACCACACAATTGTACTCATCTCACATGCTAGCAACGTAATGCTCAAAATTCTGCAAGCCAGGCTTCAGCAATATGTGAACCGTGAACTCCCTGATGTTCAAGCTGGTTTTAGAAAAGGCAGAGGAACCAGAGATCAAATTGCCTACATCCGCTGGATCATGGAAAAAGCAAAAGAGTTCCAGAAAAACATCTATTTCTGCTTTGTTGACTATGCCAAAACTTTTGACTGTGTGGATCACAATAAACTGTGGAAAATTCTTATAGAGATGGGAATACCAGACTACCTGACCTGCCTCTTGAGAAATCTGTATGTAGGTCAGGAAGCAACAGTTAGAACTGGACATGGAACAACAGACTGGTTCCAAATAGGAAAAGGAGTATGTCAAGGCTGTATATTGTCACCCTGCTTATTTAACTTACATGCACAGTACATCATGAGAAACGCTGGACTGGAAGAAACACAAGCTGGAATCAAGATTGCCTGGAGAAATATCAATAACCTCAGATATGCAGATGACAGCACCCTTATGGCAGAAATGAAGAGGAGCTAAAAAGCCTCTTGATGAAAGTGAAAGAGGAGAGTGAAAAAGTTGGCTTAAAGCTCAACATTAAGAAAACGAAGATCATGACATCTGGTCCCTTCACTTCATGGGAAATGGATGGGGAAACAGTGGAAACAGTGTCAGACTACTTTTTTGGGCTCCAAAATCACTGCAGATGGTGACTGCAGCCATGAAATTAAAAGATGCTTGCTCCTTGGAAGAAAAGTTATGACCAAGCTAGATAGTATATTCAAAAGCAGAAACATTACTTTGTTGACTAAGTTCCGTCCAGTCAAGGCTGTGGACTGAACTGAAAGGGCATTCCTCTTAAGCTGTATTTTGCATTATAGGAAATGCTTTATCCCAAGGGAGTGATCCTTATCAGAATTTCAGAAGCCACAATAAGCCTCCTGAGAGACCTATATTTGGACCAGCATCCTTGGGCTTCTCTGATTCCAACCAGATGGCTAGCTGCCAGGTCCATTTTACATGGGTCCTGCAGACCCCAGCATTGTTCTCTTTTAGAACTTTTAGACTCATTTTTTTCTTTGCTACATCATTCAAAAATTAACATCCTCTTTTGGTTAGCCTATTTCTCCATAGTTGCATTTGTTAACCCATGACCTGTATTTAAAAGTTGTCCTTTCAGTGTACATGCACTCTGTGTGTGTGTGTGTGTGTGTGTGTGTGTGCGCGCCCGTCCACACTCAGTGGTGTCTGACTCTGCAACCCCATGGACTGTGTGTGTATGTGCCTATCCACACTCAGTGGTGTCTGACTCTGTAACCCCATGGACTGTAGCCCACCAGGCTCCTCTCTTGGCCCAACCAGGAATGGGTTGCCATTTCCTTCTGCAGGGGATCTTTCTGGTCCAGGGATTGAACCTGTGTTCTCTTGTGTCTCCCTACATTGGCAAGCAGTTCCCTAGTGACTCAGAATGGTAAAGAATCTGCCTGCAGCGTGGGAGACCTGGGTTCAATCCCTGGGTTGGGAAGATCCCCTATAGAAGGGCATGGCAACGCACTTCAGTATTCTTGCCTAGCAAAGTCCATGGACAGAGGAGCCCGGCAGGCTACAGTTCATAGGGTCACAAAGAGTTAGACACAACTGAGTAACTATCATTCACTCACTCTTTACCAGCTGAACCACCGCGGAAGCCCTTATGCACTGTGTAGTATGCACATTACTACCATCTCAGAGCAAGTTCCATCCACCCTGCATCTGGCCACTCTCTCTACTGCTCCTGTTTTGTTTTTCTGGGCAGAAGAGTCCAACAGCAGTCATGACTTGTACTCTGGGTGGTTGGCTGTCCTCTGGGATCTGTCATGAGACACTGAGGTTGCTACTTCATAATAAATGACACCTTAATCTCGTTAGTGAAATTGGTCCGTGAGTCATAGGACTCCCACTGAGTAAGGATTCACTGGGGAGGGGGTACAGGCAGTGAGTGCTGAATGGTACCTATTCTTAAGCCACACAAATGTAGTAAAAGGAGAGAAAAGTACTTTTTCAAAAGAGCTTTAGTGGTTCTTAGAGATCCTACTGTCCAACATCTCATCTTGGAGTTAATAAAATAATAATGACAAAGATCATAACATCTTTATTTAGTATTAATGTTCTGGGCGTAAGTTCCTTATGTCAGTTATCTGGTGTAGTCATCAGCTCAACAGTATGAGGAAGAGCTGTTGTTAATGGAGTCTTACATTTGAGGACGTTGAGTGTTAGAGTGTGTCCCTGCCTTGCCCAGTGTCATGTGCTTAGTAGGTGCCTTTGCCAAGGTTCAGATCCATGCAGACTGAATCCAGACTCTGCCAGACCAGGAGACCTAGACTCAGGAATGCAGTGGTTTGCTCAGAGGTCTCACAGCTAGTCGGTGACTGCTTTGATCTGAGTCTTCAGGTCCATGGACCCAAAGTAAAGTACCAGCTTCCCCCAGTAAAATTCTAGATTTTGTTTTGTTAAGGAGTTGTTCTCATTTTTCACAAAGTAAAAAGAAAGCATGGTTGTAGAATGTAATACTGAAAGCAGCAGAGAGAGAATGCAAGGAGCCCTGAATCCTATAATGGTTTAATTCTGCCAGGCCAAGTATACTTGGTTGTGGAAACACATGTCCAGTAAGGGGTCCTGACATATTATACTTGATCATGTTGACCATTTATTGTGCCCATACACTGAGCCATGTTTTGCCTGTGTCACCAACCCAGAGAGACAGTTATTATCCCCAATAAGTGGTACTACAGGATTACTTAGGATCCTTGTATCTCTGGCTATAAATCCTGTTTGTAGTATACATTATTTTCTTGCCTGGAGGAAAATCTCATGGGCACAATATGGAAAGGAAATCTCTGTATGGGCTGGTTCATTTTGTACCTCGAGAGCATGGATTTCCACTTATGGTCCTATGGCTTCATGAAAGCTTGGTTTTGAGGAAGTCACTCAAAGCTCACAGCTCCTAAAACACCTTTTTAGAGGAAGAAGTTGAAATGAGCATCTGCATTTCTCACTAAGATGACCCTAGAAAAAGAATCAATTAAGGATTGTATTCAGGGGTTAATAAGAGTGACATCAATGACAATGGCTTCAAAGATTAGATGTCTATGTGTATTTCATATAACAGGTGGACATGGAGGGGATGAGTTGGGAGATTGGGATGGACGTATGTGCACTGCCATATATGAAACCGCTAATGGGAACCTGCTGTGTACGTTGTAACTGCTGTACAAGGAGCTCAGCTTGGTGCTCTGTGGTGACCTAGGTGAATAGGGTGGGTGGGTAGGTGGTTGGAACGTTAAGAATGAGGAGATACATATGACTGATTCATTTTATTGTAGAAATAAATACAAATTTGTAAAGCAACTGTGTGTGTGTGTGTGTGTGTGTGTGTGTGTGTGTGTGTGCGCGCTCAGTTGTGTCCAACTCTTTTGCAACCCCATGGGCTGTAGTCCACCAGGTTCATCTGTCCATGAGATTTCTTAGGTAAGAATACTGGAGTGAGTTGCCATTTCCTTTTCTAGGGATCTTCCCAACCCAGGGAGCAAACCCAGATCTCTTGCATCTCCTGCATTGGCAGATAGATTCTTTACCACTGAGCCACCAGGAAAACCCAAAGCAACTATGCCTCAATTAAAACACAAACAAAAGACAGTCCAGTGACAGACATGCTGTTGATGTCTTTGTGATGTTGATGTCCCTAGGCTTCTCTCCTCTCTCAGCTCATCTCAGTCAACAGTGTTGACTTCTGTACTCTGGGGGTCTCAGAGACCTTGCTTTAGTCCTCTCAATCACATTACACATAGGAAAAACCAGAAGGGACTTCCCAGCTAAGTACCTGACCTTCACAGTTTCTGTAAAGCACTCTAATGTTTTTGTAGCACACTAAGTTCAGTTCAGTTCAGTTCAGTCACTCAGTCGTGTCTAACTCTTTGTGATCTCATGGACTGCAGCATGCCAGGCTTCCCTGTCCATCACCAACCCCCAGAGCTTGCTAAAACTCATGTCCACCACGTTGGTGATGGTGATGCCACCCAACCATCTCATCCTCTGTTGTCCCTTCTCCTCCTGCCTTCAGTCTTTCCAGTTATCAGGGTCTTTTCCAAGAAGTCAGTTCTTCGCATCAGGTGGCCAAAGCATTGGAGTTTCAGCTTCAGCATCAGTCTTGCCAATGAATATTCAGGACTCATTTCCTTTAGGATGAACTGGTTTGATCTCCTTGCACTCCAAGGGACTCTTAAGAGTCTTCTCCAATACCACAGTTCAAAAGCATCAGTTCCTCGGTGCTCAGCTTTCTTTACAGTCCAAATCTGACATCCATATATGACTACTGGAAAAACCATAGCCTTAACTAGACGGACCTTAGTCGGCAAAGTAATGTCTTTGCTTTTGAATATACTATCTAGGTTGGTCATAACTTTTCTTCCAAGGAGTAAGTGTCTTTTAATTTCATGGCTGCAGTCACCATCTGCAATGATTTTGGAGCCCCCAAAATAAAGTCTGACACTGTTTCCACTGTTTCCCCATCTATTTCCTATGAAGTGATGGGACCAGATGCCATGATCTTCGTTTTCTGAATGTTGAGCTTTAAGCCAATTTTTTTAGTCTCCACTTTCACTTTCATCAAGAGGCTCTTTAGTTCCTCTTCACTTTCTGCCATAAGGGTTGTGTCATCTGCATATCTGAGGTTATTGATATTTCTCCCGGCAGTCTTGATTCCAGCTTGTGTTTCTTCCAGCCCAGCGTTTCTCATGATGTACTGTGCATGTAAGTTAAATAAGCAGGGTGACAATATACAGCCTTGACATACTCCTTTTCCTATTTGGAACCAGTCTGTTGTTCCATGTCCAGTTCTAACTGTTGCTTCCTGACCTGCATACAGATTTCTCAAGAGGCAGATTAGGTGGTCTGGTATTCCCATCTGTCTCAGAATTTTCCACAGTTTATTGTGATCCACACAGTCAAAGGCTTTGGCATAGTCAGTAAAGCAGAAATAGATGTTTTTCTGGAACTCTCTTGCTTTTTCCATGATCCAGCGGATGTTGGCAATGTGATCTCTGGTTCCTCTGCCTTTTCTAAAACCAGCTTGAACATTAGGGAATTCACAATTCACATATTGCTGAAGTCTGGCTTGGAGAATTTTGAGCACTACTTTACTAGCGTGTGAGATGCGTGCAATTGTGCTGTAGTTTGAGTATTCTTTGGCATTGCCTTTCTTTGGGATTGGAATGAAAACTATCCTTTCCAGTCCTGTGGCCACTGCTGAGTTTTCTAAATTTGCTGCACTTTCACAGCATCACCTTTCAGAATTTGAAACAGCTCCACTGGAATTCCATCACCTCTACTAGCTTTGTTTGTAGTGATGCTTTCTAAGGCCCACTTGACTTCACATTCCAGGATAATAGCTAATATTAATTATTGTGTCAAATGCTTAAGGATTGGATGTTTTTGAGAATAGATTCACCAATTAACTAATAATGTACCAATTTTCTTTCCATGTATCTATTTCTAAGTTAGAATGCAATAGTCTGGAATTGCTTAAAATAGAGGAAGCAACTTATAGGGACATCAACAAAGGGGAGATTTTTAAATTCTCCCATCTGCAATCAATATTTATTGAAACTATTTTCATTGCCAGGGCAGTGGGATGGACACAGCAGGGACCACTGGTAACAAGACAAACATAGACCTTACCTTTAAACACCACCTGGTTTAGTCACTTCATTCACAGTTCTTATCTTAACACCTTGAAACTAGTCACTAGACCTAACCAGTATTCCTGAATGAAAAATGTATTTCATTTATGATATAAAACCAGGGAATTTGATACATTATTTAGTCAATAAATCATAAGTATCTATGAATATTCAGAGAGGGATGTAGGCCTACAATGTTTTTATTTAAACAGGATGTCTGCCCTGTTCATTCCCACTTTTAAAAGCTGATCATTGGTTACACAGACCACTAGGTCTCTCTGATACAGAAATCAGAGACTGCAAAGAACATTTGAGGGAAAACCTGGAAACTTAAGCTTGACAGTGATTGTAACAGAGGACCAAACAAGTAAGTCCAGGAGCCCACATTTGAAACATGGTAATGATTTAAGTGTGTGAAGAAAATTCTGAGCAGAAGAGTAAAACACTTCAAATTATATGCATTAATCATAAGAAACTGTCATGTTCAATAAGCAAAATGGAGAAAAGTGGCTCAGACAATACCCTCCATCCATAGTGACAGCATTTGTTTTAACCATTTCACTCAGCCTTTAAGGCTTCTTTAAAGACAGCCCAGGAACACATATTTGATTCAAGGCACAGTGTTTTTATGTGCCAACACTTGCTTGCCGGCATGTATATTGTCATTCTCAGAAGAACAAAGGTCAGATGATGTCACTTAATACTTTTTCATGATGATAAATTTATTGGTTTCTAAAATCCTTTGAATCATCAAAGTAATACATACCCTTTGTATTATAAAATATAAAGTTAACCAGAGCAGAAAATACACTATATTATTTTTTTATCATCCAACAGAAATGCCTTCAACATATGATGTAAATTTTTGCAGTATTTTTCCATTTGAAGGTTTTAATGTTCTTTTTCTAGTTTCTCCGTAGTTGGCATCTTGTATGTTCAGTGTTCAGTGGATTCATCTCTTTCTCTTGTTTTTTTCTTTATGAGAGTTTAGCTTTCCACTTTAAATCAGCAAGCAGTAGTTGTCTCAATGAATTGTTTATTAAATTATATCAGTTTATTTCTTTGAGTAATTGGTATATGCCAAGTACCCTGCAAGGTCCTGCAGATGAAGAGTCAAGTCATAAGCTCAGCCCTCTCAGAATTTAAAAACTCCTTTATTCAAAGATGTTTAGTGGAGTTCCTGTTATGTTCCCATATAGTGCTAGACACCACAAATCCAGCGGTCAATGCAGTCTATCAGGGCAAACTCATGAGTGATTCAGTGATGCCTCTGTTGTGTAATAGACATCAGGACATCGGGAGCTGCATATAGGTTACTAGGGAAGCAGGAAAATGGGGCTACTAAATTAAACTTAGGGATTCTGGGTAAAATGGTTTAGGAACAGGTGATGCTTGGGCTGAGTTTCAAAGGAGTTGTTAGGTAAAAAAGTAGGAAAGGATATTCTAGACAAAGGGAAGTCCATGGCACTGAAAGGGAATAAAAATCAAGCATCATCAGAATGGTGAGAGCCTTCTGCGTCCATCCAGTCTAATGCCCTCTCCTCCCAGATGGGAACAGAGATGCAGAGAGGTTAATGTACTGAAATTCACATAACGAGCAAAAGCCCGAATGGAAACTGCAGCCATGCCTCTAAGCTTCACCCTATTAGAGCGTGTGCTGTTGCCAGAGATAAAAGCTAAATTAAGCCTTCCTGCTCCATTTCATATGCAACACTAAATGAGAGGAATGGTCAAGAACACTTCTAAATAATACAACTATTTCGAGACCCTTTGACTCACCTGTGTTAATTAGACTGAG
Organism: Nanger dama; assembly: GCA_917880005.1. Lineage (NCBI taxonomy): Eukaryota > Metazoa > Chordata > Mammalia > Artiodactyla > Bovidae > Nanger > Nanger dama. The sequence continues at coordinate 56,235,606 of CAKJTW010000006.1, read as the reverse complement.
GCCTAAGAGTCTATCACTTTGAACTGAAAACTGACTCTATTATTTTGACCAATGAAAGAGATTTTCTTCGAACAGTGTTTTTCTTAAATTCCCATAGCAGAATATATATCTCAATGAAATCAAGATAAATAGCTGGTATAGTCCAATATTAAATACACCAAAACTTCAATTGGGCAGAACCCCGCAGCCCTCCATTATAATTTAATCTTGCTTTTCCTTTCAGAGAGGAAATTGAGGCGTGTTGTCAGACAACAAGCTGCTAACATGCTAGACTCTGTGTTCTGAACCCCGCAATGGGCTCCCCACTGTGTTAAGAACTCTCTGTTACTTTTAGTAAGAAGAATACCCTTTGGGAGCATAGAGTTGAAGTGAATCACTCGTGATTTATTTCAGAAAGTCACTTCTAGGGTTAGCACACAGTGAGCCCAGACGTCTATTGTTTGGCAGAAAAACCAGGAAGAATATTTACAGCAGTGGCCCTCATGCATGGAAGATACCTTCACAGGTAGATACACTCTGCTTTGCTGACCGGAAGGGAAGGGGGACCTAGGTCTCCTGCATTGCAGGCAGATTCTTTACTGTCTGAGCCCCTAGGTAAGCCCACTCATTTAACTATAAATAGCCCAACCCAGGGATCAAACCCAGGTCTCCCAACTCTGCAGGTGGATTCTTGACCAACTGAGCCAGTAGGAAAGCCGAAGAATACTGGAGTGGGTAGCTTATCCCTTCTCCAGCAGATCTGCCCGACCCAGGAATCTAACCGGGGTCTCCTGCATTGCAGGTGGATTCTTTACCAGCTTAGCTACCAGAGAAGCCCTATAAAAATAGTCAAACAATCTGAACCCCATTCCTTAGGAATTCTGAAGCGTCCATTTTCTAAATATGTAAAATATACTTTCACATTGGTAGTGTTAGTGAGCCTTTGGTGGCTCAGATGGTAAAGAATCTCCTGCAATGCAGGGTGTGATCCTTGGGGAAGATCCCTGGAGGAGGGTATGGCTACCCACTCCAGTACTCTTGCCTAGAGAATCCCCATGGACAGACCCTCATGGGGTCAGCGCAAAGAGTTTGACAGGACTGAGTGACTAGCACTTTCACTTTCATTGGTTATATTATTCAGTGCTTAAAGTACTTTCTTGTATGTTAAATCCTACCTAAGCAGAGGTTGGGCTTCCCTGGTGGCTAGAGGTTAAGGCGTCTGCCTCCAATGCAGGAGACCCGGGTTCAATCCCTGGGTCGGGAAGATCCCCTGGAGAAGGAAAATGGTAACCCACTCCAGTATTCTTGCCTGGAGAATTCCACGGATGGAGAAGCCTGGTAGGCTACAGTCCACAGGGTCGCAAAGAGTCAGACACGACTGAGCGACTTCACTTCACTTCTTCAAGCAGAGGTCACTTTCAGATTTCTGGGATGATATTTGGAATGTTAAATTGCAGTCATTCTGATCATGGGTGGCCTTGGCCTGCAATGGCTCGGGGTGGGGCCTGTGTTCCTAGCCAGAGACTGAGGCCGGGTCAAGGTGATGAAAACACCAGGTCCTAACCACTAGACCAGTGGTCAATGACAAGGCCCTGGCTCTTCAGCTTTGCAGAAAAGAGTTTCCACAAAGATGGAAAGTAATGAAACAAAGTATTGATTAAGAGGAAAAAAAGAGTACAGTATGTGTGGATAGATACATGGGTGCAGGAGTGAGAGAGTTGCTGAGTTGTATCTTTGTGGCAGTTTAAATTACTTTTATGGGGCGTTTCTTCTGGTTTCATTTTTACTTACCTGATTCACAGTTCATATTTTGTATGTCTCAGAATCTTTACATGTGTGCACACGCATCTCTTAGCCAAGAAGGATTTTACTGAAAAGGTGTCTAGGTAGGGAACATCCCTTGACAAAACTCTCCTTTGGACTCCAAGGAACCTTTTTCTGTGCATGTGTGTCATTGGGGAGGTCTCCTGAATTCAAGAAAAAAATGTAGTCTGGGTAGGGCTCACTCACCACCCTTAATTGTCCTGCTGTTCTCATCTTGGAGTTCCCGTCCATAAGGAATGAATCTCTAATCACTTTACGTTGTGGTGGGAGTTGGGGACATCTGCCTCCTGCCTCAATTCATGGAAAGATTTATCATCAGTTCCAATGGAGAATCTGAATCCTGAATGAGAGTTTTCTTTTTCACTGCATCCCTTCACTGATGGTGATTGGAAGGATTTATCTTTTATACAGTGAAGTGAAGTCGCTCAGTCGTGTCCAATTCTTTGTGACCCCATAGACTAGCCTACCAGGCTCCTCCGTCCATGGGATTTTCCAGACAATAGTACTGGAGTGGATTGCCATTTAGCTGGGTCACTTTTGGTCCTAGTTAAGTTTTGATAGATTGAGGATACGATTTGTTCTAGGTTTTAGTTTCCTATTTTTTCTGAAACTGGAGTTTTGGAGATCTCATTTTCTAAGGTTTTTAAAAGCAATACCCTATAATTAAAAGAGCTCAAATAAATACTGACAGAACAGACAATTTTATTAAGCAGTGTCTCCCTAGTAAGGCAGTGGCCTCAAAAATAAAACAAATTTAGGATTTGCCTTGTTATGGAACAAATAAGTCATAGATCAGTTTCAAGTGTAGACAAGTGTATTTCAACGTAAATAAGTTAATACCATTAGAATTTATCAGGTATTTGCTATGTGCTGAGTGCTGGGGGAGGGAGGGGTATAGGGTCAAGCTCTGCCGGGTGGTCTGTATATGCAGCATCTAGGAGGTGAGTCCACAAAGCTGTTCCATGAGATGGTATGGATGTTGCGAAGGAGTGAAAATGAGAAGAGGTAAGAGGGTTAGAAGGACTTCAGGACAGAAGCAGAATTTGCTACAGACTTGAGGAGGCACTTTGATAAGGTTGTCCAAACTTTGTGTGTTTATGCTTAGTCACTCAGTCAAGTCTGACTCTTTGCCACCCCATGGACTGTAGCCCATCGGGCTCCTCTGTTCATGGAATTTTCCAGGCAAGAATACTGGAGTGAGAGGCCATTTCCTCTTCCAGGGGATCTTCCTGACCCAGGAATCAAACCTGCATCTCCTGCATTGCAGGTTGATTTTTACTGCTGAACCACCTGGGAAGCCCAATCTCTACCAACTTGTTTTTATAAATACGAACTATTGAATTTGGAGATTTTTATCTGAATAAGAAGGTATCATGAAAACTTTAAAATGCAGATGCATTTGAAGGAAACGATATACACAATTAAAGAATTTTTGCTTTGCATGTGAAGTCACTGTAGGATACCGTTTATACTTCATATCGTAAGCTGCAAGTATATTATGCCCCCAAGCAAGGCTTTGTTTAGGTTTGATAAGGGAATACTAGGGGTGGGTTAATTGCCTCTGTAATTGTGTAAACTTCTTTTATATTTGAAAATACTTCAAATGAAATAGGAAAGCTGCAGACTGATTGCATTATGTGTAAAATGTTTATATTTGCATGAGTTATATGAAAAACTTTTAACTTTCAAAACTGATATTTATTCAGATTTCAGGATAGAGTTTATTTATAAAGAATGAAGAGACCCCTTAACTTCTAAACTACCTGATAATGCTAAAAAAAAAAGTAAGACTTCCAGATGCTGAATTTTCAAGTTTTCCCACTTCTTATGTGATTATTCTAAAATTAAGAGCCAGATGTTTTTTAATGCATTAACTATAACTGTTGGATGGTTGATATTTCTAAACTTTTACGTAAATACTTTCAGAGGGTAGATTCTTAGGTAACTAAGAATGACTTACTTCAAGTGACTTAGTTATATGACTGAAAATGTAAGTTAAAAAGCAAATACATGCTTCATAATTACTGAGTAAAGGAGATTTTAATTTCAGCTAAAATCCCAAATGAACTTTTTAGCTAACCCAATATAACTTGGTATCACGTGTCAGTACTGGCATTATTAATTAAGATCAATAAAGACTTTGTTTAAAAAAATAAGATTTAGTGGTTGTATCAAGGAAACTGTAGCAACATCAGGAGAAGGCATCCTGTGTGAGAAAAAATGAGTCGCATTCATTGTGAACAAAAAACACACCTGCAAATATTTGTCCCTTTCTGTAAATTTCATATTGAATCTCAAGAGAATTCAATAGAGTGGTAAATGTAATTTGTCATTCTTTACAATTATGGTCTAAATAAATGAAGTCTAAAGGGAGTTTGCCTATTTGATTTTCCAATTTGCATCACTTAAAATCCAATCAGGCCAACTGTTCAGATTTTTATTAGATATGAAAGACATGAATGGGTTCAAGCCCGCAGTGTGTATTGAAAAAACATATCTGATTTTACAGCAAGCCTTTGCTAAGGGGTTCATTCAGTTTGTGGTTTAACACCGTCCCTGTAAAGATTGCTTACTGACTGCTTGAACTGCTACCATATTATACCCTTCGATTCTCAGTAACCAGTGTTTTATAGGCCAGCAGATTGCCTTTGATTTTTGAGAATTTGCCGTAACATATTGAGCTTAACAGATTTATGCAGGAATGTAAAATAAAAATAGTGTAGCAGGCGCTTGGGAGTTTAGAACACAGAGGAGATTAGGTTTACAGATGGCTGGCACAGATAATGGCATTGAGTGATTTAGCCATGGAAGGTGGTCTGTTGTTGGCAGAATACATTAACATTGACCTGACATACACAGGTGTTTGGGTTGCGCATTGCCTGGGACTCAGAGCAAGTGGTGTCATGTGTAGGTCTAAAGTTTGAAATCTCTAAACATGCCTGGGTTTAGGGATTAATTTTAGGGAGAAATTCTGAGACCTTGCCAGAATACACTATATGATGTATTCAGTCCCTCTGCCTTTCAAATCATCATTCTTTGTATGCTACTATGTAAATACAAACCGTCAGAAACATTTTAAGGGATTCTGAGTTAATTAATGTGCTATTTTAGAAAGAGGCACAAAACCATGGTTGCTACTATAATTTCACAAACAATGTAAAGTCTCCTATTTCTTGCAATAATATTAATAGTTCTTAGCTGCATGTTAGAATCATCCATGGAGCTTATTTTGAAAAATACAGATGTTAGATCTCTATCCTCAGAAGCACTTAGATGAATGTAACATATAGCCAGGATTAACAATCACTGTCCAATAAATACATTTACTTTAATAGGTATTGGGTTTCTCAGGTGGCGCTACTGGTGAAGTACCTGCTTGCCAATGCAGAAGGCCTTAGAGATGAGGCTTTGATCCCTGGGTTGGGAAGATACCCTGGAGTAGGGCAGAGCAACCCACTCCAGTATTCTTGCCTGGAGAATCCCACAGACAGAGGAACCTGGTGGTCTACAGTCCATAGGGTTACAAAGAGTCGGACATGCCTGAAGCAACTTGGCACACGCTCATGGGTAAAATCAGTACCCCAAAGCTTTCTAGGCCTCTGCCTCCAGGCTATTCTACACACAACTTTTCCAAAAACAGTCTTTTTTTTTTAAATTAAATTTATTTATTTTTTTAATTACAATACTGTATTTGTTTTGCCATACATTGACACGAATCAGCCATAGGTGAACACAATCTCCCAATGCCGAAGCCCCCTCCCACCTCCCACCCCACATCCTCTACTTGAATCATCCTGTGCATCAGCCCCATGCATCCTGCATCCTACATTGAACATAGATTGGCGCTTTGTTTCTTACAGGAAAATATACATGTTTCATTGCCATTCTCCCAAACCATCCCACCCTTTCCCTCTCCCTCAGAGTCCAAAAGTCCACTCTATACCTCTGTGTCTCTTTGTTGTCTCACATATAGGGTCATCATTACTGTCTTCTAAATTCCATATATATGTGTCAGTATACTGTATTGGTGTTTGTCTTTCTGGCTTACTTCACTCTGTATAATCGGTTCCAATTTCATCCATCTCATTAGAACTGAGTCAAATTTATTCTTTTTAAGGGCTGAGTAGTATTCCATAGTGTATATGTACCACAGCTTTCTTATCCATTCATCTGCTGATGGACATCTAGGTTGCTTCCATGTCCTGGCTATTATAAACAACGCTGCAATGAACATTGGGGTACATGTGTCTCTTTCAATTCTGGTTTCCTCGGTGTATGCCCAGCAGTGGGATTGCTGGGTCATAAGGCGTTCTATTTGCAATTTTTTAAGGAATCTCCACACTATTTTCCATAGTGGCTGTACTAGTTTGCATTCCCACCAGCAGTGTAAGAGGGTTCCCTTTTCTCCACATCCTCTCCAGCATTTATTGCTTGTAGACTTTTGGATCGCAGCCATTCTGACTGGTGTGAAATGGTACCTCATTGTGGTCTTGATTTGCATTTCTCTGATAATGAGTGATGTTGAACATCTTTTCATGTGTTTGTTAGCCATCTGTATGTCTTCTTTGGAGAAATGCCTATTTAGTTCTTTGGCCCATTTTTTTGATTGGATCATTTATTTTTCTGGAGTTGAGCTGCCTAAGTTGCTTGTATATCTTTGAGATTAGTTGTTTGTCAGTTGTTTCATTTGCTATTGTTTTCTCCCATTCAGAAGGCTGTCTTTCCACCTTGCTTATAGTTTCCTTTGTTGTGCAGAAGCTTTTAATTTTAATTAGATCCCATTTGTTTATCTTTGCTTTTATTTCCAGAATACTGGGAGTTGGATCATAGAGGATCCTGCTGTGATTTATGTCGGAGAGTGTTTTGCCTGTGTTCTCCTCTAGGAGTTTTATAGTTTCTGGTCTTACATTTAGATCTTTAATCCATTTTGAGTTTATTTTTGTGTACAGTCTTTAAATTAAACCTTGTACTTCCCCAGAAGCCCCAGGATCCTCAACCTCAGGATCCTGATGCTAAATTTACCTTTTTTAAACTGTTTCCTGAGGTCCTACAGCCACGGGGCCCCTTTTTCTGAACAGTTTCATGTGCAGTTCTCAGCATGCCCCCAGTTAGGGCTGCTCAGCTCCCAGGCCAGGCTGTTCTCATCTTTAGGCCTTTCTTCATAGCTCTGCCTGGTCTCTGGGATCCACTCGACTCATGCGGCATGCCATCCATCCAGTTACAATTTCCTTCTCCAGGTCTGTGCACCAAGTCCTTGGCACCTTCCACCCAACTCTTCTGTAAAAACAATTATTGTGTCTGTGGTCTCTATAGTGCCTAGCTTAGATCTCTCATTTCTTATTTTCTTATATTGTTAGCTGACTGCTTCAGATATGCCACGTCCTATATTTTTCCATTACCCACTATCTACCATCCATACCCTCTACAAGTCAAGCCAAGTCAAACCAAGCCAAACAAAGCAAAGCAGAATAAACAACCACCACCACCACCACAAGGAAAGATAGATAGTAGATGCTCAATAGATATCTGTTGAACAATTATGGTCATTCAGTTTGGTTCCATTGCTCAGTTGTGTCTGACTCTTTGTGACCCCATGAATTGCAGCACACCAGGCCTCCCCTGTCCATCACCAACTCCTGGAGTTCACCCAGTCTCATGTTCACCCAGTCCATGATGCCATCCAGCCATCTCATCCTCTGTCATCACTTTCTCCTTCTGCCCCCAATCCCTCCCAGCATCAGAGTCTTTTCCACTGAGTCAACTCTGCATGAGGTGGACACAGTATTGGGGTTTCAGCTTTAGCATAAGTCCTTCCAATGAACAACACCTAGGACTTATCTCCTTTAGAATGGACTGGTTGGATCTCCTTGCAGTCCAAGGGACTCTTAAGAGTCTTCTCCAACACCACAGTTCAAAAGCATCAATTCTTTGGCACTCAGCTTTCTTCACAGTCCAACTCTCACATCCATACATGACCACTGGAAAAACATAGTCTTGACTAGATGGACCTTTGTGGGCAAAGTAATTTATCTGCTTTTAAATATGCTATCTAGGTTGGTCATAACTTCCCTTCCAAGGAGTAAGCATCTTTAATTTCATGGCTGCAGTCACCATTATGGTCATAAAGGAGCTAAAAATTAGTGGTGAGGGTTGCACAACTTTATGAAAATACAAAAGACAAACACACACTGAATTGAACCCTTTAGAGAAGCCAATTTTATATAAATTTTCAATAAAAGCTCACTTTCAAACTGAGAGAAAACATTTTATGAAGGTCATTTTTGTGTTGACTTTATTTTCCTAGCCAGAAACAAAAGATAATAAAGCACTCATACAGGAGCACAGCTGAACACTACTCTGGGAGTGTCTTGATACTGGTAGTTTGTGTTACTTCTTATCATGTGATCCTTGAGAGCCCATCCAGTAAAGTATGGCCCAGCACCTGTTTTTCCAAATGAAACTGTATACATTATCTATGGGTGCTTTCTCACTGCAAAGGCAGAGTTGAGTAGTAGTAACAAAGACTATATGTTCCAGAAAGATTAAAGCATGTATTGTCTGGTTTTGTACAGAGATGGTATGCTGTTTCTGCTTTACAATTCATGTTTAAAGCTGTGATGACTCATATCATTTGTATCCCTTACTCATGAAGAACAGAAATCCTTGAAAAAGTCTTTCTGATGATGGTAAGATTTTTGTGTGTGTGTGTGATGACCCAGGATGTAGCCTGGTGACATTCAAATTATAAAAAAATGAAGATGCTCATTTTCGTCAGAGTTTCTGTTATAAGATAAGCATTTGGCTTTTGGACATGTTGGGCCCTCCTGCTGACATTTCTTGCCCACTAATGTCCTTCCTGTCCTTCAAAGCCCTTCTCCAGTGCCACCCTCCTCATGAGCTTATCTACAGCCTCGACCAAAAGGAGACTCTCACTTTTCACTCTTACACTCGGAGAGATCTCCCTGAAACTACTTCCATCACTGCACCCTGATTGAAAATAATTTGCATAATTTTTCCTCCAAGAATATGAACTGAACATTCTGCCTTTGCATAATTCCAGATGAGAGAGGCACAGAGATAAACATGACATGGTTTGTGCCTGTTGTTCCCAACCCTGTTCTCAGGAAGCACCAGCCAGATTTCTGTGACTCCTCTTGTACTGGGTTTTCAGCACTGTGTCAACAAGGAAAGCCCACACAGAGGATGCTGCCCAAACTTCACCTTTATACCAGTATTTGGTGGCTGTTCCACCTGCTTGCAGTATGAACTTGGCATCAGATTCCTCATCTATAAAATTAGAAAATAATAGAAATAAATTATTTGGTTGCTGTGATGAACAGGTTGTTTGGCATGAATGAAATGGTCAAATCATGGTGCCTCGTATTGTTTCAACTTTTGGGTACTAATTCAATGCTTCTTCATTAATTTTTGATTCAGGTAGTTAAAATGAGGTCCAGTATCATATGTTTCATACCCCCTCTCATGCTTGCAGAATCTTATAAAGTTGTAGAGTATGTACCAATTTATGACTGAACCAGAAAAGGACATGACTTACCTCAGTCCCATGATTAAAAAGAGATGAATTCAGCTTTTGCACTCTGGACTACTGATCGCAAATCTACTCTTTTTTCAGTTCACTCCTGGACATCCTTCTCTTTCATTCCTATATATCACAGATATAGCTGTCAGAGAAAGGTCTTATTTGTAAAGCCATCGACCTCACCTAATCATAACAGAATTTCCTGCTACACAGATTATCTAATCTCATCAAAGAGCATAATTAAACTCAGTAAACTTTATCTTCATGTGTTATTTTATTGCACAGTTCAAGAGGCAATAGAAATGGAGCAACGACGGGGAAAAAAAAAAAAACCTTTGGGATCAAATCCATTGTGCATACTTGTCTCATAAATTCTGAGTGTAGTGTCTGAGAGTAAAGGTCTGCAATGAGTATGCAGAGATGTGAAGAATAAGCCAGGATTGAAACAATCTTCTTTTGATTTGAACCTGTGGGTTTACTCTATTCCCTATCTTTGTTATTTATGTAACAAAGAGTGAATGGTTTTATATATTTAACCTGAAATATACTGTTCATGTTTCAGAATTGGCATATCCACCTCAGAAGAAAAGGCCCTTCTCTTCAAATACAAATAAAAATGTTGTATTTTTTTTTCTGTGAATGCTGCCTCAAACCTGTATTAGTCATAATTTCTTGGATATCATTTCATTCCAATGTAGAAGTTGTCTTTAATCTTAGAGTCTCACTTTAAAGTACTCATTGTCATGTGTATATTAGACAAGTTTCACTGTGGCAGGTTTTGCAAGGTAGGGATTGTGTGTTTAGATCTCATCAGCATGATACATACACCCCTTCCTGAGTTTTCTTCTTTCCCTCTATTGTGATTAAAGATGTCTGTTTCCTGAATATAATCGCTTAAAACATAAACTTTAAAAAAATTCCTTAAAAATAAAGTTTCATAGGATAAACTTAAGTCTAAATAAAGTCAAAAGCGACCAAGGAGAGTTTTGTGCTTTGCTTTTGTAGTGTTCTGGGGAGGATCTATGGGCTTTCCTGATGGCTCAGTGGTAAAGAATCTTCCTGCCAATGCGGAAAGTACGGATTTGACCCCTGGGTCGGGAAGATCCCCTGGAGAAGGGCATGGCAACCCACTCCAGTATTCTTGTCTGAAAAACCCATGGACAGAGGAGACTGGTGGGCTGCAATCCATGGGGTCAAAAAGAGTTGGACATGACTTAGCAACTAAAACAACAACAATCACAAACCTCATTTTAGGGCTTCCCTGACAGCTCAGTGGGTGAAGACTCTCAAGATGTGGGTTCAGTTCCTGGGTAGGGAAGATCCCCTGATCTTCCTTAGTAGGATAATGGTAACCCACTCCAGTAGTCTTGCCTGAAAAATCCTGTGAACAGAGGAGCCTAGTGGGCTACAGTCCATAGGGTCGCAAAAAGTCAGACACGACTGAGCAACTATGCACATAGGAAAGATCTAGAAAGAGAGGAAGGAGGTGACCTTTTATTTAGTCCAGCATTCTTTGTGATAACCATATCCTGATTCTACCAGTCAAATGGTAGAGAAGGCTGTAGTAATAGGAACAGTTGAAATGCACTTGATTCTGGCCCTTACTTGCTCAATCAGGGTTTAAACTCAATGCAGTTTGCCTGCAGACATTTCTATAGGTCCAGGGACCATCTCAAAAGCTCACATGCAAGGCCTCTCTCACAGGAATAGCCTTCCCTCTGCTAGGAGTCACTGAGTCCACAAGCCATCCATCACCATCTCTTGCCAGACATCTGCGGGAGTGGAGGTCCTGAGATGATATCTGCACACCAGGCTTCTGCTGGGAAGTGAGAAAAGATACCCTCTCCTGCTTAGATCACATCTTAGTGAGACCCTTTCACCCCTTTGCCAAAATTAAAAGGACATATGCAGTTCTATTTACACTCAAAGTGCTACATAGCTTTGGGCTGGTGACTGCATATAAAACCCAGGCATACTAGTTTCAACATATGAAGCAAAAAGAAAGCTCAGAGGCTGTCACAAGGGGCCAGTGAGAGACTGAACAGGTGACTCTCTATTCCCTCCATTCCTACTCATCCAGAGAAGTTGACTTTTACCTTTTTATGCTCTGAGACTCCAGAAAGTGTGCTTGAAGTGTTACTTCTTCTCTACCCAATTAGTTTGCATTTATATTTCATTTCATGACTTGCATTTTAGTTTCACAGAAAATGTTTTGCTTTTGCAGAATACTTACAAATTTGGGCTACTATAAAAGCAATCTTATGATACCTTGGGGTTTTATTTATGTTTAACGACAATACTGTATAATTATATATTGAAAATGATGGGAAAATGGACTTAGAGGAGAGAGAGTTACTTTCATGGATCTTTAAGAGCCATACCTTATACAATACAAAGTACTTCTTTATTTGAAGGTTTGGCAAAAGGGACAGGAAAGGCTATTTTGAAATTATTTTTAACTTCTGAGGATTTATTAATGAACATAAAATTCATTAAGAGTATAGTTTTAAAAATAAGGAAGCATTTGTCAACCATCACACCTATCTTGGAAGTCTAAAGTTGTCTCATTTCATTGCATAGCTCAGAATGCTCCCTGGCCACTGAATGGCTGGGAGGGCAAACAGATGAAGATAGATATTATAGAGACAGAATGTGTAATGCATTGCCTTATCCAGAGAATCTGCAGAATCTTGATTAGTTTTCATTTACCAGGAGTGCATGTGTTTAAAGCTATTTCGGATAGTCATATTTGAAAGGAAATAACAAATCAGGTAGATTTTGTAAAAGATGCTGAGTTTGGAAATACACAATCAGAAAATTCCAGAGATTGGAAGATTGGGAATGACATAGATACATTATTAGGAATAATATAGGTAAGTAATAAGGACCTACTGGATAGCACAGGGAACTCTACTCAATACTTTGTAATTGCCTATATGGGAAAATAATCTAAAAAAGAGTGGATATATGTGTATGTAGAACTGATTCACTTGCTGTACTCCTGCAACTAACACAATACTGTAAACCAACTATACCCCAATAAAAATTAAAAGAAAATTCCACATAGAAAAGTGAGAGAATCTCATCCAGACCCTCATCACAAATATGAATCCCCTTTCAACATCTCCAGCTCCTCCTCCCACACTTGTGGTGATAGAGAGCCCCTGAAAGGCAGGCAGTGCACTGTCATAGGAAATGCTTATTGGGATTTGGTGATTCCAAGGGCAGATGTGAATTTCAGCTTTTCTGCTGGAAGACCTTGAGGAAGTTGTTTAGCCTCTCTAAGTCCTGATATCTTCCAAGGAATCTTCCAGCTCTGGGACTGAGCTCGTGTCTCCTTCATCTCCTTCATCTCCTGCATGGCAGGAGAATTATGGGAGAAAATGGCCACCCACTCCAGTACTTCTTGCCTGAAAAAAAAAAAAATCCCATGGGCAGAGGAGCCTGGCAGGCTACAGTCCAAAGTGAAGCAACGAGTTGAACACGACTGACTGTAACATGACATGCAGTCCTGATATCTTCATTTGTAAAAGAAATGGAGAAGTATTGTGGTGGTTATTCTCTATTTTCTATTTTCTATTCTCTATTTCTCTATTTTATACCCTATTCATTCTCTATTGCTATATGTCCTACTCCATGCCCTTGAAGGCTGTCCCTTCAGAAAGAATCTCCCTGTCCCTTTGCCTACCAGGGTCCTGTTAGGCTGGACCAGTGAGATGCACCAGCAGGATGTGGAGGTAGACACAAGGAGAGAGGGCAGGTACCGCTTTTCTCTGACTGCTCTGGGCTGCATCCTTCCTTGTTACAGCTTCCTGGTCTCTTGTTAACAGCTCTGCCTCTCACCTGATCCCTGTGGAGTCAGTTCTTGCTCTGCCTCTTCAGGCCTAGGGTTATTAGAACTTTCTCTTCCAGAGAAAGTTAGTCTCGGTGAATCTCAGTGTCTCTTGTAAGTTCCGTGAATGCTGCTCTTGCCTCTCAGTGAGCCATCCCTTTGTTAAAGCACTTGTACCACCTGCAGTGCAGGAGACCTGGGTTCGATCCGTGGTTTGGAAAGATCCCCTGTAGAAGGGAATGATTATTAATTCCAGAATTCTCCTGGAGAATTGCATGGACAGAGGAGCCTGGCACGCTACAGTCCATGGGGTCACAAAGAGTTGGACACAACTGAGCAATTGCCACTTACACTTTTTCACTTCTTTTCACCACCTGCATTGGGTTTCTTGTTTCTGCCAAGTACCTGTCTTAGACTTCTCTCAGATATGTTGCAAAGTTCAGGTGCAATAATGTATGACGTTAAAGCACTTTATAAATTCTAATGAGTAGTGCAAAGTTTGTTTTCAATTTTAGTGTCCAAACCACCTATTACTTTTTCATTTGGCTTTATTATTTTAAGCTTAAATTTGCATGGTCCTAAATTCTATTAATGATGAACTGTCCCTTCATGTTAAAGAGTACATTTAATCCCTGACAGTTCTTTAGATCCTGGAAAACAGTGGCATTTGAACCCAGGCCTTTTCTTCTCTGAGTGAATCAGTCTGAACTGCCTCAAATGTTGTACACATGACGTGGTAATCAGTTTCCCCTCCATTCTGGACACTCTTTTGAACACATTTTTGATCAAGATTGCTCTTCTTTTGAGACTTCCTGGTGGTCCAGTGGTTAAGACTCAGCTTCCAGTGCAGGGCTCCTGGGTTCAGTCCCTATCTAGGAAACTAAGATCCCATGTGCTGTGCAGGCAAATAAATGATGTTTCAAAAAAAAAAATAATTTTTGAAAAAGATTGCTCCTCTTTGACAGTCATGTTCAGAATTTAACTCCACATTTCAGGTATTGTCTCACCACATTGGAGTTAACCTGGTTTGTTTTCCACAAACCTTTTCTCTTTTGTGCCAGTATTTTCTCTGCCACTTTTTTTTTTTCTTATTTAACCTTGTATGTTTGGCAAAATAATTACTCCCCAAAAGATGTCCACATGCTAATCCCTGAGCCTGTATGTTACCTTACTTGTTACTTGGGACTTTATAGATGTGATTAAGGGGCTTGAGATAGGCCCAGCATGGCCATGATGATCCTCGAAGAAGATGAGGGTGGTGGAAGAGGAGGTCAAAGTGATGAGACCTGACAGTAAACTTGTGTTACTGACTGTGAAGATGGAAGAAGGGGCCATTAGCCAAGAGATGTGGGGGCCTTTCAGTGCTGGAAAAGGCAAGGAAATCAATTTGCCCCTGGAGCCTCCTGGAAAGAATGATGGACTGCTGATGTCTTAACTTTAGTCCAGTGAGACCCTTGTCAAACTTTTGATCTACAGACAATAGTATGATTAGTTAGGGTTCTTTTCAGTCATTAAATTCATAGTGATTTCTTATAATGCAGGAGAAAATGAATGCAGTTTGTGTGGTATGCTGTTCTTGTTTGTTTTTCCTTTTTTTCTCACCATTCCAGGATGTTGAGAATACCTTCAGTCATGTTGTCATTATCTAATGTGTTAGCTCTCTGTGTAAGATTCGTTCACTCACTAATTTGTTCTGCCTATTAACCATGTTGCTCATGTAGATATTGATGTCAGGACTCTGATGAAAGTCCAGAGATTTGACATTTGGTACTTTTCTCCCATTTAACTCTTAGAAGTTAATCAGCACCATTCATGATCCTACCCAACTGTATCATCAACTAGCTACTATTCAGCTCTCTTATCTACTAGACAATCAGGACAGATTTGTTAAATAACCTTTTTCTTTAAAAAAAATAGAAGTATACTTAGATAAATGTGCATCTTCCCCCTGCCCCAGCTACTGCTTCTATCAAAAACTGGTAATAAAACAGGCTGATGAGAAATTTAGAATGCAGTTGAAACAAATTTAAAAATCCAAATACCAATCTCATCATTATGACTATGCTGATAACCTACCTAAGAGGGAAAAATGTGTCATTGTCATAACTTTTTTTTTTTCTTTTATATCTTCCATTTCCATGGCTAAAATGGACTTGTCTTAAGTCACTTTTATGCCTAGCATCTGTGTGGAAATCAGGAATCCTGAAAGGGTCAGTCCTTTGGGAACTTGCAGAAACAACCTTTTATTAATGGCCATCAAGTCAACAATTAGCTACCTTGTTAATAGTGTAATAGGGGTAACCCCTGACCTGGCTATACTTCTTCACTTTGGACATTAGTGGTGGCCCCTTTTAAGCCATTTACACAAACAAGATCAGCGAGATTTGCTCTGTCCTGAATCATATTTTCTCCTTACAGAGAAAGCCTTGTAGTGTTTTCTTCTAGGCACTTGGTTGGAATGGGATCCCTATTGATTTGTCTCAGCTTCTGAGTTGGGCTTACCATGTCATGTGCATGCATGCTAAGTCACTTCAGTCATGTCCGACTCTTTGTGACCCCATGGACCATCACTTATGAGGCTCCTCTGTCAAAGGATTCTCCAGGCAAGAATACTGTAGTGGGTTGCTATGCCTTCTTCCAGGGGATCTTCCCGATCCATGGATTGAACCCACATTTCTTACCTCTCTTGCATTGGCAGGTGGGTTCTTTACCACTAGTGCCACCTGGGAAGCCCGTACCATGTTATACTGTGAGCCATAAAGTTCTGCTGGTGATAAATAGATGAGCTGCTTCCTCAAACCTGTTTATCATTAATTTTAGTTTAATACAGAATATTCAAATTGACTACATGATGCAAATTTATGCTGAAAAGTTTCCAAATTCAGTTTATCAATCCTCAGTGTGTCCCAGGACAAAGACATTTATAAGAAAAGATACATTTATTATTGAAATGAGCAGAATTTCATTTTAGTTTTATTCTAATATTTAGCATCTTCATAGCTAGCTACTTCTTAAAATACACTAGGGAGAATCTACTGAAGTCATTTATCCAAGATCCTGACATAAGAAAAAGCCATTCTCTTGAAGGTTGTGGGAATGATTGTCTTGCATTTCTGCTGATTCAACTGTAAAGTTACAATGAGTTCATCTCATGCAGTTGAGAAGTGGCCGGTGGTAAGGAACTCCATGCTTGAAAGGTTTAATCGAATTTCCATGCATGTGCAAATTCAGATAAACACAATATAGCTTATGAGAGCCCTTTAGTTTTTAAGTTGCTACCTTCATCTGGTAACAACTGATTACCGTGTGCTAACAAGGAGAAAACACCTGCAAACAATATCCTTGTCCTGCGATTGATTCTACTTTAACTGTGCTTGTTCAGGTAGCAAAACCATTAGCTACTTCTTGATTGTTTTTATGATCAGACTTAGCACCTCATATTGAGCAAGCACTGAGGAATGCATCTTTCCTTAAAAGGTTGATTTATTAGTTTATATGTAAAAGAACACTGGAGGTTATAAAGGTAACAAAGACCTTAAACATTATATTGATTTTCTTTTCCCAGAGCTTTTTTTCTTCTTGTTGTATTGCAGGGTAATAAAATTTCACTAGACCCATTGGATCCATAAAATCTGAAGTACAACCACCAACTGATAGAAATGAAATTGTTTGACTGGGGTGATAAGCAAGGACTCGGCTTTGAACTCTAAGCAGTATAAGTCGTTTGCTGGCCTGTAAGGGTGAATTACAGCCTGCTGTGCACTAAAGGACAAGCATGTATTTGCAAGAGCTCCCAGTTCAGTCATCACTGAGCAATGCAGTGACCTTTACATGGCCATGTCGGCCTCAAAAGAAGACTTTTTAGCTATGTAGAATCAACACCCTGCCTCTCTGTAAGATGTAGATTTTTTTCATATTTTAGTTAAGTTGTGGGTATAAGACATTTGAATACAGAGTAAAGAGTAGGATAGGAAAATAAGTTCTGTTTGCAAATCTCAAGTTATATTATCTCTATAACAGTGAGCTTAAAAAAAAAAAAAAGATGGGGAGCTATAGACTCATCATAGTACACAGTACTAGTCTGTGCTAGACTAGAATTTTCTGAACTTCTGCTATGTGCACAATGCTTACCTGTGCCAATCCTTGACGTGTGAACCATCAGTTCATGCTACCTGTATCCCTCTCTAGCCCCAGACTTCCCTTTGCAGCTCCAAGTACTATGTCCCTCAAGGCCTGAGGCACGGCTCCTCCATCACCAGTCAAGCATCACAGAGGACCATCTTGGGAAAGAGTGCTGTGACCCACCAGGCAAAGTGAAATTTCTGATTTCAGTGGCAAGGGTTTGAGAACAGTAGTCAAATCAGGGATAAGATCTACCTTAAAGTTTCCATGTTAGCATTCTTGTGGGCTGAAGTAGAAGGGATTAGTCAGCTACCAAACATTTTAAGTAGTCTAGCCATCTGACTTGGCATCTTAATAGCTCAAAGCCATATCCTAGACAAATAGCTTTCTTTCAAAGGTACATCTTTACTCATTTATTTTTTGGAATCTGGATTGAAACTGTCTACATTTTTCTACTATCAAAAACAAAGGTGCATTCATCGATAAATAACCAGAGACTTAGTTGTTCAGTTTTGCTTTAAAGTGTTTCATGTTGTTAATTAAGTGCTTTGTTAACCCCCAGCACAACTGAAACCTACCTGTGCTGGTGAGGTGGGTCTCAGTGTGCTCTGAGTTACAGTTGGTAGGTTTCTCACATGGTCCTATGGATGTGATTGTAGCTCATGCTGCTAGTGCAAGTGGGCCTGGTTGTAGAGCTTTCTTACACAGATTTTATATTTCACATAGTGCCTGGAAGCTCGTGTTCTGAATGAGTATCTGACAATGTCCAAATTAATTTCAGAAACAAAATGTCCCGGAGTCCTTTATTTCTATTGTGTGACTGCCACTCTTGTGTCAGTGAAGTGGGGACATGTCCACACCAAGCAACCCAATGCTGTTCATTCTCTCATCAGGCTGGAGTGCTGCTGATGGAGGAATGCAAATTCCAGGACCACAGTCTAGCTCTTGCACATTAGGGGCCCTAAACCATGGAGGACAAACGTGATGCCCTTGTGCTGTCCCATCCTCCTTTAATATCCCTGCCAGTCATCACTGATTGTTGTTGTTGTTCAGTCACTCAGTCATGTCCAACTGTTTGTGACCCCATGGACTGCAGCACACCAGGCCTCCCTGTCCATCATCGACTCCCAGAGCGTACTCAAACTTATGTCCTTCAAGCTGGTGATGCCATCCAACCCTCTTTTCCTCTGTCATCCCCTTCTTCCCCAACCCTCAGTCTTTCCCAGCATCAGGGTCTTTTCTAATGAGTCCGCAGTTCGCATCAGGTAGCCAAAGTATCGGAGCTTCAGCTTCAGCATCCATCTTTCCAATGAATATTTAGGATTGATTACCCTTAGGATTGACTGGTTTGAACTCCTTGCAGCCCAAGGGACTCTCAAGAGTCTTTTCCAACACCACAGTTAAAAAGCACCAATTCTTCGGAGCTCAGCTTTCTTTATGGTCCAACTCTCACATCCATATGTGACTACTGGAAAAACCATAGCTTTGGCTATATGGACCTTTGTCAGCAAACTAATGTCTCTGCTTTTTAATATGACAACCATCCTGTTTTAGGTTTGTCATAGCTCTTCTTCTAAGGAGCAAGCAACAACAGAATAAACCTCAGCACCAACTTCCTGACAACCACCATCAGTCACTCACTGTTTATCAATACTAGAAGGAACCCAAGTGCTTTTTGTAACCCTTACCCCAGAAGGTCACTTTCGTGACCATTGGGCAGACCTGTCTTTGCTGCCAGGAAAAATAGCCACAACTCTCATGTGGATCAGTACTGTCATGTGGATCAGGGGACATGTACCACACTCGCAAGCTCAGGCATATTATTCCCCCGCAACAGTGGCTAAGTAATTCTCTTGCCACAAAATGCCGATTTCCCTTGTAATTCAGGGCTAAATGCATCTTACCTTAGCCCACAGGAATGACCTAAATGATGCAACACAGCACAGCCAACCCTGCCAGGCGGACTGCTGGAAATTTGATCACTTATCTTCCTGACTGATGTCTAGCCATGTTTCTATTTCTGCATCTGTCTAGAGCTGTGCCTATCTAAGCCTTTGTTATTGCTGCTGATTCCAGGAAGGTGGGGATCAGCCTTTGAATGAAGCAGAATTTAACATCAAACCCATGAAAAATACCCTTGGGTGTTCCAGGGGTCATCAGCTATAAGTCTGTGCACTCTGCAGACAGAATGTAGCCCAGATTACCTGCAGAGCAAGAGGATTCATTCAGAAATCCCATGTCACAATTTTCGCTTATCTTCTGTTCTTTTCTCTCTCAAATTAGGTTGATTTTACAGGAGGGAGGAGAGGAAATTAATGTGACCTGACCCTCTGGCATGTGCCAAGATCTTCAAGAGTCGTCTGATCTGATTCATTTGATGACCTTGAGATGTGGACATTATCTCATTTTTCAGATGAGACAACTAAGGTTCACAGAATTTAAGGCATTTACCCATGATTTTCACGTTATTGCTTAAATTTATTAATGACATTAAAATTTAGGTTTGAAAAAAATTGTCCAGCAAAACAGATTACTTTTCTGTTTTTAGCAACTCCTGAGGAAAAGGAAAATCCTTTTACAAAGTCTTTTTCCAAAGTGTCATTAAAATCTTCCTTTTGCCCTCATAATCCAAATGTTAGTGGGTTCTGTTTTATGAAAGACGATGGGACTTATACCATGACTTTCTACTAATGAACATATTTGAGAGAGTTAAAGAAATTCTCTGGATTATGCAGTTAGATAAATTATAAAAGTTACTGAGGAAAAATGCAGATGATTACAGATAGTGTTGTTATGCAGGGGGTTAGGTACAAGATCATCCTGTTCACATTGGGCCACACCTCATTTCTCCCATCCCACTGCCTTCATCTCTCCTCTTCATGTTGAAAGTCTCAGAAGAGGCGAGAATTAGATGCATGAAACCTACATGATTACCGGAAGTGCTCTTTTTCCCAGTCTCTCTAATCTAGAATAAATAACATGGTCTAAATTAGGCTACATAAAGGTGAGATGCCAGCATTTGACCTCAGCAAGCCATACTAAGTGGCAAGAGTTCCTTGACTATAAATACAACTCCTGTTTAGTATGACATTTTAAGAAATTGGCAGAATCCAATCCCTGAGCTTGAATGACATACCAAAGCATTGTTAATCCCAAGCATTTTTTCTTTTGTTCACGTCACTCTTTAAGGAATCATTTTCACTTGCCTGTTCATGCTTTTATGGCATGTAAGTAACAATCACTCCCTGTAACATGTTCTGCGAGTTCAGTTCAGTTCAGTCGCTCAGTCGTGTCCAACTCTTTGCGACCCCATGAACTGCAGCACGCCAGGCCTCCCTGTCCATCATCATCTCCCAGAGTTCACTCAGACTCACGTCCATTGAGTCCGTGATGCCAACCAGCCATCTCATCCTCTGTTGTCCCCTTCTCCTCCTGCCCCCAATCCCTCCCAGCATCAGAGTCTTTTCCAGTGAGTCAACTCTTAGCATGAGGTGGCCAAAGTACTGGAGTTTCAGCTTTAGCATCATTCCTTCCAAAGAAATCCCAGGGCTGATCTCCTTCAGAATGGATTGGTAGGAGTCTCCTTGCAGTCCAAGGGACTCTCAAGAGTCTTTTCCAACATCACAGTTCAAAAGCATCAATTGTTTGGCGCTCAGCCTTCTTCATAGTCCAACTCTCACATCCATACATGACCACAGGAAAAACCATAGCCTTGACTAGACAGACCTTAGTCGGCAAAGTAATGTCTCTGCTTTTGAATAGGCTATCTAGGTTGGTCATAACTTTTCTTCCAAGGAGTAAGCGTCTTCTAATTTCATGGCTGCAGTCACCATCTGCAGTGATTTTGGAGCCCAAAAAAATAAAGTCTGACACTGTTTCCACTGTTTCCCCATCTATTTGCCATGAAGTGATGGGACCAGATGCCATGATCTTCATTTTCTGAATGTTGAGCTTTAAGCCAACTTTTTCACTCTCCACTTTCACTTTCATCAAGAGGCTCTTTAGTTCCTCTTCACTTTCTTCCATAAGGGTGGTGTCATCTGCATATCTGAGATTATTGATATTTCTCCCGGCAATCTGGATTCCAGCTTGTGTTTCTTCCAGTCCAGTGTTTCTCATGATGTACTCTGCATATAAGTTAAATAAGCAGGCGAGGGCGCCCACTAAAAGAGAGTTCAAGCTGAATGACATTGGATGTGAAATGAAAACTTTCCTGCCAAGCTGTGTGATATTTAGCATGCCTTGGCATATGCTAAACTACAAAATTTTGAAATAATCAATTCTCTTGGGAATGTTACATAGAATATGTGGGTTAGAATTATCTTATGATTAGTTAAAAAGTCTAAAATACTTTCTACAATTTCAAATCAATATTTTAATCTGAACTGTGCCAAATAGATTTGACATATTAAACATGATTTTATAATCATAAACAATACTTTAACTATTGGTAGAGATTGAAAGCAGGAGAAGGGGATGGCAGAAGACTAGATGGTTGGATGGCATCATTGATTCAATGGACATGAGTTTGAGCAAGCTCCAGGAGATGAAGAAGGACAGGGAAGCCTGGCATGCTGCAGTCCTTGGGGTTGCAAAGATTTAGAGATGACTGAGCAACTGAACAACAATTGAAAGAGTCATTTGTGGTAGATGTTCCAAATACATGCTGTCTATTGAAGCCGAATGATAATAGTTTAATAATGAGGATAATAGTGTCTTGAAACATCTAAAAATAAAACAATTAGTGAGACTAGGCAATGGGGGTCATATATACATATATTGTTTTTCCTGCCAAAGGAATACTAGGTACATTTATTGTCATTCATATCTAGAGAGGCATTAGTAATTTGTTACTTTTTCTATGGTGAGTTTTTCAAATAATTCATTGAGGTTTGGGGCTGTGTTCAAAAATCATATATTTTATTTTCTCTTTTAGACTAGTATTTATTTATATGGCTTGTACATGGCAGTTATATTCTCCATGCTTGTTTTATATATATATTATAATTGGAATTTTTACACCTACATCATTAACTCTTAACAGACCCTGGGAAAAGAACATGCCTGCATTCATGGAAAGAAGGAAAGAAAGAAAGATGGAAGGAAGGGAAGGGAGAAAGAAGACAACATTATTTTAGTTCTTGCAACTCCATGGAAATTGCTGTTTTCAAAGCATTGATAACTTTCATCTTCCAAAACTACATGTCATATATTTTTGTCTTTAAGCAGAAATCAAGCCAGGGGATTGTTATAGCTTTATTGATAGCAAGCAACTTGCCTTCCTCTCTTCCTTCTTTGCTTCCCTTCCTCCCTCCCTCCCTTCTGAGACACCACACTCTCCTGTATTTTTCCTTCCATACCAAACATTTGTTCCAGTATCACTTTCTTTAATCTTCTGCTGCTTCTGAATTTTATATTGTCGAGTGCCCAGGCTTTTCTCTCTCGACACTCATTCCTTGCATCCATGCTATTGTGTCCAACTTCCCATGGACTGTAGCCTGTCAGATTCCTTTGTCCTTGAGATTTCCCAGGCAAGAATACTGGAATGAGTTTCCATGCCCTCCTTCAGGGAATCTTTCAAACCAGGGATCTAACTGCATCTCATCATGTCTCCTATATTGGCAACAGGTTAACCTGCTAATGCAGGGCATTCGGCTTCCATCCCTGGTCAAAGAAGACCCCTCATGCCAGGGAGCAACTAAGCCCAAGAGCCACAACTACTGAAGCCTGTTCTCCTAGAGCCCATGCTCCACAAGAGAAGCCACCACAATGAGAATCCCATGCACCACAGTGAAGACCCAGGGCAGCCAAAAAGAAACAAAAAAATTAAATAGATTTTATTCTTGTTACTTGCCTATCTAGAGTGAACTGGAACCTCTGTTCCACATCCTGATGAGTTTCAGACTCAGGAAGCAGGCTGACAGTGTGACCATTCCTGGTAAAACACATGATTAATGAAGGCAGGAAATTTGTTCCCTGCTGTATCCCCTGAAACAGAATATTGTCAGACACATTAAATAGTGACTGTATGTTGAGTGAAAGAATACAATAATGATTGCCATTAAATAAAAATCATACAAACTAAAGTCACATACAAAGAAAATAAAAGTCAGAGTGCCAAAATTTTACTTCATCTGGTGATTTGTTATTGTTACACCATTCCTGTCACCTGTCTGTCTTTTTTAGGGAGCTGAATTTCCAGTATTTCTGTGGTGTGTTCATTCTCCTTTGAGACATGCAGTTTCTTCCTTGTCTCAGTCACATCCCAGATGTCACGGGTCCTGTCCTCTGCTACTGACAGCCCAGGATATCAGGGTTCCTGTGGCTGGGATTTTAGAAATAGCAACCAACTACTCTAACCCATGGAGAAGGCAATGGCACCCCACTCCAGTGTTCTTGCCTGGAAAATCCCATGAACAGAGGAGCCTGGTGGGCTGCAGTCCATGGGTTCACACAAAGTCAGACATGACTGAAGTGACTTAGCAGCAGCAGCAGATCTAACCCAAAGAGTTGAAGTCCTTAGAAGATCATGGACCTGTCAGCTTCATTTGAACAGCAACTTCCTAAGTATCCCCAAGTTGAGCTTGGAATATATGGAGTGGTATTAGTTCTATACGTCCAGCTTTATTTTGCCTCAAGGTCTTTTTTCCTCATCCTTCTAGATCCTGAGTACTTTCCACTTAACCTAGTTCCCTCTCTTGACACCGAGATCCTGATAGTCTTGCTTCCGATCATCCTTCTCTGGGCAACTAGACCTACACTTGTCTCTAAGCCTTGTCACTGCTTGGAGCTTGGATCTCTCAAAGTACTCATTTCTGACTCCCCTACTCTGCCTACGTCCCTTGGATTTTATTTTCTTACTTATGCATAGCCTAGATGGAACTGGATATTTCTCCCCTCCCTGGAATTTGTGTACAGTGCATTGTATTTTTTTCCCCTGGAAATACATATATCAGTCTTTGGTCTGAGTTCCATACATCAGTGTTGGTCAGTTCTTTTCAACCATTCGTTCCTCCCAAAGACCTGCTTTCTATTCCTTGCTTCCTGGTCTTTGCAATTATACCTTGGTACAGAACCCATGCTGTGGAACACATCTGCCACTGATCCCTGAGCTTTCGAGGGCCATGTGTTAATGCCCATAATCAGTTTCTCCCTTGAAGGTGTACATGCTAAGTTGCTTCAGTCGTGTCTGACTCTTTGTGACCCTATGGACCGTAGCCTGCCAGGCTCCTCTGTCCATGGGATTCTCCAGGCAAGAATCCTTGATTAGACTAGCATGCCCCCTCCAGGGGATCTTCCCAACCCAAGATTTGAAGCTGCGTCTCTCAAGTCTCCTTCCTTGGCAGACAGGTTCTTTACCACTAGTGCCATCTGGGAAGTGCAATTCTCCTTTACTTCTGCAAAATTATTTTCTTCTTTGTCTTCCTGAAACAAATTCTTTCCTTAATAGCGAATATTGCCTGGCTTTCTTTTAAAAAAAAAAAAAATCTTTTGAGATGCAAGCTCTTTTTGAAAAAAAAAAAATAGTCTTCTGATTTTACATTTGTCAGTATTTTAAATAATAATGATAGCTAATTTTTAAAGCTGTTTTTAATGTATCAGAGAAAGGGTTGTGCATGATCAAACTTTTAATAGCCCTCAGAGATAGGTTCTGTGATTATCCTTACTTCCCTGATGATGAAGTGGGTCCAAGAAGGTTACGTAGTTGGTCTGCAGTCATGCTATCTATTAACTGACAGAACTGGTTGTAGAGTTCAGCCCACTGACTTCAAGAACCAAGTTGAATGACTACATTATCCTTTCTTTCCTTGTACAGCAAGGACAGCAAGTGCTGAATCCAGCTTAACCCACTTAATTCACACACACAAAATTTCTGAGGTGAACAGGAAGGGCATGCATTTATTAAGCAACTGACTATGGATGGAGCTCATATTTTAGGGAGAAATAAATGAAACCAGCTGTCTCTTGAGCATCTTTTGTGAGGCCCATGTGCTAAAGATAACTCTTTTTTAAGTCAAGGACCACAAAGTATATCATTTTCTTCTTGAGTGAGCTAATTAACTAAACACTTTGCACAAGGAAATAACTAAGGAGGGGATTGTCCCTCCACTCCATTTCAATAAAGTTGTCAAAAGAAAGGGGTCCAAATTAAAGACATTGCAGGTTTCTTTTATCCTGCTTTACAAATGTTTATTCCAGACATAGAAATGCTTCCAAATAACTCGAGAGATAACCCTAAGTAAATTACGTGGAGTGGAGATGGATGTTTAAAGAGGCCACAAAGAGGCAGATAAAGACACTCTTACTGATTCTCTAGTCTGGAACTACAGCACCTTTATACAGGTCTCCTGAGCTCTCAGGAACCCACTTCTTCTCTGCCCTCTGGTTGCTTTTTCTTTCACTTTTGGCCAGTGATTATTCAAAGCACAGTGTTCATCTCTGTGTGAATGAATGAATGCCTAGTGCATGCTTAGTTGTGTCTGACTCTGCAACCCTTTGGGCTGTAGCCTGCCAGGCTTCTCTGTCTGTAGGATTTTTCAGGCAAGAATACTGCAGTGGGTTGCCATTTCTTTCTCCAGGGGATCTTCCCAACACAGGGATCAAACCTATGTCTCCTATGTCTCTTGCATTGCAGGTGGATTCTTTACCCACTGAATCATCTCATCTCTGTGTTCGATCAACTAAAATGGGGCAGCTTTTCAAGTGTTAAAATTCATTACAAGATATTGTCTGGCTTTGTGGTTTCTAAGATTATATACCAAATTGTGGTTTTATCGACAAATGAGACCATTTATCTGACATGAGCAAGAATTGGCTTCAGAGGAGGTGGAAATAACTTACTAGATGGCAAGTGCCTGGTGTTCTTACTGTTACTTTGAGCTTATAAAAGCTGAGAGTTTCTATAGCGAACATATATAATCCTAGGAGCAGAGAGAGTTTAGGCTCTTATAAACTAAGTCCTTTTTGGAACATTTACATGAACAGCTTCTGAGAAGAGCAACCTAGAAAAAGAGAATTCTGGTGAAAAGGGGGCCTGCTGGAAATAGGAGGAAGGCAGTGAGGGAAGGCAAGATGAAGGGTTCCCCAGTAATCAACAAGCTTCACAGCCGTATCAGCTTCTTGTTAAATTATGGGTGTGTTTCCACCTCATTGATATATGGCTGCTTAAGACTGCTCTCTTCAAAATGCCTTGGGGAAGAAATTCTGTCTATACTTACTATATTCAAGCTCCTGTCTTTCTTCTGGAATGCGTGTGCATGCTCAGTCTCTCAGTCGTGTCTGACTCTTTGTGACCCCATGGACAATAGCCAGCCAAGCTCATCTGTCTGTGGGGATTCTCCAGGCAAGGATTCTGGAGTGGGTTTCCATTTCCTTCTCCAGGAGATCTTACCAACCCAGGGATTGAACCTGTGTCTGCTGTGCCTCCTGCATTGGCAGACGGATTCTTTGCCACTGAGCTACCTGGGAAGCTCTTATCTTTTTTTCTAGAAACATAATTCCAAATATGCTTGGTCTTCAAGGGTAATTTAGTCAATATATACTCAGTGTCTTAATTTCATTTGCTCCACTCTGAATGGACCATGTGGCCATTGCTGCCACCTACTGACCTACTGGGTTGCGTTTTTTGCCCCAAGGAGAGAAAAGAAACGTCATTTCCAAGCCAACACCTAAATTCACAGCAACTCCAGTTAAGTGTGTTACCACCTTTTATTTGCAACTGGGAGGGTTTCTCTAGGAATACTCTTCTGTCAGGTGTTAGATACAATAATAGTAGCTGGCAGGCCAGACTGAAGGATTGAAGGTTCCAATAAATTACTGTGAGGAAAGCAATTTGACATCTTTTCATCCTTTGGTGAAAGCTAAGTGTGAAATCTAGGTGTAAACATCTAAAAAATTGAAAGTCACACATGGAGGGGAGACCTGTGACTGTGGCAGAAGTCACCACTCAGAGATGGGAAAACTCGGAGAGCTCCTACAGTTTAACAACAGTATTTCTGCTCAAGATTAATGCATCTGCGGAACTTCTTGGCCTTATTCCTGGATCCTATCAATTTAGCAAGGACATTTACACAAATGGCTTCTGCAGTCTAACTGATATTGGGCTGGGTACACTGGTTCAAGAATTCAGTTTCTTTTGTTTGGAAATATATGCACTGCTGGGGAAGTTAGGCAGCCTCTCTCTGGATTCCTTGCATGTGTGGTGCTCTGTCACTCAGTCATGTCCGACTCTGTGCCCTCTTGTACTATAGCCTGCAAGGCTCCTCTGTCCATGGAATTCTCCAGGCAAGAATACTGGAGTGAATAGCCATGTCCTCTTCCAGGGAGTCTTCCTGACCCAGGGATCGAAACCTGCCTTTCCTACATTGCAGGCGGATTCTTTACCAGTCAGTCACCTGTGAAGCCCTTGTCTTTCTGTACCTCTTCCTTAATAAACATACTCACGCTCCCCTCATTTCATGAAATAAACTTTCCCCAAACTTTGCAGCTTAAAGTAACCACAGTTTTGCAGTTTGGCAGGGCCAACTCATGTGTGTGTCAGCCAGGATGGCATTATTGGGCCAAGAGGTGCCATCCCTGGTTACTGGGTTGGCATGACTGGGAAGTTGGCTGTGGCTGCTGGCTTAGTTTTCCACTGAGGCTGTGGTTAGGGGCCTCAGTGCTCTTTACCTGGCTCCTGTTCAGGGCTGGCTTGGGCTTCTTGAAGCACAAAGGGGAGAGATGTCAGGATTTTTTAAGGTCCAGACTCTAAACTGGCACAGCATGACTTCCAAAGCATTCTTTGGTTAAAGCAGGTCACAGGCTGGTCAGATTCAAGGGACGGAACCCCACAGAGGCATGAATGTCAGCAGGCCTGGTTCACAGTAATTGATTTAAGCTAAGAGTCCACCATACAAAGACAGCAAAACATTTTTTCATTGTTTTTTGGTTATCATCTACAAATTCGTTTTTTCATTGTTTTTTGTTGTCATCTAAGAATCCAAAGAATTGATGCTTTTGAACTCTGGTGTTGGAGAAGACTCTTGAGAGTCCCTTGGACTGCAAGGATATCCAACCAGTCCATTCTAAAGGAGATCAGTCCTGGGTGTTCTTTGGAAGGACTGATGCTAAAGCTGAAGCTCCAGTACTTTGGCCACCTCATGCAAAGAGCTGACTCATTGGAAAAGACTCTGATGCTGGGAGGGATTGGAGGCAGGAGGAGAAGGGGACGACAGAGGATGAGATGGCTGGATGGCATCACTGACTCGATGGACATGAGATTGGGTGAACTCTGGGAGTTGGTGATGGAAAGGGGGACCTGGCGTGTTGTGATTCATGGGGTCGCAAAGAGTTGGACATGACTGAGCGATTGAACTGAACTGAAGAATCCATGTATATTGTCACCCTGCTTATTTAACTTATATGCAGAGTACATCATGAGAAATGCTGGACTGGATGAAGCATAAGCTGGAATCAAGATTGCCAGGAGAAATATCAATAACCTCATATATGCAGATGACACCATCCTTGTGGCATAAACTGAAGAAGAACTAAAGAACCTCATGATGAAAGTGAAAGAGGAGAGTGAAAAAGTTGACTTAAAGCTCAACATTTAGAAAACGAAGATCATGTAATCTGGTCCCATCACTTCATGGCAAATAGATGGGGAAAAAATAGAAACAGTGACAAACTTTATTTTTTTGGGGGCTCCAAAATCACAGCAGATGGTGACTGAAGCCATGAAATTAAAAGACACTTGCTCCTTGAAAGAAAAGTTATGACCAACCTAGAGAGCATATTAAAAAGCAGAGACATTGCCAACAAAGGTCCGTCTAGTCAAGGCTATGGTTTTCTAGTAGTCATGTATGGATGTAAGAGTTGGATATAAAGGAAGCTGAATTCTGAAGAATTGATGCTTTAAAAAAAATTTATTATTATTATTATTATTTTTACTTTACAACATTGTATTGGTTTTGCCATACATCAACATGAATCCACCATGGGTGTACATGTGTTCCCCATCCTGAACCCCCTCCCACCTCCCTCCTCATACCATCCCTCTGGGTCATCCCATTGCACCAGCCCCAAGCATCCTATATCCTGCATCGAACCTAGACTGGCAATTCATTTCTTATATGATATTATACGTGTTTCAATGCCATTCTTTCAAATCATCCTGCCCTCTTTCTCTCCCACAGAGTCCAAAAGACTGTTTGATACATCTGTATCTCTATCGCTGTCTTGCATACAGGGTTATTGTTACCATCTTTCTAAATACCATATATGTGCATTAGTATACTGTATTGGTGTTTTTCTTTCAGGCTTACTTCACTCTGTATAATCGACTCGTTTCATCCACCTCATTAGAACTGATTCAAATGTATTCTTTTTAATGAATGAGTAATACTCCATAAACTATAAAACTCCTAGAGGAGAACGTAGGCAAAACACTCTCCGACATAAATCACAGCAGGATCCTCTATGACCCACCTCCCAGAATACTGGAAATAAAAGCAAAAATAAACAAGTGGGACCTAATTAAAATTAAGAGCTTCTGCACAACAACAGAAGCTATAAGCAAGGTGAAAAGACAGCCTTCGAAATGGGAGAAAATAACAGCAAATGAAGCAACTGACAAACAACTAATCTCAAAAATATACAAGCAACTCCTGCAGATCAATTCCAGAAAAATAAACGACCCAATCAAAAAATGCTCCAAAGAACTAAATAGACATTTCTCCGAAGAAGGCATATGGATGGCTAACAAACACATGAAAAGATGCTTAATGTCCACTCATTATCAGAGAAATGCAAATCAAAACCACAGTGAGGTACCATTTCATGCCAGTCAGAATGCTGTGATCCAAAAGTCCACAAGCAATAAATGCTGGAGAGGGTGTGGAGAAAAGGGAACCCTCTTACACTCTTGGTGGGAATTCAAACTAGTGCAGCCACTATGGAGAATACTGTGGAGATTCCTTAAAAAACTGGAAATAGAACTGCCTTAAGACCCAGAAATCCCACTGCTGGGCATACACACTAAGGAAACCAGAATTGAAAGAGACACATGTATCCCAATGTTCATCACAGCACTGTTTATAATAGCCAAGACATGGAAACAACCTAGATGGCCATCAGCAGATGAATGGATAAGAACTGATGCTTTTGAACTGTGGTGCTGGAGAAGACTCTTGAGAGTCCCTTGGACAGCAAGGAGATCCAACCAGCCCATCCTAAAGGAAATCAGTCTTGAATATTCATTGAAAGGACTGATGTTGAAGCTGAAACTCCAGTACTTTGGCCTCCTGATGTAACAAGAGCTGATCTGAAAAGACCCTGATGCTGGGAAAGATTGAAGGCGGAAGGAGAAGGGGATGACAGAGGATGAGATGGTTGGATGGCATCACCAGCATGATGGACATGCATTTGAGTAAACTCCAGGAGTTGGTGATGGACAGAGAGGCCTAGTGTGCTGCAGTCCATGGGGTTGCAAAGTGTCTGATATGACTGTGTGGCTGAACTGAACTGACTGAAGTATCTGTGATCTATACCTTTATTACTGGCTACTCAGCCCTAGAGTCAAAACAGAATATACAACTTCCATTTCTGCTTAATTGATGCTTCTGAACTTTGGTATTGGAGAAGACTCTTGAGAGTTCCTTGTAGTGCAAGGAGATCCAACCAGTCCATCCTAAAGGAAATCAACCCTGAATATTCACTGGAAGGACTGATGCTGAAGCTGAAGCTCCAATACTTTGGCTACCTGATTTGAAGAGCCAATCCAATTGGAAAAGACCCTGATGCTGGGAAAGATTGAAGGCAGGAGGAAAAGGGGATAACAGAAAACGAGATGATTGGCTGACATCAGCAACTCAATGGACTTGAGTTTAAGCAAGCTCTAGGAGATGGTGAAGGACAGGGAAGCCTGCGTGCTGCAGTCCATCGGACTCCGAAGAGTCGCACATGATGGAGTGACTGAATGACAACAGCAAGAGAAACCAAAACAGAAACAAACTGGGAAGCAAGGGTAATGAACAGAAACATACCAAGTGTCAGACATGTTGGTATGTTCTGTGGGTGCTTTTAAGAACAAGAGTGACCACAGGATACTCTGTCCTTCTTTCTGGGATGCACACCCCTTTACTCTAGGCACTTTAACTTACATGTTTTTCACAGCATAGGCAAACAGTACTCAAACATGCACACATCCTTACTCTAAGTGCAAATGAAGGAATAAACATTGGATATGCTGGGGTTAGGTTACACACGGTGTAAACTCTGGGGGTGCCTAGTTTAACATGGTAGTTTATTCCAAGTATAGCAATGAAGAGTCTTGCAATTTTTTATTGCATGCAGGGGATCCATTTAGGGAAGTGGATCTTCAGGTTTTGTTTCCAAAATAGATGGCATATTTTCAGTGCTCATTGAAAGAAACAAGGGAAAGTGGGTGAGAGGGTGCGATGGCAGCCCTTGCTATTTATAGTGGCGATATTGTTAGTGTTCACCCCACAGAGAACTGAATCACATCTAAGCCCGTAATTTCCATATCTTTGGAAGGCTTTTTAGCTCTTCACTGCCTGTTGGCATGGTAACATGACAAGAGTTATGATGTCAAAACCATATGAACTCATGATTGATCTAAAATTATTTGGGAAACTTTCCCGTTTGAAATTTCCATTGAGAGGGAGAGAACGAGAAGCCACGTGGCAGCTTAAAATCAAAAGAGAAAAAAAAATCTTTTTTAAAATTGTCCTGAAATAAATTCTCTATTTTCCTTTCCATGCAA
Organism: Nanger dama; assembly: GCA_917880005.1. NCBI lineage: Eukaryota > Metazoa > Chordata > Mammalia > Artiodactyla > Bovidae > Nanger > Nanger dama. Next base: position 56,203,545 of record CAKJTW010000006.1, on the reverse strand, counting down.
TGCTAAAAGATTACTGTCCTTCTGATGTTTTTGGCACTTTTTCCCAAATCCAGATATTTTAATCTCTCTCTTTTTAAGTCTCTTTTTTCCTCTACTGATTGAAATCATTGGTTGATGTTAGCACTCTCTTTAGGCAGCATTTGCCAAGGAGGGTAGGCTTACAGGGTGGTGGATGTCCTCAAATTTGCAGGTGTCTCCTGAAGTGACAGTGGCTTTGAGTAAATGATGAAAGTTGGCAGAAAGATCGGCAGATACTAAGTAGTATGCTGTTTTGGGTATTTGCAAGTGGTGGGCATTGCTATCACTTCCATGTAGAAGAGCAAACAAAAGGATCACAAAGATGAAACAAGTTGATTAAAGCCAGACAGTGAGACAGTGACAGAATCGAGATTTATTGGGGGAAAACAAAAAACCAAAAACTGAACTTGTTAATGAAAGGAGTAGGATGTACTCAGGTGAAAATAAGTAAAAATTAATAATCTTTTCCAATAGTCATGTATGGATGTGAGAGTTGGACCATAAAGAAGGTTGAGTGCCAAAGAATTGATACATTCAAATTGTAGTGCTGCATAAGACTCTTGAGAATCTCTTGGATGGCAGGGAGAACAAACCAGTTAATCCTAAAGGAAATCAGTCCTGAATATTCATTGGAAGGACTGATGCTGAAGCTGAAGCTCCAATACTTGGGCCACTTGACGCAAAGAGCCAACTCAGAAAAGACCCTGATGCTAGAAAAGATTGAAGGCAGGAGGAGAAGGGGATGACAGAGGATGAGATAGTTGGATGGCATCACCAACTCAATGGACATGAGTTTGAGCAAACTCTGGGACATAGTGAAGAACAAGGAAGCCTGGTGTGCTACAGTTCAATGGGTCACAAAGAGTTGAACGTGATTTAGCGACTGAACAGTAACAACAAAATAATCTTTTATTACTCTGGAAATTTATTTAACCTGATTTCTTTATTTTACTCTCCATGTACTAATCTATAAATGGGAATAATCATAGAAACCTGCTTGTGAAGATAAAGTATAAGAAGTTGAGCTAAAGATAAAGTCCGATTCTTCCATAAAAAGATCAAATGCTGACTGCCCTGCAGAAGCAAATAAATTTATGTGGAATTTTCAAAGATGGAAGGATCAACACATCTTATTTAGGGTGCCACTTTCTTTGTGACTTAAGACATAGGACTTGACCATAATACTGGGCCTTGGCATGTCTATTTCTGCTACCAAAATAAATTCTTATCTCTAATCACATCTCAAACTGACCACACTTAAATTATTGACCTTAAACTTTCACTATCATTTCTCTGCAGAATCCATAGCCAAACAAGAGTTTAAAGTTGGAGGGAGTTCAGCTTTTTATGTTTGTGTGAGTAATGCTCATTTGACTGATATTCACCTGTATTTTAAAGGAGATTTTTAAAGGACCACTATTTGTCAGGCACTCTTTTAATCAAAAGCTGAACAAAGTGGACAAAAGTCCCTATTGTTATTGTTCAGTCACTAAGCCATGTCTGACTTTGTGACCCCATGGACTGCAGCATGCCAGGCTTTCCTATCCTTCACTCTCTCCAGGAATTTGCTCAAACTCATGTCCATTGAGTCAGTGATGCTATCCAATCATCTCATCTTCTATTTCTCCCTTTTCCTCCTGCCCTCAATCTCTCCCAGTATCAGGGTCTTTTCCAATAAGTCTACTCTTTGCATCAGGTGGCCAAAGTATTGGTGCTTCAGTTTCAGCATCAGTCCTTCCAGTGAATATTCAGGGTTGATTTCCTTTAGGATTAACTGGTTTGATCTCCTTGTAGTGCAAGGGACTCTCTAGAGTCTTCACAGGCACCACAGTTTGAAATCATCAAGCATCTATTCCTTGTTGTTGGAAGCTTCTATTTTAGTGTGGAAAGCAGATAATGAAAATATAAAGAAATAAAGTATATGCAATATTATTGAGTAAAAATACTAAAGAGAAGAAACTAAACCAGTAAGGAGTCAAATAGGCAAACAAGGCATCAAGACTGAGGTTGAGATTTGATCAGATAGCTTCAAAGGGCATTCCAGGGTGACTCTTCAGGCAGAGCTCTGAAGAAGGAGCATCATGCCACAGAGGGAATAGGAAGTGCAAAGGCCCCAGGGCCGAAAGTGTTCAGCAGCAGCAGGCAGGCCAGAGAGCTTGGATCAGAAGGAATGGGGAGGAAGGTGTGGGGGAGGTCTTATTTTCTGTCCTTAAAACACATTGTGAGGTAGAGAGCACACGCATTCATCATCTGAAATAAGAAGTGACTACCGTAAAGTAACAAAACGAGTTTGAGTTTGACCCAGGTTTGGGACTCCAGTCCTGGTGTCATCAATCTCTTTGTGCCTGATCTTCAGATCTTAGCCACAACTGGAATCATTCTGAGTTACTGTATCATTGTTCAGTCTTCAGATCTATGAGAGGAAAACTCTACAGGCCTTTCTCAGCTGTGAGCATGTTTTTAAAAAGGAATTCCATGCCTCTCTTGTACAGCAAGGGTTTTTGCTTGCTTCTTCTTGCTAAAGTACAGAAGGAATTGAACAAGAGATGGGTGGTGATTAAGGAAGACTTAAGTGCAAACAGCTGTACCCTAGAATCGAATCAACATCTGACATGCACTATTTGGCGCCTCAGAGTGCCCCTTCCTCCTTGTTGAGATGTGAGCTCATGGCATCTCTCCACTCATGAGAGCCTCCCCTTGCTCTGGCTGGTGGCACAAGTGCTTCCTCCAGGCCTTTCCATCAGAGCAAGTTCAAGAACTGCTTTGCCAGTGGATTAACACTTTCAGGCAAGACTTGGCTTTGTCTTCTGCACATTTCAGATTTTATAAGCATTAAGTGCTTTTGTATCCAGCACAGTGCCAACATTACTCATTTTCACCTTACAGTGGCCCTGAGAAGTAGGTTATCTCCAGTTCATAGATAGTCAAGTTTTGAGCGGTTTAGTAAATTCTTTCAAAAGGTGAAACATACTGTGAAAGAGCCCGCTGTTCCCGGGTGTGGGGAAGGTATTTGCCTGTAGCTATGGAGAATTTTCTTAGTTCATCCACCCCTTGGGGGACAGAAGAGCAGACACCCTTGCCCTCTTGAAGGAAAAGCCTTCTATTGATGGTTCTGTGCTGCATTCAGTACCCTCTGGCTTCCTGTCTTACACTGTGACCAGACTGTCTCTTAAATATGAGCTTGTTCTCATGGTTACACACTGAATCCTCTGCTGACCCCACTGTAGACATGTCAGCTTTTCTTTCTGCCCTGTGCTTTTGGCTCTCTAATGCACACAATAGAGAGCTTGGCACGTCAGTGTTCTAAATACATTTAAAGCAATGTTTTCCAGAATTTTATTACTAGAAGGCTCTGATTAAATAATTGGGGGTGAGTGTGTGCTGAGTTGTTTCAGTTGTGTCTGACTCTTTGCAGCCCTGTGGACTGTAGCCCACCAGGCTCCTCTGTCCATGGGATTCTCCAGGCAAGGATACTGGGGTGGGTGGCCATGCCTTCCTCCAGGAGATCTTCCTGACCCATGGATCGAGCACCAGTCTCCTGCGTCTCCTGCACTGCAGGCAGATTCTTTACCACTGAACCACTGGGGAAGAATGATTGGAGGGTGACTTACCTCTAATTTATTTGAATCCTTAAATGCATGAGTGATATGCATGCAGTCACATAGGCACTCCACTTCTTACTCTGCTTTGATATGAGTGATGGAATTATCATGTAGATCTAGGGGCTGCTGTTCATTTCAAGGGACATTTGGCAATGTCAGGAAGCATTTTTGGTTCTCAAAATTGAGGGGAGTGAAGCACTACTGGCATCTAGTGGGTAGAGGGCAGGGATGCTGCTAAACACCCTGCAATGTATAAGGCATCCCCCACAACAAGACTGTTCAGGCCAAATGTTAATAGGACTCATCTAGGCATGTCTGTTTTTCACATTGCCATCTTTACTGGAAACTTAGATTTGGAACCATTCTGTCTTCATAGAAAATACTTTTGTTCTAACATCCAAAATGGTCTCTTTATGTAGGTTTTACTCTGTTAGAAACCTAAAGTGTGACCCTCTATAAAAATCTTAAAATTACTTTTGTTTAACTTGGTTATTTTTTCTTTTCTTTTTAATTTTCTGTAATTTCTGACTCAGTAAGCTTGGCTAGTCTGCAATGTGAAACATTATCTGTTCAGAACAAATTGTGTCCTTCTCAGCTCTGATTCTGCTCATCTCCAAGTCTTTACTGGGCACTTGTCAGATTCTCAGACTTGGTGAGTGCAGGGGAGTGAGAGGGTTAATGCTTGGGTGTATAATTACCTTAGAGAGGGGATGTAATTTCCTCAGCTGAAATTACAGTGAAAGGCGACAGCAGGTGATTCAGATCCTAAACTAAGGAATGCAAAATCCCCTCTGATTCCTTGTTCCCCATGAACAAATCTTCACTGAAGTTTGTCTTGGGTAATATATATACTGCTGAGACTCATTTTTGTTTCTTCTGGAAGAAAAGGATTATTTTCATTTCAGGGAATATATTTGTGTTCATTTCTTTCATTTTTACAGATATATAGTTGATTTACAAAGTTGTCTTAGTTCCTAGTGTACAGTGAAGTAATTTTGTTATACATATGTCTGTATGTATCTATATTCTTTTTATTCTTTTCCATTATAGTTTATAACAAGGTATTGAATATAGTTCCTTGTTCCATACAGTAAATCCTTGTTGTTTATCTATTTTATATGTAGTAGTGTGCATCCGTTAATCCCATAATCCCAATTTATCCCTCCCCAGTTCCCCTTTGGTAAACATAAGTTTGTTTTCTATGTCTGTGGGTCTATTTCTGTTTTATATATAAGTTCATTTGTATATTTTTTCAGCTTCCACATAATAGGCAATATCATATATTTATCTTTCTTTTACTTAGTATGATAATCTACGCTATAGTGTATTTATTTCTTAGTGTTGATGCTAAGGTAGCCAGGCCATATATTTTGAACATATATTTGTCTTGCATAGATTTCTTGAGTCAAAGAAGGTGGAAAGAGCCCTGACACAATTATTTGTTAGGCTATCCCTGACTTCCAATTGTCTGTGACCTTTCCCATTTCCTTTGTTGGGATTGGGAATCCATCAGTGACTTGAGATTTAAGCCTAGTTCATCTGTCACCTCTGAAGGTCAGAAGTTTGCCTATGAGCTTTGTTGGGAGAACGGAATTGTTCTCTGGCAGTGGATCCTATATTGCAATGGCTATCATCAGAGGAGACTACCTGCTATCCTCATCAGTTGTTCTGAGGCTCAAGCCATCCAAAGCATCAATAACTATGTACCTTCATGTTGGGGGCTTGCCGGATGGTGTTAGTGGTAAGAAACCCACTTGCCAATACAGGAGACATAAGAGATGTGAGTTTGATCCCTGGATTGGGAAGATAGCCTGGAGGAGGGCATGGCAACCCATTCCAGTGTTCTTACCTGGAGAGTTCGATGGACAGAGGATCCTGGAGGTCTACAGTCCATGGAGTTGCACAGAGCTGGACATGACTGAAGCGACTTAGCACATGAACACACCTTCATTTTTGGCTCAGTGGCAACAAGCAATCCGATGCGAGTCTAGTAAGGTTTAAGTGGGATGTTAGGGAATACATGAGTTGCTTCCAGGTCTTGCCTGCCCAGTAGACTGCAAGTGCTGGAGGAGTCAGCAGCTACTCTTGAGAGTGAGTTGGAGAAATGTCACTAGGTTTTTCTTATGGGAAAGTGCACTTAATTTTGGTTTCCTCCATTCTTTATCTGTTCATGGTGGCTCATTATCACTTCTTTCCATGGGGCTATTTTAGAGAGTGTTAATCTTTTCCTGAGAGAAAGGACAAGCTGCTTTTGAGACTTTGGGAAGGAGGTTGGGTACTAATCAGTGTGCATTGTATAAAAGTGGAGAGGAAAGCAGGCCTGGGGACCGGGACCTCTTTAGGAAGCTGCTGCAGTAGTCCAGGTGAGACACAATGGTGGCCAGTACTGCAGCGAAGGAATGGAGAAGCATGGGTGGAACTGGTGATGCCTGGGTGGCAGAACTAAGAGGGTATCAAAGGCACAGAGCTGGACGTTAACTAAATCTTTTGATTTTATTCAGCAACTGACAGTAGGGAAAGCACTGCTTTCCATTCCTACTTGTGTAGCGACGACTAGGTGTTTATATGAGGAAGAGGGAATGACGGGCTCCTGAGCAAATTTAAAGAAGTGAATGTGGTTTGATCCATGCGAAACCATCTGAATTTGCTGACTGGTAGTTGTCAAAGTTGGACTTCCCTTGTGGCTCAGCTTGTAAAGAATCTGTCTGCAATGCAGGAGACTGAGGTTTGATCCCTGGATTGGGAAGATCCTAAAGATAGGCTTTTATCCTTGCAGAGGCTGGGAGACTGGGCCCCATCTTCGGATATAGCTTGTTTGGGGGCCCTTAGTTTTCTTAGGCAGGTGTTTGAAGGCGGAGTAGAGTCCTCCTAAGGATGCAGTCTTAAACTGGTCTGAGACTACTTTTGTGTTTGTTCACATCTTTATAGGCCAAAGTTGAAGCTTTGGAGTGTGGATAAGAGGGCTCAGAGGAGACTGGCTGGAATTTGGTAAAGGCGAGACTCTTGTCAAAGGTTTGACATAATGTACTGTGTATATTATGGGCAGTAGGGGAAAACGATGAGGCAGGAGTGACTCTCAGGTTTCCCATGATGCAGCTGAACCCAGGGGAGGGGTGTTGTTATCATTCAGTGATAACAGAGAAAATAAAAAGAAGCCAAGACTGATAGAGAAAGATAAAGAATTCAGTTCTAAACATAACAAAGCTGAACACCTAGAGGTTAGTGCCAAGAGAAGGTGGGTTTGCAGACAGCTGGATTTTAAGGTTCAGACTCAGCAGAAGTGTCTTGGCTAGAGACATTTTCCTATAAATAGGAACTGAAGGCATGCAAGTGGGTTGCTGGAGCCTGGTGGTATATATAGAATAAAAGAGAAAGACCTGAGACTCATAATCTTCTACTAACAATAAGAGCTAATGTTTACTGAGCAGTGCCAGACATCATTTTAAAACACTGTCTGTTTTCTCATTTAATATTCCCCAAATAGGAATTCTCTGTAGCTATGTTCATTTGACATATGAAGATCAAATAATTTGCTCAAGGTCAGACATTTTGTAGATGGTAAAGCTTTTGGTTTGAACCCAGGGAATTCATCGCTAGATTCTTGTCACTTACTGATTATTGATTGTTCTATGATAAATTCCTGATAATCATGGATGAAGTTAGTGTCTCTAGAAAAACTGTTATAAAGTGGACGAGTGGGATGTCAGAGCATCTTTATGATGTCCAAATGCAGGACTAAACACTGTCTGGATGGTTACTTGGGTGCCTCACATTGCAGGAAGAATCTTTACTGTCTGAGGCATCAGGAAGCCTGGCTTGCTTTGCAAAAGCTCATATATTCGAGTAAACTTAATACCTAGGCTTCCCTGGTGGATCAGATGGTAAAGAATCTGCCCACAATGTGAGAGAACCAGGTTCGAGCCCTTGGTTTCCAAGATTCCCTGAGAAGGGAATGGCAACCTGTTCCAGTATTCTTGCCTGGGAAATCCCATGGACAGAGGAGCCTGGCATGTTATAGTCCATGGGGTCGAAAAGAGTCAGACATACTGAGTGGCTAACAATTTCACTTTTCAAACATAATACCTAAAATTTTTGGCTCTCCTCTTTCTGGAAAAACAGAATGTCAGAATTGGAGGGGATCTTTGAAATTATTTAATTTTGTTAATTTATTTGCAGCTATTTAATTACAGAAAGCATTTGAAATGTTTATAATGAAACTGAAGAACAACAAGACAAAAAGGAAGTAAGAAAACTCAGGAAAAGGAAAACAAGTATTTGAAAAAACTAAGAAAAATGTATAAATATAATACTTTAAGGTCCTGCACACTTACAAACTCTAGATTAGTTATTCAAATATCAATTATTAGCACCCACTACAAAGCAGGGAGGTTAGATAAATGGTGGTCAACAACATAAAAACAGACCCCTTTCTTTGTAGAAACTTAACTAGGAAATTGAAAAGGCCGTATAACTGGAGCCTTCATATTCTCATCTGTAGCTAGAGATGTTACATTTGATGATCTCTAAATTCTTCTCCATCTCTTAAGTGTCCAAGACTTATGCCTCGTTCATACTTAACTCACTTTCTGATGCCTTGGTCCTGAAGAGATTTCATTATTTTTATCCATATTTCGTAGACCAGAACTGGCCATGTGACATTGTCTATTTTATTGAATTCCTAGAAAAATTAGGGGAATTTTGCCTCATTGATTTAAATATTTTTAGTCCCAAAGCTCTATAATGGCACAAGTTAAGCTTCTAGTGATTCATTCTCTAGGAAATTGTAGGGTTTTTTTTTTACTGAGATTTCTGACTATTTTCATCAGTTTTATATTTAAACTTTAAAAATTCATTTGTAGTATTGATATTTATGTATATAAACATCATAATAACTTTGTAAACATCCTTAAAAGTTATTTTTAATATTTTTATTAGGCAAAACATAGTGTTAAGCAAAGGGGTGTAAGTCTGAATTGTTTTATATGCATTATTTGTATGTTTTGCTAATTTCTATAGACGTAAGATTTTCACACTGCCTGTTTTAAAAACAAAATAAACAATTAGAAATTAATTTGGGAATAAAGGCTGCATAATCATCATTTTGTAGTGGTCCTTGGGTAAATAAGTAATTGAGAGCTTTAAGTTGCGATATAATGCATTTTCTACTTGTTCATTTTTTTACAAATCAACAAAGAATCAATCTTTCTTTCCTTGTCTAGCCATCAAATACTCTGTGCTGTCTTCTTAGTTATATTCTGAATGGGCTCACTTGTTTTCACTAGTCTTTTCTCGGTATTAGAATTTGTAGTTGATGTGGCTCATTTATCAGCCAAGTATGGAGAGATTCTGAAAGATGTTTTTGTCATTTTCCACTGTCAAAATGATGCATTCGCTTATGTCCTGGTTACTTTGAAAGAGCTTGAGTTGCACTTATTTTGCAGGGGTAAAGAATGAGAATAAATGATATAACACTAAGTAAATAGAGAATAAAAAAAAAAAAGCAGTGCTCAAAACCCCCAAATCCAAGGCTTCATTTTTAAGTACACATTTTTAGAGTTAGAGATCATAGAGCATCGGTAGCTGGTTTTTCAGGTTTGGTCTGTCACCTGCTTGCACCTCATTACACTGCATGCCACAAGTCTTGAGGGCAGAGACGTGGCAAGAGAAGTTGTTGCTCGTTTTTCATTGGCTCGTTTAGGTCCCATCTATAACAGGGCAACATGCCAGCCGCAGTTAGGATGTGGCGTATGGAAACTCAGGCAGAGTTTCAGTGCTGGAGACAGATTAAGTTTATATAAGAACATTTTCTATTTTATCTTTTATTTCCCTATTTGCGGTTCTGTGGAAGAATTTTTCAGCAGTTTAGTTTGTTCACTGCTCATGAAAATAGGAAAAGACAGGATGTGGTATCTGTTACTCACTACGGAATCTGCTTATTACAATGGCACCCTGTGCCCCAACTCTGATAATGCTTATAGGAGACAATTGGAGAACACAGCCGAAATGTTTTATGTGCAAAATGTTTTATGATTAAAATTCTCACAGATCCTAATGAGTGCATGTGTCCTTGCTATGTTGCTTCAGTTGTGTCCAACTCTTTATGGACTGTAGCACACCAGGTTCTTGTGTCCTGGGGATTCTCTAGGCAAGAATACTGGAGTGGGTTGCTATGCCCTCCTCCAGGGGATCTTCCCAACCCAGGAATCCAATCCACATCTTCTTCAGCTCCTGCACTGCAGTTGGATTTATTTTTTTAACCGTTGAGTCAGTTGTGAAGCCCCACAGACCCTAGAATAACTGGATATTGTTATCATTTAAAGCAATTTTATTAAGCATAATTTACCTTCTAAAAAAAATAAAATTTCCAAACTTGTTCATTATTTGTTTGCCAAATGAGTATAAACATCTAATATATGTCCTTTCTGGAGAAACGTCATAGGAAAAAAAAATTCCTAGACAAACTTTGATTCAAATCTGGATCCGTAAAACAGAATGTTTTCTGGTTTAAATTGTTTAACTTTGAATTTCATTTTCCTCACTTGGAAAAATAAGGATAATGTAATTTGAACCTCAAAAGATTGTTTTAAGAATTAAATATACAAAGACTTGGCACAGTTTCTTGCTTATGGTAGATTTTCAACAATTGTTCTTCTTATTGTTCTTTGCTTCCTATTAGCACAGTTTTCCCTACTCAGTATAAAATCCCCTTTGAATTGTAACTCTGCACTGTGTCATTGGTGCCCCCAGGGACCTATGGCAATATTTTTGGTCTGTCATTCTCAAAGCCTCCCTTTTTCCTCTTCAAGAGATTAAGTTTTGATCTCCCCTGTTTGTATGCCTTTGTAGACATGCAGCTAGTGGAGCCAATGTTATACTCTCTTTTCATTAATAATGTATAGTTTTATTTTTTTAAAATCTGCTTCCTTCTACTTCTCTCTATCCATTCTTGACCACAATTATTCCACTATGAGGAACCAAGATATTTGTGTTGATCAGTAAATATTAAAAAAAAAAAAAAGATTATTGGTCTAGGTCTCTGTGTCAAATAATGGATGAGCATTGGTTTGGGGATTAAAGAATTAGAGAAAATTCAAGGTTGAATTAAAGAAAATTCAAAGTTATATTAGAGAAAATAAATCATAAAATAACAAAATAAAGAAACTTTTGAAAGCATCCATATAAACATTCCTTCAGAGTCCATTCACCAGTGAAATATTTAATTGAGTGCTTATCAGGATATAGAGACACGACTGAGAGACTTCCCTTTCACTTTTCACTTTCATGCATTGGAGAAGGAAATGGCAACCCACTCCAGTGTTCTTGCCTAGAGAATCCCAGGGACGGGGGAGCCTGGTGGGCTGCCGTCTATGGGGTCACACAGAGTAGGATACGACTGAAGTGACTTAGCAGCAGTAGCAGCAGGATATAGAAGACAGAGTTTCTGCTTGCATGCAATCTATGTGTGAGGAGATGGACAGTGAACCAGTAAACCAAATGTAAAGTAAATAACTTATATCTTCATATACTATGTTTAAAATGATCCAGGCTGATAGTACAGATGCTGACTAGGGTAGGGAGGGTCTCTTATATATTCATGGAGAGGCCCAAGAAGTCTTGAAAATGAGAAGGAGTTAGACATTCAAAAACCTATTGGGAATTTGCTTCTGACTGATAAATCAGCAGTTATTAAGGCCCAGTGTCAACACAAGCTTATAGTCTTCAAAGAATAGCAAGAAAGCCGGTGAGTCTGGGACCCAACAAGCAATCAGCAAGGAAGGGCTATAACTGATGAGAATCTCAAAATGAATCCCCTGTCTATCTTTTATTTAACTCTGTTTTTAAGAGAATAAAAAAATTATTTTCTAATCATAATTGCTTTTGATTTATTTAATTATTGGTATTACAAAGCCATTGCTTCCTACTGTTTTCATTTCTCTTTTGGTTTAAATAAGCTTTTACAGAGGTAGGCCTGGGAACTAACCCACATTTATACTATGTTTCTGAGAGAAAAATTATTCAAATTGCACGGAAAAGTTCAGAACATAGTTCTTTTTAACATGGGGGCATCTTGCCTTGGAATGTATTAAAGCAGGTCCTTGTCTTACTGAAAAACCTCTTTATGATCTTAGTTCCTCCTCAGGCTGTACTGAAGATTACATTTGTGCCATCATGAAGACTTGCTACAAAATTCCCTGTGACAGGAGATTTAGAATTGACATGTTCAATTTAATTCTAGTTTGCAGAAACTTCAGCATAGTAAGGGAGGTGGATGTTGTTAATTACCACAGAATTTGTATGTGTTCTGTTTGGAAACCGTCTTCAGAAAGAAAGGTTGGTTTTTATTGTTGATTTTGTTGCTGCTGCTGTTGTTTTTTTTTTTTTTTTCCTTGTTTCCTCATTTAGCAAGTTAGTTTTATTCTGCGAAGACAGGGAGGAGTTAGTCATTGATGAGGGCATTAATCCAAGTCCTTCTTCTCACTTCAATATTAAAAGAAAAGAAGATGGATAGTGTTCATTTAACATGCTGGTCCCTGTTTTACATTAATCAACCCCTGATTTTTCACATTTTCTTTTGCAAGACACCCTTTCCATCTCAGATGCAATGTCAGCTTTACAGGTTAGATCTGTGGTGATCTATTCTTAATTTAATAGACACCTGTGTCAATGTATACTTTAGGGAGCACACCTGGTTTCAGAATGATTCCTTTGTTTGTATAACTTGAGACAAGTGTGGCTATGAGTCAATCTACTGAGAGGAGAGGGGTTAGCAAATCCAGCCACCGGCCAAATCCATATGAGTTTCTGTTTCTGCCAGTAAAATTTTATTGGAACACAGCCATGCCCTTTCATTTACTTATTGTCTATGGCTGCTTTTGCCCTGTAAGAGCAGAGTTGACTAGTTGCAGCAGAGATTGTCCAGCCAAAAGTATTCATGATCTGGCTCTGTACAGAAACTGTTGACCTTTAGCCTGTGTGTTCAAGTTCATACCCCAAGGACAGCACTTACCAAGCTTGTTTTGCAGGCTCATCATGGCCAGCTGCTAAAGCATCTTACTCTGAGCCACTGTGGATAACTCACCGTTCTGACAGATGCTCCTCACTCCACACCTCACTGTGCCCTTCTCAGCCCCCGGGACTCTCAGTCATCCTCCTTCAGGCTGATGTTTAACTCTTGTGCCTTCTAATTGCACTTCCATCCCAGCCTTTCAATATTGCTCAGAACACCTTACTCCAGTCATCATCAGTTGCCTGTTTCTTATGCATGTCCCTGCCTCTGCAGTCAGAGTGAAAGTTCCCCAGAGTCAGGTTAAGACCTTGGCACATACTAGATGCTCAGTAAGATGAAGAAGCAAAGTGCTATCCTGCATGTAAGCAGAACCAAAGACCTGTTGGGATAAAGCAAGAGCTGTCGAATTGTTGCATTAATCAATGTATTAATGTTACTCGTTAAGCAAGCTAATCTTCTGTATATGTTAACTTCAGTGAAGACAGAAACAAAGCAGCGAGCAGTGGGCTTAGCATCTGGGAGTCTGAGTATGGCTTTACCTTGCCTGTCATGTGCCAACAGCTAGCATCCGGCTTCCTGGGTGTCTCCTAGAAGACCTGAAGTCAGGTAAGGGAAAAATTGCTAGGTTGCAGGCCAGGACAGGTGCACACAGATGCTGAAGTTCTAGGCCTCCATGCTGTGCTAAGTCACTTCAGTCATGTCCAACTCTTTGTGACCCTATGGACTATAGCCCACTAGGCTCCTCTGTCCATGGAATCCTACATGCGAGAATACCGGAGTGGTTGCCATACCTTCCTCCAGGGAATCTTCCTGACCGAGGGATGGAACCTGCATCTCTTATGTCTCCTGCATTGGTAGGCAGATTCTTTACCACTAGTGCCACCTGGGAAGCCCTCTAGATGTCCATTAGAAAGCAAATGCAGTAAATCCCCTGTGTACAAATGAGTTCCATTCTGAAAATGTGTCTATAAGTTGTTTAAGTCCAGCAAAGTTAGCCTGAGTGCCCAACTAACACAATTGGCTATATAATGCTGTATACGAGGGAGAGGAGGTGGGAGATGATAAAGCTGAAGAATCATCCACAATAGGAGATGGAGGGCAAGAGTAGTTTCACTCATGACTTACAAGATTGGACATGCGAATGCATATTCACATCTTTGAAAGTTTGCAACATGAAGGTTCGTATGGAGGTGACTTACTTTATCTGCCTTATTTTCTCTTGGGAATTGCTTTCTCATAGCTCAAGTAAAAGTATGATTAGACATTTGCTTTCTGGTTATTCCTTCCCCAATGCCCAACCTCTGTCTTAACATATGTCTTGTGAACGTACATTGGGTGGATGGGTCTTCCTTGAAGGACACATTTTGACTCCACTGTTGTCAGATCCTTTGGCCAGATATTAACATCTAATTTTAACTTATCATAATGGGAGAAGGCAATGGCACCCCACTCCAGTACTCTTGCCTGGAAAATCCCATGGACAGAGGAGCCTGGTAGGCTGCGGTCCATGGGGTCGCGAAGAGTCGGACACAACTGAGTGACTTCCCTTTCACTTTTCACTTTCATGCGTTGGAGAAGGAGATGGCAACCCACTCCAGTGTTCTTGCTTGGAGAATCCCAGGGACAGGGGAGCCTGGTGGGCTGCCGTCTATGGGGTCACACAGAGTCGGACACGACTGAAGTGACTTAGCAGCTTAACAGCAACAAGTGTTGGTAAAAATTGTCAAGAACCCTGACATTTTCAGCAAATACCAGTGCCCATTCAGACACTATTGCTGCTTAAATGCCTTCAATGAGCTCACTGTTGAACGGTGGAAATATTGCCTTGGCTTCTTCCTCTGAAAATGGAGGATATCCTCATGGCCTGGGGAATTTTCTTCACTTTGCAACCAACCTCTTCTATGAATGCTTAGTTCCCAGACCCCTTCTCAGCACCGGTGTGGCACTGTGGCCTGTTTTAATTTTGTCCTCTGCAGAGTTGGAAGTGGGACCACTGACAGCCTCCTGGTGAATTTCCAAGGTGGTAAATGATCTCAATAAATAATCCATTTCATTGAATTATAGAATCTTACTTTTTCTACCCTCTGTGCCCTTTTGTGTGCCCCAGACACTGCTTCTCTGGGAAGTCACATGCAGGTGGGATTGAGATGGAGAAGCTAACTTACCCCTTGTGTTTTTAAACCTGTTGCTGCTGTCTCCTCTCTAATCAGGCCTAGTGATATGCTGCTCACCAAACACATGCACTCTCCTGTTTCATGTACCTCTTTCTCCAGGCCCTTCTCTGGAAAGGTTGTGAGGGGAAGGAGAAGAGGAAGAAAAATAAAGGGAGAGGAGGTTAGAGAGAGGTGACAGGGCAGGGATCCCAGCATTCCATCTCTGCATGGATGCAGGGGAGTGACTCAAGCTGGTCCTGAAAGAATCTACTCCCTGTCCACATTCTGTATTTAAGGATTTATTTCACCTAGTATATACCAGATGAGCTTCCCTGGTGACTCAGATGGTTAAGAATCTGCCTGCAATGCCAGACATCTGGGTTCAATCCCTGGGTAGGGAAGATCCCCTGGAGAAGGAAATGGCTACCCACTCCAGTATTCTTGCCTGGAGAATTCTATGGACAGAGGACTCTGTCTGGACTACCGCCATGGGCTGGTTCCCAAAGAGTTGGACACGACTGACAACTAACAAATAGTAGGTATTCTAGTCTGCTCTGGTTTCACAGAGATGTGTGGAAATACAATGGAAACACAAGATTCAGTCTTCTTGCCTATAGGTGAAAGTTGCTGGCAGTGGGAGTGGGCCAGGGGTACTTCCTGGAATGTCAGCTGAAGAGTCGTGTGCTGTTTCTTGTCTCACTTCTTTCTGCACTGTAAGTTGTCACTCTTCCAAAATTCAAGGCCATGATTCCCCCAAGAAAATCCAGCCCAGCACTGGCCATGAATCATTAGAGTATGAGCTCTGTGATTTCCATTCCGTCTTCAGGATGAGCAGCCTCTCCTGGGGTAAAATCTGAAAGTGGTCCATACATGAGAATCAGACTTCCTGTTTCTATGATCTCATTGTCTCAAGCTGGCTAGCTCTCTTAATTTTCTGACATCTCACTGGAACAGCTTGATGTGATAGAAGGAGAATGTGCAGGTTTTGAATTCTGGTCTGAACTGGGTTCAAGCCCCACCTCTGCTTCTTGACATGATCATGGGCAAGTTATGTAACCTCCGGCAGCCTTCTGTTTTAATCTTTAAACGAGAAGTAATAATATTTACCTCACCAAATGGCTGTAAGGAATAAAAATAACTTTGAAGATTAAAGATAATGTTGACACACAGTAACCTCAATAAACAGAAGCTACAAATTCCATGTATGTAGCGTCTCACTGATTTACCTGGTTTAAGTACCATGAATGATACTAATAAATAAATAACCTTTTTATGTCCTTCTCCATACTCATCATAGTAGGGATGTTATATGGCACTTGTTTCAACATGCACTCTTTTCAACAGTTTTGAAATAATACTTCTGCCACAACCATGTCAAAAGGCAGAGAGCAGTGGGTGTCCCCTTGGAAGCCTTGGAGATGAGCAGCTGTAGTGGAAAGTGTGGCACATGCCATGATGTAGTCACTCTTAGCTTGTTTTTAAAGCTGCTCCAGATTCAGAGCCACACAATTTCTATCTGCCCAAAATATTTCATGGTCTTCGATCCAGTACCCTATCCCAATTTCAAAACAACTCTGGTTTGAAGGAAGTCAGGTCAGCCTTGCTGCATGGGACTCATTACTTCCTGACTCCTGGGAGCTGACAAAAGGAGGGATTTCCTTAGTTTTCCTTTGAGCAGCTTGTTCCTGTGTCACCCAGGGAACTGGATTATGAGCAGGCCAGAGGAGCATTGCCTTTGTAAAGGTCAAGAGCATGCACTGTGGAATCAGACCACCTGGGTTCCAACCTAAGCTGCTGTGTATATCAGCTGTATGGTCATGGCAAGTCATTTGAACACTCCATGTCTCTGTTTTCTTATTTGCAAAATGGGGTACTTCTAGTCCTCCCATCAAAAGGTATAGGCAGGAGCTTAGAATAATGCCAGCATCATCAGCAACATCATTGTGGCAGCCAGAAGCCTATGTACTATGTCTGTTTGAATATATAGCAGCTGACTTTTAAGCTCTATGTTGCCCATTTACCAATCACAGATCATTAAGTGGGTACATCAGTTAAAGAATAGATTTAGCTTTCTTTGTGTTACTATTCTGTATGAATTATGTAGATACTTGTGTGTGTAGGTAGGTACTTTAGTGCTCCGTTTGAAGAGCCATACTCTGTGCTTGACACTATGCTAAGAACTGTGCACCTATATTTTTTGTTTTTATTGTTTATTGTTGGCTGCGCTGGATCTTTGTTGAGGCTGTGGGCTTTCTCTAGTTGTGGCATGTGGCCTTAGTTGCCCCCCCCGCCCCCGCCACCTCACACATAAGATCTTCGTTTCCTGACTAGGAGTCAAACTCATGTCTCCTGCATTGGAAGGCAGATTCTTAACCACTGGACCACCGAGAAAGTCCCTATGTTTTTATTTAACTTGAAGTAATCCTTTGATAATTTTGACTACTTTCATAGCTTATTTTCAGAAGACACTAAGGCACAATGAGAAAAGTAAATTACCCACGGAATTTGGGCTTTAAAGTTCAAACATTTAATGTTATTTTTAAAAAGACATAACGTAACTGGCCTACTTTTTCAGTGACCATAGGGGATGAAAAATCATTTAGTGTGCGTAGGCCTCAGATAAAGTCATATGTTCAGGAAAGTTTCTCTGTATAAAATGTTACATATCTGAAGTACATAAGTGGAGAAAGTGTTAGTTGCTCAGTTGTGTCCAACTCTTTGCAACCCCATGGACTATAGCCCACCAGACTCTTCTCTCCTTGAAATTTCCCAAGCAAGAATCCTTTCCTTCTCTAGGGGATCTTCCCAACTCAGGGATCAAACCCAGCTCTCCTGCATTGCAGGCAGATTCTGTACCATCTGAGCCACCAGGAAAGCCCAATGAGACCATAAAACTCCAAATACATATTTTAGAGAAGTGACTGTTGTAAGTTGTATTGTCTTGAATATTAAAATTATATTCCCTGGATAACTTGTTTCAAAGGTTTAGGTATGGGAATAACTTTTGTCTCTAACTGTACATTGTTGTTTGCCTAAGGTCTAGTAGGTTGACATTTTCCTAGCGTGCTGGATAAACATAATACTTTCATTACTACTGTGGGCCAAAGAAGCCAGCATGCTCACAGTGATTGTGATGCCTGTTAAATCCAGCTGTGCAGTGATGGGAAAATATTCCTCTAAGAAACCCTTGAAAACTTAAAAATACATTAAAAAAATATATATGTAAATATTTTGGAGGATGCAGTGATGTTGGGTTTATTCCCAATGTGTGTTCCTAGGCTCTTAGCTAGCTCTTGGTTTTAAGATGGAAGTACAGCTCCCTCTTTCATGGAAAACACTTCAAAATTGGAGTGTTAGTGACTGAGATCTGCCTGCTTTTGAGAGTTTTAGAGGGTTAACCCCCTCTGGGCTTGATTTCCTCCTTATATATTTCTATGTTCCCCTCTGGAAGCAGAGTCAAATCAAAGATCCATCCTGGACTCTGAGCATGTCCAGGAGACAGCTCAGTGGCAGCAGGATGCCCCACCAGATCTCCTGGTGATTCCATATTATGTAAATTGGGTGGAAGCAGAGACATACCTGCCTCTATTGAAATGCTAATGAAGACAGGGAAGATTTCAAGTTTTGTCCCCCTGTTCCTATCCCCAGCAACTGACAGATTTGAAATTGGATATTAAATTCACAAGGCTTCCCAGGTGGCACTTGTGGTAAAGGACCCACCTGGCAATGCAGGAGACATAAAAGACACAGGTTCAATCCCTGGGTTGGGAAGATCCCCTCTATAGGAGGGTACAGCAACCCATTCCAGTATTCTTGCCTAGAGAATCCCATGGACAGAGGCGCCTGGCAGGCTATGATCCATTGGGTCACATAGAATTCAGCACAACTGAAGCGACTTTAGCATGCACGTGTTGGCTAAGAAAACAGACCTTGGAGCCAAATTATTCCCACTTAAAATCCCCACTCCTCCACTTACTAGCCATGTGACAGTGGACAGATTGACCACATTAATTCATTAACCATGCCTCAGTTTCTGCCCTTGTAAAAGCAGATAATAACCATAAAGTGCTAACAAAGGAGCCTGGCAGAGAATTAGAGCTTTATAAGTATTTGCTGTTACTGTCACTACTGAGTAGTGTGAGCAGAAGAAAAGTATATTTTTCAGCCTCCTGAATTTGGGGATGAGAGATGAGTACCTACAGTCACCTGATACTCAACTTGAAGGAAAGAAAGGAATGATAGTAGAATTTAAGTATTCTGCTGAATTCTATTAGCTTCCCCCTCCCCCAGTTTTTTTTCCTATGACGCTTTTCTCATTTACTGATTCAAATACTTCTGTTATATGAACTATCCTCTTAACCTTAGGCAAGTGGCTTAATTCTTCTAGGACTTAGTTTCCTCATCTGTGAAATGAACAGCATAGCAGACTCGGAAGGCTGTGAGTTTTAAACAAGTGAACCCATGAAATGAATATTCAGCAGTGAACGTTGTGCTCAGCATGGGATCAGCACTTAATAAACCATGAGTGTGTTTCCACTATTATTGTGAGTGCTCATCTTAATTCCTATTTTTCCATTAAAAAGCAACAGTAACAGGAAGACCAAACCTAGAAGAAAGTTCTTTCAAGTTGTTCAAGTTGTTTCAAGTTGTTTATCCATCATCAACAAAGTCCTCTGGTGGCTGCCATGTGGGTCATCAGCTGTAACTTAACCCCTGAATGTGTTGAGACTCAACTACCTGTGATGTGTCAGTGTTGAGATGATTTGAGTAGTACTGCCGTCTACTTGTTGATTATGACTGTAGATTTGCCAACTCTATGTATAATTAAACCCAGTCAAGGCTTCAGGTGTGTTGCTAGCCAGATCTGATTTATTTAGGTGTTTTGTTTTAAAATGAATGCCAGGATAAAATTTGTTTCTTTTGTTCCACAAATGCCTTAAAAATCCAATCTCTGTGTCAGTGACAAGTATTGATATACTTTGTCAAACAAGAAATATCTTCAGCTTCTAGAGCTGAAAATTCAATAGTTTTCAGCAGACTTTCCTAAGATAATAATGTAATTTGTCTTTCACAGAATATTGAAGGCAAGCCTTGAAGGTGAGGGCAAAAAGCCCATTTATGCCTCAAATTAGAGAGATAATTTACAGAGAACAGCATTTATATTCATTTGAATTTAACAACCTAGAATGGCAAAGTTCACATTGGTGATTATTTCCACCCAAGATTTTCATTGACAAAAAGGAATAATTATATGTTCTGCTTTGAAAATTAGACACACTTAATGTTGTATATGGCAGATTGGAGGCAGTTAAAACCCCAAGGAACCAAAATGTGTGAGGAATGAGGTATTCTGGTTAATTGAATTTTCTGATTGTTGTATTTAAGCAGATGATGGTTTTACAATTTTAGGTATGAGAATATTTCTAAAATGCTTGAGTCTAACTTCCTACCTTGTGTAACTTGTGAAGAAGATCTGTGGCTAAATTGGGACTTTGCTAGGGTTCTATCTATAAAAGTTTTATTGTCGTGGTGGTGATGGCTGATACTTTGCTTTATTTTGTGTTATTTTACTTAGAGCTTCTGTGTTTGTGGTTTTCTCTTGTCTCTCTAATTTATGAGTATAATAGGGATATACAAAACTGGGATGATGAAAGCTTTCAGCTGGTTTGAATTCTTGAAGAAGTTCTTTGGATGTGGATATGGTGAAGAGGAAAGGTAGAACCAGAACTGAACACTGTTTCATCCCCTCCAAGAGGACCAGATCTGCAGGACAGATGCAGATCTGTCCTGGCCAAATTGTGAAACTGGCAAACCTTTAAGTTCTCTACTTTTCCTATTTGATTTCCTCTTTGGGGGTTCTTTGCTTCTTCCCACTTCTCTTGAAAAGATGCTTTTCTGCAGTTTGAGGGGAAGAGCAAGGGAAAAAAAGTATTAAACTAATGCAAAATGGAGCAGAGGGGTTACTTTCTGACTTCTGCAGCTTTAGATCCACAGAGGTTGGTTCATGTCACTTAAGAAATGTGCTCCTAGATTAATCCCCTGTCCATGAGAAGCATCTGTTAGCACCATGGTAAAGTTGTCTTTAAGCCTTACCTGGAACTCCAGTGACTTTCCAAGGCACAGAGCTAGCCATGAAATCACTCTGCTGTCCATTGACCTGTTTTCTCTCCTCTAGTTCTCCCCATTCCTTGGGATCCCACATAAGCTCCAAGCTGAGCCACTGCTCTTGGCACATCTTCATATTTTGCTTGGTTCATTACCAAGAACTGAAACCTAGTCAGGAGTTTTCAATTTGCTATCCTCAGGCATCTAAGATCTCATCAAAGATGCAGTACATGGTGGCATGGAGAAATGGAATAACAACAAAGTTAGTAAATGATTAAGTGACAAAATGACAAATGTTTCAGGAAACCAGAATAGGAAGGCAGTGCCGTTGGCTGGGAGTACAGAGCTTGAGTAAGAGCCTCCAGACCAGTCTGTGTGCTTAAAGAGGACAAAGACATTCTGGTTTGTGGGGACAGATTGGGAAAAGAAAGGCCTGAGGTTGGAAATGCTCAGGAATCAGACCAAGCGGCATGGTTAGAGTTAAAAAAAAGAGAGAGAGAGAGAGAGAGACTTAGTATAATAGTTCGGCTGTTCACCAGGCCCGTACAGCGTGCAGAACTAAATTAGCATGAGGAGAGAGCTTATGGTTTAAAATAATCCTCCTTAAGGTCACAGATCTATTCTCAGGAGCATTTCGTAGGTGGCCTGGGCTTCCCTGCTGGCTCAGATGGTAAAGAATCTGCCTGCAATGCAAGAGACCCAGGTTCAGTCCCTGGGTCAGGGAGATCTCCTGGAGAAAGGAATGGCTATCCACTCAGTATTTTTGCCTGCAGAATCCCATGGACAGAGGACCCAGGCAGGCTACAGTCTATGAGGTCAAGAAGAGTTGGACACGACAGAGCAACTAACACCCTTGATAGTAACATGAAGAAATAGTGATTATATTCAAATAAATAGTGTTTATATTCAAATAAAACTTTCTTACTTGCTAGACTTTGTCACCCCTTTGCTCTTGTTCTTCCAGTTCATAAGCACAATATCACCTTCAGAGAGTGTCTTTCTGAAAATGACTTTTCAGAAAGTGACCATCCTCTGCCTTGGAAGGTCAGCTTACTTCTCACATGAACAATCATGGGATCCCCAGCATGGTGATGAGCTTCCTGAAGGCAGGGATTGCTCTATTTCTTTCTGTCCTATAGAAAAAGATTTGAAGACCTATGGGGGATGGGATATAGCGTATGAGGAGAAGATAGCTAAATTCAGAAAGTAGGAAATTAAGTTTTATTTTCAGAAATGAAAATAGCTCTGAAGAAAAATGTCAAGGAAGGGTTTTGGTACATTTTCTAAGCATGGCTTCACTTTGGTTTGATAATCTGTACTTGATGCTCATGTGCAATGATATCTTTTCTCAAATAATTACCTCATTCCATATCTTGACTCTTTGGAGAGACAGGGCCCTGGTCTCCACTCTATTGCTCTCCACCCTCCACCCCTAACCTGCTCTCAGTGAACCAGGAATGTAGCTGGACGTACCCAGGAAAGGACAGGAACTCCTCAGCCGGGACACCCTCACTTATTCTGTAATTAAGTCTTGGAAGATGTGTTGGAGCAGAAGGGTTGCAATTAGAGATATCCACTGGGTATCACAATATGAGGGGGGCGGATTCTGAGCATAGCATCAGGCCATCATTACATCAAGTAAAGAATTCTAGAAGACAGAGCTCAGGGCCTTAAGTGGCATCTGGGGGTAGAGTCTGCTCTCCTTGGCAGTGCAATCATCTCAGCTTGTTTCTGTCTGCTGAGAGGTTACAGTACTATTTCACCTGGTGTTCCATCACATGAAAATGTTTTGATACCTCTTTGAATAGCATTGCTTTAATGTTAATAAATCCATAATGGTCACACAGGCAGGGGTGGCATATGAATCACTCTGGAAGGGATGCCCATTAATCAGCTCCTTGGGGCTCATTTCCTTACTCATTCCCTCCAAGGCTATGACATCTATGAGGAAGGAGACTAGCCCCTTTGCAGGTATATAGCATCCATGTTCTAGAATCATTTTCCTCAATGATGATCAGATTCAGGCTCCCTGCACAGATGAATGAAATATGACACGTGGATAATCTAACATAATTCATAATTTTTAAAATAAATTTATTTATTTTAACTGGAGGTTAATTACTTTACAATATTGTATTGGTTTTGCCATACATCAACATGAATCTGCCACAGGTATGCAGTTTGCTTTGCTTTGAAATATGCCCTGTATTCAAACACAGATGTAGTCACTAATTAGATGAATTTACTTTATATAGAGTTAAAACTGTGTAGTGAATACTTGATTTGTCCAGTTCAGTTCAGTTCAGTCACTCAGTCGTGTCTGGCTCTTTGCGACCCCATGAATGGCAGCACGCCAGGCCTCGCTGTCCATCACCAACTCCTGGAGTTCACTCAGACTCATGTCCATCAAGTCAGTGATACCATCCAGCCATCTCATCCTCTGTCATCCCCTTCTCCTCCTGCCCTCAATCCCTCCCAGCATCAGAGTCTTTTCCAATGAGTCAACTCTTTACATAAAGTGCCCGAAGTACTGGAGTTCAGCTTCAGCATCATTCCTTCCAAAGAAATCCCAGGGCTGATTCTCCTTCAGAATGGACTGGTTGGATCTCCTTGCAGTCCAGGAAGCTGCCAGTTTTTACTGTTCATATCTGATGTTCTGATGGTACCAGTTCAATATTTCTCTTTTCAGCTTATTCTGGAATGGGCATGAGCAGAGTTTTTGAAGTCTTAAGGTCTTTTGGCTCCTAAGATACATAGAGGTCGTTAGGATATCAGCTAAATACCTGAATGTGTCACAATTGTCAAGTTACTATTGTCTCATTTTTTTTTAATATATATCTTTCATTGAAGTACAGTTGACTTACAATGTTTCAGGTGCACAGCAAGGTGATACAATTATGCAAATACACATATATTATTTTTGAAATTATTTTCCATCATAGGTTATTACAAGATATTGACTATAGTTCCCTGTGGTATATAGTAAACCTTTGTTTCTTGTTGCATATATATTTTTAGTTTTAAATCTAGCATCCTATTCATACTAAGTCAAACAAGTGGAATCAAAATATCATAATTTTTTTTAGTTAGGAAAAAATTCATAAGTTTTCTAACATATACATTTATATATATATATGTATGTATACAAAAACTTTTCTACTACACTTTAGAAATAACATTAAAAAATGAAGATATGGAGAAACTGAAGAACATAAACTAAAAGAAATGAGAGCACTGAATATGAAATAGAAAAAGTGAAACAAACTAGATAAAAGTAAAAGACCATCATATGATCCAGTTGTTTTTAAACATGACTGCTCATTAGAAACATATCTAGAACTCTGGAGAAACAAAGCAATACCTGAGCGTTTGTATTTTTCAAAAAGATTTCAAGATAATTCTGATGTGCATCTAGATTTTAAAAAGTGATTATGGGTTTTTCTATTAGATCCTAGTTTTGGTGATATCAATTCAGTTCAGTCACTCAGTCTTTGTGACCCCATAGATGGCAGCACGCCAGGCCTCCCTGTCCATCACCAACTCCCAGAATTTACTCAGACTCATGTCCATCACGTTGCTGATGCCATCCAATCAATCTCATCCTCTGTGGCCCAATTCTTCTCCTTTCTTCAATCTTTCATCAGAGTCTTTTCAAAAGAGTCAGTTTTTTTACGTCAGGTGGTCAAAGTATGGGCTTCCCTGGTGGCTCAGAGGTTAAAGCATCTGCCTGGAATGCTGGAGACCCAGGTTCAGGTCAAAGTATTGGAGTTTCAGCTTCAACATCAGTCCTTCCGATGAATATTCAGGACTGATTTCTTTTAGTATGGACTAGTTGGATCTCCTTGCAGTTCAAGGAACTCTGAAGAGCCTTCTGTAACACCACAGTTAAAAAGCAACAATTCTTCAGAGCTCAGCTTTCTTTGTAGTCCAACTCTCACATCCATATATATCTATTGGAAAAAACATAGCCTTAACTAGATGGACCTTTGTTGATAAAGTAATGTCTCTGCTTTTTAATATGCTATCTAGGTTGGTCATAACTTTTGCCCCAAGGAGTCAGTGTCTTTTAATTTCATGATTGCAGTCACCATCTGCATTGATTTTGGAGCCCCCAAAATAAAGTCTGCCACTGTTTTCACTGCTTCTCCATCTATTTGCCATGAAGTGATGGGACCGGATTGCATGATCTTGGTATTCTGAATGTTGAGCTTTAAGCCAACTTTTTCCACTCTCGACTCTTTCACTTTCATCAAGAGGCTCTTTAGTTCTTCATCATTTTTGCCATAAAAGGTGATTGATATTTCTCCCAGCAATTTGATTTCAGCTTGTGCTTCATCCAGTCCAGCATTTCCCATGAGGTACTCTGCATATAAGTTAAATAAGCAGGGTGACAATATACAGCCTTGACATACTCTTTTTCCTATTTGGAACCAGTCTGTTGTTCCATGTCCAGTTATAATTTGCTTCCTGACCTGCATACAGATTTCTCAAGAGGCAGGTCAGGTGGTCTGGCATTCCCATCTCTCTCAGAATTTCCCACCGTTTATTGTGATCCACACAGTCAAAGGCTTTGGCATAGTCAATAAAGCAGAAGTAGATTTTTTTTCTGGAACTCCCTTGCTTTTCTGATGATCCAGTGGATGTTGGGAATTTGTTCTCTGGTTCCTCTGCCTTTTCTAAAACTAGCTTGAACATCTGGAAGTTCACAGTTCACGTTTTACTGA
Source organism: Nanger dama (assembly GCA_917880005.1). Classification (NCBI taxonomy): domain Eukaryota; kingdom Metazoa; phylum Chordata; class Mammalia; order Artiodactyla; family Bovidae; genus Nanger; species Nanger dama. Next base: position 56,177,936 of record CAKJTW010000006.1, on the reverse strand, counting down.
AGTCTGGCTTGGAGAATTTCGAGCATTACTTTACTAGCATGTGAGATGAATGCAATTGCATGGTAGTGCAAGCATTCTTTGGCAATGCGTTTCTTTGGGATTGGAATGAAAACTGATCTTTTCTAGTCCTGTGGCCACTGCTGAGTTTTCCAAATTTGATGGCATATTGAGTGCAGCACTTTCAGAGCATCATCTTTTAGGATTTGAAATCACTCAACTGGAATTCCATCACCTCCACTAGCTTTGTTCGTAGTGGTGCTTCCTAAGGCCCACTTGACTTCACATTACAGGATGTCTGGCTCTAGGTGACTGATCACACCATGCTGATTATCTGGGTCATGAAGAGCTTCAGTATAGTTCTTCTGTGTATTTTTGCCACCTCTTCTTAATATCTTCTGCTTCTTTTAAGTCCATATCATTTCTGTCATTTATTGAGCCCATCTTTGCATGCACCAACATTCACATTATAGGGGTCCCAGAGGAGAAGAGAGAGAGAAAGGACCTGAGAAAATATTTGAAGAGATAATAGACAAAAAACTTCCAAAATATGGGAAAGGAAATAGTCAAACAAGTCCAGGAAGAACAGAGAGTCCCAGGAGGATAAACCCAAGCAGGAACACACCGAGACACATTGTAATCAAACTGACACAAATTAAAGACAGAGATAAAGTATTAAAAGAAATGAGGGAAAGATAAAAAATAACACACAAAGGAAGTCCCATCAGGCTATCAGCTGATTTCTCAACAGAAACTCTACAAGCCAGAAGGGATGGCATGATACATTTAAAGTGATGAAAGGGAAGAACTTACAACCAAGAATACTCCACCCAGCAAGACTCTCATTCAGATTTGGTGGAGAAATCAAAAGCTTTCCAGACAAGCAAAAGTTAAGAGAATTCAGCACCACCAAGCCAGCTTTACAACAAATGCTAAAGGAACTTCTCTAGGCAAGAAACACAAGAGAAGGAAAAGATCTGCAGAAAATAAACCCAAAACAAGTTTTTTTTTTTTTCTGTTGACCAATCATGATACAATGACATTAAGTGAGTAATAGTTGCATAGTCACAATAGTAAAAGGTGTTTATGTTTTCACAGTCAATAGCCAGACAAAAAAATAAAATATAATTACAATTGCAAGCCAAATGGGAACATGATTAACTGAGCAATATGAAATAACTGCATGCAATTTGGGGTGGGGTGTCAAGCAGAGTCATGTGGCAAGCAGAAGAGCATACATGCACATGTTTTCATCTACCCAGTCAGTCTATATTTTTTGGTTAGTGCATTTAATCCATTTAAGGTAATTATCAATATGTATGATCCTCTTACCGTTTTCTGTGAGACTGTGCTTCTTCTTCTGTCTGCCCTCTGATGGATGAGGCTAAAAGGCTTGTGTAAGCTTCCTGATGTAGGGGGCTGTGATGGGAAAAACTGAGTCTTGCTCTGGTGGCCAGAGCCTTTCTCAGTAAAGCTTTAATCCAATTATCTGCTGATGCATGAGGTTATACTCCCTTTATGGTAGTTGTTTGGCCTGGGGTCACCCACGGGCTCTATGGTAGGGTTAATGGCAACTCCAAGAAGGTTTATGCCAAGGGGGACCTTCTGCCCCTGTCCCTGCAGTGAGCCCCTGCTGACCCACATCTCCACAGGAGGCCCTCTAACACCAGCAGGTAGTATTGCTTCAGTCTCCTGTAGGGGCACTGCTCCTCTCCTCTGGGTCTTGGTGCATGCAAAATTTTGCCTGTGCCTCCAAGACTGGAGTCTCTGTTTTCCTCAGTCCTCTGGAAGGTGTATAATCAAATCCTGCTGACGCTCAAGGCCAGATTCCCTGGGGATTCCCAGTCCCTCTGTTCGGTTCCTGGGCTGGAAAGTCTGACATGGGGCTCAGAGCCTTCACAACAGTGGCAGCACTTCTTTGGTGGTCTTGTTCTCAAGTTTGTGGGTCACCCACCAGTTGAGATGGGATTTGATTTTATCATGATTGCACACCAACTACTGTCTTGCTGTGGCTTCTGCTTTGTCTTTGGGGTATCTTATTTTGGTGGGTTCCAGTGTTCTGTTGATCGTTGGTCAACAGTTAGTTGCAGTTTTGGTGTTCTCGCAGGAGGAGATGAGTGTGCATCATTCTACTTTGCCATCTTACTATTGTCTCTTAATAAGCCTTACAATATTATTTGCATAAGTCAGAAGAATTTGCTATATATTGAGCTCCCACTAGCTTATTAATATGTGAGCACCACATAAAATTATTTTTGTAAATGTGTCCTTCAAACATGAGACAGATTATATCATTGGACACAGAGCATAAAGAGCATCCTAGTGAATTTGTCTTTTATGCAAATTGACGGTTGATATTTGGCCTTTTCGCTGGGAGGAATTACCTTCACCATGACTAAATGAGAAAACTCAACAAAATGCAGATTTGAAATCTGTGAGAAGTCTTGTACCTGCCTTGTGGTCTGATGATGAAGCAGAACAAGGAAGGTAGAGGTTATCATCAACCAGGATTCTTGGCTCTCTTCACAAATGTCAAATCAAATGGAGGTTTTTCTGTTGTTTTTTTAAACTTGTTTGACCTTTATCAGAAAGTAACACTGGGCAGAAGATAATAATTTTGAGTCACTGGAGAACACATATAAAGGAGAGATTTTATTCACTTAGCCTGGACTTTGCATGTGTGTGTACTCCGTTGCTTCAGTTGTGTCCGACTCTTTTCTTGTAGGACTGTGCAGACCCTAGGGACTGTAGCCCTCCAGGCTCCACTGTCCATGAGATCCTCCAGGCAAGAATACCAGAATGGGTTGCCATGCCCTCCTCCAGGAGATCTTCCACACCCAAGGACGGAACCCACATCTCCTGCGTCTCCTGCATTGCAGGCAAATTCTTTACTGCTGAGTCACTCAGCCAGGACTTCAGCCCTTATTGAAATTTCTTGAAGATTGCTATGGTGCTAAGTTCTCTATTCTCTCTACAAATACTTATGTGGCACCTACAGTGCTGTGTGCAACAGGCCTTGAGACATGTTGGTGATTATAGAAGTGCTGCAGAGAACTTGCTGCCCCGAGGAGCAGAGAGCAATATGCAGCCTGCTCAGAAACCTTCCAAGAAGGGCTGCCTTGTGGCCTGCTGTGCCCATGAGTGCTACGCAGCTCAGTGTGGGGAGAGTTATGCTCAGCTGAGGGATTCGGAGATGATGGACAGGTGGTGTGGAGCTACTCTCTGGTTGGTGGAAAGGAAGGACAGACATGATGGGGGTCAGAGTAAGAAGTAGTTCAAATGCATACAGCAGTTTTTAACCCCATCTTTCTCTTTTACCTCTGTGTGTGTGGGGGGGTGGGGGTGGGGAGTGAAAGTTGCTCAGTTATGTTCAACTCTTTGCAACCTCATGAACTATAGCTCACCAGGCTCCTCTGTACATGAAATTCTCCAGGCAAGGATACTGAAATGGGTAGCCTTTCCCTTCTTTAGAGGATCTTCCCAGTCCAGGGATTGAACCTGGGTCTCCTGCATTGCTGGCAGATTCCTTACTGCCTGAGCTCTTACCTGTCCATAATGATTTCCAGTTCATTACCACTTCTGCCCCCACTGGGCCTCTTGGGAAAGCCCTCTTTGGTACCACATTGTTATCACCTGGCCCAAGACCTTCTTGCCTCTTGACCCAATTGCTACAAAATCATCACTGATTCTCCAGCTGAACTATTTACTACCAAGCAATGTTTCTCAAAAGACCTTTTCCACCATGTCTATTTCTGCTAAGAAAGCAAAAGCAAACAAACACAAAACAAACCCTACAGGCCTTTCCTGCTCCTCTAGGGTCTGGAACAAACTCTTGAGCCTGGTGTGCCTTTCAAGCAGGCACTCCAGCTGGGGTTTGCTTCTCTTGAAGTCCTTGATGTTTTATTTATTTATTTATTTTTTGATGCAGATTTTTTTATTTGCCACTTTTCTGTATTCTCAATTTCCCTTTCTGAAAATAGAATTCTCTCATCCTAACCCCAGGGCAGTGACTATTTTTGGCAAAAGCCATCCAGAAGCTATTGCCTCTCAACTCTTCCCAGCTCTGCTTAACTCTCTCCTCTGCTCTGGTTACAAAGCAGGTAGCATGGGTGTTGCCTCATTCCTGTCTCATGTATACCACTTTGTGCACTCTTATCCGTGGAGGATTAAGGATCACTGAAAGCAGTGACTAATCCATGGCTGGGACTAGTTAGGTGCCTGCCTGGTGTGTGGCTGTGGCCGATATAGAGAACTAAGCCTGAGAGCTAGTGCTCTCCTCCTGCTTTAATGAGAGAAGTGCTGAGAATAGACAACAGTGTGGGTGATGCATAGTTAATCAAGACTTTGGGTGAACATTATATTCCCAATTAAATATGATTTAATTCTGCTTATAGTGGCAGAAAAATATTCTTACAGTTCTTTTGTCTGATTACATCACTTGCTACATTAAGTTCATTAGGAATATTAGGCAATGAATAAAGGCCAAAGGAAATGAAGCATTTTTAATGAATGAAGAATAGTATGGAGACCATTTACTAGCCAAGATGAATAGTAGCAATAAACTGGAGATTCATGTCTTTGACACTCTGTTTAAATGCATGCCTGTTGCCTCTTCCATTCAGAAGCATAGACTGAGCAGGCTATAACATTTACAATGTTATTTGGAACAACTTTTTTTTTTTTTAGGAAATGCTATAGCTTATTTTAGCTGAAGAGTCTTAAATGATAGACTGTGGATAACATCTTGAGAGCTAGGTCCTCTTATCTAGTTGGGATGAGGGGAATATTTCATACATTTTTCTGTTTCATTTAGATAACTAGATAGTTTCACTCCTAACTGGAAGGTGCTCATTCCAAGCCATCTACCTTTCAGAAACACGTGCAAAGCCTTTACCCAGTCTTGACTTGGAGCCAGACTCCTGCAGCCAAAGGCTGTTTCAGAGATTTGTCACCGTGAAAGGGAAAATCTTTCCAAAGTTTAAAATTCTGCAAAATTTCCAAAGAGATAGCCACTGCACTTTTGGAGGGATTTTAATTGAACCAAGAAATGAAAGCAAAGCCATCATATCTTTCCATCACTGCCTAACCCTTTAAAAATATGTATTAAAATTTATATCATTTGGATATTCATGCCTATGGCCTTCAAAACTTTTTCTTTAATCCACTACCCTCTCCAACCCCCAGGAGAAACCAAAGTGCAGATAGCAATTAAGAGACAGCTGGTTTCTTCCACAAAATGGGCTTAAAAAAAAGTGCCTTTCCAAATCCTCTGCTGGTAGGGAGTTGTGCTCCTTGGCATTTCTGCCTTCTCCATAGGATACCCACTCCCTAGGACCCCAGCGATTAAAGGCTGTACCAGAATTTGTTGTTGATAGCTTTCAGCTATCAAAAGTCAATTTATTTCTACTTTATATGTTAAAAAAAAAATATGAAGGACATTTGAGTCTCTAGCAGAACTCAAGAGACTGAGGCCAAGTGAAAAAGGTGGTCTCTGTCACACCCACCAGTTCTGCCTGGGGATTCTGTCTCAAACTTGTTCTTTCTCCACATCATCCCAGTACAGGCCCAAGATATCCTTACCTGTCCAAATAAAGGCCCAAGATATACTTTTCCAAGAACCATCCCTACCCATGTACTACTGCAGGCAGCCTCTTATGTTCCAAGATCTCACCACCAGAGTTGATTCCTAACAAAACCAGGGGCATCAATCCTAAGCCAAAGTCTCGGAATAGAGTACTTTTCCTTTGCAGGAAGGATGGAGTACATGATCCTTCCATCATTTGTTTTGGCCTTTCATGATTGGGAGATGGGCCTGAGTATTACAAGAAGACTAATAGAGGAAAAAAGGAAGGGAACTACCTTGACTGTGCTTGATTCCTTTATATTGCTATTGTTTAATCACAACAGACTCTTTTGTGACTGGCTGGACTGTGGCCCACCGGCTCCTTATCCATAGGATTTTCCAGGCAGGAATACTGGAGTGGGTTGCCATTTCCTTCTCCAGAAGATTTTCCCGACCCAAGGATTAAACTCGAGTCTCCTGCATTGGCAGGCGGATTTTTACCCATGAGCCACCAGAGAAGCCTTGACTCTTTTACATACATTATTCTATTTAATACTGTAAGCAAACTATTTAAGGAGGCATTATTTATCTATCCATTCATCCAACTATCCATGCATTTTATACTCAATTATTCTTTCAGCAAATCCATACTGCCCCTGCTACCGTTGCTACAGTTTTACATGCCCAGCACAGTTCAGATTCAAAGCCCCTGCTTTCATATAGCTTACCTCCTAATGAGAGAGAAAGGAATTAAGCAAATCTTATTATCTGCATTTGACCATTTAAGTCTCCCATGAGCACAAGGTCCATAGGACATTTGTAGTTATGCACTGACCTACTTACATTGTGCTTTGAAAAATTTAACTCAGCAGAGTATCTAGAATAGAATGATATGGAAGAGTCAAGGGAAGGAGACCTGTTAGGAGAACACTGCAACAATTTAGGCAAGAAGTACTGTGGGCCTGGAGAAAGCCAGGGTGGTAGAATTTATGAGGAAAGATAGTTATTAGAGGGGCTTCCCTGGTGGCTCCATGGTAAAGAATCTGCCTGCCAACCAGGAGACATGGGTTTGATCCCTAGATTAGAAAGATCCCCTGGAGAAGGAAATGGCAACCCACTCCAATATTCTTGCCTGAGTAATCCCATGGACAGAGGAGTCTGACGGGCTACAGTTCATGAGGTTGCAAAGAGTTGGACACGACTTAGTGACCAAATCAATAACAACAACATCGATATTAGAACATTTACAGATGAAAAATCCTTGGTTCTTGGCCATTAAAGTCACATGGAGAGCAAAGTTGAAGAAGAATCAAAAATGACTCTGCAGTTCTAAATTTAATTAATTGGGTGTCTGGAGTTCCCTCTAAGAACATATTTTAGAGAATGGTGGGAAATGGAAAGGGATGATTTCTCTGCTGTCATATTGACTTACAAACATCCATAATTAGAAAGATATAGCTGTATCACAGCACACTGCTCTATGGCATTGTTTGAAGGCATTAATTGAGTATTTGCAGTTTCTGACAATACAAAGAAAACCTCTGATGCAAAGGTGAATTAATATCTGCTGGGAGGTGGTGGGAGATGATGAAAAACAAATGAGCAAACACAATCACAATCACTGCAAAAATCTAGAATTAATGGAGCTCACCCTTTCAATATTTAGGGACAACATTTTAGAAAACTCTTTCTGTTTGCAGTTTCTGATTGTTTTTGCCTTGTTTTAATATTTGGCCTCCACTGCCAGCTTCTTCGCCCAATTAATATTGCCTCCAAATTGATGATTATTATATTTTCTGTGGGGGGTGAAATAAAAAGATAAGACTCTTTCCCAAAGTATCAGGGCCATACATGTATGGGTGAGAGAACTTATTAGTGACCTTGAATTATGACACCACCCTTATGGCAGGAAGCAAAGAAGAATTAAAGCGCCTCTTGATGAAAGTAAAAGAGGAGAGTGAAAAAGTTGGCTTAAAGCTCAACATTCAGAAAACTAAGATCATGGCATCTGGTCACATCACTTCATGGCAAATAGATGGGGAAACAATGGAAACAGTGAGAGACTTTATTTTGGGGGGCTCCAAAATCACTGCAGACTGTGACTGCAGACATGAAATTAAAAGACACTTGGCTCCTTGGAAGAAAAGTTATGACCAACCTAGACAGCATGTTAAAAAGCAGAGACATTACTTTGCCAACAAAGGTCCATCTAGTCAAAGCTATGGTTTTTTTCCAGTAGTCATGTATGGATGTGAGAGTTGGACTATAAAGAAAGCTAAGCACCAAGGAATTGATGCTTTTGAATATGGTGTTGGAGAGGACTCTTCAAAGTCCCTTGGACTGCAAGGAGATCCATCATATCAATCCTAAGGAGATTAGTCCTGAATATTCATTGGGAGGACTGATGTTGAAGCTGCAACTCCAATATTTTGGCCACCTGATGTGAAGAACTGACTCATTTGAAAAGACCCTGATGCTGGGAAAGATTGAAGACAGGAGGAGAAGGGGATGACAGAGGATGAGATGATAGGATGGCATCACCGACTCAACGGACATGAGTTTGAGTAGGCTCCAGGAGTTGGTGATGGACAGGGAGGCTTGACATGCGTCAGTCCATGGGGTCACAAAGAGTCAGACACGACTGAGTGAATGAACTGAACTGAATTCTCCAAGAAAGGGAGAAATGTTCATTCTAAGCTGCACTGAGTCAAGAAGGTCTCTGCTGGGCTGCACCTTCCTTCTAACTGAGGCATTTGTGGCAAATCTTTAAAAGAGAAGTGAGTAGAGGTTGAAGGACTAGGGGTGTGTGTTTGGGGAGGTGATGAGTTAGTGGCTGACATAGGTGTCTGCCAACTGAAGTTTCCACATTTACCCTAAATGCTCCCATCCAGTGTAAACAGCTGTCATCCAACTCCTGATAGATGCCTGCAACTAGCAAGGGAGCACCATTTGCAGAGAAGACCTAAATCCACTATTCCAGAAAACTGTAGCCAAACAACTCCCTTTACACTTGGCCTGTGTTCCTTGTTTTGGTGTAGTTTTTTTTTCCCATTTACACAGCTGCTTTTTGTTTAGATATGTAGAAGATTTAGACAACCAGTAATTGATGGTGATTTCTCTCCAGAGTCTGTATCACACAGTAGAACTCTGTGTTAATCATTACTACTCCTGTCGTCCGTCAAGTGTTCAGTGAAGATTTCCTAAATGAAATATCCCTCTAAGGTTATGGCCAAACTCAGAATTTTCTTTCCTCTGTCTCCCCTTAGATTATAATACTCAAGTTAATCATTCTATTACTTTCCTTTGAAGGTTGCTATGAATTAAGTGTATGGCCAACTACGTCGAACATTTATCTAAATGTTAGAGTATAAAAAAATGGCATTTTAAAATCTAGTTTGATCCTGAACAAATCTTTGTGATATATACATATATCTCAAAGATATGTATATACACTTTGTTCTTCACATTTTATAGAAGAAATAGGAGTTGTCATTTAGGTGATTGTTTCTCCTGGAAATCAGGCTAGTCATCCGCAGAGACAAAGAGGAAAGCCCAGGGCTGTGATGGCTTCAACTGCCCCAGGGTACTTTCTAGGTTATGGTAAAGGGAGAGAGGTGAACGAGATCAACAGTTCATCGACTGAGTTGTGTGGGTCACTGATGTTAAGGGAAAATGCCCTGCAGATGAAGGACGGGGAAAAAAACCTAGTAGATGCAGTCTGCGCACCCTCCTCCCCTGTAATACCAGAGCAAGCTCTGAGGTCCTCTTTCTTATATATTGTGATTCCATGTACAATTTTCATGTACAGTTAAATGCTAATATTCATTGGAAGGACTGATGATGAAGCTGAAGGGCTAATAATTTGGTCACCTGATGTGAAGAGCCAACTTATTGAAAAAGACCCCAAGAGAAAAGATTGAGAGCAGGAGGAGAAGGGAGTGACAGAGGATCAGATGGTTGGGTGGCATCACTGACTCAGTGCACATGAATTTGAGCAAATATTGGGAGATAGTGAAGGACAGGGAAGCCTTGTGCACTGCACTCCATGGGATTGCAAGGAGTCAAATGTGACTTAGTGACTGAACGACAACAGCAACTAATATGCAATTTCATTTTTAAAAAAATCTGAAATGTCTGTTATATCTCTCAAACAGTTTTAAAAGCACTGCACCGTGTTTTGGGATACTGTTCACTTGTGACCTTCTAAAGCTTTGGCATCAGATTCTTCTTCATTAAATAAATTGGTATTTATTCATTTGAGAAAGCATCTCTCTCTCCTTATAAGCTGTTGACCCTGCATGGAAATGTTAAGGCTTTAACTGACATTGATTTTGATTTTAAATGTGCTTGGTGACCATCCTAAACCATTCCAAGAGGTCTCACAGTTCAGACAGACTTTGTAATGCTGTTTTGGGTAAGTTCATGGGTTGAGACTTGATGTTGGATATAGGCGCACATAAATTCATTTCTTTAATCTAGCAAGAATGCTCTTCAGAGCCACCTTTTAATCACTAAGCATTGGTTTAAGGTTTAAGTGCCACAGGGAACACTTCTACACTAGGAAGAAAGTGGAGACAGCCTGAGCAGTAGTTTTGATTTCACTAAAGCCCATGGCCCGAGTTAAGGGAGACTTTGGCTCAGTCAGATCCCAGGGAAATTCCATCACAAAATGAGTTTGGCCAAGTGAAAAACAAATGCTCTGAATCACTGTCTACAACATTTCCCTGACCGCTAGATCAAACATGTACATTATTACTCTTTGTGAAATCCTTGGAGGTAATTTAACAGAAACACTTAATTCTGACCTCAGACTGTGCAGTAAAAAGGAGTGGCAGGGGGAGAGCAAGGAAAAGGAGATGAAAGGGAATTCTACTGTGGATTTAGTAGATTTAGTAGAGAGAGTTCTACACTGAGAACAGGAAATCTGGGTTCTTGCCCAGATGCTGAGACCACTGAGCTGTGTAGTAGTGTTAGTCACTCAGTCATGACCAGCTCTTTGTGAGCCCATGAAATGTAGCCTGCCAGGCTCCACTGTTCATGGAATCCTCCAAGCAAGAATACTGGAGCATTCCCTTCTGCAGGGGTCTTCCCAACGCAGGGATCAAACCCGGGTCTCCTGCATTGCAGGTAACTTCTCTACTGTCTGAGCCACCAGGGAAGCTCCTGTGCCATATCCATTTAACCATAGTTCTGCTTCCTGATGCCCTGATCTGCCAGTGTATACTGCTGGCCTCACTCTCGGAGGAGCTGAGCCTCCCCCTTGTCATGATGCAGCTCTACCTATAGGATGAGTTCCGGCCTCATAAGACCAGGGCACGCCCCCTCTTTGGCTTCCTCTCCCTTCTCTGCTATATCTAACTGCTCAGGAAGAAGTTCCTCTCCTGCCTAAATTGAATCTTTTTATATACACTGGAATGCTAGTCCCCACGTGGCAAAGTTTCTCTCATCCACGGTATTTGCACATTTGCTTAACATTTTTACTTGCTCAAGCTAAGTGGTGAAACATTTTATAAGCTTCTCTTGGTGATTAGTGTGTCAGTGCTGCTAGAGGCGGTGGTGTCTGTGACCAGAGAGTTGTTGCTGTCTTTGCTGTCTTGCCCCTGATGCTACCAGGTCAGATGCATCTTGAAGGAGTCATATTGGGGTTAACTCTAAGTAGAGAGCTGTGCTGGGCTTTAAGGGAGCCTCATCTTTGCCATGTCTGTTTCACTTTATCCTGTCCTCTCATCATTGCATCACCACTTTTGCCTTTCCTCTGTTCTCTTCCTGATCTTAAAGCTGAGACTGAAGTGTGAAATGTCAAGGGCAAATAAAAATACCTGCTAAGCCACTGGATCTTGTAGTCTATGTCACTCATGCAGATTCCAATTCAAAGCCATCTAAAGAGTGCAGTTTGGCTCAGCACAAACTCTAAGGAGTTGACTCTGCCTTGAAAATATATGGCCATAATCAAAGCAATATTTTTATTAGCAAAGAGAAAATCAAAAATGTGATTTTTAAAATTTTTATTTATTATTTTTTAATTTAATTTAATTTTTTTACTTTACAATACTGTATTGATTTTGCCATACATTGACATGACTCCACCACAGGTGTACATGAGTTCCCAGCCCTGAAACCCACTCCCACCACTCTCCCCATATCATCTCTCTGGGTCATCCCAGTGCACCAGCCCCAAGCATCCTGTATCCTGTATCAAACCTAGACTAGTGATTCATTTCTTACTTGATAGTGTACATATTTCAACACCATTCTCCCAAATCATCCCACCCTCTCCCTCTCCCACAGATTCCAAAAGTCTGTTCTTTGCATCTGTGTCTCTTTTGCTGTCTCTCATATAGGGTTATCATTACCATCTTTCTAAATTCCATATATATGTTTTAGTATACTGTATTGGTGTTCTTCTTTCTGGCTTACTTCACTCTGTGTAATCGGCTCCAGTTTCATACACCTCATTAAAACAGATTCAAATGTATTCTTTTAATGGCTAAGTAATACTCCGTTGTGTATATGTACCACAGCTTTCTTATCCATTCGTCTGCTGATGGACATCTAGGTTGTTTCCATGTCCTGACTATTATAAACAGTGCTGTGATGAACATTGGGGTGCATGTGTCTCTTTCAATTCTGGTTTCCTCAGTGTGTATGCCCAGCAGTGGGTTTGCTGGGTCATAAGGCAGTTCTATTTGTAGTTTTTAAGGAATCTCCATACTGTTCTCCATAGTGGCTGTACTAGTTTGCATTCCCACCAGCAGTGTAAGAGGGTTCCCTTTTCTCCACACTCTCTCCAGCATTTATTGCTTGTGGACTTTTGGATTGCAGCCATTCTGATTGGTGTGAAATGGTACCTCATTGTGGTCTTGATTTGCATTTTTCTGGTAATGAATGATGCTGAGCATCTTTTCATGTGTTTGTTAGCCATCTGTATGTCATCTTTGGAGAAATGTCTATATAGTTCTTTGGCCCATTTTTTGATTGGGTCGTTTATTTTTCTGGAGTTGAGCTGCGTAAGTTGCTTGTATATTTTTGAGATTAGTTGTTTGTCAGTTGCTTTATTTGCTGTTATTCTCTCCCATTCAGAAGGCTGTCTTTTCACCTTGCTTATAGTTTCCTTTGTTGTTCAGAAGCTTTTAATTTTAATTAGATCCCATTTGTTTATTTTTGCTTTTATCTCCAGTATTCTGGGAGGTGGATCATAGAGGATCCTGCTGTGATTTATGTCGGAGAGTGTTTGCCTATGTTCTTCTCTAAGAGTTTTATAGTTTCTGGTCTTCTGTTTAGATCTTTAATCCATTTTGAGTTTATTTTTGTGTATGGTGTTAGAAAGTGATCTAGTTTCATTCTTTTACAAGTGGTTGACCAGTTTTCCCATCACTACTTGTTAAAGAGATTGTCTTTACTCCATTGTATATTCTTGCCTCCTTTGTCGAAGATAAGGTGTCCATAGGTGTGTAAATTTATCTCTGGGCTTTCTATTTTGTTCCATTGATCTATATTTCTGTCTTTGTGCCAGTACCATACTGTCTTAATGACTATGGCTTTGTAGTAGAGCCTGAAGTCAAGCAGGTTAATTCCTCCAGTTCCATTCTTCTTTCTCAAGATTGCTTTGGCTAGTCGAGGTTTTTGTATTTCCATACAAATTGTGAAATTATCTATCCCAGCTATGTGAAAAATACTGCTGGTAGCTTGATAGGGATTGCATTGAATCTGTAGATTGCTTTGGGTAGTATACTCATTTTCACTATATTGATTCTTCTGATCCATGAACATGGTATATTTCTCCATCTATTAGTGTCCTCTTTGATTTCTTTCATCAGTGTTTTATAGTTTTCTATATATAGGTCTTTAGTTTCTTTAGGTAGATATATTCCCAAATATTTTATTCTTTTCGTTGCAATGGTGAATGGAATTGTTTCCTTAATTTCTTTTTCTGTTTTCTTGTTATTAGTGTATAGGAATGCAAGGGATTTCTGTGTGTTGATTTTATATCCTGAAACTTTACTATATTTATTAATTAGTTCTAGTAATTTTCTGGTGGAGTCTTTAGGGTTTTCTGTGTAGAGGATCATGTCATCTGCAAACAGTGGGAGTTTTACTTCTTCTTTTCCAATTTGGATTCCTTTTATTTCTTTTTCTGCTCTAATTGCTGTGGCCAAAACTTCCAGAACTATGTTGAATAGTAGCGGTGAAAGTGGGCACCCTTATCTTGTTCCTGATTTTAGAGGAAATGCTTTCAATTTTTCACCATTGAGGATAATGTTTGCTGTGGGTTTGTCATATATAGAGGTATGTTCCTTCTATTCCTGCTTTCTGGAGAGTTTTTATCATAAATGGATGTTGAATTTTGTCAAAGGCCTTGTCTGCATCTGTTGAGATAATCATATGGCTTTTATTTTTCAATTTGTTAATGTGGTGAATTACATTGATTGATTTGCAGATACTGAAGAATCCTTACATCCCTGGGATAAAGCCCATTTGGTCATGGTGTATGATCTTTTTAATGTGTTGTTGGATTCTGATTGCTAGAATTTTGTTAAGGATTTTTGCATTTATGTTCATCAGTGATATTGGCCTGTAGTTTTCTTTCCTTGTGACATCTTTGTCAAGTTTTGGTATTAGGATGATGGTGGCCTCATAAAATGAGTTTGGAAGTTTACCTTCCTCTGCAGTTTTCTGGAAGAGTTTGAGTAGGATAGGTGTTAGCTCTTTTCTAAATTTTTGGTAGAATTCAGCTATGAAGCTGTCTGGACCTGGGCTTTTGTTTGCTAGAAGATTTCTGATTACATTTTCAATTTCCATGCTTGTGATGGGTCTGTTAAGATTTTCTATTTCTTCCTGGTTCAGCTTTGGAAAGTTGTACTTTTCTAAGAATTTGTCCATTTCTTCCACATTGTCCATTTTATAGGCATATAATTGCTGATAGTAGTCTCTTATGATTCTTGTATTTCTGTGTTGTCTGTTGTGATCTTTCCATTTTCATTTCTAATTTTATTGATTTGATTTTTTTCCTCTTTGTTTCTTGATGAGTCTGGCTAATGGTTTGTCAATTTTATTTATCCTTTCAAAGAACCAGGTTTTGGCTTTGTTGATTTTTGCTATGGTCTCTTTTGTTTCTTTTTCATTTATTTCTGCCCTAATTTTTAAGATTTCTTTCCTTCTACTAACCCTGGGGTTCTCCATTTCTTCCTTTTCTAGTTGCTTTAGGTGTAGAGTTAGGTTATTTATTTGACTTTTTCTTGTTTCTTGAGGTATGCCTGTATTGCTATGAACTTTCCCCTAACATTGCTTTTATAGTGTCCCACAGGTTTTGGGTTATTGTGTTTTCATTTTCATTTGTTTCTATACATATTTTGATTTCTTTTTGATTTCTTCTGTGATTTGTTGGTTATTCAGCAGCGTGTGGTTCAGCCTCCATATGTTGGAATTTTTAATAGTTTTTCTCCTGTAATTGAGATCTAATGTTAATGCATTATGGTCAGGAAAAAAATGTGATTTCTTTTTGCATCTTTTCCTTGTATTTCTCACTCAGTACGGTAGGTAGAATTCTGTATGTTTATTGCATATTCAAAGAATTCTGCTAGGTCCAGTAAAAGAAGGGTTGCATTTGCAAGTGATTCTGCCCATACTGCTTAGTTGACAATGTGGTCATTCAACTATGACCACTATGCACTGCAGTTTTCTTATCTGTACAATAAGGATGAGACTATTACTCCTGTCTCTGGGGACCAAATGAGGGAATATGTGTTGGTGGACTCTTAACTGTGATCAGTAGTCCCTGGAGTGCCATGGACGTCATTGGAAGGCAGCCTTGGGGAAACCAGGGAAGGAGGTGGGTGTGAGACTTGAGCATCAACCCTCCCTCCACCTCCAAGACCCCAGCATCCACTGGATTCAGCAATAGGGCAGAACTTTCCAGAGTGTGACATGAGGCACATTACTTTTACGTTGGGCTTCCTGGTGGCTCATATGGTAAAGAATCCACCTGCAGTGCAGGAAAATCAGATTTGATCCCTGGGTGGGAAGATTCCCTGGAGAAGGGCATGACAACCAACTCCAGTATAAAATATCAGAAAGATTTTATTTTTAAACTCAGGACCTTTCAGTGCCTTTACTATGCTTGAGTAGTTTGTGATTTCCAAGTTGAGAGGGACAATG
The DNA here is from genome assembly GCA_917880005.1 of Nanger dama. NCBI lineage: Eukaryota > Metazoa > Chordata > Mammalia > Artiodactyla > Bovidae > Nanger > Nanger dama. The sequence continues at coordinate 56,162,221 of CAKJTW010000006.1, read as the reverse complement.
TATAGTCCTCCGAGACTTAGCTGAATGTAGTAATTTTTTGAGGAGAATTTCATAGGACTAATATTTCTTGCAGACTTTGTCATTAGGAAATAGTAAAACAGGACATAATTCAATGCTAACCGTATGGCATACATGCTATCTGTAACCAGAAAGTCAGGAGTCTGGCCTAGAGTAGGTTAATGGAGAAAGGGGCTGGCTCTCAAAGGACCCATGGATTTTGAAAAGATGGATGCATGCATACGCAGTCACTTCAGTTGTGTCCGACTCTTTTTGACCCCATGAACTATAGCCTGCCAGGCTCCTCTGTCCATGGGATTCTCCAGGCAAGGATACTGGAGTGGGTGGCCATGCAACCTTCCTTCAGTGGATCTTCCCAATCCAGGGATCGAACCTGAATCTCTCACACCTCTCTCACATTGTAGGCAGATTCTTTACAATCTGAGTCACCAGGGAAAGATAATGGTCATGAGCAAATCAGAGAGAGTTGTGACAAAGGAAAAGATAAGATTAGCAGTAGCAATATCTACTGAGCTTTTAAAAAAAAAAAAAAAATGGGCCAAGCAGATGAGTCAATATTTACTTGCATTTTCTCACTTTATCTTCCTGAGATAGGGACTACCATCCTCACCATCTTGTAGAGAGGAGAAGAGAGGTGGGGCAATCAGTTCAGAATCACACAGTTACTAAGAAGCAGAGCCAGCGTGTGAACTCAGGTCATCCAACCCCAGAATTTCTGTTCTTTATTACAAGGTGCTGCCTAGGAGGGTAGGCTGTGGGTAGGGGTGAGGGACTCACTGGTAAGTGTGAGTGGTGCCAGTTGGAAATAATGCTGGGAAGACTGGATGGTGCTTGATTTTAGATGACCTTGAGACTCTGGATAGAGCTCAAGCTCATCATGTTTAAGGCCACTGCTTAAAGTTGTGCATACCTATAGCTGTGAGCTATACATTGTGCAAGACACCCTATGAGAGAGAAAGGTAGGGGCTACAGCAATCAAGAAGAGGGATCATATTTAAATACTAAGTTAGGTTTAACCCTGTCCACATTGAGTAAGGGAAATTAAACCCCCTAGTCCACCATCTCCACCAAGTGAGCTTGCCTCATGGAAATTTGTCATAGTGAGCTTGAAAGACATATTTAAGATGAACACACTTAAGAATATGTATTGGAAGCTAGCGGTGTCCATGCTGCATGTTTCCCACTTACCTACAACTGTAGAAATCACTATGGGTGAGTAAAAGTCACTCAGTCATGTCCAACTCTTTGCAACCCCATTGACTATACAGTCCCTGGAATTCTCCAGGCCAGAATACTGGAGTGGGTAGCCTTTTCCTTCTCCAGGGGATCTTCCAAACCCAGGGATCAAACCCAGGTCTCCCACATTGCAGGTGGAGTCTTTATCAGCTGAGCCACAAGGGAAGCCCAGTGAAAGTGAAAGTTACTCAGTGCTATCCAACTCTTAGTGACCCCATGGACTAGTTCTCTAGGCCAGAATACTGAAGTGGGTAGCTTTTTCCCTTTCTCCAGTGGAACTTCCCAACGCAGGAATTGAACTGGGGTCTCTTGCATTGCAGGCTGATTCTTTACCAACTGAGCTATCAGGGAATCCCCAGAAATCTCTATGTTAACATTTAATGGTAAAGACAGCACCAGCATCCAACCATGCGAGTGCTATGGGAAAAGAGAATACTCGAAAGCTCTACTTATAAACTAGCTTTGAGGAAAAAAAGAGTTGTTCTACATATGGATTAAATTTTTTTTTAAATTACTAGGCCAAATGCATACGCAATTCATTTGTTCATATTTTCTTTTTATAAATAATTCAAACAATTCAAGTTTCTTTCATTTTTGCAAGGACAGGTAAAGAATGAGGCAATATTTAGATCACTAGTTCAGATGGTGGAACATCAGAAGGGAAATAAGATTTTGAGATACTTCATTATTTTTTATATTTTACTCTGTTAAACTAGGATTGTGTGTTATAGTGAAAGTGTGGTTACATCATGTTGGACAATAGAAAATTATACCCATGACCGTTCATGTCCACTAAAGAACAAGCTTCCATGATCAAATGCCATTCAAATATTTCTCCTTTATGCATCTGATACCACTTTTTAAATAAAGTAGTCTTAATGTAGAAGGTGGCTACATTTAAAGAAAAATGAACTAAAAAGTTATTCTAATCATATTTAATTGCTATGATTTTGAGGAAGATCAAACATAAAGTTAGCAGTATAGTTTTGGGTTTCACTTGTACGTATTTTGGGAATCAAGGCTCTAGATAAGTTTCTTAGTCCATTCATGCTGCTATAACAAAATACCATAGACTGGATGAATAACAGAATAACAGAAATGTATTGCTCATAATTCTGGAGGCTGAGAAGTAAGGTCAAAGAGCTAGCAAGGTAGTGGCTTTTGGAGGAAGCATTCTTCTGGGTTCATAGCTGGCACCTTCTCACTGTTCCTCACATGGGGGAAAGAACTAAGGATTTCTTTGGAGCCTCTTCAGTTCAGTCACTCAGTTGTGTCTTACTCTTTGTGACCCCCCGTGAATCACAGCACGCCAGGCCTCCCTGTCCATCACCAACTCCCAGAGTTTACCCAAACTCATGTCCATTGAGTCGGTGATGCCATCCAGCCATCTTATCCTCTGTTGTCCCCTTCTCCACTTGCCCCCAATCCCTCCCAGCATCGGAGTCTTTTCCAGTGAGTCAACTCTTCACATGAGGTGGCCGAAGTATTGGAGTTTCAGCCTCAGCATCAGTCCTTCCAATGACTACCCAGGACTGATCTCCTTTATGATGGATCTCCTTGCAGTCCAAGGGACTCTCAAGAGTCTTCTCCAACACCACAGTTCAAAAGCACCAATTCTTCAGCGTTCAGCTTTCTTCACAGTCCAACTCTCATGTCCATACATGAGCACTGGAAAAACCATAGCCTTGACTAGATGGACCTTTGTTGGGCCTCTTATAATGACATTAATCCCATTTGTGAGGGTTCTACCCTCATGACTTAAATACCTCCCAAACTCACTTCCTAAAACTATCATTTTTGGAAGTTAGAATTTTAGACATAAAAATTTGGGGGACACAGCATTCAGACCATAGCAACATGAATATTTGCAAGAAGTGTTTCAAATCCAACTTGTCAATAATAATACTATTTGTTAAGCACTTAAGGTGTGCTGACACTCTCTGGTGATCTAGAGGTTAGGGTTTGGCCACCTCACCACCACTGGTCAGGGAAGCCTTTCATCTTAAGGATTCTCTAGTGGCTTACGATGGTAAAGAATGTATCTGCAATGCCGGAGACCTGGGTTTGATCTCTGGGTCGGGAAGATCCCCTGGAGAAGGGAATGGCAACCCACTCTAGTATTCTTGCCTGGAGAATTCCATGGACAGAGGAGCCTGGAAGACTACAGTCCATGGGATCACAAAGAGTCAGACAGGACTGAATGACTAAAACTTTCACTTTAAGGTGTGATACATGTTTTTTACATATAGCATTTCATAATCTTCACAAAGGAGCAATGAGATAGATATGTATAAAGGAACAGAGGCACAGAGAGGTTAAGTAACATGTCTAGGGCTCCCCAGGGCTCTCCAGGTGGCACTAGTGATAAAGGACCTGTCTGCCCATGCAGGAGACTTAAGAGACGTGGGTTCAATCTCTGGGTTGGGAAGATTCCCTGAAAGAGAGCATGACAACCCACTCCAGTATTCTTGCCTGGAGAATCCTATGGACAGAGGAGCCTGGGAGGCTGTAGTCAGTCCATAGCATCAAAAGAGTCTGACATGACTGAAATGGACTAGAAGGCACAGGTCTGCACACCTAATTTCTAACAGTGCTTGAACATGATGACCTCAGAGACCACACTCGTCTCAGCCATGATGTCTGGGGTTCAGTTGCATTTGCTATAGCCAGTGAACTTTTCTATTTCTTGAAATATCTGATCCCAAGAATGGAATGTCTAATAGCAGGGTTTCTGGGATGGATATGGGCTCTGTGGCTTAGCAACTGGTCATCTTATATCCTGCCTGTTCTCCTTGTGGGCACACCTCTGGTTACTAGAATCACCAAAAGTTCAGGGCAACTTGGTAAATTGCTTTGAAATGTCTGTTTCCCCTTCATTGCCCTCTCTCCCTTTAGTTGTTATTTTGTCCTTCTTATTCTACCCAACTCTGTTCTTATTGAAATCTCCCTTCATCCTTTGGCATGACCCCAAAGTTGAGACCTTCTTACTGTCCCATTCACTAGCCCATAAAATATTACCATTCTGGGACTTAAGTCTTCAATATCACCTTGAATCTTTGCTAATGCATTTGGGGCTGATGATGTCTCAGTATTACCATTCATATTTCAGGCACTTAGATTAGAATTCTCAAAGTGGAAATTTTCACATCAATTCCCATTAGAAACAGTAGAGCTAGAGATATATGAATTCTGGATTCATATGTCAGTTCCACATCTTATTCGAGTTTGTCATTTGCCTCTCTGAGCCTCACTTTTCTACTCTGTACAATGGGGATGATTACATCTAGCCTAAGGGGTTGTGGAGATGATAAAGGATATGATGAAGATAGAAACTAGTATAATAAATTCTCGTATCTGAGAGACTGTACTAATTGTAAATTAATTACAATTCAGTTTTCAAGTGTTATCTTTTCCAGTTCTATCAAGACTTTATCAACCACTCTAACTGGAGATCATAAATATCCCCATGTTTTACTAATCGAAAGAACCAATGGTACATGTTTACATAATTTTCCTTAAATCTGCTTAGTAGCAAACCAAAAGGAAACCCAAGTAATCTAATGACTTAGTAGGGGAGACTGACTTTTCTGTATTCTTAAAAATAAGCCGTGGAGGTATGTCTCTACTCTTGCCCACTCTGCCTGTGTGGTTTGTGGTGATGTGGGAAGACCTCCCTCCCTCTCACAAGCCTTTAAGAAGATGCTTTTGAACGTTTTCTGAGATAGAGAAATCTCCTCTTTCTATTAAATATCCTATGGTCTATATCAGCTTTCTTTAAGGGTTTTTTGTTTGTTTGTTTGTTTTAAGAGATCAGATTGGAGTGGAGAGTCCATATTATTCTCTACCAGGAGTAGGGAGAGAGTTTCACTAACAGAGTCCTAGGAGGACCAGTGTACCAATCCTTCCCACTAATAATGAAGAAGGTGAAGGTGGTACAAGGACTTACCTGCTTAGATCAGGGCAGAGGTTCAAATCACTTGTAGCTGGGTGACTCTTGAAATGTTTCTCAGTCTCTGTTCTGGTTCTTAGCCCAGAAACTTAAAGCCTGGCAGCCACTTCACTATCATACAAGGTTCAACAGAAGAATGAGAGCATTCACTTGAAAACGGCTTTATGAGCTGTAAAATTCTATGGAACTCTGAGAGACACTTACAACGTGGGACTCTGGCATCCAGATCTGCAGCTTTGTGTCACGTTCCTGCTTTCCTTTTACCCCAGGAACAGATGGGAAACTAGAGTCCTTCTGACTTATTTTGACCTCATGGTGTGGAAAGGAGGCTTCTGTGGGCTTATAGACATCTCTCTGGGAGGAGAAGGGTGGTTGTGGACCAGACTGTTTAGAAAGCACAGTTGTTATTTATGTTTCCTTATCTCTCCCTCAGTCACCCTGCTGAGCTTTTAAGGAGGGTTGGGGAGGGAGAGCTGAACCCCTGTGGTGAAGAGTAATGAGTTTCCCTAGCTCTATCTGTGAACCAGCTCTTTGGAAAGCTAACCTCCTCCTGAGGCGCTCACTGCTAATTAAGAGGAGGTTGGCAGTGTTGGTAGATGGCTACTGAAGCAGGTTTTTTTTTTTTTTTTTTTCATTCCTTGCACATCAGCTTCTCTTTTTCTTCTCAACTCTCCTATTAGTAGTCATGCATGGGAGGAGCTGGGGAGTCTGTGGACCCAGATTTCTGGAAGGGGCACTGGAGCTGATGGACTCAGTTGGCTGCAGTGGATACCTGGGTTTCAGTCCCAGTCCTTGCTGCTGTCTAACTGTGCAACTCTGGACATACCACTTACCCTCTTTAAGACTCAGCTTTACCACCTGTAGAATGAAACAGTTGTATGTCCCTCATTGAGGCTGTTTTGAGACTTTGTAGCTCACATCAGGCTGTGCTATGTTCAATCTGCTAAGCTGTGTCTGACTCATTAAGGCCCAGTGGACTGCAGCCCACCAGGCTGCTTTGTTCATGGGATTTCCCAGGCAAGAATACTAGAGTGGATTGCCATTTTCTCCTCCAGGGGATCTTCCTGACTCAGGGATCAAACTCAGTTCTTCTGCATTGTTAGCCAAATTTGTTACCACTGAGCCGCCAGGGAATCCCCAACTCACATCATGCTTGTTGCAGAATCTCCTCTCAGTAACTTGCCTCTGTAGATATTTTAATCAGTCCCACATTTATCAAACAATGACAGACCATCTATTTTGTGCAGGACACGAGGTGTTAGTAGGGAAGATTTGCAGAACATGCCCCAGACTTTCAGAGACAGGAAAATGCCATGGGGAGGTGATTCAAACTAAAACAAAACAAAAGCCATGTCTACCAGTTATGACTCAGGAGAAGATATCTTGGGTGGACTGGAAGACGTCTTCTTCCACTTTGCACAGTAATTGGGCTTAGACAGCTGAAGGAAGAAGGTGGGAGGAAAATCATGTGATCATAGCCTTGAGCCAGGACATGGTTGAGGCCCTCTGGCAGCTTCATTTCCTTGTAGGATCTGTTGCAAATCTGATGAACAGGAGACCTTGATCTTCTCCTCACACCTCCAACTCTGCACCTGGGCCCTCAAAGTGATGATTCCACTCAGAACTGCAGCCTTCTACTTTGCTCCCCCCGCCACCCCCACGCAACATCATTTTAAAGCATAGCCTTCCAAATGTCATTCCTCTTCTGAAGCCAATATATTTTTTACAGTTGGAGTTAGCTGCAGTGTCTTTCACAGCTCGCAAGTCATTGAGAAGATTAGATGTTCATTCTGCTAAAATATTGCTGCCTGAAGACTCAACTGTGAAATGCAGTTGTCGTGTGTGTTTGCCCACAGACAGACACACATACATGCTCACATACACGTTATAAATGAAAAAATTAGAAAATAAGTATATGTTTATCATATGAGGGGAGCCTGCCTGACTACAAGTATCATTAGCCCTAAGTAATTTTGAAGATACCTTAGCCAATGAGGATCTGGGCTCTACACAGCTGATATGTGTGTGTGGGTGGGTGTGTGTGTGTGTTTGTGTGTTGCACATTCACTCACATGTATACATGAAGGAGGAGATACATTCTCATCTAAGCAGATTATTTGCGTTTTAAATTCTTAAGTCATGATTGCTGCATTGAGTAGTTGGAAGTACTTTATAGAAGAGATATTATAGAGGACAGATTTTTAGAAACCGGCAATCCTTGATTCAGAGGCGGGCTTTCAAGTTTACAAGTTGTGTGAACCTAAGTGAATTACTTAGACTCATTAAGGTAGACTACCTCATCTATAAAAACTGCCTCCTAAGGGGAAAAAAGGAGAAGAGTGAAGGAGAGATAAATTAGAAGTTTGAGATTAACAGATACATACTACAATATATGAAATAAATAACCAGTAAGAATCTGTTGTAGCACAGGGATCTAAACTCAATATTTTATAACAACCTGTAATGGAAAAGAAACTGAGAAGTAAATATATTTGTTGTTGTGTTTGTTGTTGTGTTTAATCGTGTCCAACTCTTTGTGACTCCTTGGACTGTAGCCCACTAGGCTGTTCTGGTCGTGGAATTTTCCAGATAAGAATACTGTATTGGGTTGCCATTTCCTTCTCCAGGGGATCTTCCTGACTTAAGGATCAAACTCTCGTCTCCTGCAGCTCCTGTGATTCAGATTCTTTACCACTGAGGAACCAGGCAACTGCATATATATAATGAATCATTTTGCTATATACCTGGAACACAACACAACATTGTAAGATAACTACATTTCAATAAAAATTAGAGAATTGCCTCCTGCCTCCAATAACCTTTGTTAGAATTAAGTGTAATTGTATAAATAATATGTTCTTTGCACAGTGTCTGACAAACCTTAAGAAATAATATTTCCCTACTTCTTCTCTTCTATCTGTGGGGACTTATGTGAGCAGGTAATGAAATTCTTCTCACCCTTCTCACACATGCCCTCAGAAAGCCCTGGGATTTTCTGATTTTCATCTGACTGGCACCTCCCAAGACACCTCTTAGGAGAATGAGATGGAGCTCAAGATTACTCTGCAGCCACTCTCTTTAACTAACCTGGAGGCAAGACCACACTGGGTGATTTTAAAAATGCAAGAATTCTTAAAAGTTCCAGAATGGTGATGCATGTTTAAGATGATCCTATAAAGCAATTTTCTAAAGAAAATCCTTCCCACTCTGTTTTGAGCATGCCCTCTTGGTTATAGGAGTAAATTTCACAACTGTTGCAAGAATATTTGCTCTTACCCCAGATTCATACAGAAACTGAAGAGCATCCAAATCTCTGTAAAATTGTGGCTCTGCATGTATAGATTGTCAAGTACAGAATCACTGACTTCATCTGGGTAAAGTCTTCAGTGGAATTCTAACACCATCATTCTTGCTATAAATCAGGTTTTTGAACCAGGAGCATAGAATTTTCCTCCTTTCACAGGGGACTCTCCCCATCCCAAGTAGAAAGGCTATACCTCTTACAGAATCATTTCTATACCCCACAAGAGCAAAGGATCTGTGCTCATTTAACATCTAGCTGTTGTTGTCATCACTCAGTTGTGTCTGACTCTTCGTGACCTCCCTCCCTTGAATCCGTACTAAATTTAATGCATTACAGAAAACTTTATATCATGGCTGTTACTCAGTAAATCAGATATATATTTTCAACCAAAAATATCATGGTACATTGCCATAATTTCAAAACTTTGTGTGTGTGTGTGTATGTGTGTGTATGTGTGTGTGTGTTATCCCTTTACAAACAATATCTAGGGCAGAACTTCAGCTCCGTATTGAAGTTGGAGGCTTGGATCCCCACGTTCTTAGCTTCTTTCTTGCTGCCTGTACAGCCTTCATTATCTCTGAGGTGGTGACTCCACCACCTCGGAGTATGAGGGCTGCACAGAAAGCAGCGGAAACTACTAGTGTCCTGGAAAGAGAGCCAGCTATACAACAAAACACCTGGATCCTAGTCCTAAGTCAGCCAGTGACTAGGTAGGTGACCTGGGGCCATCACCACACCTTCCCAGGCCTGTTTCCCATATCCAGTGAAGGAGTTAAACCATCTTCACAGTCCTGTTCTGATACTTTGTTGTTTCAACTGGTTGGTTTCCATCAGGTACTCATCTTCATAATTCCCACGTAAGCAGTGCAGTTCTTCAGCATTTTTCATTTTTCCCCATCTGTGTCTTCAATAGATATTGATTTAGCTGTTATGCTTCAGTCTCTGCGTTAGGTGCTAAAAATACTTAGCACCTACATTTATTTCAGGGAACATTCATTGCTTTCATGTTCAAATATTTGTAGATGTGGTTAGCATTATCTTTACCTGCTTTATGCAGACATCCCATGTTTGAATAAGGTTGACCATGGTTTTGGCCACAAATCATAGGGTATTTCAGTCCAACTGAAGCAGCCGTGTTGCTTCCCATAACTCAAGCAAGACCCAAACACTGAGGAAGTGTCTAGAGGGAGGTGTATCTTATGCAGGCATCTATGATTGCAAATACTTTCCTGTATTCCAACACCTTATTTCCTGTCCCTTCCTTTTGTGAGATTTTTGAAGGCAATGTCTTATTGATACCTAGGCTCTCTGCTTAATTTGTGCTAGGCAGAGAGAAGGTGTTTTGTTCATTGTTTGATGAGCAGATGAATGTGCAAATGCTTGTGATGTGAAGAAACCGAGCAATTACAGGTTTCAATTCAAAAGCCCAAATCCCATCCCATTGCCATGTGCATTCTTAATTGGAAAGCCTTTTGTCAAGATGGGCTTCCCTGGGGGCTCAGATCGTAAAGAATGTGCCTGCAATGTGGAGATCCTGGGTCGGGGAAGATCTGGTTTGATCCCTGGGTCGGGAAGACCCCCTGGAGAAGGGAATGGCAACCCACTCCAATATTCTTGTCTGGAGTTTGACATTGGGATACAGACAAGAGGAGCCTGGTGGGCTACAGTCATGGGGTTGCAAAGATAATGACTCATTTGGAGTAGGTGAATAAACACTACACCAATTCTTGAGGCCAGTATTACTGAGCAGGGTCTTATTGCTTCTTAGTAGAGTGGAAGGGGGCTCCCTTTCCTGAGACTGACTCAAGCTGTCAAAGGCATTTTCTCACTGAAGTGGCTTCCTGTTCCTGGGGTCCACAACCATTTTTTGTAAAGGCCTAGATAGTAAGCATTTAAACATTGTAGACTATGTGTCCTCTGGCACAACGATCATATTATGACAGCAGCTGTAGATTGGCAAATAAATGAATATAGCTGTGTTCCAATAAAACTTTATTTACAAAATCAGATGACAGGACAAATTTGGCCCACAGATTGTAGCTTGCTGATTCAATACCTAGTTTATAATGCAGAAGTCTTACAAAGATATCATAAATTTCAACAGACTATTTACCTGCAACTTGTGAAAGTAGATAAATGATTACTGGAGATTTCTTGTTCTTATGGGACTGAATGGTCTTCATGTTCCATGCTCATTGAAAGTCTAAAACACTCTCAAAGAGATTTAATCCCTTGTTAGTTTACATTCTCAAGGTTATCTCTGCCTGCACATTTAGATCCAGATTTGAATTTTAATCTATTTCGTGATTTCCATAAACGAGCAATCAAAAGTACTAACAACCAACTTAGTCAAAGCATGAGCATAGCACTCTTTACTGAAGATTTAGTGGAGAAAAATCAAAAGTTATAATGCAGAAATGAGGATACTTTCTAATTGAACATTAAGAGTTTCCAATTTTAAAAGTATTTTTATGCCATCCTCAAGCTAGCAAGTGCCCATTGGTTGATTCTCTATTATGGTCCTAAATTTACATTAAGCTACTTTCTTCATATTTCTTCCTCAACTCTTCAGATGTAAATCCCAGGGCTTCACTGTGCTGCCTGTGGAGCAGTTTTGGTTGCCTTGGCTCTTGGAATAGCCATGCTGCCATGGTCTCCTCCTCCACCATACTCCATGTATCCAGGCATTCCACCAAGCCAAAGTAGGTCCTCTGTAAGTGGAATATGAGGTTGATGAGTCAAACATTTTCACTTATGTTATGTTCACAAGCTGTTGTCCAGATACTGCCATCCAACATTCCATTTTTCCCATGAAAGTCAAAGCCAAGAGTGACTCAGTTCAGTTCAGTCGTTCAGTTGTGTCCGACCCTTTGCGACCCTATGAATCGTAGCACACCAGGCCTCCCTGTCTATCACCAACTCCCAGAGTTCACTCAGATTCACGTCCATCGAGTCCGTGATGACATCCAGCCATCTCATCCTCTGTCAGCCCCTTCTCCTCCTGTCCCCAGTCCCTCCCAGCATCAGAGTCTTTTCCAATGAGTCAACTCTTTGCATGAGCATCTTTCCTTCTAAAGAAATCCCAGGGCTGATCTCCTTCAGAATGGACTGATTGGATCTCCTTGCAGTCCAAGGGACTCTCAAGAGTCTTCTCCAACACCACAGTTCAAAAGCATCAATTCTTCGGCACTCAGCTTTCTTCACAGTCCAACTCTCACATCAGTACATGACCACTGGAAAAATCATAGTGTTGACTAGATGGACCTTGGTTGGCAAAGTAATGTCTCTGCTTTTTAACATGCTGTCTAGATTGGTCATAATTTTTCTTCCAAGGAGTAATGATCTTTTAATTTCATGGCTGCAGTCACCATCTGCAGTGATTTTGGAGCCCCTCAAAATAAAGTCTGACACTGTTTCCACTGTTTTCCCTTTATTTCCCACGAAGTGATGGTAACAGATGCCATGGTCTTCATTTTATTAATGTTAAGTCAACTTTAAGCCAACTTTTTCACTCTCCACTTTCACTTGAATCAAGAGGCTTTTTAGTTCCTCTTCACTTTCTGCCATAAGGGTGGTGTCATCTGCATATCTGAGGTTATTGATATTTCTGCCAGCAATCTTGATTCCAGCTTGTGCTTCTTCCAGCCCAGTGTTTCTCATGCTGTACTCTGCATAGAAGTTAAATAAGCATGGTGACAATATACAGCCTTGACGTACTCCTTTTCCTATTTGGAACCAGTCTATTGTTCCATGTCCAGTCCTAACTGTGGCTTCCTGATCTGCATATAGGTTTCTCAAGACACAGATAAGGTAGTCTGGTATTCCCATCTCTTTCAGCAATTTTCCACAAATTATTGTGATCCACACAGTCAAAGGCTTTGGCATAGTCAATAAAGCAGAAATAGATGTTTTTCTGGAACTCTCTTGCTTTTCTGCAATCCAGCAGATGTTGGCAATTTGATCTCTGGCTCCTCTGCCTTTTCTAAAACCAGCTTGAACATCTGGGAGACCTATAAGACGTTTTAGAACTAACACCCAAACAAGATGCCGTTTTTATTATAGGGGAATGGAATGCAAAAGTAGGAAGTCAAGAAACACCAGGAGTAACAGGCAAATTTGGCCTTGGAATACAGAATGAAGCAGGGCAAAGACTAATAGAGTTTTGCCAAGAAAATACACCGGTCATAGCAAACACCCTCTTCGAACAACACAAGAGAAGACTCTACACATGGACCAGATGGTCAACAGTGAAATCAGATTGATTATATTCTTTGCAGCCAAAGATGGAGAAGCTCTATACAGTCAACAAAAACAAGACCAGGAGCTGACCATGGCTCAGCTCATGAGCTCCTTATTGCTAAATTCAGACTTAAATTGAAGAAAGTAGGGGAAACCACTAGACCATTCAGGTATGACCTAAATCAAATTCCTTATGATTATACAGTGAAAGTGAGAAATAGATTTAAGGGACTAGATCTGATAGATAGAGTGCCTGATGAACTATGGATGGAGGTTCGTGACATTGTACAGGAGACAGGAATCAAGACCATCCCCATGGAAAAGAAATACAAAAAAGCAAAATGGCTATCTGAAGAGGCCTTACAAATAGCTGTGAAAAGCAGAGAAGCGAAAAGCAAAGGAGAAAAGGAAAGATACAAGCATCTGAATGCAGAGTTCCAAAGAATAGCAAGAAGAGATAAGAAAGCCTTCCTCAGTGATCAATGCAAAGAAATAGAGGAAAACAACAGAAGGGAAATACTAGAGAGCTCTTCAAGAAAATTAGAGATACCAAGGGAACAGTTCATGCAAAGATGGGCTCGATAAAGGACAGAAATGGTTTGGACCTAACAGAAGCAGAAGATATTAAGAAGAGGTGGCAAGAATACACAGAGGAACTGTGTAAAAAAGATCTTCATGACCAAGATAATCATGATGGTATGATCACTCACCTAGAGCCAGACATCCTGGAATGTGGAGTCAAGTGGGCCTTCGAAAGCATCACTACGAACAAAGCTAGTGGAGGGGATGGAATTCCAGTAGAGCTGTTTGAAATCCTGAAAGATGATGCTGTGAAAGTGCTGCACTCAGTATGCCAGCAAATTTGGAAGACTCAGCAGTGGCCACAGGACTGGAAAAGGTCAGTTTTCATTCCAATCCCAAAGAAAGGCAATGCCAAACAATACTCAAACTACCACACAATTGCACTCATCTCACATGCTAGTAAAGTAATGCTCAAAATTCTCTACGAGTGACCAGGACATCATAAATTTTGCCTCTAGAAATGAATTCTTTCTTCTGGCTCTTTCTAAAGAGTCATCTGATCACAGCTTACCTCTGGGAGGGCTTCTGGGCACTTGTCCAGTGTAATTTCTTTGTTTCTAAAAGAAATACGTGAAACTTAGTTAAAGAGAAATGTGTGCTTAAAGCCCCATTAGGATTTAAGATTTATAGTTAGAGATCAAGTCTAGAAGTTTTTATCTTAAAAGAGAGCAGTATTTATCAAGTTGTATAGCTACAGTATCACCATATGGCAGTATTATTTTTTTTTAATACAGTTCATTTCTCACTGATTAAGAACTTTGAGTAATCACTGTACTAATTTTTTTTATCAATAATCATTTTAGTAATTATTTCTGTAATAGTTCCTGTGTATGCGTGTGCTCAGTCATGTTCAACTCTTTGTGACCTCATGGACTGTAGTCTACCTTGCCCATGGGATTTTCCAGGCAAAACTACTGGAGCAGGATACAATTTCCTACTCCAGGGTAACTTCCCAACCCAGGGATTGAAGCTGAGTCTCTTATGTCTCCTGCATTAACAGCAGGATACTTTACTTGTAGCTCCACCTAGGAAGCCCAGTAATTCCTGTACTGTGTAGAGAGAAGTATAAAGAGACACTGCAGGAGGAAAAGACGAGGCAGATGCCATTTCTTTCTGAGTTGACAAAGGGCATAATTCTGGAGGGGTGGATGTGAATAAGGAAAGAGAAGAGCGCTCATAAAAGTGTTTCACTCTGTGATCTCCTGTTTTTTAAAGCTTTCTTCGTCTCTTGAGACATATATATTCTATAACAAAGCCTTATGCTTATGTAACTCTCTATGTTTTTCAAAGTGCTGTCCTATATCATTATATATCATTTGATCCTCACCAAAGACCTTGAACCATAGTGAAAACGCCAAGCTGTAAGTCACTTTAGAAGACTACATGCCAGTCAGTCAGGCAACTTACCTTTCAGACAACCACACTGTGCCCTGAAATGCTGTTTCTAATTTAAACAATAGAAAGACACAAGACCACAGTCTCTCTCTTGCTTTCCTTCTCTCACCCCTTCTCTCTCCCTCTGTCTTATAAATATGGATCAATTATGATGAAAAAAAGAAGAATTTGCAGATTCTATCTGACTTCAGAGGGCCCCCCTTTTTTTTTTGCAAATAGATGCACTGAATGAGACAGTAGCTTTGGAATTATCTTATACTAACATTAAACTATTCAGCAAACATGGACATACTCTTCATGCTAAGAATATTATCCAGAGCTGCAGTTAATGATGAAGAATCTAGAGACTCTGATGTGGGATCATTCAAAGTATTTCTAGAAATAAGTGTTATACTATGCTCAACCATTCTGGATCAAAAAAAAATTATTGAAATCGATCAACTATCCCACCATCTGGGTTGTGTATTTAATTTTATAAGCGGTATGTAATGGATGGGCACTAATGCCATGTTTTCTGGCCAGTTTATAACAAATAATGGATTCATTTTCTCATTCTCATCTCTTTTTAATGTCTGCTTTTCCTTCCATATGTATTCTGAATAAAGCATATTTGGTGCTGTCCTGAAATCACATATTATCCTTTTTGGGGGTCTGCTATGTACCTAGTCTCTTTGCATTTCAAATTAAACCAGCACAACATTCTAATTGAAAGGGAAAGAGCTTTGGCTTTAATTACTCTCAGTAATAGATATAACAATGAGCAGGGCTCATTCACAGCCATTACATCAGGCAATAAAGTCATCAGGTGGCTGCTCTTGACACCGTGAAAACTGTCATCCTGAAGTGCTCTCAGCTAGGGACACCCACTGTCTCACATCATAGCTGTTTTCCCATTATCCATCTTTGAGGGAGGGAGTAGAGGAGGAGAGAGTGCCTTGGTGGAACTCACTGAATGTGGTGTGGTCCAAAGGATAGAAAATGTGCAATTTGGAGACTTGGATTTACTTACTAGCTCTCCCTTTCACTGGCTGCATGATGGTATTAAACAAATAGCCCTCTGTTTCTCACTGTTCTTATCTGTAAAGCAAAGATGATAATCCACGCCTTGCCTAAATGAGCCATTTTTATAAACATTGAAGTACTGCAGAATTGAAGATTGCTAGGGTTTTCTACTTTGCCAACCAAATTGCTTCCTTGGCTTTGGCTGAGTGGAAATAAGTATTCAGTTTGAGTTCCATCTAATTTTCATACCCACTCTCTAACAGCATCAAATGGCCAAAGGGGAAATGTAAGGAGGAAAGAGAGCAGCAAAGGGAAGGACTAATCTACATACTTGATGATCAGTGTCTGCAGACTCCATATTTGTTTCAATGGATGGCCTCCATTTGAGAAAACTCAAGATGGCACCCCTCAATAATTCAGAATCATTTTAGAAGTCTCCAGAATAGCAACTACATTGGCAATTCCTTACCTTTCTCCTCTCCTTTTTTTTTTTTCTTTAAATTAAAAAGAGTTTCTGTTGGATAAGAAAGAACAAGTAAGTATTTTATGGCTATGGAAAATGTCTACATTGTAGAGGAGCACTGATTGCATTAAATGTTAAATAAATCATTATTCATTGATCCTTTAGGGTCAACAATTAAGTACTCTGAACTGGCTTTGGCTTTGAGATGACAAGGCTTTCTTACTATCCTCTGGAGTCTAGTAAGAGAGATGAATTGTGAAGGCAGAATGACAGTGCTGTCTGTGGAGTCACTGTGGAGTGGTGAGCTGCTCAGAGGTGAGGAGGGGCATGTCTAGAGCCCCTTGACTATAGAAGGAGGGAATATCTGATGCATGCCAAGTGAGCCAGTAAGAAAGTAGAAGAAAGCAAAGCCAGGTGTCAGGGACAAGGCAACTGTCCTCCATGTGGTATGTGGTCATCTATTTAGTTATTGGCACTTTCAGAGAATATTGTTAGCTATGTGAGCAAATCAGTCCTAAAAAGAGAGTTTGCTTCCTGACCAATGGGAGTAAGTATAGATTTATTATATTTATAAGCCCATCTTTCTGTGGTTGAGTTAGGGGATCAGGGAATTAAGAAATCTGTCTCTTGGTAGAAAATAACTTGAAAGAATAGCTCCTCTTATGCATTTACTAGGATTTTTTTTTTTTTTTGTCTTTTGGTTAGTTTATTTTCTATTGATTCATGCTTAATAGAGGGCCCAGTGAGACATTTGTAGCTAAATTTGTTAGGAGCCACTTCCAATTAAAGTTCATTTATATTGAAGATAAATGATTATCTGAGTTAATAGGAAAGTAGTGTTCAGTGTTACCTTAAAAATGATTTGCACAGAACAATTTAGGAGCCTTTCTAGTGTACCAATTAAGGCACTTTATGATTAAACTCCAAACTATGAAAGCCCCTCACTTAATTTGACATGCAGAGTGAAATATCATTACAGTAAGTCCCCTACATACAAACCTGCAAGTTGCAAACTTTCAAAGGTGAGAACATGCTTTCCATCAGTTAGGTGTGAGTGAAATTGTAGCTTGCCTTCTATCTCCTATTGCTGATGATCCTTCAGCTCTACCATCTCCCACCTCCTCTCATTCATCCAATTGCTACCTCTTTTGCCTCCTTACTTGGTGCTAGCCCTTGTATGCCAGCTGTTGTACTGTACTACTATACTTTTCAAAACTGTACTGTAGGATTGTTTTGCTGAAAGGTTTAACTTTTGTCTCAGATTCAAAGGATTTGTTAACAAAAGAAACCATTCATCATACACAAATAAACAATTTCACGATTTAATAGAGAATTATTTAACTTACTTTAAATAAACAATCATTAAAAAGAAAAAGGAATAGAACAACAGATACATCACCAAACTGGGTTTTACCAACTTCCAGACTCAAACAGCGTGGGGAAGTTTGTGTAACAGCAGCAGTCCGGAGTTCCAGTTGGGAAAAGGTCCTCGGCAGTACATCTGCCTCAAGGGTGATACTTCAGAATTGACCTTTGAGGGTTCCTGCTTATAATGCCAAGAAGCAGACTATGATGTTATCAGTCTGGGAGCAAACTGCAACTCTAATTTCATGTTACTGCTGTTGATTTTGTCTTGTAAACCTTGGGATGTTGTTAAACTCTGGGCATGGTTGGCCAGACCCTCTCCATGGGCTCAACAATCTCAAGATCCATCCCTGTCTTATCTGTGGTGCCTCATGGCTTGCACACACAGCAGGCAGTCAGGGCAGTGTCTAGGCAGATGAGAAGCAAAGTCAGATGCATGCTCTGCTTTCTTTGTTTCTGAGGCCTGAACAAGACTACTTCCATTTAATTTCTCTAACAGAGATTAAAAATGTATTTTTGTTTCCTTTTTAATGTATTATTTTTTGTGTATTACAATAGTATATAGCCAATTGTACTAGTTGGGTACCTAGACTGTGTTGGACTCACAAACAAATTGGACTTAGAACATGCTCTGGGAATGGAACTCATTCGTATTAGGGGATTTCCTGTTTCAGGAAAATGATCACCAATCCTAAAAGAGGTGACTTCTTCTAAAAGTATGTAAGACTATGGGCCAACCAGGAGAGAATCTAGGGCTTACTGCTCAAGTTTCTCTCATGTGTTACCCTCTCCTCCAACTCCCAGCTTTCCTAGTGGGTAAACTAGCATATAAACTCCAAAACAGTGGACTGTGAGGGAGTGAAATTTTGCCTCTGTCCATTTTATTGCCTCAGCATCTACAGTAGTATCTTCCACTCACAGGTATTAATACTAATAGGGTGCACCAACATTGGTTGAATGAATGGAGAAATGGAGGAATGTGTGAATGTGATAAACAAGTGAGAAAATAAACTGAGTAGTCTTTCTGTACATATTAATTTACCTCTACAAATCAAATGTGAGAAACCTTACAAAAAATTATAACCTGTCTCACATCCCAGAAATTCTCATGTAATTTATATTGGGTGTGACCCAGGAACTAAAATTTTTAAATCTTCCCAAGTGGTTCTAATGTGCATGTATAGATGGAATCAAGGTGGCAGCCTTGTCTCAGGGGGCCTGGGACCTCTTGTTTCTGTTCAGTTTCATCCCAGACACTGGCCTTCCAATGGACCCTGAAAGTGATGTTCCTGATAAAGAGTATCAGTTCTGTTTTAACTTTTTATTCCTTCCTGTCATTGCAGGCCAGGAACTTATTTCATCTACATTATGAAATAGTGCTACAGAATATGAGATCTTCCATAAATCACTTAGCTTATTTGAATCTCAGAATCTGGGTCTGTAAAATAGATGTAATGATTTTTGTCTTTGCCTACCTCACTTTGATTTTGTGACATTAGTTAAAATAATAGATGCAAAAATGTTTTAAAAACTGTCAAGTATTACAAAATATAAATGATTGTTTATTGTAGAAAACTAGAGAAGGCAATGGCACCCCACTCCAGTACTCTTGCCTGGAAAATCCCATAGGCAGAGGAGCCTGGTAGGCTGCGGTCTGTGGGGTCACACAGAGTCGGACACGACTAAAGTGACTTAGCAGCAGCAGAGCTATTTTACTAATTATTTTGTGACTTTAACATCATGGAATTGGAAAGTACTTTAGAATGGCATGAGATTTGGCTTCAGAAAATAAAGCATGTGTCCTAGATATGTTATCTACTATTCATAGTGGATATAACTACTTAAACTCTTCAATCTTAAATTTCAAAAATACCACATGTCTCAGGAAGCGATGAGAGCTGGACAAACATAAATGTGAGGAAAGCACTTTATGAGCTGGAAAAGAAAGAGAAAGTCGTTCAGTCATGTCTGATTCTTTGTGACCACATGGACTCTAGCCCACCAGGCTCCTCTGTCCGTGGAGATTCTCCAGGCAAGAATAACTGGAATGGGTAGCCATTCCCTTCTCTAAGAGATTTTGCAAACCCAGGGATCGAATCCAGGTCAAGGGTTGTTGTGTAAATATTGGTTTGTTTTTCTTGCTGTCACAGTTATTTTTCCTGCTCCTAGAGCTGGTTGCCATTAGCTCAAGACGGTTGATTTTGAGCATCTCTTCTCCACTCCTAATTCAGTGAATTGAAATCAGCCATGGTGGGAATAGCTGTACCATGTGCGCTTGCGTGGTATGTCACTTCAGTCATGTCCGACTCTTTGCTACTCTATGAATGATAGCCCAGCAGGCTTCTCTGTCATGGGATTCTCCAGGCAGGAATACTGGAGTGGGTTGCCATGCCCTCCTCCAGAGGGTCTTCCTAACCCAGGTATTGAACCCTCATCTCTTAAGTCTGTCTATACTGGCAGGTGGGTTCTTTACCACTAGTGCCACCTGGGAAGCCCATCCATACCATAGAAATTGGCAAATATTACTGATCATGACTTTCTTTTCTTTGTTCCTTTATTTTTGAGATCCAGTGTCCCAGGACTGAGCAGCTAACGCTTTCACTTTCACTTGTAACACTGTTTCAGATTCCATATATAACTGATATCATATGATATCTGAATACTAGATATCTTTAGGTATAGGCAGAAGTGTGTTGGTAAACTGGACTGAGGCCCACCAGACTCCTTTTTCCATGGGATTCTCCAGGCAAGAATACTGGAACGGGTTGCCATGCCCTCCTCCAGGGGTTCTTCCCAGCCCAGGGGTTGGACTCGTGTCTCTTATGTCTGCATTGGCAGGCGAGTTCTTTACCACTAGTGCAACCATATCTGAATCATTTTGCTGTACACCTAAAACTAAGACAATTTTGTAAATCAACCATAGTTCAACTAGAAAAAAAAAAAGATCTTTAATTAATCCTGAATGACTTAGATAAGTTAAATTTAGGCAAATTTGAAACCTAGAAAACAGCAATGGTTGATAAAGAACTTGTAATATGGAGTATGGGGTTATTGAGAAGAATTGTAATTGCTTAATCTAGAATGAAAGCAAACAACAGACCAAACACTTCAGTCTTTTTCTCTGACCTACTCAGACACCATGAAAGCATGTACCATTTACTAACGTCAAATTGATGATTACCTATTGCATCAATTCACTGAAACCAACCAGCCTACTTGGATTATTCAAGCCAAAATGAGACTTTTTCCTCTTCAGAAAATCTCTTTGCCCTAAAGAAACTCTCATTTCCTGATGGGCCATCCATTTTTGTTTGTGACTGACTGATCACAGTCTTTGTCACCCATTGTGCTAATAACAGTTGGGAATCTCTGGCCTCCTAGCACTAGCTCAGAGATTTCTAAGCTAAGGTCCTTGTCATTCACACAGTGGGTGCACATCCTGAGTAAGCCCTGATGAATCAAAGGCTGCTCTTCACTTCTGTCCTCTCTTCCATGTGCTGATCTAACTACATGATGTTTCTAATTGGGTCCAAACACAGGACATTTCATAGACTAACTATAGTCTCTGCAGGATTAGACATTTACCATCCTCACATCATTCTCTACCTTTTTATCCTCTAAGGCCCTCATCCCCCTCACACCCCCAACTTCACCGCCCCCACCCCACCCCCTCCATTTCCTGAAAATGTAGCTGTTACAAGTAGATCATCTGGGCGTGGGTCATGCACTGTTACAAAAGCAAGTTAAAAAGATAGTGACACTGCTCTCTCTGCTAGAAATTAGCCAGGTGCACCATTATGTAAGGAGCTCAAGCTAGGGAGCACAGTAATTAAAATAACAATGAAATGATAGCTTATGCAACACTCCACAAATATGATATTTTCATTTGTGGTATTGTACAAACCAAGCATATCAGGCAGAGATGTTCTGTGATTTGCAGAAGGCCAAGGGAAAGTGAATGAGGACACTGCAGTGGAGATCTGCTGCTGCCCTCTCTTGCTTTGCCAAAGGCCTGTGTGCACAAGGGCATATGAACACATATGGCTGACTTCTGTCTCCTAGGATGTTACAAGTCAATGACATTCACAGATTGTGTTCTTGAAAAGGAAAGGGGAGGTAGAAAAATTGGCCATTGGCAGTAGTGTTGAATATGGAGGTTCCATTTTGTAAGTCCCCTTGTGATTTTTTAAAAGTTCACTCAGAGATGGTCAGATATGAAGGACAAAATCTGATCACCAAGCTCATAGGGGATTGATTATTAAATGATGGTTCATGTTTTATTTAAATAACTTACAATAAAGTGATGTTCCCCATGGGACTGAATAATCAGTGATGGACTTAGACTATTCTACCATGGACAGAAGAGCCTGATGGGCTCTAGTCCATGGGGTCATGAAGAGCTGGATGTGACTAAGTGACTCACACTTTCACTTTTCACTTCTTTCCACCATGCAGGGAATCACTTTTCAAGTATAAATAAAAATAGTCAATTTTGAAATAAAATGTTTGTGTTTTTATTTTTCTATTTCTTCATCTCAACCTTCCCATTTCCATTCTGAATTTGGCATGTTCTGCTTGTTGTGTGAACCATCAGCCTTCTTTAAAAAATTAGTTGAAAAGGAATTTGGAAACCGTGATTATGGTGTTTACGTTGGTCTATGAATTCTTTTTCTGTTTGCTATTTATATTTGCCATGGTATCCTGTGGACCAAGCAAAGTGAGGCAACCTCCACCGTGATGCCTGAGAAAGTCCTTATAAGCTTCACTAAAAATCCTCTTCTCTTTGGTCAGAAGTGTGGAAATGACCAAACCTCTATCCTTATTTAACTCAAGAGTTTTTATATGGGGGCTGGACCCATTTGATCAGTGATTTCTGACTGAATCACTTGCTAATGCATGGTAAGATGATAAGTGGTACACAGAGAGATGGGTTAGGATTTGGAGTCTTACTAAACTGCCTCCCCCAAAGACCACCATATTCCACACTCTAGTAGGTGCCAGTGGAAATGACGCTCTCTGTTCACATGGGCTAAATAGCTGAATTATTGAATGTGTGCTGTAAGCCTGTAAAAGTGTTTATCTTATATTAAAACAATACATTATTTGTTAAAATTTGAAGGTAGTACTACCTAACTTGCAATAGTGAACAAAATATTCCTTATCTTTATTCCCAGAAGACAAATGTCTGTAGTTCTGTCTTTCCAGATTTACTTCTATCCTTTATTTTGTGAAAAGTAGCCAGTTTAATAAAATGTGACATTTCAAAGTATAAGTGTAAAAAAAAAAAACCCTACTATCACAGTGTAAGAACCCCTGATCACTGGCAATCATGCAGGCTTCGTGTGGCCCTTTGGCTGCTTTATAGGTATTCCTTCATTTGTTTTGGTGATAGTCTAGTAACTAAGTCATGTCTGACTCTTGGGACCCCATGGACTGTAATCTGCCAGGCTCCTCTGTCCATGGGATTTCCCAAGCAAGAATACTGGAGTGGGTTGCCATTTTCTTCTCTAGAGGATCTTCCTGACCCAGGGATCAAACCCACATCTCCTGCATTGTAGGTGGTCTCCTACATTGGCAGGTGGATTCTTTACCACTGAGCCACCAGGGAAGCCCATGCTCATTATTTATTTAATTGAACTTCCACTGTGTGGCTAGGATGGATCTAGGCTATAAAGATACAAGCCTGAATAAGAGAGACATGATCCTTTCCTCATGGAGCTTAAAGTCAAGTTTAGAAGCAGCTGTCACTCTAATAACCTCACCAAAAATATGCAATAAATTCTAATAATGGAATTTAATGGAGATAATTCATGTACAGGGTAGGATATGGTGGATTTCATCTGAGACCTAAAGAACAAATAAGAATAAGCTAGTTGAATGGAAATGGAGAAGGAAAAGAAAAGAAAAAAAATCCCAGTAAAGAGATCAATCACATGAGATGCTGCTTTCTAGGTAGTGAGAGTAGTATAGTGTGACAGGAAGGAGGAAAATCGCTCATCAGGCGGTGAAAGAGACAGGATCCAGATAATACTTATATTTGTAGGACTTTTAGATAACTTTATTCTGCTAACAAAGTCTTAAAGATTTTAGGAGATATCTTGTGGATCTATGGTTTTTGGGTCCTTGAAGAAATACATAATTCCCCTGCAATGGAAAGACAGTTCTGGAGTCTTGCTAATGATCGAATGACCAATAGATCCCACCCACTGGCAAGTGATAAAGCCAATGACAGGCTTGCCTGTAGTACAACTTACTAAATTACATGTTGCATCATGAACATCTTTTGGACTGAAATGGTTCAAAACTTTCACTGGATCCTCAGAAGGGTACATGACGCAGGAAAAAAAATAGAACTGTTGTCCTAATAAATTCACAAATTTAATATGGTTCATCATTTTGCATCTCCTATCATTTCTTTCTTGTTTTTATGATAAATTCCTACTATTTCTAATATTTAAAGTGAATGCTGACTAATTACTTAGGAAATTTATTGGTGGTTATTACTAGAGTTAATGAATTTAGTAAGTATCCAAAATGTTCTGTGAGTTCCATTCTATAAAGTGTGTGTGTTTTATTATTTCTATAATTACTTCTTAATTAAAACTACCATATGACCCAAAAATTCACTATGGGGCATATACCCTGAAGAAACCATAATTGAAAAAGACACATGTAACCCGGTGTTCACTGCAGCACTGTTTCTAATAGCTAGGACATGGAAGCAACCTAGATGTGCATCGTCAGATGAATGAATAAAGAAGTTGTGCTGCATATGAATAGTGGGATATTACTCAGCCATAAAAGGAACACATTTGAGACAGTTGTAATGAGGTGGATGAACCTACAGTCTATTATACAGAGTGAAGTTAAGTCAGAAAGAGAAAAACAAATATGGTGTATTAACGTATATATATGGAATCTAGAAAGATGGTACTGATGAACCTGTTTGCAGAGCAGCAATGGAAATTCAGACAAAAAGCACAGATTTGTGGACCCAGTGGGGAAGGAGAGGGAGAGACAACTGGAAGAGTAACACTGAAACATATACATTACCATATGTAAAGTAGATAACCAGTGGGAGTTTGCTGTTTGATGCAGAGTGCTCAAACCCTGTGCTCTATGACAACCTAGAGCGGTGGGATGGGATGGGAGGTAGGAGCGAGATTCGAGAGGGAGGGGACATATATATACCTGTGCCTCACCTCATGTGAAGAGTTGACTCATTGAAAGAGACCCTGATGCTGGGAGCGATTGGGGGCAGGAGGAGAAGGGGATGACAGAGGATGAAATGGCTGGATGGCATCATTGACTCGATGAACCTGAGTCTGAATGAACTCCGGGAGTTGGTGATGGACAGGGAGGCCTGGCGTGCTGCGATTCATGGGGTTGCAAAGAGTTGGGCATGACTGAGCAACTGAACTGAACTGAACTGATGACTGATTCATGTTGATGTATGGCAGAAACTAACACATTATTGTGTTATCTTGCAATTAGGAAAGAAAAAAAAAACAACCTCCTTTTTAAAAACTCAAATAATAATAATAATAAAGTTTCCACTGGATGATGGGCAGGTGATCACTTCCTTCAACTCTGGATCAGGACTCTTGTTTCAAGGCTTCTGACAGTAATCTGTTGCTTTCCGTTCTTTGAACCCCCAAAACTAACTTTCCCCAGATGGTAGGCAATACCAAAATTTATGCCATGTCACAGGCACAGTGTCCATTGAGATGCTGCCCTCTTGAAGGTCATTTTCTAACTGATGAATTTATAGCCATGATGAGGACTAGAATAGAGTACTGGGGAGAGTTCTTTCTCTCTCCCTTCTTCACTCTTTTTTTCTTTTCCTATATTTTCAAATTGCTTCAGTCTTTATGGGGATTTTTTTGGCAGATAAAATACTTCCTAATGTCATATAATCAGTTGATCCATGACACAGTGACTCTGGAGGGTTATGGCAATGCTTTTGTGCAAATTCTTATACCAAGAAATCCAGGAGCTAAGTCCGATTCCTCAGAAATATGTCGTAACCACCTACTCTGTGAGAGGGGGTTGGAGATACAAAATTATGAAGCGTAGTCCTTGTCCCCAGAGGTCTTCTAGTCTACTAAGGTGTGATGGGATATAGTTTATAAATGATTAAAATTGAACATGCCGACTAATGTCAAAACATAGTAATTTAACTAAATTAGCCCTTATTAATTGTTATAGATCATATGGGACTTCCCACGTGGCTCAGTGGTGAATTCACCTACCAATGCAAGAGCCACAGGAGCTTTGAGTTTATTCCCTGATTCAGGAAGATTCCCTGGAGAAGGAAATGGCAACTCACTCCAATGTTTTTGCCTGAAAAATTCTATGAACAGAGGAACCTGGTGGGCTACAGTAAATAGGGTTGCAAAAGAGTCAGACTGAGCACACACAGCCTAACAGCCTATAGACAATATAAAGATAAATAAGAGGAGAATGATGCCTCCTAGGAGTAGGGCACATAGAGGCCTTTTTAATAAAATATAATGACTTAGAAAACAGACTTATGGTTACCAACCAAAGGAAAAAGTGGGAGGGAGAGATAAATTAGGAGTTTGGGATTTATGTATACACATTACTATATATAAAATAGACAATCAACACAGGCCTACTGTATAGCACAGGGAACTCTACTCATTCTGAAATAAAAATACTGGATATATGTATAACTAAATCATTTTGCTGTATACCTGAAACTAACACAATCTTTTAAATCAGCTATTCTGTATACTCTCTCTATATATATATATATACACTATATAATTTTTAATTAATTTTTTATTGAAGGATAATTGCTTTACAGAATTTTGCTCTTTTCTGTCAGAGCTCAACATGAATCAGCCATAGGTATACATACATCCCCTCCCTTTTGGAACTGCCTCCCATCTCCCTCCCCATCCCATCCCTTTAGGTTGATACAAATATAACAAATACTTGGATATGAATCTGTAGGTAGAATAGAGCTTCACTCAGGATATGGTTTTAGAAAGAGCTTCTTGGGAAGGTTTCACCTGCACTGTCATGCAGGAGGAGGCTAGTCAGGTAGAGATAAGGCATTAGGGAGTATCAGGCTGGGCCACCTCCCTAAGCACAGACTTGAAGGAGTGAGAGTGTCAGGCCACAGAAAGAAGTGTATACAGAACGTGGAGGAAGGCATGGCTGCTTTCCTTTCCACCAAAGCAAGTGTCTTCAAGAGATTGTGGTGCTGTCTTCATTGGTGAGATGTGAGAACACATTCCAGGAAGAGGAAGCAGCTCTTGCCCAGTCACAGATGGGAGAAAACAAGGTGTGATTGGGGGCTTGGGTGGCTTTCTAGCTCAGGAAGCATGGCAGGAACTGATGGAAGGCTGGGGATGTGGACAGGGAGGAGGTGAGTGTGCAGTCGTCTTCTCAGACACTTAGCATTGCCTGTGTTGGTGAAAAATTCTAACTCGGAGTAATGTCATAAAATAGAAGCAGTGACAGCTTCTGCTCTCAGGCATGTTAGAGGGTATAGAGGGGCATTAGATGTCACATGACCCGGAAGTCACAAAACAATGTGTCCTGTCAATAGCTACAGATGTATCTCCTATGCTGCCAGAACATTTTTAGGTGCTGGAGACTCAGCAATGGAGGGAACTTAAAAAATATTATTCTTCTGGAGATGGTCCTCAAGTAGGGGCAAAGACACAGTGATGGATATAAGTAAGTAAATATGCAGTGTTTTCCTTAGTGACGAATGCACAGGAGCTAATGGAGCAAACAAAGATGCAGGGAGTTGAGGAAATGCTTGCAATTTAGACAAAGTGTCCAGGAAAGGTCTCCCTGAGAAAGTGTTATTGAGTGACGACCTCAGGAGATGATGGAATAAGCCATGAGGACCAGCCCATGCATTCTAGGCAGAAGGAAAAATAAGTGCAAAACCTGAAGTGAGGGGCATCTGGGTCTTTTGGAGATTTCAGGGAGGCTAGTGTGGCTGGAAATGGTAACCCACTCCAGTGTTCTTGGCTGGAGAATCCCAGGGCTGGCGGAGCCCAATGGGCTGCCATCTGTGGGGTCGCACAGAGTCGGACATGACTGAAGCGACTTAGCAGCAGCAGCAGCAGCAGTGTGGCTGGACTGAGAAAGAGAGGGGAGTGAAACGGGGTGATTTCAGTTACAAGAGAATGAAACGGATAACAAAGTTTTTCATTGATCCAAAGAGTCATTGACCCAAGTATACGTAGGTGGGAAGAAGAGTAACAGTTAAAGATAAATAAAATCTTTTTACTTTATGTTTCATGGAGCTCTGACTTTACCTTTTGGTCTTGTGGAAAATGTGTATTTATTTGAACTGGTGGACAGTTTGCCTGGCTGGAGGTTCACTGCTGCTGCTTGTGGAGAGATCTGTGGTAAACAGAGAAACCTGCACATAAAGAGTTAAGAGATAAATACTTCTACGGATGAAACACATGGGAATGAATCATTTTCAAATTACAAAGGTGGATACTACTTAGTAACTGTCCTTTGAAACATCAGTCTTAATCTTTTTTATTTCAATCATAATCATAATCATGGAACTGTGATTACTTAAAAGAGCCTTCAGTTCAGTTCAGTTGCTCATTCATGTCCGACTCTTTGTGACCCCGTGAATCGCAGCACACCAGGCCTCCCTGTCCATCACCAACTCCCGGAGTTCACTCAGACTCACGTCCATCAAGTCAGTGATGCCATCCAGCCATCTCATCCTCTGTCGTCCCCTTCTCCTCCTGCCCCTAATCCCTCCCAGCATCAGAGTCTTTTCCAGTGAGTCAGCTCTTCCCATGAGGTGGCCAAAGTATTGGAGTTTCAGCTTCAACATCAGTCCTTCCAATGAACACCCAGGACTGATCTCCTTTAGGATGGACTGGTTGGATCTCCTTGCAGTTTGAGGGACTCTCAAGAGTCTTCTCCAACACCACATTTCAAAAGCATCAATTCTTTGGCGCTCAGCTTTCATCACAGTCCAACTCTCACATCCATACATAACCACAGGAAAACCCATAGCCTTGACTAGACTAACCTTTGTTGGCAAAGTAATGTCTCTGCTTTTCAATATGCTGTCTAGGTTGGTCACAACTTTCCTTCCAAAGAGTAAGTGTCTTTTAATTTCATGGCTGCAATCACCTAATCCAGTTCTCATTGGGAGAAGAAACAGGTACAAAGTGTAAATGAAATGGCTATTATAAGTGCGTCTGTTTACTATTTAAGACACTATCAATGAAAATTCTTCTGTGAAACAAATATAGCTTCCAATTTCTGTGTTCAAAGTGTTTATGAAGTCCCTGTTATATATTTGGCACTGCTCTGGTATCAGAGACTACAGCCACAAATAAAGCCAATTTGATCCCTACTTAATTGAAAAATTGTGCTTGTGGGGAGGGAGAGTAAGAGTGGGGAGGAACAAGAATAGAATAAACCAACAAATACATAAAATAATTGCAGACAAAGTGATGTAAAAACAATAAAAGCATGATGAGTTAGAAAGTGCCAGAAAGGGGGGGCATTCTTTAGACTGACTAGTCAGTATGGCAGTCCTCTCCTGCTGAGGAGATGAACTTTAATGGGATGAGACAGATACGTGGGGGTCAGCCATATAAAGACTGGAAGCAAGGTTTTCCAGGCGGAAGAGTCAGCTAGTGCAAAAGTCCTGAGCTTGGTGTGTTCAGAGAACAGACAGAAAACCATGTGGTTAGAGAATAATTCATGCAAGGGGAGTGAGTGATGAAGGTGGTGAGGTACATGGTGGCAGCTTACATGGGGCTTTTGTGGGACTGTAGGCAGAGTCCATTTCCACTCTTCCATTGAGAACATGTTAGAAAGCTTTTGACATGATATGATGTGATCCAGCTTAAGTTTTTAGAAGATTATCTGGCCTCTGTGTGGAGGATGGACTGTGTCAGGGCAAGAGAGGAATTAAGGAAGCCAGATGAGCTCAGTCGCTCAGTCATGTCTGACTCTGTGATCCCATGGGCAATAGCCTGCTAGTCTCCTCTGTCCTTGGGAGTCTTCTGAGAAGAATACTGGAGTAGGTTGCCATTTCCTCCTCCAGGAGATCTTCCAGATCCAGGGATTAAACCTGAGTCTCCTACGTCTCCTGCATTGGCAGGCAAATTCTTTACCACTAGTGCCACCTGGGTGGAGAAGGTGATGGCACCCCACTCCAGTACCCTTGCCTGGAAAATCCCATGGATGGAGGGGCCTGGTGCACTGCAGTCCATGGGGTCGCTAAGAGTTGGACACGACTGAGCAACTTCACTTTCACTTTTCACTTTTATGCATTTGAGAAGGAAATGACAACCCACTCCAGTGTTCTTGTCTGGAGAATCCCAGGGATAGGGGAGTCTGGTGGGCTGCTGTCTCTGGGGTCGAACAGAGTCGGACACGACTGAAACGACTCAGCAGCAGCAACAGCAGCAGCAGCAGCAGCGCCACCTGGGAAGCCAGGAAGCCAGATAGGAGACCATTTTATGAGCTCTGATAAAGGGTGGGGGCTTGGATGTGCTTGGCATCAGAAGTGGAAATGTGAGAACAGTTTGGCTCTCACCTATCAGCATGGATTCTCATTAGCCATAGAAATCGATAAGAAAAAAGTAGAGAAATATAGATTTCTTTAGTAACCTCATGTAAGATGATGTGAGGCTCAGAAGGTGATGTGTGGCTTTTCAAAATGCAATAAAACAATGGACTGAAAAGACTGGACTTTCAGATTGGTTCCGGAAATAAGCCTGGTGTGGGGTATCTCCTGCCAGTTAAAGCTTAGGTATCACTTATCTGCCTTCCCTCTAGCTCTGGTGCTAAGCTGGCCTTCTAGGTTTTTTGTTTTTTTCTCTTGTTCCATATGCCTTGTTGCCAACTGGTATACACCTTTGATTACCATTTCCAAGAGTTGCTTACCCAGCAAGACTCGATGTCAACAAGGGAATAAAATCCGCCCCAGCTCCCTAGGCTCTTGGGGGTCTTCAAATATAGGCAAAAAGACCTTCCTTTTGTGTTCATCCTGTGGAGAAAATGACAACTATATACACTTCAAACGTGAAGACCTCTTGGAACACTGAAGCATATTTTTCTAAGTTTCCATACTCCATTCTTTGTGAATATGTTCTGCATGCATGCATGCTAAGTCACTTCAGCAGTGCCTGACTCTCTGCGACCGTATGGACTGAGGCCCACCAGGCTCCCTTTTCCATGGGATTCTCCAGACAAGAATACTGGAACGGGTTGTCATGCCCTCCTCCAGGGGTTATTCCCAACCCAGGGATTGAACTTGTGTCTCTTATATCTCCTGCATTGGCAGGCGGGTTCTTTACCACTAGTGCCACCTGGGAAACCCTCGTGGATATTTTTAATTTTTCCCTTGTTCATCCCCAGAAGCAGTACTGCCTGTGAGAGGCAGAATAATGACCCTCAGAGATGTCCATATTCGAATACTTGGAACCTGTGAAGATATCATATTACTTGGCAAGGGAATTAGGGCTGCAGATGGCATTAAGGTTGTTAATTATCTGAGTTTAAAATCAATAGGTTATCCTGGATTATCAGGATGGGCACGGTATGATCACAAGGGTCCTTTAAATGTAGAAGAACACTAGAGTCAGAGATTTGAAGAACTGGCTTTGAAGATGAAAGAAGAGAGCCAAGGGCCAAGGAATGCAGGAAGCTTCTTAAAGCACAAAGACAAGAAAGCAGGTTTCCCTCTGAAACTATTAGAGGGGAACATAGTCCTGCTATGCCTTTTAGCCTAGTGAAACCCGTTTTGGGATTCAGAGCTTGATAACTGTAAAAAAAAAAAAATAATATACACACACACACACACACACACACACACACATATATGTACATATTTGTTTTAAGCCTCTTTAGTTTTGGTAATTTGTTATAGATTTATTATTTATTTGCAATAACAGGAAACAAATGTGCTGGTATTCTTTGAGCTGAGACCAAGTAAACATTACTAATGGAAAGAACTTATCCAGTCTCCCCAGTTTATCTCACTTTATTTTTTTTCAGGTCTGTTATGAAGGATACTAGGGAGATACTAGGGCTTCCCATGGAGAAGGCAATGGCACCCCACTCCAGTACTCTTGCCTGGAAAATCCCATGGAGGAGGAGCCTGGTAGGCTGCAGTCCATGGGGTCGCAAAGAGTCGGACATGACTGATCGACTTCACTTTCACTTTTCACTTTCATGCATTGGAGAAGGCAATGGCAACCCACTCCAGTGTTCTTGCTTGGAGGATCCCAGGGACAGGGGAGCCTGGTGGGCTGCTGTCAATGGGGTCGCACAGAGTCGGACACGACTGAAGCGACTTAGCAGCAGCAGCAGCAGCAGCAGCAGCAAGCCTTCCCAGGTGGCACTATTGATAAAGAATCCACCTGCCAATGCAGGAGATATAAAAGACCTTGGTTTGATCTCTGGGTTGGGAAGATCCCCTGGAGGAAGTCATGGCAACCCATGCCAGTATTCTTGCCTGGAAAATCCCATGGACGAGGAATCTGGTGGGCTGCAGTCCACAGGCTTGCAAAAAGTTGGATACGACTGAGGCGACTTAGCACCCAAGAACACACATGAAAGATACTATGATTATTCCATCCGCTATGAGTCCTTCTGCTGTATTTGATCCTTACTAACTACCTTGTATTATTTAAAGTGTCCTTGTTATCTTTATTATACATCACAGAGAAGTGAAGCATAATAAGCACTTCGGCTGGAATTCTGGCCCAGGTAGTAGGACATGAGTTTTAGATGTGCAACTCACTTCTTCCTTCATGCTGGTCTCACTGATCAGTTCCTGGCAGGTGCAGGCAGTGTGGAAAGAATGGTTTGAACTAATGCACATGCATGGGTGCGCTAGCATTAACCATAAATTTATATCTCTAGAGACCTTACATTGACACTCATCTCAGGGGTCTCCAAGTTTTGTAACAGTTTATAATTTTTTTTTAATAACTGAGATTTAAGCATCTTACCTTGGCTAGGTTGGCCTTTCACGAGGGAGGGATTGAGTGACTATCAGTGTGTCATGGTCTCTGCTCTGTTTATAGTGTTTTACATGTACACATGACAGAGCATAAAAACACATAATACATGAGTCTTAAGAGAAAGAGCATTGTTAAGAATAAGGAGCCTCAGGAATGTATGTTTCTTTAGACATAAAGACCTGGGCCACAAGCCCACTTAGCAGAAATATCTTCCACAAAGAAGAGGCCATAAGCCATCATGTTACCATGACGTAAGCACTTCATGTCCCTGTTGGCCTTGGCCAATGGGACGGGCATAAAAGTAGAAATAATTGGGCCAAGTCTCCAAGGCATATATGGAAAATTTGCCCAGGTTTTAGAAAACAACATTGAAAAACAAATTAGAAAGCTTATTTTTTTAAAAAAAAAAAGAAGCCTGAAAAACCATTAGAGAAAAACATGTAAGCAGAAAACAAAAATGAAAGGAAAACTTGAATTAACTAAATGTGATTGTAATTTAATATTGTGAGTTGATAGCAAACATGCAGTTCCCCACCCAAAACCACACATTTTTGAGATGATAATCTTTGAAGAAGAAGGAAAAGAAATGGAGATTCTAACTATCTCCTGGAAGGTGTAGGGGCCAGCTCCCATTTCCAACTCTCCTTAACTTTGGGCACTGAAAGTATGTAATCGGCATAATAATCCCCCAAACTCTTTAGTCAGTGGAGGAGAACTGAAATTTGATGACTGTACTGATGGGGAAAATGTACATGAATGAAACTTCCAGCCCTGGGACAAGATTTCCAATAATAACAATAATAATAACATGGTAATGGTGAGCTGACCATGCGAGAGGTTCTGCCTATTAAAGCTTTGCTTCACTGTCCTCAGTCCTCAAAGAAATGTAGGGCTGGATATAGAGACTTTCGACAGAAATGTGTACCATTAATAGTTGTTTTTGTTTTCTTAATTAAAAAACAAAGACTAAACCCAGGGCCAACGTATAAAGATGGAGTGTATGATTTCTAAAATTGAAATTTAAGGTGAAAAACTGTGATGGAATGGAAGGGTTTATAATATATGTAACAAATAATTAATTTCCAGTGTAGAGAGCTCCTACAAATAAATTAAAAAATTGAAAAATGGACAAGAGATGTGAAAAGATATCTAGAGAAGACATATAAATGGTCAATAGATATAAAAATGTTTTCAATTTCAATAATGATGAGGGAATACAAACTAAATCAAAACAAAAAAATAAGTTTATAATATCAAATTGTAGCAAGGTTATGGAAAAAATGGTTATATTCATGATAGAAACTTAATTTTTATAGCTTCTCTGAATTGCAATGAAATGATATCTATAGGAGATTTTAAATGTATATATCTTTTACCCCAGTAATAACATTTATAAACATCTTTCCCACAGGCATACAGAAGTGTACAATGATGTATATATTCCTTGGATCTGATATCTGTCAAAAATTATACATGATATGAATGTATAGAAGTGCAGAGTCTCAAAAAATTATATAACATATTGTTAACAGCGTTGGCTCTGGAGAGGAAATATAGCAAAGAAAGGAGATTTCACTTTTTGTTTTAATAAATTCCTATATTCACATATTTTACAATAAAATTATTTACATGCATTACTATGTTCCTCAACATCTATCACCATGAACATACTTTTAAAAAACTGTTTAGAAACTTGCTATATTTGAATAATTCTGATTGGGATAATTGGAGCCATGTGCAGATGGTAACTAAGGCCATTTTAGAATAGAAGAGGTTAAACAAATATAGAAATAGCAACGATAAGTCCACATATAATTGTGATAGTGAAAACTAAAAATTGACTACATTTCTTCTAAATGTAGAAGGTAAACCTTGAGGAGATTTGTTTTGAAGGTGGCTGTTTGTGACGTTTTCATCTTACAACACAAACACAAGAAGAAAAAAGAGAAAGAAAAGTGGTTTGCTTTTTTCCTTGGCATTCTCTCAATTCTATAGACTTCATAAGTATTTGTAAGGAAGTTCCAAGCTGAGATGAAGCCAGAGTTGCCTGAGAGGAAGAGGAAGAGGATGTGAGCTATTTTTTGGAGTGGCAGCAGATTTCAGAAAGCACCATAAAAATACTGGTTCTTGTAGGTCTCACCCTCATGTACCAACCTGTAACTGTTGTTGACTACAGTCTTACTTCTGGATACCACGAAGGAAATCTTACATAAAATTGATGAGTTGGGATTTATCGAAACACTGCAAAGGGATGTACTGATGAAAGTCGTTATACTTACACAAAGGTAAAACCATCCTCGCTATAGATCCTGAAATAAAAATTTGTCAAAATTCTACAATCATTCTTTATTTAAAAAGCATACACTCAAAATAAAACTGCATGAATACTTTTCTAACGTGATATAATACAGCGATCTTGGCTCAGAAACCAATACCTAAACAATTGCTATAAACAAATAAATTCAGTGAAGTACCTGTAAATGAAATTAGTTTGTAAAAATCAATAGCCTCTGTAAAATAGCTGGTTAGAAAACATCAATTTAAAATAGCAACATACAAAAGGTTGAAAAAGTTTAAAACAAGCATTTTGTTTTATATGACCCCTATAAAGAAACTTCCCAACATTCTGAAAACCAGAAAGTCTGGAACTAGTGGAAGGACACACCACCTGCTTAGATAAGATGACATAATGCCGTAGAGATGGCAGATGTCACTAAGTCAATTTATGTACGCAATGTAGTGTCAATAAAAATAGCACTACATTTGTAGAATCAAACATGTCTATTCTAAAATTCATATGTAAAAATAAGCTAATTATAAAATGTATGAGTTCCAAAAAGAAGATCAATGAAAGTGTGTCAGAATTAAGAGTGTCCTGTAGGCATATGAATAGATTTCTGGGAAGGAATGCAAATTACAGGCAGTAGATCCAAATGCTTTTGAAATTCATTGTATGAGAAAGACATCATCTCAAATCATGGGAAACGAGATCATCCAATAAATAGGATAGTAGTTTAAAACAAATACGTAAAATTAAAGTTGGATTGGTGTATTAAGCCATGCACCAGCATAAATTACAGACAAATCAAAGCTTTCAATGTTAAAAAAAAAAAAAAAAAAAGAATCCAAAAACATACTAAAGGAAGAATTTGGAAACAAAGCCCTTTGTATCCTAGGAGTTGGAAGGCTTTTAAACTATAACTTAAGATCCAGTAGTCAGTAAACAGAAAAGTAAATCCAGCTAGACAAAAATTAAAACTGGCTTCCTGGGGGAAATATTTGAAAGACCAAAACAAACTGGGAGCAGTTTCCACCTCACATTAACAGGCGAAGGACTAATTCCATCATAAAAGGGTGTCTGGAAATTTTGAAACAAACCTTTGACCTGATAGAAAAAGATGATAAAGAATATAAACAAATAGACATTTATATTCTTGACAAGGAATTACAAACATAAAAGTTGCTCAGTTTCATTGTTAATTTAAAAGATGCAAATTAGTACTACATGAAGATACTGTTTTTCCCCTTATTAGATTGGCCAAAACCCAAGATTTGGTAACATATTCTGTTGGTGAGACCATGAGGAAATGGGCATTCTTGTACAGTGCTGGGGGAAACATAAGTTTAAACAACTCCTGTGGAAGTCTATTTTAAAGTAACTGCAAAATTATAACAATTTTAATGCATATGCCACTCCAAGAGTGTAGAGAAAGTCTGTGCTTAGAATCTACCCCTTATATGGTGTGGGGTGATGTGTGAAAGTTTATGATGGTACCTTTTTCTTTTAATAGAAAATATTAGGGAACAACCCAATGTCTGTCATTAGGTAAATGGTTAAACTAAGTATGATTCATTCATACTAACTGAAAAAAAAAAAAAAAGGCAAACAATTGTGGCCACTCTCTATGTTCTATTTTCAGTAGATCTCCAAGATATGTAGTAGGCTACCTTTTGTGTTAAAAAGGGAAAATAGTATGTTCTCATTTGCAGGTTTCCAATTCTGTGTCTACCACTTACCTCTGGGCGAATTGGAGCAAAGTATGTATTACATCTGCATTTCAGTGGCATTACTTAAAGGTAGAGATAATCATTATCAATTAAGAAGGTTTTAGAAGAGTTAAGTGATAAAAATAAATACACATGAAGCACCTAGTAAGACATTTGCTTCATGATAAATATTCAAAACAGTAGTTATTGATATTGGAATGGACTCTGTGTTCACTGAATAGACTTTAGGAAACAGTCTGAAAGCTAGTATCTCTAGGCTAATATTTCTTATTTGTTATGACTCAGTCAGTATATTTATATACACAATTATCTCATTAACAAGTGCCAAAGTGCCTGAGGATTGAAACAGGATAATATTCCAATTCAAACATTATGAAATACAAACCATTAAATCTCCGTCTGAAATCACATATCTAGAAACACAAAGCAACGTGGAAGGAAAATCCGATCTGTATAAAATGTAATTTGCAGAATTTCTAAGAAAAATAGCCACTGGATAAAGTGAATTCCCCCTGTGTCAAGTCCTCAGTCACCTTCAACGCCTAGGAAGACCCCCAAACACAGCATCTGGCAGTCCATTCTCCATCTCTCAGTGAAGCCCAAAGGAACCGGGTAGGAACCAGCATGGTATTGTAAAAAGAAAATCACGTGAGCCAATTCAATTTCCTCCTATGACAGAATGACAGGTCACAGAGATAGGAGAAAAGCAATAGATGCAATCTACACGAGCCACAGCAAGTCTTTTAATTCTGGCCCACATGACAGTCCCATCAAAACACTCTGATGATTGGGTCTAGATCAGAGTCTGAGGAAGCGGTGGCCCCTCCTATCCCCCTCTTGGGTCACTCAGTCTTAGCAGAGACCCTGATGGAACTAGTACAGCGCCTACTAGGAAACCGGAGCCTGCTGGGAATGGTGGAGAACGGAGAGGGAGACAGACGGAGGTGGAAGTTAATGCAGACCCTGAAACAGGGTGAAAGAGACAGAGGCAGAATGTACGTACACTTCTAGGATCATAGGACTGTGTAGCTACAAACACTCAAAGAGGTAAGCATGAGCTGGGACAACGTGGTTGGTAGTAAGGAGCTTCTCACAGTGAGATCCAGAGGGGAGGAGGAAGCCAAGCACCAGTGTATCATCTGTGGTCCACAGAAAACTGTGGACAAGTGAGCGGCACACATGGTTACTCATTCCTTTTGAGTGCGTGTGTTTATATGTGCAATGCACGCACATGTCAGAGAGAGACAGAGAGAGAGAGAGAGAGAGACATCTTCTTCAGGGGCTTTGTGTGAAAAACCTTCGGTTTAGAAAGGAGGAGGGGCAGAGCTCAAGCTGAGGAGCATGTGTTTCAGAAGCATATAGACATAGGAAAGTTTGTTTTAGACATTGGTCATCTGTGTCCTGTGATTACTACGGAATTGGAAAAGGGAGCCCCCATGTTACTGATGAGTTGAAAATTTGAATATGAGGGCAGAAGCTGGATGGATGCAGTTCTTTGTTAATAGTCCTTCTAGCTCAGATTCTATATTTATTATAGAAATATTAAGGGGTAGGGAATAGAGGTCACGCATTAGATTTGGCTTCAGTTTGGACCCTAATGCAGTAAACTTATCAGGAGAGCCTTCCAGGGTGAAGAAGACAGTGGTATTCTCCCACTCCAGGGAAATCATGAACTCGTTCTTAACACAATAACGTAAAATTTCTCATTAGAAAATTCTTCATTTGCTATGTCAGTAACCGTGTCTTCTTAACTGTGATGTTGTCAGTTCACTAAAATAAAAAAAAAATGATCCCCTGTTCTGAACTCATTCTTGGTTACTGCATCATCATAATTGCTTGGTAATTTTATTACTACTCTAAGGCACGCAATCCTTCTTTTGTTGACTACTGAGGAGGAAATTGTTAATGACATTAATAAGATGATAATGTGACACGGAACTCTGGGTAATGTTTGTCTCTGTAGGGCTTTTTCGGAGAAGTGAGTACATTGTTGGGAAGAAACAACAGCATGATTTTGTTAGATGCTCTCACACCCACCTCTGAGATTACTGTGAAAAGTAAATTAGATGCTGTATATACAAGGACTGGGCATGAAGTCATGGTTTAATAAATGCTAGCTTTTTTTTCCTTTTTTAATAAAGTCTAACTTAAACATTGGCTTATTATCTTCTTTATAGATTATTGTTTGGTGACTAAGGAAATCATGAATCTTCTTGTAAGTACTGGACATGAAGGAAACACTTGATAAGTTCATTCTTAATGAAGTCAAAAATAAATAAATGAAACTGATTCATTATAACAGCCTTTCTGGTGATATAAAATGGGCTTAGAACAGTGTCTGGAAAATAATGAATTTTTATTAACTGTTTGTTTTATTGTGTTATTTTGCGAAAGGTTAGGGAGAGGACAGTTGGGGAGATGACATGAATTAACTTGTCCTATGATCTTGACTCATGCAAGCCAGTCTAAAAATTCAAATGCAAACTAACTCCTGCCTCTCCTCCCAGTTTACAATTTGTAACTGCCCCTTTCCCCAACAGAGAAACCTGAGCCGAGGTAGATGGACTATGTCTAGTACTGTCCTGGCCCTCAGAGGGTCAAGATCCTGATAATATGAAGCCAGCATATCATGCCTGTTCTTTACAAGCAAACACATTGCCATCTTGTCAAAAGGGAGATTCCAAAGGGTAAAGGGATGGGAATTGAAGAAAAAAAGGATTCATTTCATTCTTAGCTCCAGACTTCCTGTGGCTTTGAGAATTCCAGCACCATTGGACTGTCTGGAGAATAAGCTCTCCAGCTGATAAGGCATTTTTAAGTTAGATTTTTTTAAAAATGTCTAAAACATGAAATTTTGTATTATTTTATCTACATGTTGAAGCTAAAATCTCTGGTGTGAGGGAGTAACCTCAAGACTGGGAAGTGCAGGTAGAAGCATGTTGGGAGAAAAGATCAGGGTAGGTGAGCAAGAAGAGAACTGGAATAGTGTGGCCTAGTGCATGTAGAGGAGAAGGCAATGGCACCCCACTCCAGCACTCTTGCCTGGAAAATCCCATGGACGGAGGGGCCTGGTGCGCTGCAGTCCATGGGATCGCTAAGAGTCGAACACGACTGAGCGACTTCACTTTCACTTTTCACTTTCATGCATTGGAGAAGGAAATGGCAACCCACTCCAGTGTTCTTGCCTGGAGAATCCCAGGGTCGAGGGAGCCTGGTGGGCTGCCATCTCTGGGGTCGCACAGAGTCGGACACGATTGAAGTGATTCAGCAGCAGCAGCAGCAGTGCATGTAGAATAGTGCCTAGTGAATAGAGGGCCAGAGACATGACTGATGCTGGAGGGACGTGGCAATGGGGGAGTGCAAGATGCCTTCCCAGGCAGTTTTTAAGGATGGAATCTTAGGAAACAACTTATGCAAGTATTGCCTTTAAAACACTTCATGTTAATTACCATCCAAGAAGTTCAAGCTAGACAGGAGTGAAGAGTGAAGCTTACCCATTGCTCAGTTAGAGAGGTGGGTGCAGCTGCCGTTCTGGAAGCATAACAGGTGCCCCAGGCACTGGGTGACAGGCAAGGTGACCAAAGGGCTGGACAGTCTAGACTAGAGTGACTTGACTTTGAATAGAACAAGGATGACTGAGAGTGCTGAATCCCACAGGCGGTTACTACAAGTTTTTTTTTTTTTAATCCATTTTCCTCCTTAAATGGTTCCATGGGAAGGCATGCTCACTCAGAAGCTGACTTCAGAAAAAGATGGATCCCCAGCCAGACCCTTTCCTGACTTCCACACTGGACAAAAGAGGAAACAGTTTTGTCTAAAGGACCTGGGAGGGGTGGCTAACCTACCAGCCCTCTTTTATCCAACCTGAACGGGCAGAGATCTAAAATGTTGATTCTAAACTCTGAGATTCCTGCCTTGGGCTCTGATGATAGGGTCTCCCAACAGATTTCTTGATCTCCCTTTTTGGTTTTTGTCCCGGTGTTCCTTGTCATTTGTCACTTGTCTGATAGGGAGATGTGTTGTTCTCTGTGTTAGAGTTTGAGCCTGAAGACAGAAGGCCACCAGAGAGTCAGAAGCTTTTCATCCAAATTCAGGAAACCATGTTAACATGATCCATAGCATGAAGTGGCTAAAAAAACAAAAGAACCTATCTGTTTGGTAATTTCATGGATCCATCTCTAATTAAAACAAACAAATAAATAAAAGTGAGATTCATTTTGCCTTCATGTCAAACATTGAATCACAGACAATGTCTTCTGTTGAAAACTAGATATGAACAATAAAAACCAAAGAAACAATGTGTACATGCATGTGTGCTAAGTCACTTCAGTTGTATCCAACTATACAGTCGTATGGATGGTAGCCTGCCAGGCTCCCTCTGTCTGTGGGATTCTCCAGGCAAGAATACTGGAGTGGGTTGCCGTGCCCTCCTCCCAGGAATCTTCCCAACCCAGGGCTGGAATCATCGTCTCTTATATTTCCTGCATTGGCAGCCGGAGTTGTTTTTTTGTTTTGTTTTGTTTTGTTTTTTTACTACTCGTGCCACCTGAGAAGTCCCAAAGAAACAATAAAATGTATGTAACTAAGCAAGATCCTATGGGGCTTTCCTGGACAGATCCTTCCCCTATATATATCCTCTGCTTTTTAGTTCCTCTCCTCTCTTTAGATAACAGCATTTGGTACACGTTTATTGAGTTGTTTAACAGATGCTAAAACCACCACCAGATGGAAGAAATTAATTGCTTGGAGACCATGAGCATGTAACCCCCAGATCTATAGGTGCTTGAGGATTGATAATATAAACACCTATGACATCACCCTATTATCTCACCATCAGCTAATCAGAGACTTGTGCACGAACTGATCACAGACTCTGGGACTCCCCTCCCTCGCATGGCATTTAAAAATGCTTTGCTGAAACCCATCAAGGAGTTTGGGTGTTTATATCACTAGTTACCCTGGACTCCTGCTTGGTGCCCTGAAGTAAATGTGACACTTTACCACAATCCAGTGGTGGCAGATTGGCTTTATTGTGCATGGACCCAAGTCTGGTTTGAAAAGTATGAAAAGTTAGCTATGTGAAATGTTTGTTGACTTTTAGACATGTCAGGGTTTCTCAGTTAATTTCATTAAGCATTGATGGAAGAAAACTTTTGAAGACTGTAGGTTTTTGCTTCATTATTTTGGCAAATTCCGAGTTTCCAGCACATGAGGTTGATTCAAAACCATCACATTTTATAACATTTTATACTTATTTACTGGAGCTTCCCAGGTGGTTCATGTGGTAAAGAACCTTCCTACCAATGCAGGAGATGTAAGAGATGCAGATTCCATTCCTGGGTTAGGAAAAGCCCCTGGAAAAGGATATAGCAGCCCACTTCAGTATTCTAGCCTAGAGAATCCAATGGACAGAGGAGCCTTCTAGGCTGCA
Source organism: Nanger dama (assembly GCA_917880005.1). NCBI lineage: Eukaryota > Metazoa > Chordata > Mammalia > Artiodactyla > Bovidae > Nanger > Nanger dama. The sequence continues at coordinate 56,120,224 of CAKJTW010000006.1, read as the reverse complement.
GTCCACGGGGTCACACAGAGTTGGACATGACTAAAGCAACTGAGCACACACTTATCTACTAATTTGTGTCGTTTATTTTCATAAAACAATACTCTCTCTGAAAGAATAACTCTTGAATATCATTCAAATGTCTTTTTTCCCAAGACATTAGTCTATTCTTTATCTCTTTAAAATTTTCAAGAGACTGTGGACAGATTTAACTGAAGTTTTGACAGATGAATCAACTAAGAAACAGAGATGGTTAAGGACTCTCTGAGAGTCACACAGGCTGTTTATGGCAAAGACAAATCTCTCAGATCCTTTCTGTTTTTCTTATTCACTCTGTCATTTGGTTATGTGGTTTTTAAATAGATAGGACACTCATGCAAGCACCCTTGCCACTTTAATCATTATTCAAATGAACTCTGTCTACATACATCTATTTACAATGTTGGAGCCAGGTTGGTGGCTCTTTAAAAATAAATAAAAAGATTGTGTAGTTCTCTGTGACTGCATCCCCGTGGGCCAGTGAGGGGCTGAGAACCCTTTGAAGCCTCTACAGATGGTTTCATGCCTTTTCATATAGTGCCTGGATTTCATGATCTCAAAAGTTTTGTGGCACAATTCAATTAAACATTTAAAAAAATAATGTGTACCCCTTTAACCCAGCAACTTGATTTCTAGAAATTTAGCTTAGGAAATAATGCAGGTAATGAGTTAAAGATATATGTACCAGAAAAGATGTGTTAACAAGAATATTTGTGGTAAAAAATAGTGTCTAAATATTGAAGGTCCAGTCACAGGAAATTGGTTGAGTAAATGATGGCCAGTCATGCAATGGAGTATTATACAATGCTTTAAAATGACTCTGTAGCATATTGTTCATCTATAGGGAAAGATTTCCATAACATTTTGTAAAATGAAAAAAAATACCATTAACAATACATTCCAAATATATACATTTTGCAAGTATTACCATTATGACATCTGGGTGGTAGAATCATGAGTTATTTTAAACTTTCTTCCAAATAATTTTTAGTATTTTTTACTATTCATGGTGAACATGTAAGTTCCTTATAATCACTGACAAGGATAAAGAAGGGGACTGAGTACGTTTTTTTTCACTTTGAGCAGCTGCATGGTATACTTTCCAAGTTAAAAGTTCTCTTAGTGGAAGTGCTGTGAAAAGAGAATATTTGGTATTCTTAAAGTGTTCCAGAATAAGACTTATTTAATGGACTCCTATATAGACAAAGATCTATTTGCTTTGTTATATTCATTGAACCTCGGGTGGGGGGTACCCAGTATAAGTGTCGTGATAATGCATCTACTTATATATAACGACATTGCCTGGAAAAATTTGAAATGACTTTTCTCCTGACATGACTAATGTTATTGCTGTTAATTAAGTGGCCTTTTTGGAGGGATAGAATAATTGTGAAGTATTTTCAGTACATTCTTTTCTTTGAAGAAAAATGAGTTCCCATAGTAATAGTGCATATTTATAGAGTAGATAGTACGTAAAACAGATTAGAGGCAAAACACTATACTCAAAGCACTATATTGATTTTTAATAAGACAGTTTCAACCTCCTGGAAAATATTTATAACTGAAATATTACTCTTATAAGTGCTGGATTTTAGAGATTAGTACCAAGTTAGTCCCTGGGACCAATAATAAATAACATATGGATTTGGGGCTCCCCGGTGGCTCAGGCAGTAAAGAAGTTTTCTGCAGTGCAGGAGACCAAGGTTTCATCCCTGGGTCAGGAAGATCTGGAGAAGGGAATGGCAACTCACTCCAGTTTCCTTGCTTGGAGAATTATATGGACAGAGGAGCCTGGCCTGCTACTGTGCATGGGGTCACAAAGAGTCAGACACTACTGAGCAACTGACTCTTCTTGGAGAAACCATTCTCAACTTCTCTCATAGACTGCAAACATTAGCAGCAAGCTTTTTAATTGTCTAGCAGTGTTCTTTCTTAAAAGTTGTACCTTGTGATCTAGAGACTTTGCCTTAAGGTCTAAAGTAGTCTGATAAATGCTTCCAAGGACTGGGTTCAATAATAGTTCTAGTTATTTTATTGACAAAAGAAATTTACATATCCAAAAGAAACATCACATAAGGTGGAGGTGAACTGCACTGAACCAGACCTTTCTGACCACTTTTATCTTGTATCTCTTCTTCATAAAGCAGAGATCCCAAGGCTTCTTCTTTAAAATACACACACACACACACACACACACACACACACACACACACACATATATAGGCCGCACTGGGTCTTTGTTGGTGTACACAGGCTTTCTCTAGTTGCACTGAATGGGGGCTACTCTAGTTGTGGTACATAGGCTTCTCATTCCAGAGGCTCCTCTTGTTGGGGGACATGGACTGTACAGCCCAGGCTTAATAGTTGTGGCACATGGGCTTGTTGTTCTGCAGCACATGGGATCTTCCCAGACCAGGGACTGAACCCATGTCCTCCGCAGTGGCAGGCAGATTCTTAACTACTGGACTACTAGGAAAAACCCCAAAGCCTCTTCTGAATGGTCAATTATAATCACTTTAACAGTGGATTAAGAAGGATCCTGAGGCCAGTTTTAATCTCTGTGGGAAAATGGGCTATGACTGATTAGTGATATCTGTCATAGGTATGGGAGAGCAACTATGCCATCCAGCATATTCTTCAACTCAGATCCAAGGAAAATCATTTTATAAATACTAGCTGGAAGGTGTCAGAGGAATTTATGACCTGTTATAATGACTTTGTGATTGCAACAGGTTCTAGGCTTGATTGGTCTAATCTCTCTGACTCAAATTCCTATTTATAGAACTTTAGAGCAATGGCACCCTACTCCAGTACTCTTGCCTGGGAAGTCCCATGGATGGAGGAGCCTGGTAGGCTATAGCCCATGGGGTCGCGAAGAGTCGGACACGACTGAGCAACTTCACTTCCACTTTTCACTTTCCTGCACTGGAGAAGGCAACGGCAACTGACTCCAGTGTTTTTGCCTGGAGAATCCCAGGGACGGGGTAGCCTGGTGGGCTGCTGTCTATGGGGTCACACAGAGTCAGACACGACTGACGTGACTTAGCAGTAGCAGCAGCAGAGAATGTGAAATGCCTTACGTTGTTGTTGTTGTTTAGTTGCTAAGTCGTGTCTGACTCTTTCATGACCCCATGGACAGTAGCCTGCCAGGCTCCTCTGTCCTGGAATTCTCCAGGCAAGTATACTGGAGTAGGTTGCCACTTCTTCTTCCAGGACATCTTCATGACCCAGGGATTGAACTGTGTCTCTTGCATTGGCAGGCAGATTATTTACTGCTGAGCCACCAGGGAAGCCCGAAATGTCCTGTAGCTTTGGATAAACTAAGATAACTTGGGGACTGAGACTGAGGCTGAGAAGTCTGTGGTGTGTTATACGGCAGGCAAGAAATTCACTCTGTAGTCAAGTTTTCTTAAGATGTCCCTCAGATGTTCTCTGAGTAAAGCTTGAACCTAGCGTCCTCTTGGGCTGAATGCAGAGCCCCCATAGGCGATGGAACTGATTTCTTAAGACCCACTACCCTGCTGGCTCAGATGGTAAAGAATCTGCCTGCCAATACCAGAGACCCGGGTTAAGTCCCTGGGTTGAGAAGATACCCTGGAGAATAAAATGGAAACCTACTCCAATATTCTTGCCTGGAGAATTCCGTGGACAGAGGAGCCTGGCAGACTATAGTCCATGAGGTCGCAAAGAATCAGGCATGGCTGAGCAACTAACACACACACACACTAAACAATAAGCTGACAGTTTTGTCGGTACTGTAATATTAGCAAAGATAATGTTCCACATTACTGATCTAACCCTCAGAGTGCTCTCAGTTTGTTGAAGAGAAGTCCCCATCATATCCCTAGAGGAATGGAAGGCTAAAGAAATGAACTTGACATCACAGAGTCTATCAATCATAGAAGCCAGATGCACACCCAAGTCTTTTCTGCATTCTATATTCTGACATTGACGGGAGAGAAGGTAAATTAAGGGTTCCTAATACACAAAGGGCGGTAGTAACTTGGTTCATTTATGTGACTCTTAAAGTGACAGCAGTTTCACTGAGTGCTGAACAGAATTTCATTTACCACTCGGAATGTGGGGAGAGTGTGTATGGTGGGGAGAGGGATTGTGTGTGCACACAGCACATGGCAAACATTTGAGCACACAGCAATCTAGTGGGAAGATAAAGATAGCTAATTAGGGGAGCTACTGTCCCAACCTTAAAAAATCCAAATATGCTTGCATTTGACATAATCCTACATGATCCTGATTCTATTTAAAACCTGTCAAGAGGCCATTTATTGACATTTTTAAAAACAGGCAGTAAAGAAGAAGCAGCTATATTAGTCGGTAATTTAAAAGACTTAGTAAAAAACTGGAATTTTCTATCAGATAGGAAGAAAAGACAACTATATTCTTTTCATTGTTTAGGTGCCCTCATATTGTTTTAGTTCTGTCTTTTGAACTACAGGCTTATATATAATGCAAAAGGTATCATTTTGCAAAAAATTTGCATTTATGGTTATGCAAATGACACCTTTTTCAAAGAAAATAAAGTACTACATGCAGGCAGAATGCTGATAGTTAAGATATGCACATGATTTTATGAAGCAAATAATCATCTAAAATATATCACATTACAAAAAATATAGAAGTTAAAATCATCTTATTTCCTACTTGTTACAAAATTCAGAATGCAGTCTTGAAGGAGAGTGGAAAGTGGAAGTTGCTCAGTCCTGTCCGACTCTTTGCAACCCCAAGGACTGTAGCCTGCCAAACTCCTCTGTCCATGAAATTTTTTTAGGTAAGAATACTGGAGTGGATAGCCATTCCCTTCTCCAGGGGATCTTTCCAACCCAGGGATTTAATCTGGGTCTCCCACATTGCAGGCAGATTCTTTAAGGTCTGCTGCTGCTAAGTCACTTCAGTGTCCAACTCTGTGCGACCCCATAGATGGCAGCCCTCCAGGCTCCCCTGTTCCTGGGATTCTCCAGGCAAGAACACTGGAGTGGATTACCATTTCCTTCTCCAATGCATGAAAGTGAAAAGTGAAAGTGAAGTCACTCAGTCATGTCTGACTCTTAGCGACTCCATGGACTGCAGCCCACCAGGATCCTCCATCCATGGGATTTTCCAGGCAAGAGTTCTGGAGTGGGTTGCCATTACTTTCTCCACTTTAAGGTCTGAGCCACCAGTATAGGCTTGAGGAAGCAAGTAGCAAACCCTAATTGGTCTGTCAAGACTGTGTATTGTCACCATGCTTATTTAACTTACATGCAGAGTACATCATGTGAAATGCTGTGCTAGATGAAGCACAACCTGGAGTCAAGAATGTTGGGAGAAATATCAATAACCTTAGATATGCATTATATCACCCTTATGGCAGAAGGCAAAGAGGAACTAAAGAGGCTCTTGATGAAGGTGAAAGAGAAGAGTGAAAAAACTGGCTTAAAACTCAACATTTAAAAAACTAAGATCATGGTATCCAGTCCCAACTCTTCATGGCAAATAGATGGGGAATCAGTGGAAACAGTGACAGACTGCATTTTCTTGGGCTCCAAAATCACTGCAGATGGTGACCACAGCCCTGAAATTAATAGATGCTTGCTCCTTGGAAGCAAGGCTGTGACCAACCTAGATAGCGTATTGAAAAGCAGAGACATTACTTTGCTGACAAAGGTCCATCTAGGCAAAGCTATGGTTTTTCCAGTAGTCATGCATGGATGGATTTGAGTTGGACCATAAAGAAGACAGAGTGCTGAACTATTGATGCTCTTGAACTGTGGTGTTGGAGAAGACTCTTGAGAGTCCCTTAGACTGAGAAGAGAAAGGAAATAAATCCTGAATATTCATTGGAAGGACTGTTACTGAAGCTAAAGATCCAATACTTTGGCCACGTGATGGGAAGAGCAGACTCATTAGAAATGACCCTGATGCTGGGAAAGATTGAAGGCAGGAGGAGAAGGGATGACAGAAGATGAGATGGTTGTAAGGCATCACTGACTTAATGGATTTGAGTTTGATCAAGCTCTGGGAGATGGTGAAGGACAGGGAGGCCTGGCATGCCGCAGTCCATAGAGTGGGACATGACTGAGCCACTGAACAACAACGGCCAGTTACTATTTCTGTTTAACAGACTACTCCCCAAACCTAGAGGCGTGACACTACATCGATCTTATTTTGCTCACAATAAGGTAAGGTAAAATGTTTGGAAAGGGCTCACTGGGCATTGCTCATTTGGTATTTCTCCTGACTTTCAGGCAGATGTCAGCTGTAACTAGAATCATCTGAATGTTCAGATAAACTCAGTACACAAGATAGCTCATTCCTGGAGTAGGCAGTTACCTGTCTGCCAGCTCAGGCAGGCTGTGGACCAGAACACCTGAACAGCCTCTCCAGCACAGTGGTTTCAGGGTGGTTGGACTTTGTAAGTGGTGGCTGGCTGGCTTCCCTCGGGGCATACATTCTGAGTGCACCAGACAGAAGCTGCCTGGTCTTTAATGACTGGCCTTGGAAGTAGGACTTGGGCTGTTCTGCCATACTGTTGGTCACAGCTGTCATAAGTGCACCCAAGGGGACCCTATCAATGGGAGAACTTAAAAAGAAATCGGAATTGGATTTTAAAACTTCTGCAACCTCCTTTTATTAAAAACTGTTATTTCTACTTTTTTTTTTTCTTAAGTTGCAGTAGCTTATCATGGTTTTGTTAACTTCCCCATATCATTCTTAAGGTTACCAAAAGTTCTGAAGGGGTAACTCTTTTAATTCTTTTTATAACAGATGTATATTTAGTGTCCAATATATTACCATGATAGAGTAGGAAATGGCAACTTGCCCCCTCCAGTATTCTTGGCTGGAAAAATTCAAGGACAGAAGAGCCTGGCAGGCTACAATCCATGGGGTCCCAAAGAGTCAGTACAGGACTGAGCACATACACCACCACCGTATACTATGAAGATTTTGCTAGAAATCTACCACACCAGTTAAATAATTGGACAAAGCTGCAAGCTGCTATCAGATCATCATCAATAATCACTACTGAAATCAAGAATGCATTTTGCCACTCCCACATCATAAACTCTTCATTCTCAAATTGTTTTTGTCCTTTTAATTTCTAATGACTTTTTTTTTCAGAATGAGTCCAGAATAGCAGTGCTATGCTTTAGAATAGAAGCACAAGAAGCACATTTCACATTTCACTCTGAGATGTACCATCTGGATCAGAGACTTAGAAATATATCCAAGTAAAATTTCATAAAAATGGGCCATTGGAAAAAAAATGTGTATTGTTAATCTTTGAGGAAACAATAGAATGGAAATAAAGATGGCATATTTTTCCAGTGTAATGAACCTCAACAGTTTCCATTGTGGTTGCTGGAGCGAGTTTGATTGCCAGTTGTTAAATGAGCCTGCATCTCAAAAAGTGGGAGTGGATCATTCAGCAGAGAGAGCAGACAGATGATGTTTGCTTTAAAGAGAGAGATTAAACCATTGCAAATATCATTAAGGGCGGTTTCACAAAGGCCAGTGTCCCACTGCTTCCCCAGGAGGCAGGTCGAATCTTCCCTTTTCTTCCAGTCTTACTTTCAAAGAGTTTTGCAGAATAGAGTGGGTTCCAAGGACTTCTCAGGCAACTCAGTAGTAAAGAATATGGCTGCCAATGTAGGAAACACAGGTTTGATTCTTAGATGAGGAAGTTCCCTGAAACAGGAAATGGTGGCATCCTCCAGTGTTCTTGCCTGGAAAATTCCATTGACAGAGGAGCCTGGTGGGCTATATTTCATGGGGTCACAAAGAGTGAACATGACTTAGTGACTGAGCATGTAAAACATGTAGGTTCAAAGAGAGTCCTCATCCACAAATGTATAGAGAGTGATAATGAATGGAACATTTGGGGGCAGTTGGGAAAGTTGCTGAGAAGCTGTGCCATGCCTCCCCTGGCCTCTGCTCCAGTATTAGAGGTGGCCTTGACTCCATCCACTTGTTCTTGGAAAATTCTCTGGTTTCTTGCCCAGGATAGGTTAACTGCCTACAAATGCCTTAATCAAGGCACTCAAACTCTCAAGGTATATACATCTTCACCCACAGGAAAAAAAGAAGTCACGAAGACTCTATTTATAGGTTCTCAGCAGATGAGACCTCCTACATGGTATAATTGAAGAGGGGATAAAAGAGAAGTATTCCCCCAATTAGTCACTTTTTTCTTATACTTGTGTCCAGTTCCCCAAATTAGAATCATAGGTGGGTTAGATCTGTGGTATTCAAACTTTTACAGAACTCTGTGTCCAAACAAAATCCTATTTGGTAGCCTAATATATAAAGCAGCTAAGAAAATAGAGCTGCTTCAACAGATTTGGGAGACCATTCAGACCATCCATGACCCAGGCACCCAAAGATGCCTCAGCATCCAAGGTGTAAGATTTGTCCTCTAGGAGCCCCAAAGAGGATGCTCTCAGAGTTTTCTCAGCTGAGCAGTTTGATAAGAGCTGCATTTTACTGAATGAAGATTGTCTGTCAGACTTTTCACATTATTTCTCCAGCTTTGATAACTAGCCAATAGTATTGTTGAAATGGTGTAGGATATTTTTAAATACCATGTTATAAAGGAATTGTATCTAGGGAAAAATTGCTCTAAAAATAAGGACATTCACACACACACAAACATTAAAAGCCCCCAAAATGGAAGCTTATTAGTCGGGACAATAATAATTAGATTAATTAAAATAAAGATTATAGGAAAGGATGACAAAATGGAAAAGTCTGTTTTCATTGTAATCCCAAAGAAAATCTATGCCAAAGAATGCTCGAACTACCACACAATTGCACACATCTCACACGCTTGCAAAGTAATACTCAAAATTCTTCAAATCAGGTTTCAACAGTATATGAACTGTGAACTTCCAGATGTTCAAGCTGGATTTAGAAAAGGCAGAGGAACCAGAGATCAAATTGGAAAAATCCGTTTGATTGTCAAAAAAACAAGAAAGTTCTAGAAAACATCTACTTCTGCATTATTGACTATGCCAAAGCTTTTGTGTGGATCACAACAAACTGTGGAAAATTCTTCAAGAGATGAAAATACCAGATCACTTGACCTGCCTCCTGAGAAATCTGCATGCAGGTCAAGAAGCAACAGTTAGAACTGGACATGGAACAACAGTTCAGTTCAGTCACTCAGTCAAGTCTGACTCTTTGCGACCCCATGGACCGCGTCACTCCAGGCTTCCCTGTCTATCACAAACCTGGGTTTACCCAAACTCATGTCTATTGCATTGGTGATGCCATCCAACCGTGTCATCCTCTGTCATCCCCCTTTTCCTTCTGCCTTCAATCTTTCCTAGTATCAGGGTCGTTTCAGCTGAGTCAGCTCTTCACATCAGGTGACCAAAATATTGGAATTTCAGCTTCAACATCAATCCTTCCAATGAACACTCAGGACTGATCTCCTTTTGGATGGACTGGCTGGATCTCCTTGCAGTCCAAGGGACTCTCGAGAGTCTTCTCCAACACCACAGTTCAAAGGCATCAATTCTTCTACACTCAGCTTTCCTTATAGTCCAAATCTCACATCCATAGATGACTACTGGAAAAGCCATAGCCTTGACTAGATAAACTTCTGTTGGCAAAGTAATGTCTCTGCTTTTTAATATGCTATCTAGGTTAGTCATAACTTTCCTTCCAAGGAGTAAGTGTCTTTTAATTTCAGGGCTGCAATCACTATCTGCAATGATTTTGGAGCACTCCAAAATAGTCAGCCACTGATTCACCTGTTTCCCCATCTATTTGACATAAAGTAATGGGACCAGATGCCATGATCTTAGTTTTCTGAATGTTGAGTTTTAAGCCAACTTTTTCTCTGTTCTCTTTCACTTTCATCAAGAGGCTCTTTAGTTCTTCTTTGCTTTCTGCAATAAGGGTGGTATCATCTGCATATCTGAGGTTATTGATATTTCTCCTGGAAATCTTGATTTCAGCATGTGCTTCATCCAACCCAGAGTTTCTCATGATGTACTCTGCAAAGAAGTTAAATAAGTGGGGGACAATATACAGCCTTGACATACTCCTTTTCCCATTTGGAACCAGTCTGTTCCATGTCTAGTTCTAACTGTTGCCTCCTGACCTGCATACAGATTTCTCAAGAGGTGGTCTGGTATTCCCATCTCTTTCAGAATTTTCCACAGTTTTTTGTGATCCACACAGTCAAAGGTTTTGGAATAGTCAATAAAGCAGAAATAGATGTTTTTCTGGAACTCTCTTGCTTTTTCGATGATCCAGCAGGTGTTGGCAATTTGATCACTGGTTCCTCTGCCTTTCTAAATCCAGCATGAACATCTGGAAGTTCATGGTTCACGTACTGTTGAAGCCTGATTTGGAGAATTTTGAGCATTACGTTGCTAGCATGTGAGATGTGTGCAATTGTGCGGTAGTTTGAGCATTCTTTGGCATTGTCTTTCTTTGGGTTTGGAATGAAAACTGACCTTTTCCAATCCTGTGGCCACTGCTGAGTTTTGCAAATTTGCTGACATATTGACTGCAGCACTTCCACAACATCGTCTTTTAGGATTTGAAATAGCTCGGCTGGAATTCCATCACCTCCACTAACTTTGTTCCTAGGGATTCTTCCTAAGGCCCACTTGGATTGGTTCCAAATTGGGAAAGAAGTACGTCAAGGCTGTATATTGTCACCCTGCTTATTTAACTTATATGCAGAGTACATCATGAGTAATGCCAGGCTGGATGAAGCACAAGCTCGAATCAAGATTGCCAGAAGAAGCATCAATAACCTCAGATATGTAAATGATACCACTTTATGGCAGAAATCAAAGAACTAAAGAGCCTCTTGATGAAAGTGAAAGAGGAGAGTGAAAAGGTTGGCTTAAAACTCAGCAATCAGAAAACTAAGATCATGGCATCCAGTCCCATCACTTCATGGCAAATAGATGGGGAAACAGTGGAAACAGTGGTGGACTTTATTTTGGGGGTCTCCAAAATCACTGCAGATCATGACTGCAGCCATGAAATTAAAAGATACTTACTTTTGGAAGGAAAGTTATGACCAACCTAGATAGCATATTCAAAAGCAGAGACATTACTTTGCCAACAAAGGTCCATCTAGTCAAGGTTATGGTTTTTCCAGTAGTAATCTGTGGATGTGAGAGTTGGACTATAAAGAAAGCTGAGCACCAAAGAATAGATGCTTTTGAACTGTGGTGTTGGAGAAGACTCTTGAGAATCTCTTGGACTACAGGGGAGATACAACCTGTCCATCCTAAAGGAAATCAGTCCTGAGTGTTCATTGGAAAGACTGATGTTGAAGCAAAAACTCTAGTACTTTGACAGGATGTGAAGAACTGACTCACTGCAAAAGACCCTGATGCTAGGAAAGATTGGAGGCAGGAAGAGAAGGAGATGACAGAGGATAAGATAGTTGGATGGCATCACTGACTCTGTGGACGTGAGTTTTAGTAAGCTCTGGGAGCTGGTGATGGACAGGAAGCCTGGCGTGCTGCAGTCTGTGGGGTCACAAATAGTTGTATAGGACTGAGTAACTGAACTGAACTGAGTGACAAAATCTAGAGATTAAAGTGAATGGAGACCCTGAGGAAGGTAGGGACTAGCTGAGAGAAGTTTGGGACCTGTGTTACCACATTTACTCCTTTGTCTGCATCATGGTGTCTCAACCTTGGCAACGCTGCCATTTTGAGCAGAATGATCACTTTTCTCTGGGAGGCTGGTCTACGCACTGTAGTCTGTTTAGCAGCCTCCTAGCCTCTACCTCGCAGATGCTGGTAGCACCTCTACCTCCAGTTGTGACAACTGACATTGCCAAATGTCCCCTGAGGGGAAAATTAGCCACAGAACACAACCTCTGGCCTAGACCTTGTCTAGACCTTGCCCCAAACTGTAGATGCTTTTCTGTCTTCTCTAAATAAAATACCCTCAGTCCTTATAGTCAGTTTAATGCTATCAGCCTGCACTGTCCAACACAGTAGCCTCTCAATACATGTAACTATTTAAGTTTAAATCAGTTAAAATTAACATTTAAACATCATCCACACTAAGCATGTATCAATGAGTTCTATAAGCACATGTATCTAATGGCTGCTGTATTGGACAGAACAGAAATATTTCCATCATCACAGAAAGTGCTATAGGAGAGCACTACTATAGACAAAACTTTTCTAACTAATGAGTGAATCTTTTGTCTTTAGGAATAAGAAATTCATCAGTTGTGATTCTTGAGTTTTTAAGAGAGAATACAGTCTGCTGCTGCTAAGTCGCTTCAGTTGTGTCCAACTCTGTACGACCCCATAGACGGCAGCACACCCAGCTCCCCTCCATCCCTGGGATTCTCCAGGCAAAGAACACTGAATGGTTTGCCATTTTCTTCTCCAATGCATGAAAGTGAAAAGTGAAAGTGAAGTCGCTCAGTTGTGTCTGACTCTTAGCAACCCCATGGACTGCAGCCTACCAGGATCCTCCATCACTGGGATTTTCCAGGCAAGAGTACTGGAGTGGGGGTGCCATTGCCTTCTCCAGTGCTAACTCTACTGGCCATCAAAGATTTCCCTCACTGAATATTCTTCATGGTGTGCAGGTGGGGAGTAGTGTCTGGCCCAGTGTCTGCCCCACAGCCTTCCTGAAGGAAAAATGCAGGTTGGACCTTTGAAAGAAACCCACAGACCTATCCATTTCCCTTTAAAGCAGATTCGCTACCCACAGAGGACTCATTCTTGCTAGGGACTCCTGGATCTAGCTAGAACTGGGGGAGTTAGCAGGAAGGAGAGCCTGAAAAGCGACTGAAAGGATACAAGAGCAGAAGTGGAAAGCCCATACTCAAGGTCGCATCTGAAGGATGGGGGATAGCCTGATAGAGGAATACCGGTCATGAGGAGTCATACCAGTTTTTTTACAGTTTGTTTTGCTCTCATTGGTCTTCTACCACCAACATAAGGGAGCCATTGAAAATTCAGGAGACCTGCAGGCTTGTGTCTGTGTGTTTGTTTTAATTATTTATTTTAATTGAAGGCTAATTGCATTACAATATTGTAGTGGGTTTTGCCATACACTGACATGAATCAACCGTGGATGTACATGTGTGCCCCATCCTGAACCCTCCTCCCACTTCCCCTCCCTCCCCATCCCGTCCCTCAGGGTTATCCCAGTGTACTGGCTTTGAGTGCTTTGTTTCATGCGTTGAACTTTGACTGATGATCTGTTTCATATATGGTAATATACATGTTTCAGTGCTATTCTGTCAAATCATCCCACCCCTCTGCTTCTCTGAGTCCAAAAGTCTATTCTTTATATCTGTGTCTCTTTTGCTATCTTGCATATATGGTCATCATTGCCATCTCTAAATTCCATGTATATGCATTAATATACTATATTGGTGTTTTTCTTTCTGACTTATTTTCATTCTGTATAATAGGCTCCAGTTTCATCCACCCTATTAGAACTAATTAAAATGTGTTCTTTCTAATAGCTGAGTAATATTCTGTTGTGTATATGTACCACAGCTTTCTTATCCATTAGTCTGCCAAAGGGCATCTAGGTTGCTTCCATGTCCTAGCTATTGTAAACAATGCTGCAATGAACACTGGGGGACATGTGTCTCTTTCAATTCTGGTTTCCTCAGTGTATATGCCCAGCAGCAAAATGGCTGAGTCATATGGCAATTCTATTTACAGTTTTTAAGGGAACCTCCACACTGTTCTCCATAGTGGCTGTATTAGTTTGCATTCCCACCAACAGTGTAAGAGGGTTCCTTTTTCTCCACACCCTCTCCAGCATTTATTGTTTGTAGACTTTTGATAGCAGCCATTTTCTGAGCAGGGTGAGATGGTACCTCATTGTGGTTTTGATTTGCATTTCTCTGATAATGAGTGATGGGCAATAATGATCTGGAAGAAAATGTCATTAGTTCTGCTTATGAGTTCAGAGAAGATTGTTGCAGGTGAAGTGAAGCTTAAGTTGGGCTTTGAAGACAAACACATCTTTTCATGTGTTTGTTAGCCATCTGTATGTCTTCTATGGAGAAATGTCTGAGTTTATTTTTGTGTTTGGTGTTAGAAAGTGTTCTAGCTTCATTCTTCTACAGATGGTTGACCAGTTTCCCCAGCACCATTTGTTAAAGAGATTGTCTTTTCTCTGCTGTATATTCTTACCTCCTTTGTCAAATATAAGGTGTCCGTAGGTGCACTATCTCTGGGCTTTCTATTTTGTTCCATTGATCTATATTTCTGTCTTTGCGCCAGTACTGTTCTATCTTGATGACTATAGCTTTGTAGTATAGTCTGAAGTCAGGCAGGTTAATTCCTCCAGCTCTGTTCTTCTATCTCAAGTTTGCTTTGGCTATTTGAGGTTTTTATGTATTTCCATACAAACTGTTTTATGTTTTATATTATCTTTATGAAGCAAGTACATTCCATTAAGAGCAAGGCTTTAGTTTATAACCAAAGAAGGGACCTCCAGAAGTCACTTGTGGAAAAAATAATTTTAAAAGGGTTGTAAAGAAAACAGGTCTGATAGTTTTCACAAACAACAACTGGGCACACCGTTAAATTTCATACAATACACCATCCATACTCAAAAAATTATTTACTGTTTATCTGAAATTCAAATTTAACTGTGAGGCTCTGTATTTTATATGACAGCCTTAAAAGAAAGTACAAGATTGGCTGGTGAGGGAATGTACATCTTGGGACCACAGAAAACAAGGGGGCAGTGGATGTGGAAACGGATATGCATTTGACTTGGTTAATGTAAATAATTAAATCATAGGGCTGCAAAGAGTCACACACAACTGAGTGACTGAGCACACAGTTCTCTTAGTTGGGCTTCCCTGGTGGCTCAGTAGTAAAGAATCTGCCTGCCAATTCAGGAGATGTGGGATTGATCCCTGGATCAGGAAGATGCCCTGGAGAAGGAAATGGCAATGTACTCTAGCATTCTTGCCTGGGAAATCCCATGGACAGAGAAGCCTGGCAGGCTACAGTCTATGGGGTCACCAAAGAGTGACATGACTTAGTGACTAAACAATAACAAACTCTGAGGTAAACTTGGTTTTAACCAAAGCCAGTTTGATCAATTTATTGGATGCATCCATATAGGAAGCTGTATTTTGGGTGCGATTAGGTGAGACAAAGTCTTGCCCAGTGTGTTACCCTGTCATGAAAGTATCAGAAATGCAAATTGGCATTTTAAAGAAAATGTTCTAAGCAAAATCTCAAGTGATGGGCAATAATGATCTGGAAGAAAAGGTCATTAGTTCTGCTTATGAGTTCAGAGGAGATTGTTGCAGGTGAAGTGAAGCTTAAGTTGGGCTTTGAAGACAATAAAGCAGAGCACAGTTAAGGAAAGGGCAGGTGTGATCACAGACTTGGCCCATTGTCAAGGGAATCGGAGATGTGGACAAGTGCGAAAGTATATTGAGAGGTGGTTAAAAGATGGGCTAGAATCAGGTCGTGAGGGGCTATAATCTGGGAGCTGTAGGGAGGCATTCAAGCGAGGGGAGAAACAAGATCTAACCTGTAATTTAGGAAGTGAAAACAGAAATTTAAGTGGAAGTGTATTTAAAATATATCCAAAGTTATAGTATCAAATTTGGTAAATATTTCCTTAATATTTTTTAATTATCTCATTTTGAGCCAGTTCATATGTCATTTCTTGAGGGAACAGTGGGAAACAGCAGTTAAGATAATGGACTTGGGGTTACATGCTGTAAGAGCGGAACCCTGGTTCTGCTGCCCCAAAGAAGTTACCTGGTGTTGGTGCTCACCTGGAAGATGAGACTGCACTGTATACCTCATGGTGACTTGTCGTTGCTGTTCAGTCACTCAGTCATGTCAGCTTCTTTTCAACCCCTTGGACTGCAGCATGCCAGGCTTCCCTGTCCTTCACTCTGTCCTAGAGTTTGCTCAGGCTCATGTCCATTGAGTCAGTGATGCTAGCCAACCATCTCATCCTCTGTTGCCCGGCCTCTGCCCCTGCCTTCAATCTTTCCCAGCCTCAGGGTCTTTTTCAGTGAGCTGGCTCTTTGCATCAGGTGGCCAAAATCTTGGAGCTTAAGAGTTTTCAATAAATGATATACATATAAAATGCCTAGCATAAACTGCCTCACAGTGCTCAACAAATAAAAATTATACATTTTGATTAAAATGATCTTGGATTAAAATTATTAAAATAAGTATACATTTGATTTAAAAATTATACACTTTGATTAAAAATAATCTGTAGTTCTTGTGTTTCACTGCTAATTTAAGACCTCTGAGAGACAGTGCACTAAGTCGTATCCGACTCTTGCGACCCCATGGACTGTAGCCTGCCAGGCTCCTCTGTCTATGGGATTCTCCAGGCAAGAATACTGGAGTGGGTTGCCATTTCCTTCTCCAGGAGATCTTCCTGACCCAGGAATCAAACCCAGGTCTCCATCATTGCAGGCAGATTTTTACCGACTGGGGTGGGGGGGAGTGTAAGAACAAGAAAGCAAATAGAACAGGGTGGACAAAGAGTGGAATGATTAAGATTAGTAGGGGCTCTAACTGGATCCATTTTGCCATGGCTCCCAGGCCCTCACAGGCTCTCAACAATCACATGAGATTTTAGGAATGCACCACACAGAACTGATTAGTGAAAGGATATACCGCATAGAACTGATTTGTTAAATATCGCCCTCCCTTACCCTCTGCCTCCAACATACTCCCTAGAGTACTACAGGCCCGGAAGACCTAAGCTATCGGGAGGAATCCCTAACACTTTTCCAGGGTAGAATTCGGCTAATTCCAAAAGAGTCCTTCTCTTAAGGGTTTTGGGAAACTAGACATTGCAATTTTATTAGTATTGGTGATGTTTGTTGGGGAGCAAATTCAGCTCCAGGAGCTGCACGGTTGAATGCAGGAGGGGTTCCACCAATTGCCCAATTCCTTCCATTGTAGCAGCTTGGCCAAAGCATTCAGTTGTTGGTGGGGTCAATCCCAAGGCTTCATCTGGCATCATAGTGGCTGGTCCTGGAGGAGCTGGGGTACCAGATGGCACAGGAGCAGGGGGCATGGTGCCTCTGTTGTTTATGCCCATAGCACCTCCCATAGCCATCTGACCCATCCGTATCTCTTGCTCTCTCGCATCAGGGAAGTTTCCTTGAAGCCTTCCTGCTGTCGTCACATCGTTTCTTCTTGTTGCTGCCGCATCTCTTCCTCATGGTGCCTGTGCTCCTCCTCCTGCCTGAGCTCCAGCTGCTTTCGTTTTTGGACTTCTTGATTGTGCAGCTCTTCCATCCTCCGAAGTTCTTCTTGACGCCTCATCCAATCCTGCCTCATTCGCATGACCTGGTGCTCATGGCGAGCAGCCTCCATCTCCATCTTCTCACGAGCTTCCTTGATGTTTCGGTCTACTTGGTCCTGCTGCTGCTTTTCCATCTCCATAAGTGCCTTCCAGTGCATGGCATACTCATACTCAAAGGAGCCAGGCTGTGAAAATCTGGATGGCTGTTCTTGCTCTTTGTGAAATTGCTGATTCTTTATAACCAGCTTCTCTGGGAGTCCCTCTTCATCATCTTACTGGTCCATGGGCTCCACAGTCACAGGTCAAGGAAATGTGGTTAGCAGGAAGGAGTCTTCACTGCATCTGTCCAGAGCTTTCTGAGCAGCTGGCTTCCCTGAGAATTCAACAATGCCTTTTCCTGAGGGCCTGCCTCAATCATCCACAATGACTACGCCCTCTCCACCTGGCCGAACACAGAAAAGGCCTCCTCCAGCAGTTCATTGGGCACATACTGAGGAAGGTTAAGACCTCTAGTCCCCTTTAGAAATACCACCTCCCAGATCATTCTGGAAGGCCAGGGGGATGTAGTCATATCTAGTGCATTGGCCAAGAACTAGTTTCTGCAAATCCAGTCCTGCTCACACCGTGGCTTCCTCTTAGTGGGCAAAGGGGCTCCCTGGCTGAGGGCACTGTTAACTAGCTTAGCCCCTTAAGGCTCCAAAGCCATGCCATTGTCTTTGTCAGAAGTTGTCCTGTCCTTAGTGAGTTCCAGAGTTTATTAAGTTGCTCCTTTTGAATATTTTTCCCTTTTTTACTTTTACACAGCCTGAATATGTGTCCATTAGGAGCTTGGCAGAGAGAGCTACAGTATCTTCATTATTGTCACTTGCCTCCAGGGATCACAGCTCAAATGGTTTTAGGTTTGTGACCCCAACACCATGTGTCCCAAGAGGTTGCTCCATCACCTGATAAAAGGAGGGATTCTTCCCTTGCCGTAGCCTCCCGCTTTCTTTCCCACATGATAAAAGGGTGTTATTTGCCAAGTCATGTCTGACTCTTCTGTGACCCCATGGACTGTATGTAGCCTCCCAGACTTCTCTCTCCATGGAACCTTCCAGGCAAGAATACTGCAGTGGGTTGCCATTCCCTTCTCCAGGGGATCTTCCCAACCCAGGGATCAAACCTGCATCTCCTGCACTGCAGGCAGATTCTTTACCACTGAGCCACCTGGGAAGCCCCAATAGAAGCATAGACATTATGAATTAAATATGCTTTTTCTTTACAATTTTTAAGGAAGATACCGAATATCTTTAAAAAATATATTGGAAGATAATTGCTTTACAGTGTTTGTTGGCTTCTGCTGTACAAAAACACGAATCAATCCCAACATATATATATATATATGTATATGTATATATATATGTATATGTGTATATATATATATGTTATGAGAAATGCCATTCACAATTATTCTAGTAGGAAATAGATTTTGTAAAAAGCAATAATTAGAAGTTTTAGACATTTTATGAAATTTATACGATCTCATAGGATTGATAGTTACATCTTTAGTTATGAGAATTTTTTTTTTTTTTTTTTTTTTTTGGGGCTGGGGTGCTGAGGGGCCTTTATTTCATGAGAGCTGGGCTTCGCAGGCGCCCAGGCTCACCTGCCTGGTCCCAGCCAGGCCGGGCTGGAGCAGGCTGTGGTGAGAGGGCACCGTGGGGAGGGGGCGGGGAGCTGGCCACAGAACTACCCCCCGACACCTGCACTGCAGGACGGGGGGTGAGGGGGTGGGCGAGGGTGTGGGCTCAGGGCTCGAGGAGGGGACCACCCTGAGCTGCTTAACCACCCCCAAACTGGCCAGAGGTGCACCCCTGGGCCCTGAGCTTGGGTGGGGCGCCCGGTGGGGGTGCAGGGCGATGGTTGGGCATCCCCACCAGGCCGGGAGGGCGTGAGGCCCCGTCGGGGCCGAGGCTAGGCCAGGCCTGCAGGGCTGTGCAGGGGTGGAGTGGGGCCTGCCGGCCACCCCCCCACTCTGAGGCTATATATATAGGGGGATATATATATCCCTTCTCTCTTGAGCCTCCCTCACATCCTACCCCTCTAGTCATAACAGAGCACCAAACTGGACGTCCTGTGCTATACAGCTGCTTCCTACTAGCTATCTGTTTTACATACAGTAGTGTATATAAGTCAGTGCTACTTTCTCAGTCTGTCCCACCCTCTCCTTTCCCTGCTGTTTCCACAAATCCTTTCTGTAAGCCTGCATCTCCATTCCTTCCCTGCAAATAAGTTGGTATTGCCCTTTGAATTACTATAGTGATGAGCTGAGTATTACCAGGAAGGGCATGTGAGGATGGAAGGAACTTGAATCAAGTCTTAAAAATCTGATTGGAAACTTCCATACCACTTGCCCAAACCATGAAGTCATAAAATATCCGTTACATGGTGAAGCGGCACTCAGTCTGCATACGAGCAGGGTTGCACTGTGTTTCTCTCACATTAACTTCTATGTGTCTTCTTTCCTTTTTTCTCAGCCCCCAGGCTTAGTGGGTCTCCTTCCAGCTGACCAGTAAGTCACAGACATATGTAGCTAATCATTTTTCTCTCACAGGGTGTTTAGAGAGTCAGCCCACCACATGTCCTTTGCATTGTGTTCCTTGCTATGGGCCTGAATGTGCCATCTGCTGAGATACAGACTCTGGGTATTTAGTGCAGAGAAGCCTACCGCCTGAACAAAAATAAACAGAATCCCTGGAGGCAGATGCTAGACAGGTTCACAAGTCACAGTGTACAGACAGGGAACCCAAACCTTTACTAAATACAAAACTTGATGAAAACTTCTTGTAGAACATGTGACCTGTTGGTAATTATCTTCTCAGTGTAGACAATGTTATGAGAAATGCCATTCACAATTATTCTAGTAGGAAATAGATTTTGTAAAGAGCAACAATTAGAAGTTTTAGACATTTTATGAAATTTATAAGATCTCTTAGGATTGATAGTTACATCTTTAGTTATGAGAATGCCTCTACTTTCAGATCAAATGTGTTATTCCATAGTTATTGGATGGGACTCTCAACAACAGATCAGTCTGTAATGGTTAATCTAATTCCATTATCTGAATTCTGTTGTACTATGTAATCTTAAGGGTAAAAATGATGAGGACATTTTCCTGTGGTTTCTAAGAATATATAGATTCAGGCAAATGATAGCAACAGGGATTTAAGTAAATCTGACTCTGCCCAATAGATCGTGTATATTTTAAAATGTGAAAGCTTTCTCTTTATCCTTCAGAAAAGCAAGCAATAATTTTCACTACAAATTGTTTCTCCTGCACATTTGTCTATAAGTTTATATTTTTGGATATTAGCAACAGTGCAAGGACTTGGCAGAATAGATCCAAAAATCAATTTGAAAACAACAAAAACAATGGAGGTCTGGTTTAGGGAATAAAGCAGCGAAGGTGAGTTGTCAGCAAGGAAGAGTGCTCTTTCCTTGCAAAGGCAGTTGCCCGATCCACATCATTGTCACTCGCTGAGGAAACGTGGAAACTGACCAGAGGGTGGCTGGGTCTCAAGTGATACCCTGGCTCCTCAGGAATTGTGACTGATATTCAAAAAAGCCCCTCCACAGAGCCATTCACAATTCTCAGAGATAGAAAAACACTTATTTTCTTTATCATTTGTTGAAAATTTAATTAGTTGCAATTCATTTCCCTTAAACAAAGCTGTGTTCAACTAATTCTATGCCTGGGAAAAGTAGGCATTTTAATTAGGTTTTGTATCT
Source organism: Nanger dama (assembly GCA_917880005.1). Lineage (NCBI taxonomy): Eukaryota > Metazoa > Chordata > Mammalia > Artiodactyla > Bovidae > Nanger > Nanger dama. Next base: position 56,099,161 of record CAKJTW010000006.1, on the reverse strand, counting down.
TATTGGTTTTAAGGCCAATAAGGATACATCAAAAGCACCCCAGGTGGAGCTAGTGGTAAAGAACCTGCCTGCCAATGCAGGAGACATAAGAGACCCTGGTTCAATCCCTGGGCTGGGAAGAGCCCCTGGAGGAGGACATGGGAACCCACTCCAGTATTCTTGCCTGGAGAATCCCAAGGCAGGAGGAGCCTGGAGGCTACAGTTCATAGGGTCGCAAAGAGACATGACTGAAGCAAGGTAGCATGCATGTATGCACACAAAGATAAATCAAAGATGGCGAAAGGTATTCAATGAAAATGTTACCTTAAAAGCCTAGCATCATAAAGATTTGACTTGTTTGAGATTTTAAATATTATCTCACATACTAACATCTTCCACTGAAGAAACCAAGATCAAGCCGGTTGATATCATTTGTCAAAAGCTTATTATAGCTTCCCTTGGTGGCTCAGAGGGTAGAGTCTGCCTGCAATGCAGAAGACCCGGGTTTGATCCCTGGGTTGGAAAGATCCCTTGGAGAAGGAAATGGCAACCCTAATATTCTTGCCTGGAGAATTCCCATGGGCAGAGGAGCCTGGCGAGTGTAGTCCATGGGGTCACAAAGAGTCAGACATGAAGGAATGACTTTCCTTTCACTTTCATGTTCATGAAACAACAGTTGACATGATAATGAAACTATCACATATACTCACCCATTTATTCTCCAGTCCACACACAGGTGTGTGTCTCATGTAGATATTGTATATCTTAAATGCCATATAGGTATAGATTCAAGCCATACTGAACTCCTGTATCAAACAAGACAACCTCCATGCACTGTAATAGATTCATCTGTTTGGTAGAAGACTCAAGTTCATTTGCCCATTGAAACTGCAGATTGCAGTACATTCATTTGAAAGCCTTCTAAAAATGAATTTGTTATAAAGGGTGTGTTGATGAAAGTCTCCCAGCTTCAAATATAGAAAACTTTAAGTGTATCTGTTTTTAATATCCTTAAATCCAGCTACACATAATAACTTCAGTAGTGTAACTGAAATGAGTGATCATCAGAAGATTTGTTGACCTGCTTCATCGGGTGGAGAGGATTTGAAATGGGAAGAAGCAGTTTTCATAAGATAAATTAACAGTTTGTTCTGACCATTTGAGAAAAGAAACTTTTTCTTCTTATAATCCGTACTCAGTGACATCTGCCGGTGGGAGAGAGGATTTACATAGTTTTCTGGTGTGTTCACCTAATGGAGTTGAACTAAATAACAGTGGATTAAATTTTGTCTTCATATTTTGTCATTATTTCCATTTTTCTGCTTCACTTGTTTATTGTGCCTTTGGTTTAGTGTGAGGAGTTGATATTTTAAGACTGTGCTGATGAAGAGGAACTAAAAAGCCTCTTGATGAACGTGAAAGAGAAGAGGGAAAAAGTTGGCATAAAGCTCAACATTCAGAAAACTAAGATCGTAGCATCCGGTCCCATCACTTCATGGCAAATAGATGGGGAAGCAGTGGAAACAGTGTCAGAGTTTATTTTGGGGGCTCCAAAATCACTGCAGATGGTGACTGCAGCCATGAAATTAAAAGATGCTTGCTCCTTGGAAGGAAAATTATGACCAACCTAGATAGCATATTAAAAAGCAGAGATATTACTTTGCCAACAAAGGTCTGTCTAGTCAAGGCTATGGTTTTTCCAGTAGTCATATATGGATGTGAGAGTTGGACTGTGAAGAAAGCTGCGCGCCGAAGCATTGATGCTTTGGAACTGTGGTGTTGGAGAAGACTCTTGAGAGTCCCTTGAACTGCAAGGAGATCCAACCAGTCCATTGTAAAGGAGATTAGTTCTGGGCGTTCTTTGGAAGGACTGATGCTAAAGCTGAAACTCCAATACTTTGACCATCTCGTGTGAAGAGCTCACTCACTGGAAAAGACTGATGCTGGGAGGGATTGGGGGCAGGAGGAGAAGGGGATGACAGAGGATGAGATGGCTGGATGGCATTACTGACTTGATGGACATGAGTTTGAGTGAATTCTGGGAGTTGGTGATGGACAAGGAGGCCTGGCATGCTGCAGTTCACGGGGTCACAAAGAGTCAGACACGAATGAGCGACTGAACTGAATGGATGTAAGATGAGTTTTAAAAAATTCACTTTTAGTATTTATCAATACTTTTCTTTGCTATGTACTGCATTCAACTTGTTACCATGGGCTCAGGAAGAAGTCAGACTTCTACAGACTGCCTTCATACTCAAAAGAAAATCATTTGTACCCATACTTATTCTGGCTTTTCAGATTTAGGCAAGTGGACTTATGTCCTTAGTTCTAGACAACACTTCAAGGGAGTTTCAAGTTGAATTCTTCCAGCGGGGAGATATTCAACAAATGGACTCATGATATTTTTGTACTCAAGAGAATGTGGGTGGATAATACTAGGACCACTTATCTTGGAACAACTGTTTATAGTTTATTAAGTAAATATTCCCATCTTGTGAAATGTGTTGTTATGTCCATTTTACAGATGTGGAAAACTGAGAGATAATTTCTTAGATGGTGTAATTAGGATTCCATGGCAGTTGTTTTCTCTCCAGACCGAGTGTCTACTCTAGGACATGGGTTATGTCCTAGCCACCTCCTTGGCTAGCTTTGTAATGCTACCTTTCAAATTTTAATCAGTGCAGAGGAATCACTTATCAGTCTTGTTAAATGCAGATTCTGATTCTGACTAAGGCCTAGAATTCTGCACTTCTACCAAATTCCCATCCTTTGGCGCCTGAGATTCCACGCTTGTTGCAAGTTCCCTGGCTCCTGTGCACAGCACACATCTGGTAGTAAGGCACTTGGGAGTCCCCTGTCAACCAGTGGTGGATCGTGGCCCAATCCTGCTGCAGTGGTCATTGTCCACTTCATTATCATTAACCACTTCTCCTTGGAAAATATACCTGTAGGGAAGAGTGTATGTATCATTGTGCCTGTGTGTGCATGCTCAGTCACTTCAGTTGTTTTCAACTTTTTGCCACCAGCCCACCAGGCCCTCTGTCCATGGGATTCTCCAGGCCAGAATACTAGAATGGGTTGCCATGCCCTCCTCCAGGGGATATTCTTGACCCAGGGATGGAACCTGCATCACCTGCGTCTCCTGCTTTGCATGCAGATTCTTTACCACTGAGCCACTGGGGCAGCCCCATGTATCTTTGTAATACACCTTAAATCTTGAGATGAATATATCTTAAATTATAAGAGTATCAATACACAGAAATCATTCTGTTTACAAATACCCATTTTATAAAGTAACATACTTCAAAAACAAATTTATGGTTACCAAAGAAGAAACGTTCGGGTGAGGGATAAATTAGGAGTTTGGGATTAACGTGTACATACTACAATGTATAAATCAGATAGTCAACACGGACCCAGTATATAGCACAGGGAACACTACTCGATTTTTTGTAATAACTTACGTGGGAAAGAATGGGAAAAAGAATGGATAAATATCCCTTCTTTTATGTATATAAGAAACTTAATCACTTAGCTATACACCTGAAACTAACACAGCATTTTAAATCAACTATGGGAAGTGAAAACAGTAGTCACTCAGTCCTGTCTGACTCTTTGCTACCCATGTACTGTAGCCTACCAGTCTCCAATGTTCATGGAATTCTCAAGGCAAAAATACTAGTCAGTAGCCAGTCCCTTCTTTAGGTGATCTTCTTGACCCAGGAATCGAATCTGGGTCTCCTGCATTGCAGATAGACTCTTTACTGTCTGAGTCACCAAGAAAGCCCAAATCAGTGATAATCCAATATAAAATAAAAATTAAATTTAAAAAATATTCATTTTACAAAGCAGCACAGCAGGGCTGTGTTTAAAGTGGGCCTCATACCTGGCAAACCATGTTCTGCAGAAGCCTTGTATCCCAGGTGACTGAAAATGAAAATGAAAAATGAAATGAAAATGAAAATGAAAAATGCCTTTTCAGTCTTTATATTGTGTGTTTTTGCTCAGTTTATGCAACCAAACTGGAGCTTGATTGGTTTAAAGGGCCTGACCTCCATGGCTGTACCCTAAGTAGCTGGATCTCAATCCATAGTCTCTGGGAGCATTTCACTTAACTGGAATAAAACCCAACCCAGCAGGGTTTGCATTAGCATATGCTTTTGTAACAGTTCGGAGACATCCTAAACTCAGAGATCAAAACTATTTATGATTGGTCATGAGAGTAGCTAAGCTAAGCTAAGGCAGCTCCAGATTGCTAGAGAGTGAATTTTACCAAGAATAAAAATTTCAGAAACACCAGGACTCCTTAGCCCTGCAGCCATGCTGAGCTTTGCCTGCTGAGCAGTAATGCCTTTGGCTTTCCTTCTTTGCAGGGAGGATCCAGAGGGGGAGGTTAATTGCAGAAGAAGAGTGCTAGGTGCGGAATGGAGTTAGATGGATGCTGTGGTTTCTGGCAGACCGCCAAGTCTGTGGCTGGCCTGCTGTCAGCCCCACATCTGCATCCCTGAGAGGCCAGCACCAATGGGCAGGTGTGTAATTAACATCATGAGGACATGTGGAGACCAGGGAAGCTGATGCCTTACAAAATGAGGTAAGGCGCTTTCCCAAAATGAGAGACCTCAGGCTTAGGTAGGTCCTTGGTCCTCTGTTGCTGGGAATGGGATATGCTGTGGACAGAAGAGTTTACCTGTATCTAGCAATAGGGGGCTGGTACTAACGCATGCCAAGGAACACAAATGGAGAGAGTCAACTCTGTCACCCAGATAATGCATCTGAATAAAGTATCTCAGTTTTTAGTTTCCATCTTCATTGAGGATGGGGAGGTAAAGTGGTGCTATTTTTACACTATCTGAAGTTAAATAAAACTTTACATATATTTCATAATTTATGAGCCTCCTTTTAGGTACTTTTGACATTCATTTCTCAGTTTTAACAGTTTAAATTCTCTCCATACAGTAATGACTTTTTTGTGTGTTGGGAGCATATGCACTAAGCTGTATGATAGCTAATAACACCTTTTCCCCATGCTTATAACTTGTTGTGAACTGCCAGCCAGGAAGCCAAGTCTTGACCAAAGCCAGGTTTTACTTGATCCACATAATTATTAATTTTTTTAAAAAAATTCAGTTGTGAAAATTTAAAACTTATGCACTTTCCTATGAAAAGTCAGGTTTCCAATGGCTCTTGAGACGTGACGACTTGTCATCATGGGATTTAAGTGGCAGTGTGACTGCCAGGGATGGGGACTCAGTAGCAGCACACTGCTTTAAGCTGGGATGCATCTCCAGTTTGCTCCAGACCACACCATTCATAGGGCCAGTCCTCTGCTCTCTCTGATGCCTATATTTGAGTTTGTGACCTCCATGCCAAGTGGCCTTTGCAAAAGTTTGAGACCATGTGAGTATACCCAGGTGAAGTTCAGTGTAGCCAATGACTTTCAAGGGAGTTGAGGGTACTCCAAACTAGTCCAAATCAGGTATACATGCAAAACCTTGCTTCTGACTTCTGACACCAAGCAAGAGAATTACAGGTGTATGTTTAAGTTCTCTGGAAGGAAGAGTCTAGTAAGAGAGGTTAGGACTAGCTCTGGGAGGCTGCAAGTCCAAAATAATAGTGTTTTAAACAGCAGAGTGGCATATCTTTGACCCTTGTAGAAGTCTAAACAGGTAGTTCTCAGTTGATATGGGTGTCCCACAACCATCAGAGACCCAAGAGCCTCATTGCGAGGCCTCTGCTCTATAAACTGAACTGTGCTCCATCTCTGGCCCCCACATTCACATCCTAGCTGGCAGGAAAGAGGACAAACAGAGAAAGCCATACCTTCTGCTTTGAAGGAAACCTTGACGAAGCTGCATGCATCATTTCTGCCTACATCCCATTGGCCAGAACTAAGTGACATAGTGACAGCAAGGAACCCCAAGAAAAGTCTTTATTCTGAGTGAAGACTCTTCCCAGCAAAGAGTTCTAGCAAAGGATGAGCAAGGAGAAAACAATCTCTGCTGAGTCTTTGCAATTCTAAAATTTCCCAGAGAATTGCACTTGGTGGACATGAGGTAAATGTTAAAAGAGAAAGGGAGGGAAAGCATCAAACCTCGGTGGCCCCTTCTATCCTGATTGTCCACAAGCCAGTGAAATTGCTGTGAACTCTGTATATGTCACTCACTCCTTTTTTCTCATTTCTTTTTTTTTTTTAATTGGAGTATAGTTGTTTTACAATGTTGTGTTAGTTTCTGCTGCATGACGAAGTGAATCAATGTCTGTATACATATATGCCCTCCCTCTTGGGCCTCCCTTATCCCACCATGTAAGTTACCACAGAGCATGGAGCTGAGCTCCCTACTCTACACAGTAGCTTCCCACTGGCTCTCTCTGTCACATAGAGCAGTGTACTTACATCAGGCCCAGTCTCCCAGTTCATTTGCCCAAGCCCCCACCAGCCACATGTCCATTTCCTACTTCTGTGTCTCTATTCCTGCCCTGCACATAGGTTCATCTGTACCATTTTTCTAGATTCCACTTATATATGTTAATATACAATATATATGTATACATATGTTTTTTTTTTTCTGACTTCCTTTACTCTATATGACAAAATAATAAATGTAGGGTTCCATTCTGTGTGAAACAGTTTACAAAAGTTAAATGTATATAAAACTTTTGAACTGTAAACATTTTTGAACTTTACTGTAATAAATCTGTATGATAACAAACCTACTAATACGTGTGATTTTGTTTAAAGTATCTTTAATATTAATTTCTCATTGTGATACTAATTTCTCTTATAAATGCTTTCTTCTCTGCAATCACCCTGTTTATTTTTACAGTCTAGCTTTATTAAGGCTTTTGAAGGCTAAGTTGAAGATCTCTCTTGGTAAATGACACATTGCACTTGGGAAATATGTGGTTTATTTTCAGTTATCTTTCAGCGTTGATTTCTAACATAATTCCACAGTGATAAGAACACAAACTCTGTGTGATTTCAATATTTTCAGACCATGAAGACTTTGCACCTTGTTTTATGTCCCTGGATACGTTACAGTGTCTCCTAGTGTATAGTCTTTGGGAACTTGAATAGAATTGTATCCTACTGCTATGTGAAAATTGTATAATTCTTAATTATGTTGAATTGGTTTACAATGCTTTTCAGATCTGCTATATTCTTCTACTTATTTATTTCTTCATTCTATTAACTTTTGAGAGTTTAATGTTGAAACTCCAACTAAAAATCTTAATTTATCTACTTAAAAAATAATTGTAATATATATATAGATGATAACACTCTAATGGCAGAAAGCATAGAGAAACTAAAGAGCCTCTTGAGGAGAGTGAAAGAAGAGAGTGAAAAAAGCTGGCTTAAAATTCAACATTAAAAAAACTGAGATTGTGGCATCCCGTCCCGTCAGTTCATTTCAGTTGCTCAGTGGTGTCTGACCCTTTGCAACCCCATGAACCACAGCACACCTGGCCTCCCTGTCCATCACCAACTCCTGGAGTTTACCCAAACTCATGTCCATTGAGTTGGTGATGCCATCCAACCATCTCATCCTCTGTCATCCCCTTCTCCTCCTGCCCTCAATCTTTCCCAGCATCAGGGTCTTTTCAAATGAGTCAGCTCTCTGCATCAGGTGGCCAAAGTATTGGAGTTTCAGCATCAGTCCTTCCAATGAACACTCAGGACTGATCTCCTTTAGGATGAACTGGTTGGATCTCCTTGCAGTTCAAGGGACTCTAAAGAGTCTTATTCTAAAGCATCAATTTTTCTGCACTCAGCTTTCTTTAATAGTCCAACTCTCACATTCTGTCCCATCATTTCATGGCAAATAGATGGGGAATAAGTGTAAATAGTGATGGATTTTACTTTCTTGGGCTTCAAAATTACTGCAGATTGTGACCACAGCCATGAAATTAAAAGATGCATGCTTCTTGGAAGGAAAGCCATGAAAAACCTAGACAGCATTTAGGTTTGTCTTGTCTAAGCTATGGTTTTTCCAATAGTCACATACAGATGGGAGAATTGGACCATAAAGAAGGCTGAACACAGAAGAATTGGTATTTTCAAAGTGTGGTGCTGGAGAAGACTCTTGAGAGTCCCCTGGACTGCAAGGATATCAAACCAATCAATCATCAAGGAAATCAACCCAGAATATTCTTTGGAAGGACTGATGGTGAAGCTGAGGCCCCAGTAATTTGGCCACCTGATGTGGCGAGCTGACTCACTGGAAAAAAATCCTGATGCTGAGAAAGACTGAGGGAAGGAGAAGTGGGTGACAGCATCACCGACTCAAGTTTGAACATGAGTTTGTGCATACTCAAAGAAGCCGTGAAGGACAGGGAAGGCTAGCGTGCTGCAGTCTGTGAGGTCACAAAGAGTCCAACATGACTCAGCAACTGAACAGCACTATGTAACCTTGTTCTGTATTTTCCAACTCTCCTGTAAATGTGTTGTCATACTTTCATAATTTCAAAAAAAAAAAAAAAATAGGAGAGGAGACCATCTTCTTTTTAGAAACAACACTTAATTATATTGTTGTCTTGCTTTTCTTTTAATCCAAAAGAAAGAAAAACTGAAACATAACTCTGAAAATTTGAAATTAAATCTTTGCTCCTAATAGTCACTTTATGCAAACTATTGCAGATGCAACTAATTGATTAATTGTTTCCCAGTTGGGAACAGGGAGTACAATCTTTATTTTGTTGTTGAATAAAAGTATCCTACAATTTGCCCTGAATTAACTTATTGCAAAACACCATTAAAATGTACTGGGTGTGCTTTGGTTTCTTGGAAGAATAAGAGACTTTTTTAAAAGCATAATTGCTAATTAAAGGAGGTCTCTCAGCTTCCGAGGAGTTAGTATTTGAGAGTGGCCTTGGATCTCCAGATAGTCTAGGCTTTGACAGTGAAGATGAGGACAGACTCACTTGGCATCTGTGCCCTGTGCATCCATCCCTCCTTTTCATTTTGAGTTTACATTCCCATGCTACCCAAGTTAGGGAACATGGAAGAATTTAAGGGGCAAGTGTTGCAGCCCATGTTCTAGGCACTGGATTTCTCTTGTCTATTCATCATGTCACTCTTATCAGCATCCACTCACAAGCAAACAAAGGAAAGGACCAACGTTTGGAACCAGACTTCGGCTCTTAGGAAAACTACATTTGGACAATAAACTCTGGGGATTTGTTTTATATGTTTAGGAGAGTGCTTTCTTCCTATCTCAGTAGGTAAAGAACCTGCCTGCAATGCAGGAGACCTGGATTTGATCCCTGGGTTGAGAAGATCCCCTGGAGAAGGAAATGGCAACCTACTCCAGTATTCTTGCCTAGAGAATCCCAGGGACAGAGAAGCCTGGCAGGGCTCGACAGTCCATGGAGAATTGGACATGACGTAGCAACTGAACCACCACTACCAGGATAATTTTATTCTGTGAGCCACAAAATGGGGAAAATGTGATCCAAGGATCACCTTTCTAGAGAGCTAATACTGTTCCTGATTTTAAGGAAACAAAAGAAAGCAATAGCATGCCTTTTATACTGAAAATGAAAAAAAAAAAGAAAACTGATTAAATATGTGCAGTGAGTAGTTTCTAGAAGCAGTAGTTTAATTTCCTTCCTCTTCCCCAGCATCTGTAAGGGTAACCTTGTCATTCTCAACATCTGCTCTGTGGATTCTCTTGAGAGCTGTAATAGAATACTGGGTCTTCTTGTCATTCTGTGAAATAAGTTATTTTCAAAGAAGGAGATTAAGGGCACTCCATAGAAAGTGTTATAATACCAGAATAGGTCTTTTCAAGTTTCAGTTTTTAAATCCCAAATGATAGTCCTTAAGCCCAGTTTTCAGAAGAGAAAACTGAGGGTTGGAAGGTGTTGGTGGCTGGCTCAAGGTCACATGAGAGATGGTGGAGGGGAGGTGGCAGAACCCTCATTTCTGATTCAGGGCTTTCTACTGTCTTGAGGGAACAGTTTCTGCTATATTGTTTTGATGTTTACAGTGATTCTTTCTTAATTTTATTTTTTAAAATTAGAGGATAACTTGAAGTAAGTATAATAATTTTGTGTTGGCTTCTGCTATACAACAATGTGAATCATTAATAACTATATATTATTTGTGTGCATGTGTGTGTGAGTCGTTCAGTTCGTGTCCAACTTTTTTCATCCCCATTGATTATAGCTCGCCAGACTCCTCTGTCCATGGAACTGTCTACGCAAGAATACTGAAGTGGGTTACCACTTCCTTCTCCAAGGGATCTTCCCAATCCAGGGATCAAACCCGGGTCTCTGGCATTGAAGGCAGACTCTTTACCGTCTGCGCCACCAGGAAAGCCCCACTGTGTATACATATGTCCCTCCCTCTTGAGTCTTTCTCCCACTCCCCCATCCCTCCCTTCTGGGTCATCACAGAGCACCAGGCTGAGCTCCCTCTGTCACCCAGCAGCTCCCCACCTGCTTGCTGTCTGTCTTACACAGGGGAGCGTCTGTTTGTCAGTGCTCCTCTCTCACTTCGTCCCACCCTCTCCTTCCCCAGCTGTGTTCACAGGTCCATTCTCTATGTCTGTGTCTTTATTCCTGCCTTACAAATAGGTTCATCAGTACCATTTTTCTAGATTCTATACATGTGTGTGTGCTAATATGTGTTGTTTTTTTCTTTCTGACTTACTTCACTCTGTATAACAGACTCTAGTTTCATCCACATCATTATAAATGACTCAATTTTGTTTCTTTTTATGCCTGAGTAATATATCATTGTATATTTGTACCACATCTTCTTTATCTATTCATCTGTTGATGGACATATAGGTTGCATCTGTGTCCTAGCTATTGTAAATAGGGCTGAAGTGAACACTGGCATACGTGTGTCTTTTTGAATTATGGTTTTCTCAATCTATATGCCAAGTAGTGGACATTGCTGGGTCAAATGGTAGTTCTGTGCTTAGTTTTTTTTTAAAGAATCTCCATATTCTTCTCCACAGTGGCTGTATCAATTTACATCTCCACCAATGATGCAAAAAGGTTCCCTTTTCTCCACACCCTCTCCTGCACTTTTTGTGTGTAGATTTTGTGATGATGGCCATTCTGACCAGTGTGAGGTGATGTCTCATTGCAGTTTTGATCTGCATTTCTCTAACAATTAGTGATGTTAAACATCTTCCCAAGTACCTCTTGGCCATCTGTATGTCTTCTTTGGAGAAATGTCTATTTAAGTCTACCACCCATTTTTTTTTAATTGAGTTGTTTTTTAAAATTTTTTTTTTAATTGAGCTCCATGAGCTGTTTGTACATTTTTGGAGATTAATCCTTTGTCTGTTGCTTCATTTCCAAATATTTTCTCCTATCCTGAGGGTTGTCTTTTCATCTTGTTTATGATGAGTCAAGTGTGAAAGAGAAACATTACAAATTATTTTTGTTCTGAAGGAGTCCATATGACTGCCAACTCAGCAGGTTGTGTCTCTTCCAGGCATAGAAACAGTCTTACCTTTTAGCTATGTGCTAATGACCATCCAGCTGTTTTGTAAGGGAATTAGGTCCTTGGGAGCTCTTTGGTTAGAAGATGTTATTTTAAGTGCCAGAGAACCTTGGATACAACTAGAAATGGAGATCTTCCAACCCAAACGCTCATTTCACAAATGAAACCCTGACCACGGAGGTGTACTCACCTTTCCCCAGCCCCACTGCCAAGCGCTACACCAAGCCCTGTTCTGGGGTGTCTCTTTATGCTCTTAAGCCATTTTCGTGCTTAAAGGAATACAGATAGGTTTGTCAACCAACAAATGTGTCTCAGAAAGGTTTTTAAATCTTCCCTAAATCTAAATAATTTTTACCTGGAAGAGTTTTTAATAATGATATATATATTATTTGGAAGAATTTTTACTTAACAATTAACATATTTTTAATCAGCATAATCCATGCAACAAGCCTCTTCTTTATCTTCTTTTTCCCTTGTTTTCTCTTTTGTTTAAAGCACCTCTAAAGTATCACAGCAGTATTTTTGAAGTATCTGCTGAGAAGCATCATGATACTGTGTTTGTGCAAAGCTACAATACAGACTCTTTGCATTTAGGAATGCAGCCCTGTTAGCCTAACATCTTCCCACCCTAGCAGGGTTCATTGTATTGTCCACCCCGTATTTTGTGGCACATAGGTCACTTGTTCTTGCAAGGTTCCCCGTCATAGACTGTAGCAAGTCCCTTCTGCAGGGTCTAGTATGTGAATACACCTGCCTTGCCTTACCTTGCATGATGGATGAAAAGTGGTACTTAAAACATCCTGGACTTAGGACAGTGTTTGGCACCTGTTGCTCAATACATATTTTTGAATGAATGCATGAACATTGCTGTCTCGATTTTGCTGGTTTTCCCATCTCTGAATTTGAGTCAATAGCATTTGAGCCTCCCTGACTGAACCCTTAGTGCCTTGCTTCTGTTACAAGTGCCAGGGTTATATGAGTCTCCTGGATTCTGTCAGCATGTCAAGGAATATTTTAGTTGCTTGGATACCAGAAAACTGTAAGGATGGTGATCTGTAGCCTTGATGCCATAATAATTCTGAGAGATTCAGAGCCATTTCTGCCCATCAGCGCATGAGCCTCTCTAAATAAACTTCCTAGAATCAAGACAATTGCTGCACCCTCGCAAATGACTTCTTGTCACCATGGCAACACACTTGCTCTCTTGCCAGCCCCACCCGGTTCCCAATCAGCACAGAACCACTGACTTAATAAAGCCTGACAAACTTAAACAACAGGGATTTCTTGCTTTAAGAACAAGATCTTTATTAATTCATAACCAGAGTGGCCAGAACTATGTGTTGCTATTTCACTGACCCTGCCTGGCATTCAGGAAAAAATATCCCCACCATGATCTATTTCTGCTGGCTCTTCTCAGCTCAGCTCTTCCATTTCCTAAAGTCAGCCAATTAATTGATCAATTAAGGGGAGAAATTTAACTATTTGGACACTAAATAGGAAATTGTTGTTTTGTCTTTTTAGAGGGGAATTTCTCAATCTTGGCCAGTCCACATAGGGTGGTGGGTGAGCAAGGAAGTCCCAGACATGGGTGTCTTTCCTCTCTACCTCTAGTTGGAGTATCTTGTATATTTGCTTCTGGTTGATAGTAATGCTCAAAATTCTCCAAGCCAGGCTTCAGCAATATGTGAAGGGTGAACTTCCAGATATTCAAGGTGATTTTAGAAAAGGCAGAGGAACCAGAGATCAAATTGTCAACATTCGCTGGATCATGGAAAAAGCAAGAGAGTTCCAGGAAAAAAAAAAAAAAAAAGATCTATTTCTGCTCTATTGACTATGCCAAAGCCTTTGACTGTGTGGATCACAATAAACTGTGGAAAATTCTGAAGGAGATGGGAATACCAGACCACCTTACCTGCCTCTTGAGAAACCTATATGCCGGTTAGGAAGCAACAGTTAGAACTGAACATGGAACAACAGACTGGTTCCAAATAGGAAAAGGAATATGTCAAGGCTGTATATTGTCACCCTGCTTATTTAACTTTTCTGCAGAGTACATCATGAGAAACACTGGGCTGGATGAAGCAAAAGCTGGAATCAAGATTTCCAGGAGAAATATCAATAACCTCAGATATACAGATGACACCACCCTTATGGCAGAAAGTGAAGAGGAACTAAAGAGCCTCTTGATGAAAGTGAAAGAGGAGAGTGAAAAAGTTGTGTTGAAGCTCAGCATTCAGAAAACTAAGATCATGGCATCCAGTCCCATCAGTTCATGGGAAATAGATGGGGAAACAGTGGAAACAGTGGCTGACTTTATTTTTTTGAGCTCCAAAATCACTGCAGATGGTGATTGCAGCCGTGAAATTAAACGATGCTTTCTCCTTGGTAGGAAAGTTATGACCAACCTAGACAGCATGTTAAAAAGCAGAGACATTACTTTGTCAACAAAGGTCCATCTAGTCAAGGCTATGTTTTTTCCAGTACTCATGTATGGATGTAAGATTTGGACTATAAAGAAAGCTGAGCCCTGAAGAAATGATACTTTTGAACTGTGGTGTTGGAGAAGACTCTTGAGAGTCCCTTGGACTGCAAGGAGATCCAAGCAGTCCATCCTAAAGGAAATCAGTCCTAGGTGTTCATTGGAGGGACTGATATTGAAGCTGAAACTCCAATATTTTGGCCACCTGATGCGAGGAGCTGACTCATTTGAAAAGACCCTGATGTTGGGAAAGATTGAGGGCAGGAGGAGAAGGGAATGACAGAGGATGAGATGGTTGGAGGACATCACTGACTCAATGGACATGAGTTTGAGTAAACTCCAGGAGTTGGTGATGGACAGGGAGGCCTGGTGTCCTGCGGTTCATGGGGTCACAAGAATTGGACATGACTGAGCGACTGAACTGACTGTCTAATGGCCTCTTGTCTGAGACTACACAGGCCCCTTCTATGCCTCAGTGAACTTGGTTATAGTCTACAAGGGCCACCCTTGTCCACATGGGGAAGAGAGGTGGGTTGAGACTGGAGGTCCCTTGTGTTGGACAAGGCTCTCTCTACAGTTGATTAAAGACAGACACAGCTGAAGAGGTCCCTGAAAATGATGATTGCATCAAAGGTTCTGGCAGTAACTATCCACCTTTCAGTCTCCCAGCCTGGCACTGAGAAAGAATGTCACGCCCCTGAGCAGAAACAGCCCTCACTAAACAGATGCAACCAAAGCAAATCATTCAGTATCTTCCATTTCTTACAAGATCAGCTCCCACCCATGACCTGGCTCTGCTCATAGCCTCCCCTCCCACTCATCTCATCACTGTCTGCTTATAGTCCTTTCCCCTACTCTGAGGAGTTGTATGTTTCCTAATTTTCTGTTTTTTTGTTGTTTTTTTTTTCCCCCACGCATCTGGGCTTTTATTTCACTGTCTCATTGACCTGGAATGATCTCTTTTCTTCCCTTTCTGTTCATCCTCTAAACATACTCTAAATGTTCAACAACAGGACAAGGGATAAATGAACTATAATATGTGGTAGTTAAAGTGGTTTGACACTCATTCACCCTTTCAGGGCCAAGGCACTGATCCCTCTCTTGTCTGAAAGGTTGGCTACAGACTGTTCACAGCTGAGTCCCTCTGCCAGGAAAGATGTGGGTTGAAGAAAGCTGTCTTACCCTAGGAATTATCAGCCGACATTCAGTGACTATTTGCATACAAGGATACAGAGGGTTGGCCCCTTTGCCTCTGTCAATTGAAAAAAAAAAAAAAGCTCAGTGTAACTGCATGCTCAGTCGCGTTGGACTCTTTGTGACCCTATGAGCTGTAGCCCGCCAGAATACTGGAGTGGCAAAATACTGGAGTGTGTTGCCATTTCCTCCTCCAGGGGATCTTCCCAAGCTGGAGTCGAACCTGTGTCTCCTGCATATCCTGCATTGCGGGTGGATTCTTTACCGCTGAGCCACCAGGAAGCCTGTACAATGTGAGAGTTGTAAATTAAGTACTATTTGGGACAAAATGAGGAGTATAGCCAGGAGACAGCCCCTCAGATAACTCTGAGGAACTGCTCCAAGGAAGTGGTGTGTATGGGGGCAGGATCAGCATATATGTTATTTTGGTGAAGGGAGTATGTGCACATGTTTTTGCAGAAGGTTGCTGCTAGTCACCAGGAGCATATGTCTCCTTTAATGATTTCAGTGCTTTTCTAGATATAAGAAAATACAAGACATTGGACTCACAAAACTTCCTGAAAATATCTACAAGAAGACCTGTTCTGCCAGTTTTTCCTGGAGCACTGAGTGACTCATTCTTGATCTCCACCCAGAACTCCTTTGAGGGTGTGTTGAAGGTCAGCAAACACATTGGCTAGTGACTTTATCCTTGTAGGAGCAGATGGCAAGTGACAGTTGTGGCTTGGCAGCTCTGCTCGTCATAACTCTGAAGGACCCAGCTAAACTCCCCATAGGATGGGCTGAGGCCTCCATTGCAGCTGCATCACTTTCCAAGCTCTGTCTCTGCCCTGTCCTGCTTCCCTCAGTGCTTTATATGCAGCCTTCTGAGAGTTCTCTCCAGTGAAACTTCCAACCTGCAAACCTCATCTCAGAGACTGTTTCCAGGTAACCCTAAAACATAGCAAATCTAGAGTGAAATCATACATAACCATTAAAACTTTAAATTCTGAATTAAAGAATGGTTAATAAATAGGAAACTGCTTGGGGTAATGTAATAAATATGAAAGCATGAGGCAAAACTCTGCATGCAATATGTCCCTTACTTAAGAATCTATATGAAGAAAGGAGAGAGAATGGGAGCAAAGAGAAAAGTGAATAATTTCAGGAAGACTTACTCCTAGAATTAAAATAGTGTCTACCTCTGGAATTTTATTTCAGTTTTGCTTGTTTTAAATATTCTACAATGAGCAAATAATCATTAGAAAACCTAAGTAAGTTATTTAACAATTAAAGAAAGTCATATTACTAAAGGAATCACCAGGACACAAAACCCCAAACCAGAAGTTTACCTAATCCATCTTTTGAGGACAAATGAAAAGCTTTCCCTTACAGGATCCCTCTTTAGATATCCTGTTTGTGGTTTAGTTGCTAAGTGTCTGATTCTTGCAGCCCTGTGGATTCTAGCCTGCAAGGCTCCTCTATCCCTGGGATTCTCCAGGTAAGAATACTGAAGTGGGTTTCATTTCCTTCTCCAGGGGATCTTCCTGACCCAGGAATCAAACCCGAGTCTCCTACATTGCAGGCAGATTCTTCACTGACTGAACTATGAGGGAAGCCCTTCAGAAATCCTTCAGAAATCCTGGGGTTGACTACTGACTACTTCCTTATTTTGTTTTGGTTTTTTTTTTTGAGAAGCCAATTCTCTGTATTTAATGATTCCTTCTTTTTCTAGGCAAATCTGCCTCTGTCTATATATGTGTCTGTCATTATCCTTCACCACATGGTGTTGCAAATATTTAAATTTATCTCATATTGCGCCAAAGGTCTCTTGAGGGCAGAAGACAGTGTCCCTATGCGTAGGGCATGGTCTCTGCAGTGTGAACACACAGTGTGTTTTCCTGAATGAACGAATGAATAAATGAAATTGTCTTTGGAGTGGAGACTGGAAGAATCCAGCATTTGATTGGATTGGGGACAAACTAATGAAAGTAATGATGTAAAAAGAAGCATTGAAAGCCTAATTAACATTTTGGATTTCATCAGTATAAAAGACTATGAAATGAGAGGCCCTCCCTGCGCCCGTGCTTCTCTGCTGTGCTTCACAAAGAAGCTGAAAGAAGCTGACATTGCCACTGTGGCTTTGAGGCTTTCATGATAAGCATCAGTTTGATTTTAGAAGGAAAATGAGAAATGCCATTCAGGGATGAATATTCTGTTCAACTTTACAATAATCATTTTTTTTTTCTAATCATTCAATTAAAAAAAAAAACCCCACACACCAGTGTTCTTACTGGAGAAATTTTGCATTTCTCCGAGTTAAATTTTGGAAAGTTGTATTTTAAACTTTCTCACAATACCTTATTTTCTGCCCTTTTACTCTCTTCCTACAATTACTAAAATATCTTGTCTTTATTTTTTTCCCCTGGTTTTAACTGATACAAAATTCATGACTCTAAGCAGGTCTTACAGGGGAAGATCCCCCAGAGAAGGAAATGGTACCCCTCTCCAGTATTCTTGCCTGGAGAATCCCATGAACAGAGGAACCTGGCCGCCACATACAGTCCATGGGGTTGCAAAGTCAGACATGACTGAGCGCCTGAGCACTAGCACTACAATGATTTTAAAGTGTGCAATTCAGTATTGCTTTTAATCCTGAGTTAAGCTTCTCTCCTAAAGTGACAATTGGCTAGTCTTTTACAAAGATATTAACTGGTTCTATTGAGCTGACATTACAAGAATGTTCCTGGGTAAAACATTTACATTTAAATAAGAGTATTGATACCTTAACTCAAAGAAGTAACTCCATTCTTCCCTGACTCCCTGTCACTTACAGGATGTGGGTGAAATTTATTAGTGATATACAGGAAAATCTTCTTAGACTGGCCTCTGCTCATTCAGCCTTCCTTAGCTTTCTCTCCTCTTTTGCACCATGAGCCCCAGATGTGCTCAAATATTTGCACTTCCTCTGGTGAGCCATGTTCTTTCATGCTTTCCTGTGTATTTCTTTTTCCTGTTTGGTGGATGCCTGTGTATCTTTCCTTGAGATGAAGTCCAAACATTAAGATGCCTGTGAAACCTTCTCCATTTTCCCCAGGCAGATTTGAGAGGTGGTACTCTCTTCATTCATTTTCTGCCTCTCTCTCTCTCTCTCTCTCCATTCTCTAGGCAACTTTACATGCCCCTCTCCATATAACCTTTACCATGTTGATTTGTAACCTTCAATTCCTTTGCTGTTCTTAATAAGACTGTAACTGTTTTCAGTATAAGAATTGTTTACATCTCCACTGTTCAATGATCTTGAAATAGAGTAGATGCTCAAAAGCAGTTACTGAATGCAGGGGGAAAAAAAAAAAACAAAAACCTAATGCTATTTAAAGATCTCTGGCAGACTGGTTAAAAACTTTTTGGTGGAATGTACCTTTGGGCACTGTTCATGTGAATATCTACTCTAGTTAAAGCTACAGATGATGAGCAATATTTGTCTTGAAATCATTGTAGGAGTAAGAATCCAGAAGGCTAATACCTCTGGAAATTTTTGAAACTCCCTAGAGAAAGATGCAAACTATTAATTAGATATGTATCATGACAATATGTATTTTACAGGATTAATAAACCTGAACATTTATCCAGACTGTTTTATTCTTGTGTCTCTTGAGCTTCCTCATAGAATTTATATTTGTAACACCTGCTGTTTTCATCCCAGGATAATAGACTGTTTAGCATTTTTATCACTTTCAAAGTATAGGAATTCACATTTTACCCAGTCCTGGTTGTTTGATATGGATCTCTTCCAAGGGTTCTTAAGAGATCATCCTGGAGCCTAGGCTAAACTACCAAGGCTGCGAGCTATCAAACCAGTATGTAAACTGCAAGTAAAATAAAGAGTTATTAGGACTATTGAAATGGAAAACAATAATGAAATGTTTGGTGTTGGGAGAGGGATGGGAGCGAGAAGGAGGAAGGGAAAGAAAAAGGAAAAATGAAACAAAACTAACTTTCTTTTTTATTTTATTTTTATTTTATTCTTTTTTGAAGGAGGGGTTAGTGATCCACTGGTTGAATTTTAGTTCCCTGACTAAGGGTGCTGAGTCCTAACCACTGGACTACCAGGGAATTCCCTATAATTTTCTTAAAATGCAAGTTTTTCCTTGCCACAGTCCTCCAAGCAGAGCTTGCTTCATCTAAATTGACATGTGCTCACTGTCTTCTGCAATAAGATGTGAAGGCTCAGTTATCATATGTTCATGTGCCTAGCAGTCATCTGGGGGCTGGTTTAAAATGACGGGTTCTTGAAGTTGTTACTTCAAAGAGCTGTCTGTACTTGCATGTTCATTGCCCCATTGTTCACAGTAGCCAAGACATGGAAACAAGGTAGGTGTTTACCTAGGGAAGAACAGATGTAGAAAATATGAAATGAGAGTGGGATATTCTTTAAAAAGAAGAAAATTCTGTCATTTATGACAGCATGGGTAAATTTGGAGAGAATTATGCTGAGATAAGCTAGACAGAGAAACATGAATGAACATCGCCATATTCATCACCATATCACTTTAAGTGTGGACTAAAACAGAAAGTCAAACTCAGGAATTGAGTAAAGTTGGGTTGCCAGGAGGTGGGGGTGGGGATAGGAGAAACTGATAAATGGATGTAAGCTTTCAGTTGTATGACAGCAACATAAAAGAAAGAAAGAAAATAAAACAAAGTAAAAAAAAAAATGAAACACAAGCAAAATAAAATAAAATGATAGATTTCTAGCCATCACTTTAATTTCTCTGGGATGCTAGTTAGTTTTTCAGGAGGCGATACTAGGAACTTTTTAAAAAAATCTCTTTTAAGTCCTTATTGAGTTTGTTACAATATTATTTCTATTTTTACATTTGTTTTTTGGCCCTGAGGCATGTAGGATCTAATTCCCCGACCAAGACTGAACCCCCACTCTCTACATTGGAAAGCAAAGTCTTAACCGTTGAACCACCAGGGAAGTCCCAGGAAGTTTTTTTTTTTTTAAGCACAGCCCAGATGATTCTGTTAGAGGTGGTCTAATAAACATACTGCATTTTGAAAAACCCTATAGAATCATCTCTTATCATTCCTGTATTAATTTTTTTCTGCTAAAACAATGGTCAGGTATTAGTGCATTGTTTGTTGCAGACTGACAGTTTGATTTGGCCTCAGCTAGGTGGTTCTTTCGCTGGTGTTGTCTGGACTCAGTCGTAAACCTCCAGTCAGCTGGTGGCTCAGCTGGAGCAGGGCAGTCAAAGCTAGCTTATGCACATGACCAGCGTTCAGCAGGCTGGCATTCAAAGGTGTCTTATGCCTCCTCCCTGTAGTCTTTGCAGCTTGGGCTTCTTCATAGAGTGCTCTCAAGATTCCCAAAAGCAAGAGAAGGCAAGCCATAATGTGCAAGCATGTGCCAAGCCTCTGCTCATATAGCATTTTGAATAGCTCATTGGCCAAAGAAAGTCATATGTCCAAATGTAGATTTGAGGGAAAATAAAGTAAATCCCACTTTTTGGTGAAAAGCATAGCAAAGTCACATTGCAAGGGATAGGAAGAATTACCAGGGCCATTTTGCCAACAGTCTTCAATGCTTAATATCTCAGTAAATTGATATGTTAAAAAGTGGTTGATGAAGTGAAGTTTATGAAGGATTTGCACTCTTGAAATATAAACTAATGGAAATGCAAATTTATCTTCCAAATAAAAGCCCTTCCACTGATTTTTTTTTCTTTTTGAGTGATATATTGGTGGATTTGTATACAGTGTGATGGAAATTATCACAATTTTGGAAAGACTCATGGACATTGGTAGACTTTTCTAAGGTAATCTGCTATGAATAACTTGGAAGGGAAAAAAAAAGTACCATAGTTCTAGAGATCTGTGGAAAAGTAGGTAAGGAGGACAAATGGTGGTCTTTGTTTCACTGGTTTGTGGGAGGAGTGGTAAAGATATAGTACCTTCCTGTCTAGATCCCAATCTTGGCCTTGCCATTCTTGAGTTGTTTACATTGGGAAAATAAATTTGTATTTCCATATCTCATAGTATTGTGATATTTAAATAAAATTATGTATGTCATAAGAGCTCACAAAGCACAGATATCACCATCATCATTATCATTATTCTAGAAAAAAAATGTGGCCAATATCCCATAACTCTCTTTACCCAAGGAATGGACAGTTATCTGTAGAATTTACATTCAGATAATTCCTTGCCCCTTCCAAATTCCCCAAACAACTAGAAGATTGGTCAAAACCTTTTATTCTATGAGGACAAGGGAGAATAACTGCTCAGTTCTCTTCCTACTCTCTAGCAGGACTCAGTGACTGTATTCTCCAAAGCTGCTGTGGTAGCCAGTCTCCAGAATGGTCCCCAATGATCCTTGACTCATACTATCTATCACTTTGTCTAAAAATCTGCCAAATTTGAATAAGGCTCATCTGTGTAACCAAAAAGTATCATGGAAGTGAAATGTAGCTTCTGATGCTAGATCATAAAAGATGCTGCAGTTTCTACCTTATTGTCTTGGGTCAGACAGTTGCTGTCTTGGGGAAAGCCAGCTGCTGTGTCAAGAGGCTCCTTAAGCAAACCTATGGACATTTCCTTGTGTCAGGAACCTGGGGCCTCTTGTCAACAGCAGGTGCAAACTTGCCAAGCAGGTGAGTGAGCCAACTAGGAATTGGGTATTCCAACTCCATCCGGCTTTGAGATGACTGCGTCCCCAATGGACATCTTGACCATAACCTCATGAGGGACCTCAAGCTACAAGCTCTCAGCTGAGCAGGTCTCCAATTTCTGATCCCAGAAACCATGAGAGAGAATAACTGTCTACTGTTGCTTCAAGTCTCATAGGTTGTGGGGCAATTTGTTATGTGAAGGTAGATAACTGATACAGCTGTTCTGATGTGGAGAGAGAGAAAGCACAGATGCACTGGTTAATGGAAAGAGAGAGAAAAAGAGAAGTACTAGAGGCAGAGGCCTAGGATTACCAACAGGCAACCTCACCATGTTGCTCACGGGCACAGTCCTGGAGGCATTTTCTGGAAGAGAAGCAACAGAATTGAGTGTGCCAAGTGCTTTGAAGTGCCTGGAGACCCTGCAGGGAATGGCACTGGGTAACCAGGAGGTCGTGCTTTCCTCTTTATCATCTCTGCCATTAACTGGAGTGGAGCTCTTTGTGGGAAACATGCAAATTGCCTAAAATGGGGTTGAATTCCCTCCATCTCTCTTTAACTGGAAATATAATTGCAACTCTTTGCACATTGCTCTGATTTTTTTTTAAAATCCTGTCACGCTTTGTTGGCTCACTGCTTTTCATCTTACTGTTTATTAAAATAGCCTGAGTCCTCTTTGATGCTGAAAGCCCAAGTATGTGATTGGGAGCTATTGCCAAATTACAATTCATTTTTATTTGATACTAAGATTCTAGACTATTTATTTTTAAGTTTTTAAGTTTTTTTTTCAACTTTGGCATTGGGGAGTGGGAGTAGAGAAGGGAGAAAAGTAGGAAACAATGAATGGTCAATGGGAACTCTGTCCTAGCCTCAGGAATCTGGCAGTTATTGTCGAAGCATTCCCATGAACATTTTCAGTGCTCCCTATATTCTTGACTAGTGGCAGGAGGTAGAATGAGCCATGAGCCATGATCCATGGATGAAGAACTATGTCATATCTTCTTACTAGATTGATGGATGTTTTAACCACAGTATTGTTTAATTCTTTAGGGTGTTGGGTGAGCTGATTCTAATTTGCTTTAATTGATTTGGCAATGAAATTGAGATGGGCACTCTTATCTTCCTAACAAGGTAATTTTGCTTTTAAGTCTGTGCTGCAAACAGTGGGATGATGCCCAGGCAGAGATACTCCCTGAATGGTTTCCAAAAATAGCCTATATAGGGGCTTGCAGTTGAGAAGTGTATTAGTTTCCTTTGTGTCTTGACAAATTACCATTCCCTTGGCTTCTTAAAAGAATAGAAATGTAATCTTTCTCAGTTCTGAAGTTCAGAAGTACAGAATCAGTTTGCTGACATTAAGGTATAGGTGGACTTGCACTCTGACTGAATGCTCTAGGGGAAAGTCCATCCATTCCTTGTTTTCTCCAGCTCTGGGGGTTGCAGATATTGACCATACCATTCCCATCTCTGTCCCCACAGTCACATGCCCTTCTCTTCTCTGTCCCTTACTCTATGTCAGTTTCCCTCTATCTTCCTCATAGAGATGTATGTGGTAGCATTTATAGCCAATTGGATAATCCAGAATAAGCTCACTATGTCACAATGCTTACCTTAATCATATTTTCAGAGACTTCTTTGCCAAATAAGGTAACATGTGCAGGTTCCAAGGATTACAGTCTGACAGCTTTAGAGCCATGCCTGAGCCTTCTGGCTTCCCTGATGGCTCAAATGGTAAAGAATCTACCCTCAATGCAGGAGACCCAGGTTCAATCCCTGAGTCGGGAAGATCCCCTGGAGAAGGGAATGGCAATGCATAACCCACTCTCCAGGCAAGTATTCTTGCCTGGAGAATTCCACACTCCAGAGGAGCCTGGCGGACTACAGTCCATGAGGTCGCAGAGAGGAGGACACCATTGAGCAACTACACTCTTCTAAGCCTTCTATAAGAAGCCTTACATGCCTGGATGGGAGGGGAGTTTGGGGGAGAATAGATACCTGTATATGTATGACTGAGTCCCTTCACCTGAAATGTCATAATATTGTTTATTGGTGGTACTCCAATACAAAGTAAATGTGTTTTTTTTTCTTCTTTTTTTTAATAAAAGAAGCCTTATGTCATTTCATCCTAATCCAGGCCTCTCTATCCCACTTCTGTTTTTCTCTGTCCCACTTCCGTTTGACTCTATCTTACTTCCAGTTGTTAGTGTACCACAGAAAGGAGAAATGGCTCCTCTCTTCTTTGAAAAACCATAGGACAAACACATGAGATGTAAGGACTCTAGCAAAGGAGGAAGAGGTGGCAAATAAAATCTTGCCCAAACACACCGTCTCCCTGGTTTATGCTGTTTACTGTAGAATCTGGCTCTGTTGAATGCCTTCCTTTGAAAGCCTCTCTCAGTTTTTACTTTGCAACATAGGTTTGGTTACCCATTCAAAATTGCCATCTCACATGTTGCAATCAAGACCTTATCTGTCATCTTTGTCCACTACAAAGTGCTATTAACCCTGGAATGAGTTCTCTGCTCCATGCCCACTGTGGAGTCCTGCCATGGTGTGTGGACCTGAGATAAAAGCCACTCAGTGTTATGGTTGGAGGGTAATAGACTTCTCTCCCCCAGACTGCTAAGTCATTATAGGCCCTTTCACTCAATAAGTCTGTCTTGGGTCCTACCTTGCACTTAGTGGGGGAAGGGAGAGTGGGAGTGAGAGGAAGATTGGTTCCTTACTAAAATGCTAGTATGTGCTTCTTGGTGGTAGAAACTTGGGCAGTGGTAGGGGGTGGCTGTTTGAAATGATTGTGCACTTGGTCTCTAAGGCAGCAATACACGTGATCTCTGATCCAGAGAAGGTACAGAGGATTCTTAGATTTGGGGAAAACTTGTACATGCAAATAATGAAGTTAGGCAAAACTTGAACCTGATGTCTTAATCGTTTCCTAGTCTAACTCCATCTGCCTCTTAGCCTACTTTTCATTCCTCCCACTGTCTTTTCCAGTTAAACTGGGCTACTCAAAATTCCCCAGGTTTCTCCTATCTGTAGCTTTGCAGAAACCACATTCCTCCTCTAAAATGTCACCTACCCTTTCTCTTCTTCCCCTGGCCCTTAGCCACATCATGCCCTTCCAGGAGTCTCAGCTCTGCTCCGATTCTCTCCCTAGGCACTGGAGCTCTGGATGCTCATGCTTCCTCATAATTTCTGTCAAATCTAAGCTTTGAAAAGCTCCTTCTTGGGTACCTTGCCGCTCTGGATTGCTTATATTTTTAATGTGTTTTATCTCTTGGACAACAGTGTTTGGCTTTAAGGTTGTATGTCCCATTCTCCTATCTCCTATCTCTTAAAAAACCAGAATGCTTATTGTAAACGAGTAAAAAGATGCCCATTTCCCTCTTTGAAAGCTGGCAAAGCCATGCACTAAGGTGATGCTGTCAAGAACTCACCCTTCTCTTTTCTCCCATTCTAATGAAGTGAAATGAAAGACGTTCAGTCGTGTCCAACTCTTTGGGACTCCATGAACTGTAGCGCCCAGGCTCCTCTATCCTTAGGATTTTTAGGCAAGAATACTGGAGTGGGTAGCCACTCCCTTCTCCAGGGGATCTTCCTGACCCAGGGATCTAACCTGGGTCTCCTGCAGGCAGATTCTTTACCGTCTGAACCAACAGGGGAGCCTACAGTGCTGCCCTGACCACTTCCAACTAAAACTGCCTGTGGTCACTGAGTTACTGTGGGTGAGTGAAGGGAAAAGTGGAGAGTACAGAGAACCTATGAGAAAATAGGAAGGGTAAAGGGCCAGTGGACAACCAGGGGTGGTGGTGGGGTTTCTGCAGAAAGCTGCCAAGAACTTCATTGCTTGATGTTCAACTGGGTATTATTATAAAACAGCCTCCATGCATGAGCGCTCGCTCAGTCGTGTCCAACTCTTTGTGAGCCCATGCACCATATAGTCCACCAGGTATTCTTTCCAAGGAATTTTCCAGGCAAGAATACTGGAATGGGCTACCATTTTCTACTCCAAAACATCCTCCAGCTCAGCACCAAACCTCTATTTAAGTCTATTTCACATGTGTCACATATGAGTGTATCAGTGTGTGGAAGATAAAGGAAAGAGACTGATTTTCATGTTTGAATCAGTTAAAGTGAACTTATGACTATGACTTTAACTTCCCTGATATTTCAGTTGATAAAGAATCCACCTGCAATGCGGTAGACTCCAGTTCAATTCCTGGGTTGGGGAGATCCCCTGGAGAAGGGATAGGGTACCCACTCCAATATTCTTGAGCTTCCCTTGTGGCTCAACTGGTAAAGTATCTGCCTGCAGTGTGGGAGACCTGGGTTCAGTCTCTGGGTTGGGAAGATCCCCTGGAGGAGGGAAAGGCTACCCAGTCCAGTATTCTGATCTGGTGAATTCCGTTGACTACCATATAGTCCATGGGGATGCAAAGAGTTGGATACAACTGAGCAACTTTCACTTATGACTATGAGGTTTCCTACTAGAATACAAATGAAATAGTTAAGCACTGAAAATATCTAGATAAGTGTGGGTTGGTGCTGTGAGTTTGTAACCTGTCTTCTGTGGATCTCATGGGAATAGGAGACCTACAGTGATGAAGAAATAGAGGAAAACAATAGAATGGGAAAGACTAGAGATCTCTTCAAGAAAATTAGAGATAAAAAGGGAACATTTAATGCAAAGATAGGCAAAATAAAGGACAGAAATGGTATGGACCTAACAGAAGTGGAAGATATTAAGAAGAGGTGGCAAGAATACACAGAAGAATTGTACAAAAAGATCTTAATGACCCAGATAACTATGATAGTGTGATCACTCATCTAGAGCCAGACATCCTGGAATGTGAAATCAAGAGGGCCTTAGGAAGCATTACTGCGAACAAAGTTAGTGGAGGCAATGGAATTCTAGTTGAGCTATTTCAAATCCCAAAAGATGGTGCTCTGACAGTGCTGCAGTCAATATGCCAGCAAATTTGGAAAACTCAGCATTGGCCACAGGACTGGAAAAAGTCAGTTTTCATTCCAATCCCAAGGAAAGGCAATGCCAAAGAATGCTCTAATGACCGCACAATTGCACTCATCTCACATGATAGCAAAATAATCTCAAAATTATTTAATCCAGGCTTCAACAATACATGAACCGTGAACTTCCAGATGTTCAAGCTGGATTTGGAAAAGGCAGAGGAACCAGAGATCAAATTGCCAACATCTGTTGTATCATCGAAAAAGCAAGAGAGTTCCAGAAAAAAACATCTACTTCTGCTTTATTGACTATGCCAAAGCCTTTGACTGTGTGGATCACATCAAACTGGAAAATTGTTAAAGAGCTGGGAATACCAGACCACCTGTCCTGTCCCCTGAGAAATCTGTATGCAGGTCAAGAAGCAATAGTTAGAAATGGACATGGAAGAGCAGACTGGTTCCAAATCAGGAAAGGAGTATCATCAAGGCCCTATATATTGTCACCCTGCTTATTTAACTTCTATGCAGAGTACGTCATGTGAAATGCAGGCTGGATGAATCACAAGCTGGAATCAAGATTGACAGGAGAAACCTTAGTAACCTCAGATATGTAGATAACACCACGCTTATGGTAGAAATTGAAGAACAGCTAAACAGCCTCTTAATGAAAGTGAAAGAGGAGAGTGAAAAAGTTTGCTTAAAACTCAACATTCAGAAAATAAAGATCATGGTGTCTGGTCCCATCACTTCATTGCAAATAGATGGGAAAACAATGGAAACAGTGAGAGATCTTATTTTGGGGGCTCCAAAATCACAGCAGATGTGACTGCAGTCATGAAATTAAAAGATGCTTGCTCCTTGGAAGAAAAGCTATGACCAAACTAGACAGCATATTAAAAACCAGAGACCATCTAATCAAAGCTATGGTTTTTCCAGTGATCATGTATGGATGTGATAGTTGAACTATAAAGAAAACTGAGCTCTGAAGTACCAATGCTTTTGAACTGTGGTGTTGGAAAAGACTCTTGACAGTCCCTTGGACTGCAAGGAGATCCAACCAGTCCATCCTAATGGAAATCAGTCCTGAATATCTTTTGGAAGGACTGATGCTGAAGCTCCAATACTTTGGCCATCTAATGTGAAAAACTGACTCACTGCAAAAGACCCTGTTTTGGGGAAAGATTGAAGGCGGGAGGAAAGATTGAAGGTGGATGAGATGGTTGGATGGCATCACCCACTGTATGGACATGAGTTTGAGTAAGCTCCAAGAGTTGGTGATGGACAGGGAAGCCTGGCCTGCTGCAGTCCATGGAGTTGCAAAGAGTCTTCGGACATGACTGAGCAACTGAACTGAACTGAACTGAAGGTGACTCTGGAGGGTCCAAGAGATGGAAATAGAGGCTAGAAAAAGAGATGACCACCAGGTGGCAGTAGCACACACTGTATTGGGCACTTGAACAGTTTGCCTGGGGAAGTCCCTCCCAGCCAGTGTCTGGGCCAGCAACTCAGGAGAGGAAGAGAGTGAGGGAATTCCTGGGGAAAGAGGAATCAGAAGAGAGTTTCCTAGTATAGTGAAGTGACGCAACAGCCTGAGAGAGTCTGGGTCAGCAGGCAGCAGTGGCTTGGGTTCTTTGTGATGGTGGGTTTATCTTATCTATGGCCAGTTGGGTATTCTCAGGATTCTTCCCACTGTATGACCATTTATATAATAGATGATGCTTATGTCAAAAAAGAAATCAAAACTGAGGTCTATCAACTAGCAGACAATTTACAAGACACATCTCTATAGTTTTTTTCCAAAGCATTTTGTAAATTTTATTTTTTATTGAAGTATAGTTACTTTACAAAATTGTGTTAATTTCAGGTGTATAGGACAGTGATTCAATGTTATTGTAGGTTTTGTTTTATTATAGGTTATTGCAAGATAAGTTTGCTGTGTTATACAGTAAATCCTTGTTGTTTATCGATTTTATATATAAATGTGTATCTGCTAATTCTATATCCCTAATTTGCCCCTCCCCCCTTCCATCTTCCTTTTGGTAACCATAAGTTTGTTTTCTAGGTCTATGAATCTGCCTATGTTTTGGATATACATTAATGTGTATTAACATTATTATTATTATTATTTTTAAACTTCACATATAAGTGATATCATAAAGTACTTGCCTCTGTCTGACATTTCATTAAGCATAATATTCTCTTGGTCTGTTCATATTGCTACAAATAGTAGTATTTGCATTTTGTCTGTGTGTGTCTGTGTCTGTGTGTATCACATCTCCTTAATCCAATCTTTAGCACTTGGGTTGCTTTCATGTCTTGGCTATTGTGAATAGTGCTGATATAAACACTGAAGTACATGTATCTTTTCATATTAGTATTTTTGCTATTTCTGGGTATATATTGGGGAATGGAACTTCTGGGTAATATAGTAGTTCTACTTTTTTTTTTAAGAAAACTGTATATTGTTTTCCACAGTGATGCTGCATTATTTGCAGTTACTACCAACAGTGTTATGAAGGTTCCTTTTTCCCCATATTCTTTCCAACATTTGTTCTTTATAAACTTTTTGATGATAGCCATTCTGACTGGTGTGAGTTGACACCTCATTGTGGTTTTGATTTGCATTTCAATAAAAGTTAGCAATGTTGAACATCTTCTGATGTGCATGTTAGTCATTGTCTTCTTTGAAAATGTTTGTTTAGGTCTTCTACCCATCTTGATTGAATTACTTTTATATTGAGTTGTATGAGCTGTTTGTGTAGTTTGGGTATCAATCCTTTGTTGTTCGCATTATTTGCAATTTGTTGTTGTTTTTCAGTTGCTAAGTTTTCAGTGTCCAACTCTTTGTTACTCCATGGACTGCAGCATGACAGGTTCCTCTGTCCTTGACTCTCTCCCAGAGTTTGCTCAAATTCATATCCATTGAGTCAGTGATACTGTCTAGCCATTTCATCCTCTGCCACCCACTTCTCCTTTTGCCTTAAAATTTTTCCAGCATCAAAATCTTTTCCAGTGAGTCAGTTCTTTGCATCAGATGGCCAGAGTGTTGGATCTTCAGCTTTAGCATCAGTCCTTCCAATGCATATTCAGGGTTGGTTGGCTGTATGTTGGTGCAGCAGGGTGGCTTTTGATATGTTCGCAGTCTCAACTCAGAGCATAGTAGTTAGAGGCAAAAGTTCTGGCAATTGGACCTCATTCTGTTTGGACTTCCCAACTTCCTATTTTATTTTTTTGCAATTTACTTTACTCTTGTATCTCATTTTCTTCTATTGCAAAATGAGGAAAGTCTACCTCCTAGAGTTATGTAAGGATTAAGGGACATGCCACATATAACTTGCTTAGCAAAGTACATAGCACATGCTGTTATTGTTGTTCGGTCTCTCAGTCATGTCCCATTCTTTGGAATCCCATGGACTGCAGTGTGCCAGGCTTCTCTATTCCTCACCATCTCCCAAAGTTTGCCAAAGTTCATTTCCATTGCATCAGTGATGCCATCCAGCCATCTCATCCTCTGACATCCCCTTTCCTTCTGCCCTCAATCTTTGCCAACATCAGGGACTTTACCAATGAGTTGATTGTATTGGATCGTATTTGGTTGTACCAGGTGACCAAAATACTGGAGTTTCAGCTTCAGCATCAGTCCTTCCAAAGAGTATTCAGGGTTGATTTCCATTAAGATTGACTGGTTTGATCTCCAAGGGACTTCTGGGAGTCTTCTCCAGCACCACAGTTTGAAGGCATCAATTCTCTGGCATTCTGCCTTCTTTACAACAGAACAGTAAGAGCACATCAGTCAGTTCAGCCACTCAGTTGTGTCTGACTCCGCACCCCATGGACTGCAACGTGCCATGATGGCCAGCATGCCTGTCCATTACCAACTCCCGAGCTTGCTCAAACTCATGTCCATCGAGCCAGTGATGCCATCTAACCAGCTCATCATATGTCTCCTCCTGCCTTCAATCTTTCCTAGCACCAGGGTCTTTTCCAATGAGTTAGTTCTTCAAATAAGGTGGCCAAAGTAGTACAGTT
Source organism: Nanger dama (assembly GCA_917880005.1). Lineage (NCBI taxonomy): Eukaryota > Metazoa > Chordata > Mammalia > Artiodactyla > Bovidae > Nanger > Nanger dama. The sequence continues at coordinate 56,068,401 of CAKJTW010000006.1, read as the reverse complement.
TCAGCGTCAACATCAGCCCTTCCAATGGATATTCAGGACTGATTTTCTTTAGGGTGGACTGCGTGGATCTCCTTGAAGTCCAAGGGACTGTCAAGAGGCTTTTCCAACACCATAGTTCAAAAGCTTCAATTCTTCAGCACTCAGCTTTCTTTATAGTCCAACTCTCACATCCATACATGACTACTGGAAGAACCATAGCTTTGACTAGTATAGCACATAGCTCTCAAAAATTAACCAATATAAAAATAGAACGTATAAATTATTTTCTGCTGAAGCCACCTGTATATTAGGCCAACACTCTCTATATGCTTCATTGATCACGCAGTGTATATTCATCGTCAGTTCTGTACATTGCATGGCCAGAGACCCATGGGGAAAGGAGCACTAGGTTGGTTAAAGAGTTAGCTTTCCATTAAATCATCATTTACTTAAAGACAATAAGAAATAGATACGAGAATTTCTCTGTGTCCTTACTGTGTTTGGGTCCCTAATAAGAAATCATCAAGCCCTCATTTAAAATGGTCTCAATGGCACAAAGTACTTCCCACCTTAAAAGAAAATTCATAAGTAATTACTGAGGACCTCTTTCTTGCTCAGTCCTATTCAAGACTAGGGAATGGAGGTGGGCTCCCAGGAAAGCAGGGTTTCCTGCTCCTCAGTTTACCCATGGACTTTTCAGTTTCAAACTGAATTCCAGTTCACATTTTTTTCTCTTAATCATAGCATCTGTGGACTTGTTTACCAGATCCCACTTTGTTTGTCCCTCCCTCTCAGTACTTCTGAGTTGGATCCTATTTATCCCAGCATTCTGCAAAAATAAAAATAAAAATAAAAGAGCCTTACAACCAACTGAACATCCTCTTCCTAAGGCAAGTATGCAGCTCTTCTAGGTTGCAGAATTCATAGCAAGGAAACAGAGAAATTTTCTTAGAAATCTTGATAATGCCAAGTGTTGGAGAGGATTTAGAGCCCTTGCAGAAATTTGGTCCTGTCCAAAACATCCATAAGAGATTTATAGCAATAAGACATTCAATCCACACCAAAAGGTCCTTGATATTTAGTCCTGTCCAAAACCATTTGGCATAGACCAAGTATGTTCATGGATATTTTAGATAGGACCAAATTTCAATTTGGCATGTCAAGATATTTCCTGGACCAGATGTCTTATGAATATTTTGGAAAAGATCAAATGTCTGCTAACCTATAGAACAACTGTAACTCTCACATGTTTCTACAAGAAATGTAAAATGGTACAACCACCTTAGAAAAGAGTTTGGAAGGTTCTCTTTAAACATTTATCTACCATACAAGCTAGCAATGACATTTCTTGAATTCTACTCAAATAGAATGAAAACTATATCTATACAAAGACTTATGCACTGATTTTCTTAGCACTTTTGTTCATAATAGCTCCAAACCGGAAGCAACACATATGTTTATCAACTAATGTTAATGAGTGAACAAATTATGATATATTCATCAGTTGGAATACTACTCAAACCAAAAAAAAAAAAAAACTGAGTCATACAACTAAACAGATGAATCTCAATATTTTGCTTATCTAAACAAGCCAGCCTCAAGAGAATGCATACTGTATTATTTTATGTATATAAAATGTAAAAAAAAAAAAATCCAAACTAACATACAGATACTGAAAGTAAGAGAGTGATTGCCTGGCAGCTGGGAATGAAAGAAGCGCTGACTGAAATGAGGCACAGGGGAGCTTTTGGGGGTGATGTAAATGTTCTATATTCTGGTTGTGATTATAGTTACAAAGGCATGCACATTTTTTAGAACTTTTGAGTATACACTTAAAATGGGTACAGTATATAACTTTCTAGCATAGTATATGTTTTATATTTTATAGTATGTAAAAAATGTATCTATTGTACGTAAAATGATGATTTAAAAAATAAAAGATACAGAAAGATTTAAATTGTCACACATCAAATTTATTCAGGTACATAACTGCATTGCTGATGAATCTATTTAGTGTTTTGTTGTTGTTTAGTCGATAAGCCATGTACAGCTCTTTGTGATCCCATGGACTGTAGTCTGCCAGGCTCCTTTGTCTATGGATTTTACCAGGCAAGAATACTCAAGTGGGTTGTCATGCCCTCCTCAGGGAATCTTTCTGACCCAGGGATCCAACCCAGGTCTCTCACATTGCAGGCAGATTCTTTACCATCTTAACCAACAGGAAGTCCATTAAATGTTTACTAAGCACATTTATTCATTTGCTCAATCAATTCTTTATTTGACCATTCATTAAGCACTGACTGCATGCTACCACAAGTGCTGAGTATGTAGCCCACAGAGATTAAAGGCAACTTTGTAGCCACAACCCATTTGCAGTTTTAACAATTAGACCAATGTGAAAATAGTTGCCATGGAAGAGTTTAGCTGGGAGAATCAGTGATCATCCCTGGGATGAAGTGGTATTTGATCTAAGGCCTGGAAAGAGAAGAGGTTGTGGGTTCTTTAGGCAGAGGGAGTAACATGCAGGGTGTTACTTATCTGAAGTAAGGGTGGCAAGGGTGGTTCTTAGGTCTGAAGTGAAGATTGTAGATGTGTGAATAGTGACCAGGGAGGAGCAGAAAAGCAGGCATGGGTCACGGACCATGTCAGGAAGGCCTTCAGGAGTTGCCAATTTTCTGTTTGGAGTAAATGAAGCCCTTTAAGCAGAAGAGTGGCATGCATTCACTATGGTGTAGGACAGTCGTGCTCATCTCACTGTGCTGCATTGATTGAAGGGGATCCAGAATTTGAGAAGAGAGACCAGTTAGGGAATTATTGAAGTATTCTAGTGCACACGGCACGAGTGGCCTCTTTTCTTTCTTCGTATGTGTAACAAATGTCTTCCAGCTCCACATGCTCTTGCCTTTGTGTGTTGCTTAGTTTGTGTTTGTAGTGTGTGTTTAGTTTGGCCAAAGGTGCTTGGTGCTTACCCCTTCTCTCCAGGACTTCCTGAAGCATGTCCTGCCTCAACCTCCTTTCCCTTTCATCTTTTCTGAAAAACAAACAAAAACAAACAAAAAAAAAAAAAAAAAAAGGCTAGGAGATGACATGGTTTTCTTTAGTTTTTTTATGAAATATGAGTCCTATTTGATTTCATCTCTGAGAGCATTGCTGCCATGGATGATTTCCCCCATTGATGCAATGAAGCCAAGATTCTGTGTTGGCCTCAAAAGAGTATTTACAATAGCAAGTGTACAGACTCTCTCATTGATGAGTATTTACTGAGTGTCTGTTCTGTGTCCCAGCCTCTGTGAGGAGCTGGTGAGTTGGCTAGGTAGCTTGATGGATGACCAACACTTCTCTCAGCCCCTACTCCTTGCTTCTCACTTCAATCCCCACCTCCTTATTCTCTGTACAAAGGTCTGTGGAGATACCTGGACATATAAAAGGCAGTCTATATCCACAACTGACATAATTCTGAAGGGAAGGAAACTGGCTACAAGTTAAGGCAGAATTGGAAGCACAATTGAAAAGACAGAGGAAGGTTGGTGCAGTATTTTAAGTAAAGGAGAACTCTCCCCCATCCCCTCCAACAGTATTTGCACAGATCTGGCTGTTCCATGCACAGAAAAATTCCCTAGAGATCATGTAAACACTAACTATGAGTCAGAGACTCTATTATGTGCTAGAAACACCAAGTTGAAGGATAGCAGCCCCCACTTCTGTTAGCAAACCGAACTTGGGTCCACTTACCTGCACTCATTAAAGTCAACCTACGACACTGGGTTGTGGTAAAGGGAAGTGCAGCATTTGCTGCAGGGCACCAAGCAAGGAAAACGGGGTCCTTGTGTTCAAAACACCCCACCCCCCTATGACTTTCAGAGAAGGGGCTTTAAGGGCAGTGTAAGGGAGGGGTTTGCCAGGTGCATGATCTGCTCATGCACATTTTTCGGATTGGTTGGCATTAAGGAGAAGTTTCAAGCATCATCAGCCTCCTGGTTTCAACCAGTCTAGGGTCTCCGTTCTTCCAGTCAGCAGTTTTCATCTGGTGGGTGTCTGCTTCCTGTGAAAGCAAGCTAGGATGTGTGTCAGTCCTTTCTTCTTTCAGGGAACTGTGAGTTCGGTGATTCTGCTGTGTGACAGAGACATGGTTTAAATTGTTACCAGTTCCCCAGCCCAACAGCTGCTGCTGCTACTAAGTCGCTTCAGTTGTGTCCAACTCTGTGTGACCCCATAGACGGCAGCCCACCAGGCTCCCCTATCCCTGGGATTCTCCAGGCAAGAACACTGGAGTGGGCTGCCATTTCCTTCTCCAATCCATGAGAGTGAAAAGGGAAAGTGGAGATGCTCTGTCGTATCCAACCCTTAGCGACCCCATGGACAGCAGCCTTCCAGGTTCCTCCATCCATGGGATTTTCCAGGCAAAAGTATTGGAATGGGGTGCCATTGCCTTCTCCAAGCTCAACAGCTATTCTTTGTCTAATCATTAACTCTTAAGTTATCCTTTGAAACTCAGGGAAGGCCTGGGAAACTAGAGCGAAAGCCTTTTACTTCAAACAACAGGGGCACAGGGACTTGTACTGATACATATATATGCTATGTCACAGTAAGTTTAGGCAGTGCTAATGATTAAAAAAAAAAAAACCACTTGCCAATGCAAGAGATGTAAGAGACTTGGGTTCGATCCCTGGGTCAGGGATCTGACCACCAAATGGAAGCTCACTTCAGTGTTCTTGCCTGAGAATCCCATGGACAGAGGAGCCTAGTGGGCTACAGTTCATAGGGCTGCATAGAGTCGGACACGACTGAAGTGATTCAGCGAGGAGTGAGATGCTGTACCATGTATCAGTCCAAGCCCCTGGATCCCTGCCCTTGAATGACTTTCAATCCCTCTTTTTATTTGTTGCTCCTAAGTCTTAAGGGGATCAGGTCCAGGAAAAGGAAGAGAGTAAAGTTTTGGACAGGGAGGCTAATCATAAACTCAGCAGAGGAACTCAGGTTTAGGAGGATTCAGTTTCTCTTTCAGTATATCCTGGAGGCAGGTTAGTTTGTAAAATGAGGTCATCCTCTTAAATTTTTTATTTTTGCTTTATTCCTTAAACTTTGAAAAGATCCCTCAACTCTGTAATCAGAGATTGATTGATTAGACCAGTGAATTTTTAAAAAAATATTGATTTATTTTGGGGTATGCTGGGTCTTCGTAGCTCTGTGTAGGCCTCTCTCTAGCTGCGGCGAGTGGGGGCTACTCTCTAGTTGTGAAGGAAGGGCTTCTCTTGCCGTGGCTGCTCTTGCTGCTGCTCGCAGGCTCTGGGGCGTGGGGCTTCAGCGGTTGCAGCTGATGGGCTCCACAGACGCTTAGCAGTTGTGCTGTGTGGGCTTAGCTGCCCTGTGCTCAGTCACTCAGTTGTGTCCGACTCTTTGCGACCCCATGGACTATAGCCTGCCAGGCTCCTGTCCATGGGATACTTCAGGCAAGAATACTGGAATGGGTTGCCATTACCTTCTCCTATGGAATTTTGAAATTTTCCCTGATCAGGAATTGAGCCTATGTCCCCTACATTGGCAGGCCAGATTCCCAACCCCTGGACTACCAGGGAAGTCTCAAACAGTGATTTTTAGAAGAACCCTACATGTCACTGGGCCTTTGTAAATATAATATTCTAGGTAAACCTAAAGGTTCAGACATGGAGAACTTAAAAAAAAAAAAGCAAAGTTGGAGTACTTACCTACTTGACTTTAAAACTTACTTTGAAGTTGCAATAGTCAATGTTTGATGTTGGTGAAAAGAGAGACAAATAGATCAACAGAAGGGTATAGAGAACTGAGAAGACCCATATATATATGGTCAAATGATTTTCAACAGGAACACCAAAACAGTTCAACAGGGAAACAACCTTGACCCTTACCTTACTGAATCTGTGTACAGAAATTGACTTGAAGTGAACTGTAACCCTAAACTTAAAAGATAAAAACTACGCAGTTAGTTTGTAGTTAGTTACTACTACAAATTTAGCAGTTAGTATTGAAGAAGAGCTTTGCGACGTTAGAACAAGCAAAGACTTTTAGAGATAAGTCAGAGAGCATGAACCAGAAAGGGTATTTGAAACTTCCCCCTTTGGAGAAAATTTGTGTTGGGAACCCTCTAGATAAATTCTTTCATTTGGAGACCTGGTTCCTTGACTCACCTTCTGTTCCACCTGTTCAAACATATTACAGTCACATGTGGGCCCCAAGGAATCTTGTTTTAAAAGAAGAAAATTTCAACACTGAAGACAAATCAAGACACAAACCTCCATGAATCTCTGAAGTTTAATCTGTTGTATCTAGTATCAAGCTGTATTATAATGAAAATGTCTGAGATCAAGACACTGCAATCTAGCTGTGATATACACTGTCAGAGATAAACCACTCAGAGGCGTGCACACACCCTATTACCAAAGAAGAAAGACTGGTCTGCCAAGCTGCAGTTACACGGGACATATTTTATACGTAGAACCAGTTATAGAAACACCGTTAGAGGAAAGAGGCAATAAAAACAGTACATTAATATTTTAAATGTTGGTTAAAAAAAAAAAAAGTGTGGCCGGGTGAGGAGCAAATGCTTAAAGAACTTGCCTTTAATAAAAATGACATTCTCAGTTATATGACCCGCAGCAAATCGGCTTCAGCTGCGTTTTTATTTACCAATTTGTGTTTGGTGTTGTCACTAGGAGATGCTCCCCTATTCCACTTTATGGCAGCTTTTACATAAATTGCAAGCACGATTGGGATGTAAAACTGTCAATTCCCAGCAGCTCATAAACTAATGAATTTAAATTTTAATCGGGGGATTTTAAAACATGTGGGGGCTGCTTTCATTATCAGATGGTGTATATCTCCAATGGTAAGTAGCAATTTATAAACGCTGGGGATGGCTCCCTTCAGAAACTTGTGATAAGAAAATTCTCTTTCCTCTCTCCCTCCTTTTTTCTTTCTCACTTTGTTCATTTCCTGTAAAATATCAAACTCCAGTGAATTTCACCTTTGCAAAAGGCATGACATAAGTTGTTTTTAAAATTGATCTAAACCAGAGAGATTTTATTCCTTTCCATAAATCTCTTTCCTACTCCCTTTATATCTTTACTGCCACTCGGTCTTTCCTCTGTTCTTCATCCATATTATTACTCCCGTAAGACAGACAGACAGACACACAGACAGACACACACACACACACATTTGCACATGCACACACTCACCTTTGAGAACCATCAACATAACCAGGTAACCTATATAGAAGCATTTTTACTAGCAAATGAAATACACAGTAAGTTCCTATTTAAAATCTATTAGGTCCTTGCTAGATTTTAAATCAGCCAGCTTTACTGACAATGGTTAAGGAGAAAAAAATACAAAAACACTAGCCAGTCAAATACCATCAATCTGATGGTCAGAAAAATGTATTGTCTCTTTTTTTCTCTCGTCTGGCATTCAGTTCAGTTCAGTTCATTCACTTAGTAGTGTCCGACTCTTTGCGACCCCATGGACTGCAGCATGCCAGGCTTCCTTGTCCATCATCAACTCCCGGAGCTTGCTCAAACTCATGTCCATCAAGTCAGTGATGCCATCCAACCATCTCATCCTCTGTTGTTCCCTTCTCCTCCTGCCTTCAATCTTTCCCAGCATTAGGTTCTTTTCTAATGAGACAGTTCTCTTTTCTAATGAGACATTTCATTCTTCTAATGAGGCATACTTTTAGGTGGCCAAAAGTACTGGAGCTTCAGCTTCAGCATCAGTCTTTCCAATGAATATTCAGGACTGATTTCCTTTAAGATTGACTGGTTTGATCTCCTTGCATTCCAACAGACTCTCAAGAGTCTTCTCCAACACCACAGTTCAAAAACATCAATTCTTCTGTGTTCAGTTTTCTTTATAGTCCAATTCTCACATCCATACCTGACCACTGGAAAAACCATAGCTTTGGCTATATGGACCTTTGTCAGCAAAATAATATCTCTGCTTTTTATTATGCTGTCCAGGTTTGTCACAGCTTTTCTTCCAAGGAGCAAGCCTCTTTTAATTTCATGGGTGCAATCACCATCTGCAGTGATTTTGGAGCCCAAGAAAATGAAGTCTGTCACTGTTTCCACTGTTTCCCCATCTATTTGCCATGAGGTGATGGGACTGGATGCCATGATCTTCGTTTTTTGAATGTTGAATTTTAAGCCAGCTTTTTCACTCTGCTCTTTCTCTTTCATCAAGAGACTCTTTAGTTCCTCTTCACTTTCTGCCATAAGGGTGGTGTCATCTGCATATCTGAGGTTATTGATATTTCTCCCGGTAATCTTGATTCCAGCCTATGCTTCATCCAGTCTGGCATTTCACATGATGTATTCAGCATGTAAGTTAAATGACCAGGTGATAATATACAGCCTTGATGTACTCCTTTCTCAATTTTGAAACAGTCCATTGTTCGCTGTCCAGTTCTAACTGTTGCTTCTTGACTGCATACTGATTTCTCTGGCACTACTTGCTTCTATATTCCTACTCCTTCTGGAACAACCAAAGGATTTCAGAGAGACAGAAGAAACAAAATACACGAGGTTTTCATTTAGTGCACTGTCTGGTTTTCTTTGCGATTATATTGCTGTTTTGGTGTTTTGGGGATCTAGAACTAGGATTTAGGTGTGTCTCTCTTGAAGCTTTCAATGGATGGTTGGTTTGAAAATTTAGTTTAAGTATGAAACCAAATCAAGGCTTCCCTGGTGGTTCAGATAGTAAAGAATCTGCCTGCAGTGCAGGAGACCTGGGTTCAATTCCTGGGTTGAGAAGATCCCCTGGGGTAGATTTCCAGCCCACTCTAGTAGTCTTGTCTGGAGAGTCCCATGGGTGATAGGTCTTTGGGGCTCTGGGTCACAACTATGTACAGAAGAGAGAGAATCAGTGGTGTTTCTGCAGTTAACTGTAGGGAGCAGGACTAGACAGAAGCTAGGGGTTGGAAATTCCAAGTTCCCTTGAACAATTTGTCTGGAGGAACAAGCAAAGTCAGAGAAGCACAAAAGAAACAAAAGTATTTGAATTTTCTCATTTTCATTAAAGATGCTCCTGAAAAGTCATTCTTGGGATTTCTGCCCTGCCAGAATGTTCTATTTCCTTGCATGTATAATTCAATGTGATATTGTTAGAGCAATATCACATTGCTTCTCACTTCCTATGTTAGACTAGGTTTCTTTACCAAAATCTTCACTGTGTTTTTTTTTTTTTATTGTGGGTAAAAGGCAATATGTTTATGAATTTTTAATATTCCTGTCAAGATCTTACAAGAAGATATTACTTTGCAAGGTATATAGGGATGCTAGCAGTTGGGTAGAAAGTGGATCATAATCTCAAAATAGTAACTGCTAGCTCAGTGGCTTTCCCACAGAGAGGTGATGTGTCTTGGTGAGACAAGAGAACATTTGTAGAAGAGGGTTTATTTGCAGCTTCCCACTTGCTCCCTTCTCCTGCACCAACCCAGTCTCCTGGGCTCTCTTTAAATCATGTCTCCTGGGCTCTCTTTAAATCATGTCTGTAAGTACCTCCTCAGGTAGACCTGTGTTACCACAGGCAAGATGAAGCCTTCTGTCTTTGACCTTAATCTATGGTCTGTAATGGGGTTTAAGAGCAAGCCAGAAGGGAACGGCAGGAAATATTGAGAGGCAGACATGGGGAAATGGGAGAAATAAAATCACAAAACCAGAAAGCACCTTTATGAAGCTCTCAGGTTTCTCTTCTACCAATGGATTACCTTGGATATACGTGGACAGGAGTCGTTCATGAAGAGGCATAAAGCTTCCTCCTTGTATCAGTTTTGCTCAATATTTTTATTAATAACTTAGATTAAAGAGAAAAGAAAAAAAAAGATGAGGTAGAGAAGGGGTGAGGTTGATTAAATCTACACGAGGCGAAGAACTAGCAGAGAGAGGTAATGGAATGAGCACCGGGTTCAAGAGTTTTTGATGGGTCATGTAGACCTACAGTTAAACTTACAAGGAAAAAGTAGCTCTTTATGTAGGTATTTTCAAATCACCTTTATATGCATAGGTCTATGAATATCTGACTTAAAATCAATGGCTTTAAATCCTTCCCAGAGCTTTTAGTTTGTTGCATGTGACATAAGCCAATAGTGCCATACTGCTATCTGAAAAAGCAATATTCCAGAGTGCCCTGGTGGCCTACTGGTTAGGATTCAGGACTTCCACTGCCATAGCATGAGTTCAATTTCTCAGGGAACTGAAATCCCACAAGCTGCATGGTACAGGCAAAGAAAATCTTAAAAGCAAAGTTTACTTGATAAGTGAATGTGACCCAGATGTTACACAGACTCTGGCACTAGTGAACACTGAAAAGCATCTTTCCAACAAATGAATGAATGAATTTAAAGAAAGATAAATGTTTCCTGGTTTTCCAAAAGTAGAACCCACACATTTAGAAGGACAGAGTTCCTTCTCTCTACAGGGGAGACCTAGGTTTGGGCTTCCTGGTGACTCAGATGGTAGAGAATCCACTTGCATTCAGGAGACCTGGCTTCAGTCCCTGGGTCAGGAAAATTCTCTGGAGAAGGAAATGGTTGCTTACTTCAGTATTCTTGCCTGGGAAGTACCATGGACAGAAGAGTCTGGTGGACAGCAGTCCACTGGGTCACAAAAAGTTGGACCTGACTGAGCAACTAACACATGCAAGTTTGTTCTAAATAATCCAAAAGCACACAGTCACACATGTTTCTGTTTGTGCTGATCTGAACATTTTTAGGAAGTGAAATGCTCAGGAGTAATAAACAAGCTAATGAGATGGTAACATCAGGGTCATTAAAAACCCAATTAACTTGATCCAGACATTTGGTTGCACACTTGATTCTAGTCATTCCCTTGTGATATGTGAAATCCTAAGTCGGGAGGCAGTGGCCCAGTGTGGGAGAATGGAATCTGAATTAGGAACGCAGTCACTGAGCTTTGGTTCTGTCTTTACCTCTGAGTAGCGTCAAGACCCTCATGCATGTCACTAACCTAGCTTTCAGCCAACTTAGGTTATTAAGTTTCTTCATCTGTAGATAAAGGCTTAGAATTTGTGGCTTGGGCTGACGTTGCCCTGCAAACCTCACAGAAGAAGCCAAGTGAAAGTACTGGATAAATTGCAAAGTGTTTATAAAAATAAGAAACCTTATGGTAACATTTTCCAGACAGTCTCAAGAAACTGATTTGGTGTGTGACATAAACGCACTACTTACTGGGAGGCCAGGATTACCAGCGTTTCTATCAGACTTTGCAGAATAAATGCCGTGACTCAAATGTACTTTCAGGTGAAGCTTTGAGGATTACTAGCCAAGCAGCTATTACGAAGCAGTCAGACCCATCGGCCCATGCCCTAATCCTATTATAAGGCAGGCCAGACATCACTTACTTTGCTATGTCAACCTTCATTGGCTGATACCAACAACTGTTAGGCCAATTGTGAATGGCACTCTGAACACTGGGGAAAACATTTTTCACTGTGATTCAGCAACCACAGTCCTGCAGAATCCCTTCAGGTTGTAGACAGTTCTATGACTGGTTTATTCCATGTGTCCTGAAGTGAGTGTGGAAATGATAAAACTGAAAACTGAACTGATACGATACAGATACTGCATGTTTCTCATGGGGCACAGAACATGAGTGAGCTACATGCATCAAACTGAAGAGCTTGTACAGGTAGAAATGGCAGGAGGCATATGTAATAAATGACTACTTCCTAATGGAAATCAACCCTGAATAATCATGGTAAAGACTGATGTTGAAGTTCCAATACTTTGGCCACCTGATGCAAATAACTGACTCACTGGAAAAGACTCTGATGGTGGGAAAGATTGAGGGCAGGAGGAAAAGGGGATGACAGAAGATGAGATGATTGGATGGCTTCACCAACTGAACAGACATGAGTCTGAGCAAACTCAGGGAGAAAGTGAAGGGCAGGGAAGCCAGGTCTACTGCAGTCCTTGGGGTTGCAAATAGTCAGACACAACTTTGTGACTAAACAACAACAATAATGATTCCTTCCAATAAAAAAATCCAATTTCAGGCTGGATTCAAGGAAATACTAATCTAATCAGGAAGTGTAGCAGCCTCATAGACCATAAACAGCTGGGAAGATTTTCATAAGTCCACAGTGGATGTCCCTATGGAGGCAGGTTTGAGGATATCCGTTCTTCCTTCTGATTGGAAGTAGCCTCCCTGGTATAGGCAGGTTCCCCATCCCATGTGGTTTCTCTCTCTGGAGTGACCAGGATTGGCAACTTCAGAGAATGGAGGTGCTTCAACATAGCACCTCGCAAATGTTAACATGCATGTGAGTCACCTGGGCATGTTATTAGATGGATAATTTTTTCAGTAGATTTGGGCTGAGGCCTGACATCTACATTTGTAACAAGCTCCAAGATGGTGTCCACCTCTGACCTTTGTGACCCCGTGGACTGTACAGTCCAGGAATTCTCCAGAATACTGGAGTGGGTAGCCTTTCCCTTCTCCAGGGATCTTCCCAACTGAGGGACTGAACCCAGGTCTCCCACATTGCAGGTGGGTTCTTTAGCAGCTGAGCCACAAGAGAAGCCCAAGAATACTGGAATGGGTAGCCTTTCCCTTCTCCAGAGGATCTTCCTGACCCAGGAATTAAACCAGGGTCTCCTACATTGCAGATGGATTCTTTACATACTGAGCTATGAGGAAAGCTGCAGAGTCTCCATATTTTCAGTCCTGGCATAGAAGCATGAAGTGCATTATCTTTCTTTCTTTCTTTCTCCATAGCCATTTTTGTACCACTGAAAATAATTAAGAGAGTTTTAGGAAAGAAAGAATATGAGTGGGCTGAAGAAAGCATTAATTACTCCAGACCCTACTAGTCACCCAATTCTTTGGAGTATTGAGCTCCCCTTCTTATTTGTGGAAATTCTTTGTTTAATGGCTGTAGCTCTGCTATTATAGCAGCAAAAGACTTTGAAAACTTAGGATGTACCACTGGATGTCATCCTCTTAATACCACTTTTTAAGAGGAGAAGTATAATTCCTGTTAAAACTAAAGTTGATGTGTATCATGATAATAATGCTTGTCATTTGCTGAGAGCTTGCTATATACTGTGTTTTATTGAAATCACCTGATTTAATTTCTATATTAATCCTACAATAAAGATACTGTAATTTGTCATTGCTTGTGGAAAAGAAACTTAAGCTTCATGCCAAAAGCCCAAGCTCTGAAACATGTTGGTAACCTCCCTCTTGGTGATGGGTCAGACTACTTTTTAACATATGCATGTTTTGCTTCTTACTGGTTATTTGCACAAGGACAGAGTAAGGAAGCAGCATATGTTTGTGCAATTAATGAAAGTAGAAATATTAATTCAACAAGTCTGTACTGTATCTTTCTTAGTCTATTTTGGCTGTTATAACAAAGTATCTTAAACTAGGTATCTTATAACCAATACGAACTTACTGCTTACCATTCTTGTAACTTGGAAGTCCATGACCAGGGCCCCACTGTGGTTGGGTAAGGGCCATTTTTCTGGCTCATATCCAGAATCTTGTTGCTTTATCCTCACATGGTGGAAGGGGCTAGGGAGTTCTGTAGGGTCTGTTTTGTTAGATCCATAAGACTTCCACCCTCATGACTTAAATACTTCCCCAACGGCCCTGCCTTCTAATACTTCTGCCTTTGTGGTTTAGGATATCAACATATGAGTGCTGGAGAGACACAGATATTCAGACCATGGCAATATCTTTTAATGCAAGCTACTGTACTTGGATTAAGTACAATACAGTTTTTGTTTTGTTTGATTTTAAGAAAAGGTCATAGCTAGGAGAGTGGATACTGAAAGTTCTCATCCTAAGGAAAAAAAAATGTAATTACATGGAGATGGATGTTATCTGGACTTATTGCAGTTATCATTTTGCCCAGTATATTATTTTATATTATTTATGCAAATATCAAATCATGTTTTACACCTAAAACTAATTGAGTATTATGTCAGTTATGTTGTTGTTTAGTTGCTAAGTCATGTCCAACTTTTTGCAACCCCCATGGACTGTAGTCCTCCAGACTCTTCTGTCCATGAAATTTTCCAGGCATGAATACTGGAGTGAGTTGCCATCTCCTCCTCCAAGGGATCTTTCTGACCCAGGAATTGAACCCAGATCTTCTATGTCTCCTACATTGCCAGCAGATTCTTTACCACTGAGCCACTGGGGAAGCCCCAGTTTTCGTAGTGGAGAACATAAAATCAGATTTTACAGGTAGAATCCTGTAAATTCGGGACCTCACAATATGGGCCAGGAGAGAGGAATCCAGTTTATCACTAAAGAACAAACATTCTCCCTGCCTCCCACCAGCACTGTCACCATCAAAGGAATACTGTACAGGGATCACAGGGGTGTCTGGGACTGAAAAAGCCTGGGAAGCACTGCCTTTGGTGGATACCTTTGGTAATAACCTGAAAGAGAGCTGTTATGAATTTATTCTGAGATCCAGAGCATGGTGCTCTTGTGAAATGCATAGCACGTGGCTCACAGGGTGCTCATGAAATTGAATGGACTTGCATGTTCAGTACTTGAACCTAATCCTATGCAGTGTCTATTTGTGTGTGAGTACAAGCTCAAAGTTGTTATAAAACAAGTTTATGTAAGAATCCGCTTTGTTATTGTCAGGGATACGCAAAGATAGAATTGCCAGCACTGTGAGGCTGAAAATATCCAAGCGTAGGACATATGATTCCTTGACATGAATACAGTAGAGGTAATCAAACATCAGATGACACATTGATCTTTTAAGATCTTTTCCAGTGCTGAGATCTATCTTTTATTAGCAACTGTGTTCTTGAGGTATTCTTTCTCAACTTTACATTGGATTCCCAGGAGAAGATGAATAGGGTATCATAACAGTCGGGGGAGAATTATCTGCAGAAATGTTTAAAACTGAAAATATGACTTTGTCTTAAGATGTTGGCTCTATTTTGTGTCTTCACAGAGCTCAGAAATTTATATACGAGTGGCAGAGAGGCCTAGTCTCATCTAGACTTCAGGATTGCACTCTGAGTAGCTTCAAAGGTTTAATTAAACATACTTATAATAATTAGATTCAAAGCTTTTGGAATTCCAGCAGCTTTTTTTTTTTTTTTTTTTTTTAAGGATTCAGCACCTAATAAAGTGAAATAAATTGCAGGGCTCTCGGTCAGTGAATAAGCACTTCTATAGCTTAGGGCTTCAATTTATCAATAGGATTTGTTACTATTAGACTTGTTTTCTAGCTTTTTTTTTGAAGGTTTAAGGGCCATTGTCCACCCACACATCACATTTAGTCACAGGCTATTATGAAAAGAAATGATTATTTTTCCAAGGTCTACAGGACCAGATTCAATTTTGGAAAACTAGCTGCTATAATGGTTTGTGGCCAACCTGTCTGTCAAAAATGCTTAGATGTGTGGGACAGAGGGAGGTTGCAAAAATAATTGGAAAATCTGGTGATAGCTGCAGGGGTTTGGACAAGAATCATTGTTCTGCTCACTGTCAACAGTCAGGGGTAAACCAGGCAGGGACTGGACCCCTGGGCTATTGGTGGGACAGTATCCTGTGGAGCAAGGTGGGTTAGAGAGATGGAATATGCGAGGCACATTAGGAGATGTCAAAGAAGCAATAAGAACCTCAGCCTGTGTCAGCTATGAGAAGTCAGGGTAAGAGCAGAGAAAGAGTTAAGGGTAGCAGGCATCTGGGACAGCAGATAAATGAAGAACAGAATACCTTGTGATCTTGAGTTGAAGACATGCATGAAGTATTGTACATGAGGGGAAGAAGCAGTCGGCTGGTTTCAAGAAGCAAAGATGGACACAGAGAAGGGTATCCAAGAAGTTTTCAGAAAATTTCTGCAAAACAAGATCCTCTGACCACTGCAGTTGTTGTTTTGAGTAGGATTTTTTATACTCATGTACTCATGTACATTACTTTATAATGTATTGAGAATATCCCAATGTGTGTTAATTTCATTCTTTAAAAAAAAAAAAAATAACTAAGAGGTTCCTTATCCTCAGAAGTGTGATTTGTTTTTGTGTCTCCAGCAAGCACCATAAATCCTCATTAGTAATAGGTGTGTGTGTATGTGTATGTAAATTATGGTCTACCCTGCATTTGGACTGATTCTCCTGCTGCCTGGCCCACCTTTAGTGGAGTCCCTCTAACTCTGCCTCCCTCAGACTTCTAATTACTGGAGATAGCTAAGCGATTATTTCTTAGAGCCAGAGAGTTCAGTGGTCACAGGTTTGCACTGGTGCAAATAAATAGTTGCATAACAAACACTTGTTGGAAGAAATAACTTGCTTTCCTCATCAGCACTGAGTAAAAGAGATGGTGCCCTCCTGTTGTGAATAGTAAAAACAATGTTCTAAATTGTTATGAATAGTAAAAACAATGTTCTAAATTCAATAGAAAAAAAGCCAGCCATGTACCTGTCACCCTGTTCTCCTCCTCCCCTGGATCCTGAAGCTTTCACATATTGTTTGTCTTGAGTGAGTGGTTTAGGGTTCCAGGTGGATTTCCTTTACAGAGATGAAATGTTTAAGGTAAGAAACTGGAACTGATGATTCCTGTTCAGTGACACGAGAAAAGAACTGTTAAGAGCTCTGTTTCATTTCAACATTAAAAAACAAACAAACAAACAAAAAAACCAACAAGGAAGACTGAAGATTGTCCATCCCACTTCACTAACCTTTCTAGGAATCCAAGATCATTGCCATGGTTACAGGTTGCTTAATCAATAATCTAGGGAACAACAGCAGCCGCTCTTTGCTGGTTTACTGTTGTCAAGGTCTCTCACTGAGGAGACTGCATCTCCTTCTCTGGTTCCTGTTGTCACTATGGCTGCTTTCCCATCCAGCGATTCTCTTGGACGGGACAAGATTAATGTAGAGGTTTTTAAAAGACAAGCAGTAGGAGCCAAAGAACCTATTTTTTAAATTAAATCTTCATTGAATTTAGAATGTACACATCTATATTTTATAAACCTTGATTTAAAATCCTAACCTAAAGATAGGAATATATGCATATATTCCTTAAAGGCATCATTTGGATGATTATGGTTGTCAGAGACCATAGATTCACTAAAGACAAATTCTGATAATTAAGATAGTTTTCTTTTTCTACCAGTTTACTGCTTGATTTGGACTTCACAAAAAAACTAAGGAGATTTTGTGTTGCATTAGTAAGAACATGATGGGCAGAACAAGAGAAGAGAAGGTCCTATGTCTGCCTGGTTACAGTAAAGTAGACTGTTGTCTTCATATGTGAGTGTACCTACTGAAGGAAGAGATTGATAAACAGAGGTTTTCAGAAAGAGGGTGAGTGAAGGTCAGAGGTGGTTAAGAAATCATCTATTGGGAGAAATAATTGAAGCAACTCAAACCATTCATCCTGGAGATAAATTTACTTGGGAGAACTGTGTAAAATGCCTTTGGATATTTAAAAGACCGACATGTGGATGAGAGATTAAATATATTTTTTATGGGACCTCAGAGGGTAGAAAAATTTCCATTGTTGTGTGTGATAACTGAAGTACCAATTTCAGATCAATTTAAAGAACTTTGAGCACAATCATCCAGACTTTATTTATGGATGCGTTCATTACAATATCCATTGCCAAGCTTAAGTTGCCTTTTTTCACTATCTTTAAAAAAACAAACAAACAAAAAAAAACCCTGCTTAATATTGAGAAAGAAAAGATGGCTGAAGAAGTCAGGCTCCCTGACTTCAGATGAAACTACAAAGCTACATTGATCAAGACAGTATGGTACTAGCACAAAAAACAAATATCGATCAGTGGAGCAGGATAGAACGCCCAGAGATAAACCCACACATCTGTGGTTACCTAACCTATGAAGGAGGCAAGGATACACAATGGAGAAAGAAAGAACCTCTTCAAGAATTGATGCTGGGAGAACTGGACAGACACATGTAAAAGAATAAAATTAAAACATTCCCTAGCGCCATACATAAAAATAAACTCAAAGTGGATTAAATACATAAATGTTAAGCTGGCTAATGAAAAACTCTTAGAGGTAAACATAGAACACTGTTTAACATAAATTGCAGCAAGGTCTTTTCCAATCCATCTCCTAGAGTAATGAAAATAAAAATAAATGAATGGGATCTAATTAAACTTAAAAGCTTTTGCATAGCCAAGGAAACTGTTAACAAGATGAAAAGACAGCCATCAGAATGGGAGAAAATATTTGCAAATGAAGCAACCAACAAGGGATTAACCTCCAAAATATACATAATCTCATGCATCATATATATATATATATATATATATATATATATATAAGGTATCCAATCAAATAATGGGTAGAAGATTGAAATAGACATTTCTCCAGAGAAGACATACAGATGACCAAGAGACATATGAAAAGACATTCAAATCACTAATTATTAGAGGAATACAAATCAAAATTACAATGATGTGTCATGTCATACTGGTCAAAATGATCATCATCAAAAAATCTGCAAACAATAAAGGCTGGAGAGGGTCTAGAGAAAAGGGAACCCTTCTATACTGCTGGTGGGAATGTAAGTTTATAAAGCCACTATGGAGAACTCTATGGAAGTTCCATCAAAAACTAAAATAGAGCTACCATATGATCCAGCAACCCCACTCATGGGCATATATCCAGAGATAAATTAATTCAAAAAGATTCATGTACTGTGTTGTTCATTGCAGCACTATTTACAATAGGCAGGACAGAGAAGCAACCTAAATGTCCATCAACAGAGAAATGGATAAAGAAGAAGTGTACATATATATAATGGAATATTACTCAGCCATAAAAAGAACAAAGTGATGCCATTTGCCGCAACATGGATGGACTTAGAGACTGTCACACTAAGTGAAGTAAGTCAGACACAGAAATAAAAATATCATATGATATAGTTTATATGTGAATCTAAAAAAAGGGGGGGTACAAATAAACTTATTTAAAAAACAGAAGTAGAGTCATACATTTAGAAAACAAACTGTTGTTCAGTTCAGTTCAGTCGCTCAGTCGTGTCCGACTCTTTGCAACCCCATGAATCATAGCACGCCAGGCCTCCCTGTTCATTACCATCTCTCAGAGTTCACTCAGACTCACGTCCATCAAGTCCGTGATGCCATCCAGCCATCTCATCCTCGGTCGTCCCCTTCTCCTCCTGCCCCCAATCCCTCCCAGCATCAGAGACTTTTCCAATGAGTCAACTCTTCGCATGAGGTGGCCAAAGTACTGGAGTTTCAGCTTTAGCATCATTCCTTCCAAAGAAATCCCAGGGTTGATCTCCTTCAGAATGGACTGGTTGGATCTCCTTGCAGTCCAAGGGACTCTCAAGAGTCTCCTCCAACACCACACTTCAAAAGTATCAATTCTTTGGCGGTCAGCCTTCTTCACAGTCCAGCTTTCACTGTTGTTACCAGGGGGTAAAGGGGGAGGCATAAATTGCTAGACTGGAACTGACATGTACACATGACAATATATAAAACAGATAACTAATAAGGACCTACTGAGCACAGAGATACTGCTCAGTACTCTGTAATGGCCTATATGGAAATCTGAAAAAAGAGTGGACATATATATATTTACAATTGACTCACTTTGCTGTATACCTGAAACTAACACAACATTGTAAATCAACTATACTCCAATTTAAAAAAAAAAAGAAAGAAAAGCTTGCTGAATAAAACTGTGGGGACAAATGTTATCGAATCAAGGTGTGGGAGAAGGAAGATAAACATTCATCTTCCGGGGTCTAACCCCATACGTAATGAATCACAGTGTTATGGCTTGTGACCTTGAATCTACATTTTGAACATCTTTTACTGATGCCCACTGAAGTTTTCAGACACAGTCTCTAATCCATCTTGAATCTAACAAGCCAATCTTTCAGCAAATGCTGTTTTCATCCCTAGTTGAAGAATTCACCTAATGGTTTTCTGAAGTCTGCACTCTTCATCAGTAGTTTCAAGGCCCTTGATTTGATAATCTTGCCTATCTCACCTTAAGATGTTCTCTTCAGGCACCATTTTGCCTGTCCTTCAAATCTCAGTGTCTTCATGAAGTTGCTTCTAGTACTTCTAGTTGACTAGATTCACTTTTCATCACAAATCCTAAAATCATTCTAGTCAATATCACAGAACATGTCTTGCACAGTTTGTTTTTCTGTCACTTAGGCATTGGGTATCAGAAACATTTAGCATAGTGCCCAGGGAAAGGTATTCTTGGATGTGTGGTGCTGAAAGGGACAATTGAGGTAATTTTTTAGATAAGCTCATTATCTGAAGCTTGAATCTCTTGTTCAGTTTAGTTCAGTCACTCAGTCATGTCTGACTCTTTGCGACCCCATGGACTACAGCACTCCAGGCTTCCCTGTCCGTCACCAACTCCTGGAGCTTAGTCAAGCTCATATCCACTGAGTCAGTGATGCCAGCCAACCATCTCATCCTCTGTTGTCCCCTTCTTCTCCCGCCTTCAAACTTTCCCAGCATCAGGGTCTTTTCCAGTGAGTCAGCTCTTTGCATCAGGTAGCCAAAGTATTGGAGTTTCAGCTTCAGCATCAGTCCTTCCAATGAATATTCAGGACTGATCTCCTTTAGGATGGACTGGTTAGATCTCTTTGCATTCTAAGGGACTCTCAAGAGTATAGCACAGTTCAAAAGCATCAATTCTTCAGTGCTTAGCTTTCTTTATAGTCCAACTGTTATATCCATATATGACTACTGGAAAAACTATAGCTTTGACTAGACAGACCTTTGTTGGCAAAGTAATGTGTCTGCTTTTCAATATGCTGTTCAGGGTGGTCATAGCTTTTCTTCCATGGAGAAAGCGTCTTTTAATTTCATGGCTGCAGTCACCATCTACAGTGATTTTGGAGCCCCCAAAAATAAAGTCTCTCACTGTTCCATTGTTTCCCCACCTATTTGCCATGAAGTGATGGGACCAGATGCCATGATCTTAGTTTTCTGAATGTTGAGTTTTAAGCCAACCTTTTCACTCTCCTCTTTCACTTTCATCAAGAGGCTTTTTAGTTCTTCTTCTTCTAAATCTCTTGTACCAGTTGATTAATCAAATTCCAACATTCCCACCACCAGTGGCTGAAGTTTGCAACCTTCTGAGTGCTCCCCTCCCACTTCCATCTTTGGACAAATTTCACTTGAGATATGTCTTCATTAATTTTAGTAAAGATTATTTTCTCTCTGGCTTCCATTTGTCAGCCCAGAACTGACTCCTTGAGCCTTTATAGAACAAATTTAATGAATACCTGTGATAAAAACATGTACAGTCTCATTTCCCTTAGTTTTCCCAAGCCTCATTGCAATTTGTTTTCCTGTTATGTTTATTTATGGGCCTTTTGCTGCAATAAGTCCAATTGACAAAGAGAGTAGCATTTGATAGGAAATAAAATAGTGAAGATAATTTTTGAGATATATTTGGGGAGTATCCTAGAGGATTTTAAATAGCTCTGATAATCCCTTCCTCTTCACGTATTAACTGCCACAACAAAAATGTTTTGAAAATGTCCATTTTGATGCATTTCCTTTTTAGAGTACATTCATAGTGCACTTTCTAAAGTGTTTTGTGATTGTCAGATGACAGCCCCACATAGTCTAAATAACTTTTGTAAATGCTGAATTGATAACATGAAAACAGTTGACAGTATACATTATGATTTTAATTCACTATACCATCTCATAGTAACTCATGAAATTGCAAATGAATATCACCAATGGCAATTTTTCACTTGAACTGATTCTTTTTTAAAAATCCTTTTCTGAAACTTTCATTAAGAACCCCAAAAGGAATATATCTACTTAATGAAGTGCCTGTGTGTGCTGTGCTTAGTCACTCAGTCATGTCCGACTGTTTGCAAAGTTGAAAAGTAGTCCACCAGGCTCCTTTGTCCGTGGGGATTCTCCAGGCAAGAATACTGGAGTGGGTTGCCATGCCCCCCTCCAAGGGGATCTTCCCAAGCCAGGGATCGAACACAGGCCTTCCACATTTCAGGTGGGTTCTTTACTGTCTGAGCCACCAGGAAAGCCCAAGAATACTCCTTTGAGTAGCCTACCCCTTCTCCAGGGGAACTTCCAGACCCAAGAATCAAACTAGAGTCTCCTGTATTGCAGGCAGGTTCTTTACCAGCTGAGATACCCAGGAAGCCCAACAAAGTGCCTACCTGTAGCTTAATCCTAATTCTCTTCCTCTGAGCAAAAAGAGGCATCCCTGAAGTTATCCACAGGGCATGCTGCATGTACAGAAATGCCTTATCAATGAGAAATTTGCTTTCTTTGCATTCTGTCATCTGCAGCAGGGGAAGATCGTGGCAGACGTCCATGTCTTCTGTGATTCCTCCTGTGACCAGTGGTGTGTTGAAGAGACAGTTGGGTGGACTAGGCATGAGATTAGAATCTACTTTGTTACTACAGAGTTTCAAGTGCAGCTTTACTAGTGCTCTGGGCTGTGGGAGTAGAGTGGTGTTTTGTTCACCTCTTCTTCACCCTGTTAATGAGAGAGGGAGTCCCAGCCTAAGGTTCCAGGGATGGCTGAGCTCCCTAAACTAAGGAAATCTTGCTGTTACAGGTTCTTACAGGGCCTTGCAACCTTTCTGCATGTTATTGTGCATAGTCATTCATTGTAGAGGCATTTGGGTGGTTATTTGATCCGTTTCTGTCTCCACTGATCAACTCACCAAGGCAGGTGCAGTGTGGATGGTTTTGTTCAGGTTTTAGTTACGCAATCTCTGACAATGTCTCCTGCCTTGTAGGATGTTAACAGTCAGTGAATACTGTTTGAACTGATGAAGGCATCCACTCAGGATTTAAAGCTGATGTTTCCTTTCTCACATCTTCCTCTTCCTAGGACCATTGTCTTCTTTACTTTCCAAGTGGGTCCTAACTAATTCTGGCAAAGCCTCTGAAAGGCTACATGTCTGAGAGCCCCTCCCATCCCTCCCTTGTCCCATACGCTGCTTCTAGCCTTACCTTCTCTGAACTGTCTTGACCTCGAGGGCAAGGGGAAGCAGACCTAGACCATGATGTAAGGCAACAGAAGTTCTCATCTAGGGAGGTGACCTATTGAGACAAAGGGGGAGGTGGAGAGACTCCTACTTGAGTGCTCTGTGCTTGCGTGTGGAGGCCATTTGCCACCCCCTACCCTGGCATTAACTTCTAGTTACACATGACTGGATTTCCTGTTTTTGAATCTTGGAATCTTTGCTCAGTCTGTTCACGCTGTCATAATACACCACCACAGACTGGGTGACTTAAGCAACATAAATTCATTTTCTCTCAATCCTGGAGGCCAGAAGTCTAGATTGAAGATGTTAGGTAGTTAGAATAGGAAAAAGGAGTCTAAAATGGAGGTGGCTAAAAGACAAAGAGAGGAAAAAGCCCACAAAAAATGACAAAGGAAAATTCAAGGACTGGAGTGAGAATCTCAGGTGAAACAAACAGCCCTCCTGGCTAGCCTGCTTTATACAGAGCAGGCTTAGTGGGGGAGGAGACAAATGTATAAAAAGAGGAAGCCAAGATGGACTGAGGCCTTTCCTTTGGGGTTGGCCCACCCTCACTCCTCGAGGGTGTACTTTCCTTTGCTTGTTGAATAAAATTGAGCTGTAACTGAGCTATAACATTGGTCTGCCATTTCAAAATTTTGCTGTGGTAAGAAAGAACAGAGGAAATTACACACTCCCCCGACAAAGGTATCAGAAATTTCCGTTCTGGTGAGAGCTCTCTTCCCAGCTTGCAGATGGCCATCTTCTCACTCTGTCCCAATCTGGCCTTTTCTTTAGTGCATGGGCACACAGAGAGTGAGCTCTGGTGTCTTCCTCTCTGAGGCCCCCGACTTATGACATCATTTAGCCTCTATTACCTCATTTTAGGGGCTTCCCTGGTGGCTCAGTTGGTAAAGAACCTGCCTGCGATGCAGGAGACCTGGGTTCACTCCCTGGATTAGGAGATCTCCTGGAGAAGAAAATGGCAACCCACTCCAGTATTCTTGCCTGCGAAATCCCATAGACAGAAGAGTCTGATGGGCTTAGCAGCTAAATCACCACCACGGCCTTGTAGGCCCTATCTTCACGTATAGTCATATTGGGGATTAGGACTTTTACTTGGGTGAGGGGCACAATTCAGTCCATAGCAATCCCAGTGGATTCTGCCTGTCATATGCATCTGTTTTGACTTCCTGCAAGGTTATATCCTCATCTAACCAGCCAAGCATTCCTTGGCTTTTGTGTCTATAACTCTAAGCATCTGCTACTAATTTACATGTCGTGTTATTTTCATGATATGTGCACATCCCTGAGTGCAATCTACTCATAGTCACAGTTGAACTGTGACCCTGGGAAATAAATATAATAGCTTTCTAAGCCTTGCTTTTTCACCTGTGAACAGTGATACCATATTCCTTATCTCATAGGCCCGTTGGGAAGATTAAATATAATAAACTATACAAAGCACTTGGCCCCATTTAAGCATATACTTGGCACTGATCAAAGCCACTATGCAAAACAGTATGAAGGTTCCTTAAAAAACTAAAAGTAGAACTATTATATGACCCAGCAATGCCACTAGTGGGCATACACCCTGAGAAACCATAATTCAAAATGACACATGTACCCCAATATTCATTGCAGCACTATTTACAATAGCCAGGACTTGGAAGCAACCTGGTGTACATGGACGGATGAATGGATAAAGAAGATGTGGCACATACATAAATGGAATATTACTCAGCCATAAAAAGGAACAAAATGGGTCATTTGTAGAGACATGGATTAGAATCTGTCACACAGAGTGAAGTAAGCCAGAAGGAGAAAGACAAATTTTGTATCCTAACACATATATGTAGAGGCAAGAAAAATGGTACAGGTGAACTTCTACAGGAAATAAAACACAGATATAGAGAAAGAACATGTAAACATGGGCTAGGGGAGGGCAGGGTGTGATGAACTGGGAAATCAGGAATATATATACACTACCACATAGTGTGTATATTTCACACACATACACTACCATATAGTGTGTATATTTCACACATATGTGTGTATATGTGTATATTTCACACATATACACTATGTGTGAAATAGATAACTAGTGGGAGACTGCTGTGTAGCACAGGGAGCTCAGCTCTGTGCTCTGTGCTGACATAGATGACTGAAATTGGGGGTGGGGGGAGGAAGGAACAAAAGGGAGGCAATATATGCATACGTATAGCTGACTCCCTTAGTCATACAGCAGAAACTACCACAACATCCTAAAGCAATTACCCCCCAAAAAAAAAAGGTCAATTACCCACTAAAGCCCTGCCTCCACTTTTGTTATTCTGTTTAATCTTGGAGAATGAGAATTATGTCTTCTCCTTCCTCCTTTTATCTCCCTGATAAAGACTCCCATCCCTAAAGCTGCTAGATGGAATGCCCTGACTGAAGGCAACCTGCAGGGAACTCTGCTTTGGCCAGAAAGTGCTGCAGAAATCTATTTTGTGTTTGTGGACAGGAATGCGAGAGAAACTTTTAACGGAGAATAGAACATCCCCGCTGGCAGAATACAATTGTGCTTGTTGTTACACCCGTCATTCATGAGGGATATCTTTGCTTTGTTCTGGGTCATTTACCTTAAGTTGGAAAGATGCAAAATGAATTACCCCAGAAAACAGGAGTGGAGGGGATATTATTTGTAGGAGTATTTTTCAAGATACGATATTGGTATGCAACCATAATAACCAATACATTGAAAAGTTAATTCAGCAGGAGTAATTCTGAGAAGTAATGTCACTTATTTGTCACTTAAGGAGGGTTGCATAGCCAAGTGATTTCTTCATGCATTTTAAAGTGTTTTTAAACCCTTGGGTAGCTATAGTCAATTTTTAAACATGTTTCCTCATTAACTTTCAATTTGTAAATGTACATTGTACAGGAGTGTTTTAATCATCTGGGAGGCTGCTTCACAGATGGCTCTTGTGTGACCTAAAATTTCAGTGATTATCATGAATCAGAATGGATGATGATAAGCTTGCTTGGATATTTGCTGATTGTCAACAGTTTTAGTCTTGCCACTGTTCTTAAGGATTTAATGCTTCTTAAAAATGAAAGGAAGACAATTGTAATGTTGCTCTCAGGGCCAGCAGTAGTCTAATGAAATAATTTTGGTCAGCCCCTTGCTATTCTGTGGGGATACCCACCAGGGGAGACACACCAGCAGACCACGTTGAATCAAATAAACACATAAGACATTGTCATCAGCTCTCCACACCAACGTGTGGCAGGCCATTTCATGCCTCTCTGTCATACTATATGTGAGAGTCCCAATTAAAATTTGAAAAGGCTTGAAACTAAATTCTCTTTTGAATTATTTATGCCCATGTTCTTCTTTGGCATCAAAAGTCAAGAATTGTCTGGGCAGAGGATTTAGCAGCTGTATGAAACACCTATAACTGTTAAAAGTCTGAACTTAAGATGCATCCAGAAACCCAGAATTATAATCAGCCGATCCATATATTATGCCTCTATTCCTGCTTCCTTGTGCAAGAATCATTTGTTTGTCATGCCCCAGGCTTTACCAGGTAATCTGCATTCTATGCAGGCAGAGGAAATAATAGGGTCTGGAAAGTTAGACAGAGTTCTCACTATCTCAGTGGCCATGAGCAATTACTTTGCCTTTTTGAATTCTGCTTTTCTCAAGAAGCTATCCTTGCCAAGTAGAGAGTTTGCAGGGGTAAAATAGCACATGTAACCACCCAACAAAGGAAGTACTTCACAAAAGTAGTTCTTTCTTGGAATCTTACCACCCTCTTCCTTTGAAATGTGTGGTTTCTTCCCCCTGCCACCAGGGTGCATGCCTAGACCCATGCTTTCCTCCACCACAAATCCCTGTTTTATCAGATTAACAATTCTCAAGAAGGTATGGGACCTGCCTTTAGCTGACAGATGCTTGCAACATCAGATTCCTAATGATGTGTAGGTCTCAAGGGGGCTCCAGGAGAAGAGCCAGGAGTAAAATAAGAGCAGAATATTCACAGTCAGGTTGTTAGAATCATTCCAGTAGGAATCTCAGCACCAAAGTGAGACACATAAAGCCTGTCCTGCAGGGGTTCCAGTGGGAAAAAGTCACTTCCCATTGCCTAGTTTGAACATGTGTTAATGTGGTAGCTGTGCTGAGCATAACACTTAGCACCAGCTTGCTGGATGCATTGTCAACCAAATTGTGAATCATCAACGTTTATCTTTTCTGACCACATAGCACTCCCAACAGCACTCTCCTGCCTAGCTATGAAATGCCTTGCCAGTACCTCTAGCAAATTTTGCTACAGAAAAGAAAGGGAACATTTCATGAGCTTGATAGGAGTTGGATAAACGAGTTACTCATCCCAGAAGACTGTTCATTTTAATGAGGACCAAGCAGAGTGAAAAACCAGAAGAAGGAAACATCTGCTGGTGAAGGAAGAGCAAATATTTGGACCCCAGAGCAGAGCAGCATTTGAGTAGCTATGGCTTCTGGACACTAAGGAAGGTGGTCTCCACTGACCTGGCTGGGAGGCTGTCACACGCAACCAGCTCTGTTCCTTATACATCAAATGTGGGAGGAGAGACTAGCATTTGAATATTGGAACCCACATCAACCATAACATATAGTGAACTCACTCTGCCCCCTTGCCCTGTTTCCTTGGCACCCTGATGCAGAGAAAGTCCACCTCCAGTGGTGATGATGCAAATAGTTTGTCCTGCCCCTCCCTCTTTACATTGTCTGGTAGATATCACTCCTGTATCATGGTCTGTTTTCCAGCTGAGCTCATTCATCGACTCAGGATCCTTCTCAACCCTGATTTTACCATGTGATGACATCTATTTGTCTTCCTAAGACTGTGATTTGCAGAGCTAAAATGATATGAGGAAATAGTATTGTCTCCCAGTCTCCTGATGAGAAAACTTACTTTTGAAAGGTCATGCAGCATCATCAGGGTTAACCAGAAGTTTCATTGTACAAGAACAGCTCAGAATAGAGTCTGACTTTTTCAAATCCTATGCGTTCCTGCTGTATTGACATACTGCTTCCCTAAAATCATACTTCTAATTTTGTTTATTTTTCACATACTTCAGTCAGTCATTCAGTTCAGTTGCTCAGTCATGTCCGACTCTTTGTGACCCCATGAATTGCAGCACACCAGGCCTCCCAGTCCATCACCAACTCTGGAGATTACTCAAACTCATGTCCATCAAGTTGGTGATGCCATCCAGCTATCTCATCCTCTGTTGTCCCCTTCTCCTCCTGCTCCCAATCCCTCCCAGCATCAGAGTCTTTTCCAATGAGTCAACTCTTTGCATAGGTGGCCAAACTATTGGAGTTTCCACTTCAGCATCAGTCCTTCCAGTGAACACTCAGGACTGATCTCCTTCAGAATGGACTGGTTGGATTTCCTTGCAGTCGAAGGGACTCTCAAGAGTCTTCTCTAACACCACAGTTCAAAAGCATCAATTCTTCGGTGCTCAACTTTCTTCACAGTCCAACTCTCACATCCATACATGACCAGTGGAAAAACCATAGCCTTGACTAGATGGACTTTTGTTGGAAAAGTAATGTCTCTGCTTTTTAATATGCTGTCTAGGATGGTCATAACTTTCCTTCCAAGAAATAAGCGTCTTTTTAATTTCATGGCTGCAGTCACCATCTGCAGTGATTTTGGAGCCAAAAAAAATAAAGTCTGATGCTCCTTCTACTGTTTCCCCATCTATTTCCCATGAAGTGATGGGAACAGATGCCATGATCTTAGTTTTCTGAATATTGAGTTTGAAGACAACTTTTTCACTCTCTTTTTAACTTTCAGCAAAAGGCTTTTTAGTTCCTCTTCACTTTCTGCCATAAGGGTGGTGTCATCTGCATATCTGAGGTTATTGATATTTCTCCTGGAAATCTTGATTCCAGCTTGTGTTTCTTCCAGCCCAGCGTTTCTCATGATGTATTCTGCATATAAGTTAAATAAGCAGGGTGACAATACACAGCCTTGACATACTCCTTTTCCTATTTGGAACCAGTCTGTTGTTCCATGTCCTGTTCTAACTGTTGCTTCCTGACCTGCATATAAGTTTCTCAAGAGGCAGGTCGGGTGATCTGGTATTCCCATCTCTTTCAGAATTTTCCACAGTTTATTGTGATCCACAGAGTCAAGGGCTTTGGCATAGTCAATAAAGCAGAAATAGATGTTTTTCTGGAACTCTCTTACTTTTTTGATGATTTAGCAGACGTTGGCAATTTGATCTCTGGCTCCTCTGCTTTTTCTAAAACCAGACTGAATATCAGGAAGTTCACAGTTCATGTATTGCTGAAGCCTGGATTGGAGAATTTTGAGCATTACTTTACTAGCGTGTGAGATGAGTGCAATTTTGTGGTATTTTAAGCGTTCTTTGGCATTGCCTTTCTTTGGGATTGGAATGAAAACTGACCTCTTCCAGTCCTATGGCCACTGCTGAGTTTTCCAAATTTGCTGGCCTATAGAGTACAGCACTTTCTCAGCATCATCTTTCAGGATTTGAAATAGCTCAACTGGAATTCCATCACCTCCTCTGGCTTTATTCATAGTGATGCTTTCTATGGCCCACTTGACTTCACATTCCAAGATGTCTAGCTCTAGGTGAGTGATCACACCATCGTGATTATCTTAATCATGCAGATCTTGTTTGTACAGTTCTTCCATGTATTCTTGCCACCTCTTCTTAATATCTTCTGCTTCTGTTAGGTCCAGACCATTTCTGTCCTTTATCGAGCCTATCTTTGCATGAAATGTTCCCTTGATATCTATAATATTCTTGAAGAGATCTCTAGTCTTTCCCATTCTGTTGTTTTCCTCTATTTCTTTGCATTGATTGGTAAGGAAGGCTTTTTTTTTTTTTTTTAATCTCTCCTTGCTATTCTTTGGAACTCTGTATTCAGATGCTTATATCTTTCCTTTTCTCCTTTGCTTTTTGCTACTCTTCTTTGCACAGCTATTTCTTGAGACAGCCATTTTGCTTTTTTGCATTTCTTTTCCATGAGGATGGTCTTGATCCCTGTCTCCTGTACAATGTCACGAACCTCCATCCATAGTTCATCTGGCATTCTATCTATCAGATCTATTCCCTTAAATCTATTTCTCACTTCCACTGTATAATCATAAGGGATTTGATTCAGGTCATACCTGAATGGCCTAGTGGTTTTCCCTACTTTCTTCACTTTAAGTCTGATTTTGGCAATAAGGAATGCATGATCTGAGCCACAGTCAGCTCCCAGTCTTGTTTTTGCTCACTGTATAGAGCTTTTCCATCTTTGGCTGCAAAGAAAATAATCAATCTGATTTCGATGTTGACCATCTGGTGACGTCCAAGTGTAGACTCTTCTCTTATGTTGTTGGAAGAGGGTGTTTGCTATGACCAGTGCATTCTCTTAGCAAAATTCTATTAGCCTTTGCCCTGCTTCATTCCGTACTCCAAGACCAGTTACGCCAGGTGTTTCTTAACTTCCTACTTTTGCATTCCAGTCCCCTATAATGAAAAGGACATCTTTTTTGGGTGTTAGTTCTAAAAGGTCCTGTGAGTCTTCATAGAACCGTTCAACTTCATCTTCTTCAATGTTACTGGCTGGGGAATAGGCTTGTATTACTGTAATGCTGAATGATTTGCCTTGGAAATGAACAGAGATCATTCTGTCATTTTTTGAGATTGCATTCAAGTACTGCATTTTGGGCTCTTTTGTTTACCATGATGGCTACTCCATTTCTTCTATGGGATTCCTGCCCACAGTAGTAGATAAAATGGTCATGTGAGTTAAATTCACCCATTCCAGTCCATTTTAGTTCGCTGATTCCTAGAATGTCGATGTTCACTCTTGCCATCTCCTGTTTGACCACTTCCAGTTTGCCTTGATTCATGGACCTGACATAGTTAAGTAGATGTAAACACAAAGTAGCACTCTTCAGTGTATAGATGTTCAGTTCAAAAGTTCTTTACTTTACTAGAGGACTTGGAGTAGCAAAAGTAAGACTCACCTGAGATATTTCACCTGCCTTTAGCTTTTGGGTTCCTGGTCAGTGAAATAAACATACTGGTTTGTTCCATGAATAGGGCATTTCATATGGCCTACCATATTGAAAGAAGTTTCATGGTCAGACTTAGTGACCTCCAGAGTCATTTCTTCTGTGCAAAACCTCTGGTCTTCAGGTCACTGTATTATGACTGGGGTGGTGTGGAGTGGGGGTTGGGGATGGGGAAGTGGATGAACTTCTAAAATGTTTGGTACTGTGAATTCCAGGAAGCTATCAAGTGCAAGATGATATTCTCTGTTCTTCCAAAACCTCCTGTTTGGCATAGAAATGCATGCTCTGCTCTGGATGTCTAAATTGGGCTATGTGTGGCTCTTCAACCAAATAGCCCAAAGTAGGAGTATTTGTGGGGAACTCTTCTGAGAACTGGCTTAGTATTCAAAGGCTAGCCAACCTCCAGGGCTCTCCTGGCTACTCACCCATGGTGATAGCTAAATGCTTTCTTTACTTCCCTTGCCAGAGCACCAGTTCTCATCAAACTTAAAATCCAGTTCAAGCCATTCTGCCTGTGACTGTCCCTGACCAGTCTAGCCTGTGTTAACTCTTCCTTTCTCTGAGTTAATATGGCATTCATTTAGACAAGGGCCACTTCCTATGGTCGGCTGCGTGCACTACTCCAGGGGTGCCATTTGTGTTGTTGTCGTTGTAGATCTTTATAGTTGTCACTACAGTGTTCCACTATGTGACAGCAAAGTGCCTTGAAGCGGGGGCAAAGAATGAAACCTTGCCACTTGCAATAACATGAATTCACTTAAATGCTAAGTAAAATAAGTCAAACAGAGAAAGACAAGTACCATATGATTTCACTTATATGTGGAGTGTACAAAACAAAGAAATAAATGAACAAATGGAACAGAAGTAGACTCATAAATATAGAGAACAAACTGGTGGTCGCCAGAGAGAAGGGAGTGAGGGAATGGGGGAAATAAGTAAAGGGGCTTAAGAGGTGCACACTTCCACTTATAAAAATAAATCAGTCATAGGATGCAATGCACAGCATAGTGAATATATATCAATAACATTATATTAATAATAACTTTGTATAGTGACATATAGTAACTAGCTTATGGTGATCATTTCATAATGTATACAAATATCAAGTCACTGTATCATACACTTGAAAGTAATATAATATTGTGAGTCAATTATAAAAATACTTTAAATATTTTAATTAAAATTTAATTATTTTTTGGTGCAGTAAAAGCATTTAAATTAAAAAAATAAATGTTAAAAATGTAAGTGCAAGTGTTAGTTGCTCAGTAATGTCCAACTCTTTGCAACCCTGTGGACTGTAGCCCTCCAGGCTCCTCCTCCATGGGTTTTTCCAGGCAAGAATGCTAGAGTGAGTAGCATTGTCTTTGTCCAGGGGATCTTCCTAACCAACCAACTGAATCCAAGTCTCCTGCCTTGCAGGCTGATTCTTTACCATCTGAGCCACTAGGGAAGCCCTAGTATAAAACACAATACCAAAATGTAAACAAAACACAATACTAAAAAACTTGTGGAAGATGGGGTAGGAGAAAATATAGATAAGCTTTGATTTCTTGATGACATTTTAGATACAACATATGAATAAAGCATGATCAATAAAATAAATAATTGAAAAGTTGGACTTAATTAAAAAAAGAAACTTTTGGTCTGTGAGGGATATGATGAAAACAATAAGAAAAGCCATACACTGGAAAAAATATTTGCAAAATGTATACTTTATTTTTTTTTAATCTACACTTTATAAAAGACTATCATCCTAGTTATACAAAGAATTCTTAAGAACCAGCAATAAGAAAGCAAATAAACTAATTTTTAAAATAGGTCAAAAACCTTAATAGACAACAGAGAAGACACGCAAGTGACAGTGATATGAAAATATGTTAAACATTGTTATCAGGGAAATGCAAATGGAAACAACAGTGACATAATACTACACATTTTTGGAATAACAAAAATCACTGACAACATCAAATACAGCGAGGACTTTCCTTACCAAACTAAGCATACTCTTACTATATGATTCAGCTATCACGCTGCTTGATATTTATTCAAGAAATTGAGTGTAACTGCACAATAACTATACATAGATGTTTATAGTGTCTTTATTCATAATTTCTCCAAGCTGGAAGCAACCAAGATGTCCTTCCATAGATGAGTGGATAAATAAGCTATGGTATATCTAGATAATGGAATAATACTCTGTGCTAAAATTAAATGAGCCATCAAGTCACAAAAACACATGGAGGAATCTTAAATGCATATTATTAAATGAAAGAAGCCAGCCCTCATACTGTGTGATTTCAAATATATGACATTCTAGAGAAGGAAAAATATGAAGTCAGTAAAAAGATCAGTGTTTTCCAGGGATTAGGGAAGGGGGAGGAATGAATAATCAGAGACATTGAACATTTAGGGCAGAGCATCAGTTATATGATACTCTAATGGGGGATACACATTGTTATATATTTGTTAGCATTCATAGAATGTTAAACCCCCAGAATGAATCTTCTACTATGGACTTTGGATAACACTGGTTTGCCAGTGTCATTCACAGTTATGACAGTTATACCTCTCTGGTGGAACATGGTGAGAGTTGGGAAATTGGGGAATAGGGGTAGTCAGGAAGTATATAGCACCTCTCCACTTTCTGCTCAATTTTGATGTGAATCTAAAACTTCTCTAAAAATAAAGTATATTTTTAAAAAGGTAGGAACATAAATAAAGGGCGTTTCTAATGGATTTTGTGATCCTTTGAGTGCTGTACAGTTGTTTCTCTCTGGCAAGCACTCAGAGCCAAATTTCCATCCTATCCAGCTTCTCCCTGCCATCTCCCTACAGTTTTGCACACCTCATTTTGTTGTCAGATGGTGTGTGGCAACAAATTGTATTAGTCTAAGGAAAACATAATTATGAAAGTAAAAGCAGTACAAAATAAGGTCGTTTGCTGAACCAAATATAAATTACATCTGGATCACCTATTGTTTGGGATTTTCTGCCTCAATGCTCCCCCATTAGAGAGCTATTTATGAGGTGACTTGTGCCTGGGACTGGAGCAGTAGCTTACATGGGAATTTGTAAAGGCTGCCTGGTGAAATGATTAACCTGATGCCATCTATCAGAGAGGCAGTCCTGTGCAGCTGTCATCCCCCGGGACCAGGTGTGCTTAACACAGATGTTGGAGTCTCTTCAGGCAGATTCCTGGAGTGAA
The DNA here is from genome assembly GCA_917880005.1 of Nanger dama. Classification (NCBI taxonomy): domain Eukaryota; kingdom Metazoa; phylum Chordata; class Mammalia; order Artiodactyla; family Bovidae; genus Nanger; species Nanger dama. The sequence goes on along the minus strand of CAKJTW010000006.1, from coordinate 56,034,133 downwards.
GAATATACTACATTTTATCCAAGAGGAAAAACATTAAAAGTCAGAGAGAAGTTTTTAAAAACTCAGGAAATATATGGATTTCATATGAAAATCTGGAAATTAGCCTTCAGCCTTCGGGGTGTAAGTCTGATTTTGTAAAAAAATCCTCACATGGGAGTAATTGTAGCCCAGCTTCTAATGACTGACAAAATAATTAATGGCAAGCAAAGATATTTTTAAATGTCTTAATTATAATAGTATTAACATACACTGGAAAAATAACAGCAGAGACTTGCTAAATTATTTTCACTCAATAAACTATGCTTGGGCTTCCCAAGTGGTTCAATGGTAAAAGAATCTGCCTACCAATGCAGGAGATGCAAGAGACAAAAGTTCAGCCCCTGGGTTGGGAAGATTCTCTGGAGAAAGGAATGGCAGCCCACTCCAGTATTCTTGCCTGGGAAAACCCATGGATAGAGGAGCCTGGTGGGCTACAGTCCATGGAGTTGCAAAGAGTCAGGCAGGACTTTGTGACTAAATAGCAGGAGCAGCAAACCATGCTTGGTGCACATATGAATTTGAATACTTGCTTTGTAAATTACAGAATCCCCCAGGAGTAGGTAGCCCATGGATTAGGAGGCATCCATCTGAATCAAGAGTCGACAAACTATAGCTAGAGAACCAAATCTAGCCCTTTGCCTGCTTTGGTAAATAAAGTTTTTATGGAATGCAGCCACACTCGTTGTTTACTTATTGTCTATGGCTGCTTTTGCACTACAGTGGAAGAGTTGAGTAGCTGCAACCAAAACCATCTGGCACTCAAGCCAAAAACATTTGCTGTCTGGCTCATTTCAGGATAAGTATATCGACCCTTGCTCTAGATTATAGTTTTTCAAGGACAAGAATGTATTTTCAGATATTTAAAGTGTATCATAGATATTTAAGTAGTATTTGATGAAGAGTAAGAAATACGAAAAAAGATATCCATAGGATTCTAGTATAATAATTTTAGATACTGTGTCAAATTCTGGAATAACAGAGTTGGAGAATATTTTATTATTTATACATATTATTCTTTAGCCTCTAAGGCCATCCATTTACTCAACCTACTAAAAAGAACTTTTCTTCCCCCTCAGGGAACCTCTCCAAGTGTTTATCAATTTTATTATTTGCATCATGAGATGTTTTTGAGTGCCCCCTTTCTGATGGGCACTGGGCAGGGATCCAGGAGCTTAATAATTTGAACATACAGAAAATACTCTCCTCTAAATAACCTAAATTGCTCTTCTGTCCCCTAGGTATATATATTATCTTCTTCTTCTCATTTCTAAGAGAAGATGGACAACAACTAGTAACATGTTTTACTTGAAAACTATTTCAGATATACCCTCTTTCATGCAATAGGAAACAGGTTTCTCAATGGAAAACAACATTGATTTCAGTAAATCAAATCCAGAGTTTTATCTGAATACATTTTAAAAAATGGAGGAGAGTCTTCCTTTATACTCATTTTCAAAACACAAAAACATAGTCTCAGCTATATATGTTTCATAAGATTTTATTTGCATGAAATCAATTTTCCTTATTTTAAGCTTTTTGCACAGGCCTGTTTTCCATTCCTGTGGCCATACTTACCATTTAGCAACGCATGTGACACCAAAACCTTCTATATTTGGACAGAAAGAAGAAAGGTGAGCAGATACACTGCAGATGTCTCAGTACCATGTCCACTTAGAGCGGTGCACCTCTGAGGGGAGAGGGTAGGCATACTCCCTGAAATTCAGAAGTCTCACGAGGGCTCACACTGCCTTGAGTTCTTGTTCCCACAGATGCACTTCCGCACAGGGTTGCCATTCTTAACCTACCTTGTCAAAGGATGGCTAAGTTCTGAACCAAACGCCATTCTGCTGTGAGCCAGGCTTGGTCAGGTGCCCAAGGATATCCTGCGTAATTTTCTATACCCCGTTTTCCATCAAAAGTTTCAGTTTGCATCTTCACATCACTAAGACAAGCCTTGCAGAGGAAATGTGGAACTGAGCTTTGTGGAAGCACCCACATGTGTTTCTGGGTGCTGACCCATTCCTAAGGTTGGCACTATTGGCAGCTGTGTCTACATCTCAGGAAATGGACTTGTTCTTCCAGAGCTGCATGCAAAAGTAAGGTAATAAACGGCTAATGTAATGAGATCAGTGTTGGAGGTAGTAGTGGGTGTCTAGGGGCCAGTGATACTTACACACACGATTTGTTAGATAATGTAGTGTAAGCGCTGAAGCCTGACACAGGCTTCATGCTTTGTGAGCTGCCAGTTTCAGTGGTGTTTCTGTTTCTATCAAGGCCTCCCTTGCTGTGTGGGTCAGCCCTTGTCGGCCTAAGGATCATTCACTTTAGTCACTCATTCATTCAACAAATGATCAATTGCAATTTTGCAAGATGTGGTTCCTATGTGCTGTGACATAGGAAGTGGATTTTAGGATAATCAGTTGAGAGGGTCGAGTCTACCCATCAAAAGAAGACATTCTTTGCCTGGCACTTGCAAAAATACAGGTAGACAGTGAGATCCATCTTCTGAAGACTGAACTTTCAATGAATTGAGAATTTGAAAGATTTTTAAGACCACTGTTTTCATTCCTTAAAGACTGTAACAGAAATTATTAAGTTAATTGAACAAATTAGAGCAAGATGAAAGAGAGTGATTTGTAGAAAGCTTCCTGCCCCAAACCCCCTGTGAAGTCACAGGTAGCTTTTCCAGGCCAATTGACTAGAGGTGAGGGTACCATCTGGAGCCTTAGAAACCAGTGAGTCTAATGGCTCTGCTGAGGGGATCGAGTAAGCAAAGAAGTATCTACTTCTTCATGTGAGTAGTCAGTCTCACTTTCCCAAGAAGTAAGTTGAAGGTGAGATTTCAAATAAGACTTCAGTTCATAACCTCATATGTCATGGAATTCATGTATAACCCCACAATTCATGTGCTATATCAGTGCATGTCTGTTGTATTATTTCTGACTCTGAAAACAAACAAACAAACAAAAAAAGATTGTATTCACCATTATTTGCCTATTTTTCTGGACTTCCCATGTGGCACTGGTGGTAAAGAACCTGCCTGCCAGTGCAGGAGATGCGAGAGACACAGTTTGTTCACTCCCTGGGTCGGGAAGATCCCCTAGAGAAGGGCACAGCAACCCACTCCAGTAGTCTTGCCTGGAGAATCCCATGGACAGAGGAGTCCAGCAGGCTACAGTCCATAGAACTGCAAAGGGTCGAACACAACTGAAGCAATTTGGCAGGCATGCCTATTTTTATAGTGTCTAATATTAGCAGTAACCCTACAGGGTTGCTATGCTTTTACCTGTTCTCTCTCTTTTTTTTTTTTTTTTGAGGAAAGGTGATATACAGCAAAGTTGTTATCCAGCTCATAAATGGAAAAGCAGGATACACACAGAAGTTAAGAGCCCAAACTCTTAACCCAATAAGACAGGTTCCTTTCCCTCTCTCTTAATAGTTACATGTTATACAAGTTGTTTTTTGTTGTTCCTTATTTTAAAATACATTATTTCAAAATTGATATTTTTTACTGACCAAATCCCAAATTTAAGAATTTCCTTTTACTACTGTCTTGAAATTGTATTATCTCATTCAAAATAAATGGAAATAGTCATGTGTCTGGGAAGAAACTTTCTAGGGCAATTCATTATTGAAATGGAGTAAATCTAGGCTTCCTGAGATAGTTTGTCTTGAAAGAAAGCTTTCCTTTTAAGTAACCTTTTCCAAACACTGCCTTTACAAATAGCAGAAATTAGAAAATATATGAATTGGCTTTGTATTTATGCTTCCTTAACTTGCATAAAGACATGATTTGTTTAGTTTATTAAGGCCTTGATTGCAGGTAGCAGCACACAGGCCTTGAATGAAACTTGGTTCCTTTTGCTAAAATGCAAGCTGTGTGAAATTCACAGAAAACACAATTACCTTCTAATTTACTCAATGCCACTGGCTTTAATTAAAGTAGATCATATTTCAGTGAAGCAAATTCATAGTTTTCCTTAACAAAGTAGGCAACACAAGAAGGAAATCTAGTACTTTTTATTTGTGTATTAAATATCAACCCAGAGCAGGGTTAATCTTTTTGTGTGTATTTGTGTGTGTGTATGTGTATGTGTGTGCATGTGCACACACATGTGTTCAGCTATGTCCAACTTTCTGTGATTCCATGGACTGTAGCCCACCAGGCCCATCTGTCCATGGAATTTTCTAGGCCAGAATACTGGAGTGGGTTGTCATTTCCTTCTCCAAGGTATCTTCCCAATTAGGGATCGAACTAGAGTCTCTTGCATCTCCTGTGTTGGCATGTGGATTCTTTACCACTGGGCCACCTGATATGCCCATCGTTAATCTTCAGCTGCTCCTTACAGGAATATCAGGGCAAAGATAAACATCTCCAGCAGAGACACATAAGATCCCTGCCAAGACAGCTTGTCTACATAAGAGTCTCAGCAGAGCTTGATTCAAGGTCCCAGCACAAGGACATCTCTGTAGTGACCACCTACCATCTTGCCTACCTCTCCACCTAATGCTGTCAGCTGTCAGTTTCTTAGGGTTTGTCAAAGGTAAAGACTGAGTTACATGTAGACACAATACAGTCATAGAGTGCCTTCATTTTTTATCAGATCAGGTGTCTTACATGGCAGGCAAGATGGAATCTGAAAGTGGGTAGGTTCAGGGTTGTTTAGTGCTGTTGTTGAATTCTCAAGAGTTTTTCCAAGCTTACTTTATAGCCTTGATCTTTAGGTTTGGTTCCTCATGGAGGCAAAAGGTTACTGCTATTGCAGGCATCTTATAAAGCCCAACAATATTTGACAAAAGGAGTGTCCCCTCTATGCATCTAGCTAGGAGGACATTCTTTACAAGAATCTCTGGCTATCTCCCCCGACGTATCCCATCAGCCCTAATGGAGTCACCTGCCTAAGACATGGCAGGAACCATGCAGAGGAGTGGGGTGGGAAAGAGTGGCAGTTTCTTCCATCACAGAAACCATCTAGGGCAGAAGATGAAGTGGTTAGAGAATGGTTATTGGATAAGCCAAAACCCTTGTCTGCCATACCACTCAGGATTCATCATTTGCTTACTCATGTTCATATACATGTGAAACTGTTTGGCAAGTGAACTTACAGGCCAAGGCCACAAATCTAATTAGCTTTAGAAATGTATCTATCATCTGACATACATAAATAAGGGCACAGAAAGTTCATGCACCAAAACTATATTTGCTTATACTCAATGTGAAATAATTCAGAATAATATTTTAAAAAATTGGAGACAGGTAGTCATCTGTGATGAAATTTTTGTATGCTGTGAGGCGAGAAGGGATTACAATTTCGGTCATGGGGCTACTGTGATGACAATTCTTAATGATCTCTCCAGTGGACCATGTAAGACAGTGAATTTCAAGTGCAACAATTTATGCTAAACAAGGTTAAAATGTGGCAAAGGACGACTATGTTGTAATGTGCTATAAGAAAATTAAAAGCCTCCGGTACTCTCTAAAGCAGTAGCCTTTGGCTTTGACTGAAGTACCCATTACCCGCCAAAGGTTTATTCAGTCACTGTGCTGATAAGACAAGGGGTAATTGCTGGGAGGCCCTGCATTGCTGAGAAGGGCCATTTTTAATTTCAGTCTCTTTCTGGAACCAGACCAGAGTTCCCTGGTGCTGTTTTAATAGTCATTTTAATTTGTCTGATAGTTTTTACTTCCTTTCGCAGCTCAATTGACTGATTACAGTCAATAGTCTTTCAAGCTATCAAAAGTAATAGCTTCATTTAAGTTTGCTTTGCTAAACCTTTGTAAATAATTTTCAGTGTAAGTTCTGTGAGTATGAGGAGGCAAGTCCACTGTTCTATTTCTGTTGTGAGGAATAAAATATCACTTCCGGAGAGTGATAATCAGGTTTTCCTGACATACCGTGCAAAATTCCTTTGGGACGCCCTTTGGTCTAACAAGGATGTAGAAAAACAGAAGCAGAAGGAACCTTAGCCCTCACTGGCTTCTGTTCCTTTTAGAATAAATGAAATTGAGATTCATGGAGGACTATAGTTTTGTTCCGAGATTTAGACTTACATGGGGATTAGGCAGATGTGTTTTTCACCAGCTCTTTCTAATTACCACCCATATCTGGAACAAGGCTATGGATATGGCAGTCATTCAATAAATATTTGCTGTTGAGGTGAATGGGTTATTTAAAGGTGTGTATGTGTTAAGTCACTTCAGTCATGCCCAATCCTTTGTGACACTATAGACTGTAGTCCATCAGGCTCCTCTGTCCATGGGATTTTCCAGGTAAGAATACTGGAGTGGATTGCCATACCCTTCTCCAGGGGATCTTCCTGACCCAGGAATCAAACCCACATCTTTTATGTCTCCAGCATTGGCAGGCTGGTTCTTTACTACTAGCACCACCTGGGAAGCCCTTATTTAAATGTATTTGCTCTTTTTTTTTTTTTTTGCCTTTGGCTGCTAAGAAGTTAAGGCAGAGATTTAAGGGTCATATTGGTCTTGAATTATGATGACAAATAGAAAAACATAACTTCCCACCAATGACCCTGTATTTCAGGCTTCAGTTTTCATTTTTCTGAGGTGCTCTTAAAGGTATATACCTAGACTTATCTGTTTAATCAGGTTATTTGTAGTTGACTGATGAAATGGTTGGTTCAGAAGAGGAACCATTGACATTTGGTTTAATTGCCTTGGAACAGGTATGTCCCATGTGCCTCCATGATGGGCATTTTGGATAAAGCTAATAAATAGAGTATGCAGTATAAATCAAATGCCAGCTCCAGATTTTTTCCACATGGTCCAACATGGATAATGAAAGCATCTGCTCTCTGGGGCATGTGGAGATCCAAAAGGTATGCCTGGGGTTTACAGAAAATGCTGAGGGAAATCATTCACAGCTCTGATTTAGTTTAAATGTTCAATCTGCTTTAAGAACTACTCTAAGGCAGTATTTATCTCTTAAATGAAAACAGCAGACTCTCAAAAGGCAAACTTTGCATCACAGGTCAAAAGACTTAAATTAGAATTTCAGTTGTACCAAGTTGTGTGACCTAGAACAAGTCACATACCTTCTCTGCCTCAGTTTGTTAATAAAGGGAATAATCAGCATTGTTAATTTTACCTTCTTCATGTGGTTTTTGAGTAGTGAGATAATACAGGTGGCATTTCTGAGAACAATATAGTACTGTGTAAGTCTAAAGAATGATTTATTAACATGCAACAGAGCCACGTGGGCTTCCCCAGTGACCCAGAGGTAAAGAATCCACTTACAGTGCAGGGGGAGCAGGAGGTGCAGGAGGAGCAGAAGGAGCAGGAGGTGCAGGAGGGGCAGGAGGTGCAGGAGGAGCAGGAGGTGCAGGAGGAGCAGGAGGTGCAGGAGGAGCAGGAGGAGCAGGAGGTGCAGGAGGAGCAGGAGGTGCAGGAGGAGCAGGAGATGCAGGTTTGATCTCTGGGTCAGGAAGATCCCCTGGAGTAGGCCATGGAAACCCACTCCAATAGTCTTTCTGGAAAAATTTCATGGACAGAGAAGTCTGGTGGGCTACAGTCCATAGGGTTGCAAAGAGTCGAGAACACGACTGAAGCCACTGAGCATAGCACGGCACAGGAGAACCGCATAAGAAAAGAACAACAAACCAAAAGCCTGGTTATATTGGAAGGCAACTTTCCATAATAAGACTTTTAGAAACATAGGAAGTATTGAAAGGGACCTATAACAGTTCCCTCATTTTCAACTGATGTCCAGTGGAGTTTACATGGGCAATGGCAAAACTAAAAATTGGAGCCTCCATCTTTTTATGACATGTTCTTTCTTGATCTCCAGGTTGCATTTATCAGAGAGAATTTATAGGGAAGGTGAGTGGGATAATTATAAAATGAAAATCTAACCATGATAAACCAACCTGTAGAAATTTGCAGAATATCTAATATCTGGTTAACCTGTTAAGTCCACTTTGAAATAATGCATTTTTCCCTTCCTTGGAGTTTCTTTTAATCCTTGAGGAAGATCAGACACTGATAGATAGTGATAGCAATAATGAAGTCCAAGCTTCGTGCTGAAGAAGTACCAAGGGGTGGCAAGGCAGGACCACGTGACAGGGCCCGTGCTAGAGCAGGAGTGCTCAGTGCTCTAGGATGAGCTGTAACTTGTCATTGTAGGTGAATGGCTTAATCCTTTAGTAATATCCAGGGCAGTTGATAAATTCATACACTACCAAAGCTTTTTATAAGGAATTCAGTGAGTCTATGTTGATGCTGAAAATCAATCAACCTATTTCTCTCTCCTGTCTCTTTGTCTCTCTCCTTCCACAAAGTTTCTAAGTAATTTCTACTTGATGGAATATTTAGGAAACACTTATTTAACTAATATAGTCCAAATGGGCCTATTTTTTTCCGCTGAAAATTGAAGGGTTAAGCAGCCCTTTTCAATTTGTTTCCAGAGTTGACTTGTTTTACATATTGCTTTTCACAGATTCTTTCCCTTGTGGGAAGTGGCCCAAAGTTTTCTCTCCTGGTTTGGCAGAGTTGTTGTGGATACAGCCATCAGTAAATAATTGTCTGCTCTATGAATGAGTGAATTATAAATAGATAATCATGTGAAGGTGATTATTTAGTTATATGAATAGTATAGGCATAGATACAGAAAGAAAGTGAAGTTGCTCAGTCATGTCCGACTCTTTGCAACCCCGTGGACTGTAGCCCACCAGGCTCCTCTGTCCAAGGGATTCTCCAGGCAAGAATACTGGAGTGAGTTGCCATTTCCTTCTCTAGGGGATCTTCCCAACCCAAGGATTGAACCCAGGCCTCCCGCATTGCAGGCAGATACTTCAACCTCTGAGCCACCAAGGACGCCCTTTTTAGATATGGATATCTGTGCAAAATATGTGTGTGTGTGTGTGTGTGTGTGTGTGTGTGTGTAGTGTAGAGACTATCTCGTCCATGACTGGTGGGTGGCTTGCAATGCTTATGATGTCATTAAAGAGTGAAGACTCACAGACTAGGAGTGGTTGGCAGATGCACAGAGAACATATACAGTCGGCTTCCTGAACAGGCTCTAGAGTCAGTTTATCAGCCATTGATGATTTTCACCATCCAGGAAGGCAAAGCTCTGTGATGTGCTTATGGAAACCAAACCAAAGCTGTGAGTGTGTGTGTGTGTGTGCTCAGTCCTATCTGAGTCTCCGTGATCCCATAGACTGTAGCCCGCCAGGCTCCTCCATCCATGGGATTTCCCAGGCAAGAATACTGGGGTGGGTTGTCATTCCCTTCTCCATAGGATCTTCCCGACCTAGGTATCGAACCCACATCTCTTGTATCCCCTTCATTGTCAGGCAGATTCTTTACCACCAGCACCACCTGGGAAGACCAAACCAAAGCTAATCACCTTCAAATGGAACAGTTTTACTTCTGCCTTCTCTGAGTGTGGTATGCTAATGTGTCCCACCACTGCCTTTCTGGGGACAATGTCAACTCACTTTCATCAACTTTCCAGTCAGCCCTCAATTTTGGGGGGTGGAAAACAGGGAGAGGCTTCCTGCTTTATGCTTAATTAATGGCTATAATTTCTTTTAACCGCTGTAGGAATGTACTATTGGGCTTCAGGTCATCCAGCTCCCAGGCCTATCTTTCTTTTCTTGCCGTTTTCTGTGGAATATGGAGGAAATGAATTATTCCTGTAACCTTCCTGCCAGAAAACAGTGCAATGAACAGGCAAGTGCTGAAAAGAATGGAGAAAGACATGTGGTTCAGAGGTGATGAGCTGGAATACAGAAGTTGTGAAAGGGCAAGGTGGTTCATCAGGAACTTGCCTTGAAAGAGGAGGGATATCATTTGAATTGTTGGAGGTATAGGAAGAGTGCTCCAGCTCAAAGAAAGATTTGAAAGAAAGAGACATCAAGGAGACAGGATATTCAATAGGAGTTTTCTGGAAATTGGGCTGAAGTGTTGAACTAAACTAGTACCTCTGAATGTCTGAAGAATATGTTGGTGGACAATGGTTCCTCAAATCTGATGTTCTTTCTGTACCCATTGTCCTTGCCCTGCCTTCCTTCCTATTTTTATGACAAAAATACTCATACTAGATCTTGCAAAGAGCTTTGAAGCCTGACAGTAAAGCAGGTACTTGTGAAATAACCACTCAGGGAAGGAAAAATAGGATTTCACAAGGATGTTACTGAACTCCTCTCTTTAGACATTTACACAGGTCCCATTCTAATAGGGGTTTGTGGTGGTGGCTGGCTTGTACATTATGCCAGTTAAATAAAGAAATCATTAGAAGGGCAAACAGATGGGTACAGAATCTTAATAGGCCTGTCAGCTGAATTCCATGCTTGGGGCAGGCCAAAGTGGGACCCAAGTTGGCCACTCTCACTGACGGATGGGCCCTGACAAAGGGCCCAGCCCAAACCAGCTCTGATCCTTCTTTATATGCTGAGTTTGGTGGTTTCAGGATAGGCTGGAAGATGAATTAGAGGGCAAAAAAACAGACTCAGTGCTTTTTTATAAGCTCCTTAGTTCTCCTCCTCTTGCTTCCTTCGAGATAGTTTAGAATTTTGTTTAGAACCAGTCACACTGTAGGAGAGGCCTTGCCTTTGGCAGGAAACATGTCACTGAGACAAGTCTGGGTGAAATATCCTGTTCCTTTGGAGCCTTATGCCCCAGATCTATGTCCATATTCTGCCTCCACATTTCCTAGTCTCTGCCTTCCATTTCTGATCGAAGTCATCCAGATCATCCAGCCCTAAATGCCTAAGGACTGTACTAGGTGTTAGTATACTTTGTCTCATTGAATCCTCACGACAACTAAGGATGTTCTTGTCCTCATTTTACCATTCAGACATTGGATTGCTGAAGCCTTAAGCAAACTTCACAAGCTCATGTGTGAAGAAAAAGACAGAAGTGAAAGTCAAAAATGAAAGACTGAGGTCTGTACCCAAAGGTAACCCAAATATGGCTTTATAGTCTTTATAACATATAACATCTTCCCTTTATTTTCATTGGATCATGTACTAAATATTTTCCCTTACATAGTAGAAAGAATGAGGTTTTCTAAAGACATTAGTGTTTTCTTCTTACCTGAAGTTCTTGAGAACCAGATTCTGTTGAATTCAAGAGACCTGGTAAAACTGAATATTCAAGTTAGATGCTTAAATGTATAGAGCTCCTGTGTATTGTTTGTCTCTAGGAATGAGTTCTAATATTTATTCCTTTTGAATAAGTACACAGTTGTCAAGAGCCCTCATATACTCCATCAAGCTTTGAACATCAGCAAGAGAGGATTAGAAGCATGCCAAGGTCAATAGTAGTTTTGTGGGGAGAGTTGAGCGAGAGAATGATTAAACTTGAACTACAAATGGAAAGGTTGAGAGGAGCAGCGGCCAATGAAGCTAAGGTGAAAATTAGCATGGCCTGCTCAAGGGACAATCAGTGCTGATTTGCAGACGCTGAAGAAAACACCAGTACCAATTCATACGTTTAACAAAATGTTTTTGGAAAGAACACCAGTGAACCAGTTTGGATGAGGACCCGCATCTAGGTCTTGTCTGAAATGACTGATCGAGCGAATCTGGGGCATCAGGATTTTAGAATTTTAGATCTATCGTCATTTGTCTCAGATAACATTCTACAGTAGAGGCAGCTGAAGTGTCCACAGGGAAGTGAGCTGCCCTGTGCTGTTCGTGGTAACAAAACTGAGCTAAATGCCAGGCTCCAGCTTTCAATCCACTGCCAGCTCCACCTGGAATCTGAGCAACACTGATGATGTCTGTGGCCTGGGGACCCATAAAGGTGACAGGTGACGAGTACTATCCCTGATGCAAACGTTAAAATGAGCCTGTGGACAGCTCTTAGATAAGGGTAGATTGCTTCTACCAGATCATTTCACAGCCTCAAGGAAAGTTAGTAACTCATGGGGCTGACCATTCAGTTCTCCTGCAGAAGAGGCAGCTCCAAGGCACAGATGCAGCCTCTGTCATCATATGCACAGAGCAGGTGTCACTATCTAGACATTTCAGTTTCCCCTACTAGTCTGGGATAGTGCTAGGATGTTTCTAATTAGAGCACTTCTGGAAGTTGTCTTTAATCAGTTTAAAAGTTGGCATGCGAAATGAAATCCATTTGACATTTCTGCTCTATTGCTCAGTGCTGAAGTTGAAAATATCTGTCTGATATTCTTCATACAAATTGTTGTGCATCACCATCTCTAAGCTCTGCAACCTGCCACACAGGCAACCTTTGTGAATGACAAAGTGAAATCCACACATAGACCTGTAATACCCCATGTGATAAAAATACCAGAAGGGTGAAGGTCATCACATACCTGCAGAATGGGAATACTGAAGCAATAGTGATTGGAGAGTGCTTAGTTCCATAACTTGTCCACAACAAGCCATCTAGACATATTTAGCATCCTCTTCTCTTGCCTCATACAGAGATTTTCTCATATTCCCATTTAGACTTTCACTGTGTATAGAGTTGTGCTAAGTCTGCTACTGCCTCTTTGTGTACATTACCTTCTGTGTTTTTCCTTTTTGCTGTGTTTTCTTCCTTTTTTCTTCCCTTCCCGTCTTCCTGTCTACCTCCTCTACTGCCCTCCTTCCTTTGCTCTCTCTCTTTTTCTTTCTTTCTGTTCCCCCTGCCTCTCTCCTCTCTCTCCCCCCCTCTCTCCTCCTCTTCTTTCCTTCCTTTCTTTCTGGAAACATGTAATCTAATTCACATGAGGCAAGGCATTATAAAATTTACAAAATCTTAAATGTAAATTATGGTATCTGATCAATAGTTCGATGAGTTCAGCATTTCATGAGTGTTTGATTGAGTAGGTGGTTATATGGACAGAGGTTTTACAAAGCCCTTTTGAAAGCATTATTATTGCCTGACCCTGTCTTTACCCGGATGATCCTCCCATGTTCTGTGCTACGCTTAGTTGCTCAGGCATGTCCTACTCTTTGTGACCCCATGGACTGTAGCCTGCCAGGCTCCTCTGTCCAGATCCCCCATATGTGTGCATAAAGCAAAAGTTAAAGGAGAATGTTCACAGTGAGATCCCCTCCCCTTCTTCCTCTTGCCCATCTTTTCACTTCTCTTGGTTCTAATCTTTTTACCTTCTACCCTACCATTATCCTCTCTCTCCTTTACTTCTTAGGTTCTCTGCTTGCCCCCCTTTTTCTTTCTTCCCTTCCTCAGGCTTCCACCTTCCCACCACCTGGCCCTGCCATTCCCCACAAGGTCTGTCCTTCATGCCTATCATTTGCCTCAGTGCTTGAATACATCGGGGCAGTCATTCTCCCCAAGGTCTATTCTTTGTCTTATACTCCAGCAGTCACATCTAAGTGTGGTGAGAGAGACCTGGAAAAAGAGGACAGGCTGTCTGAAGAAGCCACACAAGCTTAAAAAAAGCCACGATGGGAGGAGGAGGTGTAGGAATGGGGTCTCTGATCGGTGTTTTCTTCAGCTTTTCTTCTTTAAATACAACGCCCAGTCACAAGTGTGCACTGTTGCTATGATTCATCAATGTTGTTTTCCATGGCCTCTCTAGCAAAATCCAAGAAACATTCTTGTAGAAAGCTAATGAAGACTATTTCCCATACTTTTACAGGCTGACCTTGCAAGATAGCTGGATAAACAGTTGTTTTCATTGCAATTTAGGGAACCCTGGACAGGAGTACCTGTTCCAAAATTCAACTTTTTAGTCCTTTTGCCATTACTTTTGCACTTTAGATCACAAATCTCTTTTTCGGTCTTTACAGGAAGCTGCAAATAACAGATTATTAAATAGTAGCTGCATGCTGGTGCTGCTAAGTCGCTTCAGTTATGTCCAACTCAGTGTGACCCCAGAGACAGCAGCCCACCAGGTTCCCCTGTCCCTCGGATTCTCCAGGCAAAAACACTGGAGTGGGTTGCCATTTCCTTCTCCAGTACATGAAAGTGAAAAGTCAAAGTGAAGCCACTCAGTCGTGTCTGACTCCTAGCGACCCCATGAACTGCAGCCTACCAGGCTCTTTCGTCCATGGGATTTTCCAGGCAAGAATACTGGAGTGGGGTGCCATTGCCTTCTCTGAGTAGCTGCATATATGCTTGTAATTAGCCAAACACCTTAGCTCACTGTCCATACAGAGGAGAACTCAAACTATGCTTTTAGAGCAGGGAAAGATACTCTTAGGAATAGATGTGGAAGCCAAACATGAAAGCGGCTAAAACTGTGGCTTGACTTTACTATTACTAGTTTCAAAATGATTAGCCCTCCCCTCCAGCTAGCATATTAGATGCAAATTGGATGGTCAGTATACGCACAAAAGCTAGGAACAGCCAAGTTTATATACATGAATAAAACTTCCCTGGTAGCTAAGTGGTAAAGAATTCTATCCCTGAGCTGGGAAGATCCCCTAGAGAAAGGGCAACCCACTCCAGTATTCTTGCCTAAGATATCCCATGGACAGAGGAGCCTGTCAGGTTCAGTCCATGGGATCGAAAATAGTCAGACATGACTTTGCAACTAAACAACAGCAGCAGCAATCAACATACATGAATATTTATTTGGAAGAGGTTCAACACAGGGCATTTACATTTTAGACTGTGTCATCCATTCTCTTCTTCTTGGCCCCAAAGAACAAGAATAGACAATGTGATAGAGGTCCATGACTTCAAATTAGTAGTTAAGATAGTTCTCTCACTGGGGTGATTTTAAAAGGAGATTGGATTTGAGGGAGAAAGAGTCCAAACATCCATGTTAAACATGTTGTTTTGATCATTTACCAAAATCCTGCACTCTAGAAATCGGACTATCAATTACTGTGGGACTTGCAGGGATCATTAGCCTGAGAGAGAGACATTTTTAATTGAGAGTAGGGGAGCAGCTATTCTTAGCTTAGTATGAGAGTACTCATTGATTTAAAAAAAAAAAAAAAAAAACTCTAAATTCATTGATTTCCTAAAATGTCAATTATATTCAGTGATATGTTTTGCAGCCCTTTGGAATCAGGCAACTGTCAGCTCTCTGCTCAGTGGTTTTGATATAGTGATGAAAGTAGCCAGATTCTACTCAGGGGCAGTGATCAAGAAGATAGGTTTTGGAAGGAAGGAAAAAAAATTTAGGAAGCTACAAAAAAAAAAAAATTAAACCTCAGGTTATCAGACATCATGGCTGGGTTTGAAATGTATTTGATGGTGCAAAGCCAGAGCCAGTTAGGCTGTGAAAACAGAAGCCGCACTTCAGTAACAAAAAGGAATTTAATTGCTGCTGCTGCTGCTGCTGCTAAGTCATGTCCAACTCTGTGCGACCCCACAGATGGCAGCCCACCAGGCTCCTTTGTCCCTGGGATTCTCTAGGCAAGAATACTGGAGTGGCTTGCCATTTCCTTCTCCAAATTTAATTGCAGTTGCCTCAAATGGGTCTACTCATTTGAGTAGCTGGTGTTAGTTCTTGGCTTGGTATAATGAAGGGCACTCAGTTCTGGGAGTCAGCTCAGCTGAGGTCTGAAGGAGGATTGACACAGTTGGCCTCTAAACTCAGTCTAGTCCCTCCCCTCTCTGGGTCACAGCTTCCCAGTGAATAATATTGAGATGTCTGCTCCTTTGCTACACACAGGTTTTTTTTTTTTTTTTTTTATTAAATTTATTTTTTTAATTACAATACTGTATTTGTTTTGCCATACATTGACACGAATCAGCCATAGGTGAACACAATCACCCAATGCCGAAGCCCCCTCCCACCTCCCACCCCACATCCTCTACCTGAATCATCCTGTGCATCAGCCCCATGCATCCTGCATCCTACACCAAACATAGATTAGCGCTTCGTTTCTTACAGGAAAATACACATGCTTCACTGCCATTCTCCCAAACCATCCCACCCTTTCCCTCTCCCTCAGAGTCCAAAAGTCCACTCTATACCTCTGTGTCTCTTGTTGTCTCACATATAGGGTCATCATTACTGTTTTCTAAATTCCATATATATGTGTCAGTATACTGTTATCGGTGTTTTTCTTTCTGGCTTACTTCACTCTGTATAATCGGTTCCAATTTCATCCATCTCATTAGAACTGAGTCAAATTTATTCTTTTTAAGGGCTGAGTAGTATTCCATAGTGTATATGAACCACAGCTTTCTTATCCATTCATCTGCTGATGGACATCTAGGTTGCTTCCATGTCCTGGCTATTATAAACAGCGCTGCAATGAACATTGGGGTACATGTGTCTCTTTCAATTCTGGTTTCCTCAGTGTGTATGCCCAGCAGTGGGATGCCACACAGGTATTTTAAAACAATGCAAGTTAAGAGATGGAGGAATAGTGGACCGTATTTAAAGTTCTATGCACAGTTTGTATAGCCTGTAGCCAATTCTTCGCATCAGAAATGTTATAGAAAGTGATGCTAATAAGCCCACAAAGATCAGAAGTCCAAGTACCAAGAGCAGTCTGTGAAGCACAATGGTTTCCTGTCTATATTTTATTTTTCTCTAAGCTCAGGCAGTCCTGAGGTTTTTGGTATTTTATCTGCTCTGTCTATATGGTTTCAAAAGTGATTCCCTGAAACTATTGATCCATAAGTAGATCAGTCTTAGACATGGGGATCAGGCTTAACAGTCATCACCCAGCTATTTTCAAGTGGTAAAGGAGAATATCTCAAAGCCCATTCATGTGCTACTCACCCCCAAGAAATTTCTTTTCTCCTAGTAATTATCTATAAATAGAAATAAATGTTCTAATCACTTTCTTAATGCACTCTTTGAATGGGGATATTTGGGAAAATTCAAAGCAGGATTGAACAACATTATGTGATCTAAACCCTCCAAAAAAGTGTGAAGCTTCTTTTAGCTGATGTCAGTTCATGTCAATATATGATCCTGAGATAGAATCAAATGTGCAAGAAGTTTTGAGAGACACACTTGTAAATGATAAGAGGGTGAGCCTCAGACTATGATGCTAATCTGGCATCTGCAGATGGACAGAAAAAGAAAGGACGATTATGTAGTAAAAGCCTTGAATTTCAGTGCAATTCTGAGAAAATTTCAGTCAGGCCAATGTGGTCCCTGAACAAAGTCCATTAGAGGAGGCAGAAACGATCTGAATCTGGTAACTATACCATGTTCTGTGGCATCTGCATATATACCATGTGGCTTTAAAGCAGTTAACTCCTAGGAGCTAACAGTTCTTCATCTTATGGCAAGTTCTGTTAAATGGAGAGCTTAGTAGGGCACTTTAGTGGTTGCCACAGTCATTACTGACATCCCCACCCTTTATCCCTGGGCCTGATGTTATCACCTCTATATATGTCTAGTTGCAAGAACCTTTACAATGTGTCTAAGTTTCCTACTACTGATTCATTTACCTAGTCAAGCCAGCATTCACCAGAGACTCTGGAGACCATTCATCACTGCTCTAGAAATCATTCATCACTGGATTTTTGTTACATACCAGGCTTGTGGCTCAGATGGTAAAGAATCTGCCTTTGATGCAGGAGACTCAAGTTTGATCCCTGAGTCAGGAAGTCTCTTGGAGAAGGGAATGGATACTCACTCCCGTGTTCTTGCCTGGAGAATTAATTCCATGGACAGAGGAGCGTGGTAGACTGCAGTTCTTGTGGTCGTAAAGAATCAGACACAGCTGAGCAGCTGACACTCACTTTTTTCTTCATGCTAACTGACACATGGGTAGTATCAGCTTATCTTTACCACTGTTTCTGATGGGGCAACTTGAGAATCTCTGTTTTGCAGGTGAAACTCACAGAAAAGTGCCCAGAGCACTGAGATAAACTGGAGCTCAGTCTTGAAGGATGATTATGATCATCAATCTGATCAAAGGGAAGAGAGAAATCTACATAGACCAAAAAATATTTGCCGAGTTGTTCAGATTTTCAGTGCCCTAGTCAAGCTCTGCTATTTTCAGATAAGACCTGGTTGCCTGGAAAGCTTATGCTTACTAAAACAGATATCTAAAACCATTATGTTGCAGGGAGATCAGTTACAGGGTATAGTTTAAGAAATTATTATAAATAAAGTCCCAGAATTTCTAAAGGCTTTACTATTCCATAAACTGGAACATATTCAAGGTGATTTCCATTATGGAGTAGTCTGATATATATTCCAACATTTTCATGAATGGGAGAAAAAGGAATAGAGTTATCCTAAAAGTCTGGGAGTTGTGGTGGAAGATGTCTCTTGCTCTTCTACTTAAATATCATCTGGTATGTGTATATCGGTGGAAGAAAATGGTTGAAAATTACTTCAGTGAAAACTTAAAAATCAGATAATCACGATGGCATGATCACTCACCTAGAGCCAGACATCCTGGAATGTGAAGTCAAGTGGGCCTTAGAAAGCATCACTATGAACAAAGCTAGTGGAGGTGATGGAATTGCAGTTGAGCTATTTCAAATCCTGAAAGGTGATGCTGTAAAAGTGCTGCACTCAATATGCCAACAAATTTGGAAAACTCAGCAGTGGTCACAGGACTGGAAAAGGTCAGTTTTCATTCCAGTCCCAAAGAAAGGCAATACCAAAGAATGCTCAAGCTACTGTGCAATTGCACTCATTTCACACGCTAGTAAAGTAATGCTCAAAATTCTCCAATCCAAGCTTCAGCAATATGTGAACCGTGAGTTTCCCAATGTTAAAGCCAGTTTTAGAAAAAGCAGAGGAGCCAGAGATCAACTTGCCAACATCTGCTGGATCATGGAAAAAGCAAGTTCCAGAAAAACATCTATTTCTGCGTTATTGACTATGCCAAAGCCTTTGACTTTGTGGATCACAATAAACTGTGGAAAATTCTTTAAGAGATGGGCATACCAGACCACCTGACCTGCCTCTTGAGAAACTTGCATGCAGGTGAAGAAGCAACAGTTAGTACTGGACATGGAACAACAGACTGGTTCCAAATAGGAAAAGGAGTACATTAACGCTGTATATTGTCACCCTGCTTATTTAACTTATATGCAGAGCACATCATGAGAAACTCTGGGCTGGAAGAAACACAAGCTAGTATCAAGATTGCTGGGAGAAATATCAATAATCTCAGATATGCAGACGGCACCATTCTTATGGCAGAAAGTGAAGAAGAACTAAAGAGGTTCTTGATAAAAGTGAAAGAGGAGAGTGAAAAAGTAGGCTTAAAGCTAAACATTCAGAAAACAAAGATCATGGCATCTGGTCCCATCATTTCATGGCAAATAGATGGATAAACAGTGGAAACAGTGGCTAACTTTATTTTTCTGCACTCCAAAATCAGTGCAGATGGTGATTGCAGCCATGAAATTAAAAGACACTTACTCCTTGGAAGGAAAGTTATGACTAAACTAGATAGCATATTAAAAAGCAGAGACATTACTTTGTCAACAAAGGTCCGTCTAGTCAAGGCTATGGTTTTTCTGGTGGTCATGTATGGATGTGAAAGTTGGACCATAAGGAAAACTGAGAGCAAAAAATTGATGCTTTTGAACTGTGGTGTTGGAGAAGACTCTTGAGAGTCCCTTGGACTGCAAGGAGATCCAACCAGCCCATCCTAAAGGAGATCAGTCATGGGTATTCATTGAAAGGACTGATGTTGAAGCTGAAACTCCAATACTTTGGCCACCTGATGTGAAGAGCTGACTCAGTTGAAAAAACCCTGATGCTGGGAAAGATTGAGGGCAGGATGAGAAGGGGATGACAGAGGATGAGATGGTTGGATGGCATCACCAACTCAATGGACATGGGTTTGGGTGGACTCTGGGTGTTGGTGATGGACAGGGAGGCCTGGTGTGCTGTGGTTCATGGGGTCACAAAGAGTCAGACACAACTGGGTGACTGAACTGAACTGAAAAGTCATGTGTATACAAAACAAGCATGTAAGAGTCAAAAAAAAGGTTAAAAGGGATGTCAACCAGTGATGGTGGTCATCACAAAACGGATGAAGGACAGGAGACCAGGACCTAGAATGGGGATGGAGAGGACTTTAATTCCAAATAAATATATTAAAAACAGCAATTTGGATTTGGGATCTATTTTTATTATATTATTTCTTATATTCTTGGATATTTTCCAAATTTTCCAATATAAAATTACTTTTTAAGTTGTTAATTGAAAACAACAAATAATGCATGAAGCCCGTGTGAAGAGGGGATAGAAATGAGGTTAATGAAACTGGGCCAAGTCTGGGAAAATAGACTAATTCAACTAGTGATTAAAAAAATAATAATGAATCTATCCATGAGGGAACATTTCATAGACCACAAAAAAGAGGGCAGTTAAATCTGGTGAACTCAGAAAGGTATATAGTTTAATGTGTTTTATACCAGTGTCAGTTCCTAGTTTCGATGATTCTCTGTAGTCATGTAGGTGTTCTCTTTGTGGGGAACTGTGTGAAAGTTACACAGAAACTTACTGTACTATTTTTTTCAACTTCTTGTAGGTTTGATATTATTTCAGAATAAAAAGTGTAAAATGGTAATGATGGGATAAATGCTGTGCATTTACAAGATATTCACATTCTCATGGAGGATTTTTATCATGGCTGTGTCTTTACTAAAATGCAGAGCTCTCTAATAGTGACAAGCCAGGCAAGAATAGAGTCTTCCAGGACAGCCGACATCTTAGAGTGTGGCTGTTACTCACCCATGTCGAATTCCAGACCCCATAGCACTTTTAGTTATTAAAGCACTAATACATTCTCTCACTTGTTCTTGAGCATCCTTAAATGTTCATGGGTACTTCTTTCAACAGGTGTCTTTATGATTCATAAAAAAAAATATATTGTGCAGTTTAGTTTTCTGATTGACTGACATGTCTGCTATTGTGATATTTGTGAAAAAGAAGGAGGCTCAGCAGTTTCTGTTAACTGGAACAAATTGGAGGAAAGGAATACACAGTTTACTGCAGAAGGCTTTATGCTGCCAACCTTATATGAAAAGGAAGGGTTGTCCCTGGATATAGATGAAAGTAGAGATCTCTCATAAACAGAGCTTTGAAGAGATAGAGCCACAACTGGCCCCACCTATTCCAAGGCTCCTCTCACGGTCTTTCCCTCCATATTAAGCCCAGTTATAGCATACAGGGTACCTAGTGACAGAGAAAAATGATTCCTTAATACTTATTTACAATATACTAGCCAAGAACAAAGTCTGAAAGCAATATAACTCCCTCTTGGAATAGGCATTGTTAAATCTTTTGTTACTACCTTATCATGAATTAATTCCTTAAAGCTATTTCAAGTAACAAGCAACCCCTGACAGTACCAGATACCCAGCAGTTAACTGGAATAGGAGAAAGAAGTTGTGAGTTGAGATCAGAACTCGTGTAAAGCCAGGCTTTAGTGGGAGAAAAGATTAGATTGGCAGAACGTTGATAGTTATTGAGGTTGTGTGTTGGGTTCATGGGGACCCATTGTTATGTTTTGTTTACATGCTTGACATTTTCTGAGAAAAAAGTTAAAAGAGGGGTGCCCTGTAGACCATGGGTTGCTTTTGAATGAATCATAAACTTTTTCTTAAAACTAAAACAAACAAAAAAAATAATTTTAAGATCCTGAAACTCATTTAAAACCTTCAATGTAGGATGCAGGATGCATGGGGCTGATGCACAGGATGATTCAAGTAGAGGATGTGGGGTGGGAGGTGGGAGGGGGCTTCGGCATTGGGAGACTGTGTTCACCTATGGCTGATTCGTGTCAATGTATGGCAAAACAAATACAGTATTGTAATTAAAAAAAAAATAAATTTAATAATAATAAAAAAGTAAAAACACAATTTTATTCTAAAAGAAAATTACAGAAAAGTATAATGGCACCATCAAAGAGAGAAATATTATTCATGAAGTGGTTATTTTACTGTTTAACATTTATCTGGTTATTTTACTCATTAATTTTTATATGGTGGATTTCTCACAGGACACACAAGTTTGTGACTTGTCTCTTAATATGTTACCAGTATACTTTGCAATGCCATTAAGTATCTCTGTACATTTAATGTTAAATATTATGTTATTTATTTTTATGCAAAATATATTGAATATTTGGCTTGAATTTGGGGAATCACAAAATATACAGTAATATTTCACTTAAAAAAAAAAGAAAAGAAATAGAAAATTAGCTTTAAGACACACTAAACTTACTGAATAGGTGATATTTTAGAAATGTAACAATACCTCCCTTTCCTCAGTTCTAATAATGCTAATAATACCACCCATTAGGCCTGTATCGGGGGTTAAATGAGATAATGCATGCAAAGTACTTGACAATGATTTGACTTGAAATATTCAATAAATAATTTCCATTATTGCTATTATTAGTGTAGAGCTTCTTGGTTGAATTACCTTAGGGTCTCAATAGGAGCTTTGTACATTTTCAAGTATTATGCAAACACAGCTTAACTCCACAATCATATTACTGACTCTAATGTTGAACTCTTTTAAAGATGAAAGTAAGGCAAGGAGGTTATAGGCTACAGCAGGATCATGTCTGGGAGAGGCAAGGGTAAGAGGAACGCCTAAGAGTAAGAAGAAAAACTGAGTGAGAGTAAAGTCAAGGAGGGAGGAGGCAGGGAAGAGAGATTAGTAGCCAAGGTCAATTGACCTTGGCTCAGAAGGTGCTGACCCGCCTCCAGATCCTTTGCTTGCTGTCATGACTGCCTCTGATAGACATGAAACCCACTAATGAGCATGCTTTTAAGCCTTCCTAAGGGTTTTGCAGAAATTCCCTTAACTGACTCCAGCTCCATCCATTTCCCCCAGAGACCTCACTTCTAAGAGTGGGCAAAGAAAGTAGGGGTTGTTATTCAGATACATAGACAGCTAGGATTAAAGCGTACTCATGATTGTTGTCTGTGCCATCCATTTGTGAGACTAGCCTGGTCTCTTCATTTTCTCCCTCAGAAAATCGATCACCACCAGTTTCCCTTTCCAGTTCTGCTTCAGAGCAGTGTTTATGTCATTTGCTCTGGGCCTGAAACTGTTCCTCAGATTTTCGCCCTGAAGGTGTTTACAGACATTGTACAAAGAAATTAATTAAGCAGATTTTCCATTTGCACAGTTTTAATGAATAAATGATGTTCCTATTTGTTTATCAGCTTTCTAATTATAACACAGTTCAAAACATCTCGGTTTCCTGAATTCCAACAATGTTATTGTTATGGTAGTGTTAATGCTGCTTTCACAGTGCAGGTAATATTATTATTATTATTTTCCTAGAAAGATGCCAGGTGCAGTATTCCATATTTATTAAAGTACAATTTGCATATTTTTTCTCTTTTCATGTACCGCTTATCTGTACAAGAACAGAAAGGTAAATATAATGATTTGCTTTAAAGAGCCTGGAAGAGTTTCACAGGCAGCCTGAGGATTTGTGATCTGTTTAGGGGATCAGGCCTGGCTGACTTATTTCAGGACCAACAGAAAGAGATCTGGGCCAGGGGGCTAGCCAGCAAGACCAAACCTCACTATCCCAAGCAGCTAACCGGCCATGAACTGGGCAGAGAGGACTAATAGCTGGAGTCCTGGCAAGAAGGCAGAAGTCAAAGGCTCAAAGGCCAGCAGGTCAGGAGCTCCAGGAAAGCAACACAGAGACAAGGGAGGAGGGCTCAGGATAGGAGGTGGGCTCTTTTCTTTCTGTGTCCTAGAGAGTTTGAGACAGTCAGTCCATAAATCACAGGTGTCTGTGAGAGCTAATTTGGAGGTCTGCAGAGGGAAAGACAGAGGCTGAGATAGTTGGATGGCATCACTGACAATGGACGTGAGTTTGAGATGGTGAAGGACAGGAAGCTTGGTGTGCTGCAATCCATAGGGTCACAAAGAGGTGGACATGACTTAGCAACTGAACTAAACTGAAAGGAACTCTGCTTTGACCGAGGTCTGTACCAGTGTCTCTGTCTCCACCCTTTTAGAATGTGGAACAGAGTCACTGTCTGCTTTGTCCTTGGCCTCAGGAGAGTCCTGGTCTTCAAATCTGTGCTGACTTCAGACAGGCATTTGGGTACCATCTAGTTTAACAAATGATGGGGAGCCTTCCATGATGTATCACCCATAGGACCAGGAGTTAGGAACATACTCTGGTCCTCCAGGAATTTATAAAGTCCAGAAACTGCTTTGGGAGACTTGTAACCATAATAAATCACCTGGCAGCCTGGAAGGGGTAGCCCCTGGTCTGCCTCAAGGTCGAGATGCTGTGGACATTATTGCTCATGAAGTATGGTGATCACTCTCCTTTTCTACTTCTGCATGCCCTGTAACTCCACGGTGGAAAGTGATGGCATAGAAGATATTCACCATTCACCAGAATTGTTATGCTTTGTAATTCAATGCTAAAAGGAAGTATGGCCTAGAAGAAGGCAGATTTTGAGGTAGAACAATCTAGAATATGAATCCCAATTGTTTATTTTCCTAGATACTTGGCAGATGGCTGGACCTCCGTAGCCTGTGTGTCCTATTTTGTGTTCATAGAGAGGTGCTTCTTGGTTCTCCTTATAGATGTTTTGGAGAAGAGAATGGCAACCCACTTCAGTAGCATTGTCTGGAGGATCCCATGAACAGAGGAGCCAGACGGGCTACTGTCCATGGGGTCAAAAAGAGTCAGACACAATTTATTGACTGACATTTTTACTTTCACTTTCATAGATGTTATAGCATTTAGAGGATACAATTGTGATGTTACAGGGCAGTTAAGGTGAAGGTGAAGGTGAAGGTGAATTCGCTCAGTTGTGTCTGACTCTTTGCGACCCCATGGACTGTAACGTACTAGGCTTCTCCGTCCATGGGATTCTCCAGGCAAGAATACTGGAGTGGATTGCCATTTCCTTCTCCAGGGGATCTTCCCAACCCAGGGATCGAACCTGGGTCTCCTGCATTGGAGGCAGACGCTTTAACCTCTGAGCCACCAGGGAAGCCCTACAGGGCAGTACCCAGAGCTTAATAAATGGGGAGGGGGGCAAAGTGCTATGTGTAGTCATCCAGAATCTGGCAATTTGTCTAAACCTGGCATTGTCAAAGTATTAGCCTCTGGCCCTCAGCATCCTTATTTGTCAAATGAGGGTTTGTGCTAGAGGGACTTCTTAGGGCCCTTCTAGCAGGAAGATGCTGATTCATTAATTTCTGTGGTCATCCATTGCCAGTGCTAACCTGTTTGCTTTCTCCTGTGAAGGTTCAATATCCACTACTTCAAAATCTCCCTTCTTACTGTTCCCCAAGCCTGAGCTTTTGTGCAGTAACTGATCCCATCATCATCATCATCATCATCATCATCCTCCTTTATCTTCACAACTAAAATTCTTTGCTGTTAGCTTCTGATGTTTGCTGTCAGGGATTTTCTTACTGTGGACGTTTGCATCCTAGCCATATTATTTTCTGTTCTTGTCTTTGATAACTTTTTTTTAATTTATCTACACTGCTTGACCCCTAGCAAAAAAAATAAGGCCAGTGAACTTTATATTCTTTTATTTTATTTTCCTTTACTCTGTTAATTAAATTGTGCATTGCCCACATACTATGTTTATTAATGAGGCCACTCTTTAAGTGCTAATAAAGTCTAGTGTAATTAACTTTATTGCTTTTGCTCAACTTCTCTACTGGAGGACAGTCAGTCCAGTGTAGGCATATCCTTATTTCATTCAAATGGTGGCACACCACTTCTGCTTCCTCATTATTTCCCTCATGCCATATTTATTTTCTCTTTATTGAAGTAGATCTTTCTTCCAGGGAGGCCATCCTTGATGTATCTAAGCACAACAAGCATCCAGTGCCTATTATGTGCTAAGAATAGTGGAAGTGTGATGGATGCTGGAGTTTCAAAGAAATGAAAGACATATTTCGTGCCCTTGAAGAGGTTAGAGTTGGCTATGGGAAATCAGGAAGCACCCAGGGAGTGTCTTTGTCTGTTTGAGGTGCTATAACAGAATATCATGGACTTGTTGGTGTATAAATAGCAGAAGTCTATTTCTTACAGTTCTGAAGGCTGGGAAATCCAAGATCAAGGTGCGGCATATCCAGTGTCTGCTGAGGTCCACTTCCTGGTTCTTAACAGCTCTCTTTAGTTTTAACCTCACCTTAAAGAATCTGCCTACAATGCAGGAAACCTGGGTTCCATCCCTGGGTCAGGAAGATCCCCTGGAGAAGGGAATAGCTCTCCACGCCAGTGTTCTTGCTTGGAGACTCCGTGGACGCAGGAACCTGGCAGTGCTACAGTCCATGGGGTGGCAAAGAGTCGGACATGACTGAGTGACTAACACTTTCATTTTTCACCTGACAGGAGAGGGGCCAAGGAAGTTCTCTGGTTTCTTTTGTAAGAGCACTATCCCATTTATCACAAGGGCTCCATCCTTATGATCCAAGTTCCTTCCAAAGCCCCCACCTCCAAATACCATCACATTGGTTTCAACATATGACTTCTGGGGAGACCAAACATTCATTTTATAGCAGGGAGTTATGTATCATCTGATCTGTAATCTTGTAAGGTGGAATACAGGTATTTTGAGAAACTTAGCGTAGCCTAAGTGGGTAAAGGAAGGCTTTGTTCACCATACGCTGAAAGCAATGGATAGACAAGAGTTTTCTACTGGAAGACTACTATTAGGGAAGTTGCATGCAACTGAATTTTGACCTAGTATAAGGATAAACTTTAAAACTCTCAAGAGATGCTCAAATAGAGAAGAAGTTGTTTGGAACAATGGTGAGTTCCCTGTCAAAAGAGATAATGATATATTTGATTGGAGCACTTCAAGAAGATTTGTGGACTAAAAGTGAAGTAGGAAAGTAAGCTGTAAAATCTTGAATTCCTGAGAGACTTAGCTTCCTGGACCAGCTGGTAATGGGACAGTTCCTTGGAGAAATGGGACCTGGAGGTCTCATTAAATAGTAAATTGCCAGTTAAGCAGAGAACAGTAAGGAGGGCCTCACAGGCAGTGGGACAGAATGAGCCAGGAGTTCAGACTCAAGACTTATTCTCTGACTGATACTCAGATCTAGAGCCATGCACATAGGGAACGCTCCTGGGAACCAGGAGTCTTATAAATGAAAGGATCAGGTGTGGGAAATACAGAAAAGAGACACACAGAAGCCTACCTATCACTCTGCAAGTATGATTACCCTTTAGTCTTTTGACTCTTAAAAATGTATAAGTATCTGACACTGTAGAAGAGGTACTTAACAATAGTTCACCTCAATGTCATCAGAGTGGCCTCAGAAAATTGAATCTAATTGGCTGCGTTGCTTCACACTCTTTCGTTTTCCCTGATCACTTTCAATATGTACACCGAAGTCCTTAGTGTGGAAAATAAGGCGGTTAGTGACTGGAGCACAGGCTCCAGAATCCTTTCACCTGGAGAGATGCTCTCATGTTGGACCAGTCATGTAGCCACCCTGTGCCTCAGTTTCCTCATCTGTTAAATGGTGATGGTTGTGATAACCCCAGCTCTTCAAATTCTTATGAAGACTGAGTGTGTCAAGATATATATCATGCATGTAGAACAGCGGCTGTCACACAGATGGTATTAGCACTGGGTTCCTTCCCCTCACTCCTTGTGAGTTTCCTGAGAACAGGGATCTTGTGCTCTCAGTATCCATCCCAGAGCAGGGCTGGCACATCATATGCATAAGGTGAGTTGGACTGCGTGGGTTCATGTTCAGGTTTCATTACAGGACCATCTGTACAGCACTTGGAAGTTTGTCATCTTTGGTTCTCTCTTCTGTGAAACAGGAGGATAGAGATAATATGTGTAAAACTTTAATTGAACACAGAGCCAGGCACTGAACTTATTAGCTGATTTTATCATTAGAAATCAATAGTATTGTTTGTGTTCATTTGCTAAGTCATGTCTGACTCTTTGCAATCCCATGACTGAAGCATGCCTTCACTATCTCCTGAAGTTTGCTCAAATTCATGTCCATTGAGATGTTTGCATAATTCAAAGTGCTGATAGAAAATACCAAAACACATCTACTTTCTTTTCACTCCTTTCCCTCCCCTCACTGCAATGGTGACCAGTCAGTTCCCTCACCTCAGTTTCCATGTTGCATATCTAGGGATAATGTGACTGCATCCTGGCTTCCCAGGAGAACAAAGAAGATGGATGTTCATGTTTATAAAGTTGCTGTGAGCGACCTGAGGAA
Source organism: Nanger dama (assembly GCA_917880005.1). Classification (NCBI taxonomy): domain Eukaryota; kingdom Metazoa; phylum Chordata; class Mammalia; order Artiodactyla; family Bovidae; genus Nanger; species Nanger dama. The sequence goes on along the minus strand of CAKJTW010000006.1, from coordinate 56,006,051 downwards.
AATTGCAAGTGAAAACTATTGTTCTCATCATGATTATTAATTGATCACCCAACCACTCATCAGTTGGAATATGACTGATCCACAGACGCAGGAGAAAGATTTATCACTTGCCTCCCCAAACCTGTGGCTGTGCCTTTCATTAAATGCAATTATCTCCCAGCAAATGCACACATCTCGAGTCCACTGCCTCTTACTCAATGAAATCATTAAACCTCTTTGCAGCGAGGAGCCGTCAAAAGCCACCTGATGAAAAATGGGCATGGAATTGAATTGGGGTTTAATTATACAATATCTACTGTTGGAGAGCTTCAAGGATGTTTGTTCTGTTGTCTTTGCTTTCTTATTGCTTTTCTTTTTTAACTTTTTTTTTTTTTTTTTAACCCTACTTTCTCTCCCATGTTACTAATTTAGGATGCGGAATACAGATGTATGGATTTTTCTGTATCTCTTCTCAGGACTGCTGTGCAGGGAGGAGCCTGCATCTGTTGGGATTTGATAAGAGGGATGGCAGAGTCCTCTGCATGTGGGACTCTCTCTGTAGAGCTTTCCCTTCTCAGGATCTTCAGCGTCACAGAGAACCCCTGAAGAACTATGAATCTTTGCTTCCTAGAATTCACAGTTCAGCACATAATTCTGCTTCCTTGGAGGGACTGCCAGACCCCTCTCCCATTAGCTATAAAAAAACTTAGCAAATATAGACGCTGACATACAGTATCAGTAAGGTTCATGGAAATAAGAAATGGGAGTGAGACTGAGATAAACCACACAGGGGGAAACCTCAGGGCCCATTGAGAGACAAGGGGGCTTATTAAAGGGAGGAAGGAAACCTACCAAAGATAGAGTGAGCTTCTCCTTGTGTCTCAGAAAGAGCTGAAGAGCTCGAGTGTATGGGGGCACGTAGCATAAACCACATGAAGAGCAGTTTTCTGTGGGCTGAGTTCTACTAGCAAGACAATATTTAGGCTGCTTTGGAAGGCCTAAGAAGCTGGAGCAAGGGTACCGTTAATAGGAGAAAACATCAAATGTGGGAAAATTGATATTGTGAAAAGGCTGTCTGGGGTCAGGAAATGGCATATTCTCAGTTGCAAACTTATAGAGTACCCTGTATATCTGAGATATTATGCTGAACTAATATCTTCAAAGGGAAGAATACTAAGAATACCAGTAGAGAGTCCCTCAGGTGTTCCATCTTGATTCACTGACTACATCTTCTGACCCCAACCCCACTCCCCTTCAGCAACCATCAGTCTGTTCTCTACATCCCTGATTTCTGTGGGTTAGCAGATGCAAGCTTGTATCTATGGAATGGGTAAAAAGATCCTACTCTATGGCACAGAGAATTCTATTCAGTATCCTCTGATAAAGCATAATAGAAAAGTATATAAAAAAGAGAATGTATATATATATAAAACTGTATCACTTGGTTGTAGAGCAGTTAAACACCACATTGTAAAGCAACTGTGTGTGCATGCATGCATGCTAAGTTGCTTCAGTCATGTCTGGCTCTTTGTGACCCTAGGGACCATAGCCCACCAGGCTCCTCTGTCCTTGGGATTCTCCAGGCAAGAATACTGGAGTGAGCGGCCATGCACTCCTTCAGGGGATCTTCCTTACCCAGGGGTCAAATCTCTGTCTATCTCCTGCATTCGTAGCCAAGTTCTTTATCATTAGCACCACCTGGGAAGTCTTTTAAAGAGCCCAGCCTAGCACTCTGTGATGACCTAAAGGGGTAGAATGCAGGTGGAGTTGGGAGGGAGGTTCAAAAAGAAGAGGATATATGTGTACTTGTGGCTGGTTCTCATTGTTGTATGGCAGAAACCAGTACAACATTGTAAAGCAATTACACTCCAGTTAATAAAAGAATAAATGTAAGGCCCTGGACCTGAGTTGAGAAAGCAGCTGCTTAAATAGAAAACAGGGGAGATGTCAGGGCCATCACATTTGAAAAAGAATTAGAAATTTTAATCAGTAAGAAGCTCATCAGAGTAATAGGGTTGTTTGGCACTTCATAGAGAAAACAAATATTCGATGGGAATGAATGAACACAAATTTAGGAAAGTAAAATCTCTTAAGAGTCCCTTAGACTGCAAGGAGACCAAACCAGTCAATCCTAAAAGAAATCAACCCTGAATATTCACTGGAAGGACTGATGCTAAAGCTCCAATACTTTGGCCCCCTGATGCGAAGAGCTGACTGATTAGAAAAGACCCTGATACTGGGCAAGATTGAAGGCAAGAGAAGGGGATGACAGAGGAAGAGATGGTTGGATGACATCGCTAGCTCAGTGGACATGAGTTTGAGCAAACTCCAGGTGATGGTGAAGGATAGGGAAGCCTGGCATGGTGTAGTCCATGGGGTCGCAAAGAGTCAGACACGACTGAGTGACTGAACAGTGTTAATGATATTACTAATTTGAGAGTATTAATATGTCATAGTTTGTACAGTTACATTTTAATGTAAACCCTTTTGACAAACACATCCACGTGTGGTTAAAATGGGGAGAAATGCCTCATTGTTTGCTCAGCCTTTGATTCCACATGCTGATACTGAATGGATGTGAAAGTACTCCAGCCACTGTGACTTAAACCCTAGGTATCCTTCCTCAGTGGATGTTTCCTGGGGCTAACTTGTGTTTATCCACAAGCAAAGTGAACATTAGTAAAATGCAGTAAAATGTCTCCTTGAGTGATTTTGGATAGAGAGTAGATTTCATATCACATAAATACATTCTCCTATACTCCTTTTAAGAAGCAGCAGACAATGGGAAGGAAGTAGAAACACCAAAGCCCAGGCAGCTCCTAAGTGCTTGTGGGAGGGATTCCATAATTACAGTGAAAAGTTCTGTTTTGCAAAATACTTGAGTGGAAAAAAAATCAGTTCCAAAGACCTAGGAACTTCCTTGTCAAAACATTACTTCACAGTGTGCTTAATGGAGAGTATGCAGATTTTAAAATGTATTGCCATGGTACTGAAAACAGTCATGTCTGACATTTAGTTTAGTTGTCATTAATAGTTGTTTAATTACTTTGAGTTGGGGGTCTTGTCCCCAGTTGGAACATAAGGAGACTGAGGTCAAAAGGCTTCTGGCTGCTATGTTCTTTCCATTTGATGATTGTGCATCTTTAGTTTTCTGTCCTTTTAGTACACCTTTTTTTTGTTTGTTTGTTTGTTTTAGCTCTCAAGTGTTTCACATTTATAAAAATATTAGAAATCTTGATGTATATAGATAAAAATGAAGCAGTAGTGATGTTAACTTGGCAGGTTATGGATCTGTCCACCAAGCAATTAACAAAAATTTGCAGCCCTGTATGAGAAGTTGACAACGTGAAATTGTACAAAGCACAAGATTTCTAACTGGTCACTCAGGGAGATATCATAGATGTCCCATAGATTCACCTTGTTAAAATCCAACTTCCTCCTTAACAATACTAGAAGGGACTCACAGAACTTGTGAATTTATTTTAAAAAATTAAGTATTCAAGATATAGAATGCACACTATAAAGTATGTTTTAAGAACAAATTCAAGAATACAACTTCTCAGTGATGCAGCACTCACACAGCAGTACACTTCTGGAGCTGTTTACAGATCTTTCCTTCCTTAATCATCACGGTAACCCTTCTAAGAGCTCTATGGAGGGACTTGTTACTGTCCTGGACCTAAGCAATCTCTTCTTGACTTGTTCTGACTTTTTTAATCTGAGTTCCATTGTTCTAAGTGTAATTCAGGCTACTTCTTACTCATACAGCTAGGTTTGATTCTATCCACAGTTGATCCGTAATCCTGAGATATTCTGCCTTAACCACATAGTCTTCATTAATGGTATTACTATGATTCTTCATATCTTTCTCATTTTTACTCACTCATTCTGAAGATATTTATATAATACTTTATCAGACTTGTGCTCAGCACCTTTAACAGTTTGAACTAAATCATTTCTGTCGTAGGAAACTGTTCTGTGCATGGTAAAATGTGTAGCAACATCCCGTGCCTTACCCACTAGTTGTCCATAACACCCCTACCTCCATCTGTGACACTCGAAAATGTCTCTAGTCACTGTTGAATCCCTGGGGGACAGAATCACCCGTGGTTGAAAACCACTACATTTTGTCCATCACTTTGTTAGGTACTATGGATACTGGAGTAAACAAAATGTCAAAATTGTACAAAGAATGGATTGTAAAAGATGATGTAAGAAAGTCTCCTTGGTTACTGGTCATCGTGTGCTACCTGAGATGAATAGTTGTGTAGAATCTTCTGCATGCTGAGAGGCTATGACAGGTCCACCAGGCTATAGATGGTAGCACAAGGTCCTTTCTGAGTTCAGTTCTCCCTAGAAGATCCTTTAGTCTACACTGAAAACATTTATCCATTCATCTGACAAGTATTTATTGATTGTCCACTTGATCCCAAGCATGTTATTATGGCTATCTTTTTTTCTTACTTTGATTCATTCTGTCTATAGCCTCCATCACTAGCTACTAGCTACTGTTGGATGAGAGTAAAAGCTATTCATTTATAGTACCATGCTGCTCCCTGGAGCCATTCTTTTTCACTGCCATGTGCCCACTCCATATGGAATTCACAAGAGGTCTAGAAATTCATGATCCAGTTAAACAAGAGCTTAATTAGCGCCTACTCTTTGTGAGACACACAAAGGGAAATAACGGGATGCATTTTTCTCTTGACCACAAGCCATTTTGAAAGTTGGTACATCTTGTTTCGGAAGCACTAGGAACATTTTCCCAGCAGTTGCAAGTCTACAAGAGAGTATACTGTTCATGGTGGTTGCCACAAAGACTCACTCCTGGTGATGTGATATGTACATTCCTTCTTCAGAAGAAGGGTTTCTTTTTCCTCTCCAAAATTCTTCATTTGGAACTTCTACACTCTAGGTCTTAGTTGCCGCAGTGGATTAAAGATGGCTGCAGTTTCTGTACCACTTCTCCCATGAAGAAGTAGAGTCAATTTCCCATCCTCTTGAATCTCCTGACCTTGACCTGTAGTACAGTAGAAGTAAGCCATGTAACTTTCAAGGCCAGGCCTTCAGAGTTCTGAAGCTGCTCCCTTCAACCTTTGAGATATTTCCTCTCAAAATCCAGCTTCCATACTGTGAAAACCTCAAAATATACAGAGGAGAGCTGAGGCTCTCTGACTGACAGCTTTAGCTGAATCCTCAAACAACAGTGAACCCCACCGCGAAGCCATGTGACTCAGGCCACCTGGGGTCTTCCAGTGTCCTAGGGCCCCAGCCAACACTATGTGGGCCACAGATGAACTGCCCTTGCTGAGTTTTGTCCATGTTACAGAATTGTGAACAAATAAATATATGATTTTGGCTGTAAGCTGCAAAGTTATGGGGTAGATTGTTACTCATGCATAAATTTATAGCCAAGCGAGACAGTTTCTTCTCAACATTTATTTCCTTGACATTCTACTTTCACGTTAAAAGTCCATGGTTTACTTTCCCAAGTATAGGGTTTCAATTTAGCTTCTCAATTCAAGGTTTTCTCTGTCATTAGTGACTTGTCTTGGAGAAGTGGGTGATAGAGGATGAGATAGTTGGATGGCATCACAGACTTAATGGACATGAGTGTGAGCAAATTCTGAGAGGTAGTGGAAGACAGGGGAGCCTGATGTGCTGCAGTCCATGGGGTCACAAAGAGTCAGACACAACTTAGCAACTGAACAACAACAATGACTTTTCTTGCCTTTGGGAGCAAAGTGAACCAGTCTCTCATACTCTCTAGCTCACTCCTCCTGGGTCACAGTTGAATTTAGATTTGGGCTACCAACCTCTCACTTTAACTTGTTAACCAAAAGATTTTGATTATTGGTTCTGATTATAGAACCAATTTCTAACTTAAAAATTTTTTTAAAGAAAATAGAGAAGTTCTTTGTTTTTAGTCACTGCAGTATTTCCAATGTGGGATTCAGATCAAGATAAAAATGACAGATGTACCCAGACATTCCTGTGGGGAGCCATGGTCCTAGCTGCGGGGCGTCAAGATCAGGAAACAGCCACTTGAACAGCCCAGCCGCGATGAGCTCCTGTAGGTCCCCTCCCAGGCTTTCTCACAAAATCCCCCTTGTAAATCATTTTTAGGGGCCTCTGAATCCCTGTCTTTCAGTAGAGCCCTGTTTTGGTGCTGTGTGTGCTTTTCTGATATGAAATATTTAATAGTCAGCCTGAGCCCTTGTAGCAGGCTTATGTACTCTGTCTCCTGGATTGTTGGGGGTATTTTGTGTTAGAGTCATTCACACCATGTGGTGGGCTTCTCGGCCCCTACCTCTCCACACCCACCTTCCCTCCCAGTCCTGTTATGATGTTCATTTGTCACACGCAATGTTGTGGTCCAGCAGAGAAACACAATTGATATACCGTCAAATGGCTCTTGACAGAGTGGCTTTAAAAGCTTTTAGAGAGGATGTACAGGGGGAAGTTTTGTCTTCATGGAGTCAGTGTGGCTCATCTGTCCGTATTAAATGTCTAACAGTTACACTGAACAAGAATGACATTTTAAATAAGAGTAAGTACTGCTTAACTTTTTAATGTCATTCTTCAGAGCCAAGGGCTTGATGTTTTGTTTTGTTACATTTTTGGTTAAAGTACATAGCTCAAATTTATACTACAGGATTTCTTTCTTCCATTGTTAATGTCTAAACATCTCTATTTTCAGTTTAGTTGGTGGAATTTTTTTCTTCTTGAGGTGGTTGGAGATTTTCTTTTCTTTTTAAAGGACACTGACAGCTTTTTTTTTTTTTCAGTACAGGTTTAAAGGCCGCCAATCTTGTCTAGGTAAAAGTTTTGTCCTCTGTAAAAGATAATACTAGAAACATCAGCAAAAACTATACAAAATGTTTGGAAGGGGGTGGTCCTCATGTGAAATAGAGGAGCTGGACATTAACAAGTCAGCAACCTGGTAGGCAAGAACAACCTAGAGAATGCAAATGTCAGATCATGGCTGAATCAGGTGGTGGGATCCAGTCCTTGCAAAAAATCAGCCACCAGGAGGCCTCCAGGGCTGGAGGGGCAACATGAGACAGATGCTTACACATCTGGTGAACAGTCCTGGAATGAGGTGGTGCAGGTGGGAGAGCCATGAAGCAACTCCAGAAGAGAGACTGGCTTTACCACCAAGGTAGCTCTTCCCAGCACAGGTTTTGTTTTGTGAAGTTTGATTCTGGGTGGGCATGGTTTGCCCAGGCTCTTTGCCAAACCCAAGTTTTGTTTCTCTAAGGCCATGAAAGGCATGAAGGTATGGATAAAAAGCTCCCCTCAGGCTTCATAAAGGAAAACCGTCATTGTTTTCAAAATAAACCCTAGCATCTTCAATGCCTGGCATTGGGAAGGACATTTCCAGTTACATAGAGAGGATGCCCTGATTTTGGCTTTCCTCTTGTAGATCCTCTTCTCTGTTGCTGTTCTCTGTTAAGTGGACCCAGATCTCTTTCACTTTAAAAAAAAAAAAAAGCTTTTTATTTTATATCAGAGTATACCTGATTAACAATGTTGTGATAGCTTCAGGTGTACAACAAGGAGAAATAGCCATACATATACATATATCCACTTTCCCCCAAATTCTCCTCCCATCCAGCCTACCACATAACATTGAGCAGAATTTCATGTGCTGTACAGTAGATACTTGTTTGTTTAGGGAATTTGGGATTGACCTGTACACACTGCTGCTGCTGCTGCTGCTAAGTCACTTCAGTTGTGTCCGACTCTGTGCGACTCCGTAGATGGCAGCCCACCAGGCTCCCCCATCCCTGGGATTCTCCAGGCAAGAATACTGGAGTGGGTTGCCATTTCCTTCTCCAATGCATGAAAGTGAAAAGTCAAAGTGAAGTTGCTCAGTCATGTCCGACTCTTAGCGACCTCATGGACTGCAGCCTACCAGGCTCCTCCATCCATGGGATTTTCCAGGCAAGCGTACTGGAGTGGGGTGCCATTGCCTTCTCTGATGTATACACTGCCATATTTCAAATGGATCAATAGCAAGGACCAAATCTCTTTCATTTTCATTTGATGCATTATTAGCACAGATGAACAAGCTGGAATTCACCAAATTAATACATAAATAAATAAAAGGAAAACTCAGAAAAATCTCAATATTTGGACATAAAATGCTTTCTCTTCATTTAGAACATAGGCTTTCTCTCCTCTTTCTTCCATTATTAACGTCTAAATGTCTATTTTCAGTTTAGGTGGTGGATTCTCTTTCTCTTGAGATGTTTAAAGGGTTTTTTTTTTTTAACTTATTTCTCTTGTTATAGGACTCATTGCTTCTGAGAGTGTACTATTCACACTTTCATTAAAATATTTATCTCTATAGATATATATGGATTCACACACACACACATGCCCACACCATAGCCATTTAAACAAGGCTCAACTCAAAACTCAGATCCCACATTCCCTGTTTTCCATAGCCAATAATCCCTCCTGCTTCCTTTGTTAGGAAGTTTCTATATTCTCACACCCTGGGTTTTAGACATTAAACAACCCCTTCATGCTGACCATTCTTGTAACATGTCTATGTAACCGCAAGCCTGGCAGCATTAATCAGAGAGAGTGCCTGGGTAAGCACTAGAATTTCAAGTGGCTAATTCTTTTCCAAGTCATGTGAGTTAGCTTTGCCTAGAAAAGATCTTCACCTCTGGACTCAAAGAATACGCAATTAGGTTGAATCAATTCAATTCAGTCGCTCAGTCGTGTCTGACTCTTTGCGACCATATGAACTGCAGCATGCCACGCTTCCCTGTCCATCACCAACTCCTGGAGTTTACCCAAACTCACGTCCATTGAGTCAGTGATGCCATCCAGCCATCTCATCCTCTGTCATCCCCTTCTCCACCTGTCCCCAATCCCTTCCAGTACCAGTCTTTTCCAATGAGTCAACTCTTCAGATGAGGTGGACAAGTATTGGAATTTCAGCTTCAGCATCAGTCTTTCCAATGAACACCCAGCACTGGTCTCCCTTAGAATGGACTGGGTGCATCTCCTTGGAGTCCAAGGGACTCTTAATAGTCTTCTCCAACACCACAGTTCAAAAGCATCAATTCTTTGGCATTCAGCCAACTTTCTTCAGCTGAACGCCGAAGTTGGACTTTCTTCACAGTCCAACTCTCACATCCATACATGACTACTGGAAAAACCATAGCCTTGACTAGATGGACCTTTGTTGGCAAAGTAATATCTCTGCTTTTTAATATGCTGTCTAAGTTGGTCATAACTTTGCTTCCAAGGAGTGTCTTTTAATTTCATGGCTGCAGTCACCATCTGCAGTGATTTTGGAGGCCCCCAAAATAAAGTCTGACACTGTTTCTACTGTTTCCCTATCTATTTCCCATGAAGTTATGGGACCAGATGCCATGATCTTTGTTTTTTGAATGTTGAGCTTTAAGCCAACTTTTTCACTCTCCTCTTTCACTCTCATCAAGAGGCTTTTTAGTTCCTCTTCACTTTCTGCCATAAGGGTGGTATCATCTGCATATCCGAGGTTATTGATATTTGTTCCAGCAATCTTGATTAAGTCAAATAAGCAGGGTGACAGTATACAGCCTTGACATACTCCTTTTCCTGTTTGGAGTCAGTCTGTTGTTCCATGTCCAGTTCTAACTGTTGCTTCCTGACCTGCATCTAGGTTTCTCAAGAGGCAGGTCAGGTGGTCTGGTACGCCCATCTCTTGAAGAATTTTCCACAGTTTATTGTGATCCACAAAGTCAAAGGCTTTGGCATAGTCAATAATGCAGAAATAGATGTTTTTCTTCAACTCTCTTGCTTTTTTGATGATCCAGCAGATGTTGGCAATTTGATCTCTGGTTCCTCTGCTTTTTCTAAAACCAGCTTGAACATCTGGAAGTTCACGGTTCACGTATTGTTGAAGCCTGGCTTGGAGAATTTTGAGCATTACTTTACTGACGTGTGAAATGAGTGCAATTGTGCAGCAGTTTTAGCATTCTTTGGCATTGCTTTTCTTTGGGATTGGAATGAAAACTGACCTTTGCCAGTCCTGTGGCCACTGCTGAGTTTTCCAAATTTGTTGGCATATTGAGTGCAACACTTTTACAGCATCATCTTTCAGGATTTGAAATAGCTCAACTGCAATTCCATCACCTCCACTACCTTTGTTTATAGTGATGCTTTCTAAGGCCCACTTGACTCACATTCCAGGATGTCTGGCTCTAGGTGAGTGATGACACCATTGTGATTATCTGGGTCATGAAGATCTTTTTGTACAGTTCTTCTTGTATTATTGCCACCTCTTCTTAATATCTTCTGCTTCTGTTAGGTCCATACCATTTCTGTCTTTTATCGAGCCCATCTTTGCATGAAATATTCCCTTGGTATCTCTAATTTTCTTGAAGAGATCTTTAGTCTTTCCCATTGTGTTGTTTTCCTCCATTTCTTTACATTGATTTCTGAGGAAGGCTTTCTTATCTCTCCTTGCTCTTCTTTGGAACTCTGCATTCAGATGGTTATATCGTTCCTTTTCTCCTTTGCTTTTGCTTCTCGTCTTTTCACAGGTATTTAATAGTCAGGATTAAAATTTAAAAAAAAAGGGGAAAAGAATCAGAAATACAATATGTTTTCATTACGAAAATGGTGACTGCAGCCATGAAATTAAAAGATTCTTGCTCCTTGGAAGAAAAGCTACGACAAACCTAGACAGTGTATTAAAAAACAGAGACATCACTTTGCCAACAAAGGTCCATACAGTCAAAGATTTTTTTTTTTTCCAGTAGTCATGTATGGATGTGAGAGTAAGACCATAAAGAAAGCTGAGTGCTGAAGAATTGATGCTTTTGAATTGTAGTGTCAGAGAAGACTCTTGAGAGTCCCTTGGACAGCAAGGAGATCAAACCACTCAGTCCTAAAGGAAATAAATCGTGAATATTCATTGGAAGGACTGATGCTGAGACTCAAATGTTTTGGCCACCTGATGCAAAGAGCTGACTCATTGGAAAAGACCCTGATGCTGGAAAAGATTGAGGGCAGGAAGAAAAGGGAGCAACAGAGGATGGGATGGTTGGATGACATCACCAACTCAGTGGGGATGAGTTTGAACAAATTTCAGGAGATGGTGAAGGACAGGGAAGCTTGGCGTGTAGCAGTGCATGCAGTCGCAAAGAGTTGGACAGGACTTAGCCACTGATCAGCAACAAAAGCAATTAGATGACGATCCGAGGTGTGGGTCAGTTTAGTCACTGAGTTGTGTCCAACCCTTGCAACCCCATGGACTTCTGTCCAATGGGATTCTCAAGGCAAGAATACTGGAGTGGGTTGCCGTTTCCTTCTCCAGGGATGTTCCTGATCCAGGATCAAACCTAGGTCTCCTGCCTTGCAGGCAGATTCTTTATTGACTGAGCTACAAATGAAGCCCAAGGGATGAATTACAGTTTTAAGACAAAATCCGATTTGTGTGTGGCTGAAGGGCAAGAAGTCTGTTTGTCTTCTGCACACTGACCTATCCTTTTGGCTTCTCGAGTCTTGTACTGGTCATCCCCTGGCTCCCCCGAGGTTCCTAGAACATTTACTCAGGGCCTGATTGATATGGTGAAGTGACTTTTGGCCACCTCATGGAAAGCCTTTTTATGGTCGTATAACTGGCATATAAAAACAGAAAAATGAAAGTATTAGTTGCTCAGTCATGTCTGACTCTTTACAATCCCGTGGACTGTAGCCCACCAGGCTCCTCTGTCCATTTAACTTCCCAGGCAAGAATATTAAAGTGGGTAGCCATTACCTTCTCCAGGAGATCTTCCTGACCCAGGGATTGAACCCAGGTCTCGTGCATTGCAGGCAGATTCTTGGCTGACTGAGACACCAGGGAAGCCCATAACTGACCTATAGCAGTATAGCATTATGTCAGTTTCAGGTGTGCAACATAAAGATTTGACGTTTGTATACATTGCAAGATGGTTACCACAAGTCTAGTTGCCAACTGTCACCATACAAAGTTGCATTTTTTTTCTCTTGATGAGAACTTTTAAGATTTACTTTCTCGGCAATTTTCAAATATGTGCAATATTACTGACTATAGTCACCTTGCTGTACATTAACCCCTATGACTTATTTACTTTATAACTGGAAGTCTGTACCTCTTGACCTACTTCACCCATGCCACTCACCCCTCAACCCCTCTTCCTGCTGGCAACCATACTTCTGTTTTCTGTACCTATGAGTTTGTTTTGTTTTTTATTCATTGGTTTTGTTTCTTAGATTCCACAAAACTTTTTCGAAGATGGCCACACCTTTAATGCTGCTATCACTACTGATATTGCTGTGATGGCATCCATAAACAGATTGGCTTGAACTCTGGATTATTCATCACTCCAGTCAAGCTCTATGTCTGTCTGTCCCTCCCCAACAGCCCCCGATCCTCTTATTATTGTCTTACCTCAGATCACCTCTCTCTGATTTCTAAGTTGCATCTCAAACTGCCATTGCTTCCGGAGTCTCCCACTTTGGCTCCCTGACTTCAGGGTCAGCATCTCATTGATATCATCTCTGTTCAATGACACGCCAAGTCTCTATTAGTCATGTGTTTTCACTGCCAAGCTACAACTTTAAGGATTTTCAGATCTAGGAATCTATGTGCTTTGGAGAAGGGCTTTCAGTCTCTCAAGGGACCATATGAGGGAGAAACAACAACAACAACAAAAGTGTGTGATCACTGCATTTAAATGAACACCCGTGTTGGTTCAGAGCACTCTGCCCTGTATTTGCCCACTTAAGGCAGAATGCAGCACTAGAACAAAATTGTTGCCTTTCTTCCCTTTGTGGCTTCTGAAAAAGGATTTTATACTGACAGTACATTTTTATTCAACTTGGAAAAATATGCTAGCCTTTCATTTTCATGCAGACCATGGAACTATTTGCCCTTTAACATTAGATCTGCTAGCAGGTGGGTAGTCTTCTGGGACACACAGAGAAAACATCTCCCATTCATTTTCTCTCTTAAAGAGCACCAACTTTGGGGAAAAAGGAAGAAGAGTGGGGAGCACTTCCCTATAAATGTACTCTCTTCTGCCTCCGTCATGCCTTCCTCTCCATGCCTCCTTGTTTTGCAGTTTTTGCCCAGATTCTATGTCTTCAAGCTGCCCAGAAGCCCATGGACCATCTGCTAGGTCCAACAGTATTTCCCCTCCAAGCCAATAAGCTATTTATCTTTCTCTGCAGCAGTAATACTGAGATGTTTTTCCCTGGCTTATCCATCTGAATTCAAGTTCACACCAAAACGCAGGCATATATTTACAACAGGAATTCTGTTCTCCCAAGTGGATAGTCATGCTTTCTCGGACTACAGTCTGATCTGGGGTGTATAGTCAAGAGCTTTGGAGTGGGAGTTCTAGCGATAATTGTGAAATACACAGAATTTCTCTACACACATACCACCCCTCGGGGTGTAATGTTCACCCACACATTTCTTCCCAGACTGCTCTTGAACGTATCCCAAAGTTTCTTACACATATTACAGAAAATATCCATTTAGAAACATACCATCTCCACTATTGTCTTCTTCCTGCTGCTTCTCATCGTGACCCCAGCTGATGCCCAGAGTGGCAGCAGTGACCCCAGAATCCCTGATGTGCATCATCACCATTCCCCATGCTTGGTGCTCAGTCGTGGCCGACTGTTTGTGACCCCATGGACTGTAGCCCCCAGGCTCCTCTGTCCATGGAATTTTCCGGGCCAGAATACTGGAGTGATTTGCCATTTCCTTCAATGGCTGAGCTTCACCAAAATCCCCATGGCCCCCGCTGCTCCGCAGTCTGTATGATAGCTAGCAGACCTGATGTTTTTGGCGAGGGTTGTGTGTCAGTGTCTGGGGTACAACTGCTGTTGCCATGCTGCCTCTTGAATTTGCCAACTCCACCCCTTTCAGCCTTTTGGTGCTTCCACCAACATTGCTTCTGCCACCACCAAAATCACTGATGCTGCTGGCATGTGACACTGCTTCCCCCTGCTCTGTTACTGCTGCATTGCCCTAAGCAGCAGGCAAGGGTCCAAGGGACTGAGCCAGGTGGCACAATGCCCACTAGTGTTTCTCTCTCCCTGGAAAATGCAGGCTGTCCAATAAGGGGGCAAGGGGCAAAGGATTGAGCATTATAAAAGGTAACGAGCAGTGGGCAAGATAATTCAGTTTTATATTTTCTTGCCTTTCTAGATTGTGTTTTCTCTGAGTTTTTGTTGGAGACCCAGGACCTCTGAGTGAGTGGCCTAAGGCAGATGGTATGACTTGTGGCAGATCTTAGAGATCCGTGATATCCCATGTGTCAGCCTATACTCACAGGCATGCAGGTGCTTGTGCGTGTTTCTGTGTGTGCGTGCGTGGTTTCTGTGTATTAATACTACAAATTTTTCAGAGCAGGGGCTAGCACTAATTATGATTCTGTGAACCCCTGAGCTTGTACTCTGTTATCAACCTGCGGGATTCCATAAATGTTTGAAGAAAAAAATCTTTCTTCAATTTTTCTGTTCAGAGCACTTTTCAATATTAAAAGCTCCAAATGATTAAGAACAAAGTGCTTAGTACTCTACATCAACTCCACCCAGTCAGCACATCAGAAGTTCCCAAAAGGACAAGAGAAATCAAAGAAATGCAAATGAATATGATGTCATCACCCTTTCTTTATTGTGCTTATTATTTATTTTTTTAAATTTACCTCTAACAGAAATGAATTTTGTTGCTCTTAAAATATTGGTGAGGTGGAGAGGAAGTTGGGACCTATGTCTCTACCAGATCTCAGCCAATCTGTAGCTACTTTTAGAATTCAGGAATCTTTGGGCATGATTGTTACAAATTAAGTAACAATAATTCCCAAATAATTGAATTTGCATTGGTTTTGCTATACCTTGACGCTTCCCAGGCAGTGCAGTGGTAAAGTATCTCCCTGCTAATGCAGAAGATGCAGGAGATTTGGATTTGACCCCTGGGTTGGGAAAAGCCCCTGGAGGAGGAAATGGCTACTCACTCTGGTATTCTTGCCTGGAAAATTCCATGGACAGAGAAGCCTGGCAGGCTACATTCCACGGGGTCGTAAGGGATCAGACACAACTGCACATGCAAGCTGGCCCTCCTATACCTTTCCTGTAAGAACTCCAGCCCCTTATATTCTTTCCAGATTACTGGAGAAATCTCCAGCTCAGCTGAGCTGTGCTTCTAGCTGTACTTCTAGTTCCAGCCATTTGGAACTACATGGCTCTTTGATATTGCTCCCTGAGACCATTTTGTTGAAATTCTCAGCCACGCCCAGCACTGCAGTTGGCAACAAGGCCCCTGGTACATGCTGATGGCACTGCCTCTGATGCTTGTGCATAGAAGATAGTGCTTCTGGCTTCTCTGTGTTTAGTATATACCCATGTGAAAGCCAGGTGGCTCCGTGGTAAAGAACTCACCTGCCAATGCAGGAGACCCGGGTTCGATCCCTGGGTCTGGAAGATGCCCTGGAGAAGGAAATGGCAACCCACTCCAGTATTCTTGCCTGGAGAATCCCATAGACAGAGGAGCCTGGCGGGACAGAGGAACCTGGCGGGCTACAGTCCATGGGGTTGCAAGGAGTCAGACACGACTAAGTGACTAGACAACAACAATGTGAAAGCCTCTGATGCTTAAGGCTTAGGTTCTGTCATCTGGATCAGCTGCCCAAAGGCAGCTGGGATGTCTTTTCCTGAGAGCAGCCTGTGTTCTTGTCCTTTCTTAATATTTTTCATCTGGCACCTCTTGAGAGCCATTTTGCCAAAACTAAGACAAAAGCTGGTCAGTGGCTTTAGATTAAGCCGAACTCTCCTGGAATATTACTCTCCCAGGTAAAGTCATTCCTCACACTGACTCAGGTGTACCCACTGGTCTTTTAAGAACAGTTGTGAGATTTCCCTGGTGGTCCAGTGGTTAAGACTCTGGGCTGCCAAGGCAGAGGGCAATAGTTTGATCCCTGGTGGGGAACTAAGATCCAGCATGCAATGTGGCGTGGCCAAAAAAAAAAAAAAAAAAGACTATGCCTGGTTTGGAGGAAGGAATCTGTCCTTCCTGAAAATGACAGGTGCTTGTTTAATTTGTACTGTTTCCCCTTCTGTTTCCTGTTCCTTCCTGCTTCCCTTTTCCCAGACTTTCATTCCTGTGGACTAGACCATCAGAACAGCACAAGCCACACGAATGAGGCTTTATCCCTAGGGTAGAAGGAGCAGATGAAGCAGGGAACATGGAGAGTGGTACAGGTAATTGACAAGGGGAAGAGAAGAAACAGAAATTTCCCTTCTGCTTCTGGTGAGAAAACTCTGAGTTTTTTCATGAAGGTGTTTGAGATTTAGGAAGCAATGCAGGAAAAAGCAGTAGTATTATTAAGTTCAAATTGCATAGATTTCCCTGAATAATGAGAAGGAATTTAGTGCAATGGTAAGGACACAAATTCCCACCTTGACGCTCCACTTCTTAGCAGTGCAACTTTGGACAAGTTACTCAGCTTCTCAGTGCTTCAGTTTCTTCTTCTATAACGTGGAGATGATACTAGTGTCTATCTCATAAGATTATTAGGAAAATTTAAATGAGAAAGGGCCTAGAATTGTGGCTGGCACACGTAATTAACACTCATTGAATATTAGCTATGATTCTGAAATTTTCTATTATAATCATAATTATTTAGATTATTTAGGCACTGAGTTCTGCAGTTTATTTGGTTTGATTACTTTTTCTGTAGAGAAAGCCTGTGGCTTTTGGCTCTGAAGCATATTTTTTTCCAGTGATATTTTAGAAAGATATAAAATGACATCTCCCAGTGGCCTCTAGCTATTGGAAAGGTGAATCGCCTGGTGTTTTAATTAGAAGAGATATTTTCAGGTGGAGCCCTAGAAAATGAGATGATGTTTTTGAAGAGCTGCTACTAACGAAGCTATCTTATCAAGGTATGGGTTTCCACAATGCTGGGAGCTAGGTTCCAGGAATAAACTGAGCAAGGAAATGTATTTTGAGACTGAGTGTGGTTATGACCAAAAGGGAGCTTGAAAACATGTGATATGAAAGTTATTTTTTAGGGATGTAAGTGCATGCATGCATGCTCAGTCGTGTCCATCTCTGCTACCCCATGGACTGCAGCCTGCCATGTTCCTCTGTCCCTGGCATTTTCTAGGAAAGAATACTGGAACGGTGCCATTTCCTTCTCCAGTGGATCTTCCCAACTTAGGGATCAAACCTGCATCTCTTGCTTCTCCTGCATTAGCAAATGTGTTTTTACCAGCTGAGCCACCAGCTATTCTAACATGACATGTAAATATGATGGTTTTCAGTTTTGCCTAAAGCTGCCCAGAACCTGATATGATGAATCCCTCTTTCCTACTTTGTAATAACTCTCAACACAATTCATCAGAGCCGATACTGTTTCCATCTCCTTCATTCACTCTAAAGTAAAAACTCTGAGTTTCAATCTTCTATTTGCTTGAGAGAGAGTCATCTCTCCCCATGGCAGTTGAGGCTTAAGGGGAAAGGTAAAAGGGCATCTTGGTCTAGCTCTCAACAAAACACATCTCTGTTTAATCCTGGTGCTGGTGGACTGCAGAAATTGAAGTAGGAACAGAACAGTCTCCTCTCTTGACCTGGCTGAATCTCAAGTCTGAATGGACTCACTGTGTATAGACCCAAAACAGATAGAAGGTGGGTGCCACACATGCTGCTGATGAGGGTGCTTCTTTGAACAGCTCCTTGATTGCAGTAATCCCTTTGCCTGCATCCTCTGGTTGGGAGCACACATCTTAACCCTTGGAGAGGAGATGTATTGTAAATAGTGAGGTCTCCAAATGTACCTTTTCAGGATGTTGAATCTTGGCAAGGTCTGATGTTCCTGCTTCTCCAGAATGAGGAAATCAAGGGAAGAGAAAGAAGATCTGCACTTCTTTATTTGCAAGTCCCCATCATATCTTCTGTCTCCAATTCCAGTTTCCTCATTCTGCTGGTACAGGTGCTGGTCAGCTAGTCCACTGGCTAAGTATGTTTTATATACATGTGATTGTGTTTAGTCACTCAGTCGTGTCCAACTCTTTGTAACCCCATGGACTGTAGCCTTCCAGGCTCCTCTGTCCATGGGGATTCTTCAGACAAGAATACTGGAGTGGGTTGCCATGCCCTCCTCCAGGGCATGCCTTCGTCCAGGGCATCCCAACCCAGGGATCGAACCCAGGTCTTCCACGTTGCAAGTGGATTCTTTGCTCTCTGAAACACCAGGGAAGCCCATGAATACTGAAGTGGGTAGTCTATCCCTTCTCCAGGGGATTTTCCGACCCAAGAATCGAACCAAGGTTTCCTGCATGTATATGTATGTGTGTATGTATGTATGTATATATATATATATATATATATGTGTGTGTGTGTGTGTGTGTGTGTGTGTGTGTGTGTATGTCTCTCTCTGTATATATATGGAATAAAGTATAAATCTATACTTGTTGCAGTTTCCCAGTATTTCTGGGTTGTTCTCTTGCTCTCCGGGTAGGGATACATCTTCTTCCATCTTCCACAAGATGGGATGAGTGAAGCAAAGAACCAATTTAATGAAAATTGCAATTTCCAAAAATGATCCTACCTTTTCCCCCAGTCACATCTATGCTGAGCAGGAAGGTGGAGTGGTGGTTTGTGTGAGGGATAGTTCTTTGGCAATTCTCAGTAAGGCCAGCAGGAATGGAATGGTCCTATAGGTGATAGGTCCCAGAACGTCAACTCTGGGGATCTTGGTTCTTTTATTCTCAATATTGGGCCTTAAATATAATTGCAGGACAACTGGAAAAATCCCAGTTGACTGCCTGTTAGATATATGTATGCATTGCATCAGATCTGAACATCAGTCATGTGAAAATTCATGACCAGTTTTTGTTTATTTGTTTGTTTGTCAAAACCCATATCAAGCAGAGCTTTGGGCGAATGAATAGTTTCTTTTTTTTTTTTTTCTCAGCTGTTCTGGTGCTGTGTACACTGCCAGAATCAGACCAAAGGAAGGTAGTTATTTTAATTTGCTAACACCTGCAGTGTCTGCAAATGTGTGATGCACCCACAGAGAGAAGCACACACTTTAAAAAAAGATATGGCGTGTCTCTGACATTTGCTCTTATTTTATACATTAGTGTTCACAGATTCAGTTTACTGTTAACCTCACACCTCGTTTCTGCAGCTGCTTAAGCTGATGAGTATGGGGGCTGCATGGCCTCAGCTATTATTTTCTAACAGAAGGTCCGGCATAGAGATGGAGCAGAAAGTTTAACAGTCTATTTTCTTTTTACATCCATTGGAATTCATGCTCTCTTTTAATCAGATTCCCTTTTCTTTCTATGCTACATAGTTTGCCGAGCCTCTCATGAGATTTCAAATATGAAATTGATCCATCAGTCATTTAGGTAAAAAGTTATTTTCATTTTTTTCTTAACTCAACCACTTTATTTGGCATCTCTTCAACTGATAGGCTTTTGAATACAAATGTAAGAAATAGCCTCTTCCACCTGCTTAATTAGGAACCATAGAGGTCGTCAGAGAGCAGGTTTGCTTCTGGGTCACAGCTCCATCTCTGCCTCCATCCACCAATTTTCTGGATCACTGATCCTCAAGCATTTTGACTCAAGCGTACCGCTAGAAAGAGTCTTGAAATGCTTTGTACTGTCTCAAACATTTTTCTGAGATAATTATAGATTTTACATGTAAGCAATAAAGCAAAGAATCCTTCATACCCTTTATCCAGTTTCCCTCAGTGGTAAAGTAACAGTGTGATGTCACAGCCAAGATGATAGCATTGATACAGTGAAGAGACAGAATCTGTGATCACAAGGATCCATCATGTTGTCCTTTTATAACCATACCCACTTCCATCCCAGCCCTGGTCCATCCTTTATCCTTGGCAAGCACTAATCTTTTCTCTATTTCTGTAATTTTGTCATTTCAAGAATATTATATAAATTAAGTATGTATTATGTAAATCATACAGTATGTAACATTTGGGGATTGGCTTTTTTTTCACTTAGCATACTCTGAAGACTCATCCATGTCATTCTGTGTATCAGTAGTTTGACCCATAGAAGAACTTGTATGTTGTTCTCTGGTTTAAGTTGCTATGAATAAAGCCACTAAAAACATTTGTGTCCAGGTCTTTATCTGAACATAAGATATCATGTCTCTGCAGTAAATGCTCAGGACTGCAATGTGCATGTTTAGTTTTTAAGTAATTGCCAGAGGGCTTTCCAGATCGGCTATAACATTTTTCATTCTAACCATAATATATAAAATGATACAGTTTCTTCTTATTCTCAGCAGAATTTGGTACTGTCACTTTTTTTAGTTGTTCTGATGGATATATAATTATATCTTAAGGTGGTTTTATTTTGCATTTTCAAAATGGCCAATGGTGTTGAACATCATTTCATGTGCTGATTTGCTCTCTGTATACCCTCTTGGTTGAAATGTTTCCTTCCTGTCTTTTCCATTTGTAATTGGATTCTGTTGCTTTTACTGTTGAGCTTTGAGAATTTTTAATATATTTTAAAAATTTGTCATATATATATATGTATATATAGGCTTTCCTGGTGGCTCAGACAGTAAAAACATCTGCATGCAATGCAGAAGATTTGAGTTTGACCCCTCGGTAGGGAAGATCTCTTGGAAAAGGGAATGGCTACTCACTCCCAGTATTCTTACCTGGAGAGTTCCATGGACAGAGGAGTCTGGGGGGCTACACACAGTCCATGAGATCACAGAGAGTTGGACACAACTGAGTGACTAACACACCCGCGCTCATAGTTTTCAGTATTTTCTGTTACTTTATGGCTTCTCCTTTAACCCTCTCAACAGGGCCTTTTTCAGGATGAAATGTTTACTTTAAGTCCAGTTGATCAATTTTTTTCTTTTATGGATTGTGCTTTTAGTGTCAACTCTACCTCTGCCTGGTTTTAGATCCTGAAATTTCTTCCTCCATTTTTTTGAAAGTTTATGTATTTTCATTTCTACTTTTGAGCCACGATGCATTTTGTGTTAATTTTTACATAAGACCTAAGACAGGTTAAACTTCAGTTTTTTCCAGTGAATATCCAGTTGCTCCAGAACCTTTTATTGGAAAACTTATCCTCTTCCTATCGAATAGCTTTTGTATTTTTGTCAAAAATCAAATGGACATATTTCTGTGTGTTATTTCTCTGTTACATTCCACATATCTGTTTCTGTCTCTCCACCAATACCATATAGTCTTAATTATAGTCTTAACTGTTGCTCCACTTTCTTTATTTTTATGTATTCATCAGTTTCAAAATTAGTTTAGCTATTCTGGTTCTTTTACCTTCTTGTACACATTTTAGAATAATCTTATCTGTATCTACAAGAAATTTTGCTGCAATTTTGATAGAAATTGTGTTAATCATTATATCAATTTGGGAGAATTAACATCTGTATTATATTGGATATTCTAGTAATCAGCACAGTATGTCTCTTGTTATATATTTAAAAAAATTTTTTTACCAGTATTGTAGTTTTCAACATACAAATTCTATATACATATGTTTTGGAAGATTTCCATCTAACTCTTTCGGTAAGTAACTGTAAATAGTATTTTACATTTCAGTTACTGATTATCATTAGTATAAGAAATAAAATTTTTGTATGTTTCGTCCTACAACCCTTCTGAACTCACTTATTAGTTCTAGGAAATTTTTGTATAGGAATTATTCAGAGATATTGGGGTTTTGGTTCCAGACCACCACAATAAAGCAACTATTGCAATAAATAAGAAGTCACATTTTTTTTTTGTTTGTTTTCCCAGTGCATGTAAAAGTCATGTTTACACTATCCTGTAATCCATTAAGTGTGCAATATCATATATCTAAAGAAATGCACATAATTAAGAAACACTTTATTGCTAAAAAAAAATGCTAACCATCATCTGTTCAGTAAGTCATAAGGGTAACATACAAGATCTCTGATCACATATCACCATAATAAATATAATAATAGTAAAAAGCTGAAAATATTGGGAGAAATACTAATATGCAACACAGAGACACAAAGTGAGAAAATACTGTTGGAAAAATGGCACAGATAAACTTATTCAAGGCAGAGCTGCCACAAACATTCAATCTATAAAAAGTACTATAATCTGCAAAGTGCTATAAAGCGAAGCACAATAAAATGAGGTATGCCTGTAGATAATTTAGGATTTTCTAGGTAGACAGTCATATCATCTGCAAATAGATGTTTTTTCTTTCTTTTTGACCTGCATGCCTTTTCTTTTCTTTTCTTGCCTTAATGCACTGGCTAGAACTTTCAGCACTATATTGAATAAGAGTTGTCCAAATAGGCATCCTTACTTCCCAATCTTATGGAAAAAATGTATTCAGTCTTTCAACATTATTATGTTAGTTGTAGGTTTTCTGTAGATACTGTATCCAGTTGAGGAAGTTCCTCTCTATTCTTTTTCTGAAAGTTTTTTATCATGAACCTAGTACTTGTCAATTGCTTTGTCTGCGTGTGATTAATCATGGCATACTCATGTGATTTTTTTTCTTCTTTAGCTTGTTATTATGGTGGATTATATTAATTGATTTCCAAATATCAAGCCAACCTTGTATCCCTGGAATAAACTCCATTTGGTTATTACATATATATTTTCATTATACACTTTGTATGTTGCTGAAATATACTTGATAATACAGAAGTCCCCCTTAATCTTGCAGGGGATACATCCCAAGACCTGCAATGGATGTTTGAAACTGAAGATAATACCAAACCCTAAATATACTGTGTGTTTTTCTGTGGTTCAGTTCAGTTCAGTTCAGTCACTCAGTCACGACCGACTCTTTGTGACCCAATGAACTGCAGCACTCCAGGCTTCCTTCTTCATCACCAACTCCGGGAGCCTACTCAAACTCTCGTCCATCGCGTTGGTGATGCCATCCAACCATCTCATTCTCTGTTGTCTCCTTCTTCTCCCACCTTCAGTCTTTCCCAGCATCAGGGTCTTTTCCAGTAAGTCAGTTCTTCACATCAGGTGGCCAAAGTACTGGAGTTTCAGCTTCAGCATCAGTTCTTCCAATGAATATTCATGATTTATTTCCTTTAGGACTGACTAGTTGGATCTCCTTGATGTCCAAGGGACTCTTAAGAGTCTTCTCCAACAACATAGTTCAAAAGCATCAATTCTTCAGTGCTCAGCTTTCTTTATGGTCCATTTCTCACATCTATACAAGACTACTAGAAAAAACCATAGCTTTGACTAGACGGATCTTTGTTGGTAAAGTAATGTCTCTGCTTTTTAATATGCTGTCTAGGTTGATCATAGCTGACCACCTTACCTGCCTCCTGAGAAATCTGTATGCATGTCAAGAAGCAACAGTTAGAACTAGACATGGAACAATAGACTGGTTTCAAATAGGGAAAGGAGTACGTCAAGGCTGTACATTGTCACCCTGCTTATTTAACTTTTATGCAGAGTACATCATGCGAAATGCCGGGCTAGATGAAGCACAAACTGAAATCAAGATGGTGACTGCAGCCATGATATTAAAAGACACCTTCTTTGTATACCTATCTATGATAAAATTTAACCTATAAATTAAGCCTAGAAAAATTAGCAGTGACAACAGAATAGAACATTTATAACAATATTGGAGGAGGAAATGTCAACCCACTCCAGTACTCTTGCCTGGAGAGTCCCATGCATGGAGGAGCTGCATTGCATAGGTCACAAAGAGTTGGACACAACTGAGCAACAGTACACACACACTATAAAAAACGTTATGTAAATGTGGTCTCTCTTTCTTTCTCTTTCAGAATGTTTCATTGTTCAAATTTAATGTCTTTTCCATCTTAACTACGCATTGGTCATATACCGTGGCAATAACTTTTGCAAGTTTGAAGTGTGACAGCAAAGCTAGCAGGGATTTATATTTCCTTCATAATTTCACAGATGAAAGATTCATTCTTTTGTAGATCTTAACAACCTTAGCATTCTTTTCTTTTTCTTTCTTTTCTTATTAAGTTCAGAAATTTCACCTTTTCACCTAAGGGAAGCACTATATGGCTTCTCTTTGACATATCTGAATTACCAGCATCATCTTGTGCTTTGGTACCATTATTAAGTAAACTCAGGCTTGCTGGAACACAAACACTGTAATACTGTGACCGTCGATCTGATAGCCAAAAGGACTTCAAAGATACTCAATGTGGAAAAAGAGAGGATTCGCTTTGCAGGCAGGATGGAGCTAGATGCCACAGGATTTCATCACAGTACTCAGAATGGTGTGTGGATTTAAAACTTATAAATTGCATATTTCTGAAATTTTCCATTTATATTTTCAGACTGCAGTTGACCATGGGTAACTGAAACAGCAGAAAGTGAGACCCTGAGTAAGGGAGAACTGTCTTTGTTAAGTATTTTTGCTTGTATTAATGATGGATATTGTTTACAGTTTTCTTCTACTTCCTTGTCGTACTTTGGTGTCAGAGTAATACTAGCTTCATAAAATGACTTGGAAGTGTTTCCTTTCCTTCTGTTTTCTGGACAAAGATATGTAGCACTGGTTTTAATTATTCTTTGAATGTTTGGCAAAATTCTACAGTGAAACTAACTTGGTCAAGAATTTTCCTTAAGACTTTCTCCTTGGTACATTACATTTAAAAATGTATTGTAGTTTCCAAGTGTTTGAATATATCACACTTTTCACTCTGTTAGTAATTTTAGTTGGATTCTACTGTAGTCAGAGAACACACTCTGTATGATTTCAATTCTTTTAAATGTGTAAAGGTTTGTTTTGGGACTCAAGATATGAACTAACTTGGTGTATGTTCTAGGCACACTTGAAAATAATGTGCATTCTACTATTACTGGATGAAGTGTTCTAGAAATGTTGATTAAATCCTGCTGATTGCTAGAACTGCATCATTTTTCTATAGTCTTGCTTATTTTCCTGCCTAGTTGCTCTATCAATTGTTGAGCAAAGGGTGTTGCAGTCTCCAGCAACACCCTTTGTGGATTGTGGATTTGTCAATTTCTTCTTTCAGTTCCATCAGTTTTTGCTCCACATAATTTGCAACTCTGTGTTTTAATACAGACACATTTAGAATTACTTTTTTTTTTTGGTGGATTAACCCTTGATACAACATTTCTCTGTTTTGGTAATTTTTGTCACTCTGAAGCCTGTTTTATCTAATATTGATACAGCCACTTTTGTTTTTTGTTGGTTAATATTTACATGATAAATATTTTCTAAAGTATGGGGCTGATGCACAGGATGATTCAAGTAGAGGATGTGGGGTGGGAGGTGGGAGGGGCTTCGGCGTTGGGAGATTGTGGTCACCTATGGCTGATTCGTGTCAATGTATGGCAAAACAAATACAGTATTGTAATTAAAAACATAAATAAATTTAATTAAAAAAATAAAACTAAATATAGATGGAAAAAAAATGAAGTGAGTTTGTCATAGACAATATATAATTAAGTAATATTTTTATTCCACTTTGGCAGAGTGGGATAAAATATATTAGTACTTAAGTTCACCACTTAAATTTTAGAACTTAAGTTGACTGTATTTTTCCTTCTCTTTGCTTTCACTGTTTGCCCTTTCTATTTTCTTTTTCCTGCTTTTTATTTGTTCCTTGAATTTTTTAAGAATTTCATTTTTATCTATTTATAATATGTCCATTTGTATAGCATTTTTAAATAATTGCTCTAAGCATCACATTATTTACACATAGATTATTATATAATTTCTACTGGTATTGCCATTTTATTAGTTCAAGTGAGTTAAAACACCTTACTTACCTTTATGGAGAACAAAAGCTTATTGTATTTACCTATATTTTTAGTTACCATGATTTTTCTTCCTTCCTAATAGTCTAAGATATTTAGCCCTTATTTTAGGGTAGATGACAAACTCTCTTGCTTTATCTCCAACTGAGCATGTCTTTATTTATTCTTCATTCTTAAAGGATTATTTTCACTAGGTATAGGATTCTAGTTGACAACTCTATTTTCAACACTTGAAAACAAAATTGTGATACTTCATTCTGATCTTCATGGTTTCTAATGAGGAATCTGCTGTTATCTGAATAGATTTTTCCCTGTTGGTAAAGTTTCCCATGGCTTCCCTGAAGGCTCAGTGGTAAAAAAATTCACCTGGCAATGCAGGAGATGCAGGTTCGATCCCTGGATCAGGAAGATACCCTGGAGCAGGAAATGACATCCCACTCTAGTTTTCTTGCCTCGGAAATCCCATGAACAGAGGAGCCTGATGGGCTACAGTCTGCTGCTGCTGCTAAGTCGCTTCAGTCGTGTCCGACTTTGTGCGACCCCATAGACAGCAGCCCACCAGGCTCCCCATCCCTGGGATTCTCCAGGCAAGAACATTGGAGTGAGTTGCCATTTCCTTCTACAATGCATAAAAGTGAAAAGTGAAAGTGAAGTCGCTCAGTCTCGTCTGCGACCCCATGGACTGCAGCACACCAGGCTCCTCCGTCCATGGGATTTTCCAGGCAAGAGTACTGGAGTGGGGTGCCACTGCCTTCTATGGAGTCACAAAAGAGTCAGACAGGACTTAGCAACTATGCAACAAAGTTTCCCAACCCCTGGTTGCATTCAGGATTATTTTTCTTTTCCTTTTCAGGATTGTAATAATTGCAAGTCTTGGTCTGGATTCCTTAGGTTTTTATCATATTTGAGGCCTACTCAGCTTCTTGAACTTGTAGCTTTATATCTCTGGACAAATTTTGGACGTTTTCAGCTATTATCTCTGAGTACTTTTTAACCCCACAATCTCTCTTCTCAGACTCCAGTGACACAAATATTAACTTTTTAAATAACCCTAAAGGTTCCTGGACCTCTTTTAATTTTTATTTGAGGGGGTCTATTTTTTCTGTGTTGTTTACACTGGCTAATTCTTTTTTTTTTTTCCATCTTTTGTTTCACCTATTCTTTCTTCTGTCCTCTACTGTGCATCTGAACCCATTCATTGTTACCACCTGTTGACTTTCTTTTTCACTTACTTTGATATCCTCCTGGTTCTTAGTATGTATGATTTTCTTTTGGCAGCTGGACATTATTATTTTAAAATTATGAGAATCTAGATCTTGATTAAACTTTCTGTTTTACTTGGGCTTTTCCGACACCATTCCAGGAGGGGGAATTGAGGGTGCCAAATGTTACCGCCAGGTGGGAGCAGAAGTCCAGATTTTCCTCTCAGCCTCTATCTGTATCCTCTTGGGGAAGACTCCCCATTACTGCTGAGCAGGCTTGGGGAATTCTGGCTCCCCATGTGGTCTGCACTGACACTTCAGTGAGGATGACCTCATTACTGCTAAGTAACAGGAAAGACCTGACTCCCCACAGCCTCTCTGACACCACCTCAGTAGAGAGGTGAGGACGTCTCACTATTGCCAGGTAAAGTAATAGTGCAAACTCCGAATGTATTTTCACTAAGACCACTGTGGATGGGGTGCTAAGACAGGTCATACTACTGTGTAGATCGGTGTCCTGGCTTCCTACTTGGCTTTCTCTGAAACTACTTCAGTATGAGTGTTGGAGAACTCATTCCAGCCTCATAAGAGTGTAGGTCTCAACTCCCCACTAACCTTCACTGACCTAGGTAGGTCAGAGCCACAAATTTTTATATAGTGTTTGCCTGGAGTAAAGTGTTTTGTTCTATTTTTTGTCTTCAGTTTTCCATATTATTAGGTTAGGCCTCCTACTCTGTGGCCTTTTGGATAGAGAAAGTGAACTTTGATTGGGACTTTTTTTTGTCTATTCATTGTTTTTTGTTTATTTGCTTGTTTGCTTGTTTTATATTTGCCAGCTCCTTCAAGTCCAGATCTAAGATGTAAGACACAAGAGACCCAGGAACTTTGCCACTGTATTTCTTCTAGTCCTGTAGGGCCTTGATGGTCTGCCCTCTTTCTGATTTTCAGTGTTCTATCATATATTTGATATCTGATGTCCATAATTTTAGGTTTTTTTTTTTTTAAACAAGGAGCAATAGAGAAACATGTAAGTACTATATCCTCCTAGAAGAATCCTGTATCACACATTTTTAGGTTAATAACTAAATATTTTATTCAACATTTACATATGATTTTTCTTCTTATTAGAAGCTTGCAAATATAAAACATCTTACACAGTGAAATAATGGGAATTATGGTAATTGGAATAAATATTTGATTTTATTATTTGACAATAGGTTTTTAATTATATTTTAAATAAAGTCTGCTAATATTGAAAGGAATTATGTAGATTATTTACAATTTCATCCAATATTATTTTTAAAAATGTGAATATGTATGATAACCCTGCAAACATTCATTACATTTAAAAGAATACATATCACCCTAATGGTTTTGGCATTTCAAGCAGGGGACAAAATAACCTTTGTAATGCCAAGCTTCATGTTTCAAGGAAGTATGCAGAAGGCAGAAAAAGGAAAGAACATATCTTGATTGGTTATTAATGGGAGCTCTGGGAACTTCCTGGAAAACAGTAGATTCATTCCTTTGGTGCATGGAGGTCTTTATGTTCTTAAGACAAAACGATAATGATATTTAGGTTAGCTAAAGAGTAGAAAGAGTATTGTGAAAAGATACATATTCTTAGGGTAATCAATTTTGAGAAAGGGTGAATATGAATAATGAGCATATGGAATTGTCCTTGACCGTGGGCCAAAGGGTTATACATATCCATGTTTGAAGGTCATTTATTCAAAACAAAGTTAGCTTAATTGAAATATCTGTCTAGACCTTCAGCCTAGAGGATAGATAAAGGTAGATATATTTCTCTGACTGTATTTAGAATTTTTCTTAACTGTTGATCCAGAATGAGTTATAGTGCTTGATAGTCATCTTATAATTTCATTTACATATAAAGATTGAGTTTTACCTCCAGCTATTAGAGAAGAAAGTTCCGGAAAAGAAAATAGCTAATATGTGATTGTAGCTGAACTTTCTAGTAGATTCTTTCAAAAGCTGTGTTTTAGTAACACTGGTAGACACGACTAGGGGGTCTGTGGCTGTTTGTGAGGAAAGCATTTAATCAGTGTAAATTTATGTGCTTTTTAAATGGCCAAAACAATTTTCTCCACTTTTTATTTTTAGTAAATAACCACTCTTCCCTTGATGACACAAAAGCAATACCTTGGAAGAGAAGCAGGAAATAGATCTGTATATGTTTATTCCATTACCTGGATAGACATCATAGAAAAGCAATCAGGACAGGTGTCTTAATCCATTCAACCTGCTATCATATAACACCATGGATTGGATGGCTTATAAACAACAAAAACATATTCCTCATAGCTCTGAAGGCTGGGAAGTCCATGATCAAGGTGTTGAAAGATCGAGTGTGTGAGGAGCCCATTTCCTGTTTCATAGACAGCTGCTTTTCACTGTATTCTCACATGGTGGAAAGAGGTAGGGATCTCTCTGGTGCCTCTTTTATAAGAGAAGCAATCCCTTTCATGAAGACGCCACCCTTATGACCTAATCACATGCCAAAGGCCCCACCTCCAAATGCCATCACACTGGGGATTGTTTCAACATATGAATTTGGGGAGGGCAACAGGACAGATGTTCGGCCTATAGCAGCGCAGGAATGGCTCAGCACAGAATGGGAGGAATGGGCAAAGGTGTCTGTCTTCCGCTCTCATTGCCTCTCCTGCTATAGCTTCTCAGGTCTCAAGAAAAGAAGGTCAAGGCTGTGACATGAACTGAAAGCCAGTACTTTAAAATAGGTGCCACACATTGAGGTGTGAGTATATGGGAGGTAGTTTGAAAGAAAGAGAACATCTATGTAAACTAAATAAACTAATCTGGGCCCTGAGCTGCCCAAAGAAATCACATAGCTTTACTCTTGGATAAGTGCTGAGGCATCAGATGCATGGGCAGAGCCCTGCCCCAGTGTCTGGCCTGTGCTCTGGGCCTCCTTCTCCTCTCCTCTTCCTGATCATCTTCCTCCCATTCTCACCCTCCTCCTTAGGGAACCATCAAGGTTTTGCCAACATGTATGTGTTGAGGGTAAGGTAAGTTGTTTGCAGGCTGTAGAGCATCTTCTTTTATCTCAGTAACTGATTTGAAACCTTAGTTGCACATTGAAATCCTTTGAATAGCTTCATAATTATGCAATGCCCAGACCCATCTCCATACCAAGTAAAGCAGTTTTCTAAGCTAGGGGCCTGGTGTATGTTTTTTTTTTTTTTTTAATACCTCCTTAGGTGGTTTGAATGTACAGAGGGGATGAGAACTGATGATATAGAACATTTCCAGTCCAGTTTGTCCCCATAGTCCAAATTTCCTCCTTCCTTTGTGAATAGAAGAATGTGGCTCTCATGGAAAGGACCTTCGACTCAGGAAGGAGGGGCTCTGTCTTGGGCATGTGAGGCCTTGCTATGGCCATCCTCTGTGTTCCTCTCCATTATCCGTGGAGAGAGAAAATCTGATCTTTGGGGACGTGCTTCCCCATTCTGCACTGCACTCTGAGTCCCAAGACTTTTGAATTGACTGTCCAGATGGCTCCAAGTCTGCTTCTGGGGTCCCTGAGGTCTCTTGCCTGGAGCCAGACATATGGTAGTGCTTTGTCCCTTTAGGGCTTGCAGAAATACAGTCACTTCTGGTCATGTGGTTGGAGCTCAGACACTGGGGCTAGATGTCCATGGACATGATGCAGAGCCCCGCTTGATGGGCGGTGCTCTGGGACCAGGGATAGGAAGAGAAGGGAAGCAGAGGGTGAGGGACCTGGTCCCAGGCTAACTCTCCAAGGATGGCACTTTGACAGGCTGAGGAAATTCCAAGTTAGAACCTGGCCTTCCCAGCTGAGATCAAGCTGTAACTGTTAAGAAAGGAGAATAAATATATCTTATTTAACAGTCTGTTTGATTTATAACATTTAAGTAATGTAAAATATGGTATTTGTACTCCCACGTTTACACTTTTCAGGGTCCTGAAATGTGAGGGTCTGGCCTGTGATCACCCGCACTGCAGCTATGGGGCCAGAAGTCTATTTATGTGGGCCTATATCCTAGGATTTGAAGATGCTGGTCTGAGGGATGCTTTCTGACTTTCTGGTACCTTCCTTCTGTTGCCCACATGATCTCTGCCCAGCTAAGGCTCAGCCCTTGCTTCCTCTCTAGTTTCCTGGCAGGTTGGTTGTGAGCTGTTTCTGCTCTTGCCTGCTATCAAACATAGTGGGGTCATATAGTACAGAATGCATGGGTTTGGAGGACAGACAGTTATAACTTCTCATTCTGCATCTGCCACTTGTATGACTGACCTCAGGTGACATTATTAACCTTTCCAAACCTTGGCTTCTTCCTCTGTAATCAGAGTTAACAATACTGGCCTGGCACAGGAATGGAGAAGCTAGATGAGGAAATGTGAACGTGAACTCAGAAAATAATTGCTTCCCTTTTTCAAGTAAAGCCAACCCATTTCAAAACAACACTTCTCCTTTACATCCCTCAGTTATATTTTCTGGACTTAACTGACTTGTTTCCATTTTTCTTCTTGTGATGCATTTCTAAGTCTTCTTGCTTCTAACTGCAGATGTGTATGGAAGTGTGTGCCCTTCATATATCAACATGACAACTAGCCTGCCATGAGGAGGCTGAACACTCTGAGACTTTTTATGACAAGAGCCTGTTCATATTTCTCCTTTGCAAGCATCTCTTCTTCTCCCCACAGCACCACCCTGTCTAGTGTCCTGCAGTGTGGATGTGAAACAGGTATGTGGATGAGCTTGGTCACTGAACCCCCAGGCTACACAGACAACCTCCCTAAGTAGATGCTGGTGACCTGAACCAAGATGAACTCCATGCTGTATTACAACCTACTTTCAGTATTTCACAATGAGTCTATAAGCTCCTGGCTCAAAACCCATTCCTGGGTGTATCAGGCCTGCATAGCAAGTGTTTAGTAAATGTCTATCAGATGGAAGAATAAGTAAGTGATGGAAAATGCAACCGGGAGTTGAAGCCCTGTTTGCTGTGGGCCCATTTGACCTTCAGTAACAGGCAAGCCACATACGCATTTGTTGACTATTTTAGTAAACTGTAAGAATAACTAAACACTGACTAGATGGTGAAGAAATGTCTGTTGAGTGGATAGAGGGCTGTACTCGGGCACTGAACTGCTCTACACACTGAAAGTATTGAACCTTCCTATCTGTCCATTTCTCCCTCTATAAAGTGGACCTGTGATGTCTGCCCACACAAGGAAAAGTATTTAGTACATTGCAGTGCTCTCACTGACTGCTGTGAATTCTTTGGGATTTCTGTTACTATAAGTCAGTCAATCGATAACATTGATTAACAGGAAACTTGAATGGCTACCCATTCCAGTATTCTTGTCTGGAGAACTGCATGGACAGAGGAGCCTGGTGGGGCTCCTCTATGAGGTGGCAAAGAGTCGGCCACTACTGAGCAGCTTCTGCTGGCTGTGCGTATATGAGTTCTTAAGAGGAGATATATCTTTCTTATTATTTGAAATTCCTCTTAATTATGCAGCACTTATGTTTGCTTTTGTCCCAGGCTTGTCTTTGTTATGTGTCCACCTGTGCATATGTTCGGATGAACTGACACTGGCTCTGAATTTGGACAAGGGCTGTCTCAGTTCAGGCATTGTAGTGACCAAGGCCCACACAGCGACTGGAAGCAACCCTGCATGCTCAGCCACTTCAGTTGTGCCCGACTCTTTGAGACCCTATGGCCCATAGTCACCAGGCTCCTCTGTCCATGGGAATTCTGAGGATCTTGCCTGCCGTGTCCAGGCAAGAATACTGGAGTGGGTTGCCATGCCTTCCTCCAGGGGATATCCCAACCCAGGGGTCGAACCCACACCTTTTCTGTCTCCTACATTGGCAAGCAAGTTCTTTCCCACTAGCGCCTCCTGGTAATCCCTGAAAGTAACCCTGCAGCCCTGGCTAAAAATGAGGCTGCTGCTGTTCTGGCAGGGCATGGACACAGACATATCACTGCCTAGCCCATGGACCTCTAATAAAGCAGAATGGAGCTGGCAGACCATGGCTTAGAATTAAGAAAGCAGCCTTCCTTAAAAGCAGAGCATCAGTGAAAAGGTATCAGTGATTTAACATATGTTAAGATGCCATTAACAGAGAAGCCTCCAAAATATGTGACAGCTCAGACCTCAGTGAGCGACCTTGGGCAGGGTGACATCTATGCTCCAGGGACTCAGGCCTGGCAGATGTGATGTGCCTTCCCCTCTGTGGCTTTCATCATGGGTTCAATGTGTGTTGCTCTCTTGTTGCCGTTTCCTGGCTGTGGGAATGGAGGAAATGGAAGTTTGGGGCAAGTTCTGTCTGTGAGGATATGACCCTAAAATTCTGCACATCATCATTGCTCCAGACTTTGTCTATGGCTACGCATGCAGAGGGTGTAATAATATTTGTAAAAAGGAAAAAGAAGAGTATGACTAGTAGGAGACCACTGAGAGTCTCTGCTAGAGGGGATAGATGGTAGGAGGCAGATGTGTTCAGTGTTACAGTTTTTCTTTTATGGCTTCTAATGTATGTTGTGTGCTCAGATGCTCAGCTGTGTCCAATTCTTTGCAACCCCATGGACTGTAGCTTGCCATGCTCCTCTGTCCATGGGGATTTTCCAGGCAAGCATACTCGGGTCGGTTGCCATTGCTTTCTCCAGGGGATTTTCCCAACACAGGGATCAACCTTGCATCTCTTACCTGCATTGGAAGGTAGATTTTTACCACTGGCACCACCTGGGAAACCCCCATGCATTCTAATGGAACATTTAATTACAAATAGTGAAAGAAAAGAGGAAGGACACATCAGGGGGAGGAAAGGGTATGACAAATTGAGAGAGAAGCATTGAAATATATACACTAAGATGTGTAAAAATTGATAGCTGGTGAGAAGTTGCTGTATAACACAGAGAGCTCTGTCTGTGGGATGAGGGATAGTAGTGGGAGGGAGGCTCAAGAAGGAGGAGATATATGTATACTTTTGACTGATTTCACATTGTGGGATGGCAGAAACCAACACAACATTGTAAAGCAGTTATCCTCCAATTAAAGGTAAGTGAAGTGAAAGTCTCTCAGTCATGTCTGACTCTTTATGACCCCATGGACTATTCAGTCCATGGAATTCTCCAAGCCGGAATACTGGAGTGGGTAGCCGTTCCCTTCTCCAGAGGTTCTTCCCCAACCCATGGATCAATTTGGAGTGGGTAGTGGTTCCCTTCTCCATGGAATCTTCCCAACCCAGGTATCAAAGCCAGGTCTCCCGCATTGCAGGCAGATTCTTTACCAGCTGAGCCACCAGGGAAGCCCTTAAAAGATAAAAGAAAGAGGGAGCATCATGAGAGTCCAGATAAAACAGCAAGAGAGAAACCACAGAAGCCTGAAGGCAGGTGTAACAGGATCAGACCCCCAAGACTGTGGCAGGAGTTGCTCCCATGTCTGGTGCTCCTCAAGGGGCCCTGCAGTCAGAGTTCACAGATCTCTCGCCTCTTGTACTAAAGTAAGCTTGGTTACATCTGTACATGTGTTTTTCCCGACCCCAACTATTAACTGGTTATTCCCCTTAATTATCCCCTGTGATGAACTTCCTTGGGCTTCACTCTTACTTTAAACCCTGTAATTTCTTCCTCCACTGCTGACTGGAAACTTCTTTCACTGTTTAGAGTCAGATTACACAGGTTCTGAGCCGTGGCCAGATTTAGTCCTTTCGTTGTTCAGCTGCTAAATTCTGTCTGACTCTCTGTGACCCCAGGGACTGCAGGGCACCAGGCTTCCCTGTCTGTCACTATCTCCCAAAGTTTGCTCAAACTCATGTCCATTAGCCTCTTCAGCTGGTACTTTACAGAAAGAGTACGTGTTCCCTAGGGAGAGGAGGAGGTGGCACGTACAGTGGCATTTCTCTTACATGCTATCTCCTTGCTACTCAGAGTGTGCTCCACAGACCCATATTATCAGCATTGTCTGGGAGGTTGTTAGAAATTTAGAATCTCAGACCACACCTTGAACCCACTGTACTAGTTTCCTAGGTACTTTGCCTTCACAAAATACCACAACCTGGGTGGCTTAAACAACAGAAGTGTGCAGCCTCATAGTGCTCAGGCTACAAGTTGAAGATCAAGGTGGCTGAGCTGGTTTCTTCTGTCATTTAGAAGCTGGGTCGATACCATGCCTCTCAGCCTCTGGTGCTGTGACGGCAGTCTTCAGCATTGCTTGGCTCGCATGCAGCACCCTGGTCTCTGCCTTCATGTTTCCATGGCATCCTCCCTGTGGGCGGGTATCTCTCTTCATGTGGCACAATTATTGTAAGGACTCTAGTCATGTCGGTTGAGAGGCCTATACCCTACTCCAGGGTGACTTCACCTTAACTAATTGCATCAGCAATAGCCCTGTCTCCACGTGAGGTCATTGTCTAAGGTTCTGGGGGTTAATACTTCAATATGAATTTGGGAGGACACAGTTCAACCCACAATAACCAATGAATCAGAATCTGTGCTTAGATAGGTAATTTATATGCATGTTAAAATTTGAGAGGAAGTGACCTGAAGTTTTTCAAACACTGATATGCCACCAACATACTTACTGTTATCCTAAGTGTGTAATAGCAACTTGGACTCCTTGATTCTGGATCTGTCTCAGCCATTTGACTTTTAGTCACAGCAGTTCTTTGAGTCCATGTTCACTACTCAGTAGATATTTATTGAATTAATGATAAAACTGGTCCATGGAGTTTTCATGTCTAACCTGAATATACCCACTTCACAAGAATATTATAAAAATTATATGGCTTAGCAAATATATTTGTAAATGTGAACGTGTAGCTGTATTAGTAAGAGTTCAGCTAGTAGACAAAAACACAGTTCACTTGAACAGGGGGCGTTTAATGAATTATTATTTATAAGAGGGGAGTGGTATAAAGAGAACTCTAAAGAAGACATTAGGGATGAGAGAGAGTACACAAGGAAGGAATAAACACAGAAAGAAAGATCTTGTCCCCAAAGTTTGGATTCAGATTTCATTGGAAAAATGTGGTTGCTCCCTATTGGATGGCTATATATATATATATATATATATATGAATTGCCCTCAACCAGAACTGGTCCATAGTTGCTGGGCAGAAATATCCTCCCACGGTACAAGCTGATGGATACTGGTGCATGAAGTGCTGGAGATCAGTTGTCAGTGGTTTCTGCATAGGACAGACTGCAGTACGGTGGTCACTAGACTGGGGTCAGTCCTAAGCTCAACAAGGGAATGTAGGTACCACTGGATACCCTCCAGTAGGAAAGAAAAAAAGAAAACCACAGCAGAAACAGGGAGAAAGTCCCTTCCTTCTGCAGTGTCCCTCCAGCGCCCTCTTCTGACATAATACAACATCTTGTGTACTATTGCAAAGAAGAAATGCTGAAGGGCCCATCTCACCAGAACACAACAACTAGTGAAGGGTGAATTTAGAGCTGCAGCACAATAACTGGCATGCACTATGCAATTAGAAAGTTTCTGTCCTCAGGAATAAAGCCAACTATGGTTTCAGAGAAGAAAGGAAATTAAGAAAGGGTAAGTCTTGATGCCTTATCAACTATATTAGGAATTTAGTCTCCCCAGCCTCTCTCTAATTCCACACATACACTAATTTTTCCACCCAGATTACCTCACATGATTTTTTGAAAGGGGTAGGGAATTTATTTTGAAGAGAGAAATTTTTAAAAAAATTGTAAACTGAACAAATCTTAATGATGGTGCCCTCCTATCCATACCTTTGTGATATGATGCATTCAGGGGACTCATGCTGTTCCACGTTATCTGGGACCCCTTCCTCTGAGCTCTCCTCCATGGACTGTTCTTCCTGCACTGTGAGCCATTTCTTCCCTAACTGAGCTCATCTATACAATCCTAGCTTATGCCATCATTGCTCTGTAATTGCCAGCTCTGTGCAAGCAGATAACTCATACACACATCCCCCTGGCCAGGTTGCTCTTCTGAGCACCTGTACAAAAGTCACTGATACTGATCTTGAATGTTTCAAAGGTATTCCACACTAAATATGTCCCAACCAAATTCATTTATCTTGGCACACTCACCTCTAATTTGCTGCACCTTTGCACTTTCTCTCCCCCTCTTCCCTCCTCCTTTCTCTCTCTCAAAAAATGGCAACTTATGTTTACAATAGTTTTCCCTTTTACCTTCTATATTATTTGCACTACCCAGTCCCTGGATCTTATTCCCTACCTCGCTTTGTAGGGAATAATCTTAACTGATTTTAGTTCTCTTTATATCAGCATCAACTATATACACATTACATCACATATGATGTGGATCACAGCAATAGCCTCCCATCTACTCTTAGTAACCACTGGCCTCTTTCTTAATGTGCATCCGACTGTAGAACACACACACCCTTCCCCTCCATTCATCCTCACTGCTTAATGTGTCATTGGCTTCCCGTGGTTTTCAGGGTGTCCCTAGCTTACCATGGTGTATAGGATAAAGATGAAAGCCCTTGATGTGACTTTCAGAGTCCTGGCATGTCCAACTCCTCTCTCCTTCTCAAGCCTGACTTTATCTCTGGCTTTCCTTTATCCTTTCTGCAGCATCGAGGCTGGCTTTTTTTCCAGGTCTCAATCTACTCCTTCAGGCTGTGGGGGACTTGAACATGCTGTTCCCTGTGTCTGCAATACTCTTTGGATCTCATTTCAACCATTCTCTGGTCACTCTATCCAGTTCAAATGCTCCATTATCTGCTCTCTCAGTGGGAGCTACTTCTACATTAGTGCACTTTTGAGTTAAATCTTAAATTTATCAACTCATGGTTGATAATGCCTGCCCGTTCCTGTACTGGAAGACCTACTTGAGCAAGCTGTACATCAGGGTATTTTTTCCTTTTTCTAAAAAAAAATTCATTCATTCATTCATTTTACTTTATAATATTGTATTGGTTTTTGCCATACATTGACTTGAATCTGCCATGAGTGTACCTGTGTTCCCCACCCTGAGCCCCCTCCCCTCTTCCCTCCCCATCCCATCCCTCTGGGTCATCCCAGTGCACCAGTTTTTTCTCACTTATATCCTAAGTGCCTCACCCTGTGCCTTTCATTTAAGCAAATTAATATATCTAAATATTTAAAATCATGTACTAAAAATTTGTGTTGAAATTCAGTCTGTCACTTACTTATTCATCCCTTCAACAAATATTTATGGACAACTCCGTATGCCTGTCCCTGTATTAGGGATTGTGCTCAGAGGTGGATTCCCTGGTGTCTCAGTGGTGAAGAATCTGCCTGCAATGCAGGAGACCTGGGTTTGTTGGGAAGATACCTTGGAGAGGGGAATGGCAACCCACTCTGGTATTTATGCCTCGAGAATTCCACGAACAGAGGAGCTTGGTGGGCTGTAGTCCATGCGATCTCAAAGAGTTGGACTTGACTAAGCAGCTAACACTTTCACTTTTTCACTTTTTTCAGAAAGGACAAAGAAAAACATAAACACATACATGAGAACACAAAGATCACAGTAAATTTAATAAAGAAAGGAAAATCAGACAGTATGACAGAAAATGAGGCTTAGGTAGAAACTGGTTTGGGGAAGGAGTTGGGTTAACAGAGCAGTCTTTTCTGAGAAGGTGTGTTTTAGATGGACTTTCAGGTAAGAAAGAGAGTCAACTCTATGAAAATGGGAGTGATAAGTTCCAGGCAGAAGAAACAATGAGTGAAAAAGTCCTAAGATGAGCAGGAGTCTGGTGTGTTGAAAGTGAAGTTGCTCAGTCGTGTCCGACTCTTTGCGACCCCATGGACAGTAGCCTATCAGGCTCTGCGGTCCATGGGATTGTCCTGGCAAGAATACTGGAGTGGGCTGCCATTTCCTTCTCCAGGGGATCTTCCCAACCCAGGGATCAAACCCGGGTCTCCTGCATTGCAGACAGACGCTTTACCATCTGAGCCACTAGAGAAGCCCTAGTGTGTTGGGGCAAGTAAGGAAAACATCCGTGTCACTCCTCTTGGAATTGATATGGGAGAGACTTTGAGCCAAAGCCATTATGCCTTAGAATCGAAGATGTGAGATTAGAGGATGCCTTAGAAAATCAAACTTTTCAAAGAGGGAAAAGTTGGAGCTTTGTTGGGATAATTTGTTGTGCAGGTCTGTTACCACACTCCAAGGTGCTTATCATTCCTAACTTCACTGCTGCTGCCTCTCTTAACTCCAGGGGGCACCCTTGCATAGACTACAGCTTGAATGGTGTTCAGGAATTGGACAAGGCCAGTGGAATCCACACTGTTCATCCAGAAATGCCAACACCCTCTCCTCCTTACGCACACACATACTCTACCACGTGCCAGAAATGAGTAGCACTGACCTTTATTAATGTGACTGAAACTTTCTCATTTTCCTGATGGGAAAACGGTGGCCCCCAAACAAGAAGTAAATCAGTGTCAGAACATGGCCTTCCCTGACTCCGTGCCTAGTGTGCTTTTGCCATAGCGGAGTATCACCCATCTTTTCTTTTTTTTTCCCTAATCATAGTTGTTTTTGGCAAATGAAAAGCAAGCACACCAAAACCATGAAAGTACTGTGTAGAAAAAGATTCTCCACCTAATTTTCCTCTCTGATAAATTCAGATTTCTATGGATGACATTTTCTTTTAATGAGCCTTATCTGTACTTAGAAGGAAGGTAAACTTGAAAGCCAGCCTTCTGTTCGCTGCAGCTTCAGACAAATAAGTTTAATTTAATGCAGTAAGCATTTGTCTGCTGCTCACCGCAGCCTGATGCTGCTGGTAATATCTAATCTGCCAAAACGCATTGTATATTATCATTCAGATACAAAATAACTTATGGCTTTAACTCCCTATGTATTTGCAAGAGTCAATCACTTGATATTTATAAGAGGATATGATTGTTGTTGCATTTTTTACTTTTCTTAGCTTTTTAAACATCAATACAACTTCAATTTCATATCTGTCTTAGATTAACCTTGCAAATAAGAAATGAGAATTGGAAGTGTGTGCTGTGTGTGTGTACAGGTTTGTGTGTAGAAATATTTCATGGGCTATCTTTGGGAGAACCTTGTTGTTCGGTCACTAAGCTGTGTCTAACTCTTTCCGAACTCCATGTACTGCAGCATGCCAGGCCTCCCTAAACCTCACTATCTCCTGGAGTTTGCCCAAGTTCATGTCCATTGAAGTGATGATGCCATCTCATCTCATCCTGTGCCACCCTCTTCTTTTGTTCTTCAATCTTTCCCAGCATCGGGGTCTTTCCATTACCCTGATGCTGGGGAAATCTTCAATGATAGCAGATCATCAATTTGTGAGCTTTTTGAAACAGTCAAGAATCATTCAAAGCAAATTATATTGAGTCAAATGGATAAGAAAATTGAACTTTACTATTTGAGCAAAATTCAAAAGGAAGTTATACAAAAAACATTGACTGGTGGTAGCTTCATGAAAAAACTGTAGCATTGTTGAAGGTGATTATTTTAAAGGCAATGATGCTCATTGCTTTTGCATATTCTGTACATTTATGAGGAAATCAGACTCACTAGTTTTAGCGTGTCACTGACAGACAGATATATATATATATATACATACATATTATGGTTATGTATTTTATATTCAGTAAATGTGATAAAAAGCTAATGATGATAATACTAACATTTAAACATGTGTTATGTGCCATCACAGTGCTCAGTGCTTCAAAGTTATTTTAGCATTTTTTTATGCCAGTGAGACCATGTAATATAGAACCATGGTTTCATGTGGCAGAGCAGTTTCAGTGATTTGCAAGCCTTGCCTGAATCAAGGACATGTTAGACAGAAGAGCAGTCTAAACAAAATGTAATTTTAGTATTCTGAGTTTTGAGACCAAAACTGACCTGAAAATGTGTGGACAAGAAGAGGTCTTTGGAGGACCTGCCTTAATGTATATTTTCATTTGAAATGAGCATTCCCACAGATTGAGGGATATCCAAAGTACTAGAAAAATCTTTGCCTAACTTTTCCATACTTTAGTTTTGTCTTGTAGATTTTTTCTCATTGACAGTGAAAAGGTGATTCTCAACTCAGTCTTTTTAATTTAGTGACAATTGAGTTTATAATTTAGACTTATGTAAATTTTCTCTATTGCCTTTAGGAAAATCTGTTTTCCAGTGATTTGCTTTATCTCATACATTTAAAAGATATCTAAGAAATAATCTTTATATCATCAACACTTTCCAAAATAAATTTTCCATAGAGTAGTTCTATATGTTATTGTATTAGTACTACTAATTGCTGTGTAGCGAATTATCTCAACAAATCAGTAGTTTGAAACAACAATGTTTACTGTCTCAAAGTTTCTGTAAGTCAGGGATCCAGGTATGATTTAGTACATTCAGTGTCTCAAGGTGCTTCAAAAGGCTGCAATCAAAGTATTAGCAGGGCTATAGTCATCTTGAGGCTGGACTTGGGAAGACCCACTTTCAAGTTCATTTATGTGATTGTTGGCAGGATTTAGTTCCTTGCTGGCTGCTGGCCACAGGTTGCCCTCAGTTCCTTGTCGAATGCTCCATATGCACATGACTTGAACAGACTGGGAAAGTCAGGAGGCAGGAGAAGGAGGGTTAAGAAGATGGAAGTCCCAGTTTTTTTTTTTTGTTTTTTTTGTATTTTGTATTAGAAAATAATTTTCTCCAAAAGAGAAAAAATTGATCAAGTAACATTAATTGCAAAGTTGGTTACTGT
Source organism: Nanger dama (assembly GCA_917880005.1). Taxonomy (NCBI): domain Eukaryota; kingdom Metazoa; phylum Chordata; class Mammalia; order Artiodactyla; family Bovidae; genus Nanger; species Nanger dama. The sequence continues at coordinate 55,964,359 of CAKJTW010000006.1, read as the reverse complement.
AACGTTGATGCAAAATTGACATTTTGTCAAATATGCCTTTTGGAATAGTTGGGTCTGCTTTAATTCTTCTTCTTTTTAACCTTTTGACTTCCTTCACTTATTTCTCCTACTCCCAACCCCTGCTTCTGAAAACCATTAATCTGTTCTCTGCATCTATGAGTTTACTCATTTATAAGCTAATCTTGAAAGTGATACTCCATCTCCTTTGCCATATTCTATTCATTAGGAGCTAATTACTAGGGCCTGCCCACATTTAAGGTGTGAGACTACGCAAGTGCATGAAAATCGTGGAGTGGGGATCACTGAGAGTCATTTTAGAAGTTATCTATCATAGGAAGTAATGTTATGAGAACTTGAAGATCAGAAAAGATTGCAAACCTCCAGGGTTAGGTCAGGTTTTCCACAGGACCTTTCAGTCTTGGGCATGTTAATTGCATTGTGAATTTGCAAGTGGGAAGAAAAGGGACCAGGGAACATGAGTGTAGTGATTCTCAACCCTGTTTGTCCGCTGAATCCTTTTTGTTGAAGAGTGGCAACAGACTACCCTTCCTCAGAACATTTGGAGAACTGCTGCCCCACCTCTTCACTTGACACGTGGTGTTACTGAGGACTAGAGTGTTACTTGGCCCTTAGCTACAGAACATCGCAGGTCTCCTGAAGCTCTGAGGCTCTTTCCACCTTATTGAATTGCTACAGGTTTTTGTTGTTTTGTTTTTAAAATGCCACCACTATGATGTCTTCTGTTGGCTCATTTTCTGCACCAACTGATGGAAGCATAAGCTGTATAAGTGAGAGGCAGTGCATGATTTGACGCTGAGCTTGTCTACGGGGAGCTGTTGTGAGCCAATGTCGTGCTTATCAGCCCAAGCTTGTGCTCTCGCTTCAGTCTCTGTAGATGGCAAAAGCCAAGCTGTGGCTGATTCTACCACTTATGTCCCTAGCCCCCTCCCCCATCCTAGTAGGAGTTGAATAGTCACTCGTATCCACTTTACTCTAGAAAAGAGATGTTAGACCCTTCACACTTCACTTTTGAAAAGACTGTCAACTGCTACTGGAAACATCTTGACTCAGCATGTTTACCTGTTGCCCATGTCCCTGCTTCCCTGGCCTGTAGTGCAGGAAAACCCAGATTTGATCCTCGGGCCGAGAAGATCATCTGGAGGAGGGAATGGCTACTCACTCCAGTATTCTTACCTGGAGAATCCCATGGACCGAGGAGCTTCGTGGGCTACAGTCTGTGCATTTGCAAAGAGCTAGACATGACTGAGCAACTAACACACTGCTTTAAACATGCATCTTATGCTGGGTTGCAGTCGTTCCTGTAAGGAAGAACTATGTTACCATTTAATTTCTTTTTGGACCTTTGATAGCCTATGTACTTTGTTCTTCTCAGAGACCTGGGCATCATGTGAGTGTGCATATCCTTCTCCAGTGCTACAGAATCAGTGTCCAGCACACCTTTCAAAGTGGGTGCTGGTGATCGGTGAACTGAGTAGAATGTCATGGGGGTGAGGGTCAGGTGTTAGCGTAGTATTGTTAGGTTATAGTCACCTGTCTGAACATATTAGGAATGTTCTTTTGTATTTCAGGCTGAAATTTATTTACTTTATCATTTTCTGCCACTTGTGAAATTTATTTTACATGTCCCTGAGGTAGAGGCAGAGGGGTAGGAGAAAATATTTAGACATTTCATATTTTTGATGCTTAGTCTTATTCTTTGTAGTCCTTGTAGTTCACAGTCTAATCAGGTTAAATCTTATTTTGTGTAAATGTGTGTGGCTATATGTGTGTGTGTGTTGCCTATCCACATGTCTGTGTTTCTTTCCACCTCATGACTCCTGCAACTCCTCAACATAACACAGTGTGAGTCTTCAAAACAAATCACCAGAACTCTGGAAAAGAATGGCTCTTGGTGGAATATTGCTTTCATGCTAACTGATAGGTGGTTGATGCATCTAGAACTTTAGCTAGATGTGGTATTAGAGGCTGTAGTGAATCAGGGTGCTTATTCCTGATGCTTTTGAAAATTCTTCTTTAAAATAAAGAATTTATTATTTGAAGATGAGCAGACATGTTCATATAGATTCACGGCCCATTTAGCAATGGGTATCATAGTCCAGAAATGTCTATATTTACATATATATGCATATATATCATGTGGTTGAATACATTAGAGAAAGAGAATGTTATAATAAAAATATCCGATCAGTGACAGCAAACAGTATGCCTGGAACTTGTGGCGACTTCAGCATTATCAGAATGTTGATCGCATTACATCTGTTGTGTCTGAAAAGTGCCAGGATATGGTGCTAATTTATAATGTAGGAGGAGGAGGTGAAGAAAGATAAGGCAATGAAAAATAGTACGCAGTAGGAGATAGTCGACTAAATAGTAATTTGTTAAGTTTTATTCACACCATATAACAAACTGCTGTCACAGGCTTCTGGTTTGGTTTATAAATCAAATATGTGTGTTGCTCATCTATTCTTCATGTGGACTTTTCTACATAGGGCCTTTCCCCTTTGTCTTAGAGAAAACATTTTTGTATTTGTAAGTGTTAGGTGTTCTGGTCCAAGGATCTGAGTAAAGGGAATAAAAGAGGGCTTCTGGCTACAGTGAACTTTTCAAGGCAAAGGGAGGGAGGGCATCAAGCAGAACCCAGTAAAGGGAAAGAGAGCATCATAGAGGAAGAACAGTGGAAAAGAGGCAGATGGTAGGGAATGGTGGAGAAAATGATTCTTGCAGTTATCACAGATGCGTCTCAATTTTTAAAGCCTTACATGCCTACGTCTTTGAGAAGTTTAAACATTCAGATTAAACCAGCCTTTTCTTTTTTCCTTTGTTCTCATTCCCTTTCCCCACCTTTCGACCCTACCACCAATATGTGTTTTTCTTTCTCCCCTAAGTTTGCATTGACAGTTGAGAGCATGTGATTAAGACCACTTGGTTGGACAGAGTACACCCTCAAGACAAAATGCAACAAAAGTGTACAGGATGTTTAAATGCAGCCTTAAGGATAGAGAGAGTTTGTACCTGCCTATGTGGATACTTTCAAAATCCTGAGAAGGGCTCCTACCCCTGCCTTAATCTTTCTCTATCACTGGCTGTTCTTTGAAAAAAAAAATTTAAAAAGGAAGTTTATCTCTTATCCCAAGGCTTTGATCGATTAATAAAATGCAATTGCATACTTGAAGCTGGTGGAAGTTACTCATATGCTTATGATCTAATGGGAATTTCTAGGTCCTTTGAGTTTGAATTTGTCGATGTGAAAATCCTTGCAAGGGAGATAACTTGTCAGTTAAGAAGTGAGTAAAGAAAACACTTTTGCTGTTTGAAGATGTTCTAAGACCCTAAACACGTTCCTGAGACACTTTCAGCCAGCTTCGCTGTATTAGGTTTCTGCTGCTGCTGCAACAAATTACCACAAATGTAGTGACTTCAGACAACACATACTCATTATTATACATTTTTGAAGGTAAGAAGTTCAAAATGAGGGCTTCCCTGATGGATCAGTGGTAAAGAATCCTCCTGCCAATGCAGGAGACATGAATTTGATCCCTGGTCTGGGAAGATCCGTGTGCCATGGAGCCACTAAGCCCGTGTGCCATAGCTACTGAGCCTGTGCTCTAGGGCCCGGGAACCACAGCTGCTGAGACCACGCGCTGGATCTACTACAGGCCTTGTGCCCTGGAATCCATGCTCCACCACAAGAGAAGCCCCGGCAATGAGAGCCTGTGCACTCGCAACTAGGGAGTAGGCCCTGCTCGCCCCAACTAGAAAAAAGCTGGCACAGCAATGAAGACCCAGCATAGCCGAAAAATAAATAAATACTTTTTTTTAAAGTCCAAAATATGTCTTATGGGGCTAAAATTAAGGTGTTGATAGGGCTGCATTCCTTACAGAGTCTCCAGGGGACCGTCCAGTTTTGTTTTGTTTTGTTTTTTCACCTTTTCCAGCTTCATGAGACCACCTACATTCCTTGACTTATGGTCCCTTTCTCCATCTTCAAAGCCAGAAACGTGGGGCCAAGTCAGTCTCACTTTGCCATATCTCTTGTTCTCTGCAGCTGGGAAAGTGGTGTGCTTTTAAGTACTCTTGTGATTTAGTTGAGCCCACCTGGATAGTTTAGGAAATGTTCTCATATTACAGCCTTTAATCTAATCACATCTGTAAGTCTATTTGGGCTTCCAGGTGGCTCTAGCAGTAAAGAACTCGCTTGCCAATGCAAGAGATCCAAGAGACTCAGGTTCCTTCCCTGGGTTGGGAAGATGCCCTGGAGGAGCACATGATGACTCACTTCAGTTTTCTTGCCTGGAGAGTCCCATGCACAGAGGAGCCTGGCAGGCTGTAGTCCATAGGCTCACAAACAGCTGGACATGACTGAAGTGACAGCATGCACAAGTCCATTTTGCTATGTTCAGACAAAACATTCACAAATCTGAGTCAAATCATTAACTCCTTCCTGATGCTTGTAAAATCTTATTTTGTATCCCACTCTTCCACCTTTCACAGACCCTTAGATTTTTTCAAAGACTGGCCCTCCAGAGGGCAGTAGCATGTTAGAGTCTCAAGACATTCAGCAGCAAATTATTCAGGTCTCTTCCTTTCATCAAGAAGCAATCTAGGACACAAAGAAGGAAAATACATCGCAAAGATCATGCAAACCTAAATCTGCAGGCTTCCAGGAGCAGGCTTCAGCCCATGCCGTGTACTTCTGCCACAGGGTACCAAACTGGATTTGCAGTGTACTTCTGGCACTGGGTACCAAACTGGAGGACCTCAGCTGTTAAAGGAATCTTCATTCGTAGGCAAATCTTCCAGATGGAAGTGGAGTGTCAAATAGCTGGGGAGCATTTGTACTGCAAGAACTAAGTAAGAAGGTTTTTTTTTTTTTTTTTTAAATTCTTAATTATTCAGACAATATAATGGGAATACATCTTTGAGGTCAGAGGAATCATGAATAGGGAAGTTCATGGGAAAAAAAAATCTCATGACTCATGCTTTTAAGATCTGGTCCTAGAGATTCAGTTTTCCAATGACTCATTAGTGTAACTGATGAAGTCAGTGACAAAAGGTAATATCCAGGGAACCATGGTGGTAGTTTAGTTACTTGACTGTGTCCAACTCTTGAGACTCCATGGACTGTAGCCTGCCAGTCTCCTCTGTCTGTGGGATTCCCGGGCAAAAATAATGGAGTGGGTTGCCATGCCCCTCTCCAGGGATCTTCCTGACCCAGGGATGAAATCCACTTCTCCTGCACTGCAAGCAGAGTCTTTACTGTTGAGCCATCAGGGAAGCCCTAGGGTACCATGGATTCTGGCCTAAGTAAGAGTCTTCATGGGAAGCAGTGTATTTGATTATCTTGTGAAGTTTTTTTCCTCTAGGATGCTGTCTTTTATGGTCCCTTAATTTCTAAATTATAAAAACTCTTTTTCAGCCGTGAAAAAGTACACATCTCTGAGAAACCTGGTTCTTCGATTGTTGTCATTGATTCTTCTTTCCTGTATGAGTTGACCAGGGAGAAGATGGAGAAAAAATGACCAGCTTTCATGACCTGAAATACAAGTTGTTCCAACCCACTTAATAAAGGCTACAACTGTTTTGGTGTATTGACTGCAAGACTTTTAAATGCACAGTGGCTTCAAAACTTTTACTCTAGTGAAACAGTCTTTTTCACAGTCAAAATTTATGCCATTGAAAATGTTATATTAAATAGTATTTTCCTAGACCCCCAAGCCAGGCCATGAGCAGTATTGTGCTTCAAGGGATAGAGACAAAGTATACACATATATGAGGGCTTCCTGATGGCTCAGATCATAAAGAATCTGCCTGCAATGCCAGAGACTGGGTTTGATCCCTGGGTCAGGATGATCTCCTGGAGAAGGGAAAGCCAACCCAATCCAGTATTTTTGCCTGGAGAATTTCATGAAGAGAGGAGCCTGGCAGGCTACAGTCTATGGGGTTGCAAAGAGTCAGACACGACTAAATGACTAACACACGTATACACCTGGGAAGCCATAAAAATATAGTATATAAGTATATACTATATTTTTATAGTATATAAAGTATATACTATATTTTTATGGCTTCCCAGGTGGCACAGTGGTAAAGAATCTGCCTGCTAATGCAGGAGACACAAGACATGCTGAGTGAGGAAGATCCCTTGGAGTAGGAAATGGCACCCCATTCTATTATTCTTGCCTAGAAAATTCCATGGAGAAAGGGGTCTGGTAAGTATAATCCTTGGGGTCTCAAAGAGTCAGACACCACAGAGCATGCACATGCATGCATGCACTGTATTTATGTATGATAGTATATGTGCATGCATGCTAATTCACTTCAGTCGTGTCCAGCTCTTTATAACCCTATGGATTATAGCCTGCCAGACTCCTCTGTCCATGGAAGTTTCCAGGCAAGAATATTGGAGTGGGTTGCCATTCCCTCCTCCATACTATAGCATATTTATATGCAATATAAATATAAAAGAGAAAGAAAGCTAGGAGATATGCAGCTAGTTTAGGAAAAAAATAAACCTCAGTAAGATTTTACTGACATTTCATATCAAGATCACAACAAATCCCAGCATCAGTTACATCCTCTTTGCCTTGTTGGCTAAATTTCTACATTTATAAGCTGTCATTCCCTCCAAAAGCTTTTATTCTGTACTTACCATGTGCCATAAATGCTGCTAAGGACAGGCTGGACATGGCCCCTGCAAGACCGTTTAAGGGATTAAATTCCATTTGGAAGAGTAAGTGAGTTGCCCATTGACCCTTTCAACTGTCCTTCTTCGACCGTCCTTCACCTTTTCCTTTACTCCCATTGGTTTCAAACAGGAAAAAACTGCCTTGTGCTTAGTCATTCAGTCATGTCCAACTTTTGCAACCCATTAGACTGTAGCCTGGAGAAGGCAATGGCACCCCACTCCAGTACTCTTGCCTGGAAAATCCCGAGGACGGAGGAGCCTGGTAGGCTGCAATCCATGGAGTTGCAAAGAGTCGGACACGACTGAGCAACTTCTTTCACTTTCACTTTCAAGCACTGGAGAAGGAAATGACAACCCACTCCAGTGTTCTTGCCTGGAGAATCCCAGGGATGGCAGAACATGGTGGGCTGCCATCTCTGGAGTCACACAGGGTCGGACACGACTGAAGTGACTTAGCAGACTGTAGCCTGACGGGCTGTACTGTCCATGGACTTCTCCAACAAGAATACTGAAGTAGGTAGCTATTTGCTTCTCCAGGGGATCTTCCTGATCTGGGATCCAACCCAGGTCTTCTGCATTGCAGGTGGATTCTTTACCATCTGAGCCACCAAATAAACAACTAATACAGTATATTCTCAGCTTCAGAAGCATTTCCTTGATTCATCTTAGAGCTGAGACTGGGACCATAAAGACAATTTGAAGAACCTTAGAAATACCTAAAATGTTCTTTGGGGACTAAAAATGCCTTACTAATACTCCTTTTGGGGGAGGAATGTATTATATTTTGCCATTCAGTATACAGTATGGTGCCTAGATGATACTCTGATTAGAGTATCTTAACTGCAAACAATGCCTTGTTTGTTTTCCTGACAACACTCAGAGTTAAGAGTGTGGTTAAATATAACCAAACATGGCCATCTTTCTCAGGGGTAGGCATAAAGCCCTGGCACAAGGGGACCGTAATCAATTATCAAGTCAGGACGCCTTCGAGAAAGCAGAACTATTTAGAGCATTGTTGTTGTTGTTTAGTTGCTGAGTTGTGTCTGACTCTTCTGCGACCCCAACAGATGGAACCTGGGTCGGGAAGATCCCCTGTGGAAGGAAGTGGCAACCCACACCAGTATACTTGCCTAGGAAATTCCATGGACAAGGGAGCCTGGTGGGCTATAAATACAAAAATTGAGCTTTGAAAATAATAAGTAGCCTGCCACAGTACTAGTAAGCACAAGAGACAGGATTCAAACATAGATTTTCTGGTTCCGTATTTCAGACCAGCATCTCCCCCATTGGACAGCGGTGCTTTCTTGCACTGTGTTCTTAGAAAAATTACTTGACTTTTCTGGACCCTGGACTTCCTCATTAATCAAATTGCGCTGTTGAGTTCTTATCATTTGTAAGATTCCTCATCTGGGGATTGGAAAAGGTCATTTTCCTTTCCACCCCACCCCCTGCTCCTTTGGCATTTACTTGTCCTCTGGCCAACTCTTGATCATTAAAAATGAAGATGGCACTCAAAGTAATGTCTGGCCAAGAGGACACCATCCGAATGTTTTCATTCTGACCTCTAAATCAGTCTGCACATCTCGCCTGTAGAACAAAATCCAAGAACAAGGCAGAGGGAGGGACTGGGGACTTCAATTATATTTTTAAACAATGGCTTTCCATTAAAATTGTATTTTTCTACACCTTTGGAAAATTACATTGTAGATGAGACAAATGCAGCCTCACATTTGAATTAAGGTTATCTTTAGGCTGGTAATCTCATTTGCTGTTTAGCAATTTTAATTCAAGTCAAGGCAGTGTAATTAGCGCCCTCAGCCAACTGCCATTCCTCACTGCTTTGTAGCTGTATTTACTGCTGTTAGGACAAGACTACTCGTGTGGAAAGTATAAGTCAACATACTAAATTATTGAAGGTGGCATACATTGACAGATACTCCCTGTGCATCCTGATGCTTCAGATTATGAGGCCTTACATCATCAGGCCCAGGAAGGACCAATGCCTTGGCTGGCCATAGTGGAATGTCACTATTTTTTATACAGAGAGAAATAAACTGGAGATTTTGTTCTATAGCAAATATGCCAAGTTTAGCAATGCTTTAAAGTTTTGTTTTTTTTTTTTAATTTTAATTGGAGGCTAATTACTTTACAATATTTTAGTGGGTTTTGCCATATATTGACATGAATCAGCCATGGGTGTACATGTGTTCATGTACAAAAATAAAGTATTTTTAATTGGAGTTGTTTAGCATAATTTAAAAATCATACTTTATGACAGATTTCTTTTTCACACTAAGGTATGCAGGTCACTGTGGGGGAGGGCATAGGTAATGAGCGGGTGGCTGCCTGCCTGACTGTATATGTTTATGTGTGTGTTAGCTGTTCAGTTGTGTCTGACACTTTTTGACCCCATGGACTGCAGCTCACCATACTCCTCTGACCATGGAATTCTCCAGGCAAGAATACTGGAATGGATAGTCATTCCCTTCTCCAGGAGAACATCCTGACCCAGAGATCAAACCCACATCTGCTGCATTGCTGGCAGGTTCTTTACCACTGAGCCACCAGGGAAGCCTGTACATGTTTATATTATAGCTTAAAACCTGTGGGTGAATATCTACAGGTGGTTAAAAAAAGAAAATTCATGAGTTAAGCTTCTGTTTATACTATTGAGATGACAGGTAAACCTTTTGTTTATTTGAATAAAAATTTCATGCATTAATATAGCTAACATTTGTATTAATATTAATTATAGAGATTGATCATAACATATTGTTATTTAATATATATGTTTAATATATATGCTCTGTATTTATATATGTGTGTATATGCATATATATTATTTAACTTCTAATTCCTAATATGAAGAGTGACCTATATTCAAATTCAAACATAATTCAACCTAAGTTTATCTTTTCTAGTACCTACTAATGACTTTAATGAAGAAAATCTGTATTTTATTTTGCTTTTTGCATTTTAGTTCCTTGAGAACAGGGAGCTTTATCAATTTGTATTCCTTGTGATATCAGAGGACTTACTCGCAGACCCTTGGTAAATGTCTGTTGAACTCAATTATCTGAAGAGATAGTTGACTATTCTTAACAATAGCTTCCTAATGTATGTATGTTCTCCTGGTTTTATAGGCTGTATATTTAATTCAGCATGCCTACTTCTTTTTCTCCACTCCGGGAGGACTATAAGCATATTTACAGACAGACAGATCTGTTGCCTCTCTGCAGAAAAGTATATATCACTTAGAACTTTCTTAGAGAAATGTTAGCATTGTAAATTTGACTTTCATGCCTTAGGAAAACAAATCTAACAGCATAGAATACATTCATGTGAGATTTTGGTTTGTGAATCTTGATGTAACAATTTTGAAAGGTAAACTTAAATGTTCCATTTGGGCAAAGATAGAAGTTGTTTATACTAACAATGCAAGTTAAAAATTATAGGCACATGTTAAACAGAGTAAAGTAAGTCAGAAAGAGAAAAGCAAATATCATATTTATGGGGTTCCCTAGGGGCTCAGATGTTAAAGAATCTGCTTGCAATGCATGGGACCCGGGTTCAATCCCTGGGTCGGGAAGATCCCCTGGAGAAGGGGGATGGCGGCCCACTCCAGTATTCTTGCCAGGAAGAATTCCAGTATTCCATGGACAGAGGAACCTGGTGGGCTACAGTCCATGGAGTCCCAAAGAGTCAGACACGACCGGGCAACTAACATTTTCACTTTCATGGACTCAAGAAAAATGGTATTGATGAACCTATTTTTAGGGAAGGAATGGAGATGCAAATATCGAGAATGGCCTTGTGGATACAGTGGGGGAAGGAGAGAGTAGGATGAATGGAGAAAGTAATATCAACATGTATACACATACCATGGATTAAATTGATAGCTGGTGAAAAGTTGCTGTATAGTACAGGGACCCCAGTCTGGTACCTAGATGGGTAGGATGGAGGGAGAGCAGGGAAGCTGAAGACAGAGGGGATTTATGTATAGTTATGGCTGATTCACATTGTTGTATGGCAGAAACAAACACAGCGTTGTAAATTAAAAAAACAAAATAAAATGTAGTAAAAAAAAATTACCAGCATAGTCCTTTTGATTGGTCATCAGGGACTTATAGAGATAATATAGTGTAACAGCCCATCTAAGCCCACAGTGGGAAACCCAAACCTCTCTTCCTGGTATCACAGTAGGATTTAGAAAATATAAAAAGCAAAGCAGATGAGGGAAATATTCTTTGGTTTTAAAAACAAGCAAAGGAGGAAACCTAAGTGTTTTTCTTTTCCCTCGATACTAATGAAATGACATGAAAGATATAGCTCATTATTTTGCCAGCTGGATTATAAGTAGCATTGTGTTGGGAATAAGCCACCTTGAAATGGTATAGAAGACAAGGTCCAAACATTGTAATACCCTGAGTTCTCCACAGTCTTGAGAAATTGGATTTACATCATTCTGAAACAGTGAATGAAAGATTACCATTCTGCCAAATAATAACATGTTATTTGTGTGTGTGTGCCAGGGTTCTGAAATAGTATCTTTGTGCATGTCTTTCTTTATAGTCTACCTAGTCTTGTATCCTTTTTTGTAAAATGTGTGTAATTATTAATTTCCCTGACTAGAAGAGTGTTAAAAGCATAATCTAGATTAAGTTAATAAAGAAAAACAATGTGCCTTTTGTATTTCCCTTTGGTTAGCCAGGTCCTTCTTATTCCTAAAATTGTGTCTCAGAACTGTCACCTGCTGGTTGGTTCAGCTCTCCTGGTGTCTGAAACCAATGCTATTCCTAGTTCTAGGTATTAAATGAATTCTAAGCCATGATTTCAGACGGTTCTATTTCCTGTGAACCTGTGCTCCACTCCCCTGATTTAAAGACTATGCCCCACCTTACTCACAAAGACTTGCACTTCTCAACTAAGTCCCTATTTTGACCTCTTTGCACAGATTAAGAAGAAAATGCTCTTATGCACACTAATTTGACTGTGGCACTCCTTCCAATTTTCCAACAATCCCAATGTCTGCTGTCTCTTACTTTGGTTTCCTTATTAATTGCCTGGCTTTGACTATTCTGGTGAAAAATTTCATTCAGCTGCTGGAAGAGCCACTGATCACTCCTTGCTGAACTTAGAAGCTACCTGCCCCCACCTCAGTCATCATCCTCTCTGAGTTTCTGCAATCATCTCTTTCTTTCTCTTTTACCATCTGGCCCAATACCTTCCTCAGCTTCTAGAAAGATCATTCAAAAAAAAAAAAAATTAGATTGTGTGCCTTCTCTGCTCAAGACCACTCCACTGGCTTCCCAGGGTATTGAACTGTTCTTTAATATGATCTTGAAAGCCATAGCTAATCTTTCCTGTGACTAATTCTCCCAGGTCATTCTCCCTCTTATTCCCTAACTGCTTTCAGTCCTCACACCTATTGGCCTTTTCCTACTGTCTTTCTTTGTACACACAGTTTTCCATCTCTGAAGACCTCTTCCTTATAAGCTCTTATATTTAATGCCTACTCATCTTGCAAGGCTCTGGGTATATTATTTCTTTTGAACACACGGTTATTTTCTCTCTGAGGTTTCTATTCAAAGCACGTAGCACAACCTGTAATTAATTATTTATATGTATGTTTCTCACTTAATGGTTGCTTAGTTTATAGAATGTGTGAAGTCAGGGCCTTTGTTCACTACCAGAAAACCCAAGTCTTAGCAAATTGTCTTAACTATAGAGTAGATTAGTTCATAAGCTGCATGTCTAAATGATTAAATGAACAAATTATCTGCTTGGATCATAATGTATGGACTCTCTCTCTCCTCATCTAATAATTTGTTGCAGTCTTCTATACCAAGAAATCTGCATGCCCTGAATGTGGACAATCCCAGTATAAGATAAATATTGTGATTCCCATATTAGAAAGCAGGGGACTTCCTTGGTGGTCCAGTAGTAAAGACTCTGTGCTTCCATTGCATGGGGTGCAGGTGTGATCCCTGGTCAGGGAACTAAAATACCTTGATGTGTCCATCAGCTCTTCTAGGTCCAGTCTGCCTCACCTCTAGTCTCTTTCCCTGACATGGAATTATTGTAGAGGAAATCTCAGGAATTGAACCAGAAGCCATTGTACCTGCTTGCCATTTGTCATCTCGAGGTGTAGCACCATTTTGTTTAGTCAGGCAGAGACTGAGCCTCTCCTGTTCTGGCTGTAACTACTGTCTAAATGTGCCTGTGATGTGAATGGGTTCATGACCGCCCCACCCTTATGTATATCCCACATGGTGAACAGCTATGACGGTGATGGTAGTCACCCTGAAATACCAGCAGGTTTCCCACTATGAGAAAACATTTAGGGAAGGGTGATATTTTCTACTACACAGTTTGAGATTTCGCATGATTGCTCTGCCCTCTGATCACCACTTGTGTACATGGACAAAGCTGTGTAAAAACAACAAGCTAATGAAAATGTGAGCTGGGATGAGCCACGATAGAATCACCATTGTTAAAATTCAGGCATGATACCAGAGCATCTAAGACTCCTCAGGAAGTGAGCTCGCCAGTTACATCATGGCCCTGTTCTGCTTATTACCCTTCCTTGAGGTCTTTGCTGTTTCAGACTTATAGGAACATGGGGACTTCAGAAAGGGGATTGCTTTCAAACTGATTAAATTCTAGGCAATCACATCCATGAGGAGGCGAAAGAAATTAGCACCAATGAGTCTAAATCAGTGAAATGAATGAAAACTGACCTCTAGTAAAATATAAATCATTACTATGTAAAGATTATGACTTGGTGGGGTAGATTTAACCTGTGCTTAATTAGTCATAATGTTCACCTCTTTTCATTTTATGATATTTTAACTTACTCTGATTTTTTCAACATCACATTTTTCAATTTTAAATGAGTGAGACTGTTTTTAACCAATCAAATTAGAATCAAATTTGCAATTGAAATGCTGTAAGACAGAGCAGTATATTCTGTCCTGAAGTTGAAATATGAAATATCTTTCATTGCTGAATTCACTAATTTTATGACCCCATCCCAAAGTGCTTGGAAGAGGATTTATGTTGACTATATCTATGAGGCTTATTGCTCATGATGTCATTGCTCATTATTGTGTTTATAGATTTATTTCTCATATGCCCAACATCAGATTTTTTTTTTTCCTTCAGTGAGTGAATCTGCCCTTTAGAAGTACATAGTTCCCAAGAACAGTGCTAAACTCTTTAATTTGGAAAATCAAGGTATGTCTGCCATGCTTTTCCAACTGTCTGATCTAGCTGTGTGGCTGGACAGTTGGATAGATGATCTCTTGAATTGAGCAAAACTTAAGACTAAGAGAATGTTAAGGGGCTTCATGACTGCCCCATTAAACATCCTTGTTAATAGGGCAATTTAACTGCCATTTCTATGATCATCTCTATCTGGAACATTTTAAGAAATGCAAATATTCCTGAGGGCAGTAGCCTGTTAATAAGTCTGTGGTCATAAAGTTCTCAGATTAATGTAGCAGCAGCAGCTGCCCCTTAGAAGCAAAAGCAGGATGAGGGAATCAGCAGGTCATTTCAAAGGAGAAAGGCAAAGGAAAATATCTGAAGAATGAGTTGCAACTGGTACCATCTCTCTGGCCAAGCTTGGTGTCATGGCTGGGTCTCTGATATCTTAAGTTGGAGACCTGTTTAGCTTTGGTCCTTTGAGGGACAATGGTCAGGAGGATAAAAGAAGGTTGAATGTAAGGTAAGGTCCTACTAGACAGGGACGAAAGGGGACTGTTGACTCTTGACCTACTTATAAAAAAATATAACCAAAGTTGGTCTAGGGAATAGACGAGCCCTGAGCAGGTCCCCTTCCTCTTCCTGTGAGCAGAGGGCAAGAAGTTCCACAAGGTACACACCTGACTGCACTCTCAGGCCCTAATTCAACATTAATTTTCCTTAGTGTCTCTGACTTCCCCTGGGAATATCCAGAAAGCTAAGCCCCTGCCCTGAAAACAATTTAAATGTTCTAAGCAAAGTGAGAGCTTGTTTGTTATCCGTGACTGGCTCTTTTTCGTGGGAGACAGAAATGCTCCTGGGGCTTTCCTGGTAGCTCAGCTGGTAAAGGATCTGCCTGCAATTTGGTTCCTGGGTCAGGAAGATCCCTTGGAGAAGGGACAGGCTACCACTCCAGGATTCTTGAACTTCCCTGGTGGCTCAGATAGTAAAGAATCTGCCTGCAATGAGGGAGACCTGGGTTCAATCCCTGGGTTGGGAAGATCCCCTAGAGAAGGGCATGGCAACCAACTCCAGATTCTTGCGTGGAAAATACCCAGGGGCAGAAAAGTCTGGCGGGCTACAGTCCCATGGTGTCTCAAAGAGTCAAATGTGACTGAGCAACACAGTACAGTACAGAAATGCTCCAGAACAAAATTTAATCTGCACAATTTTCCCACTGAGAATTAAAGAAAGGGAATCAATATTTACTGAACAATCTGCCATGTGCCAGACCACGTATTGTGTACTCTATATACATTATCTCCCAGCCATCTCTTTTTCACAGCTATTCCCTTCCTACAGATGAGAAACAGAAACCTAACTGACATATGATGACTAATTCAAGTTTGTGAGGCTCAGAAGGGGTGAAGCCAGAAATCAAATCCAAGTTATTTAATTCCCAGCTATGGGTCCCTCCCTATTATCATTATGTCATTCTACACTGAAATCCACAGTTCATGAAAAATCATCGTACCTAATTTCACTTTGTATGAGAATAGTGTATATATATAAACCTATGCATTGTTGTTGTTCATTTGCTTAGTTGTGTCTAACTCTTTGTGACCACCCAAACTGCAGCCCACCAGGCTTCCCTGTCCTTCACTCTTCTCTGGAGTTTGCTCAGACTCATGTCCGTTGAGGAGAAGGCGATGGCACCCTACTCCAGCACTCTTGCCTGGAAAATCCCATGGACAGAGGAGCCTGGTAGGCTGCGGTCCATGGGGTCGCGAAGAGTTGGACACCACTCAGCGACTTCCCTTTCACTTTTCACTTTCATGCATTAGAGAAGGAAATGGCAACCCACTGCAGTGTTCTTGCCTGGAGAATCCCAGGGACAGGGGAGCCTAGTGGGCTGCAGTCTGTGGGGTCACACAGAGCCAGACACGACTGAAGTGACTTAGCACCAGCAGCATGTCCATTGAGTCAGTGATGCCATTCAACCATCTCATCCTCTGTCACCCTCTCCTCCTATGCTCAGTCTTGCCCAGCATCAAGGTCTTTTTCCAGTGAGTTGGCCCTTCTGAAAGTATTAGAGCCTCAGCTTCAGCATCAGTCCTACCAATGAATATTCAGGATTGATTTCCTTTAGGATTGACAGGTATGATCTCCTTGCAGTCCAAGGGACGCTCAAGAGTGTTCTTTAGTACCACCATTAGAAACATCCTATGCATGGACATATTGAAATGAACTCTTATTTTTACCAGCCTTGGCTTTCCTTCCTGTAGCTTCCCAGAGTTCTCTTGGATGGGAGCCCTAATACCTGCAGACATAACAAAGATTATATTCCCAGAGAAGAAAACGAAGGGAGGTGTTTCTGCCCCAAACATATTCAGCCTTTGCATTTAAGAATACCTGGACATATTTTACCAGATCCACAAGATTTATTTTTATAATTATAGAAAAGCGTTCTGCAAACATGTCAGATTCCCTAATATCACAGCCTAAAGGACTGATCTCGTGGTTAATATATATTCATTCTCTTCCTGAGCTGTTTTTCAGGAGGTGTTTTTGCCTAGTCGTTGTTATTTTTCTAATTGCCTAATTTTCTTTTCTCTGTTAAACACTAATTAAAGAATAAGCCCAGAACTGCCACCTTTTTGGAGACAACATTAATCTCCTGCCCTCTCTACATTTTAATGGGGCTAATTTATCCCTATTATCTACTCCTTTCACCATCTCAACTAAGGGAAGAAAAAAATTATCTCTTTCACCCTTTTCATCACTCTACTTTTTGCATTTTATTTTCCCTTCGACAAGTGATTCTGCATAGCATTGTTTATGTTTACTTTTCATTACCAGCAGGATATGCATACTTACCATGATAATCTCCTCTTTTTCTTCCTCCTTCCCTGCTTGATCTGTTCTCTGTTGCTTCTTTCTCCCTAGCTCTAATCCTCAATGTGACTGTGATCTATTGATGGGTTAATTAATCAACCAGGCATAACTCAGCATCTACCCTGCTGACATTGAAGCATGAATCCCGGTCTCTAGGAACCCACAGTCTGAAAGCAGACAATTGTAGCAAAAATGCAGCACAGACAAGAGTCCAGACTAGAAGAAGTTGCGGTAAGACCGGGCAGGAGCTTGAATTCCAGCTGAAGGTACGTGAAAGGCCTCCTGGAATGGCTGACATTTGGAATGATTGGGTGTCTAGTTGGTGAACCAATGGGCTGAATCCCATAGTTCATTTACAATCATACCAAACTCAATTATCAGTGGTAGAAGTAAAATTTTAATTTAAAAAAATTGTAAGGTACTTTGAAATGCCCATATGAAAAATAGCATCTTAATTAAAATAGAGCAAAGCCCAGCTAATTAACCCAGCCATAACCTCTGGAGCAAAGAGCTTTTGCTTCTAAGTGACTTAAAATAAAAAAGGCTGCCTATAAGCTACAAGTCTGGAACTGATGGTGCCTGTTTTTAAAGCCTCTCTCTTCAGAGCTTATCACACTTAATTCTGATACTCTTGTCTTTCTGATATCTTAGACTACTTTCAAATCAAAATAGCCAAACCTATAGGGTTCTTTGAAGGACCATATCCTCACTCGAGGGAAAAGTGATCTCTGATACCTGAATAATGAAAGCAAATAGACATAACTATCCGCTGCCCCCGCCCCCGCCATTGGAGTGTAATTGATTTACACTGTTGTGTCGGTTTCTACTGTGCAAGTGAATCAGCCATATGTATACATGTATCCCTTCCCTCTTGGACCTTCCACCTGCCTCCCTACCCCACCCCTCTAGGTCATCACAGAGCTCCCAGCTGAGTTTCCTATGCTAATTTATAGCAGGTATTTGAGAAGGAAATGGCAACCCACTCCAGTGTTCTTGCCCGGAGAATGAATCCCAGGGACAGCGGAGCCTGGTGGGCTGCCATCTATGGGGTCACACAGAGTCGGACACGACTGAAGTGACTCAGCAGCAGCAGCAGCAGCAGCCGTGTATATCTAATCATCCTAATCTCCCAATTCGCCCCCACCCTTCCCTTACCCACTCTGTGTCCACATGTCTCTCCTCATGTCTGCATCTCTTTCCCTCTCCTGGAAGTGGCATAGCTATTAAACACGTTAACAAATGCTATGAAAACCAGCAGACCCAGGGAGTAAAAACAGCAGGAGATATTTGGCTGTCTCAGTAACTGTCACCCGTTGCCACCTGTTCTGAAGAGCACAGGGACTGGCGTGAACGGTGAAGGACCAGAGTCAGCAGATAAAGGTTTATTCTGATTCAAGGAGCTTTATTTCAGAAGTGAGGAAGTTGGATAACTCATCCTAGAAATATTTTCATTTCATAACATCATTCGCTTCTTGTTAATGTATCACACATGTTGAACGCATCCCCATGGTTGATGGTGGATGCTCATGGTTTTCCGTGTTTTTGTGTTAACTTGCAGTCACTCTTGCAGTTTTCCAGAAAGACAGACATTCATGATAGAGATCCTTCTAGATTGCTTAAGGCACTTCTCAAATAGAATGTGGCCCTGATGCATTTGAGTCAGTTCTAATGAAGTGGATGAACCTGGAGCCTATTATACAGAGTGAAATAAGTCAGAAAAACAAATATTGTGTATTAAGACATACATATGGAATCTAGAAATATGGTACTGATGAACCTATTCACAGGACAGCAGTGGAGATGCAGACATAGAGAACAGACTTATGAACACAGTAGGGGAAGAAGAGGGTGGAACAAATGACGAGGGTAGCATGAAAACATATATACTACCCTATGTAAAATAGATAGCCAGTGGGAATTTGCTGTATGACTCAGGGAACTTAAACTGGGGCTTTTCGACAGTCTAGAGGGATGGGATGTGTTGGGAGGTGGGAGAGAGGTTCAGGAAGGAGGGGGCACATCTGTACTTATGGCTGATTCATGTTGATGTATGGCAGAAACCAACACAATATTGTAAAGCAATTACCCTTCAATTAAAAGTGAATAAAACAAAAAAAAACTGGCCCTGATTTTTTGAAAAGGGTACTCATTTCTTGTATAAGCAGTATTTTCTTACTACTTAACTTTTTTTTTTTTCAGTAACCTTCTAAGAAAGGTGAAATGCCTGTTTAAAAATTCAAAGCTCTACCATCTTAAATATGAACAATAGCAAGCACTAGAAATTTTATAATTGATTCAAGACAATGCATTTGAAACGTATTTATAAAGTGCTTTATGTAGATCTTCAGGCGACCTTAGATGTAGCCTTTCACATTATAATGAAATATGTTTTGTTCACCTTTCTTGTCATAGTAATCCATTTCCTTTTCACAATTACCATAATAATCTGACTCATCATTGCCTTTTCCCATAATTACTATCAGCATATTCTTCTTAATAATACTGAAATCTATTATTTCTTTGCTCACAGCATTACAGAATGTAGAGATGTAAGAGTCTGCAGATCTCCTTCTATGTCATTACAGATTATGGGTTCTTCCTAACAAAATGTGTGTTCTTAGGAATTTATTGATGGTGTTTTCAACTCTGATATAAACATCATCATCGTATAGACCCTGAGTAATCCTGGATTACATGGAACACCTTATTGGGGAGAGATGTTCACACATTGGCATTTAAAACAATTTGAAGTATGTGCTAAACAGAATATGTTGCTATCACACACGTAGAGAAGATCTTTGTATTTGTAAAATGCTGCGACATCACATTCAACATTTTTAGTTAATCCTAAACAGTTTTGAAAGTCAAGTGTTTGATAAGCTTTCTTGGAGAGGAAATGAAAGTGTGCAGTTTTTCAGGTGATGAGAGAGAAGAGGAATCTGTGGATGGTGAAGATCAGGGAGAAGCAAGCATGTTTTAAGTCCACGTTTTATCATCTGCATTTTCTGGCTTTTAGACTTACTCTGTTTGGGTTGTCACTCTTTCCCCCACATGTCCCACATTTTGAGTGCTCTTAAAAGTCTGTCACATTTGCCCGAAAACATTAAAATCGATGTGCCATTTTGTTCTTTTTATTAATCACTAATTGCTTTACCTGGTGTGGATAGATTACTTCTAAATGCAGAGTTAATGCTTTGCCATTTGATTCTGAAGTTGGCCTGAGGAGAGGTCGGGACTCCCTCCTTCAGTGTTTTGCTTTCATAATAGCAAATGTTATATTATTAAATATTATTATGTTAATTTATATATTATATTAATGCATGACAATACACATTAATCAGTTCAGTTCAGTTGCTCAGTCGTGTCCAACTCTTTGCGACCTCATGAACTGCAGCACACCAGGCATCCCTGTCCATCACCAT
This sequence comes from Nanger dama, assembly GCA_917880005.1. Taxonomy (NCBI): domain Eukaryota; kingdom Metazoa; phylum Chordata; class Mammalia; order Artiodactyla; family Bovidae; genus Nanger; species Nanger dama. The sequence continues at coordinate 55,944,151 of CAKJTW010000006.1, read as the reverse complement.
CTCCCGGAGTTCACTCAGACTCACGTTCATCGAGTCCATAATGCCATCCATAATACATAGTATTAAATATCATAATATTAATTATATAAATATTATAATAGTACTGATTGACAAACAATCAGAAGAGGCAGTATAGGAATCTGAAGGCTCCTGTGTTCTAGGCTGGAGATTTGATGCTTGTTTCATAATGTGCATATCTGGCTGGGAGACTTTGCCAAGCTACTTAATGTTTCTGAGGCTTAGTTTCATCACTTATTAGGTGAAGGATTTTTTTTTTTTTTTATAGGAATATTTCTGAAATGGCCATGGGAAGTCAATTGGGGAACATTTTAATATATATTTTTAAAATTAACTAAAATAAAATTTCATTATTCATTTTTTTCATTGCAAAAGATTTATTAGAGACTTATTGTATATGACATCTATAGAAACAGAGGGAGGTGGAATGGAGGAGGGAGCCCAGATGGAGGGAAATGAGATGATGATACTATTTCAGAGCTAGTAGGGCCCTTGTACTCTTTGCCAAGATGTTTGGAGTTAATGCTGAAGGCAGAAGGGAGCCCAGAATCTATATGCTTTAAGGATCCATCTGACACTGTGCGGAGAATGGAGTAGAAGGTGAAATGGAGCCAGGGAAGTATGGTAGGTTGTTTTCTAACAATCCACAGAAGAGGTGGTTAACCTGTCTGAACTAGAGCTTTGGCATCAGAGGTGAGAAGGCTAGGAGACATATAAGGAATAGCTTGGGTGTAGAAATGGTGTGCCTTGCCAACTGTACATGAAGTGAAGGAGCTGGAAGAGATGCTAATCTGAGTGAGACAAGTTGAGTTTAAAGGCCCATTCGCAAGACTAATAGTTTTCTGTAAGTGTTTGTAGCATGAGAGAGAGGTTAGAGAAGTAGCTATTGATCCACAGCTCACCATATATTATGTCAGACCATTTGGGCCACAGGATTGAGATAGCTCAAGGAGAGAAAGGAAAAGACAGAGAATAAGACTCTGCATAGCAGTAGAGCCTAGGGAGCAAATAAGAAAAGGTGCCTAAGAAAAATCTGAGAAAGAGTAATCAGTGAGAGGACAGCAAGAAGGGTGGAGTCACTGGAAAAAGACATTGTCAGCAGTAACATACAGAGAGAGATCGGATAAAACAGAATCATCTAACTGTGGATCTGTATGAGTAACTGGAAAAAAAGTCTTAGGTATTTGCAGAAGGTATCCATTGCTTAAAGCAAGCTGCATCCATGTCTAGGGGGCCCTGCAAATGTTTCTGGATTGACTTTAGTTACGGAAAGATCACATTTCTACAGACATACACAGGTCAACCAATCCATTCATTTTTTCACCAAAATCATTATACATCTGTGCTCAGTCGTGTCCAACTCTTTGCAACTCCATTGACTGTAGCCTGCCAGTCTTCTCTGTCTATGAAATTTTTTAGGCAAGAATACTGGAGTTGCCATTTCACAATTGGCATTTCCTACTCCAGGGGATCGTCCTGACCCAGGGATCGAAGCCACGTCTCCTGCATCTCCTGCATTGACAGACATGTTTTTACCACAGAACCACCTAAGTCATTATGACCTCTACTCTAATCTGCTTTAGTTTTAAATAAGAGTGTTGAAAATTAAACAAGCCAATTTGGTCATGTACAACTGTTAAGTTTTATAGAAGGGTCGGTGGATGGGTGGGCAGATAGTTTAATTAATGATAGATGGACCAAACTGAGGTGGATACTGCTCACAATGACAATGAAAGCAGCCCTAAGAATGAATATATTAAGAAATTTACAGTATCCTGTCCTACACCTAGCTTTAAATACTATTTTGCATGAAAGGTTCACTTGAGGTAAACACCACAGCCTTGGAGAGGTGTGATGCTTACCTCATAGAAGTCATCAAGCAAGCAAAATTTCTGCTTCCCTATTTCTGTGATCAGAAGCTTTGGAGCTCAAGCTCAGATCTCATTCCTAAGGATCGCAGCCTCAAGCCTCGCTATATGCTCTGTTGTTGTTCCTAAAGTTGAGGGCAGTGTCTATTAGATAAGTGAACCAATCCACAATGTTGAACACCAATATTTTCTCCAGTGAATCATCCATCATGGTAATTAACAAGCTAGCAATTTACCAATAAACGCCTGTTTCTAGTATTTATTATATAAAGCCCCTGATGTTGACTGAAGTATGGCTCAAAGCACTTGCAGAGGCCTCCTCTGACGTATGATCTTCTGTTGGGAGTGCTTGTGACCATCCTGAGTGGTTGGATTCCTGATGAACATGATAGATTGCCCCTTGAGTGGAGCCTAAGCTAAAGAACACATGCAAAATCTCACTGTCTTTGCAGAAGGGAATTTTAAAGTAAATGACAAACATTGTAGCAAGGAATAAGGAAACCTGATGTTTCAACTCATGAAACATCAACAGCATCTTTGTGATGAATTGAAAATATCGTTTGGTAAAAATATACTAGCCTTTCAGATTATTTTTATTCTGCCCACAGTTTTTTTGGAATCCTCTGTGTAGCCAATATTCAGATGTCATTCTTGCATAAATCTTATTGCCATAGCTCACCCAACAATGGTAAAAACTGTGTGATGTCAAATTGCCTGTAGTTGACCATCAGAGTATTTCACATCCATGGTTACACAATATGAAATGTTCCAATGCTCTGAAGTGAAGCTCGGTCGTGTCCGACTCTTTGAGACCCCATGAACTGCAGCCTGTCAGGCTCCTCTGTCCATGGGATTTTCCAGGCAAGAATACTGGAATGGGTTGCCATTTTCTTCTCCAGTGCTCTGGTGACATGCACATTACTTTAATCCATTAGTTGCCTCGGCTAACAACCTGGGTAAAGCTGTTCATGATTAAGATCAGGATCCAGATGCTAGCATAGGCATTTAATAATCTGTCTATTTTTTCCTGATTATGAAGATATTGGTATACATATTATATAAAGGTAAAACATAAAGAAAAACATCATCTTAAAAATGAATATCCCCAGTAATTCTATCTCCAGAGATAACTATTATTAACTGTTTGTCATAGTTTGGGGGCAGAATTTTTCCTATGCAAGAATAAACTATCTATTTTGTATTTGTTTGAATTCCAGTTTTCTCCAGATATATGCCCAGGAGTGGAATTGCTGGATGATATGGTAGCTCTGTTTTTGGTTTCTTAAGGAATCTTCATACTATTTGCCATAGTGCTATACCAATTTACATTCCCCCAGCAGTATAGGAGGGCTCCCTTTTATCCACACCTTTCCTAGCACTTGTTGTTTGTATATTTTTAATGAGAGCCATTCTGACTAGTGTGAAGTGATACCTCATTGTAGTTTTAATTTGAATTTCTCTAATAATTAGTGACATTCATCATCTTTTCATGTGGCTCTTGGACATCTTTATGTCTTCTTTGGAAAATGTCTGTTTAGATCTTTTCCTCATTTTTTGATTAGGTTGTTTATATATATATATAAGAGCATGAGCTCTTTGTATATATTGGAGATTAATCCCTTGTTGGTTGCTTCATTTGCAAATATTTTCACCTATTCTGTGGGTTATCATTTTGTGTTTTGTGTGTGTGTGTGTGTGTGTGTGGTTTCCTTTGCTATGCAAAACCTTAATTAGGTTTCATTTGTTTATTATTATTTTTTTTACTCTAGGCAATAGATCAAAAAGGATCTTGGTGCAATTTCTGTCAGAGTGTTCTGCCTATGTTTTCCTGTAAGATAATGCCGTTTTCAGCAACATGAGTGGATCTAGAAATTGTCATACTCAGTGAAGTAAATGAGATAGAGAAAGACAAATATCAAATGATTTCACTTATATGTGTAATCTGAAAAAAGTGGTACAGATGAATCTATTTACAAAATAGTAATAGAGTCACAGATATAGGAAACAAACTTATGGTTACCAAGGGGAAAAGTGGGGGAAGGGATAAATTGGGAGATTGGGATTCACATATACATAATGCTATATTATAAAATGAGTAACTAAAAAGAATGTGCTGGGTAGTACAGAGAACTCTACTCAGTACTCTGTAATGACCTGTATGGGAACAGAATCTAAAAGAGAGTGAATAAATGTATAACTGATTCACTTTGCTTTACAGCAGAAACTAACACAACATTGTAAATCAACTGTACTCCAATAAAAACTAATAAAAATAGAATTAAATATAGATAAATAAATTTTAAGCTATTGTAACCACTTATTTTGTTTTGCAATTTTCAAGCAATATATCCTGGACATATTTCCTCATCAATGTATAGAGATTGTTTTAAAAGCAACAACAGTGTTTTCCACATCCAATATCAAAGCAGAATCATCCTCTTCATTGCTGGATTCTTTTTTGTTTCTTTGTTTTTATTCTAAGTATAGTTGTATGATATTATATGTTATAGGCAATTGCTTCACAATTTTTAAAGGTGTACTCCATTTACATTTATTATATATTGCTTATATCACCAATATAATATAGTGTTGAACAATATATCTGATAGCTTATTTTATACCTAGTAGTTTGTACCTCTTAAATCTCTACCCCTATATCACACCTCCTCTCTCCCCACCAATAATCTCTAGTTTATTGTGTATATCTGAGAGTCAGCTTCTTTTTCTTTTTAAAATTCACATCATTGCCATTTTGAACACATTCTTTCTGGCAGGTAGAACAGCTTAAATAATGAAGAAAATAATAACAACAGTAGTAAAATAATGAAAACCTTCACAAGCATAAAAGAAGACATGTTTTTAGAAGACCAGGCTGAGCCTGAGCTGTTCCCACTTCTTAGTGGCTCCACAAAATGATAAAGACCCAGAAGAACAGTTTCTATGTGATTCTTTAAGCAAATGAAGCAGGGATGCTTGTCATACACATTTCCAAGAAGATAGAGCTTAGATTACTACCATCATGTACCCACCTTTACGGTGGTCTCCAAACCTATAAGTTTACTCTCATCCTCAGAGAACCAATGACTTGGGACCCAGAATAGTTTAGGTTGAGTCCCAGTTTTGCACACCCATTAGCTTTGTAACTCTGTAAATTCTTTAACGTCCCTAAGCTTTGTTGTGATTTGTAAAATGAGCCTAATGCCTGCCTCACAGAGGATCAAGCAAAGTACTAAAAATTAAAGACCTTGCCCAGTGCCTGACTCCTAGTTGGTTTCAAGAAATGTTACTTCCTTACTTCCCAAATCCACACTTGTTCTGAGAGAAAGATAATCATTTTTGTTATTTTAGGCAGTCTAATTCAGATTTTATAATCTTCCCAGTATACATTATTTCCATTTTTTTTAAACTGTAGAGTACTCTTATGGTTGCTGTTGATTTGTTTTCACCAAAACGAAATGCAGAGCCAAAGCTATGAGCCTTTGATCCTATATGTAAGGCAGCAAAAGAGACACAGATGTAAAGGACAGACTATTGGATAATGGGGAGAAAGTAAGGGTGGGATGGTATGAGAGAATAGCATTGAAACATGTACATTACCATATGTGAAACAGATGAGCAGTGCTGATGGATGAAGCAGGGCACTCAAAGCTGGTGCTCTGGGACCACCCAGAAGGATGGAGTGGGGAGGGAGGTGGGAGCGGGGCTCAGCATAGGAGAGGGGGTGCATGTGTGCCTGTGGCTGGTTCACGTCGATGTGTGGCAGGGGCCACCACAGTGTTGTGAAGTGACTGTCCTCCAATTTAAATAAATAAATAAATTTTTTAAAAAGCAGAGCTGCATGGTTGCAATGGGGAAAGTGGTGTGAGCTAGCTGGCTTGATGTCTTGAACACCTGAGTTCCCTCTGAAGAGCACAGCGCTTGCTCCCTAGAATACAGCTGGGAAACCTCTGCATCGGCCACCCTGCTTCTCACAAAACTACTGCAAAGGATCACCTTCATTAATGAGGCCACATAAGAGGTTAATGACACAGGCATCTTTTCCTCTCAAAGTGTTGGCATTTGCTCTTCAGTGCCTAAATGCAGAAGTTAGTATTTCTAAATATGAATATTTACACATAACGCCAATCATCTAGAGGTTTTTCTGTTTAATTTTGGGATGGAGTTGTAAGGGTAGGGAGGTGGAGGTACCAAGTTCTTTCCAATAGCTTGCCTCATGAACTATGGGAAACTTCCTCTCCATACCCAAGAACCGGGCCCTACTGTCAGGGGATGAACTATTTTGGGATTCAAAAGGAAAGAAGAAAAGAAAAAAATTGTGGGTCTCCACCTGTACCCCATCTTATGGGAAGAGGGTGAGGGGACTCCATACAAGGGAAATGGTCTTACAATGCTTGGACATTCTATTGACAGCAGTTTGGGGATTAATGCAAAGATCAGACAATTTACATTTAAAAGGGTTTCCCTTTATGATCCAAGGTGTTAAAAGGTGAGTAAAAAACCCTACAACAGAGTAGTTGAGGGCAAGAGCTCTGGCATCAGAAGCACTTGGAACTGAACTCTGATAAGATTAGTTCTGTGACCTTGAGCGTATTTCTTACCCTCCATTAGATTCAGTTCCCTGGACTGTAAAATGAGAATACTTATAGTATTTACTCACAGAGTTGTTGTGAAATTTAAAGGACAGAATGCATGAAAGCCTTTAGCCCAGAACCTGACACATAGTAAGGACTCAATAAATACAGCTATTAGCATTTATTTGGTATCCTTATGCACTCAACTTTCTTGCCATTTGACAAGGTGAAAATATATTTAAGAGTACTTAGTGTCATTGGATTAATACTACAATTTAGTTAATGCTTGCAATCCTCCAAGGTGTAGGATAATATGTAGTAAAACTATTTAATTTTATCATTTAGTAATGGATGATTACACACATTAAAACCTCAATTGAATATTATGTAGAATCATATGCTAAGGATCCACAACCAGAAACATAATCACCTGTGTATGCTGCATTTAGGTTATCTGGCTGTGGTTCTACTCAGTAGTGGAGATGGTGAAATCCACTTTCTGGAGCTACAAAAAAACAAAAAACACCACGACCATATTTAACTTAGAGCAACCTGAGACCTTGTCTTCTGCTGCAGTGTAATTTTACTATAGCCTTTGTAATGCCATTTTTATTCCAGTGTGCGTGTTCAGTCGCTAAGTCATGTCCAACTCCGCGAACCCATGCACTATAGCATGCCAGGCTTCCCTGTCCTTCACTGTCTCTGGAGTTTGCTCAAACTCATGTCCACTGAGTCAGTGATGCCATGCAGCTGTCTCATCCTCTGTCATGCCCTTCTCTTCCTGTCTTCAATCTTTCCCAGCATCAAGGGCTTTTCCAGTGAGTCAGCTCTTTGAATCAGGTAATTGTAGCTTCAGCTTTAGCATCAGTCCTTCCAATGAATATTCAGATACTTTGTTCAATATCTCACTGTATTCCTAGGATTCTGCATAGTGAGAAAGGATCTAGCTCTATTTAATGCAGCCAAATTACTGAGAACCTACTGAATTTAAAGCACAGTTAGATATCATTAATGTCTTAATATAAAATATATATCAGATATCTAGTAATCTTTAAGGAATATTTATTTACATCCTATAAGTTAGTTAGACAAGAACCAAAATTTCTATTTTATGTTACTTTTGTTTTAAGCATGCACCAACTAATGTGAGATACTGGTCTGAGTTAAAAATATTCACCAAGCCACCCACCCACCCACATACCTAGTAATACCTATTGCACTGAAGAGTCAGTATCTGTACTTTGTTAATTTTCACTTGTTCTGTATGCTTAATGCCTAGATTTAGAAAGAGGTTTGGTTAACAGAAAATTCTCTACATAATAAACATGAAGTTTATGACTAAATCTCACTCTTTTAAGTGTCTGTAATCCTAGTTTTTATTTCTAGCCCTTTAGTTTCGTAATCAGCACTCTTTTCATTAAACACCTCTATTTTCTCTCCATTTAATGTAACTGCATACGTTTCTCTATTCAATTTTACTTTTAATTAGTCTGCGTCTTATGTCTTCTGTTTACATTTTTATGATATAACAGATGTATGGTTATTCCTTGACTTACAGTCCATTAAGCTGAAAGAAAACAAAACAAAAACCCACCAACCCACAAACAAGCAGGAAAATATCTTCCGAAGTTTCCTCACTTTAATACCTTACCTTTATTTCAACTGAGGTAATGCTGAGAGTACGTTCTACATCCCTTCCTGTAAAACTGTTTTTAAAAGTTGACCATTTAAATAAATTACTTTTTCTCTTCTTCTGGCATCAAGACTCTAAGGCACAAGTCTGTGCCTGACACCTGAAAGGAAATTCACCATGCTTTTGCATGTGCAGCCACCTGGAACCATCAAACATTTTTGACGCATCTAAGAGGTTATATATTATATATATATATAAAATATACATATATTCACGAGGCTATTTATTATATATAATATATAAATATTATATATAAATATAATAAATTGCAATACAGTACAGAAATCTACTCTATTAATATATATTGCATGATATATGTATTGATATACATATTAACATATATACATTACATAATATATATTAATACCATAGACCTATAATACACTTATATATGTTAATATAATCTAGTATAATTTATTATTATAATATAATGTATATATCGAGAGTGAAAGTCGCTCAGTTGTGTCTAACTTTTGCAACCTCATGGACTATAGCCCACTAGGCTTCTCTGTCCATGGAATTCTCCGGGGAAGAATATTGGAGTGGGTTTTCATTCCCTTCTTCAGGGGATCTTCCCAACCCAGGGATCGAACTGGGGTCTTCTGCTTTGCAGGCAGATTCCTTACCAGCTGAGCTACCAGGGTAGCCCAGTATTATTATATATTGCATCATATATATTAATACAGTAGACTTCTTGAATGTGTCAAAAATGTTTGATGATTTTAGGAAGCTGGGGATGGAGAATACATGCGCACACACACAGGTAGAGAGAGAGGGGAGCTTCAGCTGGCCACAGCCTTTCCCGTCCTTGTGATGTCACCCATGTTTCTGGGCACTGCTGTCACACCCTCTAGGGGTTTCTATTGTGTGTTTGCTGCATCTTTGGGGCCCTTACTCCTGGGCGGTGTCTGCCATGTACCATGTACGTGTCTCTCATCAGAAGTGGAAGGTATAGGGAATGCTTCCATAGTCTTCTAAGGTTACACAGTTTCCATATGAGAGTATCTCAATATCAGTACCTTAAGGTTTTGTTGTCAGTCACATCTCTTTCTGTTTTGTTTGTTTGTTTTAAGCCTACCAGGTCCATATAACTGTGAATCAGGGTCACAAGTTCTGAAAACTAAGTATAGAACTGCTTCTCTTTCAAGGACAGAGGCTTTCTTACTGTGATCAGGTGGGCTGTCTGAAGTTCTTTTTACCTCGGAACGCGTTCCCTCTGAGGAATCTCTCTCCAGTTCATTTTGCAGAGAGACTGCTCTCATACACGCCTCCATCATGCTATTAGAAATGGCCAACACAACTGAATTCCACCATCTTTGATCTAAGTTGAGATGCCTACAAGAAGTTGGGGGAAAAATTATCTAAGGTTATTATAGCCTAGCTGGAGAAGGAAGTGGTAACCCACTCCAGTACTCTTGCCTGGCAAATCCCATGGACGGAGGAGCCTGGTGGGCTGCAGTCCATGGGGTCGCTAGGGAGTTGGACACGACTGAGTGACTTCACTTTCATTTTTCACTTTCATGCATTGGAGAAGGAAATGGCAACCCACTGCAGTGTTCTTGCCTGGAGAATTCCAGGGACGGGGGAGCCTGGTGGGCTGCCATCTCTGGAGTCGCACAGAATCGGACACGACTGAAGCGACTTAGCAGCAGCAGCAGCATTACAGCCTAGCAGAAAAAAAAAAAAAAAAGAACCTAAGACAATGAAAATGTTAGTTGCTCAGTCATGTCTGACTCTTTGAGACCCTATTGACTGTAGTCTGTCAGGCTCCTCTGTCTATGGAATTCTCCAGGAAAGAATACTGGAGTGGGTAGTCAGTCCCTTCTCTAGGGGAACACAATATAGGTAAATGCTATAAGAGAGTTGGAGAGGTATGTATTTTCTCTACTGATTTTCCAAGATGGCAGAGAGTATGGCCATCTTGAAAAATCAAATGTTTGTCATTAAGAAGCTGACAGGCAAATTGGACTATAAAAGATGGACATGATTTCAGTTCAGTTCAGTTCAGTCACTCAGTTGTGTCTGACACTTTGTGATCCCATGGACTGCAACATGCCAGGCCTCCCTGTCCATTACCAACTCCTGGAGTTTACTCAAACTCATGTCCTTTGAGTCGCTGATGCCATCCAACCATCTTATCCACTGTTGTCCCCTTAAATATATGTAAATATGAAGAGATTAACCTTCTTGTTAAGGAGACTAACATTAGGAAAGGAAAGAAGTCAAAGAAGGTTGATTACTGGGGAGGGGAGATGGGCGGATGTACATCCTGGAAGGCTTTTAATGTCTGGCTAGGGAGCTTAAACTGGATTCTGAAGCATTTTTAAAAACTTTTATTCCTTTTATTAAAAGTAAAATAAAAATAAATACCCCCTTATTAATACAACTTAATATCTTGATCATCTTAACTGAAGTTGAGTCTCTTGATAAAGGATTTCGGACTAGGCATGACAGCATTTCTAGATCCAAGCCTTCCCCCTTTCCCTCTCCCCCAACCCTTTCTCAAGAGGGTTTAGGGAGAAAAAGGCCCCCTGTTGCCTCAAATCTCCAGAACAAACACAGTTACAGTAACGCTGGTGGCTTTGCTATGCAGATGTAACTTCAAGACAAGTCCCCTGATCTACATCAGTTTTCCCACAAAGATCCCCAAGTGAAAATCTAAGTTAAAATTGTGAGCTTGCTATACAAGCATTGTTTCAGGACAAATTACTCAAACACCCTCTCCTACCGCTTTCATCCCTCCAACTTAACTAGTAGCTCTAAACCCTATAGGGAAAATACGGAGCTCCCATAGACTCTTAATGACTTTAAAAATATAATTATACTGTGTTTCATCAAATCTAAGGGACATTAATTGTAAGACGCTCTATTATTTTATGATTATGAAGAAAAATTAAAACAGTGCCTATAATTATGAGTGATTATATCTTCTCTCCCCATTTATGGCTCTTCTTCCTTACTGACTATTCACTTTTAGAGTCTCATCACCTTTAGGGAAGACTTGGATTTAGATGGCGCATCCAAGCATTTGGTTTGCCATGTACACTTCTCCATTATTATAGGAGGAGCTGCAGATTTTTGGCTATTTGCTCCAAGGCTCCAATCTGTTTTCTCTTGCCATTGGAGCTAGTATGGTGATCTCAGGTCAGCTCACAGGTTGGACAGGAATTTCTTACAATGCTTCTCCTAGATGGGGGCTTACAATTCTGCTCAGCCTCATGAGGTCACTATAGAAAGATGACTGCCAATCCACTGACTGTTAGAAAAATTCAGGTTAAGTGTAAATCTCTTCTTTGTAAGCTGCTCATTCCTGCTAGGCTAATTTCCTGGCCTCCAGGTCCTTTCTTCCATCTGTACCTCTTCCCTTAAATTGTCAAAAATTTCATGGAATAAGGGAGAAATGGATCAGCCAGATCAGCCACTGTGATACCTGAATTTGATTCTCCTTGTTGTAGACATCTTATCAACAAGGTGTAATGGTATCGGTCAGCTAAAAGCATTCGGATTGATGATCAAAATGTGTGCAGGACAAATCATTTTGCTCGACTGCTTTTCATAGGCTTTTAATTTCTGGAGTTTAATCATACAGGTTTAATCATCCCTAGTTGTATGGCTTTATATGGAAGTTTGCTTTTTTCCCAAATTGCCTTATAATAAAACCAATGCTTTTGGGAAGGCTTAGTCCTCAGATTCCTGGAAGGTTTTTCCCTCCCCACCATTTCTACCTAGTGTGCCTCTGACACACCATGATCATGGAGAGAAAACCAGTGGCAATTTACATTGCCTGAATCAAAACATTAGGGACATTTGCTACTTGGGCAATAATATGGTGAGATAGGAAGCAGGAGAAAAGCATGGTTGACAAAAGCCAAGCTAGAAAATCAGCCACAGGTACCCCTGATCATCTAGCCATCTTGATCTAGCCTTTGTATTTTTCAGTTAATTTCACCTCTGCCTTCCAGTGTCCCCGGTTCTATTCATGCACATATGTGTGCTAAGTTGCTTCAGCCATGCCTGAGTCTTTGTGATGCTATGGACTGTAGCCCCTCCAGGCTCCTCTGGCTATGGGATTCTACAGGTGGGTTTCCATGTCCTCCTCCAGGGGACCCTCCTGACTTAGGAATCGAACCAACCAATATCTCTTATGTCTCTTGCATTGGCAGGCGGGTTCTTAAACACTAGCGCCACATAATTCTATTCACATGCAAAGCAAATCTCACCTTGACAATAAATCAGACTCACAGAGATCTTTCTGCTTTCAAATTTATCTTTACTATTTATCGGTTTTTCTGGCTCAGAAGTTAAAGCATCTGCCTCCAATGTGGGGAGACCTGGGTTCGATCCCTGGGTTGGGAAGATCCCCTGGAGAAGAAAATGGCAATCCACTCCAGTATACTTGCCTGGAGAATCCCATGGACGGAGAAGCCTAGTAGGTTACAGTCCATGGGGTTGCAAAGAGTCGGACACGACTGAGCGACTTCACCTCATTCATCAGTCACTTACATTGCCCTATTCCAAACATAATTTCCTTGTTTATTATTTAGATATTAAATTTGTTGTCCATGTTATCCTATTTGCAAATTTTATTTCTAAATGACAAAATGAAGTTGTGACTCAGAATTTACTCCTAAAGCCTCAGATCTTAAAAATTAGGATGAAGCAACATAAACCCCTCTGGAGAGCAGGAAATAGCATATGCTATTTCATGACTCCCCTGAAATAGCATAGCTAGTCAGTGGCAGAGACAAAACTAGAGCTCAAGTCTTCCAAAATCCAGTCCTGAGTTCTTTCTACTGCTTGATTCTGTTGTCACAAGTGAATTACTTGGCTGTAGCATAAATCCTAAGAAGCTAGCTTTGTTAAAGGTGTGCAAGAAAAGCTCAAGGGACAGTGTATGCCATCCTTTTATCATACAACGTTCCCTATTGGGCAGCGATGACTTTATGCCTGGATCTCTAGGGCCATCACCTCAAATTTCATCAAATGACCTTCTCTAAATATGTGTTCAGTTGTGTCTGACTCTTTGCAGCCCCATGGACTGCCAAGCCCCTACGTTCATGGAATTCTCTAGGCCAGAATAGTGGAGCTAGTTGACATTCCCTTCTCCAGGGGATCTTTGTGACCCAGGGATCAAACTAAGGTCTCCTGCATTGCGGGTAGACTCTTTACCATCTGAACCACTAGGGAAGCCCCCTTAGAGATGGTGAAATGTGAAAGAGAATAAGATTTTGTTTCTTGGTGATTTCATTTAGACTGATTCTTACTGACACTTTGGGGGTAAAATTTGCCTGGCTTGGACTCAGAAAAACCTGGTTGTTTATCATACTCATGTGGCTGTTCCTAATCTGTCTTTATCCAAATCCCAGGTTTCAAATGCCCAAATTGGCCATCTTATTATCTGTCCATGGAGTCTGTAAATTCTGTTGTCCTTCCAAAGCACTGGAAAGATCAGACAAGTAGGCTTGAAGTTGGTGCTTCTCAATATGTAACTGGAAGGTTTTTTTTTTTTTTGTGAATGGTCTTTTTTTTTAATTGACATATAGCTTACTTACAATATTATATTGATTTCAAATGTATGACATAGTAACCTGATATTTTAATAAATGCACTCAGTACAAAGTTATTATAAAATATCAACTGTATTCCCTGTGCTGTACATTACATCCTTATAACTTATTTATTTTATACCTAGTAGTTAGTACTTCCTTACTTCTGGATTTTTGTCCATCTCTTTATGGGGAGGGACAATTAGTCAAGACATGGGATAGAATAAAAGATCAGAAAGTCGAGAGAGAAAAGGGAAGGAAGGACAGCAATTGGCAAGATGACTTGCCACCGATTTTCTACATTTGCACTTTTCTCATGCACAGATTCCTTGAGGAGTCATGTTCCAGAATCCTCAGAGTAAACTAGCAACTATTCAGGTTGTCCGTTGGAAACAGAAAGTGACCAGTATTGGGGATACGTCCTGAGAGCAGTTCTGCTTTTCACAGAATGAGCTGAGCCCACATCAAGTTTGTAGAATTTGACCCCACTGCAAGGGTTTAGGGCTTTGGGTCAATACCCATTCCTGTCCACTTAGATGTGGTCTTAGAAAGAGAGATCTTTCCAGCTTTCCCAGTGTTGTGATTTTTCAGACACATGGATGTCATAGATTTTACAGAGGGGCAATTGGCGTTACTGGATGAGAGAGTTGATGCAGAAGAACTAAGTGAAATGAAAGTCATTAATCTACTATTGGTCTCTAGTCTACTGTAGGCTGCCAGTGCTCTGAGATGGCCCTTGGTTATACTACCCTTCAAGCCAGAGCACTGGCATCACCTTCTCACATCCCTAATCCCCTTGCTATAAAACTTGTCTTCTCTTGTGTTCTTGAATCCCTGGAGCTCTGCCTACATCATGAGGACTGCAGAAGACAGGATGGTCTCTACTCTTTGCTGCCACAGAGAACCCCAACCACCATCTCATCATTCTTTAATTTAGACCCATCACATTGCCTTCATTTGCACCCACCCTTTTTCTCTTCACTGATATAAAATGGAGAACATTTCCCTATGGAGCAAGACTCTCTCCACTTTAGTCTGAGAATCTGGGGTGATAATTGCATACTCATGGTGTCTGTCTCTTCACTGAGTCCTGACCTCACCCATGTCAGTCCACCACATCCACGTTTACAAATGCTACCAGCAATCTACCTGTTGGTTGCTAAACTGTTAGATGTTCATCAATGAGTTCATCACATCCTCGATCATAAAGTTTCTTGTTTATTTTCCATACCTTTCTGGCTGTGGTGATTTAGATTATCCACACTAAATCTAACCCTTCTTTTTAAGTGAGAGCTATTAAAAAGAAGGGTCATTCTTACCTTCTACCTCATCATCTATCCTCATGCAGAGTGAACAGCCTAAACTAATCCAGCCATCCCCTGCATTGGAATCCCATAACTTTCACCATCCTGATCATTACCATCTGGACCCTATTCTAGTATGTCATTA
This sequence comes from Nanger dama, assembly GCA_917880005.1. NCBI lineage: Eukaryota > Metazoa > Chordata > Mammalia > Artiodactyla > Bovidae > Nanger > Nanger dama. The sequence continues at coordinate 55,929,006 of CAKJTW010000006.1, read as the reverse complement.
TCTTTCTTAAAGAGAGACATACAATACAATAAATGTTGGCCTCCATGAGTGACCTGACAGGGGAGGGCTTCACTTCTCCTTTGGAAAATATGTCACTGTTACCAGACAACAGCATTGAGTGAGTCCACTCCCAGAGTTCCACCTTAGATGTGATTTATGATTGGAAAAGAAATTTTGAACGTTTTCCTAAGTGATGGAAAAGGTGGACATAGTTGTCATTTTCTCAACTTTGTTCCTTTTAATCAAAGCTGCACACAAGTCACAGTTTATGGGGAGAAATCTCATTTGTATCTCTGAGCACTGCTTTGGGATTCAGAACTTAGGTTCTTAAGATTTATGCCCGCCTGATGCTGTGAAATCAGTTGTTTCTGGCTGCAAATCATGAAATCAGTACTGAGTTGGCCATAAAAAAATGAAGGTTTTATGGTAAGTGGTTTAAGAAAAATGCAGAATATGAGTCTTTTGCGATATATATGTTTTATAGCAGCAATTTCCTATTTTTAATTTTTTTGAAAAAAAATTTCTCCATTGCTATGGAAGGAAAACATCTTGAAGTAACTTCAGTGAAAATAGCTATGTATATAGAATAACATATAATGGCTCTGTCAAACTTACTCTCTCACTAACTGAGGCATAAATCTAGGTGGATGATTTTTTTTCCCTGCAGAATTAGATTTTATTAAAATAGTTACTTTGTTTCCCATCCAGCCATGAGTCAAAGCAACAGGATCCTACATAAATGAAATTTGTTGATCCTAGTGCCTTCTAGAATGGAATCAATTTCAATTTCCATTGGATGTACTATTAGTGTTGATCTGATGGTGGATTCCTGTTGTTTTTAAGTAATGGCTATAACACCAAACAAAAATACTGATTAGATTCTAAGAATCATTCTTGATCTCAATTCAGAAAGTGTGTCACTAACCTTTTCCTGTATAACAACTTTTTTCTGTATAGTGGTTTTTAATTGCTCATTCCCAAGTTAAGTCCTTCAAAAGCTGAATACTTTTTTTCTGTGATATCGTTATCAGTTGAGGATTGAGCTATTCCATCCACGGCTTTCGGTGGCTTCAGCTAGTGGTGATACATGCTTCACGGACCATGCCTAGACTTCAGGTTAAAGCCAAACAGCTCATTTTTGTTCTTTCTTGATGGGTGTGTAGTTTTACTCTAGGTCCAATTAGACAAACAAAGAACTGTGATTTCATGACAAAGAGATACGGACATGATTAGAATAGAACTCTTTCACCCCATACTCTATGGTGTGTGGATCCTGGGAAAATTTAACGGAGATCCAAAGTCACAAAGCAGCCCTGAAGCCGGGGGTGCTGGTTGATCAGATGTATTCATTAGTGACAGGCACCATGTTGGCATAAGTGTCTCACAGTATTGCTGGCAATTTACAGGACCTCTGCTGGTAATTCTGTATAAGCAAGTCCACCTCAATAGGGGTGCTTTTGACGTGCGCTTTGATTAAAATGCTCCTCCTGGAATGATGCAGTGCACCCCTTGCTTAGCCACTTGCAGCAGTCACGCTTCCTCTGTATTATTTTTCCTCATATCTCTCTCTTTACCCTAATTTCTCTCTTGAGCTTGAATTTGGGAGCTGTGTGAACAGGAAAGTTTTGATGAGTGATCCTGAGTGAAGCAGTTCCCCAAAGATACTTCATGACACTGGGAATCAAAATGACCAGACACTCAGATGAGTGATTAAAATATTTGATATAAGCATGTCTCCTTTCTATCCCACCTCATACCTCTCCTCTGGATACTGCATTTTTAAAATCATCTGCAAGTTGAAGTACCTTTGTTCTCCTGCTGCTGCTGCTGCTGCTGCTGCTAAGTCACTTCAGTTGTGTCCAACTCTGTACGACCCCATAGATGACAGCCCACCAGGCTCCACTGTCCCTGGGATTCTCCAGGCAAGAACACTGGAGTGGGTTGGCATTCTCCAATGTGTGAAAGTGAAAAGTGAAAGTAAAGTTGCTCAGTCGTTTCCGACTCTTAGCGACCCCATGGACTGCAGCCTACCAGGCTCCTGCGCCCATGGGATTTTCCAGGCAAGACTTCTGCAGTGGGGTGCCATTGCCTTCTCCATTTGTTCTCCTGCTCTCCTCCAAGCACCACTCTACTTCACCTTTGTGTGTGTGTTAGTCCCTCAGTTGTGTCTGACTCTTTGCAACCTCATGGACTATAACTTGCCAGGTTTCTCTGTCCATGGAATTCTCCAGGCAAGAAGACTGAAGTGGATTGCCATTCCCTTCACCTTTATTTTATTTTAAAAATCAACCCAGGAGATTCCTGCTTATAGAAGTGTATGTGTATTAACATTATCACAGATGCTAAACTTCGATTAAGAACAGGTTTAGGAGATTACTTATTCATTCACAGGGCACAGTGGCACAGACATTGTCAAATGTCACCCCTTTTTAGGGTAACACAGAGTATTTGAAAACAGGGGTCACCCATCCCATGCGTCTTAAGGATCTCTTTGTATTTCTTATTGCCTAGTCAGTAGAAGTTAGTTTAATTTCACAATCAGTGGTGAATTATCATAGGGCTATGTCTTTAAGGAGGGACATTTTAGGCATTATTTATCAAAATGATAATACTACTGTTTTGAATGCTGACCAGGTCAGAGACTGAATGATGAATTTTTAATATATTGTCTGACATTTTTCCCCATTCAGTATTATTAGGGGGATACGATCATCTTGTTATAAATGAAACACTAGATGCTTCTCTAAGTTTGGTCTGACTCCTGAGTTTTTGAGCTTTTGTCTGATGGTGTGATGCCCCTCTACAATGACATTCCCAGGCATTGACTCATACATTCGGATATTAATAATTACCCTTTGTGGTAGAAACACAGACAGAAGCTGATGCTTGACTTTGCTGATGGCTCTTTTGTCCATGGATGTGAACCCAAGTTTTGCCTTTGGTGCTGATTATCCACGGATGTTGCCTGGGTGCTCATCACAGGCACAGGGCAGCCTTACTCACTCTCAGCTCTTCCACCGTGGTTCTGCTTCACTGGACTGCAGATGTGGACAGGGTTGATTGATGAAGAAACAGAGAGAAGATGACATTTGTGACTTGTCTGAGAGACCCAGGAAAAACTTAAATGTTTGGCAGTTTACCAATGTATAAAGACAAAATCCCAAAGTTACTGCATGTGTTCCAAGACTCTTATGGAAGAAGAATTACATACTTTAGTAAATTATTAAGTCCTTGTGTGTCCTGGACACTGGAAATCTTGAAAAGTTTGAGGGAAAGCAAGTTGCCTGGGAATAATTTTTTTCCCAAAATATGCTCTTTGATATATATTTGTTGCCTCAGAGCATCATGTGTTTGCATGACAAGCAGGTTGAGCTGTTTTCCTATCAAGACTGAAGGCCAATCTTTCCATGAATGAACATAGTCAGGACCAGTCTTCAGTAAGATAGTGTCATTTGTAAGGTTGGCCATCATGTCCCTCAGATCTTGCTCCAATGGGTCTGGACACCTCCCTTCATCCTTTTAATTTGCCTTCGAGGTGTTGCCTCATGGATGATGTCACAAAAGCAGATTCCCAAGCCTGTTGGGGAGGACTCATTACAGGGACTCCAAGGTCACTGACAGAGCCATTGTTCACTGTGTGTCAGTGACCTTTAGGAGAAAGGAACATATAAATGAAAAAAAAAAAGGGGGTGGATATAGTTGCTCAAAGCCAGAGCAATATTGAAGACAAGGGGTAGACTGTTTAGATTATGTCACTATTTAGGTTTTTGTACTGCTCCATCACTTGTGATTGGGCTAGCCCTGCGTATCTTTGTGACTGCATGGACTATATAGCCCACGAGGCTCCTCTGTCCACTCTTGCCTTCTCCAGGCAATAATACTGGAGTGGGCAGCCATTCCTTTCTCCACGGGATCTTCCCAACCCGGGGATCGAATGTGGGTCTCCTGCATTGCAGGCAGCTTCTTTATCACCTAAGCCACCTGGGAAGCCTGTATGGTACTTTATTTTCCTCCTATTCTTTCTCACTGTTGTTGTTTTTAAGTTGCTTAGTCATGTCCAGTTCTTTGCAACTCCATGGACTATAGCCCACCCACTAGGCTCTTCTGTCTATGGAATTTTCCAGGCAAGAATCCTGGAGTAGGCTTTCATTTTCTTCTCCAGGGGATTTTCCCAACCCAAGGATTGAACCTATATCTCCTGAATTTTCAAGCAGATTCTTGAAATTTCACTCACCAGGAAGCTCCATTCTTTCTCATTATGTAACAGCACATCTAAACTCCTGAATTTCATGTCAGTCATTTGTGTCTGTATGCTCATGTTTTAAGTGCAAATGTTCAGCCCTCTTTTCTGAGAGTAGGTAGACATTACTTACTTCATGCTAAAGGAATTCCAGGTATAATTGATGGGGAAGAATTATTTTTAAAAAATAGCTTCCTATTTTCTTAAACAAATGGATTTTGCTGTGTAAGCTATAAGAGGAATCAGATGGTGAGGATGTATGGTGGGTGCTGGGGACGTTTTTACATCCATTCTCATATCCTTGTGCCCCTCGATCGGTGTAGGAACCCAGTTATAAGCCTGTCAGCTTGTGGCATTCATCAGTTTCTGAGCACAAGAATAATTCATGAATGAGTTCTAATTTGAAAAAGCACACGTAGAAGGGAAGGTTTTGGGGGACTTCAGGTAAATTTTACTCTCTATTAGGAGCATGTCTCAGGAAAAGACATCTTCTCTTTTTCTAGATGTTGTGCTGTGTGGTTACCAGACGTAAAACCACTGCACCAGTTGTTTTGTTATGAGACTGAAGAGAAAGCTCACACATGGAGACAGCAGAGAATTTCAGGGAGCCAGAATTGGAGCCCCTAGTTAGAGTTTATTTCTAAAGCCTGCCTTGCCTCTGTATGTCCAATTCTGTGAGCCAATTAAAAAAAAAAAATCTTATAGTAATACATCAGGTCAGGTTGAATTGGACTTTTTCTTACCGTTAGCCAAATTCCTCTCACCTAACACAGTGTGGAAGTAGGCGTGGAACCAGCATGGTTCTTGTGTTTGGATGTACTTTGAGCATCCAGCTGATTCATGGTCATTCAAGAGTATGACCTGTGTGACCCTGTGTGGTGGGGCAGCATCTGCACATATGTACCCCAAAGCATCCTCCCACTGACCCAGCCCATTCCTCCTTCTTAGCAAGTCCATCCTGCCCAGTCTCGCATGCTCTGCTTATGATATATGAAACCCCTTCGTCTTCTCTGCTCTCCTCTCTCACGTGCCTGCATGCATGCTCAGTCGCTTCAGGCATATTCAACTTTTGTGATCCTATGGACCATGGTGACCTGCCACACTCCTCTGACCTTGGGATTCTCCAGGAAAGAATACTGGCGTGGCTTGCCGTACCCTCCTCTAGGAGATCTTCCCAACCCAGGAACTGAACCCATGTCTCCTGCAGTGCAGGCAGATTCTTTACCCACTGAACCACTAGGGAAGCAACCTGCGTCTTTTATGCTGCTGCTGCTGCTGCTAAGTCGCTTCAGTCGTGTCCGACTCTATGCGACCCCATAGACGGCAGCCCACCAGGCTCTCCCATCCCTGGGATTCTCCAGTCAAGAACACTGGAGTGGGTTGCCATTTCCTTCTCCAATGCATGAAAGTGAAAAGTGAAAGTGAAGTCTCTCATTCGTGTCCGACTCTTCGCAGCCCCATGGACTGCAGCCCACCAGACTCCTCCGTCCATGGGATTTTCTAGGCAAGAGTACTGGAGTGGGGTGCCATTGCCTTCTCCGGCGCCTCTCATACCCAATCCTAACTGGGCTACAGAGGTGAGTGGCTGACTCAGAAGTAAGTTGGGCTGAGCAATCAGATTTTTCTTTCTTGTGAACCTAATAAAAATTGTTGTTTCAGAGTATTTTAACTAGAAGCCTGGATGGATGGCAAATGTGGAGTGGCTATTTTTGTGTCATGTGTTTAACAAAGTAAAGAAAGCTGGCTGATGGAAGCCAAGTAGGAAGGAAACAGACCTGAAGAGAAGTATCCCAGGGAGATAGGCCTTTCGCTGCCTGTTTCAGGTGTCACATGACCCCTGGCCCCAGCTTCGTGCCCTTGAACTCATATCTTCCTTTTCCCTTAGGAAGGTGTCTTTCCTGTGATTAAAGGTTGTTTTCACCTCAGTTTATAGATGATACAACCAAAGAAGAGAAAGATTAACTAAAAACTGATTTGTAGCAAAATGGAAATCAACCTGAATTTCCTAACTTTATAACTTTTACTTTTCACATTTCACTTGGTGGCTAGGTGTCCAAGGAAAACAGATTCATCTACTTTACTCCTAAAATATTCTGTGACCATTGCCCATCCTATATTAGGGAAAAGAGAATTATTGTTCCCCTGCTTTGTAACAAAAAGCAGCGGAACAATAATCGAATGGGTTACACACTGCCAGCCTGGAAACTCAGTAGTAAACTTGGTATCACTAAAAGTTTGTTTACTTAAATACTGATACACAAGGGTAGCTTCTTTAAATTCCTGAGGACTAGCCAGCCTTGCAAGTGTTACAACAATTATTAATTGTCTCTAGATAAATGCATGCCACTCTGCACACAGGGCCACTCCTCTGTAGAGTTGCCCATGTGAGAAGCAGCCCACTCTAGAGTGGCAGCTGCCCCTGGGAATGTCTGCTTTGTGAATTTCCATCTGAGACTCACGAGAAACCAGCACTTATTTTGTCTGTCATGGCATTGAAATATTTCTGGCCTGTCTCTTCTAGACAAGGAACGTCTAGATCTCCTGTCTTCATAACTCCACTTCATTTTTGCAATGACCACCCCCTGTAAGTCCCCCAAATTAATTTTACCATATGACACATAGCCTCCAAATTTAATGAAAATCCACTCGGCCATCATCCATGATATGACAGACAGACTGAAACTTAATTATATTGACATGATTGGAGCTAATGCTATCATATTTTGCTAGGAAAGCCTTCTCATTAGGAGGGATTACAATTAGCAGTCAGATTTGGAAAAAGTAGCCATGGCAAGATATCTGTGCAGCCAAATGACATCCATGCCTTCAGAACACCCATCTGGCTGAGGATTGAATGTGGTCCGCATTCATCCAGGTAATCACAATTAGACTTTGGTTTATGACCTTGAGGAAGTATTTGATTGCATTTTAGGACAAGAAGAGACTTCTATGTTAATATTTAGTATTATTCTTGTAGGAGGCTACGTCAAGTCCTTTTGGCCTTTGAAGCTGCTCTAGAAGTGATAATGTAACATTTGTTTCATGGTAGTGGTGGTGTTTAGTCCCTGTGTCATATCTGACTCTTTTGTGGCCCCATAGCTGCCAGGCTCCTCTGTCCATGGGATTTCCCAGGCAAGATTACTAGAGTGAGTTGTCATTTCCTTCTCCAGGGAATCTTCCTGACCTAGGGACTGAATCCCAGTCTCCTACATTACAGATGGGTTTTTAAATCACTGAACCACTTGGGAAGCCCTTGTTTCATGGTACCACCACCTTAAGTAAGTGGATTTTTATGACCTTGCTCCATCTCCATGCCTAAAAATATGAAAAGTCTGACTATGCTTTAAATAAATATTACATGTAAAAGAAGCATAAATAGCAAAAGGCATTAGTTTTCTGCATCATTTTTCTTCTTCTTACCTCCAACCTTTCTCTTTGTGCTTACAGAAGAAATACTTCAGTCAACATATCACGAATCTATCTTATGCTTTTGTAATATTCTGGGGAGGTTCTTTCTTTTGCTAATGACCTGTCAAAGCCAAAATTAGGGATCATGTCATTTTGATACTTGTGTTGGCCTAACCGATTGGGTCCTGTGGAAGAGATGACTGCTGCTGATGGCTCAGGCCAGACTGTGAGGAAGGAATGGTAGGAGATGTAGTGAGGACTACAGCCATGGCTAGAGGAGCAGGGCTGTGGGTCTGGTCCACAGTGGAAAGAATGGGGATAAGAGAAGAGGACATAGTAATGGAGAGTATTATGAAAATAGAGAAAATGGATACTAAAATATTTCTTCTAATCCAGGAGTTTGATTTCTTTTTTTTTTCTGCAAAGGGCCAGATAGTGAATAGTGTTAGCTTTGTGGGCCACACAGTTTTTGTCACAGCTGCTCCACTCTTCTATAAAACAACCATGAACAAAAGTACATGGATGGGTGCGTTTCTGTTCCAGTAAAAATGTACTTTAAAAAATGGTAACTTATTTGGCCTGAGGTCCCTTTAATGATTTGTTTATCACTGTTGTTAAAAGTAAGCATTAAATTAGTCGGTATGTGGTATATCTGGTTCCAAGCTCTACACTTAGATTTATGAAAATTCAGAACACACTTGAGATTCTAAAGATTATTAACTCTCTTGTAAGTTTAGCAATATTTTTCAAAGCTCATTTGTGCTATTATTTTAATATTATTGTGTCCAAATCTATACCTATGAAAGCAGATTTGTTTGGTACATAGAGTTAAGCTCAGCACACTTTTCTCCTATGAAAAAGGGATTTTAATAATAGCCCTGTGACCCTAAACCATGAAAAACACAATGCAGTTCTGTGTCAGCAGAGAGCCCGACACTAACCATTTTAGGAGATTTTTCAAAGTGTTAGTTTTAGGGCTCTTATCTGCTCTTGAGGAACTGTTGATCACCGGCAACAGTGGAAGCCAGCCAAGGTCAAGTGTGAAGCTGTGTGGTCAACGAGTGGAGCAGACACTACAGCAGGTGGCTACCGGCTAATTGGCGAGTCCTTTTGCCATAAGGAGAGACTCACTCAGGTGAACTCAGTTTAACGAAGGTTTATTGTTAAGACTGAGATCACTGCCATTTGCCTGAACCCCTGAGACAGAACACAGAAGGACCCCTGACTGCCTCAGGGGAGACCTAGAACCACAACCCCTGTAGAATCAAGGCTCCTGCGTGGCAGGGCTGTCACCAGCCCTCCTGTCTTAGAGTTGCAACAATGGTGCAGATCAGCTTCTTCCCATGTCTCTGCTTCTACTCTCATTGCTAACTAACAAATTATCTTTCTGTATCTTGCTTTCAAATCCCAAAGCAGTTGATTTTAGTGGTCAAAGTAGTGACGTGTCACAGTGCAGGAGGTGGGCAGCCTCTTCTGGCAATCATACTGCTATTCATCCTTTATTTGCGTCTAGTGTCTTTTTTACTCCTAACTGCTTTCTAGTCCTCTCTGTCCTCCCGGCAAATGAAAAGTCAGTCAGTTGGCCACACTTGATTGCAAGAGATACTGGGAAATGTAACCTACCTATGTGTTCAGGAGGAAAGGGAAATGGCTTAGTCTCTAAAGAAACAGGAGACAAGGTTCCAGATTATTGCCTCTCTTTTTGCAAGTGCCCTGAACCTGCTTGCATTTGTCTGTCAAAGAGCTTAAGCTTGTCAAATCCCTAGGAAAAACAAAATCATTTTCTTGGGCTCATTCCTAAAAAAGAAAAAATTGTTGCTCATCAGAGATAGAGAATCCAAGATGATAAAAATCTCCTCACTATTAAATGTGAGCTGGCGCCTATTTGTATATTCTGAAAATTTTATTGCTACACAGAGAGAAGGCATTTTTTCCCTACACTTCTGTTTTGAGAGGAACAGCAAGAGTATATAGAAAAAAAATGCACAGTGTGGTGTCCTCCCAACAGGTAATACTGCCCTGGGTTTTCACAGATCCCATCCAACTGTCAGGCCATGGAGCCTAATCCTTGGATCAGAAAACATAATCTCACAGGTGTGAGTTCTGAATAAGTATCTTGCAAGAGAATGACTATCCTCTATGGTTGAGACAGGGCTGGTTTGGTGGCTCAGACAGTAGAGAATATGCCCACAATGCGGGAGACTAAGGTCTGATCCTTGGGTCGGAAAGATCCCCTGGAGAAGGGGATGGCTCCCCATTCCAGTATTCTTGCCTGGAGAAGTCTATGGACAGAGGAGCCTGGTGGGCTACAGTCCATGGGGGTCACAGAGTCATACATGACTGAGCTACTTTCACTTCACATGGTTGAGGCACGAGTTTGGAGACTTTGATCTCAGCCTTGCTATTATACAGCTTGACTTCATGTCTACATTTTTTGCTGGAAAGTTGAGTGTGTGACTATTTAAAACACATCATTTTAGAGAAACCTCAAGGCTGGTGGTTGTGTTTTCTCAACGGTGGTGCTGGTGATACTAGTGTGAGAGGTAAGCAGCTCCTTTTGTTATTGTCACGGTGAACTCCAAATTAGGCGTGCTCTTCAGATGGGAGTTTCCTCCAGGGGTCAGGTGAGACTGGGTAGACTTTGTACCTGTATAGCACAACCCTGGACAAGAAGGTTTTGAATAGCACCTCTAACTGTGATGCCCTACTGGTCTGTGTTGATTTATCAGAAGGATGGGTTCTCAGAATGCTGTCCTGAATATGGAGCTGGGGATTGGGAAATGAAGAAAAAGGGGTAGTGTTATAAAGATTCTATATTCTGGGAAAAATGGTAGTGACTTCAGGTGGTCCTTGACCTGCCTTTTGTTTAGGGGCTGTCTTACCCTTCTCCCTACGAGCCTGTGCTGGTTATCCATCACTGACAACTTTTCTGGAGCGGGTGTCTTCTCTTTGACATTTCTTTTTCTTGCATCCCTCTAGATACTCCCCTGGTCTTTTCAAACTACATCAAGGTGTGTATGCCTTTCAAGGACATAGGACATCTAATGAGTGTATCCTCACCTAGAGAAGGGTGCTACCACTCTTTCTGGAGTGTAATAGCACATTCTTCAAAGGAGCCTCTGGAAACAAATTTTCATTCTTGACTGTGTGACCTCTTGGAGTTGCCTTACTCAAGATCTTTTGAGGCCCCAGAGCGAGGGATAATGGTCACATTCCAGGCCAGGATGGAGGCTAATAGAGGTTTGAGTGGTCAAGGCCCAATAAACACTTCCTGTACAAAGTCTCCCACTCTGCAGTTGCAGAGAGCTGGTCTTGACGGGGAGTTGCAGCATCCCCAGTACTTAATTGATGTAAGAAATAGCATTACAAAGAATTAATTAGAAGCCCTTGAGTCTTGATAAGCCTTTGTTATAGGCTGCTGTGCCTTTTCCTCATGATGCTGGGAAAAGGATTGAGGAAGGAAAGCATGAAGGATGTTTTACAGGCAGATACGGAAGTCTCTGTAGTCAGTGTTAGTAGAGAGGCCTCTGCGTCACGACAGTCACTCAGGGAAAATGCCAAGACTCCCATGAGACCCAGGCTCTTGAGAAATAAGCACTCCCTGACAAGCCACTTGGTTTAGTTTTAAGAAAATGAGCCTCTTAATTTATATACCATGTCCAGAGAATGGCATCTGAGTTAAGAAGTATTTCACTCTGTAAATAGAGAGATGGAATGGGTGAAGGAACACAGTACCAGGATAAGTTAAGCTCACCACAAGGCAAGAAACCAGCTGCTGCTGCTGCTAAGTTGCTTCAGTCGTGTCCGACTCTGTGCGACCCCATAGACGGCAGCCCCAGAGACCCCATAGACGGCAGCCCACCAGGCTCCCCTGTCCCTGGGATTCTCCAGGCAAGAACACTGGAGTGGGTTGCCATTTCCTTCTCCAGTGCATGAAAGTGAAAAGTGAAAAGTGAAAGTGAAGTCGCTTGGTCGTGCCCCACTCCAGCAGAAATATTCAAAATCTCCAAGACCCACTCAGTGGAATTTTTGACTCAGTGATGAATCCCAACACTTAGCACTGGCCACCTAATGGCAGAAGGAGGAACAGCATGCTGATTTATGGGTGCTGTGTCCTGGGAATCTTAATACTCCTCATTCACAAGAGATGATCATAAGAGCCGACTCACTGGAAAAGACCCTGATGCTGGGAAAGAATGAGGGCAAGAGGAGAAGGGGGCGACAGAGGTTGAGATTGCTGGATGGTACCATCAACATAATGGACATGAGTCTGAGCAAACTCCGGGAGATAGTGAGGGACAGGGAACCCTGGCGTGCTGCAGTTTGTGGGGTCGCAAAGAGTCGGACATGACTTAGCAACTGAACAGCAAAACAACAAAAGTTAACTTTTATAAAAATGTCTAAGAGGGAGCCTAAGATATTTTACATCAGAGGAAGATTTTTAGCATGTTAGCAAAATAACTTTTCACTTAAAAATTCATACGTTTCAGGAGTAGACAAGGTTGACAATGAGCATAATTGATTATAGTAACTCCTATGTCTTCAATCCATGTATATATTCAGAGATTTCAATTATCATACTATATTTCAAGTGTCTGTACTGGATACAATTCTTCTGCTAAATCCTACTTTTGATATAACCTGAAAGGAATGCTGTCATACTGGGAAAATTATCCATGTGCTGAAAATAACTTTCAGCTAGGGCTTGAAAGTTGGGTGACCACCCTGTTTTAAAACTGGGTGATTGTCAAAAAATCAGTTATTTATTGTGCAAAGGTATTGAGTGGTATCATATGTATAAATGTATTTCTGAAATTGAAGAAATTATGGGCCGTCCTACATACCTTTCAGAAAGTATTGAAGGAACGTAATAGTAAGCATTTCTTGAACACCCACAGTGAACTGACTTGTGGCACATCCCAATGAGATATATTGGAAAAGGATAAACAAAGCCCCTCCCCAGTCTGAAAGGGACATCTAAGACACGCATGAGATAATGATCAACAATATAACTCATCAAATGGCCTTGACTTTAAGACACCTTACAGAATACACACAATGCCTTGAACCCGAACCAGATTTGAGAGCATATATGCTGTCAGTGCTTGGTAGCTTCCTAGCAGCACTCTGTTTTTAAGGATTTCCACTCAGAGCTCACCATTCCTGCCTCCACCCATCCCTACAGATGTGTACACTACAACCCAACCTCTTCCCACATCGCTTGCTCAGCTTATCTCTTGACTATGGTCCTGTAAAATCTCTCTGGCTCAGATACCCCAGTAACCTATATTCCTACTTATCTCATGTCCAGATCCTTATTCCTCTTCCCTCTCCACACAACTTAAGATCCCATGAAAAAAAATTCTTTTTCATATTAAATTTATGATTTTTACTTTTATTGTTCACTCATCTTTAATACTAGTCCCATAGCATAATTTATAGATGCCAGATGAGTTCATATGGGAATGTGTGATCATTAAGGGTTTTATATGATATATATGTATATCATATTTTATATATATAAGGGGAGATTCATTTATATAGGCTGATTTTTCTGGGTTACTGATGCTCTGAGTTTACCTGATCATATGGCAACTGGAACTAGAAATGAGTCCCAAGAATGGAGTCTAAGTTAACATTACTCTAGATTCCTGCGAGTTGTACTTCAAAAAACAAAACTGCTTTAGAAAGATCTGCTGATCATAGTTAAAATATTTTAATATTCAAGTCCTGTTGGTTATCCAATACTCTTTTATTCTAAGAGAGGTCATTGATCTAGTAACCACCAAACAAAGATGCTAATCAGCCACTGAAATCCACAGCAAGTAAAATGACCACGCATCTTAAATTTCAGGAAGAATGAGAATATTTTTGCAATATTGAGTGACAAAGGAAAAAGGAGTTGAAAGCTAAATCACCTTGAAGCTTCAGCTAGCTCATTAGAGTCTATGAATGTCATATAAGAGAGCAAAATAATATCAGGTATAGTTGAGACAGAAGACGGCTTTATGGTAGAAATCCATCAGACTCCTTTATTCTGGGACAAAATTCTGAACTTGAGAACTGAGTATTTTCTCTCATGGATGTTGGATTTAAAGGCTATTGTAGCCAAGGATGTTCTCTGTAGCATAAGTCTTGCTGTTTGCACAACCTGCAAATGATCCAAAGCCCAGAGTTATAATTAAGGACCTTGTTACACCATAAAAGATTTTCAAATTTTAATCTATGACAACCCACATAGCACTCAGGGCTTAAATACTTTATTGACCAGCCTGGCAGGCTGACTCCTCTGTTGGAGCTGGGAGAGCCTTGCTCCAATTTATCTCTCCCACACTATGTATTTGTAGTCATAAATCTTTTGCTAGGCTCTTTGAACATTAAAAATAGCCCAGCATTGCTGGCTTTTCTTCTGGTGCCACAAGAGCCAAATCAAAGGTGCCAGCCTCCTGTGGTCTTGCCATGTAGTGCTGTGCAGGGAACGTTTACATCTGTCTGGCTCTCCCTGTCCCAGTGTCAAGTCAAACGACAAAATTTCCCATTCAGAGTCTGCTCCCGGATCTGGATTTTGGAGCTGAGCATCAGCCTGGGCCCAGCTGGTCCTTTGCCAGGCTGCGTCTGTCCCCTTCTCTTAATGATGGCTTTGGGGGTGCATCTTCTTTGTTCTGCAGGGATGCCACTAGAAGGAACAGAATCACTGCTGCCACTAAAACCCGGCCACTGGGCTTCCACTTGGACCACAGACAGAGAGAGGCAGAGCAAGCAGCAAAGCACAGGGAATCGTTTCTGAAGGTACAAGGGAGAAATAGCTCCAATATAGGCCCCAAAGCAGAGCAGAACTCAGCTATAAGCTAGAGAGAACCCACAGTATGAGCCGGCTTATTTAGAGAAACATTGAATGGTGCTTTTCAATGGAACATTATTTTATAAATATTCTTCTTCTCACTTGAGACTGTGGTTTGGTTTCAACTTTTAACTCAGTGGTGAGTGGAAAAAAGCCTTATAGGAGTCATCCATCCTACAGAAACTATGGGGGCATTTCTCTGTCTCTTTTATTTTATTCTAATTTCTTTCTCTTATCTTTTACAAAACCAGCTTTACTGAGGCATAACTGACATTCAGTAAACTGCACATACATACAGTGTACAATTTGCTAAGTTTTTTTTTTGTTTGTTATTCACCCATGAAGCCATCACTACAATCAAGACGATGAATATATCCATTACCCCCTTACAGCTTCCTCTGCCTTTTGTACTCCCTCCTTCCCACTCTTCCCCATCCCACTCCCATCACCAGGCAGTCACAGGTCTGTTTTCTTTTTGTGATTTTTGCTTTTAAATTTTTACAATGCTGTGTTGGTTTCTGCAATACAACAACGTGAATCCACCATAGCCATACAGCCCCTCCCTCCCGAACCTCCCTCCTTCCCCCCACCCACCCCTCTAGATCGTCACAGAGGAGTGCCTGACCAGGCCCCTTGTGCTACACAGCAACTTCTCACCAGCTATCCATCTTACACCTGATAATGTATACATGTTGTTGCTGCCTTCTCCATTTGTCCCACTCTCTCCCTCCCTCACTGTGTTTCTGAATGCCACTGGTCTGAAAAAGTTAAGAAACTTGATTATGAACCAGCTATTCTATTTCCAGGTATTTTCCCAGAAGAAACGAACATAAGCAAGAATTTGTACACAAATGTCCCTAGCAGCTTTATCAGTGATAGCCCCAAACTGAAAAACTCAGATGTCCGTGGACAGGGGAGTGGATGAATGGACTTTAGTACAGCCACACAGTCAAATGTACTCACCCATGAAGCTGAATGGACTGTTAATAGGTGATGAAATATGGAGAAATCTAAAATATTTTTTGCCAAGGGAAAGAAGCTAAACAAAAAGAGCACGTACCGTTTGACGCCATTTATAGAAAAGTCTAGAAAATATAGACATTTATAGTGAAAAAAAAATGGGAATGGAGACACAGCTGTAGAGAATGGATTTGTGGACACAGTTGGCGAGGGAGAGAGTGGGACAAATGGAGAAGGCAGCAACAACATATATACACTATCAGGTGTAAGATGGATAGCTGGTGAGAAGTTGCTGTGTAGTCCAGGTAGCACAGTCTGGCACTCTGTGATGACCTAGAGGGATGGGATGGGGGACAGGAGGGAGGCTAGGAGGGGGAGGATGTATGGATAATTATGGCAGATTCATGTTGTTGTATGGCAGAAACCAACTCAACATTATAAAAATAAAAAATAAACAAGCACAGAAAAAAACAGACCAGTGGTTGCCTGGTGATGGGAGTGGGATGGGGAAGGGTGGGAAGGAGGGAGTACAAAGGGCACGAGGAATCTGTAAGGGGTAAAGGATATACTCATTTCTACAATCTAGTGATGGTTTTATGGGTGAACAACTAAATAAAACAACGTGGGGAAAACCACTAGGCCATTAAGGTATAACCTATATCAAATCCTTTACGATTATACAGTGGAAGTGACAAATAGATTCAAGGAATTAGATCTGATAGAGTGCCTGAAAAAACTATGGACAGAGATTCCTAACATTGTACAGAAGACAGAGATCAGAATCATCCCCAAGAAAAAGAAATGCAAAAAGGCTAAATGGCTGTCTGAGGAGGCCTTACAAATAAGTGAGAAAAGAAGAGAAGTGAAAGACAAAGGAGGAAAGGAAAGATATACCATCTGAATGCAGAGTTCCAAAGAATAGCAAAGAGAGATAAGAAAGCCTTCCTCAGTGATCAGCTCAAAGAAACAGTGGATAAGAATAGATTGGGAAGGACTAGAGATCTCTTCAAGAAAATTAGAGATACCAAGGGAACATTTCACGCAAAGATGGGGTCAATAAAGGACAGAAATGGTTATGGGCCTAACAGAAGCAGAAGATATTAAGAAGAGGTGGCAAAAATACACAGAACTGTACAAAAAGATTTTAATGACCCAGATAACTGAGATGGTACGATCATTCACCTAGAGCCAGACATCCTGGAGTGTGCAGTCAGGTATGCCTTAGGAAGCATCACTACAAACAAAGCTAGTAGAAATGATGGAATTCCAGCTGAGCTATTTCAGATCCTAAAAGAAGATGCTCTGAAAGTGCTGTACTCAGTATGCCAGCACTCAGCAGTAACCACAGGACTGGAAAAAGTCAGTTTTCATTCCAGTCCCAAAGAAGGGCAATACCAAAGAATGTTCAAACTAGTGTACAATTGCTCTCATCTCACACACTCGCAAAGTAATGCTCAATATTCTCCAAGCCAAGCTTCAACAGTATGTGAACTGTGAACTTCCAGATGTTCAAGCTGGATTTAGAAAAGGCAGAGGAACCTGAGATCAAATTGCCAGCACACACTGGGTCATCAAAAAAGCAAGAGAATTCCAGAAAAACATCTACTTCTGCTTCATTGACTGCACTAAAGCCTTTGCTATGTGGATCACAACAAACTGTGGAAAATTCTTAAAGAGACAGGAATACCAGACCACTTTACCTGCCTCCTAAGAAACCTGTATGCAGGTCCAGAAGCAACAGTTAGAACAGGACATGGAACAATAGACTGGCTCCGAATTGGGAAAGGAGTATGTAGTTTATCTTCTTCACCATGGTATATCTTCTTCACCATGCTTATTTAACCTATATGCAGAGTACATCATGAGAAATCCCGGGCTGGATGAAGCACAAGGTAGAATCAAGATTGCATGAAGAAATATCAATAACCTCAGGCATGCAGGTGACACCACCCTTATGGCAGAAAGTGAAGAGGAACTAAAGAGCCTCTTGATGAAGGTGAAAGAGCTGGTTTAAAACTCAGCATTCAAAAACTAAGATCATGGCATCTGGTCCCATCACTTCATGGCAAATAGATGGGGTGGGAAACAGTAACAGACTTTATTTTCTCAAGCTCCAGAATCACTGCAGATGGTGATTGCAGCCATGAAATTAAAAGATGCTTGCCCTTTGGATGAAAAGCTATGACAAACCTAGACAGTGTATTAAAAAGCAGAGACATTATATTTGGCTGACAAAGGTCTATATAGTCTAAGCTATGTTTTTTTTTTAGTAGTCATGTATGTATGTGAGAGTTGGACCATAAAGAAGCCTAAACTCTGAAGAACTGATGTTTTTGAACTGTGATGTTGGAGAAGACTCTTGAGAGTCTTCGGACTGCAAGATCAAACCAGTCCATCCTAAAGAAAAACAATCCTGAATATTCAATAGAAAGACTGATGCTGAAGCTGAAGCTCCAGTACTTTGGCCACCTGATTCAAAGAGCCAATTCATTAGAAAAGACTGTGATGCTGACAAGATTGAAGGCAGGAGGAAAAGGGGATGACAGAGGATGGGATGGTTGGATGGCATCACTGACTCAATGGACATGAGTTTGAGCAAGCTCCAGAAGATGGTGAAGGACAAGGAAGCCTGGCATGCTGCAGTTCATGGAGTTGCAAAGAGTCAGACACGACTGAGTGACTGATCAGCATCAAACCTTTAGAGAATCTACAAAGCTCTTTTTTTTAAAGAGGCTTTGCATTTACATATATTTCCTCAAACTGACAGTCTCAGTTTCTCCACATTCTGGCTGATGTATAGTTGTGATCCCTACTGTGAGATGCCTGACCAGCCCATGTGCCTGTCTATATTAAGCACGGTTTCTGGTTTCTGCCCCCAGTTCAAAGAGTCAAAGCTTGGACTGGACAAAGAAGGAAGACACAAATTATGACACATTAGTGACCTAACATCAACAGGAACTGTCTGCTTTGCTAGACTTCAGGCGGCTAAAGAACTTTTACACTGTGGTGGTAGTTGTGGCTGTGGTTGTTGGTAGTGGTGTTGGTGATTGAAGAACTCAGTCATGTCCACCTCTTGCAACCCTATGGACTGTAGCCCACCAGGCTCCTCTGTCCATGGGATTTCCCAGGTAAGAATACTGGTGTGGGTTTCCATTTCCTTCTCCAGGGATCAAATCTGGATATCCTGCATTGAGGCAAATTATTTACTAACTGAACCCCCAGGGAAGCCATAGAGTAATACATTTAATATGGATTAAAATTCCTGACCATTTTTCTATAAGAAGAAAGGAAATTAGATATATTTTATCCTTTATTTTATGAAATTCAGAAAGTATTAGTCATACATTGACTAGAACATGATGCTCAGAGATAGAGAAATGTCCTTTAGAGAGTTTGGCGCCTTTTTGGCACCAGGACCAGTCTCATGAAAGACAACTGCTCACTTACTGCTGTGCAGCCTGATTCCTAACAGGCAGGTATCAGCCTGTGGCCCAGGGCTTGCAGACCCCTGCTTTAGACTGTTCTTCACTAAGAAAAACATGTTTCAGAGTATGGCCATTTAGCCTGAATGCCCAGGGAAGAAATTCCTCCTACTTCCTCTCTGAATATAAGTGACCATAAACTCAGTACCTCCTGGAGAGGCCTCTCTCTGAAGTCAAGGCTTTTGTTCCAGATTTTTATATAAGAGTTAGTAACTGCTGGCCTGGGAGCATGAAGTAATGCAGAATCAGACAGTCTATATAGCATGGCTCAGTTAGAGCAGGTTGACAGTATAGTATGAAGAAACCAGAAAATAGCATCCCTTCTCCTTCTCATATTTTGTGCTCCTTAGATTCATGTAGCCAGGTAATGTCTTAAAGACGCTACTATTTCAAACTCTCAAATCATGTTCCTGGCAGCCAGGTTTGGAATTGAAAAAGGGAGAAAATGAGAAAGCTGGAGTTGTTTGTTCTTTGTCCATATGCTTTGCAAGTAGGTCTCTGTAAGAGTTTCTTAAAAATATGAATCTCACCACTTCAAAAAAATGAAATGTGCCTAGCTTTCATATATCAAATGAGGAGTCTGATACTTAAGAGGAGATGTGATTTGTTCCTGCTTGAGATCATACTGTTAGTAGTGGAGGTGGGCTTGAACACAGGGCTCTTGGAACCTAGGTTATTGCTACTTTCTTATGGCCTGATCTTGTCTTTAATCTCAAGGATAGCAAAATAAAGAAGACTATGCATGGTTAAATCTAAAGCTCATGGTATTCCGTCACTTGTGTGATATTAGCCAGCCCCTCTTCAGACCATCAAAGGTGAAAGTGAAAGTCGCTCAGTCTTATCTGACTCTTTGCTACCCCATGGGCTATACAGTCCATGGAATTCTCTAAGCCAGAATACTCGAGTGGGTCGCTTTTCCCTTCTCTAGGAGAGAGTAGAAATATGCCTGCAAATAGGCATACCTTATTTTATTGTGCTTTACTTATTGTACTTTGCAGAAATTGTTGTTTGTTTTTTACAAATTGAAGCTTCATGTTACCATAAGATAACCTGGTCAAGCAATCTATTGATGCCATTTTTCCAACATCTTTTACCCACTTCTTATCTCTGTACCACATTTTGGTTGCAGTAGGAACTGCCAACCCACTCCAAAATTTCCATGGACAGAGGAACCTCGTGGGCTACAGTCCATGGGGTCCCAAAGAGTTGGACACAACTGAGTGACTAAGCACACATTTTGGTAATTCTTGGGATCTTTCAAACTTTTTCATGATTATTATATTTGTTATGGTGATCTGTGATCTTTAATGGTACTATTATAATTGTTTTGGGGCTCCATGAACCATGCCTGTATAAGACAGCAAACAATCAATAAATTGTGTGTGTTCTGACTGCTCCACTGACTGGCTGTTGCCTCATCTCTCTCCTTTTTTTGTGAGCCTCCCTATTCCCTGAGACACAGCAGTATTGAAATTAGGCCAATTAATAACCCTACAGTGGCCTCTAAGCATTCAGCTGAAAGGAAGAATCACATGTCTCTCACTTTAAATCAAAAACTAGAAATGATTAAAGCCAAGGAGGAGGGCATGTTTAAAGTCCAAATAGGCCTAAAGAGAGGCCTGTTGCACCACACAGCCAAGATGTGAATGCAAAGGAGCATTTCTGGAAGGAAATTAAAAGTACTACTCAAGTGAACACATGAATGATAAGAAAGCAAAATAATCTTATTGCTGATACGAAGAAAATGTTAGTGGTTTGATAGAAGGTCAGACCAGCCACAACATTCTCTTAAACCAAACCTTAATCTAGTGCAAGGCCCTAACTCTTTTCAATTTTTTTGAAGGCTGAGGGAAGTAAGCAAGTTGCAGAAAAAATGTTTGAAGTGAGCAGAGATTGGTTCATGAGGTTTCAGGAAAGAATTCATCTCCATAACTAAAAAGTACAAAATGAAGCAGCAAGTGCTGACACAGAAGCTCCAGCAGGTTATCCAGAAGATCTAGGTAAGATGATTAATGAATATTGTTTACACTAGATGACAGATTGCTATTGGAACCTAAACAGCCTTATTATGAAAGATGTCATTTAGCCCTTTCATAACTAGAGAGGAGAAGTCAAGGCCTGGCTTCAAAGCTTCCAGGGGGAAGCTGACACTCTTGTTGAGGGCTAGTACAGCTGATGACTCTAGAGTTGAAGCCAGTGCACATTCCAGAGCCTTGGGGCCTTTGACATTTACGTGACAGCTCATCTGCTTGTGCTCTATAAGCGGAACAGCAAAGTCTAGACGACAACACATCTGTTTACAACACGATTTGCTGAAAAAATTTTAAACAACTGTTGAGACCTACTGCCCAGAAACAAAGACTCCTTTCAAAATGCAACTTCTCATTGATAATGCACCTGGTTACCCAGCTCTGATGGAGATGTACAAAGAGATTGATGCTGTTGTCATGTTTGCTAACAAAACATCCATTCTCCAGCCCATGGATCAAGGATTAATTTTACTTTCAAACTGTACTATTTAAGAAATACATGTTGTAAAGCTATAGCTGCTGTATATTCCTGTCATGGATTTGGACAAAGTAAACTGAAAACCTTTTGGAACGGATTCACCAGACTAGATGTCATGAAGAACATTCATGATTTATGGAAAGAGGTCAAAATATCAACATTAAAGGTAGTTTGGAAGAAGTCGATTCCAACCCTAATGGATGACTTTGAGGGGTTCAAGACTTAGTAGAGGAAGTAACTGCTGATGCAGTGGAAATAGCAAGAGAAATAGAATTAGAAGTGGAACCTGAAGGTGAGACTGAATTGTTATAATCTCATGATAAAACTTTAATGCATAAGGAGTTGCTTCTCATGGATGAACAAAGAAAGTAGGTTTCTGAGATGAAATCTATTTCTGGTGAAGATGCTGTGAAGATCATTAAAATGACAAAAAAGATTTAGACTATTATATAAACTAAGTTGATAAAGCAGTGTGAGGACTTGAGAGGACTAATGACAATTTTGATAAATGTTGCCCTATTTTAAGAAATAGGCACAGCCACCCCTACGTTCAGCAACCATCATTCTGATCAGTCAGTAGCCGTGGCTGTTGAGACAAGACCCTCCACCAGAAAAAGATTGTGAAACTCTAAAGGTTCAGATGATAGATAAAATTTTTAGCAATGAAGGCATTGGCACCCCGCTCCAGTATTTGTGCCTGGAAAAATCCCATGGACGGAGGAGCCTGGAAGGCTGCAGTCTGTGGGGTCGCTTTCACTTTTCACTTTCATGCATTATGAACTTTTCACTTTCATGCACTGGAGAAGGAAGTGGCAACCCACTCCAGTGTTCTTGCCTGGAGAATCCCAGGGACGGGGAAGCCTGGTGGGCTGCCGTCTATGGGGTTGCACAGAGTCGGACATGACTGAGGTGACTTAGCAGCAGCAGCAATGAAGTATTCTTAATTAAGGAAATACTTTGTTTTTAAATATGCTATTTGTACACTCAAGACTGTATTATACTTTTACATGTACTATAAAACCAAAAATTCATTTGACTTGCTTTACTGTGATATTTACTGTATTGCTGTCATCTGGAACTGAACTTGCAGCATCTCCAAGGTCAGCCTGTGCCCTATAGGAGCCTCCTTAGTTTTACCCCAACGTCGTTATTCACACATTTATTTAAATAAGATTTGTCCAAAATATGAGCAAAACACTGGCTAAAAAATGTTTTGCAGAGTTCTGTATGTAACTCATTAATATATTTACATATTATTTAATATGCATATCTTGTTAACTATTAATTGATGTTATCATTAAAATTATGTCTTTTTATTTTTATACAATTTTATATGTACGTATTTGGCTGTGTTGTGTCTTAGTTGCAGCCTATGGGATCCTCCTTGCATCGTGTGGGATCACTCGTTGCAGTGCGTGGATTCTCTAGTTATGGCGTGGGCTCAGTAGTTATGGTGCACAGGGCTGAGTTGCTCCATGGCATGCGGGATCTTAGTTCCCTACACGCATGACATGAGCTCAGTCAGGGCCGATTCTTTAGGAACCCATGGACTGTAGCCCACCAGGCTCCTCTGTCCATGGGATTTTCCAAGCAAGAATACTGGAGTGGGGTGCCATTTCTTCCTCCAGGGGGCCTTCCTGACCCAGGGATTGAACCCGTGTTTTATAAGTCTTCTGCCTTGCAGGCAGAGTCTTTATCCGCTGAACCACTAGTTCCCTGACCAGAGGTCAAGCTCACACTCCCCACATTGCAAGGCAGATTCTTAACTCCTGGATGAACAGGGAAGTCCCTCAAACTATGTATTCTTAAAGTTCTAAGATGAAGTTCAGACCACAGGTACACAAAGCCATTTTAAATAAATATCCACAGAAAAAGGCATATACAAAGGGAATGAATATTTGTCAGGCACTCTGCTAAAATTATTTCATAACTTACCTCCTGTAATCTGCTTTTCAGTTATATCCTATATATATGATTATTTTCACTTTGCAAACAAACAAACAAAAAATGTTCCCAAAGTCCCAAATCTAGGTGATGATTTTGTCCCAGGTCTAAGTTTGAGGATCTGTCCAGTGCCCATAACAACAGTTTTAGATATCTGTTATTAACAGTTGGGGAAATAATGACAGAAAGGCAGAAGTTAGAGTTCTGTATCTAAAACATTGATTCTCATTACCATCTTCCTAAATTCCATGGTGGCTCAGATGGTAAAGCGTCTTGCTTACAATGTGGGAGACCTGGGTTTGATCCCTGGGTCAGACTGGAAGATCCTCTGGAGAAGGAAATGGCAACCCACTCCAGTACTCTTGCCTGGAAAATCCCATGGACAGAGGAGCATGGTGGGCTACAGTCCACGGGATCACAAAGAGTCGGACACGACTGAGAGACTTCACTCTGTACTGTATTGGTGTTTTTCTTTCTGGCTTACTTCACTCTGTATAATCAGCTCCAGTTTCATACACCTCATTAGAACTGATTCAAGTGTATTCCTTTTGATGGCTGAGTAATACTCCATTGTGTATATGTACCACAGTTTCTTATCCATTCATCTGCTGATGGATGTCTAGGTTGCTTCCATGTCAACACCAATACAGTGTACTAACACATATATATGGAATTTAGAAAGATGGTAACGATAACCCTGTATGCGAGACAGCAAAAGAGACGCAGATGTACAGAACAGACTTTTTTTTTAATACTTTATTCTACTTTACAATACTGTATTGGTTTTGCCATACTTTGACATGAATCAGCCACAGGTGCACATGATCTCCCAATGCCGAAGCCCCCTCCCACCTCCCACCCCACACCATCTCCCCAGATCATCCTGTACACCAGCCCCAAGCATCCTGTATCCTGTATTGAACATAGACTGGCGCTTCGTTTCTTATATGCTAGTATACATGTTTCAGTGTCATTCTCCCAAATCATCCCACCCCCTCCCTCTCCCTCAGAGGCCAAAAGTCCGTTCTATACCTCTGTGTCTCTTTTGTTGTCTCACATACAGGGTCATCGTTACTATCTTTCTAAATTCCATATATATGTGTCAGTATACTGTATTGGTGTTTTTCTTTCTGGCTTACTTCACTCTGTATAATTGGCTCCAGTTTCATCCATCTCATTAGAACTGAGTCAAATTTATTCTTTTTAAGGGCTGAGTAATACTCCATTGTGTATATGTACCACAGCTTTTTGACTCTGTGGGAGAGGGAGAGGGCAGGATGATTTGGGAGAATGGCATTGAAACATGTATAATATCATATAAGAAGCGAATCGCCAGTCTAGGTTCGATGCAGGATACAGGATGCTTGGGGTTGGTGCACTGGGATAACCCAGAGGGATGGTATGGGGAGGGAGGTGGGAGGGGGTTCAGGAGTGGGAGCTTATGTACACCCGTGGCGGATTCATGTTGATGTATGGCAAAACCAATACAGTATTGTAAAGTTAAAAAAAAAAAAAATTAAAACATTGATTCTCCTCTTTGGTCAGCAGTCTCCACAATGAACTCTCCTTGAGCTTGTTGTCTCAGAGCTCCAGGACTAGACAGGATGGGATGTTACAGAATGAAATGGACTTGGACCCAAGAAGGCCTAGGGGTCACTGGATTCTTAGCTCTGGGCCTTAACTATGCCAGGAAATGTAGAACCAATAACTCTCAACACAGTGCTCAGAGGGAAATCTTACGCGTTCTTGTCATTTGCTCATCACATCTGCATGTCAACAGAGAAATCTTCACAGAGAACCTAGCACACTCATAGTGGGAGCTGGATGAAGACTCAGCCTGCCCCCAAAACTAGCTTCTGTGCATCTCTGCAGAGATGGAAACAAACAGAAAATTAGAAAGTGCACAAAAGGATTTTCCACATGCTGAATGTTCACACTTGAGTTCCTCTTTTTGAATTCATTATCTTAGGGCAGCATTTGGTTTCAAAAGCCAAGGCAGCTGAGCTGAAAATGTGTGCTGTTATTGCTTGAAGCTGGTGGGAATAGCCTGCAAAGGCTGTGGTGTTCAGAACAAGCTTTACTTTTTGCAAATGCTTTGTCAACAAACTCTGCCTCTTATTTTCACCATTGCCAAGTGTGGAACTCTATATTAAATCTTCATTTAGGGCCCATTCCTGACCATTCCTTTTAATATCATGTTTATTTGGAAAGCTCAGTTTATCTGAAGATGATTTTAAATACTGCTTAACTTGTATCGCTTGCATTTTCACATTCTCTAACTGGAAGGATTTTAATCTTGAGTGAATATCTAGAGTGCACCCACAGAGAATCCATACATGCCCACTGTTCTGTTGGGTTCTTTCCTCAGAGTCCCACAGACATGTCATTTCTCTTCTATACCCTGTGCCTTTACTCACATATTTGTGCCTTTCTCCATCCCAATCCTACTTGTCATTTAGGAATGTCCGAGTTCCCACTCTTTCTCTAAAATTTATGAAACGACTAAAGCCTGAGAAACTTCTTTCCCCTAACTCTCTCTGTCAGTTTTCTGTTCTGTTAATCCAACAGCTAATCAGATGTTTTATGATATTTCCTCTATTTTTTTTATCTTGACTATCAATTTAAAGTTGTTACCACTATTTAACTTTTTACCTATTTACATCTGGCCTTTGGAAGAAAAACTCCTTCAGATCAGGGGCTCTGTGTCCTTCCATTTGATATCCACCACTGCACCGAATGTTTGCTTTCTTACTAAATGGACTTTATGAAAGGATTTCTGAAAAGTATGTGATTAAGTTATCAACTGCTAAAGGTGAGGAGTATCTTGAACTCATTTATTCCCTTTTCTTAGTAGCTGTCCCACAGCTGTCTAAATGATATACTGGCTAGTGAGCTGATTTCAAGCCGCAGTTTATGGAATACACTCAGAATATTTAGTTTAGAGAGATTAGGAAGTGAAGTAATTTGGGAAAAGCAGGAATAAATTGCTGTTAACTGCTGTTGTTTGCAATTTGCTCCTGAAAGTCACAAGGTAAATTTTAGTGCACGTACATAATATAATTGTATTGATTGAGCTGTCGTTTTCAAAGTTATTGGCACAATTAAACTGACCTTTTGTCAGCACTGAAATAACTTGTTTAATAAAGACTGAACAAATTAATTGAGCATAACTTTCCAACAGAAGATAAGCAGAGCATTGGTTGTAAGGGTTTTATAAAAATCTGCAAAGGCAACGTATGGATCTATTGAATAGCTTTGTGCCTAAAAGAATAAAGAGTTATGAAGAAGCCAAAACTAGAAGTTAGGTGACTGTGATGCCATAATGCCAAAAGACATAATGTAAGTGTGGTGTTGTTCTCTGAATCTCACCAAGCATTGAGGAATCTATTTGTGTGCATTATGCTTGATGCTGGATGGCAAATCCCTCTGCAAACATTAAGGGGTCGTATATGGTCAAAAGTAAGCGGTAGATATAAACAGCTGTGAACAGTAAGTGCTAGATGTAAACAGTTGTGAACAGTAAACAAGAGATGATGGAACTACTGAGACCCTGAAACACTAGGTTATCTAAGAGGAGAACCAAGTCTTCTGGAATCTTCGTATGTGGTCTGAAACACATTTCCACTTATTTCCACACACGATCTTACATTGCATGTGGGAAATATTCCACTGCGACCATCTCTTCTTTGAGAAAACATCACTTAGTGTGTCCCCACTGTGCCTGGCGCCCTTACCAGGAGGAACAAAGACACAGAAGGTAGTGCCGTTACCTGCGACACACTTACACGCTGCGTTACCGCTTGAAATACACGTTCTATTCAAATCTGTGAGTCTCCCCGATCTGAATCTCCTGTAAGTGTGTATTAAAATGCACAGCGCCTCCCCAGCCTATTGAATCATCAAAATCTCTGGAGGTGGAAAGGCTGGAAATCCAGAATCTACATTTTATCAGGGAACTTAAGTGATTCTTACACAACCAAAAAGTAGGAACTATTCTAAAGAGGGTGATTGGTTTGGTCCATGGCTAGAGAAAGCACAAAATAGACTGAATGTGTCTCATTTTATGAGATGGCTATTCAGGGGTGGCCACAAGAAGAGACAGAAAGAGAGGCTAAGAAAAACAAAGTTTATTAGATTCAAGGATCCTAGAGACAGGAGACATAGCACCCCACATGGGACCACCTGGGGAGGAGGCCAAGGTGATCAGGAAGACAGGAGCAAGGGGAAGATTTAGGCCAGAGCCTTTACTGGAGCTTCTAGAGAAAGGGGGGCAGGGCAGGTAAAAAGTTAGGGATAGGCTAGTTTGAATAATTTGTGTGGCTTTAGGCCATAGGAATGGTCTCAAGAACCTGGTCCAGTATGATTTAAGGCAGAGGAGTGTTGCCTCCTAGGGTTCCTGGTCAAAGTCATGGTTTTTCCAGTATTCATGTACAGATGTGAGAGTTGAACGGTTCAAAGGCTGAGTGCCGAAGAATTGATACATTCAAACTGTGGTGCTACAGAAGGCTCTTGAGTCCCTTGGCCTGCAAAGAGATCGAATCTGTCGATCCTAAAGGAAATCAACCCTGCATATTCATTGGAAGGACTGATACTGAAGCTCCAATACTTTGGCCATCTGATGTGAAGAGCTGACTCATTGGAAAAGACCCTGATGCTGGGAAAGATTGAAGGCAGGAGGAGAAGGGAATGATAGAAGATGAGATGGTTGGATGGCATCACAGACTCAATGGCCGAGAGTTTGAGCGAACTCCAGCAGATAGTGAAGAGCAGGGGATCTTGGCGTGCTGCCGTTCCTGGGGTTGCAAAGAGTCAGGATTTAGTGACTGGACAGCGACAGTAAGCATTCATGGGCCAGAAAGAAAAGGTGTGGCTCTGGATAGCATAGCTGCATATGAAAGTCTTGCTTCTAGAGAGATCTTTGGCTGTCTCTTCCTGGCTAGCTCAAACAGTGAACAATCTACCCACAGTGTGGGAGGACTGGGTTTGATCCCTGGGTCGGGAAGATCCCCTAGAGAAGGGCATGGCAACCCACTGCAGTATTCTTGCCTGGAGAATCCCCTGGACAGAGGAGCCTGGCGGGCTATAGTCTATGGGGTTGCAAAGAGTCACACACAACGGAGTGACCGACACTTTCACTTTCACAAAAGTTAACTAGCTCTGGGAGGAGCAGTCTCTCCCCAGGTAAAGCATTTTGTTTAAGATATCAAAATACCAAATATTAAATAAATAAATGAAATATTTAAAACATATATTCTATGGGCACATTGACACTTGTCTACAGGCTTGTGAATCTACAAGTGAAATGAGGAGTTACCCTGAGGGAGATAAATGAAGGAAGCAAAAAATTTAAGGTAGGCCAGACAACATAATAACTTAAATACCCATTACTATTGCTTACATTTGAGGCATGAAATTAGTCTGTGCTCTATGAGAAAGAAATACAGATTTTTAAAATATGTTAAGTTACATGTGTTATATGTATTAAGAGAAAAGAGGAGAACAGGGCTTGGGGCTTGGGGCTTGGAAAACACACATTTGAAGGAGCAGGTTGAGGAGGAGGGAATGGAGAAGAAGAAGTAGTCAAGTTAGAAGGAAAACCTGTAGAAACGGGCAGATTACAAGGGAAGGATGGAGAAAGCGTCAAGATCTTGGTGAAGGTCAAGAACTATTACAAGCTTCAGACAGTTCAGATAATGGGAGGGTGAGAATGAGATGCAGATGCTAGTGCCTGGTGTGTTCAGTAGAGACCAGAGCATTAAACTGGGGAGTTTGGGATACCCTGTCATTGATGTTGTTGTTTAGTTGCTCAGTCATATCCGACTCTTTGCCACCCCCAGGGATTGTAGCCCATCAGGCTTCCTCTGTCCATGGGATTTCCCAGGCAAGAATACTGGAGTGGGTTGCCATTTTCTCCTCCAGGGGAAACTTCCCAATCCAGGCACCAAACCTATGTCTCCTGAATTGGCAGGTGGATTCTTTACTGCTGAACCACCAAGGAAGCCTGCTTCCAATAGCAATCATAATAAACAAGTAACCTTGATCAATATATTTAGGTCTTAGTTTCTTCGCCCTTTAAATGAGGAAGCTGGAGACTTGGCCTCTTGGAAATCTGCAAGCCCCACCATTTTCTAATCATCTCCCTCTTCTAATCAATCAATCTCCCCTGTGCACCTCCCCCACCTGCCTGATCATGGGCCTGTTCCATACTTCCAGACCTTAAAGTGTGTCAGTTTGTCTGTCCAGCATCATACCTTGAACCAGTCAGCCATATGTGACTGGGGAGGTAGCTCAAAGTGTCTTTTAGTTTTCTCTTATCCCCTTCTAATCATACAGTTCTGGTTTCTCAAGCCCTGCATGCGTGCATGCTAAGTTGCTTCAGTCATGTCCAACTCTTTGCCACCCTATGGACCTTGGCCTGCCAGACTCCTCTGGCAATGGGACTCTCCAGGAAGAATACTGGAGTGGGTTGTCATGCCCTCCTCCAGGGATCTTTCCAATTCAGGGATCAAACCCTCATCTCTTATGTCTCCTGCATTGCCAGGCAGGTTCTTTACTGCTAGCACCACCTGGGAAGCTCTTCTCAAGCCCTACTCATCCCTTTCTTCTATTTGAGAATTCTCTGTGCTGTCTTTCCTAAGTCACTTATGTCCAGCTTTCTGGTCTCTTACAAATCAATGTTCTTTGGCATGTACAAAACACATACATAAGCTTGTGTAACATATTACATAGCGGGGTATCCTAGATTTAATCAGTTCTGAAGTCTAGAGGAAAATAAAATTACAAAAAGTAAATGGATTCTTATATTGGTTGAATACCAGAAACTCAGAATAAATATCCCAAGTGGTCTCACTCTGCAGGTTATTGAAATCTATTGAATTTTTCACTGGAGCAATCTGCATGTTGTTAGAATTGTACAAGCCCTTAAAATTTGGCACTTAAAATTTTTTTTTTCTCTTTTTTGGGGAGTGGTTTTTCAGGATTTAATTTCATATAGGGAACTGTGGCTATGTCTGTGACTTCTTTATCTCTTCGAGGTATTGACTAACTTGGACTTCCCTGGTAGCTCTGCCTGGTAGAGAATCTGCCTGCCAATTCAGGAGACCTGGGTTCAGTCCCTAGGTTGGGAAGATTCCCTGGAGGAGGGCGTGGCAACCCATTCCAGTATTCTTGGCTGGGAAATCCCATTAACAGAGAAGCCTGGCGGGCTACAGTCCCTGGGGTCACAAAAGAGTCAGACATGACTTAGCGACTAAACAACAACAACAAATTGTCTAAGTACTCAGAGTGTCTGTTTCAGAGGATCACTCACCATTTGTGTCATAGCCTCTTTTTCACCCAGTCTTCTGAGCAGAGGCTCATCCTTCCAGTTGGTTAGTAAGTTCTTGTCAAGATGGATGGACTTTTAGACTCATTCTGAAGTGCTGCCTCTCTCCATCTGCTTTGGAAACAGCTCACAAATTCTTGTTGTTTCAGATGTGATCATCAATCTCCTGCCAGAGGAAATTAAAAACTGTTCTTTGTTTGTTGGGTAGAAGAGGTTCTGGAATTCTGACCCCTAATTTGTTTCTCATTCTTTGTTCTTTGCCTGTAGCATCTGACTCAGTATTTGCAGTCTTCTTGCATTTCTTGAAACTCGTGATCTTAAAATTTGTTTGATCCCATGACCATCCCATTTTGGCAGATTTATCAACAAACAAACAAATACAACCACTCTGTAGCCTAGCTCTTGTCTGCCATGTTCCAAACACTGTTATATCCCTGGAGGGTGTCTGTGACCTGCCACTGGTTGGATACTTGATGACTTGCCCCAGGGGATGTGCCATGTCTCTTGGTGGAGGTGGTTGTAATTGACTGGCTCTCTTCCCACTTCCAGTGGTGGTCAATATGCCTCTAGAACATAGGCTATTGTTCCCTAGAATGAGGAGAAATTACTAAATCTGTATCACAGCCAGTTTACCCAGTGAAACAACAAGGTTTCTTTCAGTACTTAAAAAAAAAAAAAATTATTTAATGAGTAAAACATCTGAACTTTGGTTCTCATTAGCATTGTTACTGATGAAGAAATAATAGCGGTAAAGGAAGATTGTCTGATAAAAGAGAAATCCAGGTAATTTTCCATGCTGAACACTGTGGCTGCACTGGAAGGTGGCAGAACCTGGATGTCTTTTCTGATCAGAGTCTTGACAGGATCCGCCAGCACCTTTCTCGCCTCCATCATCAGTGGCTCCATGAGCAGAAATGGTGATGATGTGGGTTTTATTTCAATGACATATGGCATATTCTTGTCTCTACAAAGCAACCTGTCAGGCAAGACAAACTGAAACCCAGAGACGATGTGTTAGAGGCCAAGTTCAGCGTCATGATTCTCCTAATTTCATGTCTCTTTCCATTATAGCACAGTTTAGTTTTTGTAGAACTTGCAAGAGCATTGAGGCCAGCTCCTCTTTGGACAGGGTATGGATTCCTCAAGATTGAAGAGCTAGTTATTAGCAGATCCAGGGGCAGGATTCAGGCCTCTTTAGTTCCTATCCAAGCTATCTCACCACATTGCTATGCAAAGGAAGCCCTTAGGGAATGAGACAAAAGCACTAGGATGCTGTTTATTAAGGAGTTAATAATATAATCATCATTACCACTGACTGAGCACATTCTGTGTGCCCAGCACTTTTCTAAAGCTTGCAAGTCGTTTTAATTTCATCTTTACCAACAGACTCTTAAGTAGGTATCATTATTATCATCTTCTTTTTAAAAAGGAAATTGAGATACAGTAGTCTTGATAGCTGGATGAAACTCACATGGTAAGTCATGGATTACAGATTCAAATCTGCATCTGTGGATTCTGCAATACATATTCTTTTGATTTTTAAAGGTATTTTTGATGTGGACCATTTTTTTAAAGTCTTTATTGAATTTGTTACGATATTGCTTCTGTTTTCTGTTTTGTTTTTTTGGCCACGAGGCATGTGGGATCTAAGCTCCCTGACCAGGGATTGAACCTGTTCCCCCTGCACTGGAATGCAAAAATCTTAACTACTGGACTGCCAGGGAAGTCAATACAGTACATTTTCCTAACTCCTGTACTCTGCTGCCTGTAAACATCCTTGCATGTTATACATAGCTGTGATCATTTGTCCATGCAGTTTTGTAGCCTGCTTTTTTCATGAGGCATTACTTGTTATTAACAGTCATAAGCATCCTTGTTATTAAAAATTCTTCCTAATCACTGTATCAATAGCTTTAAATCTTGCATCTCTTCTTTTTCTTTATCTTGTCTGTTTTTTCTGTTTCCTTGATGTTCTCCTCCTATTCTTTTTACTCCATGTAGTGTGTTGTATTTCTGTGCTTTTCTGAAGCAATTTGCAGTTAGACCTCTTGATTCTATCATTACTGGTTGTTGCCTTAGTATTTTTCAAATCCCTCTTTAAACTTATATTTAACTAATTATTCATGGCAGTAATTGGACAATGTTCCAGCCCCACTTACCCACTATGTAAGATGCACAATTTGTTTCCTTATTTCTTTTTTTCATGCTCTTTCTTAGTCTCTGTGTATTAAACCTGAGATTCAAACAAATTTTTTTACAACTGTATCACTCCTATCACAAGATGAAATCTCTCTCTTTCTCCGTGTATCTGTCTACAAGTGTGTGTGCATACATGGATGTGTGTGTGTTCTAAGAAATCTGTAATGCGTTAAACTTGAATGACTAGAGACCACTATGGAGCTGTCCAATAGGTAGAGGAGGAAAAGGCTAGCAGCTCAGGAGTCACCAAGCTTATAGATATCCCTTTAATAACCACAAGCACACAACACACAGTGGAAGGCTACGGAGACTGCAGAGATTTCCAAGGCAGTGTGTAGAAAGATAGAAGAGGCTGAGTATGAGACTGTAATGAACACCAATATTTTAGAGGCCAGTGACAGACAATAAGAAAAAGTGGTCAGAATATTCAGAGAGAAATCTAGGGAAAGGAGCCATGCAATTCAGTGGAGCTGAGAGTTTAAGGAAGATAGGAATGCTTTGGAGAACATGCCCGGAAAGTGTCCCCTAGATTTGATGCCTTAAGCCAGGGGGCACTTGAGGAAGAGCAGTGCCATTGGGATAACTAACATACAGGATACAGGGTTGTGGCTGAGGTCCAAATACAAGGTACAGAGGTAACCTGTTCCTTCTCTTTGTGACAGTCAGTAGGCTGAGCTTCTAGTACTAACTCCAGCAAGTTACCTTGGGCAATATTTTTCTGAGCCTCAGTTTCTACTGAGGGAATAGATTACATAGTGTCTAGAAATAATCCAATTCTAATGCTATGTGCTATGATATATGATAGATAGATATCATATCTTAATATCTGGTAGATATTAAGTTTTCTAGCCAAGACAAATACTTTAAGGGGAAACGTTAACCCTAAAGTGATTCTCAGTTGTGAGCAAACTAAGGTTTAAAGTGAAAGTGAAAGTGAGGTCGCTCCGTCGTGTCTGACTCTTTGCGACCCCATGGACTGTAGCCCACCAGGCTCCTCTGTCCATGGGATTCTCCAAAGGAGGTCAAATATTTGGATTCCTGCATATTGCTGTTGATAACCTGACTGTTCTCATATCTTAATTTTAGTCATGAAAGGTTAGTAAATAGTATAGCCTTTTATTTTTTTATTTTTTATATAAATTTGTTTATTTTAATTTGAGGCTAATTACTTTACAATATTGTAGTGGTTTTGCCATACATCAACATGAATCCGCCACAGGTATACACGTGTTCCCCATCCTGAACCCCCTCCCTCCTCCTTCCCCATACCATCCTTCTGGGTCATCCCAGTGCACTAGCCCCAAGCATCCTGTATCCTGCATCAAACCTGGACTGGTGATTCATTTCACATATGATATTAAACATGTTTCAATGGCATTCTCCCAAATTATCCCACTCTCGCCCTCTCCCCAAGGAGTCCAAAAGACTGTTCTATATAGCTGTGTCTCTTTTGCTGTCTCGCATACAGGTTTATCATTACCATCTTTCTAAATTCCATGTATATGCGTTAGTATACTGTATTGGTGTTTTTCTTTCTGGCTTAATAGTATAGCCTTTTAATAGAGGCTTCCCAGGTGGTGCAGTGGTAAAGAACCCAACTGCCAATGGGGAGACCTGGGTTGGGAAGATCCTCTGGAGAAGGAAATGGCAACCCACTCCAGTGTTCTTGCCTGGGAAATCCCATGAACAGAGGAGCCTGGCAGACTGCAGTACATGGGGTCGCAAAGAGTTGGGCACATCTGAGCATGCATACATACACATAGCTTTTTAGTACCTCATCAGAAGTTTTTCTTCCCATTTGTTTGGGAAATACATTTAAGAAAGTCCTCAGGAGCAGGGGTTATTAGCACCTGTACCTTGGTATCCGTGTTGATTATGTGCCAACTGTGTTATAATACCGGCACATGCCTTGCACTTTCTAGTTTGGTTTCTTCATCCTTAAAATGAAAATCATCAAATAAAAATGATTATAACACCTATTCAACTAGTACTACAAAGAGGGTTTTCTGAAATAGTTCGGTGTCTTGACACCCAATCCTATTTGATGCGCTACCATCCCCATCATTGTCCCCTATTCAGAAACACCCCTCTCCCCTATATGAGAAATGACAGTCCATGCAGAGGATGAAACCTTGACTGAGCTCCACCCAGCTCCAGTGAAAACCGGGAAAAATTCAAGTGGACTCCTGTTGAACCAAATAGACTGACTGGCCCCAGTACGTTTTAAAGAAAGCCAACCAAGTGCAAACTAACTTTCTACAGGTAGTACAATTTCCCAAAGAGGTAGCCAGGATCTTCTGATCCAGTTGTCTCTCTCTTTGTTACTGAGTGTTTATTTCTAAATTCTGAGAAGGCTGGAAAGAAAAGGAAATGCCAGAGAGCAAAAACTGCTTTGGGTTCTTCACCCATCTGGTTACCTGGGAAAGCCCACAACCTGGAAACAATTAAGAGTCATTAAAGATAACAGGTTTTCCTTTTAATGTTTGGAAATAGCTAACAATTCACAAGAAAATTGCCTTCACATTTTATAAGTGTTATCCTATTAATAAACTTACAGATAAAATGTCAAAATTATACATGGATCAGGCGCTCTTCTTTTTAATTAATTTTCAGTCAAAAGAATTTAATTTAATCCACATCATTGCTTACAATTTGTAAAATTTTGTTTATATAATCATCAGACTTAAACTGTCTTGAACCAGCTCCTCTGGGCACCTTCAGCACATTGCTGGTGCCAGTGGCCACTCTGATATTTAAAATATTCGTCTGTACATTATAATCATTTATGTATGTTTCTCTGTGTTGCACTATTTGGGCAGCTCTTGAAGATAAGGGACTAAGTCTTATTTATTTACCTTTTTATCCTCTTAATATCTAGAATAGAACCTTGTATGTCAGAACCACTCAATAAATATTTGCTGGATTACTAAACTCTAAGGAGGGGTTAGTATTAATAGGATAATTTAAATACTTGCTCATTTGGCCATATGCCTAATCTCTATGCCTTTACTTTTCTGTTTAATACCATCCCATTCCTCCTACTTTCTGAGGTACCAGCTTGAATCTTTGCTGTGTAATGCTTGGTTCTTTAGAAATCAAATTTCTTGGCTCAGCCTCTTGGGTTGTCCTGCCTTTTATAGGTGCTGTAAATTTGATCACCATCAAGAGCTGTTAAACAACATACAGTGATAAAAATAGTTCCCTTTGCTGACATTAGGTGTTTTCTAAAACAACTCGATAAATTCTGGTCAACAGAGACCCTGTGTGATTTCACAAGTCAGAAAGCGAGCTGTTGACACATATCTAGGCAGATAGAAAAAAAAAAAAAGAAATCACTCTAGTTCTCAGAAATGTATCTTAGGTGCTTTTTATTATGACTAGTGGTTGACTTTGCCTTCACTCTCTGATATTATAATAGAACTTATGCAAACTCACGAGGTTACAAGAGGCTTTGTAGGAGGTGACTTGTTTGCAAGGTGATGTATGCAGGAGGCATAATGGGTAGGGTGGGTGGGAAAGGTAAGTCACTGAGTTTTGCAAGGAAGAAATTTGATTTTAAATTTATGAAGAAGTATTGTGATGTTGGTAACCGCAAGGGAGCCCTGGCTTTAAAATAAGACCTGGA
The DNA here is from genome assembly GCA_917880005.1 of Nanger dama. Taxonomy (NCBI): domain Eukaryota; kingdom Metazoa; phylum Chordata; class Mammalia; order Artiodactyla; family Bovidae; genus Nanger; species Nanger dama. The sequence goes on along the minus strand of CAKJTW010000006.1, from coordinate 55,892,475 downwards.
AGCAAGAACTACTGACAATTCCTCTCCTTCCTTTCACTTTCTACTCTAATTCTAATTAAATATAGTTGTAAACTCTGTTTCCTCAAACTGCAGCTCTTTCATTGTTCTTCTCTTTGTTGCTTGTCATATTGAACCCAGTCCAACTCAAAGTGGAAAAACACACCAAACTGGAAGTGAAGAAGTCAGGCATCTAGTTTCCCTCTGTGTCTACCCAGGTTCATAAACTTGAAGAAGTCATGCAACCATTCTGGGGCCCTTGTCTCTTCTTGAAAAAGAAGAGGATTTCACATGACCTTTTTTTTTTTTTTTTAAATAATAGAAATTTTTTTCTAAGTATAGTCGATTTACAGTATTGTGCTAATTTCTGCTGTACAACAAAGTGGCTCAGTTATACACATTTATACATTCTCTTTAAATGTTCTTTTACATCATGGTTTACCCCAGGATACTGAATATAGTTCCTGTACTATACAAGTAGGAACCTCGTTGTTTATCCATTCTAAAAGTAAGTAATAGGTTGCATTTACTAACTCAAAACTCCCAGTCCCCCTTGGCAACCACAAGTCTGGACTCTATGTGAGTCAACAGATGAATGGATAAAGATGTGGTATGTGTGTACATATATATAATGAAATACTACTTAGCCATAAAAAGCATGAAATAATACCATTTGCAGCAACATGGATGCAGTTAGAGATTATCATACCTAGTGAAGTAAGAAAGACAATACCATATGAAATCACTTATACGTGAAATCTAAAATATGCCACAAATGAACCTACTTACAAAACAGAAACAGGTACACATGACTTTTAAGATAACTCTGTCTCTAAATCTAACAGACACCTTGATTAGTGTTTGAGGTGCTGCTATTCCTGCTATTCCTCTTGACATCCCAGATTTTCTAGCCTCGTTTTGTATTAGTACAGATCATTTTGCATGCACATGATATTTCTTTAATTATCTTTGGAATCCTTTTAGTAGAGTTTTGGCTCTATACTTTCATCTCACTCATCTTTCATGTTCCTGATTTTCCTTACCTTCTAGGTCCAGGTACAAGGTTGAGTCTGCATGTTCATCTACCCGCTATTCTTTTGCACTTGCTCGGTTATAATATATATCTCCTTCCCCATCTTTCAAACTTCCCCATCCTCTCTCCTCAACCTCTTTCCTTTCAACCTTCCTCAAATAGTATCTCTTATTTCAAGATTTCCTTCAGTGACATCTCTTTCAATACCTAATTTGAGTCGTCCATTGTGAAAGCACCATTGTAAACTGAGCTTATTCAGTAAGGGCTTCACTGATAGTCAAGAGCTGTAAGATTCTAGCCCCAGCTCTGCTTTAACAAGGTTATTAGCATCATTGGGTTTTGTTTCCCTACTTTTGTGTAGTGCTTGTTGATAGGTTGGGGATGAGGCACATTGGAGAATGTACTCTCAGACATCTTCGTGATCAGGTAAAGAATATAACAGTGAACAGGCCTGGGGTAAGAGTGTAGAGAGGGTTGAAGACTGAGGTTAATTGGAGAGGTATTCCTTTATTTCGTTTTAAAAGTAATTTGCATCCAAACCAAACATTCTTGCCAGTTGAATTCAAACAGTAGGACACTGGGATGTAGGCTCTGAATTAGGTGGCCTCTATGGTGGCTAAGTCGTGTCCAACTCTTGTGATTTCATGGACTATAGGCCACCAATTTCCTCTGTCCATAGGATCCCAGACAAGCATACTAGAGTGGGTTGCCATTCCCTTCTCTAGGGAATCTTCCCAACCCAGAGATCAAATCCAGCTCTCCTGCCTTACAGATTCTTTACTGGCTGAGTCACCAAGGAAAGTGGCCTTTATAGTGTCTTTCAGTTCTAATTCAGTCCTTCAGTATCTCTTTCTCTCTGACTGTGTCTCTGCTAAATGTATTCTAGTATGTGTGAAAGAAAGTGAAAGTGAAGTCGCTCAGTTGTGTCCACCTCTTTGTGATCCCATGGACTATAGCCCATGAGACTCCTCCATCCATGGAATTTTCCTGGCAAGAGTACTAGAGTGGGTTGCCATTTCCTTCTCCAGAGGATCTTCCCCACTCAGGGATCAAACCTGGGTATCCTGCATTGCAACAGATACTTTTACCATCTGAGCCACGAGGGAAGCTCTTTGTAAGATTTTTCTTAAACCACTTCATCTGTCTTGACTCTTGACTCATAAATTATTGACATTCATTATTCATTTTATAAGCCCTGATAACACCTACCACATGCTTCTGCCTACATTGATTCTCAGTACAAAGACTGCTGAAATTTGCATTGAAGATGGCTAGAAGTTAAGAGTTGAGAAGACTTAGAAAAATAAGAAGGAAAGAATGGAGCAAAAGTATTTAACACAGAGTAAGAAGGCACTGTAATAGAGAGGCCAATGCAGTAGCTGATACCTGGTAACTATACTGAATCTATTCTATGACTTCACAGTAGAACAGTTTTCTGGAGCTGAGCTAGTGATAGCTTGGCCCTGTGTTTCCCAAAATGGGGAGCCAAGGTGGTAGACAGCACCCTTTTACTATAAATAGCCAAGTATTTTATCATGTGTTGAAACTATTTCTTTGTATTTTAATATGTCATTTCCTATTTATAGAAGTAATAGAGTTTTCTTACTAAATTTAGAGAAATATTCATTAAATTATAGGGTGGGTAGTCTATGGATTTAACACAAATCATGAAGATACTATTTAAAATACTAGGTTTTAAGAAATCCCTTAGTTTTTCAAAGGAAGAAACTGACTTGGCAGAGATCACACGTGACCAATTGGCAGAAACAGGCTAAATCCCAGAGGCAATACAGAGGGTCTGGGGACTGGGTGCTGTACCCTGTCTGTGACTCGGGCTGATTTTATATTCCTCCTCTTATTCTGCTATGCCTGTGAAAGCTGGACGTAAGCCCAAACTCCCAGGACTGTCCTGAACATAACCGGGGATGTGCAACAGCCCTGACACTGTGTGGGCGCTCCATAAATGCATGACTCCCTTCCCCACACGGCAGCCTTCCTTAGTCACAGACCAGTTTTCTTTCCAGTCTTCTGAGCACACGCGTTTCTCAGTTCTTTCATGATTTGCAGAATATTCAGATACATCTTACATTTGTGTTGCCCTTTCAAAATAATTTCACCCACAGCATCAGTTTGAATCCTCCCCTGATGAGTAACAGAAAGCATTATTACCCCCATTCTCTTCTTACAAGAAGTATGCCCAAGCCCTGTGGCCACACAGAGATTCAGTAAGGATAGGGGCTCCTTGCTCACAGCTGACTGCTATTCCTTCTCGATTCCTCACTCTCTCAGAAAGGAAAATACCGACTGATCTACATGAAGCTTAATTTCTGGATTTCAGTCCTATATTTATATTTCATAACACTGAACTCTTTCAAATTGATTTTCTTGTTTGTAGTGAGTTGTCCTGGGAGGCAAATGACTAACTTGTTTCAAAGAGAAAATTTGCCCACCAGACTCTTGTGCCATTTTTTGAGATTCAATACTTCTCCTGTCACCTCCCCTCCACTCGCCTCACATTTTGTCATGTCTGAATAAAATGACTCACATTCCCTGAGAGAAAGATGATGCTTTTAAAAGAATGCTACACTGGCAACCTAACAGGCTCACGACTCTTCTAGGAAAGCACAGATTTATTTAGCTAAAGTGTATACGTGTATGTGTGTATACTATAATATAGTATATGGTGTATTTACTTTGTATATAGATAGCATGTGTATATATATGTATATATGTATGCATGTATACTGTAAGCAGTATTTTACATTTATGATGCTCATTGGTGTTAGCTGAAATGGCATACCTCTGCCACTGTCTTTTAATGTCCAAGAGACTACCAGAACTGGGTTTTGCTCATGAAATACAAGTCCTTTGAAGACTGCACCTTTCTGCCACCTTTCCCTGAGCAGGTGGAATGTTCCTAAGAGCTTTAGACTCTGCTTGTGCCCACTTTTTAAACATTTGCGTCAGCAGTACTTCTGCTTTATTAATGAAGCTGTTTCAGTGTGGCTGGGAATGCTTTAAGTGCAGCACGCTTTCTAATCACAGCGACCTGGCAGCGGCCGTGCTGTCTGTGGCGGGTTACCGCCACCCTCGCTTTATTAATGGGCTTCCTTTGCAAGGGATGAGACGCAGTGTTTTCAGAAACCCATTAAATGGCACAGCCCTTAGCCATACAGCGTGAATGCAATTCTCATCCACTGTGTCAGGGGACATTCTTCCCACGACTACATGCACAGGCTCTATCTGCCCAGCCCCGTTCTCTCACACACTCTGCCATTTTCGGTCTTGCACCCAAGTCCATTTGCTCATGGATGTTTTAGTGACTCCTCTGAGCTGGTTTCATCTCCCTGGAAGCTGAGTAAACTGTGACACATCAAAATACAAAGTCATTAGAAGCTAAGAGAATGTGACCATAAAGCTGGCCTTTCTTTCCCAGAAAGCATTCAAGTTTCTTCAGGAGACTCCTTGGGATTTTGCTCATATTACATCTGTTACCCCATTTACAAGAAACCCCCCTTTCTGGTTAGAAGCTGGCTCTTCAAGTTATCCCTTAAACTTCCACGTAGGGGAGTGACTCGCTCTGGCCACCCCTTGAAAGTGCTCGGTCAGCCTCTTAATTGAACAACTTCACTAAAGCAGGATCATCCAGGTGCGAAGGAAGGCCAAGTCCATCATTGGAAGCTTAGAATAGTATCAGCACACTTCTTTATTAAACAGAAACTTAAAAAAAGCAGAAACTTCAGAATTTTGCTGAAGTCAGACACAGGGCAGATTTTGCACAGTTGTGGTTAATCTGTTGATACAAGTTGAACAACAGTAACTGCAGGCAGCTGACCTCTGAATTAATAACACCATTTGTTGTTCTCTCCTGGGCTCTGAGTAGAAAATGTCCATCTGTCTCCAATGTCCAGTTTGCTCGAGAAGAGTCCTTTCAACAAACATTTTATTGAGCTTTTTTGCCAAGCATGACCTCACTCAAATTGAAACTATGACTATGACACGGGAGTTCCTTTTTAGTTAATATGGACATATCATGTTGAAAGACAGATCATTTATATACTCTGGAAAGATCTGAGGTTTCAGATATACCAGTATGAGTCCATTTACTCCTCATTGCAGCCTTTTCTTGGTTCTGTGCTTCTGTTTCCTTCTTATCCATATTTTCTACCTCCTCTTAATTCTGAGATAGGTGGTTATATTTCGAAAAGCATGTAAAATATATGTGTATGTATGAATACATAAATGCAAATATATATACAAATATATGATAATTTGGAGTCAGAACCTTAATCGTTAGACATAAAACTATCTTATATTGGTTATGTTATTGCCAGAAAGTCATTTAATTCATCTTTAAAGTGAGAATAATAATGAGACCTACCTCAGAGCATCACCACAGGGAAGACATTCTGAGATGATACACATGATGAAAGAACTTTTTAATATATGAAGAATCTTGTGAATGTCAATGGCTGTCTCTTTGCTATAGGAGAGGGCAGATAGAAAAGAGGGCAGTTGATCACATGCAGTGGTAAAGAACCTGCTTGCTAATGCAGGAGACACAGGAGACACAGATTTGATAGCTGGATCCGGAAGATCTCCTAGAGGAAGAAACGGCAACCCACTCCAGAATTCTTGCCTGGAAAATCCCTTGGACAGAGTGGCCAGGTGGGCTATAGTCCATGGGGTAACATGAATACACATCACATTTTGTGGCCTGGGTGTGTCTACCTGATGTGCAGGGCAGGGAGAGGCCAAAAGCAGGTCTTCAAGGAGGAATTTCAATGAATATGTGATACATCAATCTGAATGTCAGCAGATGTTCCCAGATATGGATATATGAGAGGATTCAGTGTGAAACCCATGCCTTCTCTAACCCAGCCAGCCAGTTTCTGGACTGTGAGTTACTGTGTATGGTGCAACTCAGTCCTCAATGAATCCTATGTATGCATCTATCTTCTCTAGCATTTACTCTCGGGTGTGTTATGACTCTGCCTTTGGCATTCTGTCAGGAATAAGCAATAAGTGAACAAGGAGACCAGAGGTCAGTGTCCATGAGTATGGACACGCTCATGGTGAACTTTGCATTTTAAATTTTATTTGCATCCAGGAAGTGAATCCAGAGTCCCAAGAGACAATAATGCTTTCTGGCATAAAATTAAGCATTGTCACATACAGTTGTATAGGTTGTACACTGCACAAGGTTAGGGTATATCGGGCATACCATAGATATCAGGGATTTGACAATTTTAAGACAATTTTCCTAAAGGGTCTTTTCCTAGGAATCCAATGTTTTATATCATGTTTCTAATAGATGGAAGTAAAGTACGGTGCTCTATGGGCCAACTAAAAGAATACATTTTTCTTGCTTTAAAGAGTTATATTCATCTTGATTTGAGCTCTGTATGTGAACTCTTATTGGGCAGAGTAGCAGTCCATTCTTCTTCAACTGCAGTGAGCAAAACTTTCTTGAAAAAGTCTTTCAAGGTAAATAAATCTTCGGGTTATTTTACACATGGGGAACTTGCAGCTATCCTAAATAAAAGTAAATTTGGCATCTGAGGAGTCAGCTTAATGTGTTCAACCTGTGATCATAGAGCCTATTCTAAAGGAAGTAAAGACGGTACCCAGACATACAGTAGTGCCAAAGCAGAATGCAGTTCAGGGATTTGTTGAGTGTCTGAGACTGAGTGCCATGGCAGAATTTATTATCAAAAGCAAGTTTGTGCGCCTGATGCCCAGTGAGGCCAAACAATACCAAAATGTCAGAGTCTGAAGCAGAGAGAGGGTGACTGCAGGGCCATGCAAGGATGAGGGGTGGCTCCTGGCCCCAAACCCCAGACTCTCCAAAGCCTCTCAGGAAAGCATTTTAAAAGGCAAGGTGAGGGAGAGGGTAGTTGGTTGTTGCAAGCTTCCTGTTGGAATCCTTTGTTATTAAAGCTGTCTGCATAGGTCAGGTCACAATGTTCCTGTAACCTCCAGCGAAACAAATGTTATTCTCTCTTCTGTAACTTTTTATCTCTATATGAATGGAAAGGAGTTGTAACCTTAAAGGTCAGACTGTAGGTAACATTCTCGATTCTAAGCAAAAGCAATAGAATGCAAAGGTAAAATACAAAAGAAAAAAAAAAGACAAACCAACAACAACAAAATAAAACTAAAGGTAAAAGAAACAGATCTAATATGGAGTCAGACTTGTCCTTCTCTTCTGTTCAGTTCAGTTCATTCACTCAGTCGTGTCTGATTCTTTGCAACCCCATGGACTGCAGCACACCAGGGCTCCCTGTCCATCACCAACTCCTGGAGTTTACTCAAACTCATGTCCATTGAGTCAGTGATGCCATCCAACCATCTTATCCTCTCTCGTCCCCTTCTCCTCCTGCCTTCAGTCTTTCCCAGCATCAGGGTCTTTTCAGATAAGTCCGTTCTTCACATCAGGAGGCCAGAGTATTGGAGTTTCAGCTTTAGCATCATTCCTTCCAATGAACACTCAGGACTGATCTCCTTTAGGATGGACTGGTTGGATCTCCTTGCAGTCCAAGGGACTCTCAAGAGTCTTTTCCAACACCACAGTTCAAAAGCATCAGTTCTGAAGAGCTCATCTTTCTTTATGGTCCAACTCTCACATCCATACATGACTACTGGAAAAACCATAGACTTGACTAGATGGACCTTTGTTGGCAATGTCTCTGCTTTTTAATATGCTGTCTAGGTTGGTTATAGCTTTTCTTCCAAGGAGTAAGCGTCTTTTAATTTCATGGCTGTAGTCATCATCTGCAGTGATTTTGGAGTCAGAAAAATAAAGCCTGTCATTGTTTCTACTGTTTTCCCATATATTTGCCATGAAGTGATGGGACTGGATGCCATAATCTTACTTTTCTGAATGTTGAGCTTTAAGCCAACTTTTTCACTTTCCTCTTTCACTTTTCATCAAGAGGCTCTTTAATTCTTCTTCACTTTCTGCCATAAGGGTGGTGTCATCTGCATATCTGAGGTTATTGATGTTTCTGCCAGCAATCCTGATTCCAGCTTGTATTTTGTCTGGCCCAGCATTTCTCATGATGTACTCTGTGTATAAGTTAAAGAAGCAGGGTGACAATATACAGCCTTGACATACTCCTTTTCCTATTTGGAAACAATCTGTTGTTCCATGTCCAGTTCTAACTGTTGCTTCCTGACCTGTATACAGGTTTCTTAAGAGGTAGGTCAGGTGGTCTGGTATTCCCATCTCTTTCACAATTTTCCATAGTTTCTTGTGATCCACACAATCAAAGGCTTTGGCATAGCCAATAAAGCAGAAGTAGATGTTTTTCTAGAACTCTCTTACTTTTTAGATGATCCAGCAGATGTTGACAATTTGATCTATGGTTCTTCTGCCTTTTCTAAAACCAGCTTGAACATCTGGAAGTTCATGGTTCACATATTGCTGAAGCCTGGCTTGGAGAATTTTGAGCATTACTTTGCAAGCATGTGAGATGTGTACAATTGTGCAGTAGTTTGAGCATTCTTTGGCATTGCCTTTCTTTGAGATTGGGATGAAAACTGACCTTTTCCAGTCCTGTGGCCACTGCTGAGTTTTCCAAATTCGTTGACATATTGAGTGCAGCACTTTCACCTCCACTAGCTTTTTCATAGTGATGCTTCTTAAGGCCCACTTGACTTCACAATCCAGGATGTCTGGCTCACAAATGGGAGGAAGGTGGTGGTGCTTGAACTAGCAGAGCTTAGGCAGACTTGATCAGGGAGGGGGTGTCTCACTGAATCATCTGTGATAAATAGTCCATCTCCCACTTTCCAGACCTCATCTGCTCTCAGGAGGGTCCCTGAAACTCTTTCTCATGCAATTTTACATTGGAGGACTGCTTCCATTGAAGCATCTTTAGTGCAAATTTTCACAGGCATCACAACCACAACCTGGAGGGAGGGAAGAGGGACCCCCTCCCGCTCCCGCACCATGCTGGTCTCAGCTATGAATAGTGAGGTGGTTAGTTACTGATAGAGCCTGTATTCCTACATTAGGCAAGAAGACACATGTTAATTAGGCAGGGCTAGCAGAGCCTTTGTGGAGAGGACTCTGCTGTAACTTCCTTTTCGTGCATGTGTGCTAAGTCACTTCAGTCATATCAGATTCTGTGCCACCCTACGGACTGCAGCCAGCCAGCCTCCTCTGTCATGTGATTCTCCAGGCAAGAATACTGGAATGGGTTGTTGTGCCCTCCTCCAGGGGATCTTCTCAACCCAGGGATCAAACCTGTGTCTCTTAGGTCTACCTGTATTGGTAGGTGGGTTCTTTACCGCTAGCTCCACCTGTGTAAACTCCTTTACCAAAAGGCAATTAGGGTCATTGTGAATGTTGTTGGCATCATAATTAAGGCTACAGAGCAGGAGACCCCTAATGTAGGAGGAAAAATACCTGACTAATGTCTAGTTAGCAGCATTATGCATGTCAGCGCCAGAACTGGATGGGATTCAGGTTCTAAAACCCCATCACTGCCTTTGTGTTGCCCTGGGATAGTCTGTAGACACTCCAGGTGTGCCTGGCTCATGGCCAAAGTGGACCTTCTCAATTCAAGCAAGAACCCTGACTACTGATTTTTGTGCCTAGCAGTGTCTAGACACCGGATAGCATTATACAGATTGGACTGGCCCATTTTGGGATGTTTTCCAACTCAGACATCATCCCTAACATTGACCCCACTTATTCCACTGTTCACTGAATGTCAGGATTTTGAGAAGATGCAAGCACAGCACCAGAGAGAGAGAGAGAGAATTTCACTGAATGACTGTGGCTTGTGACATATGCAAAACCAAACTTTCTGCAGTAATTTGATCTTTCTCAGATCTTGTCCTGGGGAAGGCAATGGCACCCCACTCCAGTACTCTTGACTGGAAAAATCCCATGGACGGAGGAGTCTGGTAGGCTGCAGTCCATGGGGTCACTAAGAGTTGGACATGACTAAGTGACTTCACTTTTCACTTTCATGCAATGGAGAAGGAAATGGCAACCCACTGCAGTGTTCTTGCCTAGAGAATCCCAGGGATGGGGGAGCCTGGTGGGCTGCCGTCAGATACGACTGAAGTGATTTAGCAGCAGCAGATCTTGCCCAGCCTCTGATATATACTGAAAGAGGTCACAGGAGCACCTCAGCTGCCCTGTACACTCCTATTCACAGCGGCCCTCCATCCTCTCCCATGAGCTCCTGCTCAGATAAGCGGCTGCAGTGTGGTCCTAAGTGCTCCATTCTGCCCCTCTACCTAAGGGTCAATCCACTCATCAGATTCCCTGTGGGTCCCAAGGATGCACTTGAGACATAATGAAGCCTGGGAATCTCCTTCGCTACAATTCTGTCTCAAACAAGATGTGTAATAGAGTTCCTAAACTTCTTTTCAGCACCTTGTAACAAAAAGAAGGATTAAGCTATGACGTAGAATATGCAGGTTTCAGGCTTCATTCCTCAACTAAGTTACTATGTAACAATGCACAGAGGAATTTATTCTTTCTCTTTATTAAAATTTCTCCTAGATAAATGAGAGAGCTGATAGGAGCATTAAATGAGACGATGGCGATGGCTGTGATGCTGGCTTGAGAATTAAAAGGCATGTTTCATAACCTTCACAGGAGGAAATGGCAACCCACTCCAATATTCTTGTCTGGGAAAGTCCATGGACAGAAGAGCCCGGTGAGCCATAGTCCATGAGGTCACAGAGAATCAAACACAACTTGAGGACTAAACAACACAACTTTATAAATCTTAAGACTACAATATCTATATGTGACCAATAATAATGATAGCCTTACCATTTTAAAATCTTACAGTACAGTTCTTGAAAAGGACAGTAGTACAGTCCAACAGCTGGCATACAGGGGGTGGCATTGGATGAACAGACAAGAAAAGTTATTGGCTGGAAGAGGGAGAAGAGGTGGGATATGGCAAAGATGAAGGATCATCAGCAATAGGAGATGGAGGGCAAGCTGTGATTTCATTCATTCCTAATGTTGATGGCACAGGTTCTGGTTCCTTGCTGGAGACACTTCCATCTACCCTCTAAAAAACAATCCAGTGATGTCTGGGTAGTAACTCTTATTTTCTCATCATAGATGACATGGTAGCACTAGATTGCATTCTGAATGGCTGCTGCACCCTTCATGTATGTTCTATGTTTGAGTCTTGTGCCTCAAAAACTGAGTCTCCCCACATAAAGAGAATCCGCTTGCAGTTCCTTGTGTCATGAATCACTTTGCTTCTCCAGTTACTTCTTGTTCCTCTTGTCCATCTTAATTCTTTCTCAGGAGCTCCAGCTCCATCAGGTAGTCATTAGTAAACTCTGCATGCGGCATGGCAGCAGTATGGTACAGTAAAGTACACAAAAGCACGGCCATTTGTAGAGGATCCACGCAAAGGACAGTGTACACCAGACACATGAACTAATGTGATGGGGCAGGCAAATGCATGTTCACATCTTGCAGAGTTCACAACTTGACAGTTCGTATATAGGGGACTTACTGTAATTAATAACGACAATGATGATAAAAATAGCAAAAATAATAATGACTACCTGAAAGATTAATGTTCTGTTAATCTGATAATGAGGGGACATGATGGAAGGTCAGCTGTCAGTGTATGTTTTGTAGAAATGGTTTCTGGAACCATAGCACTGCTTCTCAAGGACTTTAATATCTGAAGAGATCTCATTTACTGGTGTCTAGAGCTCTGACTTGGCCTGGGGGTTTTAGGCTGACATGGTTAGCTCTTTTTAGTCCTATAATTATAGGTAGTGTTTTCAGAAAACAGAGGCTACATCTGTTTGTTTCCGTTAATTGAAGAAACTTAACTTTTTTGTTTGATTTTCTGGTTTGGTTCTATTTCAGAATGGGACTTTTAAAGTAACAGGTGTGACCTCACTAAGGTAAACCAATGGAACAAGTCAAAGAAACCAAGACTCAGGAATAGGTCAGAGGTTGGGAAATTGTTATCAGATTCTCAGAGCAGGAAAGATAAGTCAGGTATGCAAGACAGCAAAGAACAGAGCCCACCTACATCACAGAGTTAGCAGAAAATTTAGATGTCCATTTGCTAACTTTATGTGATAAGCTCCATTTGGTCTATTTCGTGGAATCCCAAAGGGTGGGGGAAAGTTAACTGATAGTTAGTATTTGCGTTATAGATTAAAGACATATACCTCACTTTTGGGCTTGCACCTTTCCTGATATCTACCTGGACATTTCTTCCAAAATAATTAGTGACATTAAAAAAAAAAAAACGAATGCGAGGAGGAGTTGCTCTGGGTCTTCGTTGCTGTACTCAGGTTTCCTCTAGTTGCATGAGGAGGAGATGTTCTCCCTTGTGGAGCACGGGCCTCTCACTGAGGTGGCTCCTCTGGAGCACAGGCTTTAGGCACTCAGGCTTCAGAAGCTGTAGCACACAGGCTCTGTGCTTGTGGCCCATGGGCTCTAGCGTGCAGACTCATTAGTTGTGGAGCATAGGCTTAGTTGCCCCATGGTGTGTGGAATCTTCCTGGACGAAGGATCGAGCCCATGTCCCTGCATTGGCGGGTGGACTCCACGGTACCACCAGGGAAGTGCTTTAAATGACATTTGTTACCAGCTAGACCCAGTGCAGGTCCTGAGGACCAACTGTCTCTGCTGTCATGGTTCTGACAGTCTAATGACTCAGCCAAGTGCCTGGTGACACCATAGCTGCACCGTTCTAAACATTTGCAGCATTTGCTTTCCAAGCCTTACTTGGATTGCTTGGCTAAATGTTAATTGTTCAGAGCAGGAAGCAATATTTTCTTCTTAGTTCACATGTAAATGTGGCTCTCTGCAGATGATACAAGCACATATAGAATTAGCAGAAAATGTAGATGTCCATTTGCTAACTTTATTTCTGAGTGTGTGGTGCAAGTGTCAGCTCACCGTTTTGCTAGTCAAACACATCTTGTAATGGGCTTTGGTAATTTAGCTCCTAGGAATGGCTTGGTTACAGAATCCCATAAAAGTTTATTGACTTCTGCTTGCTGGCTTAGGTTGTAGGTTAGAATGTACCTCAGAAATTAGCTTCACTAAGTTTAATGACTTCATTACCGAGTGGTTTGCGTGCTCTGAAGCACTTCCCAATATATTTTTAACACCAGTTTGTAGCTGTCATGAGCTATTTCTATGAAGTCGGAGAGGTAGGTTGGCTCCTTTAAATGGCCAAGACTTTTTAAAAAATGTTCCTGAAATGGGTTTCTCCTATAGTATCCAAGTGGTTGGGGACCTTTGCTAGTAATATAGTTAGTGGTAACAATTTAAGTATTCTAGCCAACTTCAGTGCTATAAAAAGATCACTGTGTTAGTCATTGCTTCTTCTAAGGGCAAATAAGTAGTGATTGCTCACAGCCATCTGAAAATTATATTTATGGTTTACATAAAACCAAAGGCAATAGATGTTGATGAATATTTATAGCCATTTATTAGTATGTATCTATCATCAAATGAACTCTATTTTCTCCCTATTCTTAAATAGGGTGTTTTAGAAGGACTGTTAACCCTTTTGTGGTTCCCTAAGATTTGTTATCACACGGAATTAACGGACTGTATATAATCTGGTGGCATCTGCTAAACTAACTACTTGCTCACCTGTTAGTGCATTGGAACCTTCAACTTCCAAAAGGTGATTTTTAAAAGAAAAGTAATAATTTTTCTTTTGATTATGAATATAGGGTAATTTTGAAAAATATGTATTACATATGAATAAGTATCAAAATATCAATAGTAGTTCCCTCCAGGTGGTAGGAACATAAATGAATTTTTAATAGGTTTTTAGTTTTAGAATATGTATAATATATACTATACATAAATATATATAACATATATATATAGCCTATATAACATATATAGCATATATATATATGTTTATATATATATAGCATATATAACATATGCTGTGTGTGTGTGTATTGACACATACAGATATATATACATATAGGGCTTGCCAGGTGGCCTTATAAAGTAATAAAGAATCCACCTGGCTGCCAGTGCAGGAGATGAGGGTTCAATCCTTGGGTCTGAGAGATCCCCTGGAGAAGGAAATGGGAAGCCCCTCCAGTATTCTCACCTGAGAAATTCCATGGACAAAGAAGCCTGATGGGCTATAGCCCATAGGGTGGCAAAAGAGTTGGACATGACTTAGCAACTGAACAACAAAAAAACTATGTGTGTGTGTGTGTGTGTGTGTGTGTGTGTGTGTGTATGTGTGTTTATATATATATATATAGAGAGAGAGAGAGAGAGAGAAACTATAGAGAGAGAGTAGTCACATTCTTCAATACATGTTTTCACTTATTTTACACTAATTATATATTTAGAAATATTTTCAATTTTGTATTCTTTCTGAGTACAACTTTAATTGGCTGCAGAGCGTTCTGTTCTAGAGATTAACTACTAACCACTTCCTTGTTCTTAGGCATTTGGATATGTGTGTGTGTTAGTCGCTCAGTCGTGTCTGACACTTTGTGACCCCACGGACTGTAGCCCACCAAGTTCCTCTGTCCATGCAAGAATAGTGGAGTGGGTTGCCATTTCCTCCTCCAGGGAATCTTCATTTCCCCATACTCATCTCATGCTCATTGCCATGGGGCTGCTTTATTATTTGTGAGAAAGGCCTCTGGAGGGTTTGACTGGGTAAGAGTTTTTGTTGTCGTTCAGTTGCTCAGTCATATCCGACTCTTTGCAACCCCATGGACTGCAGCACACCAGGCCTCCCTGTCCATCACCATCTCCTGGAGCTTGCTCAAACTCATGTCCATTGAGTTGGTGATGCCATTCAACCATCTCGTCCTCTGTCATCCCCTTCTCCTCTTGCCTTCGATCTTCCCAGCATCAGGGTCTTTTCCAATAGCTGTGTCTTAACCAACCTGATGAAAACAGCAGTGCCATTCCCACCATCTTGTTGGCTGCATGCATGAGTGCTAAGTTTCTTCAGTTGTATCCAACTCTTTGCAACCCTATGGACTGTAGCCTATTAGGCTTCTATGTCCATGGGATTTCCCAGACAAGAATACTGGAGTTGGGTTGCCATTCCCTTCTCCAGGGAACCTTCCCAACCCAGGGATTGAACCCAAATCTTATGTCTCCTGCATTAGCAGGCAGGTTCTTTCCCAGCCACCTGGGAAGCCCATTTTGTTGGCTAGTTTCTATATACTCCCCACTAATTATCAATACAACCTTAACTCAAGCCTCCAAAAGATTCTTCAGAACTAAAAATTAATATACTCTGCAGAACTCTTAAATCCTAACAAAAAGACTGCCTAGTCTGTGTGCAATAACAGCAATGATCAATATTTAAAATAACATAACAGCTAACAAAAAAATTCCAATGTGCCAGGCTTGCATTATCTAACCTGACCCTTTCCTTCGACTCTAATTTCAGAATTCTCTTTTGACTGGGGATGGGAGGGTATGTGCATAATTGCTCAATTGGTTTCTTGGTCCCTGTGGAATCTTCTTATTGATTTTCATTTGTTTCTGTTTCACCTGATGGAGTCGGGGTGGTGGCAGAGAGATTTTAAAATATGTCTAAGCTAACCACAGAAGGTTAGCTGTTATCTTGTTAAAACTGTTTTGTGTATGTGAAAAAAAGAAAATTGGAAAAGTTAGGAGAGTTGTGTATGGCAAATTTCATTTTATGGATTGAGCCTAAAAATTTTTCAGTGTGCTATCCACTAGTCACAGTAAGGACTTCTCTGGTGGCTCAGATGGTAAAGAATCTGCCTGCAATGCAGGAGACCTGGGTCCATTTCCTGGGTTGGGAAGATCCCTGGAGTAGGGAAAGGCTACCCACTCCAGTATTCTTGGCTGGAGATTTCCCTGGACAGAGGAGCATGGTTGGCTACAGTCCGTGGGGTCACAAAGAGTCAGATGCAACTGAGCAACTGACACTTTCACTTTTAAGTCACATTAGACTAAATTAAGTGAAATTTAAAAGTCAGCTCTTCGGTCATTTTAGCCACTTCATCATAAGTGTTTTATATCCACATGTGGTTAATGGCTACCATATAGTTACAGAAATTGCTACAGAAATATTGTAAAACGTTTCTATTATTGCAGAATATTCTACTGGACAGCTCTGCTTTTTAACCTCCAATCTAATACTGGTTCCACTATTTCACTGTAGTGCCTGTCGAAACATTTTTATAGCCACGGAATGCCTTCCAGAGCAACCCAGCTTCCTGTAACGTTGTGTGCATACCTTTTTAAAAGCAATGTATTATTGCATTCCAACGACATACCTAGGATTATTAAAGCATATTGTAATGTCACTCTACTTAAATTATCCACACAGGATGCATAATTACTACCTTAGGTCTTTTAATATCACTTCCCTTAATTTTGCATTTTTCTTAAACATATCAATTTGCACTTAACCATAAATAATAGAGTGCTTAGCTCATACATATCAATGAGAATCCCCTTCAGAAATGAAAGATTGCTTGCTTAATACCAAAGAGTATTTTGGAAAACATCAAATCCCTTGACAGATGCTTGTTGCCACAAGGATTTATTTTCTTCTGCTTGTAACTAAAATAGCATCAGTTGCATTTTGCTATTTAACAATATTGGAGGAGAAGGTTATAGCAAAATGATTTACAAATAGTAATTGCATTCCCCAGCTTACCTATTTCTATACATTAGCGCAAAAAGCTTAATCTGGATTTGGATATCAGGCCCAATGGTAACAATATTTGTATCTTCACCAATCACACAAGGAAGTGTTGGCCTTTGTATTGGGTAAAAATATATCACAAGTTGTTTTGTGCTCTGACATTCACATTGTTTTTTTCACTTGATTTTGTCTTTACCAATTGGCAAAAGGAACATCTATCTAGAAGTTGTGATTTCAGCACCTTGAATCCCCACAATTGTCTTCATTATTGACTGATGCCTGGAATTCCTTCTAAAAGTTCCATTTCTTTAACCATTCTTCATATCAAAATGAAAATATCTCTGGAGTAGGATAATATTATTAATGCTGCTGCTAAGTCACTTCAGTCGTGTCCAACTCTGTGCGACCCCATAGACGGCAGCCCACCAGGCTCCCCCATCCCTGGGATTCTCCAGGCAAGAACACTGGAGTGGGTTGCCATTTCCTTCTCCAATGCATGAAAGTGGAAAGTGAAAATGAAAGTGAAGTCGCTCAGTCATGTCCGACTCTTAGCGACCCCATGGATTGCAGCCTACCAGGTTCTTCCGTCCATGGGATTTTCCAGGCAAGAGTACTGGAGTGGGGTGCCATTACCTTCTCCAAATATTATTAATAAAAAGTGATAATTCAGCTAGGACCTAAAGGATATGTGTCAATTTTCTAAGTGGAAACTGGGGAGAAAGGATAGAGATGGGATAAGAGCTTTCCAAGTGGAAGAAAAACATATGTAGAGACATAGTGATCTCTCTGGGAGACAGCGATTTTTGTGGAACCCCAGCTATGTAAAGGGTAGCCCTGAAAATGAAATTGAAGAAATAATCCAAAGCCAAGTTAAGAAGGGCTCTGGTTGTATTTATAAGGCTTTTGAACTTGAGTTTACTAGCAGGAAGGGCATTTCAAGAGTTTTTAGCAGAGGAACACTGTGAAAGCTCTGTGCATGTGAAAAGTTTCTCCAGCAACAATATGAAGGATAGATGGGAGAGATACCAGTTAGGTGTTTCGTTGGTAGGACCAAAGTAAAAGATTTCAAATGTGAGAACAAGATGTTGGAAGTGGCATTGGAAAAGGATAAGTGTACAGAGATTCAGGAGACATTTGGAAAGTACCCAGCCTTTCATCCTTCACCTATTTTAATTTGAATGATTTAGAGTTGAGTGCCTGTGTTCTTTCTCAAACTTGTACATAAAGCACCTTTCTCTTACTACACTTAGATTTACTGCTGCTCCCATCTCCCTTATTTAGCCCAGTTAGTACACTGCTGCTGCTAAGTCGCTTCAGTCATTCTGACTCTGTGCGACTCCATAGATGGCTCCCCTCTCCCTGGGATTCTCCAGGCAAGAACACTGTAGTGGGTTGCCACTTCCTTCTCCAATGCATGAAAGTGAAAGTGAAAGTCACTCAGTCGTGTCTGATTCTTCGTGACCCCATGGACTGCAGCCTACCAGGCTCCTCTACCCATAGAATTTTCCAGGCAAGAGTACTGGAGTGGGTTGCTGTTGCCTTCTTCGGTTAGTACATAGTACATGCTAAGTTGCTTCAATCATGTCCAACTCTTTGTGACCCTATGGACTGTAGCCCGCCAGGCTCCTCTGTCCATGGATTTGTCCAGGCAAGAACACTGGAGTGGTTGCCTTTTCCTTCTCCAGGGGATCTTTCCTACCCAGGGATCAAACCTGAATCTCCTGTGTCTCCGCATTGCAGGTGGATTCTTTACTACTGAGTCACAGGGGAAGCCCTGTCCTCTACAGACACATAAACAATTGAGATGAGAGGAGAATTAGATAGTGTTTACCAAATCTGAAAATCATCTGGAGCTTTAGAGAGAAATAGGCTCTTTGATCCCAACAATGGAGTTTCAGATTAACTAGGTCTTGTTGGTGTTGGAGAAGACTCTTGAGAGTCCCTTGGACTGCAAGGAGATCCAACCAGTCCATTCTAAAGTGGAAGGAATGATGCTAAAGCTGAAACTCCAGTACTTTGGCCACTTCATGGGAAGAGTTGACTCATTGGAAAATACTCTGATGCTGGGAAGGACTGGGAGCAGGAGGAAAAGGGGATGACAGAGGATAAGATGGCTGGATGGCATCACCGACTCCATGGACTTGAGTTTGAGTGAACTCTGGGAGTTGGTGATGGACAGGGAGGCCTGGCGTGCTGCAATTCATGGGGTCGCAAAGAGTTGGACACGACTGAGCAACTGAACTGAACTGAACTGATGGGATCTAGGTATTTGTTTTTGTTGTTGTTGTGTGTTTTTGTTGTGTGTGTGTGTGTGTATTTATTTTTACTTTCAGCAGACTCTGATGGCCAACTTGGTGTGTTAAACTATAGGCAGAGTTTCTAATTCTAATCTTAATCTTGTCTAACTCTGTGATATCAATCAAGACACTTAATTTTGAGGGTCTCAGATTCCCCATTTGAGAAATTACATTACCAAAATAGATGATGCTGAGATAGTGTGCACCCATCAGTCATGGGGTTTACCTGGCTGACGTCACTTCCTGGGTCATAATTAAAATTCCTCATCCTGGGAGTAGAGTGTGTATTGTTTTTTCCCAGATGTATTACCTTGTATCTGTCATACTTATGGTCCCTGTCATACCACCTGGAGGGGTCCTCTCGCTTGGGGATTCTCCCTGTGGGCTGGGTCGGCACACAACGAGAGAAAATGAATGGCTGGTGCTATCACCCACAGGCAAGCGTGGTTGAGAGGCCTCTGTGGAGCACAGATGGTGGTAGGTGGCTGAGGGTGTGTGTGGGGGGCTTTCTCGAGAAGCTTGTGGGCCAGCATCAGCTGTGGCCCTGCCTCTTGCCAGCTTTTCGCCTACGGATCCTCCTTGATTTCTGAGCCACACCTCAGGTGTGCTACAAGCTTGTGATTCATTAGACAAGTTTTCTGCGTCCTCTTCTTCGATGAGGAGCTGGTAGGAATTTTTCTAGCTCGACAGTCAGCTCTCTCTTCCTTAACCACTATGGATAAAGAGTCATTGAGGCTCAGTATTTAAAAAATAACAAATTTTTCTCTCCATTTTGCTTCCTGGCTGTACTTCATGGGAAGAAGTTGCTTGTGGAAACAGCAGTGCTGAACTGGGCTGCAAAGTGGGTCAAAGGATGAGCCACTTATCCAGAATGAGACTCAGAGGCCAAACCTGATCAGTACAGGGTCCTCCCATCTGCTGCCCTAGTCCCTTGTGGATGTCCTCCCTTCTCAGCCGCAGTGCTCACCTGGGATTCTGCAAGAGAATGAAGCCCTACTACCTTGAGGCATCTATAATGTGTAAAGGGATTCATTTCTTCCCTGTAACTAGAGAATGATATTATTTATGTACCATCCCTGGGAGAATTGAAAGTCACTCAACTCACTTTATGTATTCTGAGGATCAAAGAGGAACCTAGCTGAGAAAGACCTATGTGAGTTGGACACGACTGAGCGACTGAACTGAACTGAACTGCTCCCTAGGGCCCTGACGTACACCACATTAGGGCATTATTCCCTGAGGACTGTAGTGCTTTCTTTGACAATCATGGACTCCTCCCAATGGCACCCTATCCCTTCCTGGTTCCCCAACCTGACATCATCATTCCCCCAACAACTCCACACCTTCTCTCAAGTTCTCAGAGGCTGAACAGTGCAGAAAGGAGGAGACCTTGACTAGCACTCCTAGAATAGGGTAGGCTTAGCAGAATGGAGAGTAGAAAGAGAAAAGAAAACTAAAGGAAAGGACTGAGAAAGAGAATTGAGAACAAGACTGGCTTGTACTGACAAACAGCAAAAGTTAGACCCAATACATGAGACAGGCCTTCTCAGATGGTTCAGCAGTGAAGAACCCACCTGCCAGTGCAGGACACATAGAAGACATTGTTTCGATCCCTGGGTCAGAAAGATCTCCTAGAGAAACAAATGGCAACCCACTCCAATATTCTTGCCTGGGAAATCCCGTGGACAAAGAAGCCTGCTGGGCTACAGTCCATGGGGTCACAAAGAGTCAAATGTGACTTAGCTACCAAACAACAACAACAGATCCATGACACACTTCCTAACTAGTGGCTTAATCGGATTCTGGCTGGCATCTGAGGCTGTAAGACTGAGGCAGACAGACACTGCCTCTTCCCTCGTGGGGCTTGCATTTGAGCAGGAAACAGTGCATCAAATGGTCACCCAAATACATCATTACCAATGTCAAAATGACAGTATGTGCTAGCTGCTGTGAGAGCATAAAATAGGGGGCCCTGGAATAGTCAGGGGAGCCTGGGAAAGCTTTCCTGAAGATGGTCCATTTCAGGAGAGACTTTGAGGATGAGTAGATACACACTAGACGTGAGGATCACAGTGGAAGCTAAAGTACCCCCAGGGGAATAAACAGGAGCCTGAGTCAGTGGATTTTTCAGTAAAGTCAAACAGGAGTAGGAAGGAGGGCAAGGTTGCTTGATTCTTTGTTTCCTTTTGAAAACAAAAGAAGGAATTCCAGAACAAATTCCAGAAGGAATCTACTGAGGAGGCTGTCTTAATACTTCTCATCAAACCCAGGTAAATGTAGAATTAAGTTTATGCTTTGAAGTGGCTGCAGTCTGCACTGAAAAATGGGCAGTAAGCCAGCATCTGTGCAAAAGCTCTAAGCCCACAGAGCCCAGCTCTTGCTTTTCTGGAAACTTCTACCACACTGTGAGTTGGAGTGGCAGCTGTTGCCCATGATTGTGTCCATGCCAGGCAGTTTTACTTATAGCCCTGGCCCTCAAATACAAGCAAGCACAGACTGGCACAATTTTAAAAGCAAAATTACAACCTAAGAATGGAAAGTGGATGGATGGGTATAGAATGTTATCAGCTCTAAAGAGATCTCTGCTTCTTTTTGTAAATTCCCTTTAAAGTTTTTCTTTAAAATTCTCAAACCTTTTCTACCTCTTTTTATTTCATTTGATAGCTACACACCATCTCCTTTTTACAGGAGGCAAAATTATGTTATGGCAAAATTAAATAACTTATCAAAGTTCACAAGACCATATTCTGTAGTTTTCCTCACTGATTCTTATTCAAGAGTAACACTCTAATTAGGATTCAAAACTTCCATTTAGAGAAAAATAGCAAGAAAAGTGAAATCAGAAAGTCCAGAAAGACAAATCTAAGACGAGACTTGGTCTAATTTCTTACACATTCTCTACCATTTCAACTCCTATATAATGAAAATTTATATTCTCAAGAATAATCCCATGCTGCCGTGTAAATCATCGAAGAAAGATTTAATTTAGTTCAGAGCTATTAAGTGTGTTTTATTGTACTCTGAATCATTGGTATGGGATACATATGACAACTCTTAGGAGGCTAGACTATCACAATAAAAAGAGAAAATCAATTTTTCAGCTTTTTTTTATATATCTAAACTGTTGATCACTATACTAGTCCATTACTAGACACTGAAAAGCACACCCAGAAGCAGTCCAGATGTTGGAAATACCAGAGGCTCTTTAACTAGTCTGTAATGCTTTGCTGAAAAGTATGACTTTTCTAGACCATCTTTAAAGTAGCAAAGTACACACAAGTGAGAGATCTATGTATTCCCATGTAGCAGTGAAAGAAATAGCTGTCTCCTAAAGACCCAGCTAATTCTAGCCTTCAACAACTGGATACAGCCTACAAATGTAAACTGGCTTTCACACAGAAGCTTGCTTAAGAAAACATAATCTACCCAAAAATGAACAAAGTCTGGAGGGGATATTAACATGACAATAGTTAACTCTGCTTACCAAAGGACTTCCTAATTAAATGTCAGCTACCCTGGTATATTTAGATGATTGTTTATGAGGCTTTGGCAGTTTGAAAATTGGAGTGAGTGGGTAAGTGGAGGGCAAAGAAATGTACTTGCAATCTACTGCTAAGAAAAATTATTTTTGAAAATATAAACTCCCCTCTCCCAACAAACACAAGCTTATAATGACCTGAAAGTTCTCAATCCAATCTATGCTGATATCTGAAGTGCCCCACTAATAGACAAGGACTGTTTCATTGTCAGTAGAATGACATAGGTTTCAATATGAAGGAAAAGCATAAATCTAGCAAAAGTAGTTTATATCTTTTTTAAGAAAAATCTTTTCTATTTTGTATCAGTCAGTTCAGTTGCTCAGTCACGTCCGACTCTGCAACCCCATGAATTGCAGCACGCCAGGCCTCCCTCCCTGTCTATCACCAGTTCCCGGAGTTCACCCAAACTCATGTCCATTGAATCCACTGATGCCATCCAGCCATCTCATCCTCTGTCATCCCCTTCTCCTCCTGCCCCCAACCCCTCCCAGCATCAGAGTCTTTTCCAATGAGTCAACTCTTCACGTGAGGTAGCCAAGGTATTGGAGTTTTAGCTTTAGCATCATTGCTTCCAAAGAACATCAAGGACTGATCTCCTTTAGAACAAACTGGTTGAATCTCCTTGCAGTCCAAGGGACGCTCAAGAGTCTTCTCCAACACCACAGTTCAAAAGCATCAATTCTTGGGTGCTCAGCCTTCTTCACAGTCCCAACTCTCACATCCATACATGACCACCGTCAGGGTATAGCCAATTAACAGTGTTGTGACAGTTTCAAGTGAACAGTGAAAGACCTCAGCCATTCATACACATGTGCTGTACAGTAGGTCCTTGTTGGTTATCCATTTTAAATATAGCAGTGTATACATGTCCATCCCCAACCCCCTGTCTCTTCCACCCATCCATCCCCCAGGCACCCATCAGTTCATTCTCTAAGTCTGTGAATCTCTTTCTGTCCTGTAAGTTCATTTGTATCATTTCTTTTTAGATTTCACGTATAAGGGATATCATAGGATATTTCTCCTTCTCTATCTGACTGACTTCACAGGAAATTAGTTTATATCTAACAGGAAGAAAGGAAGCCTCTCCATTCTTCCTTTGCCCATGTAAGACTGAGAAACGTATTTGCAGAGTATATAGTGGTGATAGAGTATACAGTGGCAACGGTAGTGATATGACATATGTATGTTTATACTGAGACAGAGAAATGTCCCCGGTTAGTTGGATCCAATTATATAAAGTAGCATTGAGAAGAGTGGTCTTCTGATCACAGATTATAAGACAATGAGCACATTTCTTTATCCTCAGAATATCAGTTTCCTTTTTCATGAAGTGGAGATATGAGGAATAACCACTTCAGAGTGTTGTTTTGAGTGGTAAGTAACATAACAGTATACAGTTAACACTAAATGAGTATCTGAGAGAAAATCCCATTTAAGGATCAGACTAAAATGGTTTAAAGCCTTGGAGGATCTCATCTGGCAAACGTTTGGTATCAGACTGATCTACAGGAGAGTCATTTTGTGCATGCTCTCTGCCTTGTAAATGGAAGACTTTCCCTTTTAGATTGAATTCCACTGTAATAGGAATCACAGAGGACCACTGGGGAAAAGACTTTTGAAATAGATTGGTTACATCTTATCAGCAAGTAGTATGTTGATGCATAATTACGTATCATTACTGAAATACATCATTTCAAAAAGTATTTCCCACTGCTTCTTTTCCTCTCATACATGTATTATTCATATCTATATAAATAACAGTTCAGCAAATTCATTTAAAGAAATCCACTGATTCTAGTAAGTTATTAGACATATGTAACTGTCGCTCAGGCAATAATCTTGAAATGCCCCACTCAGGATTTCTGGAAACTAACTCTGCAGATGAAGGATGAACAAAAATACCATTCCATCTGTTAGCCAAACTGACTGCACCAAATAATTTGGGACTTAATTACAGAGTTGGTTACATTTTCAAAATGTGATTTCTAAAGGCTGGACATTTTATTTAAGTATCTTTGTGTTTATTTCCTCCAAGGACCATCAGTGGTGGTTGCAAATTGCAGTTTTAGAACCACTCACTGTTAAGGACCCAAAGGTTAGGCTCTAGGTTTAGGATTAAGGTGTAGCAGCAAATGGGAATAATTATGGTCTCCTTTGGCTTTCCACCTTTTCTCTGCCCCTCCTCCCAACCTGAACTAGTGGTAAGCAACTCCGCATTATCTCACTTAGAAACAGATGATCAGATAGAAATGCAGACACTCAGTTAGCTTTGAATTTCAGATGAACAACAGTTGTTAGGGTAAATATGTCACATGGAGTACTTGAGACATACACTAAAAACAATTCATTATTTATCTGTAACTCAAATTTAGCTAGATGTTTTTTGTTTGTATTTACTAAATCTTGCAACCCAACCCCCAGGACAACTATTTTGTCAAGATATTTGTTTGAAAAATAGTTTCAAAGTCATAGATATGTTTCCAAAGTCATAGATAAGTCCTAAAGTCCTAAAGACCAAAATCTTCAAGACCTCCAAAAATGAACCTCTTTTGATCGTACTTTGGGCACATTTGAAAGATGGTTAGAGAGATGTTTCACATGGTAAAGCCTTTCTTTGGTAGCTAAGTTTAGAACATAGAGGTGGCATTGATTCCTTGTACTCATAAGCCTGGTGAAGGGAGAGTGGGAGGGAGGAAGGAAATAAGATTAAACCCAGTAAGTGTTGTATTTTATTTTCTGTTTTTTAATTTAATTTTTATTTTATATTATAGTTGATTTGCAATGTTGTGTTTAGTTTCATGTGTCCAGCAAAGTGATTCAGGCATACATATGTTGCTACTGTTGTGCGGTTGCTTCAGTCATGTTGGAGTCTTTGAGACCCTGTGGATAATAGCCCATCAGGCTCCTCTGTCCATCGGACTTTCTGACTGGAATGCTGGAGAGGGTTGCCATTTCCTTCTCCAGAGGATCTTCCTGACCTACGGATCAAACTTGCATCTCCTGCACCACAGGGAGATTCTTTATCACTGAGCCACTGGGGAAGTTACACATACACTTGTATCTATTCTTCTTCCGAATCTTTCTCATATAAGTTATCTCAGAATACTAAGCACAATTCTCTGTGCTGTACAGTAGGCCCTTGTTGATTATCTGTTTTATAGGTAGTGGTGTGTATGTTAGTCCCAAACTCCTAATTTATCCCTCTCCCCACCTTTCCTCTTTGAGAACAATATTATGTTTTCTGAATCTGTGAGTCTGTTTCTGTTCTGTAATAAGTTCATTTGTATCATTTTTTTTTTAGATTCCACATATAAGTGATATCATATAGTATTTGTCTTTGTCTGACTTACTTCACTTAGCATGATAATCTCTAGGTATATCCATGCTGCTGAAAATGGCTTTATTTGTTTTTACTGGCTGAGTAATATTCCCTATTTTCAGATTTTAATCGTAAATATCAACAGTGTAAGCAGAGAGGGAAGAAGGCTAATTTGCCAGCAGATCCTTTTGGTTACACAGCCAAAAGTCATGGAATTGTTCTTGACTCGTAACTCTTCTTGACTATTTCTTTCACATTCCAAATCCAATCTAACCATAAATGTTGTCAACTCTACCTTCAAAAATAAAGGCAGAGGCTGTCCACTTCCTATAACCTATAGTTTTGTCCAGGATGCCATAATTCCTTTTTTATTTAAATTTTTTTTTTTTTTGAGGTATAGTTGATTTACAGTGTTGTCTTAGTTTCAGATGCACAGTGATGTGATTCAGTTATACATAGATATATATGTTTTTCAGATTAGTTTTCATTACAGGCTGTTTCAAGATACTAGATATAGTTCCCTGTGCTATAGCGTAAATCCTCATTTATCTGTTTTGTGTGTAGTGGTATGCATCTGCTAATCCCATACTCCTAATTTATCCCCCTCTAGTTTTTTTTTTTTTTTTTTTTTGGAGGATAATTGTTTTACAATATGGTCTTTGTTCCTAGCATACAACAACTCGAATCAGCCATAAGCGTGCATATTCTCCCTCCCTCCTGAGCCTTCCTCCCACCATCCCCAGCCCCACCCCCTCTAAGTCTTGCTGAATTATGGCAGTAGCCTCCTGCTCTGTTTTCTCTGAGTTTCAACCATTCACCTTTTCAGTTTACCCCTCACACAGCATCCTAGTTGATCTTGTTGAAACCTGTTCAGACCCTGCAGTGGTTTCCATCTCACCAGGCAGAGTCCTAACAGTGTCCTGTAGGGTCAGTCCTGCACTCTTCATTGTACCACTCTGAGCTCAACTCCTACAATGCCTCCCATCACACTTTCCTGCCACACTGGTCCTCCACTGTATCAGGTAAACTCCTGCCAAGGAAACTTTACGGCTGTCCCCTCTGCTGGCAGCAAGTATCTGCTTGGTTTGCTCCCTCAGCTCCTTCAAGGTTTCGTTCAAATGTTTCCTTCACAGTCATTTTAACCCTCACCACTCCCTTTCTTAGTTTGTTCTTTTCTTCATGGCATGCATCATTGACCGTACTCTGCCTTTTCTTTGTTTGTTTTGTGATAGCATGTCTTTCCCACTAGAATGTTAGTTCCGAAGATTCTAGATTTTATGTTCTTGCTTTATTTATTTATTTGGTCATATCTGTATCCCAGTGCATGGTGCCTGCCACATGCAATGTACTCCATAAGTATTTGTGGGATGAGTGAATGAACTCTTAACAGTTTCTGATGAATTTGTTTTATGGATTAGACACCTACCTGCAAACAGCAGAATCACAGGAGACTGAGCTATAGGACTGGTCTGTTGTGATGGCAGGCTTATACCTTGCAAAAGATCCAGGGCACCATGGCAGGACATGAAAAGACCAAGACAACAAGGGAACAGATGGACAGGCAGGTCAATATGAGGGCTTTGAATGTCTGAGGAAATAATAGGGACACTTTAGAGTTTGGCCAAGTAATGTACATTTTGCTATATTGGATTCCAAAATATTCATTTTTCTCATATCTAAACATCAGTAGTCTCCACTGTGGGGCTCCCGTATCATCACCAGGATCTGGGAAGACAGTAAGATCATTAAAAGTCTGATCTCTGGGCCATGGGGATCATTCCCACATTGCCCTATGACCACCAGTCCCCTGAGTGTCTTTCTCCTATGCTGCTTCTCTCTCTTGCCTTCTCCTCTGTGCTCCTCTTTTCTCAGTTCCCAGGCCTCTTGCAACATTGCTTCCAGGAAGATCTTCCTAAAAAAAAAAAACAACAAATCAAGCCATATCACTGGCCAGCTTTCAGGGTGCCATTTTCTCCCTGTCGGGAGTGAGGCCCAGTCAGCCTGCCTCCCCATCCTTGCTTCCCCTCATCCCTGAGTTTTTCTCCAGACTAGCCACCCCGAGCCTCTGCTTAGTGTACACATCCCTTCACCACTCTCTAGAATGCCCTGCATTTCCTTGGGAACTTCTCATTTCTCAAAACTCGACTCTCAATCAGCTGCCTTCGTGAATATTTTAAATTTCTCCTGAAGTCATTGATTAGTGTTTTCCTCTAGGATCTCGCAGCACCTTACACAGACCTCTGGCTCAGCAATTACTATGTAATAATGTCTTGTTGGTGTATCTTCTCCCCCAGCAGATTGGGGGGCTGCATCTTGCATCTCTCTTACCAAACAGAGCACATAGAAGTTATATGGTAAGTGTGTAACACATAAGTTACTTTAGAAGCTTCAAAGAAACCTAGTCTTGCTCTTGAATACATAGTTCTCTGGCTTTGTTTTTCTTGGTCCTTCATGAGAACCTCCCCCAAGTCAAACTCCAGGACCTCTTGTTCATGTACAGATGTGTTGGTTGAACCCTGTCCCACAGCTGGAAGGGGCAAAGGGTTTTTCCCGTGGTAACTTTTCTGTTGATGACACCACAAGGGGCGATAACATCGACCTGCTGCTTCCTCTCAGGTTTGCCACATTGGTCAAATCGTGTCATTACGTGTTGTCAGGCTTTGAGAGAAAGCATCCTTCATTTTAATTTTTTGCATGATTAAAGTCATTCAATTACCATTCAATTTAATTAAATGGCTTTTATGATTTAATTTTAGTGAGGGGAAAAATGATCAGTCATTAAAATGATGATTGAATGATGATTTTTTTTTTTATTATTGCAGTAGATAACAGGAAAGAGCCTTTGAGATAAGTTTTGTAATAAAAAATCCTTCTGGTAGTCAGTAAAATGTGTTATCGGTAATGAAAGAGGAGTTGTTGATATTGTTAATTAATAAGTGATGAATTAGCGTGGAACCTGACACCTCATTTACCCCAGTAACATTACCCCGGGAAATTACAGAGGATATTAGGCTGTCACTCTTTACTAAATTTTTCCTTGAAAGAGAGAAAGAGCAAGAGTAAGAGCAAGAGCGAGAGTGCGCGTGAGAGAGAGAGAAAGAAAGAGAAAGAGAGGGAGGGAGGGAGGGAAAGAAGAGGGATATGTAAACTTTTAAAGTAAAAATTCTAAATTGTAGTTTAGCACTCAAGCAAAACTAATCAGTTAATGAAAATACATGGCTTACATTAAGGCATGTTGTAGAAATATCAGAATTTATTTAATAGCATATATATTTTCTCTCTTTTTTAAATTAAGAATTAATACTTTCAGTTGTATGTCACAATATTTTCTTCATTGTGAATTTCATTGGGAGATTTTTTTTTCTGCAACATCCTTTGGGATGCTGAATACTAACTTGGTAATGAGGAGAAAATTTTAGGCAATTAATGTTGGGATTCTTTTTTAAGGAAGACTATTATAAGTGTGTATATTTTTAATATAGCTTACTGGAACTTTTGTTTTCTAGTCCAGGAAGAGAGTGTCTTATAACCAAGGGATGCTTGGCTATTTAGCTTTCAAGTCTGATACTTAATTCTCTGACACCGAGTAATCTGCAATTCCATTGCATTCTGACACTACCTGGAGTTAACGTAGACCCAAGTTGAGGGCGAAGTCCTTCAAAACACTGCTGTCACTGAGATACCAGCTTCAAATCTCAGGGCCACCTGCACTTCTGACAAAGGGGATAAAACATTGTGTGCCCCCACACTTTCAGTTCAGTCAGTTCAGTTCAGTCGCTCATTCGTGTCCAACTCTTTGCAACCCATGAATCAGCACGCCAGGCCTCCCTGTCCATCACCATCTCCCGGAGTTCACTCAGACTCACGTCTATCGAGTCAGTGATGCCATTCAGCCATCTCATCCTCTGCCGTCCCCTTCTCCTCCTGCCCCCAATCCTTCCCAGCATCAGAGTTTTTCCAATGAGTCAACTCTTCTCACGAGGTGGCCAAAGTACAGGAGTTTCAGCTTCAGCATCATTCCCTCCAAAGAAATCCCAGGGCTGATCTCCTTCAGAATGGACTGGTTGGATCTCCTTGCAGTCCAAGGGACTCTCAAGAGTCTTCTCTAATACCACAGTTCAAAAGTATCAATTCTTGGGCACTCAGCTTTCTTCACAGTCCAACTCTCACATCCATACATGACCACTGGAAAAACCCATACTTTACCAGGTGCAGTAATTTCCTAGAACAACTCGCAGGATTCACTGAAAGTTGCTGCACTTAATATTGCAGTTTTATTATGAAGTATACAACTCATGAACAATCTAATGGAGGAAACGCATAGGACAAGATCTGGAAAGGGTGGGGATGCAGAACCTTCATGCCTCTCCAGGGTCTGGATGCATCATTCTCCCAACACACCACTGTGTTCACCAGCCAGGAGCTCTTGGTGTCCACAGTTCTTACTTGTATTTTATTATGTAGACATGATCAATTACATCATTGGCCTTGTGATTGAACCTAATCTCTAGTCCCCCCTACCCCCAACAACTCCCTCCCTGGAGGTCAAGATGGCCCCAAATTCCAACCCTCTGATCATGTGAGCAGTCTTTCACATCACCAGCTCCCATCCTGAAACCATGTGGGAGCCCCCACCAAGGGTTGCCTCATTAACATAAAAAGACATTCCTATTACTAAAGAAATTCAAGGGTTTGTGAAGCCCTTAGCCAGAAACCAGGGATCAAGATTAGATATATTTTTCATTGCACCACAGATGTATTTTATAAAAATGTCTCATTTTTAGCTTTTTGAGTAGTTATTAAATCAGTTGAAGTAATATTTTCCAGGTATCTCCTATGTGCTTTATCACCAGCCTTGGGAAGAGATGGGATCACGGCAGTATAAGGCATAGTGCCTGCCTAAAGGTCTATTTCAGGAGACCAGCTCAACATGTGAAACACCTTAATGTTAAGAACTACTCATGCTGAGCACTTTGCATATGCGTTTTCATTGCATCCTTATAACAACTTCATAAAATATAGTCCAGAAATGTAAGTGAACACACACTATTAGATTCAAATGCGGATTGTCCAGTTCCAAAACTATAACTTTCCATCAATCCACATTATATTGGAACTGAGTTGTATCAAGAGGTTAAAAAGCACTAGTACTGTTGCTACAGATTCAGAGAAAGGGAACTCAGTGAGGGTGGGGGGAGTCAGGGGAGACTTTGTGGGAAAAATTGGACTTCACTGAGGCCTTGAAGAGAATGTAGAAAATGGATTTCCAAGAGGAGAAAGCAGAGGACCTACCTTCCTGATTAGAAGAACAAAATGAGTGAGTAAAGGGAGGGAGAAATAAGTTTGAGGTATTCACGGGTGGATTAAATTTGTTTCCTGGGATATCTTTGGTTATCACAAACTCATCTTACTTGAATACACCTGCTCCATTCTGAAGCACTCCAGCCAGAAAGTGATAGCTTGTTCTCAGAGCTCTCAGTTTTGCCCTCCATAGGACTAATCTCCAGAGGAGTGAAGGTCTTTCTCTGGCCCTGAGCCTCTGCTTTTTCACAGGGTGCTTGTGTGTGTGTGTGCGTGTGTGCGTGCATGTGCATGCACGCTAAGTTGCTTCAGTCGTGTGCGATTCCTTGAGACCCCATGGACTGTAGCCCAGCGGGCTCCTCTGTCCATGGGACTTCCCAGGCAAGAATATTGGAGTGGGTTGCCATTTCCTTATCCAGGAGATATTCCCAACCCAGGAATCGAACCTGAGTCTCCTGCGTTGGCAGGCAGATTCTTTACCAGTAGCGACACCTGAGAAGCCCTTTCCATAGAATAAATGAACCCAATCTTTCCCACATTCTTCAGATTACCTGGTTCTGAGAGCCTCTGTCACTCAAGATGTCTGAGTTGGGCAGTGGTTGAGAGTCTATTGTGACAGAGAGATTGGGATTTGAATTGCTACCTGTCATTTACCAGGCATGGAAATGAATTCATCTCTTTGAATCTCAGTTTCTTCTATAAAGCAGGGATATTTAACTTCTCCAGAGATGGTGAAAATTATATAAAATAAGACAGTGCTTCTGATAGAGTAGTCAATTTATATAACCTGTTACTAGGGTACTATATCTGTTAGCATTTACTATTAAAAAATAAAGTAACAGAAATCCTTAAATGTAATAGCTTAATATTTTTTAAGCTTATTATTTTCTGATTCTGTCCTCTGGCAACTTGGGCTGGATTCAGCTAACTCTCTGGACACTAGACTCACTCCTGTGTCTAGTCGGGGGCTGGCTGCAGGCTGTGGTTCCTTCCAGATGTTCTTGTCATCTGTCAGGCCAGCCTGGGCTAGTTCACATGGTGAGAACCTCAAGGTTCCCAGAAGCAGCGAAAGGACATGTCCTGTTGCGCAGGTGCTTTCTAAATTTCTCCACTTGAGTCATGTCTGCTGCTGTCCAATCAGCCAAAGGCAGTCCAGAGTTGGTGTGAAAAAGCAGTACCAGAGGTCGTGGATGAAGAAAGAATTATAGCTAATCTTATCATCTACCCTGAAGTCCTCCATTTAAAAAAGCATTTTAAAGGCAGCAGTGAAGGATAGATAACTCTGTTAGAGACTGAATTTGGCACATTAATGACTTTGTATTTTGAAAAGTGAAAGTGTTAATCGCTCAGTCGTGTCTACCTCTGTGACCCCACGGATTATAGCCAGCCAAACTCTTCTGTCCATGGAATTCTCCAGGCAAGAATACTGGGATGGGTAGTCATTCCCCTGTATACATATATGTAGATGGTTGTGGGTGGGTGGGTGTTTGTGTGCATGAGAGAGAGAGAGAGAAAGATGAAGAAGATGGAAAACTGACAGGCAGCTGGAATGGCCAACCTGGAAAAAAGGTCACTGAATCAAACAACCTTGGTAGCCTTATGTCCCCTCCAGGCAAGAGGAATGGAGAAAGACCTCCAGCTTAGGCCTGACCACCTCCACTCTCCTCTTGCTCCTGGTGAGGTAATGCAGATCAAGGGTACCAGATTTGTCCAGAGAGTTCACTTGTCTCTTCATGCTGAAGATATATGTTGAATACTGTCTCCAGAATAAGTACTAGCTTGAGTGCAGCTGATGTTGAATGCTGGTACTGCTCTTTTTCTCCCTGGGATCATAGACACTCCCAAAAGTCCATAGCTTATGTTACCTTCAGCTTTCTCATTAATTTAATGAAGCCATTAGATTTAGTGATTTTAAAGATATCTTCCAGCTGTAATATTGTGCAGTTTTATAATATTACGCTATTTCTTTCTTTCCCCTTTTAATATTTACACATCTTTTTCCCTGACTTTTCAGCTCCCAGCTTGTTGCTTTGATGACATCCACCAATGGGTGGAATGGAATACTGACCCCCAAAACTGGATCAATAGAGTCAATTTCTGTGGAAAAAGTTTTCATGGTCCCTTCCATCCTATCACATAAGAACCTGGTGCTTATCCTTGCCCAAGTGAGAGGCATTGTTCAAGTCACTGGGATTTCTGTGTCATGACCTGTTTTCCTGGGAGATTTGCTTAACAAAAATGGGAGGTTATCCCCCATATGGTAGAGGTAAGCTGCCCTTTCTACTTCCACCTGTTTTATAATGGAGGTGCTTATTAAATTTAGAATAGAAAGAATGGCATTAGCTGTGGGTTATTGGACATTTACTTATCCTCCCAGAATCTCAGTTTCCTCATCAGTTCAACAGTACCTACCTACAGTATTCATGTTATAAGGAGTAAATGATGTAAGATTCTCTAAATGCCAAGGTCAGGACCTGTATGACTTCCAAAAGTATTTGTTTTCCCATCCTCCCTTCACCTTTACAGAGCTGATCAAATGGGACCTGGTGTGCTGGCTGCAGCACTTTTTAACTCTATAGTACAACATGAATAATGGATTCTGGTTATTGGCATCAATCCATCCTCCAGGAGCTGGGAAGTACCAGGTTTTCATTGCACAGAGGTACCCAATTGTGTTAGAGGGAGCCCTGGGGATGGACCCAGGACCCAGGACCCAGCTCTTTGCCACTAGACTAGAATTTTGTACGCTGCTACTTTCTGTTCACTTGTCCACTCACTCCCCTGAGAAGGTCAACATATAAGTGGGGCCATACATATCACCTTAAGTTCTAGAGCCTTAAGTAATGCAATCAAAACATAGGCATATACCCTGGATTGGAGCCCTGTAGGGATGCATACATTTAAATAAAATATTGCAGTGTAACACCGCTTAGCATACCCGTGGGGTACCTAGCCTTGGCCCTTGTATAATCGTGTGCTGACTTACTCCCTCTCTTACTTTTCACCTTTTGAAACAGAGAACAAGTTTTCATTGGCAAAGGACTCTTAGATATCTCTGAAAGGCATTTGGTGAACAGATAGTGCTGTTTATCTTATTTGGTGAGTTGAAAGGTTTCTTTCAGAAATGCTGCACAGAAACCCATCATTTCTCTTTGCCTTCTCAAGAGAGACATAAAATGGGATTGGCTATTAGCTGAAATGCTGCCTCTTGGCTCCACTGATCCAAGGGGGATTTGGGATCCCAAGATGACCAGAGATAATTATACACGAGATATATTCAAAAATGTCCCTGAGTGTTCATTCAGGATCTGCTCTGTCAAGACAGTGTGTTGTCAAGACCCAGGTCAGAGTTATGAGCTCATTGTAAATTCAAAGACTAAGTCCATGCAACATGTTACATGCAAGACTGTTAAGTCATTGGAGCTCTTTAAAGGGCAGTTTGTGAATCTGTGGAAATCAAGTCCCTGGAATCTTCCAGTCTTTGGGGATATGAAGGATGAGGGCTGGGAATGAGCATCTTACAGATGACCTTAACCTGAAATATTGAAGTTATCTTTAAGCAGGAGGATTTGAGAGTAAGGATTCTAATCACAAGTGTAGCTTATTAAGTGGTTGAAGAACTTATTTTCTTAAAAGTGTACATCAATGTCTATAGGCATAAAGAATCAAAGGGCAAATGATGAGATGAAATTGACACTTGAGACCTCCATCCAAAGGGAGGAACCTCGCAAATGCAACCCCAGAAATGGAACTTGCAGGTGCTGGAGCTGAATTTTCCATGAATCTAGTTTGATACACTAAGGAAGTATCCCTCTTTATGTCATTACTTCAGTGGGAAGATGTCTGACAAGTTACAGCTGATGATGACAGATTGTATAAGCCTTCCCTTGAGCCTCACTTCAGCTGGGAAGTGTGTCCTTGTGCCTTCCCAGAGCCAGAGGGACAGCTAGTCATGTAGCATGAAGGGTATCTCTCCTGCCAGTGTGGAGTGCTAAGCATTCAGCGAGAAGAAAGGATAGAAGGGGAGAGAGGAAGGGAAGGGAAGGTGAAGGAAAGGAAGGAGTAAGAAAGAAAGATGAGGAGGCAGGAAGGAAACAGGGCTGGCCGTTAATAATTATTAAGTGATGAATTCTAGGCTACATGCCAGGTATGTGCACTTGCATTATCTCAGTTTCTCTGACCACGGCACAATTAGTGTGAATGAAATCATCCGATTCATGGCCACACAAGTGGAAGGAATTCTGCGTTCCTGCTTCAACAGCAGTTATACCAGGGGACATTGCAAATTTATCACCCAGGTTCTTATCGGATAAGTTCAGTGTCTTAATATTGTATTTTCAGTAGGTGATAATGGAGAATTATCAACTGAATGAAAATAGCAAGCTGCCTTTTTGGGGAGTTATGGTAGAATCCTCTACTCTGAAGGTAAAAGTGTCAACAGTCCACTCAGTCCTAAGGTGGGCAGTCGTGGAAGAAAGTTAACAATCGCAAGGCTGTTGGTGATGGTTTTCAGCCCTGAACCTTATCTAGTTTCTCCAGCTTCTCCTTTCCCACAGCTGAGCCCGAGCAGCACAGAGGTGGTGGTCCTTCCTCGCTCCACCACTGTGAAACCATCAGCACCACCCCTTCCATCATCTCTGATCTTCAGTTACTTTCTCCTCATCATCTCTGAGAATCCCTCAAAGTCTTCACAGAGAAATAGGAAGATTCAACCCTTCCCACTCTTAAGATATTGTTTTCTCTGACTCCTGAAGAGATTAGCCTATGGTTTTAACTTTTTCAAGCTTCCCCGTCTCTACCCGAGTCCTTCTAGAATTTTGTTGTGTCAGTTAAGATGCTATGGTTGCAAGTAATAGAATCACTCACTTTTCAGTGACTTGAAAAATGGTGGTTTATTATCTCACACAGCATAAGTCCAGAGGTAGATTCCCTAGGCTAGGCTCTGGGCCACAGTAGTATTTGCTGAGACCCAACACCCTTCCATTCCACAGCTCTGTTACCTCACCTACTCCTTGTGCTTGCTTTTGCAGGATTCAGAATGGTGTCCATGGGCCAAAAGAAAGAGACAATTTCTTCTACATATCACTTTTTTCCCCCTAGGAATAAAATATTACTAAGAAGGTATGGCTTGTGTGATAAGTCAGTGTAATGGATGTGAAATCTACTTCTCAATAGAGTGAAAATATTTCACTTGGCTTTTTGTTTCCTTTTAAAATTGCATCTAATCTAGCTGAAGCGTTCTCTCTTACCAGGGAAATTAAATGTCAATTACTGTATGAATTCTTGTACCATACCAAACCGTCTTGATTATACAATGGTACTGGAGGCCTTATATTGGTCCAGAACTCACTGATCTTCAGGTCACATGATACCCACTTCTCTGATCATTGTCCATGTCCATATCGTTCCTCAAGGGCAGTCACATCTGCTGTTTCATACCGTGCTTGGTCACAGTCTTTTCTGATGGACCCACTGGTGCTCATGACCAGTCTCCTTAGAAGCCTCCTCCTAATCATTCCCTATAGGATCCTACCACCTTCTCAGATGTCTACTGATTGCAACCATGTCACCCTTCCAATTTCAGAAGACATTCTCTAAAACCTCTCTCTGCTCTGGATGTTCCAGTGATTTTTTTTCAAATACTCCCTTCTACTTAATAATCTTTGAGATGATTCTGCAATACCTCCCTTCAGGAAGCCTTAAGAAACACTTTCCTGGACTCTATTCTACTTCTAAAAATTAGTATAAGGGTAGGTTATCAGACTGGTTAGTTCTTTTCTCTCTAACTTGTTATGAGTAGGATACCTTCCTTATTGAAATGGAACAAAATTGGATGCTTGATTTTCCTGCCGTTAAGTATCTGCATATAACAAATCTAGTCATGACATGCTGATAGGCACCGTGCCAGTGCCTTTGCCCCATACCTCCCTTTCGTTTGCCTGCCTCCATGCCATTGTTCATAGTGCACTGTTTTCTTGAGAGGCCCTTGCCTTCCATTCTGCCTGTCAAATCCTACCCACATACCTAGACCCAGTGCCTAGACCAGTCCACTTTCTTTATCAAGAACTCTCAGTCACTCTCCTCTCGCCCATTTCTTGAATCGAGGCTACCCTCTCTTCTTGCCCTGTCCTCAAGAAGACTTTGATGCCCCCTCTCTGATAGCATGCATTCTTGCCCACCTTGGGTTGTCCCTCTGTGTGTGGGCATTGTACCTGTCGTATTGACCAAAAACTATCTGAGACATGGCCATGCCTTGTTCTCTTTGCTCCCATGGTCCCTAGAAAGTAACTAAATGCAGTTAAAGCAAATGAATTCTCTCCCGATCCTGGTTAGTGTATAATGGGACACCAAACGTGTGCGTGGTACGTGTCCCACTGATCACTGAAGCCAGGGTAGGCAAGTGCACAAACTAGGAAACGGATAGGAAGAAGCTGGAGAAAGATACAAGGAGCCATAGGAACTGCAGACATTCTTTATTTGCAGCAGCACGGCAGATATGCTTTTTTTCTCTAATGGCTGAT
The DNA here is from genome assembly GCA_917880005.1 of Nanger dama. Taxonomy (NCBI): domain Eukaryota; kingdom Metazoa; phylum Chordata; class Mammalia; order Artiodactyla; family Bovidae; genus Nanger; species Nanger dama. The sequence continues at coordinate 55,854,821 of CAKJTW010000006.1, read as the reverse complement.
GCTGCCACAACACAGCCGCAAGAGCTTTTCAGGTGGTGCTTACATAGGTACACAGAATGAAGATGTTCACATGGCCAAGTGAGCACATCATGGTGTGCATGCACCGTGCTACAGATGAACTCAGCTGTTACATAAACATGCAAAGTCATTATTACAAAACGTGGGGCAAGAGAGCTGACCACCACCATCTTGACTAATTGCTATTCCCTTCCAGTACGTAAGAAGAGTAATAATAGAGACCAAGAAAAGGAGCTATCCTGGGGCAATCTAGACTGGGAAACATGGCTGCTGAGGTTGGTAAATGTTCTGATACCTTGGAGAGAGAGGGATAACCATGGTAAGCTGAAAAGGCTTCTTAGATATCTTTGAAACCTGAACTGAGTGTTGTGTTATGAAAATGTGAATGATGAGAAAGAAAAGGAGAAAACAGAGAAGTCATGGGCATAGGGCCATGGAGGTAGAAATGGCTTTTCAGCATCCGTGGATTGATTTGGACACATTAGGAAGAACCCCTATTGGTGGCTTATGTTTTCATCAAACCTCACAATTTACATGAGTCTGTCTACTGATATTCATAGACTGAATTCCACTCTGTTGCCAATAGCATTGGAAACAAGATTCACTTTTTGTACAAAGTCAAAACTACTTCCGTGGTAATACGAACATTTTGTACCAAAAGTAATGAAGACAATGAAAAGGGTACTGGTAATACTAAGCATACTTACTAAGCACTCTCTATGTGCCCAGTGTTTATATAGTGTTTTATCTAGATTAATACTACTCTTTCCTAAACATACAAGGCAGACATTTAAAACTATCTTGATACTAAGAGAGGCTGAGCTGCTGGGCCCATGTTACTCACCAGGCATATGGTGGAAAAACTGGGACTCAAATTTGGTGTGTTTTATTCCAAAGCTTAATCATATTTCATCCCCTCAAGCAAATGCTAAGAACAAAGCAAACACAACGAGAAGAACACAAATTTTCTCTCACGATGTACTTAAACTCACACTTCTGATAGGGTACAAATGTGGTCTGTGTTAACTAGGGCAAAGTTCAGTGCAATGTAAAGGCATTTCGTTTGCTTAGTGCTCCGTCTCATTTGAGAACACAGCTATGTGGGCTTAGGCAATTATTTTCTTACTTAATGACTTAATTACTTTCTCATGATTTGATCTTAAAACTCAAACCATCTCCCATACCAAGCCTGTTTATGGTGGAAATCTGAGAGCTCATTGTTAGGCTCTTGCCCCTAGATGCTACTCAGGGTCCCTCAGAGACAGTGTCCCAAATGAGGGTTATTTACCTCAAGGTGAGACAAACCGTGAAAACCCCTGGCCTCCTTAGCACAGGGATTGAAAACCTCTTTGCAATCACCACAAATTTTTATTTGCTGTTGGAAAATTGCTTTGGGAAATGATGTGGATCAGAGAAGTAAATTTTCTGTCAAGATAAACTTTAGTAGTGAGCAAAGCAAAATTCAGAGGAAAAAAAAAAAAGACCCCTAGGTGTTTTATCTCACTTTTATTAACATTCTTTAATATTTACCACCGTTGTACTCTGTGAGCCAGACTGTCAGCGGAAGCATTGAACTACAGAGAAGTTTCGGGAATTTCTCTAGAGAGGATATCTTCAGCCTCATTTTACAAACAGAGCTGTGGATAACAGATGTGCTTCAAAGAGCTGGCGGTTTTTAAAAGAATTAAGGTGAAAAGTAAACTCCCTAAAACCTTACCGTACAGATACCAAGAATCTACTGCTTCTGGACTGGCCCAGACTTTCCAGTGTGTTTCCAGAAACTGCTGTTTTGCAGTCTGCACAGACGGTGGAGTGCTCGGACTAGCAAGGGAGGGAGGACGCTTGGCAGGGCACCAGCTCAGAGCGGGATTCTTTTCTTTTTCCCGAAGAACTGAGCCTGGTAAAAGAAGAAGAAAAAAAAAAAAATCAAAACAAACAGACCCTTTCCTTCTTCCCCATCTGCTTTCCTCCCCAATTCTTTGGGGTTGATAGCCCTGGATTAACCAGTGGAACCCAGCAGGCCGCAGGCTGCTGAATCTGTAGCTGGGTTTTGCTGCATTCCAGAGCTACCTGGCTGTGGTACCCAGGGCTGCTGAGTCTCACCAGCCGATGGATAATAGGACCACAGCCAGAGTCTGTCATGAACACTCAGAACAGCAGCACATGCGCTTTTGAATCTGATGGTAGTGATATGATGCAATAAATGATTCTAATTGAACCTGAGTAGATTGCTCTTCCCCCTTCTTCCAAAACTCTCAATTTTAATTTCTTAGATCTAACAGTTCTGGGGAGAGGTATACTCAGAGACAGAGGTCTGGGGACTGGATCTGTTGATGAAATTGGAGAGAATCATTATACTGGGGAAAAAATAAAGTAGCAAGTCTTGGCACACCTATGTGAAGGAAGCTCAGTAACCTCTTTAAGAATTCCAGTTGATTTTGCCTAACACAGATGATGCTGTCTCTTTCTTCCAACTTAGGAGGGAGATAACTTTTATATTGCTAATATTTCTTGTTCTCTTTTTAAAAGATAATTGTATTTGTTTATTTATTTTTGGTTGTGCCAGGTCTTTGTTGCTGCGTGCACTTTCTGTCTAGTTGCACTGAGCAGGGGCTACTCTCTGGTTGTAGTGTGTAGACTTCTCATTGCCGTGGCTTCTCTTGTTGTGGAGCATGGGCTCTAGTGCTCGAGAGCTTCAGGAGTTGCGGCTCCCAGGTTCTACAGTGTAGGCTCAGTGGTTGTGGTGCACAGGCTCGGTTGCTCTTCCACATGTGGGATCCTGTGGGATCAGGGATTGAACCTATGTCCCCTGCATTGGCAGTACATTCTGTGCCACAGAGCCACCAGGGAAGCCTTGATGTTCTCTTTGAATTAACCTCTCACAGCTCTTCTTAGAATCTATTTCTAGAAACTAGGTGTTCCTAATGCCTATCAATGCTCCTCTAGTCTGTTTCTAGAAATACAACACCTAACTATAAACATTGGTGACACAAGGCGGGAGCTTCTATTATTTGAGAATTTGCTATCAGCTAGCACTGTGGTCAACTCAGTATATGTGATCTCTGATATCTTCTCAAGAACCCACAAGGCAGCCATTGGTGTGTCTGTTTTAGAGATGTGAATGCCACAGTTCTCGGAGAAGGCAATGGCACCTCACTCCAGTACTCTTGCCTGGAGAGTCCCAGGGATGGGGAGCCTGGTGGGCTGCCATCTGTCGGGTCACACAGAGTCGGACATGACTGAGCGACTTAGCAGCAGCAGCAGCAGCATGCCACAGTTCTTAAGCTCAAATGATGACCTGTCCAAAGACTGTTAGACCCACCTGGCACAGACCCTGTGATCCACAGTGAGAGAAAGGGAAAGGAGTGCCCATCCCTTAAGGAGGGAACAGTCTATTTGCTTCTCCACTCCATGTGCTCTTGACAGAGTCATGAAGGACTTGATTCAGAGCAGTGACTAACAGCAGGAATTCCACTCCCTGTGGAGGAGAGTTTGAAGCACGTGGCCCTCCAAAGTCACACTGTGGGTGGCCACCCATATGTTACCCCCCTCCTCCGTCCATTGCTTTAAGTCTTTGCATGCTACTACATAGCTCTTAAAGTTGTCACTTACATTCTCTCCTTTGAGCCTTACCAGATCCTTGTGGAAACGTCTGAGCAAGGATTAATTTCTGAATCTTATACACGCGGCAATTGAAGTCCACAGAGGAGGTGATATATCTTAGTCAGTAAGTGACCAAGCCAGGACCAGAGCTCAGTCTATTAATTCCATCCCCAGTAGTTTTTTTCTAAAACATCATGAAACTTAAAAGTAAAGGTAGCTCTGGGAGATGTTGAGCGTAGGAGGGACTGATAAGACCAAATTCCCCAGTTGAAACTTTGGCTGTTCAAATAACCTCTGAATTCCAGTTTTCAATATCAAAGAACACAGACCTCCTTTGACCCTCTCAAAATCTCAGTCAGTGACCTGTCAGGGTGCTTTAACTTATTGCTCTTTTGTCTCTTCCCCATGTTCATCACTGTCTATCTCAGCATTTCTCAAACTTCTTTTTCATTATCTCCCCTTTAAGAGATTTTTTTTTTTTTTACCTTTTCCCCTACCTCACTCTGAGATTTTAATACCACAGATATATTGTGTTTATGCACCATATGACATGGGCTTCCCTGGTGGCTCAGGAGTAAAAAATCTGCCTACCAGTGCAGGAGACATAGGTTCAATCCCTGAATTGAGAAGATCCCTGGAGAAGGAAATGGCAACTCTCTCCCAGTATTTTTGCCTGAGAAATCCCATAGACAGAGGAACCTGGAGGGCTATAGACCACGGGGACACAAAAGAGTCAAACACGACTTAACGACTAAACAACAGAAACAGCTATATACCATAAGTGTATCTCTGCTTTATACATACAAATAGTAAGACTTTTTATCTCCTTAAGAGCCAATTTTTACTCCTTAAATTCAGTATTAGCCCTGTTAAGAATGTATAGTATAGCTCAAAACTAGAAATCCAGTTTTAAAAAAAAAAAATGGAGAGGAGGAGGAAAGAAGAAAAAAAGAAGGAAAGGAGGGAAGAGAAAAAGCAAACAACAAACAATGTAACAAGTTAGTGGGGAGACTTCCCAGATTGGGGGCCTGGGTTCGACCCATGATCAGGGAACTAGATCCCACATGCCACAAATAAGAGTTTGCACGTCATAACTGAAAGCTTCTGCAGGCTGCAACTAAAAAGATCCTGCATGCCACAACTAGGACCTTGCACAATCAAAAAAAAAAAAAGTTAGTAAAGACACAAAACACTAAACTGAAGGTAGTTCTCATTTTCCCAATAGTTAGAGCTTTCCCCGCTAGTATAGATTCATGTGTTGGGATTTTACTCTGGCCAAAGTCTTTCCAATATACCTATCCAAAGCCAGAGCAGAGCATTCTTCAGTCATTCTGTGATCAAATCACAAGGAACAGTTGGGGCCTTGGAACAGTCTCACCTTTCAAGAGCTAATTTCCTAGGAGCAAAATAGAGCATTTCCTCTAACCAAACATGATATCTGTTTGTGGTGTTGGGTAAGTCTCTAAGGTGGAGTGAGATCTTTCCTTGGGGAGGTTTAATGCATTCCTAACTTTACCTGTTGATAAGAAACAGCAGTAGAGAATGTACTAGAAATCAACCCTACTTGCCTGCAGATCCTGCCTACCAGAGAAGAGAACTAGAAGAAATGCCCCAAGTTACTACTACAGACAAGAAGGGAAAAGCCAGGCAGGTGGCCCTGACTTGCCCAAAGGTGAGAAGCAAAGTAGCAAAGCTGGAACTTGGATTCTGCGTCTTAACACATGAGCTTCTCTTCCAGAAGAGCATCCACCCTAGACACGTCCTTCTTTTGTTACACTTACTTGAGCAGCATCACTCTGTGGCTGTTAGTACACAGAGGAAAAACATCTTTAAATAAACACCAGCACATCTGTTACGGCCAAAGATGTATGCTTAGTGTCTCAGGGGCCTGTATGATTTAATATTGTGCTGTGCTTAGTCACTCAGTCGTGTCTGACTCTTTGCGACCCCATGGACTGTAGCCTGCCAGGCTCCTCTATCTGTGGGGATTCTCCAGGCAAGTAAACTGGAGTGGGATGCTATGCCCTTCTCCAGGGAATCTTCCCAACCCAGGGATAGAAGCCAGCTCTCCCTCATTGCAGGCCGATTCTTTACTGTCTGAGCCACCAGGGAAGTCCATGACTTAATATTGCTGATGTTAAATAAGAGTCTGGGAGCTGGATCACAATCACAGGCTATGGGATCGCTTTCCACCTTCAGGAATTGAGTACAGAGAGCAAATAGCTCAGATGGGAATAAGTTTTGCTGTAATGCCAAAGACCCACATGATTGATGTTTCCTTGAACTGGCCACCAGGCTTTGGTTTGTGTGGAAGGAGAAGATGGGACCACACCTGCATGGGTATATGGATGTCAGACACACACACACTCTCATATTCTAGTGGTGGGCTACATTCACGAGGGTACCTGATATCAGTGGCAAAGTTAAGCCAATGAAGAACCAGAAAAAGTCAAATGATGGTATCAATGCTAAGGCCTGAGAAGATTTCAGTGCTGTAAAGGAAGAAGCATGTGTTTCTACCCCTAGACTTCTCTCTCTGCCTCCTTTACTTCTCTGTCCAGACCCAGTGCCTTCAGGAACTCAGACTTTTGGATAATACCCTATCACAGAAGGAAATGGGGGCAGTGTGGCTTTGAACCCTGTTGGACTGAGCCCCGCTTCTGGTTGTGTGACCTTGTTTTATTGGGTTAGCCAAAAGTTCGTTCAGGTTTTTCTACACCATCTTACAGAAAAACCCAAACAAACTTTTTGGCCAATATGATATTTATTTTTTGTTAAAACAAGCAAACCCAGAACCAACTTATCTAGTACCTACCATATACCAGGCACTGTTCTGAGTACTTTACAAAGAATATCTCATTTAATTTTCAATAATAACCTATTTAATTCTCCTAACATCCCTATTTTCATTTAATAGATGAAGGGATTGAGTATCAGAAAGATTAAGTATTAATCAGTTGCCAAAGTCACTTAGCCAGAATTGAAGCCAAGCCCTGTGTCTCCAGAATCAGTGCTTGTTCCCTCCCCTGTCCCCATTAAGGTAAGTGACGTTGGGCAAGTCATTGAACGTCTCTAAATGTCAGTTTACCTATCTGCAAAATTAAATGCTTCTCTGAACAAAGGCTCCCCTGGTGGCTCAATGGTAAAGAATCTGCCTGCAATGCAGGAAACCTGGGTTCAATTACTGGGTGAGGAAGATCCCCTGGAGAAGGGAATGGCAGCCCACTCCAGGATTCTTGCATGGACAAATGAGCCTGGCGGGCTATAGTCCTGGGGGTCACAAAGAGTCGGATACGACTGAGGGACTAACTTTCACTTTAAATGAGAAAATGTTAAAGATTTAGCAGCTTGCCAGGCATCCAGTAAATATAATATGTAATAAACGCTCCTCTTGGAGGGCGGGGCAGGAGGATGGTGGTTGCCTTTCACAGATGAATCAGGTTGAAGTGGAAGCTTCTCTTTCACACACTCATCATGTGTCTGGTGGACCTAGGCTCAGCACTGTTTTCTTCCTAATGCCTCATCTTCAAGTTAAATTGGTCTCTTGTTCACTCAACAAAAATTTACTTAATCCCTGAACAAGAAATGCTGTGTCACTTTGAATGAGCTAACCAATTCAGTTAGAACTTAAAAAAATGAGCAATGTGTTACCTTTAGTTTCATTTCCATTATTACACAATTTCTCCCCTTCTTCCTTACAGCATGTTTGTTCTTTTCTCTTTGTACCTTTTACAATTTTTGAAATAGTGTGCAAAAAGAATCAATATGAGAAACTCAGATAAAAATGACCTGGACAGAAAGGAAGAGTGAGGCTGAATTCCAAGAAGGACCATTATTTTTAGAATAAAGCACATGCACGCACACACAGACTCAGTTGCAGGGAAATATAGATTTCACGGCAAATGCAATCACCATGGAGCAGACAGTGAGACAAAATCACAGAGTGCGTGGTTGTCCTGCAGCTGAGGGACAAATGACAGGATTGCCTTGGCCAGCTGAAGATAGATTGCCACATTGTTCCATTAATTGTGTAGAGCTTGGCTTTTCCAGACCTTTCTGTGGCAGACTAATCCAGCTCTCACTTGCCACTGACTGAGCTGTCTCACTTTTATCCAAGGCTGCCTAGAATATCTCTGAGAGGTCCCTGCCACACAGAGTTTGCAATACTGAGAACTCTTAATTGAAGATAAACACACACTGATGGTGGACATCTAGTAATAAAAAAAAAAAAAAAAAAGGGCATTGGTTTAAGGAGATAAATATGCTGCAAGATTCGATCTTTATCCTGGCTTTATTTTAAGTCCTATAAATTGTTGGCAAATCTGGTCTTACACATGAGCAACTGCCTGCATTGTTTCATTTGAGAGGAACAAGAAACGATCTCCTGTCCAAATATACATCACCAAGGTGTTTCAGTACCTGCAATTCTAGCATTAGAACAGTGTCTCTTATTGCCCTGAAATATCTTTTTGAAGCTGCAAGAATTTCTAGGCAAAACTGGTATCACCGTCCATCTATCCATTTTCTACTGGTATTTAGTCTTCACATTCTCTAAAGAGTTGCTGATAAAAGAGTTAATGGCAGTGGGCTGAGTGGAAAGGGAACATTTTGATGTTTGGAGATATTTGGGAAAAATTGGCATCTACTTAGAATTCTCTGAGGTATCATGGAAGCTTCTATGAAAATGAAGAGTGTCAGGCTAGAGGGTGAGGGGAAGGGAAGAACCAAAGGGCAGTAGCAAGCCTGTGATACCAGACTTTGTCACTGTCAGACTCTGGCTCGAGAATGAGAGGGTATAGGCGTATGGGTGCCGTGTGTCCTCCAGGACTCCTGCTAGAAGACTTACTGACTTTAGTATTTTGAGTAAGGTCAGCCCTGCTTCATCACAACCAAGCAGAGGAGGAAAGGGAAATGATAGAGGTAGGAAGGCACAGAATTTAGAAGATGCAATTCCAGGTGCTAGGCTTTGGCTTTTGGCAAGCTTCTTAACCTCTCCTGATCTGAGTCTTCTTGTCTAAGTGATGGGACAATGTTGTGTCTACCTTTGTGCTTGTTGGGAGAATTAAATAAAATGAAATAGTACTTAGTAAACTATGTGGAGAAGGCAATGGCAACCCACTCCAGTGTTCTTGCCTGGAGAATCCCTGGGACGCCTGGTAGGCTGCCGTCTATGGGGTTGCAGAGAGTCGGCCACGACTAAAGCGACTTAGCAGCAGCAGTAACCTATGGCCTACTCAGAAACAAATGACCAGCTCATCTAAGTGAGAACATCTTTCTCACAATCAGCTCTACCAGGGGGAGTCAGTGAGGCCAGGGCCTCCTCACTTTACAGCGACCCCCATCTGGCCCTGCTGCCACCAGCCCACCATGGTTTCTTACAGAGCTCTAGTCAGACCTGTGAATCTCACTCCCTGCTGAGCTACAAATGTGGCAATTCCTGTGACCCTCTAGCTTGGTGTTTCTCAGCCTTAGCTGAACTTCACAATCCTCTGGGAGGTTTTGAAATATTTCCTCATCAAGACCACACTCCGAGTCAATTAAATCTGCATCTCTGGGGGAAGGACCTAGGCATTACTATTTATTAAAGCCCTCAAGTGGTTTCAGTATGCCGCCAGGGTTGAGAAGAGTTTTCCTAGCTGAGCAAATGAAAGAAAAGATGCAGCTAGAATTTTTTTTCCTCATAAAGCAAGGAGAAAAATGGCTTCCTAGCAAGACATTGAGAAGAGGCAACTAGCCAACCCAGTAGATCAGAATAAAGAAAGAAATTAAAAGAAGTTTTGTAGTAGAGTTGGTGTATCACAACTACATACAGTGATTATTTGATCAACATAAAGCGCAAATCTTGAAACTCCCTTCTTGCTCTCTTTTTTTTCCTCTCTCTTTCCCTCTCCACCTGCCACAACCTCGACTTTTATTTTCCCCTGATCTCTTCCTTTCTCCATTTCTCCTCCTTCCGCTCATTTTATTAAACGACTCTGAATTCCTCGTATTAACGGTAGCCGCTTACTCAAATCTAGTAAGTTATTCCCAAAGTCCTGTACTTCCCTGCCCCTACCCTAGCCCACCTCCACCACAGCGGTGTCCTTCAGTCTTTTTGCTGGTCCTGCTTCAGTGCAGACCCCTGTGTCTCCCCTTCTCATGTGTGGGTAAATGTGAGTGCCTGCATCCTCTCTAGGGTTTCCTTTCATCTTCCCGCCCATTCTAAAAGCCCTATTTTCCACCCACACATGCCTGCATTTTCTCATCTGTTTTCCGGTATTCCCACCTCCCCCTCTGAAGCCCACGCCTTTGTGATTCTTTATCTACCTTTTCTCATTCAGATGCAGGCAAGCCTGATGAATCAGAATATCTGGGGAATGGGAGTTCAGGGGAATTTTAATTTTCTGGTTAAGTGGTACTAGCTTGAAAACTACTTTTGTTTTATGTTTTATTATTTGAGGAAAATGATAAAATAGAAACCCAGAACCAGAAGGGTCCTAAGGGAATACCTGAAGGCAAAGAGAGAGAGAAGCTCATTGCAGTTAAGATAAGAACAAGGTGGACTCAAGGCCTGTGAGTACCAGCAACAGGTCTAAAGACCATCTCTCCTGACTTCAAGACCAGGTTTCTCCCAGAACACTCTCTTGACTTGGCCTGCAGAACTTTTGATTAACCAGGACCCATCAAAAGTAAATTATATTTGGGGGACTTTCCTAGTGGTCCAATGGTTAAGATTACATGCTTCCAAAGCAGGGGTGTGTGAGTTCATCCCTAGTCAGAGAACTAAGATCCCACATGCCACGTGGCATGGCCAATAAATAAATAAGTAAATTACACTTTTAAGTGAACTTCCCAGTTTTCCTAATGCCATAGGCCTATGAACTTCACTCATCAGTGTGGCCTGCCTGGCCCCAAATGCCTTTCAGTCTGTGATGCCTGAATCTCTAGATCCTCATGCTTCTAGGTTCTGAGACCAGGTCTCTGATTAATAGGTCCACCACTCACTAGACTAAGCACATTGATTTTTTTTTTTCATAAACTTTTTATTTTGTATTGGAGTATAGCCAATTAACAATGTTGTGATAGTTTCAGGTGAAGGGCAAAGGGACTTGGCCGTACATATACATGTATCCATTCTTCCCCAAACTCTCCTCCCATCCAGGCTATTACATAACATTGAGCAGGGTTCCATGTAAGCCCCTTGCATTTTAAAATGAAAGCCTACTTATACCTCGGAGACATTCCAGGTTTAGTTGGAGCAGGGAAAAAGCCCAGGCAGAGGGGCTGAATTTATTCAAACATCAGAACTCCTCCTGGAAGGAATATCAAGTGTCTCATTTTCCCTCTTGTTAATTAAATATCCACTGTTAACTTGACATTTTTTTTCCTGTTTCCTAAATGAAGTCTTACCAGAGAAAAAGTGGGTCAGTGGAGGGCTCTGACAAGTTTTGTCCCAGTTAATTTAAGTTTTGCCATATGTTCTCTGAGAAGCATGCGCTAACTACAGGTCCTCGTGCTGATTAGCAACCAACCTGAGGGGTTTTCATTTAGATTTCCAGTTCTTTCTCAAGAGAGAGCAAGATGAGAAGGCAATAGATCTAGGTGAACCACTCCAAGCAAAGCTGGAATGCAACATGATGGTGTTGATGGCATCGTTAGTCTATACCAGGGAGCAGAGTTTCTCAACTTCAGGCACCCTTGACATTTTAGGGTAAATGGTTCTTTGTTAAAAGGAACTTTCTCTACACTGTGGATTGTTCAGCAGGATCCATGACCTGTACTCGTTAAAGGCTGGTAGCATCCAACCCCCTGCATGAAAATCACAAATGTTTCCAAGACATTATATTAATTGGGTGGCAGATTTGCTCCTGATTGAGAATCACCACCTTCGAGACATAGTCCATGTAGTGACCAAGAAGAGAAGGTGAATAAACCCCCAATAATAATATATAGATACGTGCTATACCTTAGTGTCTCTGAGTCCAAAGTCATCTGGTTAGTAGCTAGACGAGATGATTAACTGAACTTTCTGTGCCTGGAAGCCTGTGAGAGCTTTCCTCTGTTGACAGAGTCCTGCATGACCTGATAACCAGAGGCCAGAGCAATCAAAGTCAGGGTGAAAATCCCTGGAGGTGAGCATTGCACCCATGTCATCCATCAAGAATACGGTGAGCATGTACCCTAGCCCAGGCCAGTCCTAGGGTCTTTGTTGGCTAGAGTGGAGAAGGCACCCATTCAAGGAAATTAGAAAGAGGCTATCGTTGAAAGTCTGAGTATTCATAATGCAGTTATCTGGTGGCTCAGTTGTAAAGAATCTGCCTGCCAATGCAGGGAACACAGGTTCAGTCCCCGGGTTGAGAAGATTCCTTGGAGAAGGAAATGGCAACCCACTCTAGTATTCTTGCCTGGGAAATCCCATGGACAGAGGAGACTGGCAGGCTATAATCCTTAGGGTTGCAAAAGAGTCAGACACAACTTAGTGACTAAACAACACAAATCACAACATCTAGTTGAAAGGCCATCAGAGTGAGTGCCCTGAGCTTCCAATTGCTGGCTGGGTGACTTTCCACAAAAGCACGCAACCTCTCTAAGCCTTAGGTTCCTCATGTAAAAATAAGGTCCAGATAAAGATTCTTATACCAAGTAACCACTCTGTGTTTCCTCCATCTCATTTACAACTCCAACTCAGCATTAAGGATAATAGCAATAGTAATAGTTATAGTCAGGCTTTTGTTTTGAGTATAATTCCAGAAACAGCATTCAACTGAGAAAGGCCAGGAAATGGGGCCCAATTACAGGAGAAAGAATTTTGCCTCCTAGAATTCCTGGAAAAAAGTCAGAGTAGTGCATTTATTAATGTAGAAATGTTTTGCAGCTCTGAGGTGAAACTTTTTAGTTAGGTGCATATTCTCAGAAGAATGCTTTGCTGGCTTTTACCACTAGGTAGCAGGCATACACCCTCCTATGGCACTGGCACAAGGAGCCCAGAAGATTCCCCAGTCTGCAAAGCCTCTATCAGCTCATTAACTAATGCCTGAAAATACCATCGGCCACCTCAGCCCTTTACACGTTGTGATTGATTTTATCAGATCCTTTCCTGACTTTAAGTTTAATCATGGAAGAAGAAAGTAGGAGTATAATTATGCTGGGAGATATAGTTATATAATGTGATTATGTGTATGTCATCATATATGTGGATATATATATATGTCAATGTAGTATGTATATGTGGCTATTTTGTGTCATGTTATGTCATTTACATATAAGAATGCATGTGTGTGGGCTTCCCAGGTAGCACTAGTGGTTAAAAAAAAAAAAAAAAAAAACACCCACCTGACAATGTAGGAGATAGACACCGGTTCCATCCCTGAGTGGAGAAGATCCCCTGAAGGAGGGCATGGCAACCCACTCCCATATTTTTATTTTTGCCTGGACAGAGGGGCCTGGTGGCTACAGTCCATAGGTTTGCAAAGAGTCAGACACGACTGAAGCAACTTAGCATGCACATGTGTATGTGTATCCCTGGCATGCTGCGATTCATGGGGTTGCAAAGAGTTGGACACGACTGAGCGACTGAACTGAACTGAACTGAAACTTCTCCCAGAATATACTTCAGGCACCTGTGTAATAGTCGTATTCCAGTTAATTCCTTGCTATTTAGCATTCCATCCACGGCAAGCCCAAATCAACCAACAACAACCATCTACCTAGAGGAAATAATTGATGCTTATTTTGACTCCTCCTGAAACATTATAATACCCATTTTCCAAAACAGATGTAAATTCTGGTCTCTTGTTAATGCTGTGTGTGAGAAGGGTATCTGATGCCTTTCATTTTCCCAGGGTGTGTGATCCACCAGTGCCCTCTTCTCTAATGCATGGCTACGCCAGCCAGGACATAGGCTGAACTTGCTGACAGGTTGGTGACTACAGCCCAGGAACACAGGAGGCCCCTAAACCTTCCAGCGATCTGTGTGGAGTTGCTCCGGAAACCTGGGAGAAGTAACAAGTGCTGTCTGCCCCTCTAATGACCTACACGTACTCATGAGTGTGTTGTTTAATACTAAGTCTCCTTCCTGAAGGCAGAGAGGAAGGTGAGGCATGCTTAGACTTTGAAGAGTTTCAGAGAATATTGAAAAGAAGATTTTAAAAGTTTCCCTTCACTAGAATAACCTTTCTCTGTGATGGCAACCTTGCAGTCTTGAGAACCTGAGCTACCTGGTGGTTTCAACTCTCAGAGCTGGAGTCTGAGTCCCAAGGGCTGCCTTTCTTGGGAGTGAAGGCCAGAGACAGAGTTTCATTTAACCTACTCCCTCTGGTAGCACCTAAAAAGAAACCTACCAGGGCTAAGACTGGTCTGAGAGTGTCATTTGTCATTTCAAAAGACTTTTTCTTTTCCATTTATAAATATTCAAGAAACCTGTATACCAGGGCTGAACTTTAATCAGCTGGGAAGGTAGTGCAAATGGAGGGTTAATCCATCACAATGCCCAGGAAGAGACGTGAATCATGGCTTTAAATTCTTTCCAGATAACACAGGACAATGAGATTAGCACCCTCGTGGGAAGAACAACAACCAAAAACAAGCTGCTACACCTTTAAAAATCAGATTCTTTTTAAATGTTCAGTAGTTTCCTTAGAGGGGTCAGAGGAAGTTGGTTGAAGCTTAAAGATCAGTTAATTTAAGAAAGAAAAGATTTCAAGTGTCATAAAACCTTAGTTAAAACTATCGGATTTCCCTCATTCTTGCCTCCCCCTCCCACTTCCAAAACAAGAAGTGCAGGAGCATGAAACGGAATGAGCTGAATTCCTCTGTTTGTGTAGAAAACACATTTGCTTGCCTACAAAGACACAATGCACACACACAGGCACACATGCACACACACACACACACAAAGTAAGAACATAGCTTTGCATGATCATCATTAGTTTTCCAGGTCTCAGAGTACAGAGTCCTCTCTACAGTAGTATTTCATTAGATTTACATGGACTTCAGGTCTTCTGTATACGTGGTGTTTAGTCATATGAGGAGTGGGGGTGTCAGCAGCATATAGCAAAGCATGATTATTCTCTCATTTTTTTCTCATGGCCACATTTTAAAAAGAAGAATGAAGGAGACAAAAAAGTATTCGGGATAGGAGATTCTCCAGTCTCCAGTCTACACATTTCTAGGGGTTAGGGTGGATCTCTGCCTCTGCTGTTTTCCAGAAAGGCTCTGCTTCTGGAAGCTATCCCTACAAGCACACCAACAGGGCCCTTAATGCACCAAGCCAGAGCAGCTTTTGACACTGGATCCCAGTAGGCTTCTTAAGAGGAGATTAAATCAATGGAATCTAAGGATTGAATCCTACAGTTGCACAACTGGGGGATTTTTTTGTTGTTGTTGTTCCCAGAAAAATCAGTTGTCTTCTAGAGGTCTCTTCAGTGGAATTTCATTATAGATGTCCCTGGAACCCCTGCCCTCCAAGACGGTATTTACAATGGCATCCCCAAATGATCATAAAGACTGAATCCAAAACCCCTCCTTGAAGTTATCAAGGCACCTCTCTTCTAGAACATTAGTAGTCTAAATGGGTGCTGTATGCATGGTATATATCATAAAGTCATGTTTTAATTATAAACAAAATAAGATGAGGTCTCCTGATCAGAAAGAATGAGCTTATGGTATACGTGTGCATGTGTGTGTGTGTGTGTGTGTTATGTATATATATGTAAGGAGCTATCTAACAAAGCTTAACATCTTAGAGACATTTGCAAAATATTTCTCTTGAAAGAGCTTCTTAGTCTCTTAGAAGCAGTATTCTTAGGCACAGTAATTTCTCCATAGGTAGAAGAGAAATCTACCTTCAATCCTCAGCTTAAGTAAACCTCCTGGTGATGCCATTCTGCATTTCAAACAGCTGACTTTGCCTCTTTAGATGGGTGACTGGAGGCATTTGCATTTTGGGAGAAGGTGGCGGTGTATATTTTCTCCCCCAAATCCCTCTTCCTGCTATTCTGACTTCTCTCTCTCTTAGAAGAAAAGGGAAAATACAAAGATGCCTGTCTGCAGGATCATTCAGAAAGGTTAAGCACCTGAGTTTGAGGAAGACTTTTAGACCCCAGACAATATTAGTTCACCAGCTTTCACTGATGACAGTTTATTTCAATCATACATTTACTTAAATTGTTAGCTAGTGAAAGACCCCTCCCATCTACCACAGCTTCTCCCTGCCCTGCACCCACCACCTGGTACCACTCTTTAGTTCAATAAACAACCTACATCTCTATGGACCTAGAAACCTATGAAGGTTGGCAAGGGGCAGTCATTGACCCCAACACAGGGAAAAAAAAAAAAAAAACAACTGAAACATCACAGGGAAAGCAAGCATTTCACAACAGGGTTATCTGAAGTAGAGGCAGCTTTCCTATACTGGGTTAACAAATTATTCCCATCTCAGTAATATTGGAAGACAGGCTCAAAAGCTCATCTTTCCCATTCTACCCCACCCCCATCACTTCTATATGAGCCTGCCTGTAAAGTCTCCTGCTTCAGGCAGCACCCAGGCAGGCATTCAGCCCGAGGCAGGCTCTTCCCACTGTTCCCCATAGCAGCTAGAAGTGTGTTTTCCCCGTGAGAGCCTCAGCCTGCTGCAGTCTTAGCAATATGCTCCAGGAAGCACAGCTTTCATCACCAAGCGTTTGGATTCCGCCTTACTTCCCTGAGTCAAACCACAAGAGAGCAGGAGCTGCGGGTCTTTCACTCGGAAAAGTATGGAAAAGGGGCACAAATGCTACTAAGTCTGATGAATCAAAGGCATAGAAGAACAGAGGCATTTGGGGGTGAGGTTTTGAATTGATTTGAAAGATGCTTTGTATTAAGTGCAAAAACGTTTCTTGTTCATAGGAAAAACTGTCTGGCACTGCCTTTTAAAAAGCATTTGCAATGATCTCTGCCTTCAAGGCTGATCAAGGATGCTCAGTCTTCAGTTCGCCTTTCACTTGCTTTAAAGTGGCTAAATTACACTGTGATCCCCCAAACATAATATAGAGGGTCTGACTTTTTCAGTCCTTAATCATGTGGGGTACATCCACCTGTTAAGCTGTTTATTCTTCTTAATGTCTCAAAATGAGCCTGGCTACTTCGCTCTGGAATTTCTGGATTTTCCCTCTGGCCACTAGATCACCCCTACACACACACCCATGCACACACCCACCCACACACATACAGAGGTAGGAAACTGTAACTGTTACTTCTCTTTTAACACAGGTAACAATTCATTTAGGTTACACCAGTCTGTAAAAACTGTAAATGCTATTTTATTTTAAACATTTTAAGTTTACAAAAAAAAAAAAATCAATGATTGGTACCTTTTTACACTCTCAGATTCCTGAATATGGACAGATCTTCAAAGGGAGGAAGGAGTTTTCATATGAAATTTAAGATAGACTGTCCTGAAGGTTGTGGGGTGGGGTTTTGTTGTGTTTGATCTCTCTCTTTTTTTTTAAAGACACAATAAAGCTAAAACGTCAAGTCTCTGGGAGTGATCCCTTACAGTTTCAGTCAAGGAGCGTATCAGACCACAGTCCCCAGCCTGGCACTCGCCGGCCCGCCCCGGTTGTCCAGGCGTATTTGGTAGCGCACGGGTTGAGAGTCTCTAGGGCAGTCACACCTCGCATTCTCTCGCAGGCTGCTGGTGGCAGGTACACGAGCCATACTCGTTGATGATGACCAGGGCTCCCTCAATGTGGTTCGGTTTGTAATCAACGTAGTATTCCTGGGCAGACATGGCAGCCATCTGATGCATGGTCTGTTTCTGCTTTTGCTTCCTGCGCTGCGTGACAAAGCACTGTCTGAGTTGCCTGAGGCTGGCTGGGAAACACTTCCAGGAGACATAGAGCACCAAGACCACAATGAGGAAGGAGAAAATGAGGGCCATGGTGCCGGTGACCACCTTGTGGATCTGCACGGCATTCTCGGCGTGTTCGCCGGGGAGAGCCACGGTGACAGGCTCGGGCGTGCTGTCGGGCTGCCCCTCCCTGTCGTCAGCGAGTGTGGTGGCCGGGCCGGCGGGGGACCCCAGGTCGCTGCGGTTGGTGACGGCCGAGAGCAGGTGGCCGCTGGTGGGCTCAGCTCCCTCCTCACACAGGTGGAACGCGTACACGGCGTCCAGGACGTCCTCGCCCTGCGCGTACTCGGGGCTGGCGCACTGCAAGTTGCCATCGTAGCGCCCCTGGAAGTTGCTGAGCCAGGAGGCCAGGGCGCACACGTTGCGCCCACAGTCCCAGAGGTTCCCGGCCAGGGTAATGCTGGTCAGCGACTTCCAGGAGTTGAGTATCCGGGGCTCGACGTAGGTGAGGCGGTTGGAGTCCAGCTGCAGGGACTGGAGGTGCGGCACGGTCTCGAACACGTGGGGCTCCATGTACTCGATCTCGTTGCCCGACAGGTCCATTTTCTCCAGGTTCCACACCCAGTCCAGAGAGCTGACCACAATGGCCACCTTGTTCCTCCTCAGGCAGAGCGAGTGCAGGGAGATGAGGCGCGGGAAGTGGGCGAAATTCACCTTGACCAAATCGTTGTGCTCCAGGTGCAGCTCGGTGAGCTTGAACAAGCCTGCGAAAGAGTTGCGCGCCAGACTCTTGAGCTGATTATATCCGATGTCGAGAAACTTGAGGCTGCGGCAGTCCTGGAAGATGCGCACGGGCACGAACTGGATGGCGTTGGCCCGCATGTGCAGCGTGGTGAGCTTCCGCAGCCCGTGGAAGAGGTCGGGCGCCAGCGCCTGCAGCTTGTTGTACGAGAGGTCCACGCTGCGCAGGTTGGGCATGGGCCGGAAGGTGGTGTTGGCCAGCTGGGTGATCTGGTTGGAACTCAGGGTGAGTTCCTTAACTCGGCGCAGTTTCTGAAAGGCGTCCCCCTGCACCGAGCAGATGTGATTGTGATCCAGATAGAGCCACGTGAGCTGCATTAACCCCGTGAACTGGCCGGCGCGCAGCTCCGAGAGGCTGTTGTAGCGCAGGGACAAGCCCAGCAGGCCGGACAGGTTGTGGGGCGCCTCGGTGAGGTTGAGCGCCTCGCAGTACAGCAGCCGCCCCTCGCACCGGCACAGCTGCGGGCACCCGCTGGGGGCGGCGGGCAGCATCTGAAAGCAGGCCCCCAGCAAACACAAGACCACCCCCGAGGGCCTCCTCAGCAGCCAGTGTAGACAGAGACCGAGCAGCAGGAAATCCATTAGCGAGAATCTTTCCAGAGAGGCTGGAGAATGTCCATTGGAAGCGCTCGGTCAGAAATCTACATCATATTTTATTCCGAGGGAGGGGGGAGCGGGGGAGGGGGGAGAAAAGGGCAACAATCAAATAAATATATTGAAATAAAGCAGGACTGCCCCCCCACTCCCCAAAGCCACACGTTCACCTCTAAGCATGCAGAAAGCTGGGCAGCATAGAAAGTTCACAGCCACGGAAAAAGATCAAAGAGATGGTGATTTGGTCCATGTTAGATGCTGCAGCAAAGAAAAGGGAGGAAAAAAAATCTTCGGGAAAGAATTTAATTAAAAAGTGTCTTACCCACCCTTTTCCAGAGAGTGACAACCTCCATTCAGCTGCTCCCTTTGTGTGAAGGCTAATTATATGCAGGGCGAGAGAAGACCCCTCTGTGTTTCCGAGGCAGCCCCCGGTCCGCGGCCGGCGGATCTGGCAGGCGCACAATGTCTCACTTTGCTGCTCGGCTCCGGGCTGCAAGGGCGGCCGGCGAGGCGGGGAGGCGACTTCTAGGACCTGCAAGTTTCCCAACTACGTGCGGGGAGCCGGGGTTTCGCCTTCCTGCCGCTGTCCTTTCCCTCTGCAGTTCGGACTGTGACGTTGTGGGGGAAAAAAAAACTCCAAACTCGGGGCTCGCGACTCCCCAGTATTTGACAGTCTGGTTAATGTCCGTCATTGGAAAGGACCCCTGACCGGCGCCACCTTTTCCTCCGCGGAGACCGCCTGCCATTCGAGCCCGGGGCGGCTGCGGAGAGCGGGCTCGCTCATCCTTTGCGGGCGGCGGCGAGGTGCGGGCGGCGGCGCGGGGAGCAGGGAGCGGCGCCCCGGCTCCTTCCCTCCGCCAGGCAATGTGCGGCGCGAGCTTGCACCGGCACCTACTGCTCACTGAGTGTCGTAAGCTGCTCACGATTGTGCGTCTTCCCGGAGCACCTCAGACATGGGCAGATTGAAAAGGGGTGGGCAGAAAACCAACATTTCCCCGAACCACTAAAGTAATATATGTTCTTTGATCAAAAGGAAAACACTTTCAGCTTTTTGGTCCATATTTCAAAAAAAAAAAAAAAAAAAGGAGGGGGGTGGAGGTATGGGAAAGCATCATCAACCACTGAGATATTTCCAAGTGGGAGACTGAAATACTCTGTTCTGCTCCCCCTCTCCTTTCCCTTTGAGGAATGTTCCCCCTCGCGCTTTAAAGCTGTCTACGTGTAAGAGGTACGTAGGAATTCGTAGAGAAATCAACATTTGGTCCCTTGCTTTAGAAAAGCAACTTGAGAGAAGCTAGAGGAAGGCAATGAGTGTGGGGACTTGGCTGAGATTTTTTTTTTCTCCCTTGCGAGGACTGAAGTTCTGCAGTCAGCCAGCCCTTTGAGGTGGTGGATGGGATGGGGTGGGGGCGGGGGAATGCTTTTCAAACTCGGCCGATTTGGGAAGCCATCCCAATCCAAAGGTAGAAGACCCAGAGTAGCTGAAACGTATGTATATCTGTGTACAGAGAGTCTTTCTTGTCCAAGATCCCTCCGGGGCTTCACTAGTCTCCATAGATGTCATTGAGGTCCCGGGTGGATTAAAGAAAGATTTTACTGCCTGACACGGAGGGCTGACCCTGACGTGCTGCTCACGGTGATTACAGAGCCCTGCAGTACACTCCACTCCAGGGGAATACGCCAGAGAATGAGCGGAGAATGGGTCGTTTAAACCCACCTCCATACACAACTCTACTTAAGCTTTGACACTATTAGTAAATTGTGCCTTCTGAGTATGAAGAGATGTCCTTGCCTGATTATTTCCATTAACAGTCATTTATGGATGGGCTCTTTCAGCTTGTGATGAGCTCTATCTTGTCTCAGCTTGTTTGGAGAGGGTCTGCATTGCTATGGTCAGGAACCTGTTGGTGATTTTTTTTTTTTTTTTTTTAAAGAATGACAGAGAAGCCCTGCCAGAAGTGAGTGGATAAGCCTACCGTCTTGACTAAGATGCCCAGAATGGTGATAGGGAGAATCAAATGTGAATTCCCATCGCCTCACTTTGCATTTCTATCATGTCTGACTGTTAGGTACTGAAAATAAGTGGGCAACATCTGTAGTTGTACTCACATTTGATAAGAATGAACTGGATTTGCTTTGGACAAGTAATTTGGCTGGGCCTTAACACCCAAGATGAAGACAGCAACCAGTGGAATCAAAGTCACCGAAGACTGGTGATACTTTTCAGGAAAAGTCATACAAACAAGGGCATGAATCATTCCATTTTTGTATTCCTCTGAGCTCTGCCCTGGTCATTCATCTCTGAGATGCATCATTTAATTGGAAGGAAACAAATCTGAATGTCCTAGACATCACATGCTGTCTTAGGAGCTAAAAGAGACATTCAGAAATCAACCCCCTTAATTTTGTACATAACAAAACCCAAGCAAAGATCCACTGGGTGATTATTCAAGGTCTCACAGCTTCTTACTGGCACAGATAATTTTTTTTTTTCTTCTCTTCCACATCAAAGTGGTGGTCTTCCCATCCCATTCTTGATGGTTGCCTCTCCGTCACTCTTGCCTCTTTCTCAACACTGCTGAGCACCTGCGGGTTTTGTCCTGGCACCTTCAAGGTGCTGCAGAACACTTTAACAGACAAACAATTTCACAATCAAGTGTTTTCACCTCTTGCCAAGACAATTATTCCTGACAGCAAGCCGGCTGATTGAGCCATAAACTATAAAGGGTTGGGAGGCTGGGGCAGGCAGGGGTAAACATTGGCCAACCATTCAGCAAGTATTGTTGAGTACAAGCCACCCAATCCCCATGGCTGCTAGGAAGAAAATTCTCCTAATGTAGGCAGCTTGGCAAAGTGATGATCGAGCCTGCCAAATGGGCAAGAAGAGGTCCCACTTTGGATGTCACTTGATTTGTAGAGCTGGTACAGAGAGGCAGAAAAGAGTTGAGTGTTGGCAAGAAGGAAGGAGAATAAAATTAAATTCACTGCATTTATATGTGAGTTTTCTTCTAAGTACGCTACTTAAAACGTAGAAGATGTGTCTCGGCTGTAATTAAAATATATGTATGTACATATATATATTGCTTTTCACATTATTATCCCCCAAATCATTTCATCTGGATGGTATCTTTAAACCTTTCCCACTTCTAATGTGGCAAGTTTGCATTTTTCTACGGTTTTAAACCCCTTGGCAGAACCGTATACATTAACAGATTGAAATGAGCTTTATTGAAATTTAGCTATTCTAAGTCATCTGAGTTGCAGAATCCCAATTTATTATGTATTTAAAGCATACCAACCCTGATTAAATCAATGCAAATTAGGTTAAATAAGAACAACATGAATCAAGTGTTTCAGCAAAGTTGAGTTGAGAAACGACAACTTTTGAGTCACCACAGCAAGTTGATGTGGCTGGTTTTCACCAGGTTTAATTTCATACTTCTTAGGGTCCAACACAATTTAAAAGTAAGAAAAGGAAAGAGTTTACCTAAAGTTCTCTTGTTCCTCTTGTTTGAGCTCTCATATCTCCATACCTCTCTTGTGAGAACATCTAATGTGCTAGGTTATAATGTGACAGTTGTGTGTATACATGATCAATCTCTTTTTCTGGGCTAAGCACAGCTTTCTGTTGGTAGATGTCTTCTTGAGCCTTTGATGTTGATGAGAGATACTTTTTACCCTTTAAAACACCCTTGATAACTTCCATGTTTGTACAGGGGCAAAGATTAAGCATCCTTCCTGAATGGCCATAGTAGTTGATCATCAAGAAAACCACCTCAAGCCATCAGGCCAACGTGTGATTGGGGAGTGGGGTAAGAAAGGACAAGAAACTTGAAATTGAGGCTTCTGAAAATGGGAAGAAACTCTGAGGTAGGTGAAGTGTGAGTCTGATTGCCAAAACACAATCTGGAACTAAGAGGAGGTGGAAGAGCAAGTTTGATGCAGCTGGGGAGGCCAGAAGTATAGCTTGGAGGAAGGAGATGTAATTAATTCCTCTTCTTCTAAGCCTTATACATTAAACTTTGCATAATAAACTCTCCTGCTTTTTCTTGGTACTTGATGTTGTGATGGGGTGGAGGGGGGTGGTCACACACAGTTTAATGTGTGTATGTATATGTATCAGTTCAGTTCAGTCACTCAGTTATGTCTGACTCTTTGCAACCCCATGGACTGCAGCATGCCAGGCTTCCCTATCTATCACCGACTCCTGGAGCCTACTCAAACTTATGTCCATCACATCAGTGATGCTATCCAACCATTTTAAAACAGCCCCTTCTCCCGCCTTCAATCTTTCCCAGCATCAGAGTCTTTTCCAGTGAGTCAGTTGTTTGCCTCAGGTGGCCAAAGTATTGGAGTTTCAGCTTCAGCATCAGTCCTTCCAATGAATATTCAGGAGTGAATATGTTATATCTATGAATATGTTGTACCTCTCCCATTTCGTCTCAACTGAAGGCCACCTCCAATTTGTATGAGTCAAAATAATTTGTGAACCAAGAGGTGCAAGTAATAAAAGTCTGATATAAGCATGCATTCTGGAAGACTGGCCTTCCATTAGGAGTCCTTGGCAGTGCTCAGGACAAGAGAAATTCAAGTCGTGATTTTAATGTTCTCTTAGTGCTTGCACCAGCCTGGACCTTGATCTTTATGTGATTATCTTTAATTTTCCGTAGCAGTGAGCCATGGCTTTTCTTTAAAAGGAAACATTTAGAGGTAGGGAAGGAGGGTGGGAGTCACAATTTCGAAAGGAGAAAATTAACTCTGTTGTTCCTATGGGCAGGCCACATACAACTGGCCTTTACAACATGCTTTGGAAAATATATGTGGAGCCAAAGGGTAAGGTCTTAAGGCTTCTCTCAGGAGATCTACTTAAAGGAGCTTTTTTTTTTTTTTAAAAAAAAAAAGGTCATTTTTCTTATCAAACTTTATCCTCCTCTTAGAACAAGGTAGTAATATGGCTAACACTAAGGCAGTACTTACTATGCTCAATGCAAGATGTTAAATCATGGGAGTAAACCAAGGAAATGCAATGACTCAGTGCTTTCCTCCTGGAACTTTAAGTAAGAGAGAAAAGCTCAGACACTGAGGGACTTTGCTGATAATATTTATTTATTGCCCAGTGCTTGACAGCAGATGTCCCTAGAACACATAAATGAGAAGAGCTGACAGGTAAGATGGGGCCAATGCTAAAAGCTTCACTGAAAAAGTAAAGTTTATGGAGTACAGACTCAAGATGTAGGCTCACGGACCTGAGGGGTGGCATCGTGAAAGCATACTTAGGACAGGGAAACGAAAGCCTTACGTTGTGTTGAGTGGATTAATTTCCTATTTCTCAGAGGGAAGAAGAGGGACAGAGGCAGAGGAAGTGTTGAGAGAGGAAGGAAGTTGGTAAAGGGCTTCCAAACCTTCCCTGTATTAAGACCACGTATTGGTCCCCAGACCTAGTTCTTTAGCTAGGTGTGGTTTTACAAATACTGGTGATAAATTAAGTCTGATTTAAATGATGCATCTTAGGTAGGAAATGTCTGTGACTTCAGGTATGTAGTCAACCTCGAGAAATGACAGCATAGCTTGTGTAATAACTTTTGAAGGTGACTATTGCTAATTTGATGATTACCAGTTGCCACTAAATGAATTATATTTTTTTAAAAGAGTTTCCAATGCTATGCTGAAATTTTTAGTTTGCAGTATCCTTCTAGTTTTGAAGGAAATGGCAACCCACTTCAGTACTCTTGCCTGGAAAATTCCATGGACGGAGGAGCCTGGTAGGCTATAGTCTATAGGGTTGCAAAGAGTTGGACACGACTGAGTGAGTTCACTTTCACTTTCTAGTCTCAAAGACTGAACACCTGCAAGTTATCTTTGCCTCTTGTAACAGATACGTGGGGTTAGTTCCTGAGGCCTGTTCTGCTATCCCAGGCCCCGCTCTGCAGCTCCCTCTGCATTGCCATATGCTCTGATCATGCCATATTACACCTAACTGCTGTAAATACTCTCTCCATCTTTGCTTACCTTCATCCTTGCCACCCTTCAAGGTTGATGTTAAATTTCCTCTATGTCTTCTTTATTAATTCCCATGTAAAGTGATCTCTCATTCTTCTGAACTCTGTTAACAGCTTACCTTTATCAATTCTACTGCTGATGCTGTTCACTTTATGTGAGTGTGGCAGTCATTTCTAATTATAGTAGTTTAGAACTGAATGCGACATTAAACATCTTGGAGCTTTGGAATAAAAAGACTTCTGCTTTCCCATTCTCTCTGAGTATGATCCTACACGGGTCACTCCATTATCAGTGAAATAGGACCAAGCATGGCTGTCTTAAAGGATTCTTGGGGAAAATTCAATGAGATCATGTATATTAGAGTTTTGCAACTCAAAAGTGTAAGCCTAGGACTAGTAGCCTTACAGCATGTTAGAAAGGGAGAAGCTTAGGTTTCTTTCTAGATATGTTAAATCAAATCTGCGTTTTACCATTAACTCCAGGTTAAAATTAAATTCTGAAAAGCATTCTATTAGAAGTATTCACATTCTAACTTGAAAAAGTAACCCAGATATCATTAATGTCTGGTTTTATAACTGAGGAATAGAAGGGTCAGAAATGTTAAGCGATTGCCCAAGATTTGTGGTAGAATTCAGATAAAAACCTTGCCTTTTCTGAATTTTGTTCTCTGTTCTATTCAATTCCAAACAGAATTCACAGTCTATGTATATCTCAGTACTTAGCGATTAGTAGAGTTCTTAATAAAGGTCGGTTGCTTCCCAGATGAAACAGTGGTAAAGAATTTGCCTGCCAATGCAAGAGATGCAGGTTTGATCCCTGGGTTGGGAAGATCCTTTGGAATAGGAAATGGCAACCTACTCTAGTCTTCTTGCTTGCAAAATTCCATGGACAGAGGAGACTAGTGGGCTATAGTCCATGGGGTTGCAAAGAGTCAGATAAGACTGAGCACGCGCACACACACACACACACACACACACACACACACACACGTGTGGCAGTAAGTTTCAGTTCAGTTCAGTTCAGTCACTCAGTCATGTCTGACTCTTTGTGACCCCATGAATCACAGCACGCCAGGCCTCCCTGTCCATCACCAACTCCGGGAGTTCACTCAAACTCATGTCCATCAAATTGGTGATGCCATCCAGCCATCTCATCCTCTGTTGTCCCCTTCTCCTCCTGCTCCCAATACCTCCCAGCATCAGGTCTTTTCCAACTCTTTGCATGAGGTGGCCAAAGTATTGGAGTTTCAGCTTCAGCATCAGTCCTTCCAATGAACATCCAGGACTGATCTTCTTTAGAATGGACTGTTTGGACCTCCTTGAAGTCCAAGGGACTCTCAAGAATCTTCTCCAACACCAAGTTCAAAAGCATCAATTCTTTGGAGCTCAGCTTTCTTCACAGTCCAACTCTCATATCCATACATGACCACTGGAAAAACCATAGCCTTGACTAGATGAACCTTTGTTGGCAAAGTTGTATCTCTGCTTTTCAATATACTATCTAGGCTGGTCATAACTTTCCTTCCAAGGAGTAAGCGTCTTTTATATTCATGGCTACAATCACCATCTGTAGTGATTTTGGGGCCTAAAAAAATAAAGCCTGACACTATTTCCACTGTTTCCCCATCTATTTGTCATGAAGTGATGGGACAAGATGCCATGATCTTCATTTTCTGAATGTTGAGCTTTAAGCCAACATTTTCCCTCTCCTCTTTTTCTTTCATCAAGAGGTTCTTTATTTCTTCTTCACTTTCTGCCATAAGGGTGGTGTCATCTGCATATCTGAGGTGATTGATATTTCTCCTGGAAATCTTGATTCCAGCTTGTGTTTCTTCCAGTCCAGTGTTTCTCATGATGTACTCTGCATATAAGTTAAATAAGCATGGTGATAATATACAGCCTTGACATACTCCTTTTCCTATATGGAACCAGTCTGTTGTTCATGTCCAGTCCTAACTGTTGCTTCCTGACCTGCAATATAGGTTTCTCAAGAGGCAGGTCAGGTGGTCTGGTATGCCCATCTCTTTCAGAATTTTCCACAGTTTATTGTGATCCACACAGTCAAAGGCTTTGGCATAGTCAATAAAGCAGAAATAGATGTTTTTCTGGAACTTTCTTTCTTTTTCATGATCCAGCAGATGTTGGCAATTTGATCTCTGGTTCTTCTGCCTTTTCTAAAACCACCTTGAACATCTAGAAGTTCATGGTTCACGTACTGCTGAAGCCTGGCTTGGAGAATTTTGAGCATTACTTCCCTAGCGTGTGAGATGAGTGCAATTGTGCGATAGTTTGAGCATTCTTTAGCATTGCCTTTCTTTGGAATTGGAATGAAAACTGACCTTTTCAGTCCTGTGGCCACTGCTGAGTTGTGCAAATTTGCTGGGATATTGAGTGCTGCACTTTCACAGCATAATCTTTCAGGATTTAGCTCAACTGGGATTCCATCACCTCCACTAGCTTTGTTTTTAGTAATATTTTCTAAGGCCCATTTGACTTCACATTCCAGGATGTCTGACTCTAGGTGGGTGATCACACCATTGTGATTATCTTGGTCATAAAACTCTTTTTTGTACAGTTCTTCTGTGTATTCTTGCCACCTCTTCTTAATATCTTCTGCTTCTGTTAGGTCCATGCCATTTCTGTCCTTTACTGAGCCCATCTTTGCATGAAATGTTCCATTGGTATCTCTAATTTTCTCAAAGAGATCTCTAGTCTTTTTCCATTCTGTTGCTTTCCTCTATTTCTTTGCATTGATTGCTGAGGAAGGCTTTCTTATCTCTCCTTAATATTCTTTGTAACTCTGTATTCAGATGCTTATATCTTTCCTTTTCTTCTTTGCTTTTCACTTCTCTTCTTTTCACAGCAATTTGTAGAGCCCTTTATGCGTTTTATGAAACCCCTGGCTTATATTACACCTGTTTTCTTATCACTGTCAGTCTGTATGTATTTCTCTTAGATGTTTAATTTTGACTTGTTTATTATAAAAAAATGAAGAAAAGGAAAAAAGACAAGGAAAAAATAAAATTTAAAATGAAGGTTGTCATCTAAAATTTAACCACCTGGAGATAAGCTGTTAATTGTTGAGGACATAGTCTTCTAGAATTGGTCTATTTTATATGTATTTGTATTTTTTAAAAATACAATAACATTATGCCAATACATACTACTTTGTAACTGATTTTTTCATTGTTGACATTTTCCCATAGCCAGAATACAAATTGATAGGATCATCTTCAATAACTGCAAACCACTGTAATAAATTTATCCATCTCTTCTTTCTTACCAGTTAGGCAGCATCTGGTTTTTAGCCATTATATATTTACTGGGATAACATCCTCATATATACACTACAATAGACTGATGGTTTCAGTTCAGTTCAGTCACTCAATCATGTCCAACTCTTTGCGACCCCATGAATTGCAGCACGCCAGGCCTCTGTGTCTATCACCAATTCCGGGAATTCACTCAAACTCATGTCCATCGAGTCGGTGATGCCATCCAGCCATCTCATCCTCTGTCATCCCCTTCTTCTCCTGCTCCCAATCCCTCCCAGCATCAGAGTCTTTTCCAATGAGTCAACTCCTTGCATGAAGTGGCCAAAGTATTGGAGTTTCAATTTCAGCAGAGGAGGCCTTACAAATAGCTGTGAAAAGAAGAGAAGCAAAAAGCAAAGGAGAAAAGGGAAGATATAAGCATGTGAATGCAGAGTTCCGAAGAACGGCAAGGAGAGATAAGAAAGCCTTCCTCAGCAATCAATGCAAAGAAATAGAGGAAAACATTAGAATGGGAAAGACTAGAGATCTCTTCAAGAAAATTAGAGATACCAAGGGAACACTTCATGCAAAGATAGGCTCGATAAAGGACAGAAATGGTATGGACCTAACAGAAGCAGAAGATATTAAGGTGGCAAGAATACACAGAAGAACTGTATAAAAGAGCTTCACAACCAAGATAATCACAGCGGTGTGATCACTCACCTAGAGCCAGACATCCTGGAATGTGAAGTCAAGTGGGCCTTAGGAAGCATCACTATGAACAGAGCTAGTGAAGGTGATAGATTCCAGTTGAGCTATTTCAAATCCTGAAAGACGATGCTGTGAAAGTGCTCCACCCAATATGCCAGCATATTTGGAACACTCAGCAGTGGCCCCAGGACTGGAAAAGGTCAGTTTTCATTCCAGTCCTAAAGAAAGGCAATGCCAAAGAGTCCTCAAATTACTGCACAACTGGACTCATCTCACACGCTAGTAAAGACTGATGGTTTATATCCCCTCAAATTCATGTATTGAAACCTAATCCCCAATGTGGTGTTATGTGGAGGTAAGGCCTGCCAGGGGTTAAGTCACAAGAGTACAGCCCTCAGGATTCGGGTCAGAGGGTGTGGAATTAAAAAACTCTCAATACCTAAGGCCAGATTGTCCTCTTGAAAGGTTGTGCATATTTCAGTCTCAGTATCTCTTAATATCTCTTTTGTTGCTTTATTGTTTTCCTCTATATACTCCACACACACACACTCTCCACCACAAATAGAAGCCTTTTGTTTCCCTTTCCTTTATCTGGCTGGGGTGCCCACTGAGATCCCTGTTGGAATCTGTTCTTGGTTACTTGGAACCATCCTCTCTTCCTATTCCCATTCACTCCCTCCTTTATGCAGAGGCAGAGGGAACCTTGGGTTTTGGGGTCTTCAGTGTTCCTTCTGGGAGCTTCCGAGGGTTTCATTCCCACATCCTATTAAGTGACTAGGCAGCCAGATTATTTCCACAGAAGTGTTCATGTCTGACAATAGTTTAATGCACTGCTACTTACAATGCTCTGTGGAAGTTAGAGTGTTTAAATACATTTGTGAAATGAACTAGACTCTTCACTGTTGTTTATGATTCACAAACATTATCTCAATCATGCAAAATCTTGTTTTTCATGGCTTCACCCACTTATTTGGGACATCCTATAACATCAAACCTGGGCTTCCCTGGTAGCTCAGCTGGTAAAGAATCCGCCTGCAATGCAGGAGACTCCTGGTTCAATTCCTGGGTTGGGAAGATACCCTGGAGAAAGGGTAGGATACCCTCTCTAGTATTCTTGGGCTTCCCTGGTGGCTCAGATGATATAGAATCTGCCTGCAATATGAGAGACCTGGGTTTGATCCCTGTGTTGAGAAGATCCCCTGGAGGAGGGCATGGCAACCCACTCCAGTATTCTTGCCTGGAGAATCCCCATGGACAGAGGAGCCTGGCAGGCTATAGTCCATGGGGTCGCAAAGAGTTGGACATGACCGAGAAACTACGCATAGCACATAACATCACACCAATGTGCCAGAGTAGGTTCAGAAACATTTATTTAATTGTAAACTAACAGGTGTATTTGACTTTACCTTGGCACTCACCATACCAAGAAGTGATTCTAAAAGTTTGGATTTCAAATGCTGTAACAAGATGCTGGTGTAAAAATCTCTTTTCTCTCAAGGCCCCAAGGATTTATGGGGATAACTGGACAACTACAGTTCTTCTGCTTGATATTAACAAGTCTCACCTCATCTCCTCACCACAAATAATGGAACCAATTTAATTCAGTAGTAAATTCTGTCTGTGATACATCTTAACATTTAATTATCTTATTTTATAGAATTTTCCAGATGTTGCTAATTTTGTCCTTGCAGCTTTTAGAACCCTCTAATATCTACCCTTGTAGGTGTGGAAGGTTATCAGTAATGAGAAGCCATATATAAAGAGCACAGGATTTCCACATTGCACTGATAAATGTGCCCCCATTCCTCTTAGTGCAATCTGGCACAGTGCTGGCTTTTAGAGATTCTTGCTGAAGTGTGTTTATTAACTGGCTTGAATTCTTGCTTAATCAATAGCCTGGGGAATCTGAGTTAAATATTAAAAAAACCCTTTATATTACATTGATATATAGGCACACATTGTTAGCACAGGAAGGTCCAAGCTTTTGAAGTCATACAGATTAATGCCATTTATATGTGACTGCATTTCATACATCTAGTTCGTGTGGGAAATCCCTCATCAGCCGTGAGCAGTGAGCCTTCTGTGGTAAATTAGCCAGTTGAATGCATTTATGTCTTTATTCAGGCATCTCCCATTCTCTGGAACCACTTCTTAATCTTTCAAGGCACCTTGAGAATGCCTTTTAATAATTCAGTATCAATGATGCTGCTGTTCTTATTTGTTTTTGTTAGTTTAAGTCAAATGGAGGTTTAGCTGTTGAGATAAAGTTAGATAAAATGTGGTCCCTGCCTTGGGTATTCTTGAATCTGGAGTGGAGGTGATGGTAACAAAGCAGTGTGATTCATGCTATGGCAGAGATATAAACAGAAACTGTTGTTGGAGAGATTTCTATAGCTAATTGAGCAAGGACAGAGGAGCTGGGAGAAAAGGAGGAGGGTTGACCAGAGGGAAGGAAAGCTACTCCAGCCAGTCAGCAAAGTCTGTGAAAATGCTATAGGTGTTTCTCATATGTTTACAGTGTCTGGAGCACAGGATGAAAGGGAGGGAAGTGGAGAGACTGGAGTGTTAGAGACAGATTGACAAGACTTTCCATCAGGATTATGATTTCTGAAATGTGGGTCCAAGGAACAAAATCTTGATGATTGTCTTGAACATGAAGAGCAGGAAAAAGGATACTGAAAGCAAGGAGAGGAGTTGGGAGGCTCCCATATCTGCCACTAAGATATCATGTAAGACTGACTTTATTACATGAGAGATGGACAGGACAGGACAAGCACAAACATGGTTTTGTCGTGGGATCCACAATCCTTTCCATGGCGATTTCTCCAAGAAACAATTAAAGATGACTTCAAATGAATGAATTGATTAAGGATAGATGGAAGGTAAGGAAAAGTAAGATGTGAGAGAAAACTCCAATGTTTAGAACTAAGAGTAAGTAGTTAAAGGGAATTCCCTGGTGGTCCAGTGATTAGGACTCTGAATTCTCACTGTACAGGGCTTGGGTTCAATCCCTGGTTGGGGAACTAAGATCCTGCAAGCTGCAAGGCATGACTCAATAAATAAATAGGTAAATAAATAAGAGTAAGCAATTAAAGATGTGTACAGAGGTTACATCTGGACATAAGGATCCAGGGAATCCCTGAAACATGCTTGATAGTTACCGTGGTGGCAATAGATGCAAATCCTCAGTGAGAAAGACTAGATTGCAGCTGATACACAATCAGCTTCCTCTGTGGCTCAGGGAGTAAAGAATTCACCTGCAATTCAAGAGACACAGAAGATGCAGGTTCGATCCCTGGGTCCAGAAGATCCCCTGGAGCAGGAAAATGGCATCCCACTCCAGTGTTCTTGCCTGAAAAATCCCATGGACAGAGGAACCTGGCAGGCTGTAGTCCAAAGCACTGCAAAGAGTCAGACATGACTGAGTGGGTACACACGCATAATGCACAATCAGAAGTCTTTGCAGACTGGTGAGGTAATGTGGATGGGGAGTATATGGCCTGTGCTATCTGCAAGTGCACAGTTTGATTAAAGGCTTTCAAATTCTAATTTTTAAGAATTCCATTCTATAAACAGGTGATATTATAGACCTTATTTAGCTTATGCAATACTAATTTGGACAGCTTCTTTTAAAGTGATGATTCTCAACATGGAAGAATAGGAGGGAGCAGAAGAGGTGGAGAGCACTTCAATAGGAGGAACAAAGTAAGGAACACTGCCCAAGTCCACAGTGAATGACTTCTAATAGTAGGCATGGCCTTGAGGCTGTGAGTAATAAGTAACTCACTTGGCTGTGAAAAAGAAAAATGTGGAGGAGTTTGACAGGTTTTGAGAAGAGCCCCAGATGGTCAAGGACCACCAATATTGGGAGAGGCTACCCAACAATGCGTAAAGCTGCAAAGTGACATTTTTAGCGTGACATCGTGTTAGTTGTTCCATCATGTCCAACTCTTTGCCACCCCATGTGCTGCAGTCCACCAGGCTCCTCTCTCGGTGAAATTCTCCAGACAAGAATGCTGAAGAGGGTTGCCTTTCCTTTCTCCAGGGGATCTTCCCAATCCAGGGATCAAACCCAGGTCTCCTGAATTACAGGCAGATTCTTTGCCATCTGAGTCAGCAAGGAAGTGCAAAACCAGTGCTGTCTGTCTACAGACTCTGGGTCAAGGACTGGCTGACTCTGAGTCCTTTGCCCAAGAGGGTTTGCCATTGGCAACTCATATAAGCCTAAGATCATTTCTCTGTAAATGGACCTTGCATTACCTTCTCAAACATGAAATAAGGTGATGGCTGGAGATCAAGTCCTTCAGAATGTAATTCTGCATTTGTGTTTTAGCAGAAGAATCTGAGACACTGAATAGCTTACTACAAGGAACTTTAAAAATTTTTGACTCTAGTCTGAGAAGTATTCTGCCATTTACAAGCTACATGACCTGAGCAAGTAACTAGTTTCCAAACAGAAGGATTCAACATAGTAAAATAAAAGATATAAATAATAGATAAAATAAAAATATAATAATAGAAATAATTCAAATTCTATTGCAGTAACTACTTATATTCATTTCTATTATGTGAGAACAATATTATAAAAGAAGGAAGACAGGAAGGAAAAAGAGTCATAAGCAGGAATAGTGTCTGTACCTCTAAATTAAACTCTTATCACTCCTTAAATCAGGTCAGTTCAGTTCAGTCACTCAGTCATGTCCAACTCTTTGTGACCCCACGAACTGCAGCATGCCAGGCCTTGCAGTCCATCACCAACACAAGGAGCCTACCCAAACTCATGTCCATTGAGTCGGTGATGCCATCCAACCATCTCATCCTCTGTTGTCCCCTTCTCTTCCTGCCCTCAATCTTTCCCATCATCAGGATCTTTTCAAATGAATCAGCTTTTTCTCATCAGGTAGCCAAAGTATTGGAGTTTCAGCTTCAACATCAGACCTTCCAATGAACACCCAGGACTGATCTCATTTAGGATGGACTGGTTGGATCTCCTTGTAGTCCAAGGGAGCCTCAAGAGTCTTTTCCAACACCACAGTTCAAAAGCATCAGTTCTGCACTCAGCTTTCCTTATATTCCAACTCTCACCTCCACGCATGACTACTGGAAAAACCATAGCCTTGACTAGATGGACCTTTGTTGGCAAAATAATATCTCTGCTTTTTGATATGCTGTCTAGGTTGGTCATAACTTTCCTTCCAAGGAGTAAGTGTCTTTTAATTTCATGGCTTCAATCACCACATGCAGTGATTTTGGAGCCCAGAAAGAGAAAGTCTGACACTGTTTCCACTGTTTCCCCATCTATTTCCTGTGAAGTGATGGGACCAGATGCTATGATCTTTGTTTTCTGAATGTTGAGATTTAAGCCAACTTTTCCACACTCCTCTTTTTCTTTTATCAAGAGGTTTTTAGTTCTTCTTCACTTTCTGCCATAAGGGTGGTGTCATCTGCATATCTGAGGTGATTGATCCTTCTCCCAGAAATCTTGATTCCAGCTTGTGCTTCATCGAACCCAACGTTTCTCATGATGTACTCTGCATGTAAGTTAGATAAGCAGAGTGACAATATACAGCCTTAACGTACTCCTTTTCTTATTTGGAACCAGTCTGTTGTTCCATGACCAGTTCTAACTGTTGCTTCCTGGTATGCATATAGGTTTCTCAAGGGGCAGGTCAGGTGATCTGGTATTTCCATCTCTTTCAGAATTTTCCACAGTTTATTGTGATCCACACAGTCAAAGGCTTTGGCATAGTCAATAAAGCAGAAATAGATGTTTTTTCTGGAACTTTCTTGCTTCTTCAATGATCCAGCAGATGTTGGCAATTTGATCTCTGGTTCTTCTGCCTTTTCTAAAACCACCTTGAACACCTGGAAGTTCACAGTTCACGTATTGCTGAAGCCTGGCTTGGAGAATTTTGAGCATTACTTCCCTAGTGTGTGAGATGAGTGCAATTGTGCGATAGTTTGAGCATTCTTTGGCATTGCCTTTCTTTGGGATTGGGATGAAAAATGACCTTTTCCAGTCCTGTGGCCACTGCTGAGTTGTGCAAATTTGCTGGGATATTAGTGCAGCACTTTCACAGCATCATCTTTCAGGATTTGAAATAGCTCAACTGGGATTCCATCACCTCCTCTAGCTTTGTTTGTAGTGATGCTTCCTAAGGCCCACTTGACTTCACATTCCAGGATAACTGGCTCTAGGTGAGTGGTCACACTATCGTGATTATCCGGGTCATGAAGATCTTTTTTATATAGTTCTTCGGTGTATTCTTGCCACCTCTTCTTAATATCTTCTGCTTCTGTTAGGTCCATACCATTTCTGTCCTTTATTGAGCCCATCTTTGTTCCCTTGGTATCTCTAATTTTGTTGAAGATAATCTCTAGTCTTTCCCATTCTATTGTTTTCCTCTATTTCTTTGCACTGATCGCTTGCTCTCCTTGCTGTTCTTTGGAACTCTGCCTTCAAATAGGTATATTTTTCCTTTTCTCCTTTGCTTTTCACTTCTCTTCTTTTCACATCTATTTATAAGGCCTCCTCAGATAACCATTTTGCTTTTTTGCATTTCTTTTTCTTGAGGATGATCTTGATCCCCTGTCTCCTGTACAATGCCATGAACTTCTCTCCATAGTTCATCAGGTACTCTGTCTATCAGATTTAGGCCCTTAAATCTATTTCTTACTTCCACTGTATAATCTAAGGGATTTGATTTAGGTCATATGTGAATGGTTTAGTGGTTTTTCCCCACTTTCTTCAATTTAAGTCTGAGTTTGGCAATAAGGAGTGCATGATCTGAGCCACAACTACTACCAGTCTTGTTTTTGCTGACTGTATAGAGCTTCTCCATCTTTGGCTGCAAAGAATATAATCAGTATAATTTCATGTTGGCCATCTGATGATGTTCATGTGTAGCGTCTTCTCTTGTGTTGTTGGAAGAGGATGTTTGCTATAACCAGTGCATTCTCTTGGCAAAACTCTATTAGCCTTTGCCCTGCTTCATTCTGTTCTCCAAGGCCAAATTTGCCTGTTACTCCAGGTGTTCCTTGACTTCGTACTTTTGCATTCCAGTCCCCCCATAATGAAAAGGACACCTTTTGGGGGAGTTATTTCTAGAAAGTCTTGTAGATGTTCATAGAGCTGTTCAACTTCAGCTTCTTCAGCATTACTGGTCAAGGCATAGACTTGGATTACCATGATATTGAATGGTTTGCCTTGGAAACGAACAGAGATCATTCTGTTGTTTTTGAGATTGCATCCAAGTACTGCATTTCAGACTCTTTTGTTGACTATGATGGCTACTCCATTTCTTCTAAGGGATTCCTACCCACAATAGTAAATATAATGGTCATCTTAGCTAAATTCACCCATCCAGTCCATTTTAGTTCACTAATTCCTAGAATGTCAACAATCAGTCTTGCCATCCCTATTTGACTACTTCCAATTTGCCTTGATTAATGGACCTAACATTCCAGGTTCCTATGCAATATTGCTCTTTACAGCATCGGACCTTGCCTCTATCACCAGTCAGATCCACAACTGGGTGTTGTTTTTGATTTGGCTCTGTCCCTTCATTCTTTCTGGAATTATTTCTCCACTGATCTCCTGTAGCATACTGGGCACCTACCAACCTGGGGAGTTTCTCTTTCAGTATCCTATCGTTTTGCCTTTTCATACTGTTCGTGGGGCTCTCAAGGCAAGAATGCTGAAGTGGTTTGCCATTCCCTTCTCCAGTGGACCACATTCTGTCAATCCTCTCCACCATGACCTGCCCGTCTTGGGTGCCCCCACATGGCATGGCCTAGTTTCATTGAGTTAGACAAGGCTGTGGTCCATGTGCTCAGATTGGCTAGTTTTCTGTGATTGTGGTTTCAGTCTGTCTGCCCTCTAATGGCCTCTCTCAGTGGCTACTGTCTTCCTTGGGTTTCTCTTACCTTGAACGTGGGGTATCTCTTCACAGCTGCTCTAGCATAACTGTTGCTCCTGACCTTGCACGTGGGGTATCTCCTCCCTGCTGCTCACTGCTCCTGTGCCGCCCAATCACTGCTAGCCGCTCCTGCGCTGCAGTGCATGTTTTAGAGGCTGCAGCGGGGGAGAAAAAGGCAGAACAAAGCAAACAGAGAAACCAAAACCGTGGTGCTTAATACAACAGGCATTTAGGTTATGGTCCTGCGTGTTATATCTGGAGATTTGTATAAACCAGCCTGTGCTCACTCAGATGTCTGTGGTTAAATGGAGAATTACCTGGAAACCAGATTAACTGGGAAGGCTTTCCTCAAGGAGTGGTGGTTGACCAGCCGTGGGCTGGGGCACCTTGCTTCTCTTGCACATGGCCTTTCATCCTCTGGCAGGGTAGCTTGGGCACATGGCACAGTGACTGAATGCTTCTAAGAGCAGCAGAGAGTGCAAGTCCCAGTGCACACGTGCTTTTCAGGTCTCAGCTTCCAGCCAATTGCTGTAGTCTCTTGGCCAAAGCTAGTCATGTAGTCATCCTAACTCAAGGACCGGAGGAAGAGGCTGCATCTCTGCATGGATAGGGAAGTATTTGTGGTAATTTTTGCAGGTTAAATAAAATAGTACTTGCTTAATGTTACTGTGGGCTTCCCTGGTGGGTCAGTGGGAAAGAATCCACCTGCTGATGAAGGAGTTGTGGATTCAGTCCCTGGGTTGGGAAGATCTTCTGGAGAAGGAAATGACAACTCACTCCAAGTATTCTTTCCTGGGAAATTCCATAGACAGAGGAGATGGTGGGCTACAGTTCATGGCATCACAAAGAGTCGGACACAACTTAGCGACTAAACAGCATTACTATAACTGTAGGTACTAAGTGCTCTAAAGTGGTTTTTGTTTCTCAAGCCACACGACCCAAACAGACAGCATCCTTAAACACTAAGGAACAGCAGCGCAAGCATCACCGAAAGCTTGTTAAAAATGCAGACTCTCAGACTCCACCTGTGATAGACTTGAATCAGAATCTCCATTTTAACATGATCCCCAGGTGATTCATAAGCCCAGTGAGGTTTTAGAAACTCTGTATCTTTTCTCTATTCCTCATAATTCCCTTTTGTAGGTTGCTGTGCTCTCCCGTTGAGTGATAGATCTTTGATTTTTCAAGGTGCCAGAACTGTTTCCTCTGCACAATTGAAACAGAACAAACACGGGTTTAAACAGTAAAACAGGTTGCTTCACAGCATGAATCGCTAGAGAGAGAGAGAGAGGGTATTTTTCTGCTCAGTTGTCCTCTGACTATCAAAATAGAAATTTAAAATTAAAATAACAGTACATAAATATTAAAGAATATTGTATTTAGGAAGAAACATTTAGATTTTAGAACAATTTTTAATGTAGAAACAGCTAGGCATATGAACCAACCTTTTATATTCCTGAGCAGTTGCTTAACTGGACTTTAGTTTTCTAAAGGTTGAAAAATTGATGACCCAATCTTAAGACCACAAGTTAAATATCTCTAGAAAACATCCAAATCTTTAGGTACTATTTGCCCGTTATGCAACTAATAAGACCGGTAGAACTTATTAAGCATCCAGCATGTGCAGGTCACTGGTCTAAATTTTAGAAAATCAAGCATTATTGTAGTTTGTTGAATTCCCTTCATTTCAGACCCCAGAAGGGAGGCAAAGGAGTAGGTAGGAGAGGCTAAGCTTTTTACAAGTTTATTTCACCAGGCTGAGGACAGACATGGGCATCTAAAGGGCCCAGAACCTTTCTCAACTTTTGACTTAAAGTGAAGGAATCTGGTTACAGTAACCAACACACTCCTTTAGTTTGCCTTTCACCTCAAGGCTGAACAGCAAAGAGAGAGAAAAATTTTGCATTAAAGCTTAGTGCTATCATTCTATATGAAATTTACTTTGGTTATTTACTTTTTTGGAAGCAGATAACTTCTTTTCTGAAGCTACAGCTAGTACTGTTTTCAACAGCTGTGCTTTCAACATTTACGCCCTGTTCTTGTCAATCAGTCTACCAGTCAGGACTTAAGAAATACCTGTTGAGCAGTTACTATATGCAGGCATATCTTAGTCTGTGAATAAGTCTCAGTAATTTCATAAGCAAACAGACATAGAAGATAACTTTTACCTCCTGAAAAGCTAGGGAAAGTTAACATAGAAACCTGTGGAATAGAAAATTTGAGGGAAAGGGCCTACCTTATCTAAGGTTAGGCAATGCTTCCTTGAGGAGGCGATATTTGAGTTAAAACCTGAATAATGAGAAGGCATCCTGTTAAAGCTCCAGAAGATGAGTATTCCACGGAGAAGGAACAGCAAGTACCAAGGCCCTAAAGCCCAAACAAACCTTTGTCCATGAACCTGTGAAACAGCTAACATGCTGGATCCCATGTGATAGGACTGAAGACACACACAAGGACGGTGCTAAACACAAGATACATTTCCTTAAAAGGTCACTGTATCTTTTGATAAATCTTCACAAATGTTCACCAGCATCCTCATCAGTTCTATTTCAAACCTTTTAGAGTGATTATCTCGAGAACTAAAATAAAGCACTTTAACATATTAAGTCAATTTATGCCTTAAAGTTCTATGATATTCTACCACTTTTTTGGAATACCTGGAAATCAAGGCGTCAAATACCTAAGCCACTTGCCTTAACACGGCTGGTGTTGGTGATAAAGAGATTTTTCTGCATTCCCTAGATCCATGTATGGGGCAAGTAAGAGGACTGGACGGTGCTAGTAGTTCAGTCACTCAGTCATGTCTGACTCTTTGTGACCTCATGGGCTGTAGCCCGCCAGATTCCTCTGTCTATAAGATTTTTCAGGCAAGAATACTGGAGTGGGTAGCCATTTCCTTCTCCAGGGAATCTTACCAACCCAGGGATTGAACCCAGGTCTCTTGATTGCAGGTGGATTCTTTACCGACTGAGCCACCAGCCTTTTGGCAACGTAAAAGCCAAACTGGATTCCTTCTCCCCTAAAGTTCATCCAGAGCAGATCCAGCAAAAGAGAAGCAGGGACAATTTAAACTTGCCTCTGAGATTGCCCCACTCCTCCCAGCCCCCTCCAACCATCTGTTGCTATTTGCGTAGACAAAGAACGGAACAGGATACCAACCACACACATTCAGAAATCTCATTTTGTATGTGGGAGTCTGGATTCATTAACAAGTTTCTCAAACTCTCCCTACACTTACAACACCAGTCTAAACATAATCCAGTGAAGTCATGAGAATAGGTGATGATCATCTTTGTGATGCTGAGATGGAGTGTCTAAATTCATCATCTGCTACTTCCTAGTAAGTGTCTTTGGCTTAAGTAGGCTGTTTTTCAGCATCCTTCAAGTAAATAATACTCATTCCAATATTATATTGTCTCTGCACTGTCCTTCTTCTTCTGCTGCTGCTGCTAAGTCGCTTCAGTCATGTCCGACTCTGTGCGACCCCATGGACGGCAGCCAACCAGGCTCCTCTGTCCCTGGGATTCTCCAGGCAAGAATACTGGAGTGGGTTGCTGTTTCCTCCTCCAATGCATGCATGCATGCTAAGTCGCTTCAGTCCTTTCTGACTCTGTGCGACCCCATGGATAGCAGCCCACCAGGCTCCTCTGTCCATGGGATTCTCCAGGCAAGAATACTGGAGTGGGTTGCCATTTCCTTCTCGAGACCCCTCTTATTCTAACCCCTATTAAATCCCACTTCCTTTATATGGGCCTTTATTTGCCATACTATTCACTTATCCGACCACAAATCTATATCACCACCCAGGCATTCAAAAGCCATGTTTTGTCAGCACTTACTCTGTTTCATTAACTGTGCTAAGTATGAGGATGTATAAAATATTCTGGATAATACTTTATTCTTTGAAGTTTTCATTCTTATTGGGGAATCAGTCCCAGAAGTCCACATTAATTCCTCCTTTCTTTGAATTATGACTCATCTAAAAACTAAATGCTCTGTTAAATGCTGTCTAAAATTGTCCTCTAGTTGTTTCTAAGTCCCCTTCTCTATTTTTTTTTCCCACATTGCCTAAATGGAAATTTCTCAAAAGCAAACTCCAGATTATATTTCTGGTTTAGTGGTATGTCCGGATCACAGAGTTGGAATATTCGTGTTTAAATTCTAGATTTGTCACTTACTAGCACTGAAATCTAGATGGGGAAACAGTGGCTGACTATTTTTCTGGGCTCCAGAATCATTGCCGATGGTGACTACATCCATGAAATTAAAAGATGCTTACTCCTTGGAAGGAAAGTTATGGCCAACCTTGATAGCATATTAAAAAGCAGAGACATTACTTTACCAACAAAGGTCTGTCTAGTCAAGGTTATGGTTTTTCCAGTGGTCATGTATGGATGTGAGACTTGGACTATAAAGAGAGCTGAGCGCTGAAGAATCGATACTTTTGAACTGTGGTGTTGGAAAAGACTCTTGAGAGTCCCTTGGACTGCAAGGAGATCCAACCAGTCTATCCTAAAGGAGATCAGTCCTGGGTGTTCATTGGAAGGACTGATGTTGAAGCTGAAACTCCAATACTTTGGCCACCTGATGCGAAGAGCTGATTCATTGGAAAAGACCCTGATGCTGGGAAAGATTGAGGGCAGGAGGAGAAGGGGATGACAGGATGAGATGGTTGAATGGCATCACCGACTCAATGGACATGGGTTTGGGAGGACTCTGGGTGTTGGTGATGGACCGGGAGGCCTGGAGTGCTGCAGTTCATGGGGTTGCAAAGAATCGGACACAACTGAGTGACTGAACTGAACAGAACTGAAGCACTGTGATTTTAGGGTATATGCAGATTTTCTTCTGCATATGCAGAATGGAAGTTGATTGGGAGGATTTCTAAGATCCCTTTCAACTCTGACGTTCATACGTCAGTAAATTCTACAGTACATAGCAAGGGCTGGAAAGTGAAGGTGACACTCAATATAAAGGTGTTGATAGTTTATTTCAGAGGCTTTTACTTCTAACCTGTTTATGTGGTGGATGGTCTTCTAACTGTACAGCAACTTTGCCCCCACTTATAGACTGCAACAGAATAAATACAAAAACAGTCAAAACAGCATCTTCAGCTAGTCAGGGATTCTTTCTCAGTCCGTAGAACAAGACAGACAAGAGATATACCTGTTTCTGCCTTTATTGGGTCACTGCATCTTATACTCGACATTCAACATTAGCAGTTCAGAATGGTCCTGGAAGAGATGTTGATGGATGTTTGTCGAATCACCAGTTCATAACTGGTGATTTAAGGAAGGTAGGATGTTAATAGTTTAGTGCTATGCTTTGGGAGCTGATGTCAAAGGGAGAAGCCCATCTTTCATCAAACCCTACTGCAGATGGTGAAAGTGAAGCTCAGTTTTATCAGACTCTTTGCGACCCCATGGGATGTAGCCTGCCAGGCTCCTCCATTCATGGGATTTTCCAGGCAAGAATATTGGAGTGGGTTGCCATTTTCTTCTCCAGGGGATCTTCCCAACCCAGGAATCAAACCCCAGTCTCCTGCACTGCAGGCAGACTCTACTGTTTGACCCACCAGGAAACCCCATTGCAGATGGTAGCCCTCTCTAAACAAACAGTCATCTTGAGTTCCTTTGACCACATGCATAGGTTAACTATGTTCAAGTAGTAATAACCCTGTATAAGAAGCACTCATTTTAAAGACAGGTAATTCTCTGAAAGAATTTAATATTATCTTTTTGATTTCAATGTAAATGGTGTTTGGAGGATTTTACCAATTTGAAATGTTTTTAATAGAATTCAATTACTTTCTTTCAGTATAATTGCCTAACAAGAGCTAATGGATACCAACCATTTTACTGTTGTTTTTGTTTTAAACAACTAAATAGTTGCTTCACAAAATGAAATGGGCATAATGCCAAACTTGCCACAGCTCTTTGAGCCCAAAGTTTGTTTCATTATATAATATAGTGAATAGTACATCTCTTCCATAATTGTTATGAACATTGCAAAGGCTTCAGAAATCTTTTTGAGATCCAAATGTACTGCTCAGGATATTATTCAACCCATGTGGAAAGCAAGCGACTTTTTACTTTGATGGTTTTGCTCTTCCAGAATCCCTGAGGGCCAAAAAATAAAAGCAATACCTTGTGACTTTGGTGATGTGGATGTAGTAAGACTGTATTTGGGTCTCCAGTTCCAGAATTCTGTCTACCCTGTTTCCATTGCCACCTAGAACATCATCTCAGCTCTCATAAGCATTTTTGATGTATGAAGTAAACTACATGGCATTTACCACCCACCTAACTGCAGTGGTGTCAGGAGGGTTAAAATGAAACATAGTTTAAAAAGCCTTCTAGAAATTTTTGATGTTCTGTAAAAAGACAACAACTCCTGAACTGGTTCTTTTCTGCAGCAGGGGTGTTCCTCTTCCTGTAGCCTGCTGGTAAGAAATGAGGCAAGGTTTTCCATCCCACTGTTTTAGGAACAGATAAGGAACGAATCACATGTTAAAGTAATAGAATGTCAGGGAACGATTGTGCTTTGATTCTGAGATTTAGCTACTGTCTTAATCTTAGGGATTATTTTTCATCCATTTAATAATTTTTAAACAGCCCAAGGATAAATGTATACACTATCAGGACCTGAGTTTCTTCATCTTCAGTAATGGGATTACTGTTCCTGTATTATGGAACAGCTTTTAAAAATAAACTTACCCATACATATATTATTAGTTTTAGAGTCTCATTCTGTACCTGGGAGATATTTTCATTATTTTTGTCATTTTTCTATCATTCAGCATTTATCATTTCCTTCTTGGGCTATTTCCCAACAGAGTGGGAGACGTTTTAGAGTAGAAGAAAGCTGTAATGTTCTGAAGTTTACTGGCTGTTTTTTTCCTTGGATTCCTGCAGCCGTGGTACCTACCTCTAGTGCTGAACCGTGATTTACCTTCTATGAATTGTGATACAGTCAGCTGCTTGCCTTACAGGGTAGTTAAGTAAGGAACAGACAGACTGTTTGAAAGTCACTCCCAGATAATTGCCATGTGGAGATATAGTCCTTACTTACTTTCATTCTTTATTATTATTAATATTTTATTTTTTATCAAGTGTGGTATGAAGAGAGGCAGCCAAAAAATTACTTGATTAGACTTAATTATTCACAATGAACTTAACAATTATTAATGTCTTTCCACTGTTGCATTATCATTTGTATTTTAAAGTAAATCACATATCTGGTAACCTTTTACTCCTCACCATTTTTAGCATATATCTCAAAAATAAGCTTTTAAATAACCATAATACCATTATCACACCTTTGCAAATGATTGCAAAATACTTTGCAAATGTAATTCCTTAAAATTACTGATACACAGTCCATATTCAGGTATCTCCCATTATCCTTCAAATTTTCTTTCTTTCTTTTCTTTTTCTTTTTTTTTTTTTGAAGTAGATTTGTTTGAATCAGGATCCAACCACATTTCATTCCATTAGGGAGGTGATATCTTTGAGGGAGAAGGTGAGAATAACCACAGGAATTCCTCTAAGCAGCTGAAGCAACCGGAATGTGCCAACATCAATATTCATTCATTTATTCACTTTTTTATGTGTCAGCCACTGTGGCAGATATAAAGATAAATTTAGCATGGTAGATTCTTTGACATGCTCATATATAAAAATGAATAAAAGAAACAAT
The DNA here is from genome assembly GCA_917880005.1 of Nanger dama. Classification (NCBI taxonomy): domain Eukaryota; kingdom Metazoa; phylum Chordata; class Mammalia; order Artiodactyla; family Bovidae; genus Nanger; species Nanger dama. The sequence continues at coordinate 55,810,417 of CAKJTW010000006.1, read as the reverse complement.
ATAAGTCCAAAACTGATGTAATATGGAAAAATTCAAAAACCTACCAAGTAAATATTTACCATGGTTAAAACAGAATGGAAGGAACTCTCAAACAAGAAAAGGTGCCTTGAATAAAAAGAGTTTGGCGATTCCGTGTGGTGGAGGAGCAGGGGAGATGGCACAAGAGAAAACATATTAAGATGATTCTCCAAGCATGACTGGAGATGAGGAGGTCTTGGAGGCAGTCTGGCTGGTGGGAACAGAAACACTCCCAGGGAAGTATTAATGGGATAAAATACAGATGCTGGGGAAAGTGCATGTAGAGATGAAGTGTAAGAAGTATTTTAGAACCAACCAGTGATATATATCTTTTGACCATGTTTCTTTACTGAAGAGCATATTTAAAATAATTTGTGGTATATAATGAATTTGTTAAATTTATGCAGATAAACTACAACCAAGGATAGCTGTGGACTTTATTTTTTTAAAGCATATAATTGTTGTTCAGTCGCTAAGTCGCGTCTAACTCTTTGCAACCTCATGGACTGCAGCATGCCAGGCTCCTCTGTCCTCCACCCTCTCCCGGAGTTTGCTCAAATTCACGTCCATTGAGTGGATCGGTGATACTATCCAACCATCTCATCCTCTGCATATGATAGTGGAGTTTTAAAAAACCTATCTTTTCTAAATATAGAAGGCTATGTATTCTAAATCCTGATAATTGTAGCAGAGTTTGTTGCTTATGAATGTGTGTATACATGCACTGGTAGGCTCTGATGAATGATAAAATGCAAAATCGCCAGTGGTGGGTAATATTAATGTAAGTTCCGTGTTTACTATGACTGTAGTTAATCAATATCTTATTTCTGCAAACACGTTTCACAGACTGGCTCTGACACAGTAGGTAATCTATACTCTAGGAAAAGCTTTAGCTCTTCTGATTGCTCTGCATTTTCTAGTTTACTTTTTTGAAAGGTGTTAACAGGTTTCAGAGAAGATAGAATATTCCACTTGGAAGCAGCAACAGAACTAATCACGATTTCATATGTGGTCTTTTTAAACGTGATGTTTGAGACATTCCTAGTATGTGTAGAATTTCACAGAACCACTTTATCAAAACATTTAGTTTATCCTCCACTCCCCCAACCCCACCTCCCTCATCTGAGAAGCAAGCTTCATTCTCTTCTTTCTAGTACCAGGCTTAAAAAATAGTTGTAGTTACTAAGTCAAACTCAGCGCAGGTCACTGTCAGGAAAAGCCCAGTGACTAAAACTAAGTGTTCTTCCCTAAGCCCCTCATTTTCTGCTTTGTGAAAACAGACCCATGAATGGGTACGTGTGTTCTGGAACTGGAGGAGACTGTGCCTTCTGCCGCTCACACCGCACGTAGCCACTTCTCTGAAAGCCAGTGAACCTATTTACCATTGTCATAGTAACACACAATCCGGGCCCACGTCGCCAGCATCGCGAGAGGCAATTGTTCCCTAGCCTGGGCGGCGGCGCTCCCCTCCGGGCTCTGCCGCCCCCAGGCTCCGGCGGCTCCAGGCGGCGCGCGCGCAGCGCAGAGGAGGCGGTGGCCCCACGCGCCTGCCGGTCCCCGCGCAGCCGCGCTTCCCCGCAGCATCCCGGCCGCTGAGCGGGTTACCATGACGATCGGAAATGCGTGTCGGGCTAGATGGCTTGCCACTGCCGCTGGTCAGTTTTCCAAGACCGAGTCACTTTCGCTAGTTCCTCCCGCATGTGGGAGATTGTCTCACCACTTGGTGCCAATCAGTGTCCAAACTCCATAAGCCCCCGGGGCCCTGGCGATCCCAGCGCGGGCGGGGGAGCCAGGGCCGCTTCCCCCGCCTGTGGCAACTGCAACCGGCGAAGGAGAATACCAATGCCTATGTCGTTATCCTCGTGCTCAGCCGCCTGCCCTTCCGAACGCCATTGAAGGGCACATCATGAGGGGACAGGCGAAGCTGGGGACCACTCCTAACAGGTGGAAAACTTTGGTTCTTGAAGACAAGTGGGTGCCGTCCCGCTACTGCGCTAGGGCCGCATCTTTCTCCCGTCTCCTTAGCATGTTCCCAGATCTACCCGCACATCATCGCCTCCTGGGTAGTGTTTGGGTTTGACTGTTATTAGATTCCGGAGCTACGATTCATCTCCACCCCCAGTTTCTGCTATAATGGAGCCGGTATCTGGCCTGGGAATCTGCAGCTAGAGGCAGATCGCCTCAGGTTGAATCTCAAGAAATTTGGGGAATAATTGCCTAGATCTCGTCTCTGTCTTTTCATTTCTAACTTTTCGTCTTTTTTCTCTTTCCTCTGGCTTGCCTGCCATCTCTCAAATTCAATTCTTTTCTCTCCCCACGCTTTTCTCCCCACCCCTCTCCCTCTCTCCCTCCCTTCCTCCCACGATTCTCTTTCTCACGCTAACCGCACACCCCATCTCCTTGTGTGCCAGGCACTTTCCCTACAAACTTAGAAGGTAAGGATCTCTGCCTCCATATAGCTTTAGTGGTCTCCTATCAGTGACTTCTCTCTTGCAGTTATCCACATCTGACAGTTATTTTCTTTCCTCCCTCCCTTCTTCCCTTCCTCCTTTCACTCTCTTCCTTCTTTCCTTCTTTCTTTTCATTTTCTATTAGTGAATTTATATATATATATATATATATATATATATATATATAACTTCTTAGCACTCCCACATATCACGTAGGATTAAAAGATGCTGACATCTACCTGGGTTTCTAAGGCACAGATTCCTCCCATCATAGCTTAGAGGACCTCTTTAGACCACAAGTGGCCAGGTAGAAGGAGAATGATCCCCCACCACCACCACTGGTTGTTTTTTTTTTTTTTTTTTCCTTCTTTTGCTAATTGCTTGAAGTTTGCCTTTTGTAGAGCTCAGGGTGAAAAATAAGTCAGGTTACTCTCAGCTAACATGAGAAGCATTCTAGTTTTCAGAATATTTAACGTCCTCTTTATTATACTTGCTTCCCTTAAAGCTGCAATTAAAGATGACTCTCCAGTCAAAAGAAAGGCATATAAATATGGGGTGTGTATTAAAAGAGAGAAAATACGGAATAATTAATTATTATTAATTATTATAATAATTCTCTGAATTAATTCCCTCTGGCTATTCAGACTGCTGTCTCATACAAAAATACTCTTTTAAGCATGATCACCATGAATTGTTAGATTTACCTGTTGCAGAGTTTCAGTTATAGCCGTGTGACACATGAATACAAAGACCTAGTGAGAACCTTTTTCAGAGTTAAAGAATTTGCTTTGCTCTGGAGGAGGCCACAAAGATGCTCCCTTCACCGAGCTGCTCAGAGCAGTGTGAGGCATTGTCACATGTCTGGGCTTCGAGTCATAGGCTGTGTCTGAAGGCAGCTGCCTCCATGCTGAGCTCACTTCCTCAGCCTTCCTGTGAATTTGAAGTTGAGGACTGCAATCATCCTGACCTCTGACTGCTCCAGGGGCAAAGCACTTACTTAAACTATTAACTGATTTAAAGATTTCATGTTAATAGCCAACCTGTTGGGGCTTCCTTGCTGACTCAGTAGGTAAGAATCCACCTGCAGTGCAGGAGACCTGGGTTCCATCCCTGGGTTGGGAAGATCCTCTGGAGCATGGCAATCCACCCCACTATTCTTGCCTGGAAAATCCCATGGACAGAGGAGCCTGCAGGCTACAGTCCATGGGGTCCCAAAGAATCAGACACAATTGATACAGCTTAGCTCTCACCACAGCCAATCAGTTGGCCAATCAGCAGCTGTTTATTAAAGAGCCTTCTGCGTACAAAGGTTTGGGCTGCCTAGGAGTCATGAGAAATTTTTAAAATAATTTTAAAAGTAAGATGTTAACTTGTGGAGGTCAGGAAGACTGACTTACAAGAAAAGAGAGCTCAATTCTTTGCTTAGTTTCCCAGAAGGCTTAGAATAAAATCTCTGTTTCTCAGCATGACCTCGATGCCCCCAATCAGCTGCATCTTGCTTACCTCTCTCACCTCATCTTTCATCACTATCCCCCTTGTTGACTTTATTTCAGCCTCACTTCTTCGTTTAATTTTTTTCCCCCAAATGCCAATCTGCACTGTTTTAGGAAGAGTCATGTCCTTGTCATTCAACTCCCCACTTAGCAGGCTTTCTCTGAGAAGTTTTCTTGACACTCAGTCTAAAAAAGGTACCAGATCATTTTCATACCACCCTGTTTTAATCTGCCATGGCACCTACTACTATTAGATATTTTCCTATTTGTGTACATTTCTGCCTACCTCCCATTAAAATATAAGCTTCATGAAAACAGGTCTTAGATGTTTCATCTAGAAGAATGCAAGTTATCAAAAATGTGTTCATTAAATATTTGTCAAATGAATAAATGAATAAAAAGCAGTCTATTTTCATTGCTAAGTGAGGGATTCAAATATTAAACACCCATGTTTCCAAAAGCAGGAGACTTCACTCTGGGCTGAAGAATTGGTTAGAAAGGATGGGTCACCTGACTTGGATGCTGTAGGTATGCAGAAACGTCAAGCTTCATAAAGAAGGATGGGTTTGTTTCAGTAAGGAAGAATTTGCCAATTAAATGATACAATCCATTTTTGTCCCAAACCAGTTGGATGAGTCCCTTAACCTCAGTTTCACTTCTGATCTTTGAGGTTGCTTGCTATTCTAACTGTGTGGTTCTTAAAGTGTTTTTGGATATTTTTCCCCTCATCATGTTTTCTTTAAATTATTTTAAAAATTGAAGTATAGTTGACTTAGGACTTCTTTGGTGGCACTAGTGATGAAGAACCAATCTGCCAATACAGGAGGCATAAGAGATGTGGGTTTGATCCCTGGGTCAGGAAGATCCCCTGGAGGAGGGCATCATAACCCACTCCAGTATTCCTGCCTGGCGAATTCCATGGACAGAGGAGCTTGGCAGGCTACAGTTTATGGGTCACAAAGAGTTGGATATGATTGAAACAACTTAGCACACAGCACACACATAATTGATTTACAAGACCATGTAAATTTCAGGTGTGCAGCATAGCCATTCAGTTATATATATATATATACTTTTTCAGATTTTTTTCTCTTATCGGTTATTACATATACATAGCATTACATGGTATGGTTCCCTGTGCTATATGGTAGGTCCTTGTTGGTTATCTATTTGATACATAAGAGTGTATATGTTAATCCCAGCCTCCTAGTTTATCCCCCCTCCCCGGGAACTTTCTGTGGCATTTTCTACAAGAACAGTGTCAGAGAAAGCAGGTTTAAATAACTGGTTCCTCTGCAGGATGAGAAGGGGTAAAACATCTTTCCCTTCATTCGTAAAGAAGATAGTTTTGGCTGATTAATCAAGACATTAGATAGTGTTTTGCTGTATTCTGTAGAAGCAATGTTGAGAATTTAGGCTGAATATTCATGTTATGAGTGCTACATGAGTTTGGAATGCTTATAGATTCACAGAATTTGAGAACTAAAAAGGACCTCAGAGATCATTTAAACTCTGCAGCCCATCCTCAATAACATTTATAATTTTACAGCTTAAACTACCAAGGCCCAAAGGAATAAAGTGATTAGCTCACAGTTAGATCGGTAGCTGCTAGGCAAACTGAGATTATCCACCTGTCCACCGTGACTCCCAGTCCAGTGCTCTCTATATTGAAATTAAGTGAGCTTCATGCATTTGGCCATGTTACATAAGCATTAAAAAATCTGGAAGCAATGACTAGGCATACTTATAGAAGAAACTTCATCATCAATTTTCTATTCAAAGTTGCAGTGGTAAAAGTGAGAAGTACACTTTGAAGGAACATGCTGGCATTTGAAAGCATATAAAGCAATATTCATCATCCCTTTTAAGAGTATGCGGGGTACAAGTTAAGAAAAGGGGATGCTATTGTTTTACTTCCCCCATATATTTTCTACATTATTCAAAAACTGCCATGCTGAAATAATAACACCCCCTTCCCAATTTTTTATCCTTGAACTGGCAGTACACAGAACTTGGAAATTTATTATTTTGACTAATGAGTTTAGCTTTTCTTGCAAAGTGAGTGTCAAATGTCATTCTTTCTATCGTCCAGCAGATGGCAACTCTAGTCTTCCTGTCATTTTATCTGCTTCTACAGTCAGATTTTGTCCTGCTCCAACCCCACCCCCCTTGCCTTTCCTTCAGTTCATCTTTGTGTGTTGCTAAGGGTTATAGGGACATGTGACTCTATTCCTTTTCTTTTGGAATTACCACTTTTAGCATTTGACACTAGTGAGCAATCTTAACGTGCACAGAAATAACAAAAATCACAAATTACCAACAGTTTAATTTTTTTAATAGGAAAAAGAAGATGAAGTTAGAGATTCTAAAATAAGATATACCACAGAAAACTTTCCATTTAAGGAAACAAAGTAACTTCTTAAAAGGAAAAAAAAAAGTCAATTTCTTCAGATCTATCTTTTAAAAGAGGATAGTTTTGATTAGATCCTCTTTCGCTATTGGTTAAAAAGTTATAAATATCTCCAAAATAACACCCTACAGAGAAATTGGACCAGATTTCTCATGACTACATGTTTCTAGTCTCCAACAGTCTTGTCTCTTCCATTTTTCCCTCCCATTTACACACACCCTTTCATTCAGTAATCAAAACTGATGAATCTAGCTTCCTTGTATCTTTCCATTTTAGAAGTCTGGTTTCTCTCTCCCTGGATGTTCCTAGGGCATTGCTGATACAGATCTTGATTTATCTCCTTGCAATTTTTGTCCCTATTCCCACCCTTTCCCCTACTGCATAGATCATAAAGACTCTTACAGGACTGAGGACGTTAAAGCACATGCTGCTGTCTGTCTGTGAGTCTGAGCACAGCTATAAGAAATCAACAGAACAGCAGCTACTCTTTTGCTAAAGGTAGACATTAATCAGAGGCATGATCAAACTGGTTCTATCACTGGTTCCTCATTGGAAGATTTCCAGAGTAGCTCTCCTGCCAAGAGTGTTGCTGGATTTAGAATACCTGAGCAGGGACAGAGGATGGACACAGAAGGGGTGTCGTTTGCAAAATGGATTTGATGGTCTGCAAATGCTTCATGGAGGGATCTCTTGCTAGCTCATCCTCTTCCAAAGAACCTAAACATTGTCTTCTCCAAAGTTGAAGGAAACCTGTTACCGTGATGCACCAAAAACCAGACAGAAGGCTCAAGTCCAATGGAAGGACAATAACATACCTCTTGTTGAAAAAAATGCATTTTTAGCTTCAGTGAGTACATGCTCCTTAATTATTAATGTCATTACATGAGAGTATGAGGGAATGCTGCAAGTACAATCCTTGGGAACAACAACTGGTACTTGTGCAAATCCAAGTACATTATTCACTGACAGCCTCTAATGAAGGCAGGGGAGCTTACTTGAACCAACAAATAATTAGCACTGGCAAAAGAAATATAAGCAGGGCTTTAATTAATTAATCGTCTAATTGTCTATCCTGATATCTTGTCAGCACCCTTCTTGGACTTTCACTGTAACATATGCCCAAGACTTGCTTCTTTCAACTTTCGAGATCACTTGTCCACATACTTGTCATGGACAGCCATCTGCACTAGAAGTCACCCTCCCTTCTATATGGATATATGGTTTCATCCTTTTATTACTCCCTCTGTTTCATCACACTTATGATGCCAGGAAATGTTTACTTGCTGATATAGATCCCTTATCTGGCATCCACTGTTGGATGCATTCACAGTTAATGTGATAGGAAATGATCAATGGGTAATTCTGAAGTGAAGGAAGAAAACTCTCTGAAATCTCCACTTCACTCTTTATGACAGCAGACTCTTAGCTGTCTCTGTCCCCTGTCTTACCCACATCTCCATCCCAGCAATCAGAAAGCAAAGGATTGCTTTCTTTGTTTTTTCATTCTCTACCTTTCTCAGGAAAGGGTGATCAATTCCTTATTAAAGTCCCAATGTCCATTCTGTCTTTTCTCTTCCCTAAAGAGGAGGCAACGACTGGAAACTTTGTCTATTTCAGGTTGTGTGAGCCTAAAGGGAGATGTTGCAGGGATGTGCCTGTCTATGAGGGGGATGATGGGTCTGGGAGGCTAGACTGAAACCACTGAGCAGTAGGAACAGAGTAGATGGGGAAAGGTTGGGAGCAGTCAACTGGAGAAATGCTTAGCCCCAAGAAACAGCACTAGTGGCTGTGAGTTGGGGGTGGGTCAACATTGATCTTACTACAGAGACTCTAAAGCTCTTTCCCAAATTGCTTTGCTGGTATGGGCAGCCCTGGTTTGTAGGAATTGATTGTAATCAGAATTTTAATCAGATCCTTCTTAGGAGTCCTGCCTCTGAGAAAGACTAGGTGAAGATACAATCTCATTGTGTGTATGCGTGTGTGTATATTTAATGTATATGCTTACACGTATATGCGTAGGTGCTGTTGACGTTCTTTTCATGATATTCCTTCTGAATCCCTTGCGCATGAAAGAACGAATTCTCCAGGCAAGAATACTGGAGTGGGTTGTCATTTCCTTCTCCAGGAGATCTTCCTGACCCAGGGGTTGAACCCAGGTCTCCTATATTGCAGGCAGATTCTTTACCATCTGAGCCATCAGGGAAGCCCTAGCATATCATAGTTCCTCTAAATGTTTGTGGAAAGTTACAGAGAATCACACAAAACCCATTTGCTCCTGTCAATACAGTGTGAACCAGGTACCTGCTGATTTCCCTTTACCGTTTATTGGATAGGTGTTTATCTTGTCATATGCGTGAGTAACCAACCCATAGGGGATATATACCAGGGAGGCATTCCTATTTTGGAGAAGTCATGTTTCTTTTCAGGAAACAAGATATATATGTTATCAACAATAAGAGAATTCTTCACAGTATGGAAGCAAATGACGGGGTGTGATAAAGATTGAGAAGAGATGAGGAACAGCACCACTGCACTACTATTCTCTGTTTCTCTCTCCCATATAGTGAATAGGAAAGCTGTATAGATTATTTCAGGATTAACGGCTATGTAGAAATTAGATGGGCAGAGACAAGCTCAAAAAGCAAGCACAGGGAAATGAGAAAGTCATCATACAGTCACAGAGCATGTTGGGGACAGATGGGCTGGCCTGAAATGGAAGGGCGTGTGAGGGCAGTGAGGGGTGAGGAGGAACACGTTAGGACAAGCGCCCCTCCAAACTCATATGCGCTGCCCTCCTGACAGCTGGTTAGGTGAATTCTCTAGACACATGCTTTTCTTCCCTATTTGACTTTACCTGCCTAAACGTAGATATCCTCTGGAGTGCGTGCTCAGTCACTCCAACCATATCTGACTCTTTGAGACCCTGTGGACTGTAGCCAGTCAGGCTCCTCTGGCCATGGGGTTCTTCAGGCAGGCATACTGGAGGGGGTTTCCAGTTCCTCTTTAGGGCATCTTCCCCACTCAACTCGTGTCTCTGTCTCCTGCACAGTGCATTCTTTACTACTAGTGCCCCCTGGGAAGCCCAGATATCCTTTGGAAAGCCAGTGTCCACACTGCTAGATAAAGCAAAGAATTATTTTTAGCCAGCACATTTCCCTAACTGGCATTAACGGCTCTTTTTAAATGCCCCCACCCCACCCCCCGCTTCCCTAGTGGCTCAGACAGTAAAGAATCAGCCTAAGATGCGGGACACCTAGGTTTGATCCCTGGTTCAGGAAGATTCCCTGGTGGAGGAAATGGCAAGCCATTTCAGTATTCTTGCCTGAACAATCCGGTGGACTGAGGAGCTTGGTGAGCTACCTTTCATGGGGTGGTAGAGTCAGACAGGACTGAGCAACTAACACTTTCACTTTCAACACCCACCTCTACTCCCTCACTCCCCACTCCCACTTGTATTTTCAAGGTGTCCTGTCTCCCTTGTTTGACTTCCCTGGACCTGGTCCCTTCCTGCCAGAACCACAATAGCTGGCAGGCCTCTTCAGTTTGGTTGGATTTTTTATTAAAAGCTCTTCTTGTGGCTGTTCCACCAATGGCCTTGTACCAGCAGTTAATTTATTCTGAATTTGTTGTGAACTACCTCATGCCAAGCAGAGTGCCAAAAGAATTATATATCTGAGGTCTCTTTATCTTTATAGTAGTCCTTGAAAGTAGATCCACTTAATGCATACTTAAAGAACATGTATTATATGATAAAATGTGTGAGGATGTAGCATCAAACAGCAAAGACATGGACCCTGCCCGCAGATATAGTCTGTTCAGCTGAAAACATAATTCTAGTGGCAGAGATTAAGTCTTGAGGAGGGAATAAAATTTGTTATGAATTAGAAACTTGAATCTAGATATTTCTGACCCTAAAGTTATCATCATTTTTTTTAAATTCCTCTATTGCATCTTCCGGTTTTTTGTTTGTTTGTTTGTTTGTTTGTTTTTAAGCCCAATTGATTTAAAGTGAGTTTTCAGCAATGGTTCTTTTGAAGGCAAGCTAACAATCAGACCCCTTAAGCTAAAGTGGTTCTTATGTGACAGATTATCACATAAAATAATGACATCTTTTCTTCGATGACCTGTTCTGCTTTCGATGGAGAATTAAGCCCTTTAGAAGTTGCCTTCCGGGGTCTCCCTAGGTCCAGGGAGCCATTGCCACCAAGTGGTGTCTTGCTCATTACTACACTTAGTACTATAGCAAAGTCTCTGCCACTGTCTCTATTAAAACTTGCTCCTGGCTAGCATTTTCCCCCTGGGTCAGTAATGAGTTTAGAGGAATGAATGTGGAAATGAGATTTGTTCTCACCAGTGGAGTGAATTATGTCTTGTTGGGGCCCCCAGGCTAATATTTCAAATTTGCCACAAGGTACTTCATCAAAAATTCTATTTGGGTTCCAAAAGGACCACCCATGCCTATTAGCAAATTCAACGCATGCCTTTAAATCTTTTTTTTTTTTTTTTGGTTCCTTCCTGTGGCTCTGTCCACTGAAGACTTTCAGAATTAGCAGTGTGAGAAAATGGTCCATTTCCACGGACCAGTGAAGGGCACACTGAAGAAGTGCAGCTGTTTTATCTAACACGTCTGAGTCTGTACAACTGAAGCGAATCAAATGTTCTGCCACAGCTGTGAATGCCGCACACCGTAGGCTTGCGTCCTCCATCCTCACCACGGGCATTCAGGACCACACCAGACACACTCGGGGGCAGGGGTTTTGCTTGCTGCTTTTTCAATCCACGTGCCTCAGTTTGGTTGCTAAGGTTCATTTTAACTTGAGTGAGATTGGTGGTTTTAAATACTCTCCAATTGTGGAACTCCTCTGGCAACCCACTGGCTAAGAGCCCAAGTTGCCAATGCGGGGGCCAAAGATTCTATCCCTGGTCAAGGAACTTAAAAGAAAACTCTCCAACTGGGCCTGCAGCATTCCAAAGAAGCCAGTTGCAAAGTTGGGTCTTTTAGGAAATTGGGCTATACATCAAGCTATAGTTTTCCCATAGTAGAGATACCCAGAAGCCCTAGACTTTTGGCTAGTGGACCGTAGCTACTGGTTATCTTCATAGGTCTTCGCTATGGTAGAAAAGGTGGAAAAGGGACCTTGCCCAGTGTCCACTCTGCTCCCATCCATCTCAACTCCCCCTACCACTTTTGCTGTCTCCCACATAAAGAGTTGTATTTCAGAGCAATCGTGACCTTATTTTTTGATGTCAAAGACTAAAAGAACAGAGACATCCCTGCTGCTGCTGCTGCTGCGTCACTTCAGTCATGTCCGACTCTGTGTGACCCCATAGACGGCAGCCCACCAGGCTCCCCCATCCCTGGGATTCTCCAGGCAAGAGTACTGGAGTGGGGTGCCATTGCCTTCTCCAGAGACATCCCTACCCTGTGATATTACAAGGGTTGGGATCTGCATATCTACACCCGCTCTGCTCTCTGCTAAGTTGCTCAGTCATCTCTGACTCTTTGCAAACCTACAGACTGTACCCTGATAGGGTCCTCTGTCCATCGGGATTCTCCAGAGAAGAATACTGGAGTGGGTTGCCATGCTCTCCTGCAGGAGACCATCCCAACCCAGGGATCTAACCCACATCTCTCACATATCCTGCATTGGCAGGCAGATGGGTTCTTTACCACTAGCACCACCTGGGAAGGCCCCCTGTAGATTACCCTACAGGCTGAATATGGACTGACTTGAGAAAAGAGGAAATGTCCCCATTTTCCTTCCTAGTCTCCATTACATTCAGAGTATCAAGAGCTGCTGTCTTCCAAAAATCTTGGTGTAAGTTGTTATAGATTATGCCCTGCCTGGACCTGGAAAAAAGGTGGCTTCCCTGATGCTTTTCCAATTATGCTTGTTGAGTCAAATGTTCTATCATTTTTTTTTTTTTTTAAGCTGTGTATATTCTCGATTTGTGGTTCTGTTCCCTTATAGAGATACACCAAGCAGGAGTACATTTGCTGCTGGAGACAGGTTCATTCTGCAGAGACACATTTGTGGAGGAGATTGTAAGAGAGGACTTCCAGCCATGGTCTAATTGCTCTCTAATGAAACAAGCAGGAATGACTGTCACTCTCCTTCTCATATGCATGACTTAATTTAGTTTTAGGAATGATCATGCATATAAAACAGTATTTCTCTTTAAACAAACAAATTGTATTTAAACCAACGTAGAATTTCAGATGCTGCTGGACAGGCATTAATGTATTAAATCCTGTGTGCATTGTTAGTACTTTAATCTGTCTCCTACCACCCACGAAGCTAGCAGTCCCTGAATCTTTGGGTTGTTTGGTTCTACTGGCTGTTAATTGTTAATAGATTTCCAGGTGTAGGTCTTGCTGTGTAGGCATCAATCCTTCATTTAGGAGGGGCTGTGGCTGTCCGTGGTTATAAAAAGGCAAGTGATAAACAAAAACTGGAGGAAATCTCAGCATCCTCACTAAAAATGTCAAACCCAGTAGTGCTTCTGGTAGTGAAAGTAAAATTTATTAGTGAGAGAACAAACCTGCACAATTAAAAAAAAAGTTAGGTTGAGAAAACAGAGAGAGAAAGGGCCACAAAGAAGGTTGAAGAGAAAGAAACTGTTTAAGAAATCAGTCATTTTAAAAAGACGAGCTACTGTAACAGCCTAGAGGGGTGAGATGGGATGGGAGGTGGGAGAGAGGTTCAAGAGGGAGGGGGCATATGTACACCCACAGCTGATTCATGTTGTTGCACGGCAGAAACCAGCACAATATTGTAAAGCAATTATCCACAAATTAAATAAATTTTTAAGAATAAAGTAAAAGATGAGCTAGTGACTAGGCATGATGGGTTTGTAAATATCTTCCTTGTTCTTGAGACAAAGAGAAAGACAAAGCATTCGGGGTGCGTGTGTCCTTTATTGTGCATGAGGAGTTGTCTGATGGGAGGCCTCACAGTCCTCCACTTAAGGAAATGGAGGTATTGGTCCAGGATTTGGCACCTTACATGTAAGCAGCAAATGATTTTATGTTTTTAAATGATTAGAAAAAATCAAAAGAATAATAGTATTAGGTGATGTGAAAACTCCATGAAATTAAAATTTCAGGGTCCATAAATAAAGTTTCCTTGGAACACAGCCACATCCATATATTTACACACTGTCTGTGGTTGGTCATTCATCGAAATGGCAGAAAAGACAAGTTACAACAGGTACCATACAACCCACAAAGCCTAAAATATTTATTACGGGCCCTTTATTGGTATATGAAGTCACATTGACTAGAAATTAGTTTATACAGCTTGTTGTCAGTCTCACTCTCCTGTGTCCAGTGTTTGCAGAAGCTAATCGCCTTACCTACCTGCTCCTTTGTTCACCTTCTTCTGATCATTTTTTCACTTTCTTCTGAGAGTTTGTAAGCATTACCTCATGACAGTCTTGTGCAAGGCTCTATGGTGATAAAAGAGATGAATCCAGCCTGGTTTCTGCTCACTGATGATTTATAGTCTGGTTAGGATGCCTTGGGGAAGAGCAAGAAAAAAACATGCACATAAATAAGAGATATGTATGACAAAAGTAATGGTAAGGATTGATACATGTTATGAGAGTATTTCAGAAATGATGACATGAGATTCTGAATCTTCTTTAGATTCCCCATCCCTGAGTAACCCCATCATCCAGCCAATGGCTCATGCAAGGAAGCTGACCACCATCCTTGATTGTCCCTCTCCACTGCCTCTGCTGAGACTGCTTGTCTTGCAACACAACCTGCATGCTTTTCAACAGGCACTCTTGAGTTCTGTTCAGCTCTGTTGGCCAATTGTGGCAGTCCTGACTCCCCCACTCCCTTGACCCTTCAGCCATCAGACCAAGTTCTATAAATTATTCCTTCTAACTGCCTTTTTAAATTATCTCTTAGCTCCATTGCTGATGCTTCCTCCATAATCTAGACCATGGTTATCTCTGGCCTGGATCACAGTAAAACCTCCACTAAATGGATCTCTCACACAATATCCTCTGCACCTCATATAGTTCTTTGTAAGTTGTAGATGCTTAATAAACTTTAGCTAGTTGAGTGAATTAAGAAAGGGATAAAATAAAGGAGGAGAGAAGTGGCTTTCAGATGAGTTTAGCAAGGGTACTTTGGTAGGTTCCATTTCAGGCTAAAGGGTGAGTTTTAACTGCAATGTAATATTGGGAGAGCAGTGCTAAGAGAGGGGAGAAAACTCACATAACATCAATAGTTCTTTTTCTGCCATTAGATCATATTTGGAAAGGACTTGAAGGTCATTGCTACGAATGAATGCATACCACATACCCCCAGAATATATATGTTAAATCCTAATGCCCAATAGGATCATAGGAGGTGGCAGGACCTTTGGGAAGTGTTTAAGTCATAAGCGTGGAGCCTTCAAGAAGAGGATTAATTCTCACTTAAAAGAGATCCCAGAAAGCTCTCCTATCTCTTCCACAACATAAGGGCATAGGAAAAAGTTGGTCATCTACAAACCAGGAAGCAGGTCTCATCAGACCCTGAACCTTCCAGTGCCTTGATTTTGGACTTTACAGCCTCTAGGACTGTGAGAAATAAATTTCTGTTGTTTATAAGCCACTCAGTCTGTTAATCTTGTAGCAGGCCAGACAGACTAAGAGAGTCATCAACAGTGCAGTGTGAATGGCTGATATAGCCGGATGTGTTACCCACGAACCATAGTTGCATTTTTAATAATAAACATAGCCTCAATCAGATGATTAACTCACATGGCTAATATTTTGGCCTGGGAATGGGGGGTGTTGTTTAGGGGTAAAAGAGGAGTGAGAAGGAAGGCCCTTCTGCTGCTACTGCTGCTGCTACTGTGCTCAGTCCTGTCTGACTCCCTGTGACTCCTTGGACTGCAGCCCTCCTGGCTCCTCTGTCCATGGGATTCTCCAAGAATACTGGAGTGGATTGCCATGTTCTCCTCTAGGGGATCTTCCTGTCCCAGGGATCGAGCTAATGTCTCCTACATCTCTTGCACTGGATTCTTTTGCCACTGAACCACCTTCAGGTGGCCCCAAACACTTTCCCGCAGAGATGGCTACCTGTTCTGCCCGGAGGTGAGTCTCCAGGGCTGTGGGCTCTGACAGGGCAATGATATGTACAATCACATCAAAATAGGTTGGTTAGAACACCATGGGACAGCAGTCTAATCTTTCTCAAATTATCCAGACCAATCATCACTAGCCTCAGCTTTGGAGAGTTTATTTCTACCCACTGTGTTTCTGGCATCTGCTCTTGGCACCAGATGAAAAGTTTGCACTGGGAGAGATGAAATGATCAAAAGGCCCATTAGAGCTCTCCAATTGGTAAAATGTTGGATAATATGATTTTCAATGTTTCCTTTGGACTACATAAATTCAATAAATGAGAACCCAAGATTTCTATGGATTGACGTCTTCTGACCATTGGATCTGTGCTTGTTTCATAAAATAATAGATTGTTGGACACAAAAGCACATTTGCAATTTTCGTTTTGTCTATGGGGAAATGTCGACTTAAAAACCTACAACATGAGAGTTGTGAGTTAAATTTTATTTGGGGCAAAATGAGAACTGTAGCCCAGGAGACAGCACTTCAGAAAGCTCTGAGAAACTGTGCCAAAGAGACCGGGGGGAAAGTCAGTATGTATGTGATTTTGGTGAAGAGGGAATACATGCAATCAAGCACATATTTTTTGCAGAAGGTTTTTGCTAGTCATGAGAACCAGTCATCACCAGGAAGGATTTTAGTGCTTTTCTAGACGTGACGAGGTACAAGAATTGGGCTCATAAAATCAGTTCCCAAAAATATCTATCTGAAGACCTATCCTGCCAGTCTTTCCCAAGCACAGGGTGCTTCATTTCTGCTCTTCACCCTGAACTCCTTTCAGGTGGTGTTGAAAATCAGCAGCTGCAGTGCACGTGATTTAATCCTGATAGAGGTGGGTGGCAAGTGCCAATGGCAGGTGCCAATTGTGGTTGACTGAAACCAAAATCCATTGAATTTTAAAGTATTGGCCAGGTTTTATACTTCATTCATGCCACACTGAGACTTGGACCCAAATCTCCCAATTCCAAGTTCTGTGCCTGCCTGCTGCTCCCACAACTGCATTTTATTATGAAAACATTTTGACACACAGGATAATTGAGCACCTATATACCCACCACCTCAATTTTACAGTTACCATTTTGCTATATTTGCTTTATCACAGATCTATCCATCCTATTTTTGAAGCTTTTCAGTTACACACATCAGTAGACTTCACCCTTGAATACCTCAGCATGTAAACCATTATCTAGCGTTTGATATTTGTTTACCATTATTTTTATGTAAAATTTATACCCAGTGAAATGAACATGTCTTAACAAATGCCTACACCTGTGTGTCTTAAACCCCTTAGAGTGTTGCTTTTTCCATTTCAAAGATTTGAAAACATGTTACCTTTTGCTTAAATAATCCTTTTTAAATAATTTGCTTCAGAAGATGTACTTGCTTATTTAGAAAACATTTTTATAGGAAATGGATTTGTGTTTCATTACATCATCAAGCTGTAGCTTTAAAATCAAGATTTATAAGGTGCTATGTTCAAGTAGTTGCTTGGAGGGAACTGTAAGGCTCATTTTAATTCACGAGGGACGAAGTCTTGAAGTCAAGAAAATGCACTGGAGTGGAAGAGGAATGGAGATATTCCAACAGAATAGTTGAGAGTCACAGAGCCTTGGACAAAATGCAGCATTCTCCCCAGCTCAGTGTTTACTTGTGCATACCCCTACCCTCATCCCCACACTCTCAGAAAGGCAAATTACCTGGGAATTTTCAGCTGGGTGGGGAGTGGGCATAAGAAAAGTAACAAACAATTGTCATCAGTTCTTTTGCTGCTGCTGCAGGAATGCTCTATTTGATGTTTTCTTCCTTTTTTTCTCCTATGGGAACAAATCAGAAAAACTAGAGCACTTTGGAGAGACAGATGCTAAAGAATGATGCTCCACACTGTCTTCCTGGATCCCTTCCACATCCTGTGGGGTATGTGGGTTTGTGAGGCATTCCTGCTCTTCTCTCCCCCCATCCCCGCCCCACCACGCGCTCTCTCTCGCTCTCTCTCTCTCTCTCTCTCTCTCTCTCTCACACACACACACACACACACACACACACTCCTTCCTGGTTGTACTACAGAGACAGAGGACGATTAGGACATTTTTGATGGCTGAAATCGTAGGTAGCTAGTGGTTCAATAATACCTCCAGTCATGATTGGGCCTGGGTACCAAGAGCTGGGAGAAACTTGAAGCATTGTAACTGCCAACCCCGTGTCAAAAGGTAGGGACAAATCACAGAAAGACTTGATATAGCCCCTTACATACAGTATCCCCTCCATGGGAGGTCTGTGGCCAGAAGAAAGGGCAGTAGCAAGTCCAAGAAGTCAAAGGCCTGCTCCCCAGCTGGTGTCATGGAGCAGAATTTATGGGCAGCAATAGAATTGGAAAGATATTATAGCATGCTTTTAAAGCAGAGAAAGCAGAAGGAGAAAGAATGGAAAGAGAATGTTCTGGAAGTCCTTCTGCAGGAGACCCAGAAAACCATTTTAGGAAAAAAAAAACAGAACATTTCAGAAACAACTGGGCCTTCAGCCAAGGCAGATGGTACAAAATGAGGAATGGGGAGCTGGGCAAATAAAACCAAGCTGCTGACTGTGGAGGCGACAGTGGTGGTGTTCAGTGGGGCCCACCAGTGTCGGCTCTGCATTCCAAAGTGCACCTTTAGGCCTTCTCTCTTGACCTCTGAGCCCAGACAGCTCCAGAGATGGGCACTCACCACTGGCTGATGTGTAAGCAATGTTCTTTTTTTTCTGAAGAAGTCCAAATGCCCTAATCAAAACTTTAAATGATCAACCAACAGAAGCTAGTGAGTGGTGCCAACTTGTTGCAGTCCTGATGGTTAGCCTAATGATTTGAGAGAGTTAAGCTCGTGGTTAGAATTCAAATTACCAGGCAGGATAGGAAGACTCCTTAGTTTTGAGTAAGGTGAGGTCCAAAAGCCTGAGAACAACAAAGGAAACACATTTAAAAATGAGACAGAACCTTAATAGGAACAGGGACGCACATTCTCTCCCTGATTACCATCAGAGCTAGCTATTATAAGTGTGTTTTTCTTTTTTATTATTAGTGTATTTCTGATAGGTCTTCTTAACTGCACTTTATACCAGAATGGTACAATGAATGTTATTTGCTCACTCTTGGCCACTAGCTGAAGAGAGCTAAATCTCCATAGAGGTGTGTGTTGGGCTGACATATGGTAGATTTTTTCACATATACAAAAAGCCAAATCAATATAGAGGTGGGGGAGTGGGAGGCACAAACTACTGGATGCAAGTTAGGCTCAAGATTGTATCATACAGTATGGGAAATATAGCCAATATTCTGTAATAACTATAAATGCGAAGTAACCTTTAAAAACTGTATGGAAAATTTAAAATATTTTTAAGTAAAGAAAAATCTTAAAAACAAGTACTTTTACATATAATGTGTATGCCTGTGTATGTGAATGAGTGTGTGTGCCCACATCAACTGAGCTTCACTAATCAAATCTGTTTTCAGAATGCAAGGACAAGATATATTATGGTCAGATGTGTGTATGCTAAGTCACTTCAGTTATGTCCAACTCTTTGTGACCCTAGGACTGTAGCCACTGCCAGGCTACCTTGTCCATGGGATTCTCTAGGCAAGAATCCTGGAGAGGGTTTCCATGCACTCTTCCGGGGATTGAACCTGTGTCTCTTAGATCTCTTGTGTTGGCAGGCAGGCTGTTACCACTAGCATCACTTGGGAAGCCCCTATGATCAGATAGTCATCCCCAAACCATGATTAGAAACTCTGAGGTATATCTAGGTGGGCTATGGCACTGAGCTAGAGGGAATGTTCATGAAACCTGGATCATAGATTTTAACAGACAGAGTACTTGATTTTTATTGGAGATGGGTTTGGGTAGTGAGGGGGCATCTTTGACTCAGCCAGAGAAGAAAGAAGAAAACGCCATAAACCAGCTCCATAAATGTGCTTTACATAAGGTGGTGTGAATACCTTGACAAATTTCACCTCCACTCTATAGCAATAGAATTATCTCTTCCAATATGCATTTAGAAGTCAGTTTTCTCTAAAATGAAGTTGCATGTTACCCTTTATAACCTGATGTAATGTTTTGTGAGCTAGATTTTCACTGCTTCTTCAATTAGTTAGCTCCTATCGATCACATACCTCTCATGGACACTGGAGGTGCAGGAGGACAGGAAGACTAGATTCTGTCTTCAAAGAATTGATGATAAAAGGACATGAGAGGGAACTGTAAGAAACAAGCTATTTTACTAAAAATCAAGAATCAGGCACAGTATGGAGTTGAGCTGGGGGAGGTTATTTGGGTGGGAGCAGCTCAAAGATGGGCTTCCTTGGTGGCTCAGATGATAAAGAGTCCCCCTACAATGTGGGTGACCAGGTTTGATCCCTGGGTTGGGAAGATTCCCTGGAGCAAGGCATGGCAACCCTCCAGTATTCTTGCCTGGAGAATCCCCGTGGACAGAGGAACCTGGCGGGCTACAGTCCATGGGGTCAAAAGAGTTGGATATGACTGAGCAACTAAGCATAGCACACAGGTCTAAGATGTTTGGTCTTGTTGCTTTCTATCAGCTTGATCTTCAGGGACTCTTGTATCTTTGGAGAGCTGGTTTCTAAACATTATTAATTAAGGATGATACCTGTAAACATTGGGGCTCCACCAAGTTATTAATGTAGCTTCTTGTCAGTATCGGTGTCATTGTGCTTACAAACTTTATGATGCTTTTTCATCAAACACACAGGCAATTTAAGAAAATGATCAACTTATTTTGGTCTTTTTCTTCTTCTTCTTTGACTGACAAGATCCATCTCTTTCATGCAATCTTTGTCATTTAAAGTCAGGCTCCACCTGTCAGTATTTGTTAGATTTTTTTATGAATATGGATAATAACTATAATCCACAAAGCAGTCCTGTGGTTAGATCACCACAACCTATGATTTCCAAGCCTGGCTCTGCATCAGCATCTCCTAGAGAAAGAACTCCTTGAACCTGCTCATCTGTGTGAGCCATGCAGAGAAGAAACAGTCAGGATAACTTTCAGTGAAGCCTCTTGTGGCATTTTTCTGTCTGCAGCGTTGCGGTTTTAAGAGAGGCCTTTGGCAAAATTCTGATTATTGTGAATACACTTTTACAGTGGTTCATTTTTCAAAGGGTTTTTATATTCATAATTTTCTTTGATCTTCACTGGAAGGAGGAGAACTGGATCTTTTCTCCTTTTACCTCTCATGAAAGAAAATCAATAAAAGTTGAAGGTATTAAGGTGATATATTGTGGGCTTCCCTGGTGGCTCAGACAGTAAAGAATCCACCTCCCAATGCAGGAGACCCAAGTTCAATCCCTGAGTTATGAAGATCCCTTGAAGAAGGGAATGGCTCCCCACTCCAGTGTTCTTGCCTGGAGAATTTCATGGACAGAGGAACCTGGTGGGCTACATTCCATTAGGTTGCAAAGAGTCAGACATAACTGAATCCACTTAACATGCACACAATAAAGAAATAACAGACTTTCATATCAATGATAGATTGATCACACTCTTGGTCCAAGAGAAGGGAGATGAAAGAGGGAAAGTCCAAATCTAGTTGAGTTGCCTCTTAAGCAACCAAGAGCTGACCTCCCACTGCCTGCAAAAACAAAAGTCCTTTGATACTAGAGCATGTTGCTTGGGAACAAAAGTGCTGGTGTTGGTGGGCAAGATTATCTTCTAGGGGCACCTGCATGGCTTTTGCTACTGCTGCTAGAAGAACTGCTTTTATCTCAGGAGAAACTAATACCCCCATTCTTCAGAGAGCAAAGGGTAGCCTTGTCCAAACCAAACACTCTGGAATAGTCCTCACAAACTCTGCATTTATAGCATAAATGTCTCCTCTCCAAAGTTGCTCCTCCTTCCTATGTTCTTATGAATAAGCCCCTAGCAATACCCCATAGTATCATCACAAATATGGATGATGACCTCCTGACACTCAGTTTCACTATCAAAACAAAAACTTCATTCTTGGAAACAGCTTTAGTTTTAAAAGCAACTTTAAAACAGACTCACAGACTTCAAGAATGAACCTTATGATTATCAGGGGGTTAGGGGAGGGACAGGATAGTTCTTAAGTTAGGGATTGACATGTATACACTGCTATATTCAAAATAGAAAATCAACAAGCACAAGCAGCTCTTCTCAGTACTCTGTAGTAATCTAAATGGGAAAATAATTTGAAAAAGAATATATATATATATATATATATATATATATATATAAACTGATTCATTTTGCTGTACACCTGAAATTAACTCATCATTGTAAATCAGCTATCAGTTCAGTTCAATTCACTCAGTCATGTTCGTCTCTTTGCAACCCCATGAACTGCAGCACACCACACTTTCCTGTCCATCACCAAGTCCCAGAACTTGCTCAAACTCATGTCCATTGAATCAGTGATGCCATCCAGCCATCTCATCCTCTGTCATCCCCTTCTCCTCCCACCTTCAACCTTTCCCTGTATTTTCCAGTGAGTCAGTTCTTTGCTTCAGGTGGCCAAAGTATTGGAGCTTCAGCTTCAACATCAGTCCTTCCAGTGAATATTCAAGACTATATATAGTTGATTTCATTCATTGAAATGAATGAAATATGATACAGTGTTTCAAAATCAGAGTTTCCACTGCAGGGGGTGTGAACTTTGGCAGTGGTGCTGCCAAAAATAAATAAATAAAATGTAAAGAAAAAAACTTTATCTTTGTCAAAATCAAGTGGTTTTGAAATTAATCAAACCACTACTCAACAGTGACTAAAAAAAATAGATGAATTAGACTTCATTAAAATGAGAATTTTTATACTTTAAATGATGCCATCCAGAAAGTGAGACAGCCCACACAGTGGGAGAAAACATTTGCATATCATATATCTGATAATAGACTTGTATCTAGAATATATAAAGAACTGTACAAACTCAACCATAAAAAGACAAATAACACAGTTATAAAATGAGCAAATACTTCATAGGGTGTTTTCTAATACTAACAGTAGCTTCAGAATGGGGACTATTCCCAAGAAAATTTGAAAGCATGGTTACATTGTATGCTCAATTGTGTCTGACTCTTTGCTACCCCATGGACTATAGCCCACCAGGTTTCTCTACCTATGGATTCTCCAGACAAGAATACTGAAGTGGATTTCCATTTCCTACTCCAGGGGATCTTCCTGACCCAGGGATAGAACCCATATCTCCTATGTCTCCTACATTGGAAGGCATATTCTTTACCACTCTAGAGCCACCTGGGAAGCCCCCAGGGCATGATTAGAAAGTTGAAAATTTCTAACTCTCTGATGCCAACTGGGTGTCCAACAATTCAGATCAATTCAGTAACTACCTACAGGGAGTTAGCACCAGATCCCACAAGTTGAGGATCCAGTCCTACAAAATGTCCCTAATAGTTGAGCTACTCATAGTTCTGGCCAATCAGCTTAAATTAGGGATACCCACAGATCCCTCCCCAGATTTGATGATTTGCTAAAATGACTCATATAACTTAATAAGGCACTTTGTTTATACTTGCCAATTTGTTATAAAGGGTGCAAATAAACAACCAGTTGAAGAAGGTCAGGGAGATCCCCTGGAGAAGGGAACAGCTACCTACTCCAGTATACTTGCTTGGAGAATTCCAGGGACAGAGGAGCCCATGGGGTTGCAAAGAGTTGGACATGACTAAGTGACTTTCACTCACTCACTCACTGAAAAGATCCATGGGAAAAGATCTCAAAGGGTCCTGAGCCCAAGAGCTCCTATCCTGGAGTTGGAGTACAACACCTTTCTGGCACTTGATTGTGTTTGTCAACTCAGCAGTTCTCTGAGCCTCATTGTTAGAGGGATTTTTCTGGAGGTTACATGACATAGGCATGATTCATTAAATCACTGTGAACACTATGAACTCAATCTTCAGTCACCAGGAGGTCAGGAGTTGAGTTGAAATTTTCCACTTTCTAATCATGCTTTGGTGTTTTCTTGGGATTATTCTCCATCCTGAAGCAATTGAGAGGCTCCTAGCCTTCAGTCATCTCATTTGCCTACAGGGATCCTGATCACTGTAGAGAGTCCAAGGGTTTTAATAGCTGTGTGCCAAGAACCAAAGACCATTTTTATTCGAATACCACAAATTTGAATAGATCTTTGTTCAAGAAAACTTAAAAGTGGTGTATAAGCACCAGGAAACATGTTCACCATCACTAGTCACTAAATAAATATTAATGAGAACCACAGTGAGATACTGTTTCACACCCAATAGAATGGGTGTAATCCAAAATATGTATAGTAAGTGTTGGCAAGGACGTGAACAAAGTGGAACCCTCATTCACTATTGATAAGAATGTAAAATGGTGCAGCTACCTTAGAAAAGAGTTTGGTAATTCTTCAAATTGCTAAATATAGTTTACATGTGACCTAGATATAATTCAACAGAAAAAAAAAAAATAGGTCTGTATAAAAAAACTTGTAATTGGATGTTTGTAGCAGCATTGGTAACCATAACCAAAAATTATGAAGAACACAAATATCTATAAATTGAAGGATAAACAAATGTGATATATCCATGCAATGGAGTATTATTTGTCAATAATACTGATGCATGCTGCAACATGAATGAACCTTAAAAATATGCAAAATGAAAAAAAAAAAAGCACTAGTCAAAAAGGACCGCATATGGTATGATTCCCCTAAAATGAAATATCCAGAAGAGACATATTTAGAGACAGAAAGATAGAAAATGAGGTGTGACTGCTGTTGGGTAAAGGGGTATCTTTTGGAGGTGTAAAAGTGTTACAAAGTTAGATTGTGCTAAATGTTAAAAACCTTGTGAATATGCTAAAAACCACTGAATTGTAGGGTTTGGGTTAATTTTATGGTATATATATTGTACCACTATAAAAATGTTAAGAAATATAACAACAGATGACCACCTCCTGGAGTTTGGTCATCCAGACAATAGATATGTATATCTAAAATGAAGTCTCCAACACTGATTCTCTTCTGCCCTCTAAGGAACTTGGTGAACTAGCACTTGGAGTCAGCTCTCCTTGTAGATAAACAAAACTGCTGCTGGAACAGCTAATTGACAGCATTGCCAAAACTGGCTTTGCCAGGAGCAAGCAGTTGGAATGATCCTAAAATTAACAGCCAAAATATAATGACACATTTATTCAAAAAGTTTTTCTACTTATATTATTAATTCATTTTCATCTCCCTGATCTTTTAACTCTAAAGTGCTTTTGGCCTCAGTCTTTGGACCTTTACTTACGTCTGCATCTACTTCCTTACTGATTTTATCCAGGGTCGGGTTTTAAAGATCATGTGTATACTTGTTCATTCCCAAATGTATATCTTGAGCTCAAACATTTCCCTTGAACTTCATATTCCTACGTCCAACTACATATTGAATGTCAATATTGAATATTTTACTGGCTTCTGAAGCTTACCATTTCAAAACTGAAATCTTAACCAGCCGTCTCTTCCTAATTTTTCAACATCCATCAAAGACAACTCTGTGCTAGTGCTTTATTTAAAAAATCTTGAAGTTCTCTTCTTCTCACATTCTATATGTGATCCATTAGCAAATGCTGTTGATTCTATACTAAGAATATATCTAGGAAGTAACTGCTTCTCACCATCTCCCATCTCTATTAAGTTTCCATCATGTCTCATCTGAATTTTTACAAAAACTTCCTAATGGCTCTCTCTGCATCTGCCTTCGCCATACTTTCTCCAGTTCTAATCTCACATAATAACCAGGGTGATCCTGAAAAAATGCAAGTCAGAGTGAATTACCACCTTCTCAAAACTCTTCAGAGGTTTTCCGTCTTATCTACAGTAAAAGCCAAAATCATCTCAATGAACTGCAGCCACTTCACTGTGGCCCCATCCCCTCTACCTCTCTGAAGCAATCTTTTCCACTCTGTCTTCTTCATTCAGCTCCAGGCACACTGGTCTTCTTGCCACTCTTCGAACTTGTCAGGTGTGCTTCTGCCTCGGGGTCTTTTATATCTGCAATTATGTCTGTCTGGAAGGTTCTCATCCCAGATACATCCGTGGCTTGTTTCCTTAAGCCCTCTAGACTTCCCTCAAATGGCACCCATTAAGTAAGGCCAGGAGAATTTTGAGCATTACTTTGCTAGTGTGTGAAATGAGAGCAATTGTGTGGTAATGGACACAATTGAGTTTCAGCTCAATGGACATGAGTTTGAGCAAGCTCTGGGAGATGGTCAAGGACAGGGAAATGTGGTGTGCTGCAGTCTGTGGGGTCGCAAAAGTTGGACACAACTGAACAACTGAACAAAGTAAGGCCTACCTTGCCAAAATGATTTTAAATTACGACTCAGGAACACTGGCTTTCACTTTTGTCTCCTCCACTTTATTTTCCTCTGTAGCACACATTGCCATCAAACATGCTCTCTTTAACTTATCTTATTAATTGTTATTGGTACTTTTTAATTCTGCTTTGGTACACTGCTCCCCCCCCACCCACCATGAAGAATGTAAGCTTCTAGGAAATAGAGGTATTTGTGTTTTGTTCACTGGTGTATCTTTAATGCCTGATACAGAGCAGGAGTTGAGGAAAAATTTTGGAATGAATGGCTATAGACTTCTTAAACTTTTCTAGTTCATGGATTTATGAACTATTCTAAGATTTAATGAAACCTATGGAAACTCCCCCACCCTGACCAAAGAAAAGATGCTATACACATATATTCTGGTACCTAAATTCTGAGATTAACATATCTCCTGAAATCCACGTAAGGAGCCTTTTCCTGCCCCAAAACTCCTTGTTAATCATCTCTGGCCTAGAAAAAAAGAGGCAACAAGCAAAACTTATTCTTTGTTCATTTTGTGATTGGATCCTCATTTATACTTATTGTGCTTATATAATTTTAGAAAGGTGACAGTCATTTTTTGGAGAAATCTCCATAACTTTTGCTCATACTCCTCATATTCTGAGTTCTCTCATTGTTCTTTCTCTTCTCTCTTCCCAACGTGTTTCACTAACTTCTATAAACCTTAAAGAGGAAGTGACTACAAGATTATAATTGGGAGCAGGCTTATGTACAAGGGCCAGAAGTGATCTTTTAATTCCTGCTTTTCCCATTTAGGCTTCCCTGGTGGCTTAGATGGTAAAGAATCTGCTAGCAAGGCAGGAGACTGGGGTTTGACCCCTGGGTTGGGAAGATGTCCTGAAGAAGGGAATGGCTACCCACTCCAGTATTCTTGCCTGGAGAATCTCATGGGTAGAAGAGCCTGGAGGGCTCCAGTCCATGGGGTTGCAAAATTTTTTCCATGTAGAACTCTGTATCCATGTCCTAACTAGGCACCCTTATGCACTGAACAAAACGGTGCATTTGTTGCTGACAAGTTCAGTGATGGCAGAATCTTGCCCTTAGCACTTCCCAAGGAAAGCAGCCTCTGTGAATTTAGGATTTATGGGTGCCCATGTTTCTGCTGGAAGATCTGGACTTACATGCTGGGATCCTGGCTTGATTAAGGGCTGCAGAGAAGCTGATACAGTAAATAGTCTTTGCTATCAGTGGACTCATATTTCCTGCTAGAGATAAACCCAGCCTTGTGCTATAAAGCAATCAGTGAGCACTGCAGTGGCTGATTCAGCACGCTGCCCACTATGGTGCTAGCACCTTCTGTTGGAAATGGTCTCAAAACCATAAGTCAGAGATGTAGGACATGGGGGTGAGTTGCATGTTAAATTCATTAGCTCCTTCATTAAACACCTGATCATTTTTCCCACCTTACACTATAAAACAAACATCTATGGTTTTATTTCTCTGAGCCCTCCCTTATGTCATTTATCCGGAAATCCAGCAAAAACTCTGGGATAAGTGTACAGATTTCTTAGAAAACTAGCCTGGGGCGACCTTGGCAGAGAGAGTGTTTGAGTTCCTTGTGTGAACCTGCCAGTGGCTTCTCTGATGGTTCAGTCAGTAAAGAATCCGCCTGCTGTGCAAGAGATCTGGGTTCAATCCCTGAGTTGGGAATATCCCTTAGAGAGGGGAATGGCTACACACTCCTGTATTCTTTCCTGGAGAATTCCATGGACAAAGGATCCTGGCCGGCAGCCTCCATGGGGTCGCAAAGAATGAGGTGTGACTGAGTGACTAACAGCTGCAAATGTCAGCTCCACAGGAGAGAAGAAGTCACAGGAATAATCCAACCTAATCCATTTATATTTGACTTTGAAATTCCTCCGATCTCAGATTCTTGCTTATTTTTAATGGCAAATTTGGGAGGGGGTGGGAAGGCTAATAGTAAAGTGTGTGTTCTTTGAGCTCCTAAAGAATAAAAGAAATAAGTAACACTCTGTGTCTTAAAATCCGCATGTATACTAAGCTATCAACACTATTTTGGTTTAGAGCTTGCTACTCAAAGTGGGGCTAGAGTATCAGCATTCCCTGTGAGCATTTTTGCAATATAGTTTCTAGAGTACTGTCCTCCTTCTAATGCCTTAGAATCTACAGTTTAACAAGACCCTCAGATGATTCATTTGTACATTAACTCCCCCTACCCCTGCCATCCCCTGCCATTTTTTTTTTTTTTTTTTTTAGGAAGGGTTGGTTGAAACCCTGGTTTTCAGACATGATTGTGTATTGGAATCATCTTGGGAAGCTTTACAAAGACTGATAGGTACCTGGGTCCTACTGTCAGACAACCTGATTTTGATCATATAGGAGTTTCAGTTTGGTCGTGGAGGACATTCAAAGCAGCCCAGGTAGTTATAATATACAGCAGTTTGATAATACCTGGTTTAGAGCAGAACAAGAAAGCATCTCCAGCACATGTCGGTAATAAGAGTTGATATTTACAACAGACTGCCAGTTAGTTACCTGGCATTAGGGCTCCCCTGGTGGCTCAGACATAAAGAATCTGTGTGCAGTGCAGGGTACTCGGGTTTGATCCCTGAGTTGGGAAGATCCCTTGGAGAAGGAAATGGCTACCCACTCCAGTATTCTTGCCTGGAGAATTCCATGGACAGAGGAGCCTGATGGGCTATAGTCCATGGGGTCGCAAAGAGTCAGACATAACTGGGCGACTAAGTTAGCTAGCATTGTACCAGCCACAAGTTTCCATTTGAATTTTATCTATTTATATGATATTAGTTATCTTGAGGATCATCAAAGAAAAGTTATAATCTCTTTAGTTTGCCACCTTCTCTATCTGGCTACGCATTTGAAAATGGGCAGACTTGTTTCGCTTTATATAGTTATTCTGGAATAGTCAAAATGTTTGTTTAATTTGAATCTCACTTTCTAATATGCTTTTTAAGAGGAAGGTATAGTCTATAGCCTTCCCTTGGGGCTTCCCTTGGGGCTTAGGCAGTAAAGAATCTGCCTGCAATGCAGAAGACCCAGATTCAGTCCCTGAGATGTGAATATCCCCTGGAGAAGGGAATGGCAATCCACTCCAGTGTTCTTGCCTAGAGAATTCCATGGACAGAGGAGTCTGGTTAGCTATAGTCCATGCGGTTGCAAAGAGTCAGACACAACTGAGCAACTACGCTTACTTACTTACTTATAGTCTGTAGATTGTCATTTAAGATTTCCTCCAATGCCATGCAATAATTATTCCCATCTCTTTTAAAGGAGCAAAAACTGTGACTTTAAAGTGTAAGCAGTAGTCCAAATTGGACAACTGGCCACTGAAAAAGCCATGGTTTTGAATCTGGCATTTGAATAAGTTTTATCTAATTCTTAAAGCCCATAGTTTTCTATTTCATCTGCTCATTTCCCCCAGAACCTAGCTGTATATGATTAATAGCAACTTTTGAAAAGCAATTGGGTTTTATTTTATTTTTGTGTAGCCTTTTTATATGCAGCTTTTAAAATTTCACATAAGCCATTATACTAACCATCACTGAGCAAAGGCAGTGGCTCTAATTCAAAATAAGAACAAACAAACAAGGTGGGGGATTGAGAGTGGTTGAGTAGCACAGCGCCTTGTGATGTTTGTTAGATGTCCTGGAACATTTTTCCAAGAAGCAGATGTCACTGAAAGCTGCTGTTCTGGTCAGAGGGAGGGAAGGGAC
Organism: Nanger dama; assembly: GCA_917880005.1. Taxonomy (NCBI): domain Eukaryota; kingdom Metazoa; phylum Chordata; class Mammalia; order Artiodactyla; family Bovidae; genus Nanger; species Nanger dama. The sequence continues at coordinate 55,780,863 of CAKJTW010000006.1, read as the reverse complement.
AGAGGAGAGACAAGCTCTAAGCAAAGAAAGGGAAAGGGTTAATGTAGAAAACACCAACAAGGTTTTTCAATTTATACAGAGCCTCAGATGATACAATGTAAGGGACAAACACATGAATTTGCTAGGGTTTTTGGTGTCCACTTCACAGCCAACTATAAAAGGCATTTGGATCAGTTGGGAGAGCATCGAGCTGGTTAGATGATAGCTTCAGGAACATGCCATCTGTGGTCCCTGGCTGTTCTTATTGTCTTAATGGACCCTGGAATTGCTCTGCCTAAAAACACAGATTCTTTCATCTGGCTGCTTTTTCTTATTCTTTTGAATTCTTTTCAGAGATGGAATTTGTATACATCTGAGAAGGAGCTTAGCTTCAAAACAGTTTTGCTCTCAATGATTTCACATGCTTCCACAGCATTGTAGCTGGAATGTTGTTAATAGAGAGGCAGCTTTGTTGATTTGTTGATTCCTTTCTTTATTGGAAATGAGTGTCTTCTGACATCATGTTAGATTCTTAACCTTATGTCAATATCCTAGGAAAGAAAAAGTTGATCCTGGTAGGTGAGCTCTTGCCCCACATCCTAATCACCCGTTATCCTTTCATTCACCATGGTTACCGAAAATCTATAGAAGCAGAGATCTCCCTACCTCCATGCTTTCTCCTGCTTCCCAAGTCCTCTTCAATTTTCCCTGACTTCTCTGGCTTCCTTTGCCCTTGACTTTATCATCATCACCTCATCTTGATTAAATCCCTACATACTGTACTCTCCTGTTCATTTTTTTCCCCATTCCCGACCCTCCTCCTCCCCCACATTGAATTACCATTCTTCTCCATTCTTTTTGATTAAGAAGTTTTCTTCCAGGTTTACTTACTTAAAGCTGTGATGACTAGTCCAGGGGCTAAATTGAAGTTTATTTTTATATAGTCTGCATTTATAAAGGATTTGCCAAGATGCTTTGTTAACAACAACAGTGAATTCTAGGAGGATATTTAAAGTACAGAGTATGAATGGATCCTCTATGAGGGCATCATTTATATATAACTGCAAAGTAAAAGGAGGGTACTCAAACTAGCAATGCTTTGGGAGTGGGAGTATGCTTTTGGCATTTTGAATGGGTAAATAAATAGGAGGGATGACAAGGGCTTTGCAGGAATTTTGGAATCCTTGGCCCTGCCCACTAAATGCCAGTAGTCAACAGAGTCCTTTGGGAACCGATGGCATTCACACAGATTTCCAAATGAAACAGGAAGACTTATTATATAGTAGCATTCTTATTCATTAAGTTCTCTAAAACTACGCCATCATCTAGAAGAATACTCCTTATAATTAATTCAGATTTCTTATGGTTATTGTAAAATAATTATATGTTTGTATATTGTATGTTGAAGATCAAATACAAGACTATTGATTCAGGAAATGGCCCGTAGAGCATCTCATCATTCTACTTAAAAACAAAGGAACCTGTCTTGATTACATAGATTCTATTATCCCATTCTTCCACTGAACCATCTAAGCAAGTCCCACAATTTATACCCTGTACACAACTGAGCGACTTCACTTTCATGTTTCACTTTCATGCATTGGAGAAGGAAATGGCAACCCACTCCAGTGTTCTTGCCTGGAGAATCCCAGGGACAGGGGAGCCTCATGAGCTGCTGTCTATGGGGTCACACAGAGTCGGACACGACTGAAGCAACTTAGCAGCAGCAGCAGCAGCAGTAACTTATAAAGAATAGTTTTCCACCTTAGAATTTCCATGTAAATTGATAAGTAAATGTGTTAAAAGCACTTGAAGCCAATTTGAACACTGGCCATGTCTTGATGGTATCTGAAAGGTAACTGCTGACACCATCCCCAGAGCTCCAGCAACCACATCTCAATGAGGAGATGTGGTTTCATATTTAGGAATTTGAGACCCTCTGTGAGCATTAACATTGGCCTCAAGTGTGACAAACATCTTCTAGATGTTTAAATATAAGACTTTTGCATTTCAGTACAAGGGAACTTAAGTATAGTTAAAACTCTCATGTAGCAACTCTTCTGGAAACATCTCTAAATATGGTGTAATGCAGGATTTAAACTAACACTTCAGATGACCTGAAACCTAAACTGAAGGGGAAAAAAATGAGTTTGATCATTATCTTTTCTTGAACTCCAACAGTTAATATGCATTTTGTTAGAACCCATATAACTGTTGAGAACAGGATTAAAGAATAAAAGGAAGTTTTTACTGTACCAAGTGGGATTAAGGTCAAAAATGAAACATACACACTCACACAACGCAAATGCAAAGGTAGTTATATTTGAAGAAAATGGACACTGAAAGTGACTTATTTCCCTGGATAGATGATTTTATTGTCAGTCAGGTGCACACACACACATGCTCAGTCACTTCAGTCATGTCTGATTCTTTGCAGCCCTATAAACTGTAGCCCACCAGTCTCCTCTGTCCAGGCAAGAATACTGCATTTGGTTGCCATGCCCTCCTCCAGGGGATCTTCCCTACCCAGGATCTAACCCGAGCTGGGATCTCGACCCGAGTTTCCCGCATTGGCAGGTGAGTACTTTACCACAGAAGCCACCCAGGAAGCCCCTGTTGTCAGGTGACTAGAGCCTAAATATGATGCTAACCTGTAGCCAAGGGAAAGAATCCATGCCCTCACCAGGTCATTTATGATTTTTTGCTGAGTCTGGGTTTCAGATGGGAATAAAATCCCTCACTGTCTTCTAGAGAGTCAGCCTACAGTTTACAGGGGTCACATTCCTGGGAAAACAAGGTGTCAGGAGAAATTATTAAAGAGGACTGTGTTTGATACCAGTGCTGTCCAATTGCTGAATTCTGTTTTCAGAGCAATCAGCTTGAATCCTAGGGATTGAAAGCGTGCTGTTCACTGACTGCCTGGTTGATTTGGCATGAAATTTAATTTGCTTTAACATGCATGGGGGATAAGCATAGAGGTGGTAATGTCATATTGGAGTGTTTCTGTATTACTTTGGAAATAGCTAAAATACTGATATAAGAGTCTGCTTTCATTTCCCTTTTTCAAAACAGGCATGATGCTCTGACCAAACTCAGTTCTCCAGTCTACTAGTCAAGACTAACTATTCTTTCCTCTTTGATTCTCCTTCTTTCTCACCTTGACAGTCGTATTAATTGAGCACTTTCCATGTACTAAGCACATACTTAATTGATCATCTACTCAATATTCATCACAATCAGGCTCCCAGTTTTATAGCTGAGAAAAGTTGCCATCTCCTGACATTTCCCTTCTGATTTCCTATATTTCCAGGGGTACAGGGGACAGCTCCTCTCCCAGGGCTTCTCACCTTTTTTTTTCATGTTTGTCTCCCATATATCCCTTGACTGGAACTTGATCCACATTGAATGAGTCTAGCTGTAAGGGAGAATTTGGGGATACAGGGCTCTATTTCAAAAAGTTTACTGTATAGAGGGCTTCCCTGGTGGCTCAGTGGTAAAGAATCCACCTGCCAATGCAGGAGACACTGGTTCAATCCCTGATCCAGGAAGATTCCATATGCTACAGAGCAACTAGACCAATGTGCCACAACTACTGAGCCTGTGTTCTAGAGCCTGGGAGCCACAACTAATGAGCCCCTGTGCCTTAACTACTGAAGCCTGTGTGCCCGAGAGCCTGTGCTCTGCAATAAGAGAGACCACAGCAATAAGAAGTCCGTGCATTGCAACTAGAGAAAAACCCATGCAACAATGAAGACCCAGCATAGCCATAAAGAAGTAAAAATTAATTTAAAAAATTACTTTATAGGGATCCAAAGTTTAACAAATAAAATGGTCCTCAAAGGCATGTCAGTTTCAAGTTATTTATTTGATGTAACTAAGTTAAGGCTCGGAGAAGGCAATGGCAACCCACTCCAGTACTCCTGCCTGGAAAATCCCATGGATGGAGGAGCCTGGTAGGCTGCAGTCCATGGGGTCGCTCAGAGTTGGATATGACTGAGTGACTTCACTTTCACTTTTCACTTTCATGCATTGGAGAAGGAAATGGCAACCCACTCCAGTATTCTTGCCTGGAGAATCCCAGAGGTGGAGGAGCCTGTTGGGCTGCAGTCTATGGGATTGCACAGAACTGAACACAACTGAAGCGACTTAGCAGCAGCAAGTTAAGGCTGGGCTAAGCTGAAAATTTGCAGGCTGATAACAATAACACAGTATGTGAACCATGAACTTCCAGATGTTCAAGCTGGATTTAAAAAAGGCAGAGGAACCAGAGATCAAACTGCCAACATCTGTTGGATCATCAAAAAAGCAAGAGAGCTCCAGAAAAACATCTACTTCTGCTTTATTGACTGCATCAAAGCCGTTGACTGTGTGGATCCCAACAAATTCTGAAAAATTCTTAAATAAATGGAAATACTATATCACCTGGCCTGCCCCCTGAGAAATCTGTGTGCAGGTCAAGAAGCAACAGTTAGAACTACACATGGAAAAACAGATTAGTTCCAAATTGGGAAAGGAGTATGTCAAGGCTGTATATTGTCACCCTACTTATTTAACTTATATGTAGAGTACATCATGCAAAATGCCAGGCTGTATGAAGCACAAGCTGGAATCAAGATTGCTGGGAGAAACATCAATAACCTCAGATATGTAGATGACACCACCCTTGTGGCAGAAAGTGAAGAACTAAAGAGCCTCTTGATGAGAGTGAAAAAGTTGGCTTAAAGCTCAATATTCAGAAAACTAAGATCATGACATCCAGTCCCATCACTTTATGGGAAATAGATGGGGAAACAATGGAAACAGTGGCAGGCTTTATTTTCTTGGGCTCCAGAATCACTGCAGATGGTGACTGCATTCATGAAATTAAAAGACACTTGCTCCTTGAAAGAAAAGCTATGACCAACCTAGATAGCATATTAAAAAAATAGAAACATCCGTTTGCCAACAAAGGTCCATCTAGTCAAAGCTATGGTTTCTCCAGTAGTCATGTAATGGATGTGAGAGTTGGACCATAAAGAAAATTGAGCACCAAAGAATTTATGCTTTTGAACTGTGGTGTTGGAGAAGACTCTTGAGAGTCCCTGGGATTGCAAGGAGATCCAACCAGTCAATCCTGAAGGCAATCAATCCTGAATATTCATTGGAAGGACTGATGCTGAAGCTGAAGCTTTAATACTTTGGCCACCTGATGCAAAGAACTGACTCATTGGACAAGACCCTGGTGCTGGGAAAGAGTGAAGGCAGGAGAAGGTGATGACAGAGGATGAGATGGTTGGATGGCATCACTGATTCTATGGACATGAGTTTAAGTAAGCTCTGGGAGTTGGTGATAGACAGGGAAGCCTGGCATGCTGCAGTCCATGGGGTTGCAAAGAGTTGGACAAGACTGGATGACTGAACTGTACTGTAATAATAACATGATAAACTATTGCCATTGAATCAGTGTCTCGAACCTATCCAGAGAGCTGAGATCTATCAGTGAATCATTTGATATGTTTGAGGCTGGTAAATGTAGTGAATATTAAAAATGTCTAAACCAGAGGTCTGCTCTGATAAGTAATCTGTTAAATACCCAAATAATCTTCACTGTTTGGAGTTTACCTCTAAATGTAAATTATCTCTACTTGGTCATGGCTGACTACTAGAAGCCATTGATTAATGCAGTGGATCTGAAGTTTGGCAATTCCTGGACTCTGTAAACTTGAATTAAATTCTAACTGTGCTGGTGGTAAATGGTTTAAAAGGCCGCTCTTTCAATAGTAGACATTTCTTCACTGGGATCTCTCTGTAGACACCTTTCTAATAACAATTATAAAGGGATATTTGCTTTGGGCCCCCACCCTGCAAAGAACTTCTCTTAATCACTTTGCACATGTAGTGGATGCTGTTATGAGTTATTATTTAATAGGGTATGGAAATATGCCATTTATTGAAATGATAGTCAATCAGTACTGTAAAAATCTCAAGAGAACTATGTACTTCACCTAATTAAGCTGTTTTGAGTTTATTATAAGACAAAGATAACTTCAGTCGATGTATTGCATGGAATACTAGGCAATGGCATATTTTTAACTTCTCTCAAACATGTATGTTACCCCACTTCAATTTCCCACAAGTGATATCAGATATAGAGCTGATTTTTTTTTTTTTTTTAAGATTCCAACAAATATGTTCCTTTGGAGAAACAGCTTCACTGCTTCTGTTAGGATAGTACATGTATCAGTGCTTACAAAGATACAATCTACTAAATGAGTGTTCAAGAGGTTTAAATGTTAGTGTGTCTTCCCCAGTGGAATCTAGATCATCTTGTTCCACCAAGGTCCTGAAGTATCTTTATTAAGGCCAACATTGTCCACCAAGCACTAGCATTTCTACTCATTTTCCATTTAGATCCTCAAGCACAATAAGCAGTCAGGAGTAGTGGTTTCATTTTTAAGCAGTACAGTACAAAATTCAGCCATGAAAACCTCAGACCAGACAAAACACCCCAGCAGGTATTACTTTGCTCTATCTTAATGGAATTATGTGGTAATTTGCCAGTTTGATAAAAGTACAATTGTCTTCCTTTTTCATAATATTTTACAGTCCACTCTGGTTAGAATCTCACTAACTGTTCTCTCCTTTCTGGGCTAGTTTAATACTAGGTTGGGCTACAGTATGCCTGCTGCTGCTGCTGCTAAGTCACTTCAGTTGTGTCCGACTCTGTGCGACCCCATAGACAGCAGCCCAACAGGCTCCCCTGTCCCTGGGATTCTCCAGGCAAGAACACTGGAGTGGGTTGCCATTTCCTTCCCCAATGCATGAAAGTGAAAAGTGAAAGTGAAGTTGCATTTCTCTGATAATAAGTGATGTTGAGCATCTTTTCATGTGTTTGTTAGTCATCCGTATGTCTTCTTTGGAGAAATGCCTATTTAGTTCTTTGGCCCATTTTTTTATTGGTTTGTTTATTTTTCTGGAGTTGAGCTGCATAAGTTGCTTATATATCTTTGAGATTAGTTGTTTGTCAGTTGTTTCATTTGCTATTGTTTTCTCCCATTCAGAAGGCTGTCTTTTCACCTTGCTTATAGTTTCCTTTGTTGTGCAGAAGCTTTTAATTTTAATTAGATCCCGTTTGTTTATTTTTGCTTTTATTTCCAGTATATTGGGAGGTGGATCATAGAGGATCCTGCTGTGATTTATGTCTGAGAGTGTTTTGTCTATGTTTTTGTCTAGGAGTTTTATAGTTTCTGGTCTTACATTTAGATCTTTAATCCATTTTGAGTTTATTTTTGTGTATGGTCAAGACCACAATGAGGTATCATTTCACACCAGTCAGAATGGCTGCGATCCAAAAGTCTACAAGCAATAAATGCTGGAGAGGATGTGGAGAAAAGGGAACCCTCCTACACTGCTGGTGGGAATGCAAACTAGTACAGCCACTATGGAAAACAGTGTGGAGATTCCTTAAAAAATTGCAAATAGAACTGCCTTATGATCCAGCAGTCCCACTGCTGGGCATACACACCGAGGAAACCAGAATTGAAAGAGACACATGTACCCCAATGTTCATTGCAGCACTGTTTATAATAGCCAGGACATGGAAACAACCTAGATGTCCATCAGCAGATGAATGGATAAGAAAGCTGTGGTACATATACACAATGGAGTACTACTCAGCCCTTAAAAAGAATAAATTTGACTCAGTTCTAATGAGATGGATGAAATTGGAGCCGATTATACAGAGTGAAGTAAGCCAGAAAGAAAAACACCAATACAGTATACTGACACATATATATGGAATTTAGAAGGATAGTAATGAAGACCCTCTATGTGAGACAACAAAAGAGACTCAGAAGTATAGAACGGACTTTTGGACTCTGAGGGAGAGGGGAGGGTGGGATGATTTGGGAGAACGGCATTGAAACATGTATACTATCTTGTAAGAATGAAGCGCCAGTCTATGTTCAATACAGGATGCAGGACGCATGGGGCTGGTGCACAGGATGATTCAGGGAGAGGATGTGGGGTGGGAGGTGGGAGGGGGCTTTGGCATTGGGAGATCTTGGACACCTGTGGCTGATTCATGTCAATGTATGGCAAAACAAATACAGTATTGTAATGTAGAATAAAGTATTAAAAAAAAAAAAAAAGAAAGTGAAGTTGCTCAGTCATGTCTGACTCTTCATGACCCCATGGACTGCAGCCTACCAGACTCCTCCATCCATGGGATTTTCCATTCAAGAGTACTGGAGTTGGGTGCCATTGCCTTCTCCCACAGTATGCCTAGTTGCATTTAATTGGTTTCACTGAAAATATTTATCATAGCATAAAGATCATGTATTAGAACTCTTTATTTTTTTCATGTCATAGTGGAAAAGACTCTGAATAAGTGGTTAGGAGACACATGTTCCAGGCCAATCTTTGCCTCTAACATAGTTAGGAGATGATCTCAGATCAGGGCATTCATATCCTCACAAAACAATGATTATGCACATGCTTTACCTGGTGCCATGAGTGGTTGCCAAGATCCAATGAGATAACCTCAGTGAAAGTTCTTTATAATGCCCTAATGGCATTATGCTTTGGAAATGTGACATTATTTAGTGTCCTGAAGCCACAAGGTACTAAATAATATCTCAGTAGCTTGAATTAAATACAGTTTCTCAAAGAGCCTAATTTAGGAAATTGCTTAAATGTGAAAGAATTTCATTCCACATGCAGTGTTCACTGCCTGACAGTCTCTCTGTGTTCCAGACCAGGAAGGAGGGAGGTGGCAGACAGGTAGAAGGGAGAAGAAGAACAGAAGGGTTTCTAACCACTCACCCTGAGCTGCCTGTGGGACTTCCTCTTCCTCTCTTTGAACAAAGGAGTCCTGCCCACCTCTCCAATTTGTGGCAACCTCCTTCAAGGAGTATTACTACCAAAACAGTTGATTGAAAGAAACAGGAATGAAAATGCCATGACTGGAGGATATAAAGGATAGAATTCTAAAACAAAGAGAATGTGGAGGAGGGAAGGGTAGGTGAAGACAGGAGTACATAACAGAGAAGAGGAGGAGAGAGGGTCTAATTATGGTGCTTGACTTGAAAAGCCCTTTTGTCCAGTGGCATCACAACCATCACTCATCTACTGAGTGCAACTGGAAAAGACCACGAGTTTTATGCCTCCCTTGTTCACTGCTGCAAATAGGTGCACCTCTAGTACTGTGTGGATTTCTATCACAGAGTTTTAAGGGGGCAAAGGTACAACAAAACACAGTCGCCAACGCTGTGGGGGCCATGAGGGTAAACGGGCTAAGGGCTATTTGGGGAGAACTTTTAAAAGAAGTCTTAGGAGGATAGAATTTCTGTAGCTCAAATATTTGAACTCATACCTTGGGCATGGGTAGAATCTCACGGAAATGTATTTCCAGGATAGCACATGGAAGACCTATTCTAGCAAACAGAGCTCTTCTATGCAAGTGGTGAAGGATACATCAGTGTTTCTCAGACTCAGGCACTGATGGTGTGAGGGTCTGGGCCATGCTCTGGGCTGTGAGGGTCTGTCTAGTCAGCCCTTGTCACTCATGGAAGGACTTCAGTTCTATGCAAGAGTGTCAGCTGCCAAGGGTGAAAGTCAGGGATTACTGCACTAGATGGGAAGGTGGACAGGGGAAGTTCAGAGGTTTCTCTCAGCTCTAAGCCTAACTCTACTACCCTGGGTCTCAGTATATATTAAGTTTATTTGTTGACCTGTCTTTACGTTCCTGTTGCTGATGGCTCTACATTTTCCTCAAAACACAAAAAAGTACATTTTGTGGGGGCATTGATATTGTTTACTTGTTTACCTCCAAGTGACCAGGGCACTGATGTGGACAGAATAAGCTCTCATTTAACATGTGAGAAAGGCCATGTGCTATTTGGTTTGGGACATTCTAATTTCTGCACGTGTGTGCTAAATCACTTCAGTTGTGTCCAATTCTTTGTGACCCTTTAGACTGTAGCCCACCAGGCTCTTCTGTCCTTGGGATTCTCCAGGCAAGATTAATGAAGTAGGTTGCCATGCCCTCCTCAAGGGGATCTTCCCTACTCAGGGATCAAACTCTCATCGATGTCTTCTGCATTTGCAATCGAGTTCTTTACCACTAGCACCACCTGGGACGCTCATTCTAGTTTCTACATATTAGATATAGGCCATTTTGCAAAGATGCTTCCTAATTGTAGCAGATATTCCTGTCACAAATCTATTCCCTCTATTCCCTCTTTGGTCCTTACTGGTAACACTATCCAGGTGGTCTATGCACTCATGTCAAAAAAAAAAAAAAAGTTGACTTTCTAGACTTTCTTGCTGCTCGAGTGGCCTCATGACATATCTCTGGCCAGTAATATGTAAGCAGAAACCTTCTGGGAGAGGTACTATTTTTCTGATAAAAATCCAGCATGCTCTTTTTGCTCTTCTCTTGTCCCCTTCTTGCCTGGAATACAAGACATAGTGTCTGGAGGTTCAGCAGCTCCCTTATGATGATGAAGACTAGAGCTATATTTTGAGTATTATAGAGACTGTGACTTCCTTGAGCTGCAGTACTAGCCCTGAACAGTCTCCTAAACAACTTCTTTCTGTGTGAGAAGCATAAACCTCAGACTTCCTTTGTTGCTCTTAGATGGGTTTCCACTGCATGATACTTAAGTTTTAGCAACTCAATGTCCAAGTTATCATCAGCAAAGATGTTCCCTTACATATGATGGTGGACATTTTATTTTTGCATTGTACATTTTTCCTTTCTTTTTGAACTCCATATGACCTTTTTTTTTCCTTCCTAAGTCTTGTTTTCAGTGAATATTAAACTGACATTTCTAATTAGGCAGAACAATTGGCACTCTCCTGAAGTTAAATGACATCCCCAAAAGTGAATATTTGCTTCCAAGGTCTATAATACTGTGTAAATAGTACAGTCACATTGTTCACTTTTTCTCCCCCAAATGAATCCATTTCTTAGTCCATCCATTTTGGTCTTCAAAATAATCACTGTCCCCTGCTGGAGCGCTCTTTATCCTTAGTAACTCTCTTATGTCAATTATGTAATAGTTTGGCCCTTTTTGGCTTTTGTTTCACTTTGCTTCTTTTTCCTGTGCAAAGCAGCCTGCAGAGCAATAAGATATGGAACATGCCTGCTGGGCCTGATTTTCTTCTCCAAAATAGCTTTGGCTACTGGATAGTGATAAAAGGAGTTGGCTCATTGCAGAAGCTAAAAGCCAGGTAAGTGGGTCTAGCCTCACGTTGGTGCAGAGATGACTTCTGCACAGGAAGAGGACAGTAAGACATGGGGCAGACATGCCCAGAGTCAGATGACAGGGCCTCTAGCCTGCTGATTTCACCTGCTATTCCTGCAGGGGGTATGGTCCTAGGTCAATGTCTTAGCCTCTCCAGGACTCACTCATGAAAGGAGTGGTCTCTAAGATTTCTTCCAGCTCAGACCAGTGATGGGTCAGGCGTTATCCTAGTGATGGAGATACATTAGGGAACAATACAGAAAGAAGTCACCCAAGTTTGAGTTCAGAGAATGGTAGAGAACAGAAGGAAGACAGCCATGAGGGAAAAGGATGACACAGACATGGGAAGTAGAACCATGAAATAAAATATGCCTAGATTTCGCATCTTCAGTGAAGCCTTCTTGGACCACTGCATACATTGTTGATCCCACCTTCCAGGGATCCTAAAACATTGTTGTTAGTATCATATTCAGCACTTAATCAGTCACCTGTATTAGTAAATTCTTTATGAGCATTTTTATTGTCTTCTCAACTAGGTTGAGAACACTTAACAAGTACTTATGCACATGCTAAATCATGACTCTTGTTCATGATTGAACTGTTGTTCACTCAGTCATGTCTGACTCTTTGTGAGTCCATGGATTGCAGGGAAGGACAGGCTTCCCTGTCCTTCACCATCTTCCAGAGCTTTCTCAAACTAATATCCATTGAGTCCATGATGCCACCCAACCATCTTGTTCTCTGTCATCGGCTTCTCCTGCTGCTTTCAATTTTTCCCAGTATCAGAGTCTTTTCCAATGAGTTGGCTCCTCACATCAGGTACCCAAAGTATTGGAGCTTCAGCTTCAGCATCAGTCCTTCCAATGAATATTCAGGACTGATTTTCTTTACGATTGACTAATCTCCTTGCAGTCCAAGGGACTCTCAAGAATCTTCTCCAAAACCACAGTTCAAAAGCATAAATTCTTTGGTGCTCAGTTTTCTTTATGGTACAACTTTCACATCCATACATGACTACTGGAAAAACCATACCTTTGACTAGATGGACCTTTGTTGGTAAAGTAATGTCTCTGCTTTTGAATATGCTATCTAGGTTGGTTATAACTTTTCTTCCAAGGAGCAAGCGTCTTTTAATTTCATGGCTGTAGTCACCATCTGCAGTGATTTTGGAGCCCAAGAAAATAGTCTGACACTGTTTCCATTATTTCTCCATCTATTTCCCATGAGGTGATGGGACCAGATGCCATGATCTTCACTTTTTAAATGATGAGTTTTGAAGCCAGCTTTTTCACTCTCCTCTTTCACCTTCATCAAGAGGCTTTTAGTTCCTCTTCACTTTCTGCCATAAGGGTGGTGGTATCTGCATATCTGAGGTTATTGATGTTTCTCCCAAAAATCTTGATTCCAGCTTGTGCTTCATCCAGCCTGGCATTTCACATGATGTAGTCTGCATATAAGTTAAATAAATAGGGTGATCTTCATCAAAATGCTTTTGTATATAAAGTAATAAATAAACCAGGCAAGGGCTTTGGACCTCCTCAAAAGGCTAGAAGGCAGAACAAGAGGTCACAGACTATGGAAAGAGCTGAGATCACTGGAAGATTAGTTAGGAGGCTTAACTTCAAACAGGCTGATGGATTCCCCACAACGAAGCCTGAACCAGAAGTCACATGTACCCCTTGAGAGGACAAATTGTGGCCAAATGAAAGATCAGTTAATGGTGATAGTAAAAGACAGTGGTTTTCATTTACTTCATTTCTAGCATACAGATCCACAGATCCCTGAAGGTTCACCTTAGAGTTGCCTTGCAAGGAGGCATTTGGAGAAACTCATTTTTGGTGAGGAAAGAAAGAAGGAAGGAAGGATGAACAAGGGGAAGAAAAGGAATGGGGAAAGGTAGCATGATATTCTGTAGGTAGATTTTAGCAAATTCATAGCCTGTCTGTGTTTGGTATTTATGATCAGATTGCACCCCACCCCCACTTTGTGAGTCCTCCGAGGGCAGAAAGTCTTATTTATATCTTTATTTCTCACAGTACCTTAGCCTAGAGGTGGGCACAAGGATGCCTCTATAAACAGGATTGAATTGACAGATGAATGGAAACAACGTCTCTGTTCCTCTCTAACTCCAAGTGACACCAGAAGATGTGACAGTGTATAGGAAACAGGGTAATCTCAGGGTTGCTTATTTCTTGATGCTTGCATACTAAAGACAGAAGAGCTAATATGATTCTTCTAGTCAAATCCACCCATTTTGTACTTAAGCAAATAAAGAATCAAAGGTAGGGCTTAGGGATTCCTGTCTCCAAACTTTGGGCAGATTAATAATCCTTTAGATTTGTACAGGTTATGCCATCAAGCACATACCTTCAAGACTGTGGACTGCCTGACCCAGGAGTCTGCTAGAAGACATCTCTAAAGTTGACTTTCTTATTGACCTGCAGAAGTACAGGATACTCTTAAGACATGGGAGGGCAGAAGAGAAACTTATCTTTGCACATGACACTCACAGATAGAATAGGCCTGCCTAATCCCTTATCTTCATGGATGCAGGCTCTGTGAGCAGAGATGGTGTCCTTATTCATTCCTTAGTTGTATGAACTGAGGAAATAGCTGAACCTTTCCTGACTTAGTTTTCTCATCTGTGAAACAGACTTTACAGGTCCTTATTCCAAAGAGGTAAGATGAGAAGGAATTCAGTTAATGCTTACAAAGTGCTTAAGACAGTGCCTGGCCTGTAGTAAGCATTAATGAACATTAACTATTGCTTGCTATTATATCAGCCTTACATTCTATCTGACACATAATAGATATACTAAGTATTTTTCTTGAAATAATATATAATATACCTGAGGACTTTGTCAGTAGGCCTCCACAGTTTTTTTGTTTGTTTGTTTAGATTGTGATCCCTTCAAGCATTTTTGGAAAAGTATTTGCTTCCTTCTGTATTGTTAACATAGATATCTAAAATGTTTATCCCAAGTCTAATCAGTTATTGAAAAGCATGTAGTTTCTAGTGTCTTACATTTGTACGTTTGTTGATGTTTTAAAATAAACTCTTGGCATCACTCTTTTAAGTATATCTGATGAAACCAAAGTATCACTATCATCCATTAAAAATACAAATATAGATTTTTTAGATTTTTAAAATAACATTTCATTTCATAACATTTTCATATGCTGCATCATTTCTTTTCTGCTCTGGACTGGGATTCCTATTCTGTCCTGTCACAGAAATTGATAGAATAACAATTTATTTTTAGGCTTGAAATTTTTAACAGGTTTTTTAACCCCCATTACTCTATGACCATTAATTGAAAACAATTATTTTTCTATATATTACATAGGTCAGTATCTGCTTGCTTACTTGGTTCTGTTGATTTTTCCTTCTATATTTATGTCAATACCACACTGTCTTAACTACTATAGTTTTACAGTAAGTTTTGAAACCTTATAGAGTAAGTCTTTCAACTTTATTCTTTAAAATAATCTTGGTGCTTCTATTTCTTTATATTGGCATGTGTAAGTTTAGAGTCAGATTACCAATTTCTACCAAAATTACCACCACCAACAACAAATTGCTGTGATTTTGATTGTGATTGTATTCAATTTATAGATATATTTGGGGGATTTGATTATCTTAATGAGATTGAATCTTCTTGTCTATGAACATCATATGTCCGTCCAAGTTTTGTAATTTTTAGAGTAGTGGTCTTAAATGTCTTTCATTAAATTTATTCTTTATATGTATATGATACTTTTGAAGCTATTAGAGAAGACAGTAGAAAAAATAATTTTTCTTCAAGCTGGCCTCTAAGATTTTTTTTTCTTAACACTCAAAAATTGTATAAATAATAATATAAAAATAATTTTAAACATGTTAAATAATACAATCTAATTAAAATTATGTTAATATATAAAATATGCATATTAATCAAAGTATAGTTGATATATACTGTTGTATTAGTTTCAGATATATAGCACAATGATTCAATTATGCATATATATATTTTTTAGATTATTTTCCTTTATAGGCTATTAAAAATATTGAATATAGCTCCCCATGTTGTATAGTAGGTCCTTGTTGGTTATTTATTTTATATGTAGTAGTTTGTATATGTTCATCCCATCCTCCTAATTTATTTGTCCCTCCCACTCTTCCCAAAATATTTAAATTGATGAACCCTAATGTCTATCCTGGATTGTGCTATTATTTCAACAATTATTAACACATAACTTATCAAAATAACAGCATAACTCATGATGAATAATTATGAAACAAAGTGTATTCTTGAAAATATATATTTAGGGAGATGTAAGTGGAATTTATCATAGTTTAATTAAAATCATTCTCATTATAGCATACCAGAAATTTTTACACCTCAAAATCTCTAAAATGGATGAGAATTAGGCAATTTCTGATAAAGTTTATTCTTTTTCCTAAAATCACACATTAATAGTTCCACTTCCATTCAGTTGACACAATAAGGCCATGTTCCAAAGAAAGACGTTTTCAAACTAATGATATTGTTACCTAGTTCAAGCTCTCTCTGCTCCCTGTTTAACCAGCCGATGAACTTGAGAGAGGAGAGGTTGAGGCAAGGAAGAGACTTTAACTGGGGACTCGGCTAACTGGGAAGATGGCAGGCTAGCACCTCAACCATCTTCTGGGAGTCTGGATGCCAGGTTCATTTATAGATCAGAGATTAGGGGGAGGTAAGGAAGTGAAGTAAAAAGGCCATTTATCTTGCGAACATCTCCCAGAAATGGCAAGCCTCAGACAGGGGACACGTTAATTTCTTCCTTCCTGCATTTCCAGGTAGACAGGGTTCTTAACAAAGGCAGTTTAGTTTAACAGTCAGGCAGAGGGGCAGAATTCTCTGAGGCAGGCCATTGTGTATGATTATAATAACAAAAGCAACGAAAAGCAAGTCAAAGAAACAGTTTCAGCATGGAGTCAGAATTGGCTTCTTTGCAACAGTATGACATGGGCACAACCAGAAGAATACACAAGATAAATAATTGTGGTGTGCAGGCAGATGCAACAGATGGATTCAGGTGCCTGGCCTGAATCCCTACTCTGTTGTTTATTATATATGTCACCTGTTCAATTCAGTTCAGTTCAGGTGCTCAGTCGTGTCCGACTCTTTGCGACCCCATGAATCGCAGCACGCCAGGCCTCCCTGTCCATCATCAACTCCCGGAGTTCATTCAAACTCATGTCCATCGAGTTGGTGATACCATCCAGCCATCTCATCCTCTGTTGCCCTTCTCTTCCTGCCCCCAATCCCTCCCAGCATCAGGGTCTTTTCCAGTGAGTCAACTCTTCACATGAGGTGGCCAAAGTATTGGAGCTCCAACTTCAGCATCAGTCCCTCCAATGAACACCCAGGACTGATCTCCTTTAGAATGGACTGGCTGGATCTCCTTGCAGTCCAATGGGCTCTCAAGAGTCTTCTCCAACACCACAGTTCAAAAGCATCAATTCTTCTGCTCTCAGCTTTTTTCACAGTCCAACTCTCACATCCATACATGACCACTGGAAAAACCATAGCCTTGACTAGATGGACCTTTGTTGGCAAAGTAATATGTCTGCTTTTCAATACACTATCTAGGTTGGTCATAACTTTCCTTCCAAAGAGTAAGCATCTTTTAATTTCATGGCTGCAATTACCATTTGCAGTGATTTTGGAGCCCCCAAAATAAAGTCTGACACTGTTTCCAATGTTTCCAAATCTATTACCTGTTGGGGGAATATAATTAAAAACAAGATCTCCTCCCCAATCAGAAAACCTCTCCACAAAGGTAGAAGAGAAAGAAAATAGTTTTATTGTTGAATAAGCGAAGAACTGACTCATTGGAAAAGACCCTGATACTGGGAAAGATTGAGGGCAGGAGGAGAAGGGGACGACAGAGGATGAGATGGTTGGATGGCATCACCGACTCAATGGACATGAGTTTGGGTAAACACTAGGAGTTGGTGATGGACAGGGAGGCCTGGCATGCTGCATTCCTTGGGGTTGCAAAGAGTCAGACACGACTGAGTGACTGAACTGAACTGCAGCGTTAAACAGGAATGTGTTTAATGTGCTGACAGTGATCTAAGACAGCACCTACCCCATACCTGTTCTCAGGATGAACAACGCTAGTGCTCAAGTAAGAGGATGGTACAGGACCCTGTGTCACACACAGTCCATCCTAGATCCACTTGGTGATAGGGAATATGATCTTAATGAGCTCACCAGCTTTTTCCAAATTAAAAATCAACTCGAATCTTTAAACCATGATAGAGCTGAGCAACTTGGAGAGAGGACCTGGCTGAAGTTAGGCTCCTACCCTGCCACAGAAACTGTGTCTTCCTTGATATTTGCAGCACAAAGAGATGATGCCTAGGTCCTTGAGAAACACACTCCTGGGTTGTAAAGCTGGCAAGAGGCTTATTAGCTTTTAAAAAGATTTATCTATGTTTCAAAGAGGCAGAAAAAGACTTGCAAGTTTTCTAAAGTAAATACTCTAAGAAAAAGGGTGAGAGTTTGCAACCCCATGGACTGTAGCCTAACATCTCTTTTCATGGAATTCTCCAGGCAAGAATATTGGAGTCAGTAGCCATTCTCTTCTCCAGGGGATTTTCCTGACCCAGGGATCTATCCCAGGTCTCCCACATTGCAGGTAGATTCTTTACTATCTGAGTCACCAGGGAAACTCCATTTTAGGGGGTGGTGGAGGGGATCTCTTCCTTTGTTCTCAACAGGGAGATTTTTTCTTTTGCAAATTGTATTTATACCTTGACACACTTTGGGAAGTCACTCAACCTCCCTGAAGCTCTAATTCCTCACCTGGAAGAAGGGAATGATAACACCAATAATAATTATTTCTCTTCACAAAGGGCTTAAACAAAGGAACTGTGCAAAGCTTTTCATTTTATAAGAAATGATGAAATTAATAGTATTAGGCTTCCTGGTGGTTCAGACAGTAGAGAATCCGCTGCCATGTGGGAGACCTGGGTTCGATCCCTGGGTTGGGAAGATCCCCTGGAGGAGGGCATGGAAACCCACTTAAACAGAGGAACTGTGCAAAACTTGTCATTTTATAATAAATGATGAAATTAGTAGAAATTATGTATCTTTTCTGGTATTAGATTACATCAAGAAGTTAATCTAATATTTATTGAAGACTTAACAGTTTTAAAAGATGCTCTTTAAGGCCAAGAATCCTTTTAAAACAAAAATGTGTCAGTTCCACTTTTAGGTGTTGGATATGAGCATTTTATCTCTTTGTGTATCTTACCCATAAAATAGATTTCATAAATTTTTCCCACCAGTTTTCTTGTCATCATTTTGTCTATTTTGTGGTTAAAAATAAGTATCTCAGTAAATTTAAAACCAGTTTAACCTCTATGAAGTTGTCAAGATAAATCTATTTTCAAGAAAATATATTAAAATATATAGATATTCTCAATAATTATTTTGGTTTAAAAATATTGTGATACATTTTAATATAAAAATCAATATAAGTATAAGCAAAGAGTTTAGATATGATGAGAAGCAAACAAAGAAATAGTTTATTTCCCAGTAAGTGCTTTTAAAAAACATTAGAAAGAGGGGAGAAAAAAAGAAATACACACACACACACACACACTCTGGTGTCAGTAGTTGAATCCAAAGTTACTTCAATTTGACATATTTGACATATCATGGGATAAAATATGAGCAAAGCAAAAATGACTAAGAATAGCTCCATGATAATGCTAAGAATTAAATTGAATAGTCAAAGAATCTCAAGCATGTCTGGGAAATGCTCCATTGAATGAAACACAGCATTGATATGGGGCTTTGTTCTTCTGACACCAAACTTATCACCTGGTTATTAAATCATTGGTGAGACCAGAATTATATAAAGTGAAAGTCGCTCAGTAGTGTCTCACTCTTTTGCAACCCCATGGACTATACAGTCCATGGAATTCTCTAGGCCAGCATGCTGGAGTGGGTAGCCTTTCCCTTCTCTAGGGGATCTTCCCAACCCAGGGATCGAACTCAGGTCTCCTGCATTGCAGGTGGATTCTTTACCAGCTGAGCTACCAAAATTATATAAACAACGTGCTAAATCCAAGCTATCTTCTCTCACTCATATGAGGGGTTCTGTTTTAAAATTTGGGTCTTGCCACATTTTTTCTGATGATGCAGGCAAATGGGTAGGTATACATACCAAAAAAATTATGTGGCTGGTATGGTTCTAGAAATTAAAATGCAAGTTAGAAGTTATTCAGAATAGAATAAAATATTTTAAAACCCTGTTATAGATCTTAGCCAGGAAATAAATTTTCATGAGACCAGTGATTAACCCAACAACAGAATGGAATTTATATCAACCATTCATTAATCCCATTTCCCTTTTCCCAACACCATTAATTAAGTGTCTGCTCAGTTCCCATCCCTATGCTATGCTTGTGTCACTTACCCAATTACAGCTAATTTTCTTGCGT
The DNA here is from genome assembly GCA_917880005.1 of Nanger dama. Classification (NCBI taxonomy): domain Eukaryota; kingdom Metazoa; phylum Chordata; class Mammalia; order Artiodactyla; family Bovidae; genus Nanger; species Nanger dama. The sequence goes on along the minus strand of CAKJTW010000006.1, from coordinate 55,761,174 downwards.
GCAATGGCATTGGTAATAGCCTCTAACAGTTGTTGAAATGTGGTTTCTAGTGCTTACTGCACTGTCTCATCCTTAAATATTCCATAACATATTTTCTCATTTGGTTTTTAAAATTGAGTTTGTGTGGGGAGGATTGAGTTGAATACAGTAAGTGGGTGGTTTCCTTCCTTTCAGGTCCTTGGAGACCCTTATCTGCTTTAAGTTTTGCCTCTGGAGAAAGCTGTACCACTGAGACGGCTAAAAATAACTGTTTTTGTCTTGCTGTTTTACCTATGACTCGCTGAGATAAAAGACTTTGGAAAATAAACTTTTGATGGTGTGTTTCATAAATTATATCCACCTGATCCCTTCGAGTTCAAGAGGGAGGGAAAGTTTAATTTTTTAATTAAAGCTTTTGCAATAGGACTGTTCATTCTCTTCTTTCACTCTCTACAAAATTAGAGATGATGACTTCAGTACATAGCCTTGTTTCAGTTATTCCTAAACATATGGAAGTAAATTCAGTATTTGTATATGAATATTAAGTTCTCCTTGGACTTCTGTATTATTTTGGGGGAGAAAAGAAAATATTCTCTTATCAGATTCATCCTCATTTGTCAGTGGCTCCTAATCATTTAGTAGGTTAAGTATCTTCTCCCTCGCTTTCCACATGCATCCTATCTTCCCCACCCCCAGCATAATTGATGATCAGTAAATAAACACTTAAGGGCCATCTAAGGAGCTCAGGATTTAAAATAAGCCTACAGAGAGTCCTTTTGTTTAGCAAATAATCCTTTTATAATCACCTCTGCTTCATCAGCACAGATTTTAATCTATCTGCCTTTTCTTGAAGCAGAAAGTGTTTCATCTTTTCGAAGTAGGGGAAATATCCACTTGAAGTAATGTTGGGCTCCAGATTTAAGAGCTGGGAAGAATTAGCAGCGGGGTTAAGTACAATAGTCATGTTTTGATTTCAAGGCAATGGCTTGAACATGTTCCTAAATCATTTGTAAGTTTTACCCTCTTTGTGCCTTCCCTGATAGCTCAGCTGGTAAAGAATCTGCCTGCAATGCAGGAGACCTGGGTTCAGTCCCTGGGTTGAGAAGATATCTTGGAGAAGGGAAAGGCTACCCACTCCAGTTCTCTGGCCTGGAGAATTCCATGGACTATGTAGTTCATGGGGTCACAAAGAATCAGATACAACTGAGTGACTGACCCTCATTATAGCATCATTTCTTCCTTTTTATTTGAAAACATGGTCTTTTGTCTCTTTAGTTACCCCTATAATTGGAAATGGCATCTATTTTGGGTGGTTGTTTTCATCTTTTCCATTTATATTTAAGAATTAATATTCTATTTTGTCTACCTACATGCAATAGTTTAAAGAAAACCTATGAAATTCCAGTTGACTCAATTAGCCCATTGTTTCTAACATATGAAATTTAAGGGATCACTTCAAAGCCAGTTGGAAAGCAACTTTCTTTCTGTTGATGTCCAAAACTCACCCTCTGTGCCCTGGAACATCTCGGAGAGTTTTGGGTGAAATAGTTTTATTGATTTGCAGGCAAAGAGGGACACAGTGGTCTTGTGCCCTAAAAACTGTGTGTTCCAGCCCTGGAGAGATTTACTGAGAAGTTTTATAGCAGTAGGGGAGTGGGGGTGTTGCTGATAAGGATCAAGGTGTCTACAGGGCCTGCATTCCTTTAATCTGGCCTCACATGGTCTCCTGATGAAATTCTATGGTTCTCATGGTTATCAAACTGTGACCTTCTCTCTGGAAAGAATGCTTCATTAATGTTATTCAGTCGCTCAGTCATGTCCAACTCTTTGCAACACACGATGGCTTACCTGTCCTTTGCTATCTCCCAGAGCTTGCTCAAACTCATGTCCATTGAGTCGGTGATGCCATCCAGCTATCTTATCCTCTGTCATCTATTTCTCTTGCCTTCAATCTTTCCCAGCATCAGAGTTTTTTCCAATGAGTCGGCTCTCATGCTTCCATGGACTGCAGCTCACCTGGCTTACCTGTCCTTCACCATCTCCCAGAGCTTGCTGAAACTAACGTCCATTGAGTTAGTGATGCCATACAACCATCTTGTCCTCTGTCATCCTCTTCTCCTCCTGCCTTAATCTTTCCCAGCATCAGGGTCTTTTCCAGTGAATTGGCTCTTTGCATCAGGTGGCCAAAGTACTGGAGTTTCAGCTTCAGCATCGGTTCCTCCAATGCATATTCAGTATTGATTTCCTTTAGAATTGACTAGTTTGATCTCCTTGTAGTCCAAGGGATTCTCAAGAGTCTTCTCCGACACCAGGGTTCGAAAGCATCAACATATTCCACTTGTTGGGGGTTTTATTTCTGCAGAAGAGCTCAAGGATAATTTTATGTGTATCCCTTAAGGCAGAACCAGGACCCTACTCCACAGCTACTCTATTGTTTCTTGACTGTTCCTCCTTTGACTCTGTATCCCCTCCCTTCCGTCATTAGTAGCTGTCCCAGTCTGCCCTTCAGAACTCAGGAAAGGTCAGGCAGGCTGGAGTCTATTCCCTACAAACAAGAAACAGAGGACACAGAAGGACTTGGGTGTACAGGAGCCCTACAGGGTCTTGCTGGGTTTCACCATCAACAAGTAAAGTAGGAGGCACCTTTTGTTCATGTGCTATCAACACATCTGTGAATAGAGCAGAATACTTTGCCCTCCTAAAGCTTACATTTTAGTAGTTGTGAGATAATTGTGTTTGGTCAAACCTGGCAGTAGGATTTTTTTTTAATATTTTAATATAATTTTTTTAAAGTGTGATCAAAATGATTGATCTGATACAAATAAGCTTCCTATTTTCACATTTTAGCCAAAATATTTTTTGAGTCTTTTGTCTGCATCACAATAGTCTGTTTTTTTAAAAATCCAATTTATTATCTTTTTCATAGCACTCCTAATTTCTAAGATCATTTTGGCCTGTACATACTTAAAAAAAAAAAAAAAAAAAGATGTTCTCTGAATATAAGGAACATAAGATTGTGTAACTGTTTTCATAAATGAAAAACTTACACTTTACCATTGTAATCTGAGAGGAAATAATGGTTTAATTAGTTTTTAGATGAAAAGACTTCTGCAATCAGACTGTGTTTGTAATGGCATTTATAAAACAATTTTCCCTCTACAGTAGCATTGTAATTAAGACTTTCAATGAAATTGTTGGAGGAGAGGAGAGTGCTTTTCCTGTGGTCTGCTGTTTTGATCTCCCCCTCAGGGCCCTCTGTTGCTCTGCACCAGCCTTGCACTAATGCCTTATAATTGTGTTTCACTTCTTCTAATTAAGCTGACAGGGAACTCGAACTGCTGTCACTTACCTCATTGATCAGAAAAGTGACAGGATTAGAGTGTGGCATTTCTTGCACAGAGTACTTAACATCCCAAGCAAATACCCCTTTGCAGAGAAAAGGCCTAAAGTCTTCAGGGTTCCGGCTCCACCTCTGGGGCAGTGGGATGCCTGAGTTAGAAAGGTCACAGAGAACAACCCGTTTGTGGATGAGTTCCCAGTGTGCTCCTCTGAACAGCTGTTCCTGGATATTTTATGGGTATTGATGTTGAAACTTGGCCTCTGTACATCAGTTCCAAAAATAATCTTGGAGACAGAGGTTTGGGTGAAGTAGAAAACAATAACTTTATGGCTTTGCCAGGCAAAGGGGGGGCACAGTGGGTGAAGGCCCTCAAAAACTGTGTCCCAGCCTGGGGAGATTTAGAGAGGAGTTTTATAGCAATAGTTCAAAGGCCAGGTTGCTATAAAGGATCAGGGTGTGTGTAGGGACTGTACTCCTTACTCTGGCCTTAAGGGGGTTCTTGATGAGCTTTTCTTGTTCTCAAACTGTGGCCTTCTCTCTAGAATGAAGAATGCTTCATCAAGTTGTTAACATCTTCCATTTGTTGGGGTTTTATTTCTGAAGTGAAGTGAAGTCGCTTAGTCATGTCCGACTCTTTGCGACCCTGTGGACTGTAGCCCGCCAGGCTCCTCCGTCCATGGGATTCTCCAGGCAAGAATACTGGAGTGGGTTGCCATTTCCTTCTCCAAGGGATCTTGTCGACCCAGGGATCGAACCCAGGTCTCCCGCATTGCAAGCAGACACTTTAACCTGTGAGCCACAGGGGAAGAAGAACTCAAAGCTTCTGTTGTGTGTATCCCTTGAGGTGGAGCCAGGACCCTGCCCCAAGGATCTGCTATTCTTCTTGACTACCCCTCCCTTGTCTCTGTATCCTCTTCATTCCCTGAGTAGCAACTGTTTGACCCTATCCTTTGGGATCTAGGGAAGGTCATGGAGGCTGGAATCTACTCCATAAAAGCAAGACATAGGGAACACTTTCATGCCCAGGAGCCCCACAGTGTCCTGCTAGGTTTCAGTATGACAGGAGGAAAAATGTTTTGCAGATCAATAGGTGTTGGAATAACAGGGTTAAGCCAAGTTAAACAGGTTTCTTTAATTGTATGTGTCAGTGACCTCATACTTGCATTGTAATTTTTTTTTTCTTTTTAAAGATGTGGTACAGTGGATGTGTTTAAGGGAGCTTGATATGAAGTATTTCACAAATGTGTTAGAGAATTTTTTTGGAGGTAGATTCAAGATATAGTATCCTGTGACCACTTCTTGAGATTTTTAGATCTAGTCAGTGAGGACTTTCATGTGGTTATTTGGTGACAGGACTCTAACCCCAGTTATAGTGATGGTGGATTAGCCTTACTAAAAATATTTCAAGTCTCTTTCATTGTCCTTCTTTATGCAGGTAGATAAGGGGGCTCCTGGAGAAAGAGAACCAGCCATGGCTTTCTTGACATAAGAGAAGCCATTTTTGGCCTAAGCCTTTTGTGATCTAAGCCTGGTCACAACACTGTCCTTAAACAGGTCTCAGTCATTAATGATCTTAACTGTTATCAGGCAAGGGAAGTAACATCAGCAATGATAATACATCAGTTTAGAGGCTCCCAGTTCTATTCCAATGGTAAAAATTAGCCTTCAGCACTCAATGTCCAGATCAACTGGAACCTTAGATATGATGATGTTGACCTTTTCCAGCCCTCTTGAGTTCAATTAACTAAGGCTTGGATTCTGTTGACTGCCCAAGCCCCTTCATGAATACAGTTATGCCCTTAGCTTAAATCTTGCCCATTTAGCTGTTCTGGGAGACACTGCTTTGGGAAAGATTTCCAGTACTCCCTTACTTGCTGCAGGTAATAAATCCTTCCTTCTTCTAATTTTTGGCTTTGTTATACCTTTGGCTTAATCAGCAAGAGGGGAATCCAGTTTTCAGGTGATGCCTCCACTATTGCTGGTGCAGTGGAGTCGCTCAGTCATGTCCGACTCTCTGCGACCCAATGGACTGTAACCTACCAGGCTCCTCTGTCCATGGGATTTTCCAGGCAATAGTACTGGAGTGGATTGCCATTGCCTTCTCCGGGGGATGGCATATATCAGATCCCTCAGGTACCTGACAGGAAATGCCCAGAGATCCAGGTCCACCTCATTGTCTGATTGTTCTTTGTGCACCGCTGCTCTAGAGCACACCATCCTGATGAACCAGGGAGTCCAAATGTTCTCCCAAGCTTAGAACCTTCTACTGACCAGTCATGAATGTAGGCAAATTTCATACCGTCTCTAAACCTCCACTTATGCATCAGTAAAAGGGAGCTACAAAGAACCTTGGTTTAGGGTTATTATGGAGAAAAGAGATAACTCATGTGAGTCACCTGGACCATAGCAGATACATTTAATGGTAGCAGTTATTATTGTTTTAAGATTTTTAAAACTTTATTAGATTTTCTTTGCCAGCAACTACACTATGACCAATATCTAGATGCAAATTGAAAAAGTCAGTTGAGCATTCAGCTGTTTACAAATAGCTTTATGGTTGGTAAGAACCAGCATTATGATTAACAGGATTTTGTTTTTCACTTTCATATCCCACTTGAAATAGTGTGAAAAAGGTTTTAGGGCATTGGAATTATATAATTTCTTTAAAAATAATAAATACTCAATATCAATCAACTCCTTCAACTATCAGAAATCATATCCTCTTCTTCTCTGAGTTTTTTTTTTTTCCATCATTCTACTGAATAGAATATGGGGAATTGTAGTTTCTACTATTGAATTTCCAACTGACTTGTTTATTTGAGATGGAATTGTGCTTAAATGTGACTTTTAGCAGTTGAGTTACAAGGTATTTATCAATTTGCTCAGATTATCATCATAATTTGAAATCCATCTTACCAAATAAATGCATGCAAAATTGACTTCTAAAGACTTAACACATCCATGGAAAGCTAAGTTCCTGTGGGCAGATATCACTCAGTATCAGTTTAGAGTTTGATTGAACTTCAGAAGTCATAATAGTGTGATAGACTGTCTTGGCATATATTTGCATTTAAGCCCTGCATTTCTCATATCCTATCTGCATGGTCTTTGCTCCTTTGAACTGTTAGCAACTGTAAATAGAGATTATAACCCACTACCAAAGTTATGGGTTGTTCTAAGTATCAAAATGAAATAATGCATAGAAAAGTATTTCATAAACTATGAAATGCTGTACACCTTTTGTTAGTATGATTTTAAATTATTACTAGAAATAGGATGTATTTAGAGGACAGACGTCATCTTACACTGTAATGCTAATCCCTACCATATAATCTTCTTTCTATAAATTTTCATATGAATGTGTTAAGACTGGAGAATTTACAGCACCATACACAGATTCTACATTTTTAAACATTTTGTTTTAGTTTAGAAAGCAGGCTAATTTGGGGATTAAAAATAGAATGTAAACAGAAAGGGTTTTGAAAGTATCAGTCTGATGCCCTATTTTACACACAAATTTGTTCTTAAGGTGTTGGGAGATATCAGATTCTCCTTTTCTGAAATCAAACTCCAAATTTAGAGGTATATTCCAAGTTTCACTGAACTTTTCTTAGCAGTCTGTTTTGAATTTGTCACAGGCTGATATGTTTGGCTGATTTGGGGACGGTGAGGAGGTAGGTAGATTGATCGATAATATTGATATAGCAACTCTAGAAAGGGGAGCGATGATGGTAGCACTGGCAAAATATTATTACCAGTAGTTTCTGGTAATGCAGGGCTGTGTGTGTGTGCATGAGGGAAGCTTCCATATTTTATGTTAATTACTTGAGAATTATTCAAAATATTTAATATATATTATCTTATAATTTAAAAAACTGTTTATAAATACATTGAGTAAAAATATAACCATAATAACATCAATTTAAAAAAAGATATGGCCCAATCATTGCTCATTCGCTAAGGACTAGTCAGAAAATTTTGGTATATTACTTTGACCAAGAATAACTTGTAGTTGGTGCCGGGTTGGGGGAGTTGCTTAAAAATTGTTTATTTCTAATATCTTGCTTAATAGGTAAGAAACCTGGGATCTAATTCAGTGCCTTGCCTGGTCTCAGAGAAAGACAAAGAAGCAAAATGGGAAATACCTGGCTTTTCACTATACTTCACAAAGTAAAAGCCATATGCTTGATATATGGTAGGCACTCAGCAAAGTCCTACTGATTGTCCAAAATATGGCCAATTCTGATTTCAACAGTCACCAGAAGTAATCATTAATCAGCAGATACTCATCAAATATCCTGCTGGTGATACAATGGTAAGGATGACTTTCCAGTGGTATGAAGGGCACAGACGTATGAACCTGGAATTGTAAGATGAAAAAGACCATAATGGAAGGATGGACAAAGTAAATGCAGGCACAAATAGAGGGGAGGAACTGATATCTGAGGAAATCGTGTATTCTTTAGGAGGAGATGACATTTGAACGGATCCTCCATAAGCAGGTGAAGAGTAAAGGGGAGAATGTTGCAGGGTCTACCATAGTGATCAGTGCTATTGAACATTGTTGGAGGGGCTATAGGCATCAAGAATGCCATGTGGAAGAACCTAGAGGCACGAAAGCATGATCTCTTCCAGGAATAGTGACTTACACATGAAGCTGTGGTGGGGATAGGAGATAAATTGGAGAGCTACACAGAGGTCAGTTGGGCCAGAACTTCTTGGACATTATATTATAGGTGTTAGATTGACATTAGAAGATTTTAGAAAGTAACATATGTGTATTATTAAATATAATAATCAAATAATGGGTTGGTTTTTACACAATGGATCTGATAACATAAAAGACATGAAATAGCTGGCCTAATAATTTTTTCAGCTTAAGACTTAATTAGACTAATAATCATAAAACATATAAAGATCATAAAACATATAAAGATCATAAAGATCTATAAAACATAAAGATCATAAAACATATAAATAGGGGACTTTTGAGAGTAAAAGGAGGCATTTTTCATTAATTATGCTGGGACAGTGGAGGCAAATTGGAAGGTGTCATCACACTTCCTGTGAGATGACCCGTCCTGAGGATGGTAATTAGTTGGCTCAGGTAAGTATTTAGGGGTCCCTGGAGGCCTGGCCTGTTCATGGATTGATGAATATGGAATGGATGCTGTAGAATCCCAGAGCCTGTCCAGTAGACCCTCTACTCATAGCTATAAATCGATTTCCAATTAAATTATTTCAAAGATACATTTACTTAGTGTCTTAAAATGCTGTGCAAGCCCTATATTTAGAAGTGTTCTGTTATTGTTTTGATTTGTGAGTTCTTTAGCTCTCATGTATCATTTTTTCCCCTTAAAATTTCCCCATTCCTAAATAATTAGCCAGACTTAAGTTTGTAACCCAGGTTACATGCTGGGTCCATCCCTCAGTCTGTGCATGTTGAATAATCTTATTTCTGTCTTTGAGCACATCTGTAGTGTGGCCAACATAAGGACATTTTGTAAAGATTAAACAAGTGAGCAAAGTTTAGTGTTTAACACATGGTAGAAACCAAGTAAGTAGCTATTGTGTCTTTATTTTATGTCTCTTCATTGAGAAAGCAGTTTTGGTTTTTGCTTTTATAACCACCCCTCAGTTTGGTTCCCTTCACATGCCTTGTCAGGAGGGCATGGCAGCCCACCTCAGTAATCTTGCCTGGAGAATCCCCATGGACAGAGGAGCCTGGCAGGCTACAGTTCATGGGATCACAGAGTTGGACATGACTAAGCGACTAAGTACATGCATTGTATCTGTACTGTAGCGCTTATCTTTTTGCATTATGGTTGCTTTTAAAATTATCTTACTTTTAAACCAATAATTCTCAAGTGGGTGTTATTTTGCACCTCCATTCCCAGGGTGCCAATATCAAGAGACTGAAAGGACAAAAGTGGTGCTTCTGGCATCTATTGGTAGAGGCCAGGGATGCTGCAAAGTGCCCTACAAAGCACAGGTTAGCCTCTGTGACAAAGTATACTGCCCCAAGATGTTAGTGGTGCTTCCAGTAGGAAACCATGCTTTAGACTCAAACTCTGCAGAAAGTGTTAGCTGCTCAGTCATGTTCGATTCTTTGTGACTCTGTGGACTACAGCCTGTCAGGTTCCTCTGTGCGTAAGATTCTGCAGGCAAGAATACTGGAGTGGGCTGCCATTTCTTTCTCCAGGGGATCTTCCGGGCCCAAGAATTGAACCCAGGTCTCCCACATTGCAGACAGATTCTTTACTATCCGAGCCTCCAGAGAAGCATGTAGTGATGCCCAAAACTCAGTCTCTGTGCACTGGTGCCATATTGAATCTCAGAGACAGAGTTTTGGGTGAAGTAGACAAGAATGTGCAGTTTTGGTGGCATAGTGGTGTGAACATAGCTGCCTTCCAAGCAGTTGACCTGGGCTCATTTTCCAGCCAATGCACAGTGTTTTGGGACTTCCCAGAGGCTCAGTGGTAAAGGATCCACCAGCCAATGCAAGAGACACCAGTATGATCCCTAAGTTGGGAAGATCTCCTGGAGTAGGAAATGACAACTGATTCCAGTATTCTTGCCTGAAGAATTCCATAGACATAGGAGCCTGGAGGCCTACAGTCCACAGGGTCACAAAGAATTGGACACAACTGATTTCACAGACACACACATTGTGGGTTTTGTGTGGCATTAGCATTAGGCAAGAATAGCTTTATTGCTTTGCTAGACAATGAGGGACACAGTGGGCTCATGCTCTCAAAAACTGTGTGGGCCAACCCGGGTGATTTCGTGAGGAGTTTTATAGGAATTTATAAATATATGGGCTTTCCTGGTAGCTCAGCGGTTTAAGCGTCTGCCTGCAATGCGGGAGACCCGGGTTCTATCCCTGGGTTGGGAAGATCCCCTGGAGAAGGAAATGGCAACCCACTCCAGTATTCTTGCCCAGAGAATCCCATGGATGGAGGAGCCTGGTGGGCTACAGTCCACGGGGTCGCAAAAAGTTGGGCATGACTGGGCAACTTCACTTCACTTCACTTCATAGGTATATATATGTATAAACTATATACCTAGTTTTATAGATAAAGAGTCTGGCTGCAATGTAGGAGACCTAGGTTCGATCCCTGGGTCAGGAAGATCCCCTGGAGAAGGAAATGGCAACCCACTCCAGTATTCTTGCCTAGAAAAGCCCATGGATGAAGGAGTCTGGCAGGCTACAGTCCAAAGAGACAAACTGAGCGGCTTCACTTTCACTTTCACTTTATAGGAATGGTTTAAGGGCAGGGCTCTTGAAAAGGATCAACTTATGTTCAGGACATTCCTTTAATCTGGCCTCAGGTGGTCTCTTGGTGAGCTTCTGTGGTTCTCATGGTTATCAAATCTCTCAGAAGTGAAGAATGCTTCATCATTTTCCTTTTGTGGAGGGTTTTATTTCTTCAGAAGAGCTCAAGGATTTCATCATCTGTATCTCCTGCATCAGAATCAGAACTCTGCCCCAGGGCTCCACTGTTGTTTCTGAACTGCTCCTCCCTTGTCTTTGCCCCTCCCCCCTTCCCTAATTAGCAACTGTTTGAACCCTCCCATTGGAACTCAGAGAAGGTCAGGCAGGCTGAAGGCTAGTCCCTTCAAACAAGAAACAGGGGACTCAGAAAGGCTTTCACCCCCAGGAGCCTCACAGGTTCAGTAGCAACCACACTGTTTGCTTTGTCTCCAGTGTCTAGTGCTGTGGTTGTTATATGAATCCTGGTATTAATTGGTGCAGTGTATGAATCTGGACTGAAAGTTTAGCCATGACCTCTTGGGGATTTCAACACTCTCTTTAGTTAACATGTGGTTTGCTGCTGGGATATCTTAAATATATAGCTACCAGCTACCTGCCTGAAGTAATAGGTATGTTAAACTGGAACTCTGAAAGGGACATCAGAAAAAAGTTATCCATAATGGCATAACATCATATAGATACTTAAATAGATAATTAGGACTTCCCTGGTGGCTCAGACGGTAAAGTGTCTGTCTACAATGTGCAAGACCTGGGTTCAATCCCTGGGTCGGGAAGATCCCCTGGAGAAGGAAATGGCAATCCACTCTAGTACTATTGCCTGGAAAATCCCATGGACAGAGGAGCCTGGTAGGCTACAGCCCATGGGGTCACAACTTCACTTCACTTCACTTCAAGGTCATAGACATCATATAGATACTTAAATATCTCATTTAGGTTTCTTAATCAAAAGCACCTGCTAACTCTCACTTAGCAGACAAAACATTGCATTTTTACCTGAATTAAATTGTGAGAGAATGTGAGATTAAACTGTCTTTGGCTGTTTCCTGAAATGGAAATGTGTGAGGGCATATCAGTAAGATTGCTTTAAGTGGTTTACCTATTTATCTTTATCTGTTTTGCATCTGACAGGTGCCACTTTTTAATGAGAGATATAGGACTCTGAGGAGCTGGCAGGGGGTGTATGTGTGTGTGTGTGTGGGAGGGGGGTTGCGGGCACTGAGAAAGCCAGCCTGGCATTCCAAGCAAGAATTCTGCTCTGAGATTTGGGAAACCCATTTTCTAATTGTTGGATGAGATGGGGTTCCTTCCTTAATCAGACAAACTGACTGATATACACTGTGTGCTGTGAAAAACTGAAGTTTGCTGAGAAATCAATTAGGATATCAGGAGGCAAATCTTTGCATCTTCCCTTCCTGTCCTCATCTCAACTCTCTTGGATTTTTGTTCACCTGAGTCAGTAATGTCTTTTAACAGGAAGTGAAAACCTCAGTATGAGATCATTACTTTGGTATTTCCTGTTGCACCTTGCGTTAGTTTGTTAGGGCTGCTGTAACAAAGTACCAGAGACTGGGGTTTTAATAATGGAAATTTATTTTCTCACTGTACTGGAGACTTGAAGTCTGAGATCAAGGTGTCTGCAGCTTAAGTTTGTTATGAGGCCATTTTCTCTGGCTTGTGTAAAATAAACAGCCTTCTTCTCTCTCATAATCTTTCTTGTACTTATCCATATCTAATTTCTTCTTCTTTAAAAACACTAGTCATAATGGATTAGGGCCTACCCTAATGTCTTCACTTAACCTTAATTATTTCTTTAAAGATTCTGTCTCCACATACAGTCACATTCTGAGTCACTCGAGGTTAGCCCCCTAGCATATGAATTCTTTTGGGGAGAGGAGGGCATAAATTTACTCATATCACGTCCCAGTAGGGCTTAACACCAAGTAGGTGCTCAAAAAAGCTTGCTTTTTGACAGTATGGTCTGTTGTTTGAAGTAGGATGTGATGGCTGACCCCAGAGCACAAACAGACAAAGGTCAGCCTGGCTGGTATGATTCTCAGCTCACAAAGTCTACCTTGGCTCAGGCCACCACATATGGAAACCTGGTCCAGTGCTTGAAGACCCTTTCCCTGGAGTCAGTGAGTTTTAGAAGCCAAAGTTGGGATAATTCAGTTCAGTTCAGTTCAGTCGCTCAGTCGTGTCCGACTCTTTGTGACCCCATGAATCGCAGCATGCCAGGCCTCCCTATTCATTACCATCTCTTGGAGTTCACTCAGACTCACGTCCATCGACTCTGTGATGCCATCCAGCCATCTCATCCTCAGTTGTCCCCTTCTCCTCCTGCCCCCAATCCCTCCCAGCATCAGAGTCTTTCCCAATGAGTCAACTCTTCCCATGAGGTGTCCAAAGTACTGGAGTTTCAACTTTAGCATCATTCTTTCCAAAGAAATCCCAGGGTTGATCTCCTTCCAGAATGCACTGGTTGGATCTCCTTGCAGTCCAAGGGACTCTAAAGAGTCTTCTCCAACACCACAGTTCAAAAGCATCAACTCTTCGGCGCTCAGCCTTCTTCACAGTCCAACTCTCATGTCCATACATGACCAGAGGAAAAACCATAGCCTTGACTAGACGGACCTTAGTCAGCAAAGTAATGTCTCTGCTTTTGAATATACTATCTAGGTTGGTCATAAAGATTATATTTAATATTGGAGAAGGAAATGGTAACCAACTCTAGCATTTTTGCCTGGGAAATCCCATGGATAAAGGAGCCTGGCAGGCTTCCATGGACTTTAGGATGGCAGGCTAAAGTCCATGGGGTCTCAAGAGTTGAACATGTCTTAGCAACTAAACTACCACCACTACCAACGTTTGTTGATTTGCTAGTTTTCTCTTTGTTTCTTTGCTCTCCAATCAGCAGGTTAGATTAACCACAAGGAAAAGAAGGCAAAGGGAGGGTATGGAGAAGGGGGTTCCAGTAGGGAAAGCTCTTCCAGGAGAAACTCTCTGATTAGGAAGGGAGGGGCTGCTGGATGCCCGACCGGGTGGTGGTAAGCCTGGTCTAATGCTTGTTTACATGTAGGTGGGAGAGAGGGACACCCTAACACTAACCCTAACCCAGGTGACTTTGAACTTAACACCAGTCTGGCTTCTGCACAGAGAATAAAAGAACTTGAATCCATAACCCACAAATTAATAGTTAATCCCACAAAATGTAACTCTCCTGGGAGAAACAGATGAACAACCAGTGAGCACATTACATACTGAAGGTCTTTCTCAATTTTATTAGTATTTTAGCAGGGAACTTCTAGAGTCACTAGAAAGAATTAAAATAACAATCTAATGATAGGTCTCTAGACTCTGCATCAGAGTCAAAGGCTTACTTAGAAAAGAGGTATGTTTTGTCTGCAGAGCCATCTCTGGAGGCCCCACTTAGCTCAGTGTATATAAGTAATTAGCATCTTTCCTCTCTGTCTCTCCATCAGTGCGGGGTAGACATGGCAGATCTGCCGCATCTGGCTTCCTCATTTCAGCCAGGACCTCCCTTCCTTGACATGCCAAATGAAGGTGACTGAAATAGAAACCATTCGTGCTGCTTGGGGATCTCCCTCTCCTGGCAGTTAGTTCTAGGTGCTCAGTTTGATTAAAATCATTAGTGAGGTATGTTCACTGCTGATTTCATTACCCATGCATAGGACTGAAAGAAAGAGTCTGTCTCCCACACTTGCCCCCCATCTCTCTGACTAGCATAGGAAACCACGGATGTCGGCTTTGAATTTTTCATTGCTTTATTAGTGAAGTTTCAGGATCCATGTCTGGTTCTCCTTTTTCATGGTCTTGTATTTGAATTATGTTATAAAGAGGACTGATGCTGAAGCTGAAACTCCAATACTTTGGCCACCTGATGAGAAGAAGTGGCTCATTAGAAAAGACCCTGATGCTGGAAAAGATGGATGGCAAGAGGAGAAGTGGGCAACAGAGGATAAGACTCAACTGACATGAGTTTGAGCAAACTCCAGGAGATAGTAAAGGACAAAGAAGCCTGGTGTGCTGCAGTTCATGGGGTCACAAAGAGTCAGACACAACTTAGTGACTAAACAACATAAATAGATTTTAAAATGGTGAAAATTGCATGAGTCTTAAATATCACTCAGATGTTAAAAGATTTTCAAATGGCAAGTCTGTGTAAACCTGAATTCATCTATAAAACAATGTTTTCTCCTAGACAGTAAATCCATCCGTTCATGCTTCAGATGCTGGACACTTCATTCTTCAGATGCCTCTCCTGAAGAGGTTTACTATCAAGAAGGGGGAAAAAAATCACAATCAGTAACCTGCTGATTGGATGCCAGTTTTATGGTAGAGTTGGAGACAGATACTTTACCTGCATTCATCTCACCCCAGTCTAGGTTTAAGCATCCTTTTGCTGTTCTACAGATGAGGATTGAGATTTAATGAGTTTAAGTAAATTTCCAAGGGGCTTCCCAGGTGGCTCTATTGGTAAAGAACCTACCTCCCAATGCAAGATACTAAGAGATGTGGGTTCAATCCCTGGTTTGGGAAGATCCCTTGGAGTAGAAAATGGCAACCCATTCCGGTATTCTTGCCTGGGGAAACCCATGGACAGAGGAGCCTGGTGGGCTATGGTCCATAGGATCGCAAAGAGTTGGACATGACTGAAGTGACTTTGCACATACACACACAGCTATTAGATAGTAGAACCAAGATGTGATTTAGTACTGTTTGTGTCTGCTTGAAAAATTGTTTGAAGGAAGGAGAAGGGTTGGGAGATGCTCAGAGGATGGGCAGGTGGTAGTTATGGACTGAAAATTTCATTTGCATTGTCATTTTACATTTAAGAATTACATTTACATTCATTTAAGAATGAGGAAACACTGGTTTCTTTATGAAAGCATCCATCTTCACTTGCCCCAAGTCTTAGTGTCAGAAGCGCTCAGGAGACTGAGATGACCTTCGCAGTTGGCAGTATGCATCCCCATCATTGCCTGTGGCCCAGATAGATAGTTATGGATGCAAATAAACAAGTCAGTAGTAGATTCTGGAAGGACTGGGATTTTTGGATTCCATCTTTCTCTGTGGTCCTTTGTTGCAGTTCAGCCAATAAAGGTTGGCGATAACATACTTTGACTCCTCTTGTCCTGTGGGAATGGCAGTTTTCACTTTATTGTGTGCAAGGAAACTCCTTTTGGGGCATTGCACCTGATATAGCGGGGATATGGTCTTTCTCTCAACAGAGTTTACACTCTATTAGTGGAAACAGTAACCTTACAGTAAAGAGATAATGGCAGTTAGTGAACTTGCAACACACACACACACACACACACACACACGTTGATGTATAAAACAGGATTACACCATTTTAATTTTACATGATTGTGTTAGTTATGTAATTTACAGAGGGATCATCAAACAATTTGGGTGTTGCTGCCCTGGGTCAGAAAGATCCGCTGAAGAAGGGCATGCCAGCCCACTCCAGTGTTCTTGCCTGGAGAATCCCATGGACAGAGGAGTCTGATCCGCTACAGTCCATAGGGTTGTGAAGAGTTGAACACCACTGAAGTGACTTAGCATGCCAACCTGGTTCAGTAGTTTTTTTCCCCCTTACAATCAGTGTTAAAAATCTGCTTTTTCATAAGATTGACGATATAATTTGAAGCAATGCAGTACAGCTTATTCTGAGTGAACAGAGAAAATTCAAGCAGCCACATTTAATCCTACCCCTGCCTTTTTCATGACAGCCTGCAATCAAGGGGCAGCTCTCGCCAGACCTCTGACTGTGAGTGATGTAGGGGGAGACCGCTCAGAGCCAGCTTGCCTGAAGAAGGCTGCTCAGAGATTTGTCTAAGGAGGATGCTATGGCCTGACATCAGAAAGGACTGTGCCAGTTGCTGCTGTGGTTGAGAGAAGAGAAATTCTGTATGGGATATGGGGTCAGGCAGAGCTTGATCTGGGCTGTAGAGGATGATTGGGTTGGGAGGAAAGGCACAATTAGTGTCTGGGAGATTATTACGGGGTTTTCAGAGACAGACTTCTCTGAGAACTGGGATGTACTTGCAAGGGAACAGAGAGATTGGGGGTCATAGGGAGAGGAATTTGGGAGTAAATTTTCAGAAAATGTTGAGAAATCAGCAGAGTGTAGACTTGGGTTTACCAGTAGAAACTCTGAAACACTGCCTGGATGAGGATCCTGTTTTTCTGTGTATGTGATCTCATAAATTTGTAAATCTCTCCGTGCTTTAGTAAGATCAGATGCCTCTTTTATTTCTGTGTCCACTGTATCAAGCAGCCTTATTTTAATGTCTACATGTAGATGTGAACATGGCAGGTAAGAAACTTGGGGAGCTGGTTTAATCTTCTTTTCCAGGGACTTTTTCTGACATGATGTTGCAGGCTGTGTCTGCTTTACCTTGTTTGGATCTTCTGGCAGTATGGCCTTCCTTTCCACTTAAGTGGATTGGTTATGAAACTTATGTTTTTGACATCAGTAACTGAGTCTTCAGGAATTAAGCAGATTTGCCTTCATTGTGGATCGTTGATTTGACTTCAGGCTTACTACTGGGAAACTGTTGCAAAACTCGTTGATCCCAAATTAGGCTGAGCAACAGAATTTCATGGCAATATGAAAATGTAGATTCCTGGGTGTTAATTAGAAAGATTTTAATTAATAAAATGATTCATCAGGTCGGGACCCACTGAAACGATCCCTGTATTTCCAGAACTTTGTAATTTTTAAAATGTTTATTAAACACTCAGATTTCCAACCTACTCCTGAGCCACAGAATTGAATCTCCTGGTGGAGGAACCTAGGGGGCTTCATTTGTGACAGTTATGCCACATCGGCAGTTTCCAGCCTTGTGTTATTCAGCCTAAGACCCTCCTAGTTCCCTTTTCATTTCTGGCCACCATTTACCATCATGTAACCAGCAATCCCTTTTGGAATTTAATCCACCTAAAAGCTTACATTAGTGGCCCAACACGATAGCCCTGAATTGTCAGAGAGATGTGCTTGGCAACACGATGCTGCCCTTCTGGCTCTGTGAGTAGACAGGGATGAGCAATTGAGAAACACTCGGCCATCACCCAAGGGCTCTGAGGGCCCCTAGAGGTCAGAACTTCATGATGGAGGATTAAGTTTCACCCAAGAAGTTCTCTCAATTTTGGCTGTGTACTCTCTTTAACTTACACTCAAGGACTTTGCATCATCAGGAGGATTCAATGAAGTGAGGGGATGCGCATACAACTTGAAAATGTATGAGATGCTAGAATTCTAATCCAGGCCAAGATTTTGCTATGTGTATTTTGTCTTGAATCCTTTTCCTACAGCTGGTCTAGAGAGAGTACGATACCTTTCTTAAAATTCCATGCAGACTTAGCGAACTTTCAGTAGGATCCCAGCATAGGAAGGAAAAAGATCTGTGTCTGGCTAGTCGTGATGCATATTCTCAACTCTCCGCCTTAATAGACACAGTGTACACTACAGAGAGCAAAGTGTAATTTTAAGAACCTTGTAATTCTTTACAAATTAACACAGCAGATGGTGTTTATGGGAGCCACACAGTGAGGAATATTTGGGACCATGTGAGACATGTGTGGCAGGGTTTCGGCCGGCTTTCTACTTAGTTTAATTTTTAACTGTTCTGTTACCAAAAAAAAAAGTACTATTTGCCTCATAAAGTTTTCATCAGTTCCAAAGGTGAGAAAAGGCCCCTGAGATGGTTCCCTTATGGGTCAAATTCCAAGCTTTCCAGGGAGAAGGGCCTTCGAGAGATCCCTGACTCATCTAAGCCTGAGGAGTGCCCTGTGCTTGGAGCTTGGTCATGTGGCAGAGGCCCTGAGACTTTGGTGCTGGAGGTGGGAGCAGCCTGGCTTTCTAGTCTGGCTTGAAGGTGAGTTTGAAAAGTTGAGATAGAGCCCAAGGCTTGAAAAGAAAATGGTTAGCAATGAGGCTAGTACCTCTAGACTGGAGCTTGCTAATTTATAAGTAGCTAAAAGATTTCCTTAGTTATTTTAATTAAAAATGAAATGTTATTCTCTCTTAGTTCCCCTGTAGCGATAAGAAGTAAAGTGACCAGGACCTGTGTGGTTACTTTCCAGACAGTGCTGGTCTTCTTGAGGGAAGTGTGACAAGGAGAAAAAAGTGTCATGATATAGATTGGGGGTGGGGTTGCTGAGAGGATGGGGAAAAGTGGTTCTCACAGGTTTTGCAAGGACCAAGAGAGGTCAGATTTGATATGGGCAAGAAAAGAAAAAGCGTTGGTTCTGAAGAGTGCCAGGTAGTCTTTTGGGGGTCCCCTGGGTATGCAGGAAGTGCCAGGCACTCCCGATCTGTGGATTTTCTTTTCCCAGTGTCACCAGGGAAACATCTTCATTTTGTTCTACTGTAAGGTTGGCAAACAGAATGATCCCAGGTGCCCTCTGGGCTGGCCTCTTTGTCCCAGTCAAGACCTTGCTTAGCCCTTAGAAGTGCCATTTTACCAAACCCATTCCTTTTTTGATATCTAGTGTCCTTAAGCTTGGGGCTTCACCAGTGACTCAGCAATTAAGAATCCACCTGCAATGCAGGAGCCACAAGAAACACAAGTTTGATCCCTGGGTGGGGAAGATGCCCTAGGTGAGGGCATGGCAACCCACTACAGTATTCTTGCCTGGAGAATACCATGGACCAAGGAGCCTGGGAGGCTACAGTACACAGGATTGCAAGGAGTTGGATATGACTGAAGAGACTCAACATGCATGCATGTACACATGGACTGAATTGATTGCCTCCAAAATTCGTATATTGGAAGCCCCCAGGGTGATGGTATTTGGAAATGGGGCATCTTGCAGGTAATTAGGTTTAGATAAGGTATTGGAATGGGGCCCTCATGATAGGCTTAGTGCCCTTATAAAAAGAAGGGTGCTGGAGAGCTTACTTGACCTCTCTTTCCACCATGTCTGTAAGCTAAGAAGATAGAAACCATCCCTGCAGGACCTTGATCTTGGTTTTCTAGCCTCCAGAATAACAAGAAAATAAATGTCTCTTGTTTAAGTCATCCAGTTGGTGGTATTTTCTTATGTCAACCCAAGCTGACTAATATACTATCTTTAAACTCCTGTACTTCTAATTGGGAAGAAGGGACATAGAGTCATGAGAAGTTTCTGAATAGTATAGGATTATAATTAAGCATTTTATATATTTGTGTTTTCGAGTGTGACATCTGAAATTCAATTAACAGTGCAAGAGATTTGTACCATATGTAATTGTTGCCTGAGTGGAAATAGGCAACCAAATAAATGATGCAGGTAGTATAGGCACTCAGTGGAGGATGGGTTGCTGTGAGATGGGAGGGCAGGGAGGTGTGTTGGAAGGAATTACAGTAGAACTGGCCTCTGATCAATGGGCAGATGAAGCACAGGAAGACCAAGGCTTGGGGTCCCTACCCAGGTAGACGTTCCGTAAACCAAAGTAACCGTCTACCTGAGTGTTTTCCGATTTCTGTGAAGTCTCAGCAGTGTGGACCCAATTATTGATCTTCTTTTGAGATGCTGGAAATTGCCAGACTCTGGGAATCTTTTATGTGTTGTTAGCTTTAATAGTAACTGAGTGGTTTGGGGAATATGCACAGGAAAATGAAGCAGAAGCTTACATTTCATTGAAATTTAAATCATTTATATAGTATGGGTATATACATGTTTGTGTGTGTGTGTATAGAATCAATGGAAATTTCACTTTGCCTTGACTACTTCCATCTCAACTATGAAGATAAAATGGCATTTTTTTTTAGCAGTTTGCTCAGTTCATTGTCTCTCATAGGCTTTGAGGGTGCATGTGGTGAATTTACCATTGCTCTCAACAATCACCCAAGCTTGGGAGCTGGGGAAGGGGGTTCTGATGGAAACTGTCTTCTAGAGTAGGGTTGCCTGACAGATAATCACTGGGGACTACACCTGTATTGATAAAATAAATCAAAGAGAAAGAATTGTAACATTACACAGGTGCCAACGACTTCCTGTGGTTTTGATCAGTAAATCATGAAGTAGATGATATTTATTTTTAGGACCCCACATTTTCCAAATCATTCACTCCTTCCATAACTGCTTTCTAACCCCTGGTGCCTGCATGGACCCTCTGTCCTTCTATTCACAAACGAGTGTTTCTGGAGCACTTCTTAGGAGGTTTTTTTCCTTTTTTTTTTTTTTTTTTAATCACCATCTTTTTTTTAAAATTCTTGATTCTATTGATTAGAATATAATTGCTTTCCAGTGTTGTATTAGTTTCTGCTGTACATATACCCTAAGAAAAACATAATTCAAAGAGACACATGTACCCAATGTTCATCATAGCACTATTTACAATAGTCCCTGGTAGCTCAGACGGTAAAAGCATCTGCCTACAATGTGGGGAGACCTGGGTTCAATCTCTGGGTCGAGAAGACCCCCTGGAGAAGGAAATGGCAACCCATTCCAGTATTCTTGCCTGGAAAATTCCATGGACAGAGGAGCCTGGCAGGCTACAGCCCACGCAATCGCAAAGAGTCAGACACGACTGAGCAACTTCACTTCACTTCACTTCAGACATGGAAGCAACCTAAGTGTCCACTGATAGATGAATAGATGGAGAAGATGTGGAATATTACTCAGCCATAAGAAGGAACAGAATTGGGTCATTTGAAGTGATGTGGACAAACTTACACGCTATTGTACAGAGTGAAGTAAGTCATAAAAAGAAAAACAAATATCATATTTGTTTTTAGGTTCCTTTTTGCTGAAACATGAAAACTTGATAAACAATGCAGGGTGGTCTATCATTAACATCTGTATTATTTCCACAGTACCTAATAGAAGGATATGTTCAGAGGAGAGGAAGATCTTTCAGGACTAGCTCGGTACAGAAACACTCCCTGGGGGAAGATTTTTGAGCTGTTCCTTGAAGCATGGGTAGAACCTGATTAGGCAAAATGTCAAAGGGAGAATAACCCCTTTCAGCCAGGCACCAACATGAGGCAGAAGGTGTGTGAGTTGTTGAGAAGGAACAAATTGACTAGAGATACAGGCAGTTACAGGAAGGAAAAGCATTTATGAAGTCTTAAAATATAGACTCAAAAGTTTACTAGAAAATAGAGATGCAGTAAGCACTAAATGGAAACTGAGAGGTGTACTGGGCCAAGGAAATGAAGGCTTGGTCTCAACAGGTCGTATTAAGAATGGTGTAGTGTTGGAGATGTTTTGAGTTGGCCAAAAATTTTGTTCAGATTTTCCCATATGATGTTACAGAAAAAAATCAAATGAACTTTTGGCCAACCCAGTACATCAGCGTGGTTGGTCATCATGGGCAGAAGGATTTGAGGAACAGCAAGATTCCTAAGGTCTCTTTGATGTATAAATTCTCAAATCTACTGACCAACTGGATTTAGGGGGAGAAATACAATATTAGGATTTAGAGCTCTGACAGTGATTAGTGCAGGGAAAAGCTCTCTAGGTGAAACCAAGGTCTGAGCTCCCTTGGTTCTCTGAGCTGCGTCCACGAGAAACTTGCTGAGGTTTTCCCTTTCTAACATGCCACCTTCAAATGATTTGGTCTGGTAGTTTAAGGTCTCTGATTTAGTCATACATTTTTGGTTGTTAGGGACAGAGGTTCAACATCAACAAACATCGGGGAAATTTGTTAACTCATGACACTAGGAAATCCATTGATAGATACTAATGGATCTAGGTACAGCTAGATTCAGGAACGGAGAAGGCAATGGCACTCCACTCCAGTACTCTTGCCTGGAAAATCCCATGGATGGAGGAGCCTGGTGGGCTGCAGTCCATGGGGTCGCACAGAGTCGGACACGACTGAGCGACTTCACTTTCAATTTTCACTTTCATACATTGGAAAGGAAATGGCAACCCACTCCAGTGTTCTTGCCTAGAGAATCCCAGGAATGGGGGAGCCTGGTGGGCTGCCGTCTCTGGGGTCACACAGAGTTGGACACGACTAAAGTGACTTAGCAGCAGCAGCAGATTCAGGAAACCATGCATTTCATTCACTGATAATAATCAAATTTGTTGAGTGCCTATTGTTTCCCAGGCAAAACTCCAGGCTGCCAAGATTTAATGATAAATAAAGGAAAGACTGTACCTTCATGGAGTTTTATTTTACAAGTTTAGTATATAATGAAAACTATGAACCAACTTGATTTGCCTCTAAAAGCTGACTTTCCTTATCCTTCTCTTCCCTCCTTTTGCCTTCCCTTTTGTTTCCCTTTCCCTAGCATCTCATTTCTTTTAAGCTCCAAATTAATTTCTCATCTCTCTCCTTCCTCTCTCCCTCTCCTTATTCCCCTTCCCTCTCCCTCCCTTTTCTCCTCTTTCCACTCCCCCAGCTATGCTTTTTTGTGACACTCATTTTCAAAGACACCTTAACCAGCTCAAGGTATATCTGCTGCCAGTTTATCAATCCCAGTGGAGAAAAAATATGCCTCCTTCTTAATAATTTTACCAACCACCTTATAACTGAATCTCACTACTTTGGATGTTATCATGAGTTTATCCCTGGGCCAGAACTCCTTGGTTGAGTATTGGAAGGAAAAATTCGAGGGTTTACCAAAACAACCCAAGAGAGATTGCTGGGAAAATGGAGATGACAGCACAGTGCCCTGAACTCTCTAAGTCAGGCCTTCTCTGCATCGCCTGATCTGTGTACTGACACTGCTGTGCTAGTAGGTATGGTCTGGGGGTTTCACAAACAAAGCCATCCTGATTTTCTAATCTTATATAGTGATGATTCTTTCCCTGAGTATTGATAATGCCTGGCAGAGCAGCATCAGATACATTTTTGTCCTAACACATTATCAGAATGTTTTCCCCTATCTTTATCCTCCCACCCCTATTTCAGAGTCCAGGGAAGCTGGAATTTTATGTGGTTAAAGGATCTTGATCATGGGTTTGATTTGTGGCTGATGCTAAACTTTTATCCATTCTAAAGAGATATTGCCCATTTCTTTTCTAAGAGAAATGTCCATAGGTAGTGAAAAGGAAATGTTTAGAAAGGTTCACATTTTCAGACTGTGATTTACACATAATATAAAGGTTTTACAGTGTTCAATGTTCTTTAAATAATGGTGCTATTTGTAATAAGAATATCATTTCTACATGCAGGGTCTGAAGGTAGATAGGCAACCCTCCAAACAAGATAGAGTGACCACTAGATCAATAGATAATTTTTTTCTCCTCCCTTCTGTTGTCTAAATCATAGGTTTAAATGACAGGAAAATATGTTAGAGATGGAGTGCTGGCGCAGTATAGCTTTCTGCCATTCTGATGATTTTTGACTTCCATCTCTTTCAAATGACAGCAATCTGAAGAGTGGGCATTTGATTAGCACATACATTCAATATATGAGAATCAACACTATACAATATTTTGAAGATTTCTCATACATTCAATCAAGTTTGCAGGCACCATTGAGAGAAAGAACAAAGTGAGAGACATTGGCCTTCTTACAACCATTTCCAACATATTAATATCGTGCCCTGAAACTAACATGAAACCACAAATCTGATGGAAGCACTGAGATAGTAGATCTATATTCTTGGGGTCTCCATGAGTGACTCCTTGTACTAAACTATGTGTTTAAGGTAGAATGGGGGGCTGGAATGGGGAACTGTCTTTAAACAAATATTCAGTCAATTTCAGAAATTTAAAAATTACTATTCTTTATTTTTTGTTTTATAAATTAGGAAGTTATGAAATATTCAGCATAGAATTTAAATATTTTGCATATCTCTTCAGTGTTTTAGAGGGAATGATGAATATTTAATAAAAGAGAGAGAACAAAAGAAGAAAAATGAACACCCTCTTTTAATAAATAGAGGGGCTTTTATTTTCCAATAGGACAAAGGACAGTATTATTAAAAACTGAACCAAGATATTGTCTTCTTACTGAAGAATGATTGTGAAAAATCAAAATTTCAATTAATCTGCCCAATCATTTTTGTGTAGTATTGAACTAAAAATAGGAAGTCTTCATGATAGCATCTGATACTTTGGCAAACTGGACTTAAATTTAGAGCCAGAAGCTAGGCGAATAAAGGACTCCCTATAAAAAGCCAAATCAGGAAATTCATTCCCTTTCCTCTCATCAGTTCAACCTCAGATTTGCCCCAAATGTGTTTTGCAAAATAGAGCCCAAAGACAAAAACAAAGTTTAATAAACACGCACCTCCCTAGCTCAACAGATGGCAACTAGGAAAGCTGCCTGAAGCACTTTGAGAGCATGCTCCCGCCTGTCTCTTCTTTTTTTTTTTAAACAACAATATTTAGTAAATGGCTATCTCTATTGCAAACTCATCCTCTGCAGGTAAATGTAAAGGCAAGTGAGAGCACTTTGATTGTAGGCAACATGTGACGGGGCAGATAAACTCAAATCGATATTTTTTTGATGGCCTTTGAAAAGAAACATGTGAAACTCCATAAAATTACAAAATCTTAGAATTTTAAGAGATGAGAGACAGTTTAGATATGGCATAGAAATGGCCCTAGGCTGAAAGTCCAGAGGTCCTGGTCTGACGTTATTGAGGCCATATGATCAGAATCAGGGATTTCATCTTTCTGGGTTTTGCTCTTTTCAGCTTTGAGAGGAATGGAGGGGTGAGGAAGAAGAAGAAATAGATTAAGACACGTCTTGCTGAGTCGAGGCTGTGCCACCTGCTCCAGATACTGCCTCTTTAGGTTCACAGTAATCCCCAAAGCAAGTTCTTTACTCACATTTTAAAGATGAGAAAACCCCAACTGACAGCCAGTCCCAGGCTTTTCTGCAGTGCAGTGAGAACATCCTCACAACAAGGAAACATGGTTATGAGTTCTTGACAGGTTTTGGGCTTCCCCATTTCCTGGAGTCTATCACTCATGTCTGCTCCCTCTATTGGACAGATGATAAGTCTGGAGTGTAGAGAAGTTGCCAGATCACCTAGGTAGTTGTTGGCAGAGAGTGCTTATGACTGCTTTTCGTTTCCTTCTTATTCAGCAAAGACAGGGAGTAAATGGATGAGGACCACACACTTAGGTTTAATTACTAGGCAATGGTGTCAAAATGAAGATGGAGCTCTCCCTTCACTTCAGTTTGTTAAACTATTTTTAGTTTATAGAGCCTGGAGGGTTAGGGAGGGAGAGTTGGGTAAGGCTTCTGGTTGATTCTCTGGAAACTAGAATTTGCTCATGATGACCAAACCTTTAGTTATTTAAAAATATATATCCACAGACCTACTATGCTGAAGATATTCATCTGGCGTTTCTGTCCCTTATTTCACCTTACAGTATCCCAGACTATTTGTTTAAAATGAACTGTCTCAAATATCCCTTCCTTAAACAGAAGTAACTTTTCCTTTAAGAATTCTAGTTTTTGGCAAGGTTTTCATATATTATCTGCCTGAGTAGAGAAAGTCAAAGTCCAGGTGATCTAAAAATAGTTTCTGTGTATTTTCCAAAGCAATACTTTCATTTTTCTCCCCTACAGTAAAAATACTTTCCTAATTACCCTAAATACTATTAATGCCTTTTATTGTTTCCAGCACACTGACACCATGATTGATTGTCCTGCTCCCGCAGTCAAGAAGACAGGGCATATATCATGCTATCTATTGTGCTTATGAGAGAACCCAGACATAAAAAGTGAGCAAATCTGTAGTCCAAGATCACAGGACCTAATAACAAAGATATGACACTATGAAGCAAGAGTCTTTTTTGTTTATTTGGCCTGTCTCAGTGATTAGCTTCTTGTCCAATTTAGGTTGATAATTCAAAAGTATTTCTACTTGGATGCATAACAGAGCACAGGAGAGTATGGAGTGATGGGCTACTGTCCCCATTTTCTGTGTAAATCTGAGCATTGAGGGATTATTATCCTTGTTCCAATGCTGGTAACATTTAAAGAAATCAGTGCTAACAAAGGGCCAACGAATGGATGATTTCAGCTGGTGGCCCCAGTTCCCTAACTTCCAGTCCTGTCTTTATCATTCCCCAGCTGCTCTAAACCAAGAAAACAAATATGGCACCCAACTCAACTGCAGTTTTTGAGTTGCGAAATGCTAACATCCCTGATATCCTCTGAGTTTGCAAATCAAACTATAGTTTGCTATAATCACCCTATAAGGAAGCTCTTATAAAAATAACTTGTCCTCATGGTAGTCAAACCGATCCCTTCACATGGTAGAGAAAAGGCTGGCCATTCCACCCACTGTTCTCCTAGTACCTGCCTTGCTATTTCTTGTCTAGGTGCTGCTTTGACCTTGCCGCTTTCCTATCTGGACTTCCGTGATGGCTCAAATAGTAAAGAATCTGCCTGCAATGCCCAGACCTGGGTTTGATCCCTGGGTTGGAAAGATCCCCTGGAGAAGGGAATGGCTACCCACTCCTGTATTCTTGCTTGGAAAATCCCATGGATCGAGGAGTTTTCCTATTCAGATTTTGCCCAGGACTTAAGGTCAGGCTAAATCCTCCCATCCCTCTGTGGTATTACTTGACTTCCCAAATGCAGCATTTTCTTCTGAGCATCTCATCTAGCCCTGTAGGGAGCTAGTCTTTCTGCCTAGTTGTTAGTGTTGTTGGTCCCATGTTGGGATCACTGACTGGATTAGAAGCTCCTCGAGTGTAAGGATGTAACTCGCTTTTTGTGTGTCCTCCTGCCCCCTACCTCCACAGTGACCAACACAGTTCCTTACACCTTAGGAACATCTGCTGTACACTTAGTTACATGTTACTGAAGCCAGGTAGAATATGGACTCCCAGAAAGTAACCACCCTACTTACAATCTTAAACATCTCTATTACCCCTGGCAATAGAGTCGCTGGATTTAGCACATAAAATTACAGAACACCCAATTAAATTTGAAATTTAGGTAAATAATGACATTTTAAAAAGTATAAATACATCCTTTAAATTTGCTAAGATTTAAAATTTAAAAATGTTATCTGACCTGTACTTACATAGGGCACTTCACTGGCCTCACCCAAATCCTGGTCCTATCAGAGCTTGCCTTTATTTCCAGTTCTGATATTTGTTCAATGCTGATTTTTGGCATTAATTTTGAGCTTCTAAAGTATGAATTAAATTATTATTTACCTTGATTCCTGAGTTCTTTGATGACTTCTTCCTCTTTATACCTGAGGCAAGTGCCTCACTCCCCTCACTCTGGTCCCAGGTCTGGTCTAATCCTTGTGATCACCTTTGTGCAACAGTGATAAGGTTATGTCACCAGCGGAATACAGTGAACCCAGGGTCTGACATAGTGTTTATTCAGTGATTATTTTATGTATTCTCTCCTATGTATTACTTTATGTATTATATCTTGACTTTTATTTTTACATTGGAAAGTTCAGTGATCTGGTCTGCTTCTTACATTCAGTTCACTTCAGTTCATTTCAGTCGCTCAGTCGTGTCTGACTCTTTGCGACCCCATGGACTGCAGCATGCCAGGCCTCCTTGTCCATTACAAACTCCCAGAGTCCACCCAAACCCATGTCCATTGAGTCGGTGATGCCATCCAGCCATCTCATCCTCTGTTGTAACCTTCTCCTTCCACCCTCAATCTTTCCCAGCATCAGGGTCTTTTCAAATGAATCAGCTCTTCGCATGAGGTGGCCAAAGTATTGGAGTCTCAGCTTCAACATCAATCCTTCCAATGAACACCCAGAACTGATCTCCTTTAGGATGGACTGGTTGGATCTCCAAGGGACTCTCAAGAGTCTTCTCCAACACCACAGTTCAAAAGCATCAATTCTTCGGCGCTCAGCTTTCTTTATGGTCCAACTCTCACATCCATACATGACCACTGGAAAAACCATAACCTGGACTAGATGGACCTTTGTTGCCAAAGTAATGTCTCTGCTTTTTAATATGATGTCTAGGTTGGTCATAACTTTCCTTCCAAGGAGTAAGCGTCTTTTAATTTCATGGCTGCAGTCACCATCTGCAGTGATTTTGGAGCCCAGAAAAATAAAGTCAGCCACTGTTTCCACTGTTTCCCCATCTATTTCCTATGAAGTGATGGGACCAGATGCCATGATCTTAGTTTTCTGAATGTTAAGCTTTAAGCCAACTTTTTACTCTCCTCTTTCACATTCATCAAGAGGCTTTTTAGTTCCTCTTCACTTTCTGCCATAAGGGTGGTGTCATCTGCATATCTGAGGTGACTGAGATTTCTCCCAGCAATCTTGATTCCAGCTTGTGCTTCTTCCAGCCCAGTGTTTCTCATGATGTACTCTGCATATAAGTTAAATAAGCAGGGTGACAATATACAGCCTCGACGTAGTCCTTTTCCTATTTGAAACCAGTCTGTTGTTTCATGTCCAGTACTAACTGATGCTTCCTGAACTGTATACAGATGTCTCAAAAGGCAAGTCAGGTGGTCTGGTATTCCCATCCCTCTCAGAATTTTCCACAGTTGATTGTGATCCACACAGTCAAAGGCTTTGGCATAGTCAATAAAGCAGAAATAGATGTTTTTCTGGAACTCTCTTGCTTTTTCCATGATCCAGCGGATGTTGGCAATTTGATCTCTGGTTCCTCTGCCTTTTCTAAAACCAGCTTGTACATCAGGAAGTTCACGGTTCACGTATTGCTGAAGCCTGGCTTGGAGAATTTTGAGCATTAATTTACTAGCATGTGAGATGAGTGCAATTGTGCGGTAGTTTGAACATTCTTTGGCATTGCCTTTCTTTGGGATTGGGATGAAAAATGACATTTTCCAGTCCTGTGGCCACTGCTGAGTTTTCCAAATTTGCTGGCATATTGAGTGCAGCACACACAGCATCATCTTCCATGATTTGAAATAGCTCAACTGGAATTCATCACCTCACTAGCTTTGTTCGTAGTGATGCTTCCTAAGGCCCACTTGACTTCACATTCCAGGATGTCTGGCTCTAGGTGAGTGATCACACCATCATGATTTTCTTGGTCATGAAAATCTTTTTGTACAGTTCTTCTGTGTATTCTTGCCACCTCTTTTTAATATCTTCTTCTTCTGTTAGGTCCATACCATTTCTGTCCTTTATTGAGCCCATCTTTGAATGAAATGTTCCCTTGGTATCTCTTATTATCTTAAAGAGATCTCTAGTCTTTCCTATTCTGTTCTTTTCCTCTATTTGTTTGCACTGATCACTGAGGAAGGCTTTTTTTTTATCTCTCCTCACTATTCTTTGGAACTCTGCATTCAAATGGGAATAGCTTTCCTTTTCTTCTTTGCTTTTTGTTTCCTTCTTTTCACAGCTATTTGTAAGACTTCCTTAGACAGCCATTTTTCTGTTTTGCATTTCTTTTCTTGGGGATGGTTCTTGATTCCTGTCTTTGTACAATGTCACAAACCCCATCCATAGTTCATCAGGCACTCTGTCTGTCAGATCTAGTCCCTTAAATCTATTTCTCACTTCCATTGTATAGTCATAAGGGATTTGATTTAGGTCATAGCTGAATGGTGTAGTGGTTTTCTCCACTTTCTTGACCTCAGAGTCGTTCAGTTTTCAAAGTAAATTCTTAATTACTCTCATGCATGGAAAAGGCTTAAGAAATCTGTGGTTCCAGAATGATCATATTCCAGACTTCCATAAAAGTGCCTGTATTTTGAAGGAGACATCCTATTTCCAAGGAGCCAACCAAAGAGAAAATAAGCAGTTTTGGCTACCACATTAGTGTCTCACTTAACTTCACCAAGCACTGAAGTTATACCCTCTATGTGACAGCTGCTTTCAGATAATAAAGCAGTACATTGTTCTTCTCCATATACTTTTGTTTCTTTGGAGCTAATTTTATGCTGATATTTCAGAGTTGTAGACATTAGTCAATTTCTTTTAAGCTCTTTCTACTTATAAAACATCAGAGTATACATCAGAGAGGTCAGCATTTGAGTTCAAGGAGTGGAAAATGGTGATGGGAATTTGTAGGATTTTTAAATGATTAAAAATGCATACATATGCCCTGGTTTGGGCTTTTTGTGAAAATGCTATAGGATTACACATCAACCAACCATTCATTCAGAGGAAAAAAATTAAGCAAGTTGTAGACAAGAGTAGCTGATTTAATTCTGTTGTTGTTCAGTCACTAAGTGATGTCTGACTTTTGCAACCCCATGAACGGCTGCACACTAGGCTCCTTGTCTTTCACTATCTCCTGGAGCTTGCTCAAATTCATGTCCAAAATCTAGGTTTATGTGAATCGGATGGGTATGTTTCAGCCTTGCACATCCAGGATTTTCCCA
This sequence comes from Nanger dama, assembly GCA_917880005.1. Classification (NCBI taxonomy): domain Eukaryota; kingdom Metazoa; phylum Chordata; class Mammalia; order Artiodactyla; family Bovidae; genus Nanger; species Nanger dama. Next base: position 55,730,352 of record CAKJTW010000006.1, on the reverse strand, counting down.
ATGAAAGAGAACATCTAGAAATCTGTCAGATATTAATTTCTATGGATCCTCAAAACATGTCCTGTGAGACACAATTTATGACCTGGGGTCTAATTTCATCATATACATAAGTTGCTGCAGAGACCTGCATGTTTTACAGAGACTGAGTATAAACAGGAATTGGCCTACCACTGGGACCATAAATAAATTTGTAAGGTGTTTGACTAATGTTTAGATAATTTAATAGATTTGACAAAGATTTGGGGGACTATTTTCTCTTCAAAGGAAGATAATGCCATCCATAAAGTTATACAGAGCTTTTTATCCATGGGAATGTTGTTGCTGCTGTGGGTTTTTGTTTTTGTTTTTGTTTTTTTAAAGATAATGGAGATTCCATTTGATTTGATTTGTGTTACTACAGAAATGAAAAATTCAAAAAAAAAAAAAACACCAAGGGAGGGGAAGGAATAGAAACTAGTTAAACTTCCAAACTTCCTGTGAATAATTTATCAAATACCATTACTATTATCTTTTGCTTTTGCCTCTGCTTGTTACAGTCATAAGGGAAATTTTCCTTCTGGCCTCAAGCTGTGGGTCCCTTCTCATCATGTTTAGCATTCCAGTGCATGGCAGAACAGAGATTAAAACACAATGTTTTCTACTAAAGCACCTCTTTTGATTTTGATATAGAAATTACAAAAAGACTTGTGATACCTTAGTGTAAAATTCTGATCATTCTTTGTCTAGTTTTGTTTTATTATCTCAATAGTCTTCTATTCAGAAGAAATATATAATGGAAAAAAAATCCCACTTGTATTTGAAAGTAATAACAAAAACATCCTTGTATCTACATAATTGTTGGATGTCTGGAGAAAGGAAGAAAACACAGATCTGCATGGAGTTGAATACAGACATATGTGTAACCATCTTGAGAATGAACTTTTAATCTTTATTTCAGAGAGATTAACTTTAAAGATCAAGTTATATTAACTGGGTATTCTTTTTTAATGACTTGAAGTCTACAACTCAAGTGTGTTTCTTAATTTTTTTTTAACCTTTAATGTCACTAACATTGAAATTTTCTAAATCTGAATTTTTTTTTCTTCTTAATAGACTGGAAGAAAAGAAAAAGGAGATCCTCTAAACATTGCAATTGATAAGATGACCAAGAAAACAAGAGATCTAAGGAGACAGGTACTGTTTTGCTTTATAAGTGCCTGGTATTAATACTTAGTGGTGGTTTCCTTTTTCAGACCTAATACTTAGCTTGCTGTTCTTTATAATATCTACATATACACAGAAACTTTTCATCAACAAATCAGTCTCCTGAGAAAACAGATGTAACAGGTGCAATGGTGGTGGTGGTGATGAAAACAACCCCTATGTCAGAAGCAGCAGACAGTGAGGGGAAACCCTCTCACTGCCCAGACACAATCTTCCTAGATGGAGAAAATTTCTGCCCTTTACATATAGCCTTTAGTTTTTCAGACCTAAGGATGTGAAGAACCAGTCTCTAATTTCTACTAGTTCTTACTAGAACTCCCAAGGCAATCAATGAATAAACAAGAATGCCAATGGTTAATGTGAAATACAACTCTTAATCTGATGAGCTAATTAAGGTCTCTGACCCAGGGAAAATTTGCTTATCAGATGATTGTTTGGGAAGCAGGGAAACCAAGCAAGGAAAGGTAGCTGGATAATTTAAATGGTTAAAGGCCTCATTAGCCTGAAGGGTCCATGTTGGGGGAGGGGTGAGGAATCTCTAGCCAGGGCCCCTTTTCACTTTGAAAGTGCTACATGAACACAAGTACCCATTTCTAGTACATCTTATTTTCTGTGTTGCTATGGTGAGCTCCACTGTCTTCTGTAGTGTTCTTTTTCTGGAAGAAATGGTACCATCCATTAAGGAACTCCTTGATTTCTGCCTTAGAGGCCTTATCTCTTGCTGTTAGCTTCTACATATATCCATCTTGTACGTTTGGTGTTGGTCATCTGGGACCAACCTCTGCTCTGAGGCAACACCTGCTTTACTTTCTGCATCTGTGAAAGCTGAACTGTCAGGGCTGCATCTTCTATCAATAATACTCATCCTTGCAGCATGTCAAGTACAGAGATTAGCACACTGTCTGGGCAAGTATGGCCAAGGAGGAACCTAAAACATGGTTTGGAGAAAAGGAAGACACTGCTTCAAATCACTACTTTGGAGCTTTTCTGGGCTATTTTCAGGTTATCACCAGAAAGTACAGACACACTGATCTGGTGTTCTCTAGAAGGTACCACAATTAGTTCTAAAATATGAAGACTTTAGTTTGAGTGCCCAGCTAATAAGCTCTTTGAAAGGGAAAGTATTAGTCTCTCAGTCATGTCTGACTCTTTGTCACCCCAGTGGACTGTAGCCCACCAGGCACCTCTGTCCATGGAATTCTCTAGGCAAGAATACTGGAGTGGGTAACCCTTTCCTTCTCTAGGGGATCTTTTCTGGCCCAGGGATCGAATCCTGGTCTCCTGCATTGCAGGTTGATTCTTTACCATCTGAGCCACCAGGGAAGCCCAATAAACCTTTAGAGGAAAGTGTTTTCTTTTTATTTTATCTTGAAATAAGGGAGAATAAAACATTGTCTTCTTAGGCATTAGTAGGTAATGTTAAGAGAGAGTATGACCAGGTCTGCTTCTCGTTGCCCTCTTAGACTATCTTTCCAAACAAAGTCCCCATCTGATATGAAATGATATTGGTGGTAAGAATTGGGATTGAGGATGGTAGACAACAGTGAGTCAGGTGTCTGGATCTCAGGGTTTACTTCTAGCTCTGCAACTAAATGGACCTTGTGACTGTGGATCCTTCGTCTCTTGGTCTCCTCTTACCTATAAAGTAAGAAGCCAAGCTACGTCTATAAACTCTTTGAATGAGTCCATTTATTTCCTCTGCCAGAAGTCCTAATGCCTGATACTCACAGGTTTTAAAAGCAACAGGAAGGGAACAGGCTTCTCTACGGTTTGCCTTTGGCTGGATTGTCAACCAGGCTTCCCAGGTGGTGCTAGTGATAAAGAACCCACCTGCCAGTGTAAGAGATATAAGAGATGTGAGTTTGATCCCTGGGTTCAGATGATCTCCTGGAGGAGGGTATGACTACCCACTCCAAGATTCTTGCCTGTATTTTGCCAGTGTTCTTGACAAAGGAGTCTTGCTGGCTATAGTCCATAGTGTCACAAAGAGTCAGACACAACTGAAGCAACTTAGCACACGGGCATACAGGTTGTCGACCAGGCAAAGTTCATGAAATGAGTCTTCTTACCTCCCTGTCTAGGTCTTAATAGGGACCATTCTTTTACATTCTGGGGCCACCACTTAAGTTCTCTTCACTCATGGCCTGTCACAAGAATTTTTTTTTGTCTTACTAGGAAGGAATGGATATACTAGTTTTTTACCGTGATGCTACAATTCTCAGAAAAGTGTTGAGTCTTTTTAGCTTTGGACATCAGTGAAATTTGAAGATGGACTTCACGGTACAGGAGTTTTAAATGCTTTGGTGACAAGATCTTTGAAGAGCTTCCTTTATGGTGGCATTAGAAGGAATATGTCATGCCCTCAAATCATTCCATGTAAAACTTTTTTCTTTTTTGCTCACCTTTCCCAGAGGTTGAGAGGACTAAGAGTGAGAGAGAGTTGTTTTATGATAATCAGATCCAACAGTTATGGCATAATTTCACACCACATCCCTGAATTTAACTTAAACAGCCTTCTCTTCCCCAGTATGCCTTTCTAGAACTAAGATGGTCTCCATCTGTCAGTTCCATCCCAATCCATATGTTGGAATATTTTAATCTCTTTTCCCCATCTCTTCTGTTTCTCCATGCACACCTGTACTGGTACAAAACCTTTCTTGAGCTGAACAGAAGCTACCTAGCATTTCTGCAGATAGAACATGCAAGGAGTCTGATTAGCTTGGCTCAGGTAGATGTTCAACTTAGATGTGGGTAGCTAGTTAATTGGATTAACAAAATTTGATCTGAATCTCTGATATGTGATGGCCAGTGCCTCCCTGGTGGCTTAAACAGGAAAAAAAATCTGCCTGCAGTGCAGGAGACAAGGGTACAATCCCTGGAACAGGAAGATCCCCTGGAGAAGGGAATGGCAACCCCCTCCGATATTCTTGACTGGAGAATTCCATGGATAGATCCTGGTGGGCTATAGTCCATGGGGTTGCAAAGAGTTAGACATGACTGAGCAACTAAACACACACAGAGTGAATGCTAGTGTTTCAAATGAAAACTGAAACACCTTTTGTTCCTTTAATTATGGACAGGCCTTTGTTAGAAAAGATTCTAAGTGAAAACCCTCAGCGATCTAACTCTAGTTCCCTGTAAACTTATGTTCCTTTATACAATATTTAGAGAAATAAAATCACAGGTTGAAATCAAAGAAAAATATTTATGATCACTTTCATAAGTTCCCACCCTTTGCGTCTCGTCTCTTTTTCTCATAGCCCCAAGGTTGGGCAGTATTCTTGAGGTGATGCTGGGCTTGCAAAGTTCTAGTCGCCAAATTAAAAAGAAATAAAGTCAATTATGATCATTATCTTGGACTTGCCTAATGAAAGAAAGTGGACTTAAATTTGTAGACGTGTGAAAAAAAAGTCAAGTAATTGAATAAAAAGGATTTCTGTTTTAAGTAGAATTTTCTAGTAAGTAGAGCTCTTTTTTTTTTTTTTCCCCAAGCAGTATGTCCCAAGTAACTGGAGAGTCATAAATTGTGAGAAAGTTTGCAGGAACCCAAGGGCGTTATTTTAACTGATTGGCATGGATCCATGTTGCCAATTAACCCCAAGACAGTGGGCAGTGGTAGAACAGAACCCTTTTAGGAGTATTTTGTTTGGAGTTAAAAATGGATTTAGGGGAATATAACTGCCAGCTTTAAGCATTATGTTTTAATTTTAGAGCTGTGGGCACAGTATGCCCCATGTCTGAGCTATTGTCACTGCTGTGTTTCTGGAATCAGCCCATTATAAAAACAAAAGCTTTTGGCTGAGTCCCTGCTTGAGTACCTAGTAGCCCACATGGTCTATTTATCCCATAGAGAGGACCCAGTTGGTGTCTGCCAGCTGCTCCTCATGCCTCCCTTCTATATGCCACCTGTGAACTATTCTAGGCATGGCCTCTTGGTTTTCCTTACGTTTATAGTGATGTTGGTTTACCCTGATAGTTATTGTGGTCCTTGTGTTAGTTTTTCTCCTCCCCCCAAGTTGATAAGCAAATCGGGACTCAAATGTTTTCCTATGAGAAGCTAATAATAGTAATCATAACATGTTAGTGTGTTGCTAAACTTAACAGCTCTCTTTTTTCCTCAAACCAATCAATGACCTAATTCTTATTCCATCACCCTTAATAGTCATCACAGTAATTCCAGCAATGAGATGCAGTGTCAACTTGCGAAAAGTGTCAATTTTGCTGTCACAATCAAAACATGTATAGAATACTTTTACACTGGAATGCAAACCTAATAGAATGGATTATACAACAAAGGATTAAAAACAAATGAGCAAAACTTGTCACTGGATGGTTTGTTAAAGGTCGATTTATCAACACGCTGCCTCCAGATAGGACATCAGAAAAAGCTCACTAGATTAATAAGAAATAATTACAGCTGAAGATTCCTCAGGTGTCCCTTTTGTGACCCAGTTCCTTAGGTAAAAATTGTGGCTAAAGGTGGGCAGTCATCAGCCCAAGTTTGTAAAATCACTGTCCACAAAAATGTAAACTAAATTATAGCTGACATGTATGGAGTCCTTACATTGTGCCAGGCACTGTTAGAAGTTCTTTTTATAAATGAACTGCACTTAATCCTCATTCAACTCTATAAGATAGAATGGGCTGTCACCATGCCCATTTTACAGATGAGGACATGAAACCAGGTAATGAACCCATGATGACACCAAGTGGGGATGCCTGCAGGTCCCTATCCAGGCAGTCTGGCTATGGTGTCATGATCTTAGCCCTTCCCCATCCTAGCAATCCAAAGAACCAGCAGATGCAGTTGGGTTCCCCAAATGCTATTCTCCTCTGGGAGAAGCAGTGGGGAAGAAAGATGGTTCACATAACATGTAGAAATGCTTTGTTGTTTTCAACAGCACCTTTACTACTGTGGGGTTGGGAATGGCTGAAGAAATAATGAAAGTGCTAATTGCTCAGCTGTTGCGACCCTGTGGATACCCCTGCCAGGCTCCTCTGTTCATGGAATTCTCTAGGCAAGAATACTGGAGTGGGTAGCCATTCCCTTCTCCAGGAGATCTTCTTGACTCAGCGACTGAACCCAGATCCCCTGTACTGCAGACAGATTCTTTACTGTCTGAGACACCAGGGATGAGTGACGTATATGTAACTCAGACAGAAAAAACATTTGTGGTGCACGTTGAAAACAGGGTTCCAGTTTGTGATAGGATATCATCTCTCAGGTCTCCAGGTGTTATGGTTCACTGGATCTTTTTTTGAAACTGCTATTATGTTTAGGTAGCTGGCTTCTCAAAGCATGAATTATAGACTTTCCAAAACATTTACAGAAAAAAGGAATTTTAAGGCATTCAATTCTTTTTGTCACATCTGTTCATGATGGGGCCAATTATTTTTAGATTCATTGTAAGAAAACATTTTGAAATCATTTATTTCCAGGCTTGAAGCTGCTTTTCCTCATAAGGATTTGAGGCTATCTATATGGCTACAATTTAAAAATTATGAAACAAAATATTGATTTCCTCCAAACCTTAAGGTTTATGTTCTTCACACTGAAAACCTATGTCAGAGCTAATAATCCTGGTCAGATTACTTTGCTTCTGTAAAAATGTAGAGACCAGAAAATGATCATACAGCAATTGGTGTTTGAAATACAGAACATAAGCAATTCTGAGATAGCTGAACACAAATGGCATCTGAAACACCAAAATCAGAGTCAAAGAGACCAGAAGGAGAAGGGCAGAGGAAGGGGAGTCATGAGCACTCTGAAAGGCTGTCTCTGGACAAGCCCTTTGATCACAGGTTGTATACTCAAGCTCTCTCTAATTTAGAAAAATCCCATTATAGCAGCCCTGAGTGTCAGGCCATTATGTACTTATTTGTCTCCTGGAAAACACTCATTAGGTCAAGTTCAAGGTGAGGTGAGGTGAGGTGAGGTGAAGTCGCTCAGTCGTGTCCGACTCTCTGCAACCCCGTGGACTGTAACCTACTAGGCTTCTCCATCCATTGGATTCTCCAGGCAAGAATACTGGAGTGGATTGCCATTTCCTTTTCCAGGGAATCTTCCCAACCCAGGGATCGAACCCGGGTCTCCCGCATTGAAGGCAGATGCTTTAACCTCTGAGCCACCAGGGAAGACCGTATTTTATCTATTGCAAATAGTTCTCAAAATATTACTATCGGCAATCTCTTCCCTTATAAAGACACTGTTCAAATCATGGATTAATTGACTCCTGTGAGCCAGCATGTGGTTGATGGGTCACACATGAATACAGTCTTGGGGAGGATACCAAGCTTGACCTCTTTCTCACCAGTGAGTCCAGATCACAGGAAGAGTCCAATAGCTTGATCGATATCGATAAATAACACATTGTGCAGAGGAATCTGTAACACATGTATGAATAGGAAACTGCTCAATTAAGTGGAAGCTTCAACTACTAATTTATGCTCTTCTGCAGATTTCTTCATGCCCCAGAAGTCAAGGAAAATTTAGATGGAGAAGGATACGTAGCATTGCCTGAGTCTCAAAACATTCAAGAGAATGTGTGCTTTTGGTTTTATCTTGGACACCCGCTGTTCTAGGCAATAAGAGTGCCAGGCGCCCCCCCGCCGAAAAAAAAATTAAGCTGAATTTTATTTTTAATTAAGTTTTTTTAAAAATTTGTTTTTGGCTGCGTTGGGTCTTTGTCACTGTTCAGATTTTCTCTAGTTGCGGAGCCTGGGCTTCTCATTGCAGTGGCTTCTCTTGTTAGGGAGCATGGGCTCTGGGGTGCACGGGCTTCAGTAGTTATGGCTTGTGGATTCCATAGTTCTGGTACACAAGCTTAGTTGCCTGCAGTATGTGGTATCTTCTCCAACCAGAGATCAAACCCATATCCCCTATACTAGCAGGTGAATTCTTTACCTCTGGACCACCAGGGACTCTCCTAGGGCAGAATCTTAATCCTGACACTGGAAGATCCACTATAGGATTATAAAAAATTTCTATCATATTTTCCAGGATGAAATACCTAAGCAGGAAAACTTGGAAAATTTTCAAAAATGATGCTTCAAATAAGGATTTTTCTTTTCTTTTCTCTCTCTCTCTCCTTTTTTTTTTTTTTTTTTAAAGAATGTCCTTTAAGCTTACCAAAACATTTCAGAACACTGACCAACCTGACTGAGTGAGGTTGGTCCATATATATTGTTGGAGACTATGTTTAGCCTGAAGTTTTCTATCCAAAACAGACATTAAAAGGGAGATAATTTTAAAATGTGTCCTGCAAAAGTTTGCCACTATGGCCTGAATTGAGCTTCTTTGGAGAGCTGATGATAGCAGCTAATCCCCTTGATTCTGACAATGTATTTAGTGGATCTTTGCAGCCAGCTTTTGGTCAAATATATCTTGTTCCATTTGACCTCTCCTTGCTGAGGTCACCTTTATTACTTGAAATGGCTCCTGGCATCCTTTTCTCAGGGGAAATTTTCATCAGGACAGCTGATTTCTTTTTTTTTTAATCTTACTATTTCCCAAGGGGGCTGGATGAATTCGAGATTTGGAAAGTGGTGGAAGCCCTGGTTTGCTGTAGGATCTAAGCACTTCATACCTCCCTGGCTTCTGGGGATATCACAGAGGATGTTTGAGGGAATTCACCATTGCTCTTTGCTTGGGCAGAAAATTGTGATGAATGATGCTGGAAACTCAGCCTGTGTGCACTGGTGCTGAATAAGTCTTGGAGATAGAGCTTTGAGTGAAGTAGAAAAGGATAGCTTTATTCCTTTGTCAGGCAAAGGGGGGCACAGCGAGCTCTTGCCCTCAAAAAACTGTGTCCCAACCTGTGGTGTTTGGTAAAGAGTTTTATAGCAATAGTTCAAGGTCAGAGCTGCTGATAAGGATCAAAGTGTGTGCAGGGCCTGCATTTCTTTAATTTGGCCTCAGATGGTCTCCAGATAAGCTTCTGTGGTTCTCAAGGTTACCAAATAGTGGCCTTCTCTCTGGAATGAAGAATGCTCATCAAGTAGTTAATAACATCTTCTATTTGCTGGGGGTTTTACTTTTGCAGAAGAGCTCAAAGATATTGTTATGTATGTCTCTTGAGGTGGAACCAAGATCCTGCCCCAAGGCTGCACTATAGTTTGCTGATTGTTTCTCCCTTGTCTGCATTCTCATCCCTTCTGTTATTAGCAGCAGTTTCAACTTGCCATCCAAAAAAAAAAAAAAAAAACAACTCTTGCTTTTTCGATGAAAAAAACAAGAGAATTCCAGGAAAACATCTACTTCTGCTATATTGACTACATCAAAGCCTTTGACTGTGTAGATCCCAACAAACTGTGGAAAAGTCTTAAAGAGATGGGAATGCTAGACCACCTGACCTGCCTCCTGGGAAATCTGTATGCAGGTCAAAAGCAACAGTTAGAACTGGACAAAGGACAACAGACTGGTTTCAAATCGGGAAAGGAGGCTGTATATTGTCACCCTGCTTATTTAACTTATATGCAGAGTATATCATGAGAAATGCTGGGCTGGATGAAGCATAAGCTGAAATCAAGATTGGCGGGAGAAATATCAATAACCTCAGATATGCAGATGACACCACCCCTTATGGCAGAAAGCAAAGAGCTGAAGAGCCTCTTGATGAAAATGAAAGAGGAGAGTGAAAAAGTTGGCTTAAAACTCAACATTGAGAAAACTAAGATCCTGGCATCCAGTTCCATCACTTCATGGCAAATAGATGGGGAAACAACAGAAATAGTAACGAACTTTTATTTTTTTTTTTTGGCTCCAAAATCACTGCAGATGGTAACTGTCACCATGAAATTAAAAGACACTTGCTCCTTGGAAGAATAGCTATGACCAACCTAGATAGCATAGTTAAAAGCAGAGACATTACTTTGCCAACAAAGGTCCATCTAGTCAAAGCTATGGTTTTTCCAGCAGTCATGTATGGATGTGAGAGTTGGACTGTCAAGAAAGCTGAGCACTGAAGAACTGATGCTTTTGAACTGTGGTGTTGGAGAAGACTCTTGAGAATCCCTTGGACTGCAAGGAGATCCAACCAGTCCATCCTAAAGGAGATCAGTCCTGGGTGTTCATTGGAAGGACTGATGCTAAAGCTGAAACTCCAATGTTTTGGCCACCTGATGCGAAGAACTGGCTCATTGGAAAAGACCCTGATGCTGGGCAAGATTGAAGACAGGAAGAGAAGGGGACGATAGAGGATGAGATAGTTGGATGCCATCACTAACTCTGTGGACATGAGTTTGAGTAGGCTCCGGGGTTGGTGACGACAGAGAGGCCTGGCGTGCTACAGTCCATGGGGTCGCAATGAGTTGGACACGACTGAGCGACTGAACTGAACTGAAGTGAACTTGCCATTGGAACTCAAGGAAAGTCTTAGAGGCTGAAGCCTAAACAAGAAACAGGGGACACAGAAAGACTTCTGAGCCCAGGAGCCCCAACAGGGTCCTGCTCAATGTCATGAAGATGATGTTGGTTGTAATATTCATTTACTTTGTATGTTCTTAACCAATCTTTGTCTTCCTTCTTTTCTGAATGAAATTTCCAGAATATGTTAAACCTAAATCCTTACCCTTCCTCCACACTACAAATGCATGCTCCCCACTATGATCAACTTTCAAAAAGGTTCTTGCCTTGTGCAATTTCTTCCATTATCTTTCCCTAAATCCCCACTATCTGTGTTTTGAGTGCAGCCCTTCTTCTCCATTACCATTGGCACAGCTTTGTTGTTTTTCAAAAAAATGATTGTCACAGCCTCACAACCAGTGACTTGACCCCAGGCTCCCTGCCTACAGCTCAGTGTAGCCCCAGCAGTCTTTTAGGCCAGTCTTCCCACATCTTCATTGCTTTGCACTTGATGTTACTTCTGCCTAGAATGCCCCTTTCCTTCATTTATCTTCTTTTCCAGGAAAATTCACAATTTTTCCAAATGCCCTCCCTCCTTTTTTTTTTCCCCCTTTTAGGAAAATTTGCAACTTTTCCTACAAGGCTTAGCTTAAATGTCACCTGATCATTACAACTTTATTCAATTCTTATAAACAGGGTTTATCCAGTAGGCTCCTAGAGCATTTCAAATACCTTTATTATGACACTTTTTGCTGTAGGTTTAAGTTGTTTATGTGTTTTTGCCTATGCCCATGACCTAATATTCTTTGTTTCCTCAAGGCATATCTTAGTGCCCAAAATAAAGTAAGTTGCCAACACACAAATGATGGAAGGATGGAGAATCTGTATCTAGCCAACCTAGAAGTATCCCAATCATCACCTTTCCTCTGTTCTAAACTCTCATGTCTTTGGTTCTGTTGTTTGAAGAGCAAGATTTGTTAACTTAAAAAGTCAATCTTTACTGTGATAATAGCCTTCTCCTGGAGAAGGCAATGGCACCCTACTCCAGTACTCTTGTCTGAAAAATCCCAAGGACGGAGGAGCCTGGTAGGCTGCAGTCCACGGGATTGCAAAGAGTCAGACATGACTAAGCGACTTCTTTCACTTTTCACTTTCATGCATTGGAGAAGGAAATGGCAACCCACTCCAGTGTTCTTGCTGGAGAATCCCAGGGAATGCGGAGCCTGGTGGGCTGCCATCTTTGAGTCGCACAAGGTCGGACACGACTGAAGCGACTTAGCAGCAATAGCTTTCTCCATTTTAAGAGAGAGTTTCTATGCTTTAAATCAAATGTTTCCTATTACTGGGCTGACTTTAGAAAAGTTCAGCTTAAGCATCTGCCAAAATGCAGGTACCAGGTATCTCCTATTTTTTGAGTCTGTTTATGCCTTTTATGAAAAGCCTACATTAGTTTCTGTCTTTGCTAGCTGAAAGGAATTGGAGGATTTTTGCTCCTACAAAGAAAGGTGGATGTAAAGATCTGTCCAGCATTTTACAGACAGCTCTTACACAGGCAGTGGGCACTGGAAGCGGTAAGAGTAGTGCCACCAAGCTCCTTCCCTGGGAACTACACTCAACATCTCAGCATCCAGCCACCAAAGCTTTGAACTGTGTTTGTGGGTGCTTTTATCCTGGTGTGTTTTGTGCATCCATTGGTAAGATACCTCATAAGGTGATTGCTTCTTCAGTCTATAGTATGTAATCTTACAAAAGGCTTCATGAGCATCTGTACTTTTGGATAGTGAGAGAAACCTGTATATGGCTCCATCTTGAGATTCTAATTTCATGTAGCAGTGGCAAGTTAAATGCTATATTGCAATAAGCTTTCCAGATAATTGTGATGTTCTGGCTAGTTTAAATTTCACTGCTTTTGTTTCTGGTGGAGGGAACTTTTATGTCTCACCATCGTTCTTGGGAAGATTTTGTGAAACCCTGCAACCTGTCTCCATTTGGCATCTTCTAGTCATCAGAACTTCATAGATACAATACCTGTTTTGAGGGAGGGACAATACATGCTTGAGCCTCTTCTTCCCATGAGCCAGGATTAGAAATGAGATGGTCTAATTGTTCACTGTGCTGTGTTGAAGAGCTTAGCAAGATCTGTGCTTTCTGGGGCAGGGCCAGGAGGAGGGGGAGAGGAATGAAGCAGTAGCAGCCTACAGCACATAATTTCAGGAAGAACCAAACAACTAAGTAATCAAGATAAATAATATTTTTATGCAGTATTTTAGAAAATCAAAATTAATGCAAAAAATTCATGATGAGTATCTTACCAACATTGTAAATTAACACAGGATCAGTAATAGGGCAGTGCTGAGCTTTACTGAAACCTGAAGCAAAAGAGAAAACCAGCAATACTAATCTTGTTTTTATTTACAGTGTTGCTATTTTGTTTATGATAGGTGACTCTCCTTAGTCTTGGCTCTGCTCCAGAGCTTCTAGCTCTTAATGTTTTTATTGCACCTGCTGTATGAGAAAGTTTCCTCCCAAAGTCTCAAAGTCAGGTGGTTTTCTTTTTTCCCTATGTTAGTGGCAAAAGGGGCTGACTTTTAAATTTTACAAAGAGATGAGACCTTGGACTCCAGATCTGAAGACTTATTTGAATTGTGGTGTCTTTTAGGTTGCCTTGCTCCAAATCATTTTTTTTTCTGATGTTTATCACCATGACACAACATTTTTTTTTTTAATGACATTCTGAAGTGCTTCAGAGAAAATGGAGAGCATTTTAATACTGCTGATTTACTTTTTCAGGTCTACAGTAATTTCCTTACTGCCTAATTATGAGGCTCAGCTTAATTTACTCTACACATAATGTTTACTGATGCACATATGGTGCCACAATTCAGGAAACTGTACCCAAAACAGGTATTTTTGTCAGACTGGAGCATGGAAAATTTCCTTCATGTACAGAAAAACAGCTCAGAAATTTAATCATCTGAACAAAGACTGTCCCCCAATGAGAGGAAGAGAAATCACACCCATCTTTAACTTCAGAAAGAAGGATACAGTCTCTTTAAATGTTTATTTTAAAAGTTGAATGATGATTATCTGATTTATAGTTACCCCCAGAATCAAAGGAGAGTAAGAGGAGGGGGACAGGAGTGACAGGAAAGAAAAGCAATAGTGTCTCTGGGCTTATTTCTCAACCAGCTTTTCTCTTTGAAGAAAAAAAAGATGGATTCAGTGGGAGTCATGGACTCATAAACTTTTAGAAGTAGAAGGGACCTCTGAGATCTTTTCTCAGGGCAAAATTTCTTCTTTCAGCATCCTAAGACCCCCTGCAACAGCCTCTGCTTTAGAAATGGGAGAATTATCCCTTTACCCAGCATCTGGTACAATTACTGGGCAATTTTAGTAGCTAGCAAATTGAATTAAGATCAGTGATTTTGTAATTATCAAATTGTTGGGTTTGTGCTGCCAAACTTATTTTTTTCTACTTTGTCTAAGCTTAAGGCCCAAATAAAAATTTCAGTAAAAGACTGCCCTGATGGTCAGTGGCTAAGACTTTCCACTCCCAATGCAGGTGGCCCAGATTCTATCCTTGTTTAGGGAACTAGATCCCACATGCCACATCTAAGGGTTTGCATGTCAAAATGAAAGGATCCTGCATGTTGCAATGAAGATTGAGGAAGTTTCCATGCGCTGCAACTAATATCTGGCATAGACAAGCAAATAAATAAATATAAATTAAAAATTAAAAAATACATAATTTGTATGCTGTAAAGTGAGGGGGTATGGGGGGGAGCTTCAGTAAAGAACTCTATTTAAATAGAGTTCCCAAACCCTATAAATTAGTGACTATTGTTACACACGAATTTGTGGCTTCACAGTCACTTGGCTTGCCTTTCTGTAGCTCTGAGTGCTAGAAGTGGTTAGGCTTAGAAACTGGGCAGCTGTTGCTATCCTGTCATTGAGAGCTGAAGTAGCCAGCTCTTTTAAACATCTGATCCATTGCTCCTATTTCTACCTGGGTGTGTATGAAGGTCAAAAAAGCAAAGCTGAACCCACTGAAACTGTTTGACATTTGTTTAGCTAGTGTCCATTCTCTCTTATCTGAAGTGTTATAATTTGATTCTAAAATCTGTCATTATCAAAAAGATTTTATTTTTACAGGGTAGCATTTTGAAATTCTGACAGAGCTTACATTTCTTACCAATATAAAGCTGGCAAGTTAGTGAATCCACGTGAACTAATTCTGAAGCCTGTCCTTTTAATGACTACAGTTGTTCAAGCTGATACACTTTGGACTTATTTTATAGCTTTTATTAAAATTCCATTATGGGGAAGATATAAGGTAAATATCAATTCGTAATGTCCTAAGACTCTCAATAATAATCAAAATAATACCCTTCCTGTTTAACATCCCTGATTTTTTTCTTCCTTAAGCTACCCATATCTGTGGCCAACCAACCCCCATGCAAGACACTGAACCATGAAAGAGATTTTGATAATTACTTTCCTAATTAATCATAACAGGGAAAAGTAAAGGACTTTTATCTTAGTTGGAGTGGGGGATGGCTGATTACATGCAGACAGAGAAACTAGCCAACTTGCCTGGTATATTCAGTAAGAAAGAGATGGATGATTTTTTGCCCCAGTGTTCCAGGATCGGAGAAGAACCATTTGTCCTGAGGACTTTGGTGACAGGAGGGGATTTTCCATCTGATCCAACCATAAGTGCTTGTCAGAAATTTGAGTGGATAACCAATCTCAGCCCCCTCTTCTCTCATACCAGTTTTTTTTTTTTTTTTTTTTCAGGAGTGCATCAATCCTGTTAACTCTTAAGGGCAGGACTTCTATATCTTTATTTGATTCTTTCAATTTCAGTGAAGATCAAGCTGTTTTTAAATAGCTGCAGTCGGAGTTGCAGCTACATGAAGAGGGTGACAGAGAAGTTGAAGAGCACGTTTGGTTACTGCGAGCTGGGTGGTCCGGGCACTGACCGTGGGCAAGGGAGGGCTCAGAGCCACAGGGGCAGGAAGCAGGCAACACTAACCGTGCGTGACTGAGCAGATTTCCCTCAGCTCCTCCTGTGAAATCTGAAGGCTTAGATCAGTGTGGCCCTGAGGCTATATCCATAGATGCCAGAATAAGCGGGTGAAAGTAGATCCCTTGTGACTTTCTTTGTGTCTGTATATTACCATAGCAACAAGCTTGCCTCTTGCTCTTTAGGTGCATTCTCTGTGTATTTGTCCAGTCTGTGGAAGAACTCTCAATATTTTTTGCCAAATTAGGAGGAAATAATCAGGACTTGGAGTCCAGTCCAGGTCAGAACACCTATATTGAGCAGGCTGGGCAACTCAACCAGATACCCTTCTAGTCCACAGAAGTTTTAGGAAAAGTCAACAGCTTCTGCTTTTACATCTAACTATTCCTCTTTGTTCTTTGCCTTGAAGCTTCTACTAGAAAAGGAATTGCTTAGTTACCACTGAGATAAACTATGTTTTCTAACAGGGTGTGAGGCAAAGAGAATAAAAGTCATCTTGGTCAAGTAAAGCAGTCAGACTGGACCCTTGAGGCCTCTTGAGGTCATCTCTAGTCTTCTCAATTTTCTTCTTACACAGATAACTACTGCATACTGAAGATGCTAGGTTCTAAGTAAAAAGTGGGTGAAAGGAACTTGAAATAGCCTGGGATTGGAAGTAGTGAAGCAACAGAGTGACATGGACTGGGTGACAGGGTTACAAGACTTAAAGTCCACAGATGAAACTATATAAATCAGGTGGCTGCAAATCTGTGGCCCATATCTGCCCTTGTGCCTGTTTTGAAAATAAGTTGTACTGTTAGTTTTTGTGCTATGATGGCAGAGTTGAGTAGTTGTAGCAGAGATCAACTGGCTGCAAAAACTAATTCATATACTGTCCGGCCTTTTATAGGAAAAGTAGAGCAGCCCACGCTCTAGAAGTAAGGATCTACTTGAAATGAAATAAATACCATGTAAGAGTCCAGGTCTTCTGTAAAACTGGAGGATCTGAAATCTGACTGTCACCTGCATTTCCCTAAACAGTAATAGTGCCAGTCATATTATGGGATTTCCACAGACTTAGAAATGTGGAGTCATCATTAGGCCTCTGTCTGAAATGAATCCCCTCGAGGAAAAATTCAGCAGCTGTTGGAAATGCACCACTGTGCAATAGTTACAGACAGGGAGTGAAAAAGTATAGCATATGGTGGCAGAACTTGGGACAGAGAGGTTAGTTCAGAGATACACAGTTATCTATAATTGGAATAGAGCTGGGGAGCAAGGAGAAAGGGTTTCTGTGTTAGAAAATGTAATGGGCTCTTTAATGACCAAAGATGGTCATAAGCTTTAGAAGTTCATTTACAAAGTGACATCTGCATCAACAGTAAGTGCCCATCATCCATCTTCCCTAATCCAGCAGCATCTTATCTCCCCAAGTTTCCCATTCTGCTCAAGTGAAGCGTCACTCATCTGATACCCAAAGTACAAACTGAAACATTTTCAGTGGAGTCCTTCCAGAGTCTCTCATTTTTACAATGGGGATTCTTCTGAGACCCAGAAGACTTGTGATGTAATGTGGAATGGCCAGAAATATGGAAGTATGGGGCCAGATGACTCTGTCTGTTACAAATCCTGCCACACTGTGGCAGGTGTGTAAAACTGACTCCACCAGAAAGAAAGATGGCTTTAGAGAGTTGTTCTCTGCATCTTGTTCTTTATACATTTTAAAATAAGCTTCTACTGCTAACATAATCTCAAACAATTCAGTCAATGATTATCTCTCCCAACTGACAGTGCAGCTGGGGTTGTTGCTTGTTGTTGGTTAGTTGCTAGGTTGTGTCCCATTCTGCGACCCTATGGACTCTAGCCCACCAGGCTCCTCTGTCCATGAGGTTTCCCAGGACAGGATATTGGACTGAGTTGCCATTTCTTTCTCCAATGCAGCTACATGGGCGAGTGGTAGTCTCAACTCTTTCTTTGAGAAATATTTCTTAAGCTTCCTGAGGGTCCTTGCTAGAGTTAACTTATCTGATATAACTCTATTTATTTATTTTTTGTCTGTGCTGAGCCTTCACTGCAGTGCATGAGATTTCCCTAGTTGCAATGAGTAGGGATCACTCTCTAGTTGAGGAGCAAGGTCTCCTAATTGCAGTGGTTTCACTTTGTACAGGTTCTAAGGCACGTGGGTTTCAGTAGCCGCAGTTCTCAGGGTCTAAAGTGCAGGCTCAGTGGTTGTGGCACACGGGCTTAGCTGACCTGTGGCGTGTGAGATCTTCCTGGGGGATCAAAGCCCTGACCCTGCATTGTCAGGTGAATTCTTAACCACTGGACCACCAAGGATATCCTGACATAACTTTTGACTCTCTTACATTGGATTCAAACAGTGTATGCCCATTCAATGCCAGTTAATCAGTGGTGGATAATAGATACTCAGAATGAAATATCCAGGTGTCTAAACATAGATCTTTTGTGGTAAACAGTGTCTGAGAGAATTCAATGCTGGGGATAAGTGGCTCAGTGTGGGAGTGAAGGATGGAATAAAGGATCATCTTTATCCAATTGTGATTTGTGAATTTGAACAGCCAGGTTCATAAACACTTGGACCTTAACTAGAATAGCACTCATCTTGGAACTGGAAGACCTGACTCTGGCATTTTCTATACGTAACCAGTGAACCATCCCTTTCCTCATTTATGCAACAAGGAAAATCATGCTGGCCCTGCAAACTACATCTTTCACCCTTACTGTGACATTATAAAGAAAGTCAAATGAAATAATGTCTAGGGAAGTTCTCTGCAAGCTATAAAAATGAACATGCACAGGATTAAAATTAAGGGGAATAAGCAGGCAGAAACTGAGTAGGCCTTCAGAATACACAGAAGAATCAATCTGTTTTTTAGTGTGGGTTTAGGATTCTGACCAAGGTGTTTATTCTCCAGATATCTTTATTACTTTCACCTATGCTAACTAAAATTCCATGTTTTTGAAATGCCAAATCTTCTGGGCTAACAAACTGGATATTTGGAAGTATGTCTGTTCGGACAGAGAGGTGGAGAAGCCCTGGGAGGATCTTTCTGAGTGAGAAAAAGAAGTCTACTAACATAAGAAAATTAACAAATTTGGACGTGTTTACGGTGTTTCTTAGGTCAACACACTGAACAGGAGGCACTCCTGCTTGCCTCTGAGAAGCATCATTTATGAGGCCAGTCAAGTATATGAGCTCACGTTGATCACGGTAGCTTTATTAGTAGCTAGAAATTGAGATAGTAGAGGGGATTTTAGCAATGAGTGAGAGTTGATGGTTTGTCTTATTTTTCTTTGTGTCCCTGGTCAAACATAGTGCTTCACATATCTGGAACTCCTCAATTCTCAGAGAAGGACTGAATGAGTGAACACCACTTATTGAGAGAGAGTAGAATAAAAAGAGATAAAGCATATTTCTTCTCTGAACTTCTTGCAATAACTTCCCTGCTTCCTTTGGGCTAATTGCATTACTGTGTGCTGCGCCGTGCTTAGTCACTAAGTAGTGTCCAACTCTGTGATCCCATGGACTGTAGCCCGCCAGGCTTCTCTGTCCGTGGGGACTCTCCAGGCAAGAACACTGGTGTGGGTTGCCATGCCTTCCTCCAAGAGATCCTCCCAACCCAGGGATTGAACCCAGATCTCCCACATTGCGGGTGGATTCTTTACTCTCTGTGCCAGCAGGGAAGCCCAAGAATACTGGAGTGAGTAGCCTATCCCTTCTTCAGGGGATCTTCCTGACCCAGGAATCCAACCTGGATCTCCTGTATTGCAGGTGGATTCTTTACCAGCTGAGCTACCAGGAAGCCCAATTGCATTATTAACTTCCCCATTTTATTTTTATGCATGTACCCTCATTTCTTTTATTTGTTGTAATGTTTAAATATCTTTAATACTAATGTGGCTTTGTGCAGATTCTTCTTTATGGATACTTTTTCCTCTGAGAGATCAGAAAAGACATTGAAATGCACAACCGAAGACAAATTAAACGCCTATGTCTGTGCGACATTATTGAAAATAGTCAAAACGTGGAAACAACCTAAGTGTCCATCATGGATTAATAAATAAAGATATATGTAACATATAGATATAGATGTGGCTTCCCAGGTGGCACTAGTGGTAACTCCAATACCAGAGATGTAAGAGATGCAAATTTGATCCCTGGGTCAGGAAGATCCTCTGGAGAAAGACACAGCAACCCACTCCAGTATTCTTGCCTGTAGAATCCCATGGACAGAGGAGCCTGGCGGGTTATGATTCACAGGGTCTCAAAGAGTCAGACATGACTGAAGCAACTTACCATATGCACACACACACAGACACACAGACACACAGACAGACACACACACACACACACATATATATAATACATGCACATAATGTAATATTATTTAGCCACAAGAAAGAAGGAAATTCTGCCATTTGTGACAACATGGATGAGCCTTAAGAGCATTATGCCAAGTGACATAAGCCAAACAGAGTAAGACAAGTACTTAAAGGTATCACTTATATGTGGAATATTAAAGAAAAAAGTCATACGTATAAATATGGTGAATAGAAAAGTGGTAGCAAGAATGAGGGAATGGGGAGAGGTTGATAAATGGGTACAAACATTAAGCTATGAGGTGAATAAGGTCTGAGAGTCTCATGTAAAAAAAGTGACTACAGTTGATAGCATTGTTGGGAAGCTGAAATTTTCTAAGACAGTAGAACTTAAAATTCTGACCAAAAAAGAAGTATGCTAGGTGATGGATATATTAATTAGCGAGATGGGAGGAATCTTTTCACAGTGTATATGTATATCAAATCACCATGACATACACTTTAAATATCTTACAATTTTATTTCAAACTCAATTTTGTCTCAGTAAAACTGAAATTAGAGAAAGAATGAATGTCTATCCATTAAAAAGATTTGCAAGATTCTTTCATTGGTTAGATTAAAATTGGGCTTACAACCTTTAAAGTCTCATCCAAGTTTGAGCTTCTGTGATTCTTGTTGGCTGGTAGAACCATTTTTCTTGAACCATCTTCTTCAGAAAACTGTTTCATATTCATCAAGTGGTTGCAGACTTTTAAACTTTGTGCAAAGTATTTTTGCTATATCTATTTGAAAGTGACCCAGTACGCATCATGCATTCCTTATGGCCCATCCTATAGGCAGACCATTTTGGTCATTTTAACAGTTTATTCTTCTTCTTGAGTTTTGTGAGTTAAACTCTATCTTTTTATCACTCTGCCCTCTCATGAAAGTGAACTGTAAGAATAATTATGATACATCAACTGTTTTCCTTTGGTTTGCTGAAGAAAATGTACTTATTTACATTGATGAATAGCCCTAATTGGGTAAAATAGACTGGTAGTGCTGAGCTAATACCTTTAAATGTCTTGTCTTAGGCCATTAATATTCCCTTGTCACACATACATTTAAACAGTTGGAAGAAAGCCTTGTGTTCTTGACTCCTGTCAGACTTAACGAATGATTTTGTCAAGTCATTCCTTTCTGCCCTAGTTGATTGATAGCTAAATTTTGGTCTTCTAGCTTATGTAAAAGTGTTAACTATGTCTTTCAGCTTGTAGGCAAGGACATTTAAACTATTCTAATAGTCAATTTACAGAGGAATTACATTGCTTGTTTACTAGCGGGGTCAAAGAATGTGCCCCTATTCATCAGAGACACAAGTCACAGGACTCATGAGCTAATGAAGGCAGTATTTATGAGTCCCTGCACTTGCTGGATGATACCAAGTTCAAGGTGTCCCTGGCCCTGACTGCTTGGGACTCTGGCTCTCAGTTTTGGATATGCCTATGCTCGTGGACTATGTATTTAGAATGACTATGATTTAATCCTAAAATTCTCAAAAATGATTAAAAAAAAAACAACCCTAGAATGCTAGGTTGTCACAGTCCTAAACTTCATCTGCACCTTTCAGAGATGTCTCTATGATAAGACAGATCCCTTATAACCTGTGTCATCACCAGGCTAATAGATTTTCATACATACTGTAATTATCATCTAAAAGCATGGAAAGTGGATTTGATCCTTTCTGGAAGAACTATCACTTCCATACTTCTGTTGCTATGAGTCTTCGTTAAGAATCTGAAAATCTACTGTTTTGAAACACTTTGACCAGTAATTTATAAGATAGTTACATAAAGGCAAGTATGACCCATTGGCATGTTTTTCCAGTAGACATATCTTGACCCATGAGTGCTCCATTTTTTTTTTTTTTTTTTTTACAGACTCCTAAAGCCCCTGAAAATCAGAGAGTCTCTAGTGATTATCCATCAGGCTCTTTTCAGCTACTGGAATGGAAATTCATTAAGACTCTGCATCAGTTCTGCCTCTGGAGGGACAACTGATTCCCTCTAGGGCTGTCCATCTGCTCCTGGGTCTATTTTCTTACCCTGTCTACTGGAGTTTTCTTCTTATTGTTCTTATTATCTTGGAGGAGGCTTTCAGAATCCAGAAATCTGGACCATGTGTTTTTCCAGAATTACACACACACACACTTTGCTTTTGGTTGATATTGTATGCAGAGCTGGTGGAGTTCAGTTATATGAGAGGTTACATATATTAGTAGTTTAGCGCATGAACTCTGGGGCCAGCTTGAGTTCAAATTCTGCAACTGCCACTTATCATCCATGTGAATGTGGACAAGTAACATTCATTTGCCTCAGTTTCCTCACTTATAAAATGGAGAATATGTACCCAGCTCTATTCAGAGAAATACATATTATTGAAAGCATTTAGAACAGTGGTTGATACAAAATAGCATTAAATAAAATCTGTTAATATAAAATACAGATTTCCCCCAGTTCTTTCCTGCTCTCCTTTTGCCACTTTTCTCCGTGCCCTGTCACTGCAGCTCTGCCTTCTGCATACACCCTCCATTCCACCAGCCTCTCCTATGCTTCCTTATACTGCCTCCAACGCTTATGGGCTCCATGTTCTGCTCACAGTTTTACCACCACCAAGGAAAGCCGCTGGACTGAAACCATCTGGAGATTCATGATGACCCAGCACAGCTTGGCATCCTAAGGCAATATTTCACTCTCTCTTTTCCCATGGAAGCAATTGTTTCTGCCTAATGTGGAGGGAAGTGGGTATTTTAGTACAGTCATGTGTACTGGGGCAAAACATGGAGCCAGCAGAAGGACCCAGACACCTACTGCTGTTCTTCAGGGTGATCCCTGACCAAGCCTTCCCTGTCCTAGTCCCCATGACTTGTCAGTACAATTTTGAGCTAAATACTCACGTTCTCAGTTGCTCAGTCATGTCCAGCTTTTGCAACCCCATGGACTGCAAGCTGCCAAGATTCTCTTTCCATAGGATTTTTCAGGCAAGAATACTGGAGCCGGTTGCCATTTTCTCCTCCAGGGGATCTTCCCAACCCAGGGTTCAAACCCACATCTCTTGTGTCTCCTGCATTGCAGGCAGATTCTTTACCACCGAGCCATCAGAGAACCCCCTATTTCAAACTAGAGTTTGTCAAATCAATCAGTTCAGTCGCTCAGTCGTGTCCGACTCTTTGTGACTCCATGAACTGCAGCACACCAGGCCTCCCTGTCCATACCAACCCCTGGAGTCCACCCAAACCCATGTACATTGAGTCGGTGATGCCATCACCATCTCATCCTCTGTCATCCCCTTCTCCTCCTGCCCTCAATCTTTCCCAGTATCAGGGTCTTTTCAAATGAGTCAGCTCTTCGCATCAGATGGCCAAAGTATTAGAGTTTCAGCTTCAATATCAGTCCCTCCAGTGAACACCCAGGACTGATCTCCTTTAGGATGGACTGTTTGGATCTCCTTGCAGCCCAAGGGACCCTCAAGATTCTTCTCTAGCACCACAGTTCAAAAGCATCAAGTCTTCGGTGCTCAGTTTTCTTTATACTCCAACTCTCACATCCATACATGACCACTGGAAAAACCATAGCTTTGACTAGATGGACCTTTGTTGGCAAACTAATGTCTCTGCTTTTTAATACACTGTCTAGGTTGGTCATAACTTTCCTTCCAAGGAGTAAGCATCTTTTAATTTCATGGCTGCAGTCACCATCTGCAGTGATTTTGGAGCCCCCAAAAATAAAGTCTGACACTGTTTCCACTGTTTCCCCATCTATTTTTCCATGAAGTGATGGGACCAGATGCCATGATCTTTGTTTTCTGAATGTTGGACTTTAAGCCAACTTTTTCACTCACCTCTTGCACCTTCATCAAGAGACAGTTTAGTTCTTCTTCACTTTCTGCCATAAGGGTGGTGTCATCTGCATATCTGAGGTTATTGATATTTCTCCTGGCAATCTTGACTCCAACTTGTGTTTCTTCCAGTCCAGCATTTCTCATGATGTACTCTGCATATAAGTTAAATAAGCAGGAGACAATATACAGCCTTGACATACTCCTTTTCCTATTTGAAACCAGTCTGTTGTTCCATGTCCCGTTCTAACTGTTGCTTCCTGACCTGCATACAGGTTAAATCTATACAAGTAAATAATTGCAGCTGTGTTGTTTTTAAACATAGCCCAGAACTGATAATGGTCCACTTAGGCCAGACTACTGTTAATTCAATGCTTTTGGCCAAAGAACGGAATTGGAATAATGTCAATCCATCAATTGACTGATCAGAATCTTATTTTGATGGTGTCTTCCCAAAAATATGGTTTAGTGATCACAAAAACTTATTCTAGTTAAGTGTGTATATTATCAGTTATCTGTTATCACAATAGTACAGTATAACATTTAAGCAGCATGCAATAATAGCATTTGCTTATCTCTAGCCTGGAGTGGTCACCTTGGTCAAGTCCTCTCACATGTATGGGTTCACTTGCTCTTGACTGACCCAAGACAGTCTTGATGGAGATGACAGAGGTGATCTAGTTCTGTTCCATGTGTTTGCCTCCTTCCTCCTGGAACAAGCATTCTAGCCTAGGCATATCCTTCTCATGAAATTTGCAGAGAACCAGACCAAGCAAGTCTACTTGACCAAGAAAGTCCACCCCTGCATGCACCATGATGGCCAATATCCACTGACCTTAAGTATGCCACATGGCCCAGCCCAGAGCCAGAGAAGGCAGACAATACAGAGTTACATAGCAATGGGCTTGAGAGGCAGTGGAGAATAGAGTCATTCACATAATAATTCTACTGCAATTATCTACTCAGTGCTTCTTACTTTATCAGCATTTATCTTAAGTGCATAAGTACTCTTAGAGAAAAAAATCTAGAGGGCAAGGACTGTTTATCTGGCTAAACTAAACCATCACATGTTTGCTGTTTGGAGCCATGCTTTGGTGTTTCTAATGATGACACTTGTGCTTTGAATTGATCCAGAAGGGCCTGAATTGGGAAGAGGGGTAATATGAAGAGAGGCATGAAGCCTGATAAACTCTTCTTTTTTTTCTTTTTGAAGAAATAATTGGTTTTCCTAAAGAAAGAAGCTATCACCCTAATTAAAATGATTTTGCTTCATAGAAGATAGTCAATGCCATCAGGATAATGAATAGAATGACCAAAAGATTTTGTGTGTTTCTCATTAAAAAGAAAAACAAAATAAAGTAAAAACAGTGATTATTCTCTAAGTGCTCTTGCACAAGCTTCATAAATACGTCTCTACTCCCCCCATATCTGTCTCCACCTCCAGCCCAAACTGGGGCTGTCATTACTGTTGGACTGTGCATTAGTGGCACCTTAGCTTATTAAAGTGGCTTTGGGTAGATTACTGCACTGACTGATTACCTTAATTGACCTTCAGACTGGCTAAAATTTGCCTGACTTAATGAGGCTCAACTTTTGTCAAGCCCTCAGGCTAGATGGCTCCTGGCCCAGATACTTTGTTGCTTTGATTGTTCATTTTTAATAACAATTACACCCCAAAGCTTAAGGAAATATGGTAAAATATGTCAGTGATTCTAGAGAGCCCAGAGCAGATGTATCCTAGGGAAGATTTAAGGTTCAAAGTTTTGAACCCATGGCATCTGGTCCCATCACTTCATGGGAAATAGATGGGGAAACAGTGGAAACAGTGTCAGACTTTATTTTTTGGGCTCCAAAATCACTGCAGATGGTGACTGCAGCCATGAAATTAAAAGATGCTTACTCCTTGGAAGAAAAGTTATGGGTAACCTAGATAGTATATTCAAAAACAGAGACAGTACTTTGCCGACTAAGGTCCGTCTAGTCAAGGCTATGGTTTTTCCAGTGGTCATGTATGGATGTGAGAGTTGGACTGGGAAGAAGGCTGAGTGCCGAAGAATTGATGCTTTTGAACTGTGGTGTTGGAGAAGACTCTTGAGAGTCCCTTGGACTGCAAGGAGATCCAACCAGTGCATTCTGAAGGAGATCAACCTTGCGATTTCTTTGGAAGGAATGATGCTAAAGCTGAAACTCCAGTACTTTGGCCACCTCATGTGAAGAGCTGACTCATTGGAAAAGATTCTGATGCTGGGAGGGATTGGGGGCAGGAGGAGAAGGGGACGACAGAAGATGAGATGTCTGGATGGCATCACAGACTTGATGAACGTGAGTTTGAGTGAACTCCGGTAGTTGGTGATGGGCAGGGAGGCCTGGCGTACTGCGATTCATGGGGTCACAAAGAGTCAGACACAACTGAGCGACTGAACTGAACTGAAAATCACCCTCTTACATCATTGTAGTGAAGAAATTAAATACTATTATTCTTTACAAGATTTTTCTAAACATCTGTCTAAATGGCAAGACATCTTAAAACAGCCAGCCATTTGTTAAATATCATCAGCCCAGCCTAGATATGGGTGTTAATACTTATTTCTGAAAATCTAGATGGCACTGGATTGCTCTGATGCACAGAAACCATTCCACCTAAAGGCTGACGTGCAAAAACTCTTAAATTAAACGTAAGGTTCAACAAAGAAAGAAAGTTTTCCTTCTGCAGGAGAAATAAGATTTATTGACAGTAGTGACCTGGAACACTGACCTGAGAAGGATTATGAAATAGTATTTGAGCCCAGGATAAAAGAATGCCATGATTGATTAGTTGTGTCTGGTGTAGGCACAGAAAGGAAATGAGGGAGCGTGTTTGCCATTCCTGTCCCACCAATTTCATAGTTTCTGATCTTGTTTCTTATAAATAACCCTTCACCTTTAATTTTTTTCTATAAATGTTTTTATTGTTTCAACCTTCCACCCATGCTTGCATACCTGAATCATTGTTTTATCAAACCTATTCTTTATTGGCCATTTTTTGGTTTTGATTAAGCATCTGAGTTCCTTTTCTGTTTTAGGGGAATTCCTCATTACATGAATTTTGATATAAGAAGCTAAAATGGCCTGAATTTTACAAAACTTTTACAAAACTTTCCTTGAAAAATCTTCCTCCTTCATCCTTGCAAGAAAATGCTTACACATGACCCAGAGTTTGGGTCTATATTTTGCCTGGATAAAAATCAGGTGCATTTGCCTAAAACTTTGAATCAGAAGCTAATGACACAAAGACACAGTGTTAACATTCTGAGTTCTTTTCCTTCTTTCAACTAATAGGAGAGCTTTTCTGCTTAAATCTTGCAGAATTATCTCTAATGCTTGCAACTAAGAACTTAACTGATACAACAGGTCTTCTAAGGCAGAGCTCCTTAAACTGTATTGTGCATAGGAATCACTTAGACTTTTTATTAAAGTGCACATTCTGATTGAAATGGAGGTCTGGAATGTGGCCAGGGCTTGCTTTTCTAAAAATTCCCAGGAAATAGTGGTGATAGATAATACTGGCCTGTGGTCCATCTTTTAAGTAAGAAGGATCAAGGGAAGAAAAGGGAACCTGAAAGAAGACAGAATTGACAGGGGGTAAAAAGATCCATTTCAATGTGTTTTAAGTTATAGCAGGCCAACTGTTATAACTAATAAACTTCAAAATGGGCAACATGTCCAGTAAGA
This sequence comes from Nanger dama, assembly GCA_917880005.1. Lineage (NCBI taxonomy): Eukaryota > Metazoa > Chordata > Mammalia > Artiodactyla > Bovidae > Nanger > Nanger dama. The sequence goes on along the minus strand of CAKJTW010000006.1, from coordinate 55,702,873 downwards.
TAGAATTGCATTCTTAATCATGTAACAATACTGGACTAGTATTGTTACCCTGGGTGAGGTTACCCTGGGCAGCATTCCTCCATGTGCTAAGGTGTAGGTTGACTCAGGGGAAGAGGGATTGTCCACCATCTTAAACTCATGGCTTCCCATGTCATCCTGGTGTCACGTCTGTATCTTATCCAGATAAAAATGGAAAAGTATATGAGAAATATTTCATTTTTTACATTTTAAAATATAAAGCATGGGTGTAGGAATCCACACATAATAAGTATTATTATTATGCAAACACTCTTATAACCACTACCTAAGTCAAGAAATGGAACTTGGCTAGCCTCCCTAGAAGCCCTCCTATGTAATCCAAAAGTAATCATTATTCTGACCTTAGAGTACTCACTTCCTTGTGTGTTTTTGTGGGTTTATCATCCTGATATGCATCTTCAGATGACACCATTTGGTTTTGCCCACATTTGGGGTTTTATCTTTTAGTCTGTTAATCTGTTGCATCCACTTCATTCCCTTTCTTTTGCTATACTCCATCTGTTGGAGAACCCGGATGGTTAGTATTGTAAGTCTTTGCATTTTGCTGAATACACATGTGTGGTGCCATATGTCCCGTATGTTGTTCTGTTTTCTATACTTTCTGCAAATCACCAAGGGGATCCAGAGCCTCCACCATACTCAGATTTGATCACTTTGACATCACTATGGTTGGGATTGTGCTATTTCATCAGAAGGCACATAGTACATGATTCTTTCTCTCTTTTTAAAATTGAAGTATAGTTGATAAACAATATTATATAATTTACAGATGTACAATATAGTGATTCACAATTCTTAAACAGCTGTCTTTTTGGTGATTTTTCAAACACGGTTGTTCTTTACCTAGAATGAAGACATTTTTAGTCTTTATTGGTAGCAAAATGGTGATATTCTATCATTTTGTTTTTAATTTATTAAGTGGACTAAATTTAGAGTCAGATATTTCTCTTTTTACAAAGAATTTCAGTTCACATAGGAAAGGGGAGATATATTCTTGATTTTCCTGAGATAAGTGAAATTGGTTACTTGTTGTCATTTTAAGATGACCAGTTCATCATTATTACTTTTTAGTCCTTATACATTAATTTAAAGTTATTTTATGGGTTTCAGACCACTGGAATTTTTATTGTTTGAGAAGTTTAAATTGTCTTAACCTTTGGCCAAATGAGAGCCTCCTGAGTTACTTTTACATGACCCTAGTGGTCTCTGGTGGGCTTCCTAAGTGGCACAATTGGTAAAGAATCTGCCTGCCAATCCAGGAGAAACAAGAGATATGGATTCCATCCCTGAGTAGATCCCCTGGAGTAGGAAATGACAACCCATTCCAATGTTCTTGCCTGGGAAATTCCAGGGACAGAGGAGCCTGGTGGGCTACAGTCCATGGGTCACCTAGAGTTAGACACTACTGAGCACACACAGACACAGTGATCTTTAATAACTCTTTGTTATTGGACTGTAAAGAAAGCTGAGTGCTGAAGAATTGATGCTTTAACACTGAGGTGTTGGAGCGGATTCTTGACAGTCCCTTGGACTGCAGGAGATCTAAGCAGATTGATTTGGAAATCAATCCTGAATATTCATTGGAAGGACTGATGCTGAAGCTGAAGCTCCAATACTTTGGCCATCTGATGTGAAGAACTGATGTATTGGAAAAGACTCTGATGCTGCAAAAGATTGAAGGTAGGAGGAGAAAAGGACAACAGAGGATAAGATGGTTGAATGGCATTGCCAACTCAATGGACATGAGTTTGAGCAAGCTCTGAGAGTTGGTGATGGACAGGGAAGCCTGGCATGCTGCAGTCCATGGGGTTGCAAAGAGTCGAACACGACTGAGCGACTGAACTGACTGACTGATATGGGCTTCCTGCTGCTGCTGCTAAGTCACTTCAGTCGTGTCCGACTCTGTGCGACCCCATAGACGGCAGCCCACCAGGCTCCCTCGTCCCTGGGATTCTGCAAGCAAGAGTACTGGAGTGAGTTGCCATTTCCTTCTCCAATGCATGAAAGTGAAAAGTGAAAGTGAGTCGCTCAGTCGTGTCCGACCCTCAGCGATCCCATGGACTGCAGCCTTCCAGGCTCCTCCATCCATGGGATTTTCCAGGCAAGAGTACTGGAGTATGGTGCCATTGCCTTCTCCGATGGGCTTCCTAGGTGGCTCTAAAGAACTCACCTGCCAATGCAGGTTAGATGTAAGAGATAGGAGTTCAATCCTAGGCCAGGAAGATCCCCTGGCAGGAGGGCAGTGGGAAGGAGGGCACAGCAACCCACTCCAGTATTCTTGCATGAAGAATCCCATGGACAGAAGGGACCTGACCTGCTTCAGTCCATAGAATCTCACAGATTCAGATGCAAATGAAGTGACTTAGCATGTATGCATAATAAGATATTTCAGGCTTATTTATATACTTCTAGCCTCAAAGAATTTGGAATCAACCATTTCCCCAAGAAGCTTTAGTTTGTTTTAAGGTAAAATTGTATTTCAAAATGTTCATTATTACTGGACTGGCCACTGTTGGACAGAACTGGAAACTGTACGTGTGTGTTTACTTTAAAATCTCATGTGTTCATATTGGTATTTTTACTTCAGGAATCTCTTTTATATTACATTATCTTTCTTCCACACTAACACTTCTGGTTAGCAAGGACACAGGAGATGAGAAATAAAATTTCATAACTGTTTGGTTTGTGTGCATGCTCACTTAGTCATGTCTGACTCCTTGTGACCCTATGGTCTATAGCCCACCAGGCTTCTCTGTCCGTGGAATTATCCCACCAGGAGTATTGGAGTGGGTTGCCATTTCCCTCTCCAGGGATCTTTCTGACACAGGGATCAAACCTTCATCTCCTGTGGCTCCAGCACTGACAGGCAGATTCTTTACCACTGTGCCTACCTTTAAACACAGTAGTATTAGAATAACAATATTCATGCTACCATTATAATTAAAATTACATAAAATAGTTAAGATCATTTTTGCAAAAGATCCTATTCCCTTTTTCTTTTCATGTTTACATCTTCATTTTCAGAGCTTAAATCCATTTTATATTAAACTCTCTCCCATTTGACTATCCTATATTCTTAGTTTTATAAATAAGAATATATTGAATGTTCACTGCTAGTACTTATGTTATGCTTTTCGAGTTATTAGTTGATGTTTTTCTAGTTCTTTTGCCAGGTAAAGTTCATCCTTTAACAGTTCCTCTGTCTCATAAAAATGATATTTTCTGAGTTCTTGCATGTTGATCAAATTTTGCCTGTGGTCTATGTCCTTGAAAGTCAGTTCTGTTGGCTATAAAATTCTTAGCTCACATTTTCTTTCCTTGAGGGTCTTAAATGTAATATTTTATTTTCTTCTGGCATAAAACTTTGCTGTTAAAAGTCTAGTGAACACCTACAAATAATTTTCTTTCTTTTATTTGCTTAAGTACATAGGGATTTACCCTTTTTTTCTTTAGAATCTAATTTTCTTGGTTGATAGTATAGGTTTCCTTTCTCAAGTGCATGCATGAAATGCTTTTTCAGAAAATTGTTTATATATTATGTGTATAATATATATGTCTATATCAAATATATGTCTCTATATAATGTAGATAGAATATAATTTCTGTATGATATATTTTAATAATTATATTAAATAATTATATAAGTAATTTATATAATAGCACTTTAAAAATTATGTGTACCTTCAGGAAAATATTCATGAATTACTGTGCTTAGTATTCTTTCCATTTTCTTGCTTTGATTTTCCTCTTTAGGGACCTCTGGTAGACATATATTGAAATTTCTTTGCTTATCTTCATTATCTGTTACCTTTTCTCAAATTTTAAAAATCTCTTAAAAAATTTTATTTTGCATTTAAAATTTTTTCCTTATTTTCTCTCTATTTCTTTTGAGGCATTTGCTACTGTGTTTATTCATTCGTATTCATCTTTTTCAAATGATTTTTCTTTTACTTATAATTCTTTTCTAAGTTTCATGACTTTATCCTTGAATTTCTTCTTTTTCTAATTTATATTCTTTCATATCTTGTATCATTTTTAGTGTATTTTAATGTGTTTGAAATAGTAGATTACAGTTTTAATTTGTTTTATAGGCATATTTTCTGGGATGCTTTCAGTTTGTAAAGAGATGATGTTTTTCTTATAATAGTTTTATGTGAATTTTGACCTTGATAATTTCAAGTTGCTCATACTTAATGAGAACTCAGTCTTCCTGAAGGCTTGGAAAAAATCTAGAAGAGCAGATAATTCTTCTTGTTTCACAGAGCTCTCACTTCTCTTATTTTATATAATATTTAAAAATACAGTAGGTTAGACACAAAATGACAAATAATATATTGTATGATTTCACTTGTTTAAATGATCTAGCATAGACAAACTCATAGAGACAAAAAGTAGATTTATTAGGGCTGGGAGAAGGGGAGCATGGAGAATTCTTAGGTAATGTTTATAGAGTCTCTGGGGTGATGGAAATATTGTGGAACTGTGTGTTGGTGATGGCTTTACAACATTGTGCATGTAATTAATGCCACTGAATTATACACTTCAAGTGAAAAACTTTTATGTTATATATATTTTGCAAAAATAAAATTTTCCTGAGATATAAAAATCAAACAGTGTCTTGATTGGTGAGGTAGCTTAGTTCTGACCATTGCCCCCACTTTATCTAGATCTTCCTTTTCTTTTATCTCTGTTGTCCCCAGCCAGTTCAACTTTGATTACACTCAGTAGCTTCTCCTTCATGAGGGTTTCTGTCCTGGAGAAGAGCCAAGCCAGGTCAGCTTCAAGTGTCCTCTGCACTGTCCCCTTCAGAACTTTATTAGAGGGCTCTGCTCCTTGCCACCTTATGAGGGCAGGAAGGTTATTTAACTTTTCCAAGTCTCATTTTCTTCATCTGAAAAACTGGTGGTATAAGAATAGTCCCTATCTCATAGTGTTGTCATGGGGATTAAGTGATATAACATAAAAAAAATGTTGGTTGATCTGAATTGTCTGGCACATCACATATGCCCAGAATATATGAGCTCACCAATAAAAGTATTATTCCCAAGCAGAAATTTAACACACCTTGCTAATGAGTAACTAATTCATATTAATTTTCCACAAACCTTGTTATGTTTTATGTGGTAAAACGTCCAACTCAATCCAGAGTTAAACTAAACTACATATACACACAGGGATACCCTATGGTAATTAGTGCAAAAGGAACTGAGATTTGTACATTTCTCTTCCTCTGACCAATGATAAATGTGTATGTATCATACTATCAAAAGATTTGCCTGAATACCCCTGAATAGGAATATTTATTTGGAAAATATACACATTGTTCATCATCTTCTCTTCTGTTTATTTGTATTTGGGGTGTTTTCTCCTTGCATACATTCTGACAATTATGAACAAAGCAGCACTAACGTAATCGTTCAGTCCATTCCGTTTCATTTTAACGTGACTGTCCTACTTCCCATTTAAACAATGTGGGAATGATGTGTAATTATGCATTGTTAGAAATTTGGATATGTTTATTCTAAATTACCTTGAGGAATAATTGTCAGTACTTCTTTCTGGAGTACACCAACTACGTCATCACAGCACCTGGCAGGTACATTATTTAAATTGTTAGGTGTTTCATGTTTCTCCATCAAATACAAACAATGGATGTAGAAAGGGCTGGAGACAGCAGAGAGATAAGATTTTCGGGTCGCTTCAAAGCCTAGTTCATCAACTAAAGTTCTCCCCACCCGTTGATTGATGCCTACATTTTTCTTTTTCTAAAAGCCTGAGTTCTTGAGCTGAATCAGGACTCAAAACCTGAAGGGAGACACTTGTCCAATGAAGGATGTGAGCAGAACGTTGATAAGAACAGCCTATAACGTACTGAACTACAAGTCATGTGTGTTACTTCCTAGTTGACATATAATACAGATAATTCAGAATCATTCTTAGTCATATCTCTTTGCCTTTCTTTGATATGATAAGCACCAGGAAGATTCGGGGAAGGCAATGGCAACCCACTCCACTACTCTTGTCTGGAAAATCGAATGGATGAAGGAGCCTGGTAGGCTGCAGTCCATTTGGTCACTAAGAGTCGGGCACAACTGAGCGACTTCACTTTCACTTTTCACTTTCATGCATTGGAGAAGGAAATGGCAACCCACCCCAGTATTCTTGTCTGCAGAATCCCAGGGACAGGGAGCCTGGTGGGCTGCCGTCTATGGGGTCGCAGAGAGTCGGACACGACTGAAGTGACTTAGCAGCAGCAGCAGGAAGATTAAGAAGAGAGTTGCAACATTATTTCTGTGAACCATGACAACTGGGGCTTTAGAAAAACTATTCCTAGGAGGTGATTTAATTCATATGACTTAAAACGTAATGCAATCAAATAGACAGTTCCTCTGCCCCTTAATTCTTTGTTTTCGTTTTTTTTTTTTTTTTCACTGTAGCTTCGGAAAGCAGTGATGGATCACATATCAGATTCATTCTTGGAAACCAACGTTCCTTTGCTAGTTCTCATTGAGGCTGCAAAAAGTGGGAATGAGAAGGAAGTGAAGGAATATGCCCAGGTTTTCCGTGAGCACGCCAACAAGCTGGTGGAGGTAAGTCAAGAGAGGCTCGAGACTAGAATTTCTATCAGTAGGTTTACTCTATAAATGGCTCTTGGAATTTCAACAAACCAGGCTCTTGTGATTTTCCTGGATCTTTCTTTTGTCTTCTGGTGACTCCATCCTTTGTAAAGGACACAAGTTTTCAGTAATCTCTCCTCTCTCTATTATACAATTCTAAACAGATTCTGAAATGTATCTGCTAATTTTCCTCAACAGTAAGCAGAAGCTGAAACAGGGGCAATAGAAGGGAGAGTCCGAGTGCTGAAGACCAGCTTTGATTTGAAGAAGTAGAATTAAAACTTCCAAATGGAGATTTAGACACAGTTCCCTTTTCTTTCCCATCTCTACTTACCCACCTAAACCCGAATTAGCTGGCCACATTATGAGCATTGTAAAAATTAGTCTCCCCTCCCTAAAAGATGTCTGGACTCTTGGTAAAGACTCTTGGAGCAGTAGCAGGAGTGTAAGTTCAGGTCCTAGGTACATTCTCTGTGTTAGAGACATCTGTAGAAGTTGCTTTATAAATGCAGTATTGTACTGTTTGACTGAAACCCTTGAACTTCCTACTGTAGCCCCAGTGTCTTGAGGTGACATTAGACTAAAGAATCTGAAAATAGAGTCATGCTTATAATATTATGGCAATCTTTCTGGCTCTGTCCCCCAAAATGGGGCAAATACCCCATCACCCCTCACATTCCACCTACAGATTCCAAGATTTGGCTGCAATTCCAAGTTAGCCATTGTAGAATCCAAAGTATTTCCAAGGTTGGCCTTGGAAGTTCTGCCACTTTCAACTTTAAAGAAAGAACAGCTGAAGAAGGAGTGGGATTGGAGTGATGAGGGGAGCAAGAAGAGGAAAGGAAGAATGTGAAATGAATGCTACAAAAGTTAAAAATATTAATATGCAATAAATAATAATATTGGCATACAGATACATCATCCCAATATATATAATTCTAGTATTTACATGATAGTTGCAGAATTGATAGAGAACATTAATTAATGATTAATGATTGTGTTGTAGCTATTATCAGTAAAGACAGGGACATGAGTTTAAAGTCCTATGATAAACATCTCCTACTTTCAATTCTGCCAGTGTCTTTCTGAATTCTGTGTACAGCCTCATTTGCAGATCATGTTTGAAATTCAAATTTGATGCCCTCGGTAAATATGAGGCCAGGGCTAAGTAGCTTCCTACTCTTTTTTCCTATCTTATTGACCCTGGACACAGCCATCATTTCCCCTCATCCTATCTGTATGTTGCAGTGTAGGGAAATCCAGTCACTCTAGGTGATTCTTGATTCACAACTTGTGCCAGCAGCAGAAGATCCAGGTCATTCAGACCCCACATTTCAGACTGTTGCTAACTTACTCCCCTTAGTTATTCCTTTCCTTCTACCTGTGTGGTCTCTGCAGCCAGCAGCATTTTGGAATGTCCTGATGCCCAGGAGGTGCCAGGACAAGAGGGTACACTGGCCTCTGTTTGATTAGACATGAGCTGGACTTGAAACATTTCTGCATCTTATTTGCTTCAAACAAGTGTATTACTGCTGATGCACACAGGTAAGGAAACTTGAGCACTGGGCTAAGAGTCACACTTCTTCCAATTTCAAAGTGTGTATACGGACTTTGTGACCCAGGGTGTGATAGGGCAACACAGGAAGTGTCTTCCATATATGCATATATATGTACGTACACATTTACATGTGTGTATACATATATTTTTTTTGGAGAAGGCAATGGCACCCCACTTCAGTACTCTTGCCTGGGAAAATCCCATGGATGGAGGAGTCTGGTGGGCTGCAGTCCATGGGGTCTCTAATAGTCGGACACGACTGAGCGACTTCACTTTTCACTTTCATGAATTGGAGAAGGAAATGGCAACCCACTCCAGTGTTCTTGCCTGGAGAATCCCAGAGACAGGGAGCCTGGTGGGCTGCTATCTATGGGGTCGCACAGAGTCAGACAAGACTGAAGCAACTTAGCAGCAGTAGCAATATATGGGTACTTTTCTGGGCTTTAGTTTCTGTGTCTGTAATATAAAAAATGTGGTTGTTATATTGATTTTCATATCTATTACCTTGTTAAATTAACTTCCTAATGCCAAGTTTTGACTATGAGATGAGGTGAGGTGAAGTCGCTCAGTCGTGTCCGACTCTTTGCGACCCCGTGGATTGTAGCCTACCAGTCTCCTCTCTCCGTGGTATTCTCTAGGCAAGAATACTGGAGTGGGTTGCCATTTCCTTCTCCAGGGGATTTTCCCGACCCAGGGATCGAACCTAGGTCTCCCGCATTGCAGGCAGATGCTTTAACCTCTGAGCAAATTTCCTATGTATATAAGCAAGTTATCTGCAAATTATGACAATTGCATTTCTTCTTTTCCAATCTCGTGTTTTCTTTTTTCCTTGTATTATTGCACTAACCAAACCTTCAACTAAGAAGTATAGTAATAGATACTTTTGTTACGTTTAGATCTCAATGAGGAAATTTTAATATTTTACCATTTATTATATCATTGGCTCTATATTTCTTGTGGATATTTTTATTAGATTAACTTATTTGTTTTCTGTTACTCCTTTTTAAAGATTTTTAAAATTTATGAATATGTATAGAATTATGTCATATTTCTGAGATTATTGCATAATTTTTGTCTTCTTTATTCTCCTTCAGAGCTATCAAAAATATGCTTTCCCTCAGAAAATAAGTTAGAAATTATTTTTTCTTTCTGTTTTCTGGAAATGAATGTGTGAGAATGGCATTATATATTTTTTTAATATTTGGAGAAATTCACTGATATAGCAATCTGAGCCTGGGTATTTATTTGAGGAAGAGTTAAAAAATTGCAGATTAAATTTTTAAAGCATAAGACTCTTTAACTTTTCATCTTCTTTTGGGTCAGCTTTGGTAAGTTGTATTCTAGGAATTTGTTATTTTCATTTAATTTTCTAAATTTTAGACATAAAATTGCCCATGTCTTCTACCATTTTAAAAAAATGTATTAGAATCTGCACTACTCATTCTTTCTTTTTTTCCCATTCATCCATCATATGCCTAATTGTGTCTTCTTTCTTTTTTAATGTTAGTTTTATAAGACGTTGACCAATTTAATAATCTTTTCTAAAACATAGCTTTCAGTTTTGTAGAATTTTAAAGTATTATTTAAGACTTATCTTTGTATTTCTCTTATACAAGAATGCTGTTATATTTGTATTTCTTTTTTCTGCTCTCCACTGTTATAACTTACTGTTTGTTTGTTTTTTCTAACTTTTTGAAATGAATAATCCTATCATTGATTTTTATCCATTTTTATTTTTATAATATACATGTTTGAGACTATAAATTTCTTCCTAAACTATACATGTGTCTGGTTATTTTCTGCTGACCTAATTTTTAGCTAACTCATCCTCTCTCCATCTGTGTCCAATATGCTTGAAACTGATCTATTGAGTTCCATTTTTATTTAAGAATTTCTTGTTAATTCTTTTTTTTTTCTTTTTAATGATTCTGGTTTCTGATATAATTCATTATTAGGTCATCTCTTTTAAAATATATTGATCAGAGTTATTTTAAAAATCCAAGTCATAAAACTCCAGTATTTGAATCAATTTTGTTTATGTGGTTGCCCTATAGAGTGGTCCAAGCCAGGCCACAGTGGCTTCAACAGAGACAAGTGCTTTTGGTTTTTATCAGGCTTTAGGCTCTGGAGTCAAGATCTCTATGTAGGAGCTGGAGTTTAAATGTTTCTTCAGACTTTCCTTTGGCATAGGAAAAAGGTAGGCTTTCCTGTCAGTTTGCCCAGTTTGTAGCAAGAGGGAAAGGGGGAAGAGTGAGGCTTAAACACTGTCAGCAGCCAAACATTCAAAATGAAGTTAAGACTCTTAATTATAATTAATCTCTGGTATTTGCCTGATGACTGGAATATGCCATATTTCATTTAATTGAATTTGTACTTGTTTAAGTAAATGGTCATGTAGCCTTATGAGGCTTTCATAGTGGAGACTTTAGTTATATGTATGGTGAAACTCCAGTACTTTAGCCACCTCATGCGAAGGGCTGACTCATTGGAACAGACTCTGATGCTGGGAGGGATTGGGGGCAGGAGGAGAAGGGGACGACAGAGGATGAGATGGCTGGATGGCATCACTGACTCGATGGACGTGAGTCTGAGTGAACTCCGGGAGTTGGTGATGGACAGGGAGGCCTGGCGTGCTGCGATTCATGGGGTCGCAAGGAGTCGGACACGACTGAGTGACTGAACTGAACTGAACTGATGGTGACAGTTTGCTATTTGATTTTATCTTGATGATTATTTCTTTCTGGTATGCTGGTTAATTTTTGATTGAATGGTAGAGATTCTTATGAATAAATATAAAGATTCTGTGTCTTAGTCTATCCAGGCTGCTATAAAAAAAAAAGTACTATACATTTAGTGTCCTATAAACAGCAGAAATTTATTTCACACAGTTCTCGAGGATGGGAAGTCCAAGACCAAATTTCCTGAATAAGTGTGTTCTGTGAAGGTTCTCTTCCTTGCTCATAGCGTCTCATTGTGTTCTCACATGGTGGAAGGGGAGAGGGATGACTGTGGGATTCTTTTATAAGAACAGTAATCCCATTTATAAAGACTCCACTTTCATAAACTATGAAACTCTCAAGACCTCACCTCCTAACCATCACATGCAGCATTAGGATTTGAAAGTATGAATCTTGGGAGAACACAAACACTCAGACCATAGCAATCTGGATGATTTATACCTCCAAAAGAATTCATCCTGTCCTCTGCCAGGCAGCAGAGAGGCAAACCACTTGAGTCCAATCGAAGACTTGAGACTTCTCTGATTTGAGGCTAGTTTATGACTTTCATAGAGGCTAGTCTATGAATTCCCTGGTGGCTCAGATGGTAAAATGTCTGCCAGCAATGCTGGAGACCCGGGTTCAATTACTGGGCCAGGAAAATCCCCTGGAGAAGGAAACGGCAACTCACTCCAGTATTCTTGCCTGGGGAATCCCATGGACAGAGGAACCTGGTGGGTTACAGTCCATGGGGTCGCAAAGAGTCAGACATGACTGAGCAACTTCACTTTCACTTATGACTTTCTAAGGTATAGTCTGCCTTTCTTTTATATTAGTCCTATGGAATGGTCATCCCAGATGCCAAGAGAGAATCAAATGTAGTACTTAGTATCCCACCTCATCTATAAAGCATTTACTTGTTTTGTTTTCTCATCATCATGATGCGTGTAGACTTTGATTTGTTTTTGTATACCCTCAAGGGACTGTGTGGCTCTTGTTATTTGTAACTTAATAGACAAAACTGGTGGGAGAAAGCATTTTCAAAAAGAAAAAAAATGCTTATTTTTGAATGTCCCTTTGTTATGGGACCTTAGTTCCAAGACTTTGCTTCCTCGGCCATCCTGTCCAGTTTTTGCCTCCCCAACCCTATGAGGTTGCTGAAAACTCTTAAAGAATCATTTTCCTCTCAGCAGCAACCTTATGTTTGTATCTCAGTTTCTCTTTCCACAGTAAAAATCAGCAAGTCCCTGGGAGGAAAAGTGAAATGCAGAAAGCTGGACCTCCTTCAATGAGCATCTCTTTTGAGCTAGTCTAAGTTTTGACTTCTTTGGCTGATGTCTCATGCTTTGAAGCAAATTCTTTTATTTCTGCATTTCTAGTTGTTCTTAGCAGAAAGTGAGATGGGTCTCTTACTAGATTCTTTTTCATGGCTGGAAGTGAAAATTCCTGAGAGAACTGGTTGGGATACATTTGTGAGATGATTTTTGTTAATACTTTTAGTCAGATTTTTTTATTCAATGGAATGTGCTGTGCTTAGTCCCTCAGTCATGTCCAACTCTTTGTGACCCCATGGACTGTAGTCCATCAGGCTCCTCTGTCCATGGGGATTCTCCAGGCAAGAATACTGGAGTGGGTTCCAACACCCTCCTCTATTCAGTACTGAAATGGGTTGCCATTTCCTCCTCCAAGGGATCTTCCTGAATCAGGAACTGAACTTGCATCTCCTATATCTCCTGCACTGACAGGTATATTCTTTACCAATGGTGTCACCTGGGAAGCCCCATTAATGTAAATCACATAGGAATTATATATCAGATAATTTTGAAAGAAGAATGAATGAATGAATAATCAATCTTTGACTATCAGTTCAGTTCAGTTTGGTCACTCAGTCATGTCTGACTCTTTGCATCCCCATGGACAACAGCACACCAGCTTCCCTGTCCATCACCAACTCCCAGAGCTTGCTAAAACTCATGTCCATTGAATCAGTGATGCCATCCAACCATCTCATCCTCTGTTGTCCCCTTCTCCTCCTGCCCTCAATCTTGCCCAGCATCAGAGTCTTTTCAAATGAGTCAGCTCTTTGCATCAGGTGGCCAAAGTATTGGAGCTTCAGCTTCTGCATCAGTCCTTTCAATGAACACTCAGGACTGATTTCCTGTAGGATGGACTGGTTGGATCTCTGTGCAGTCCAATGGACTGTCAAGAGTGTTCTCCAACACCACAGTTCTAAAGCATCAATTCTTTGGTGCTCAGCTTTCTTTATGGTCCAACTCTCACAGCCATACATGACTGCTGGAAAAACCACAGCTTTGACTCAATGGACCTCTGTTAGCAAAGTAATGTCTCTGCTTTTTAACATGCTATCTAGGTTTGTCATAGTTTTTCTTCTAAGGAGCAAGTGTCTTTTAATTTCATGGCTGCAATTACTATCTGCAGTGATTTTGGAGCTAAAGAAAATAAAGTCTGTCACTGTTTTCATTGTTTCCCCATCTATTTCCCATTAAATGATGGGACCAAATGCCATGACCATAGTTTTTTGAATGTTGAGTTTTAAGCCAACTTTTTCACTCTCCTCTTTCACTTTCATCAAGAGGCTCTTTGCTGCTGCTAAGTCACTTCAGTCGTGTCCGACTCTGTGCAACCCCATAGATGACAGCCCACCAGGCTCCCCTGTCCCTGGGATTCTCCAGGCAAGAACACTGGAGCGGGTTGCCATTTCCTTCTCCAATGCATGACAGTGAAAAGTGAAAGTGAAGTTGCTCAGTCGTGTCCGACCCTCAGTGACCCCATGGACTGCAGTCTTCCAGGCTCCTCCGTCCATGAGATTTTCCAGACAAGAATACTGGAGTGGGGTGCCATTACCTTCTCCGAAGAGGCTCTTTAGTTCCTCTTTACTTTCTGCCATAAGGATGGTGTCATTTGCATGTCTGAGGTTATTGATATTTCTCCCAGCAATCTTGATTCCAGCTTATGTTTCATCCAGCCTGGCATTTCTCATGATGTAAACCAGACCACCGAACCTGTCTCTCGAGAAACCTATATGCAGGTCAGGAAGCAACAGTTAAAACTGGGCATGGAACAACAGACTGGTTCCAAAGAGGAAAAGGAGTACGTCAAGGCTGTATATTGTCACCCTACTTATTTAACTTATATGCAGAGTACATTATGAGAAATGCTGGGCTGGAGGAAGCACAAGCTGGAATCAAGATTGCTGGGAGAAATATCAATAACCTCAGATATGCAGATGACACCACCCTTATGGCAGAAAGTGAAGAACTAAAGAGCCTCTTGATGAAAGTGAAAGAAGAGAGTGAAAAAGTTGGCCTAAAGGTCAACATTCAGAAAAATGAAGATCATGGCAACCGGTTCCATCACTTCATGGCAAATAGATGGGGAAATAGTGGAAACAGTGGCTGACTTTATTTTTCTGGGCTCCAAAATCACTGCAGATGGTTATTTCTGCCATGAAATTAAAAGACGCTTACTCCTTGGAAGGAAAATTATGAGCAATCTAGACAGCATATTAAAAAGCAGAGACATTACTTTGCCCACAAAGGTCCGTCTAGTCAAGGCTATGGTTTTTCCAGTGTTCATGTATGGATGTGAGAGTTGGACCATAAAGAAAGCTGAGCACTGAAGAACTGATGCTTTAGAACTGTGGTGTTGGAGAACACTCTTGAGAGTTCCTTGGACTGCAAGGACATCCAACCAGTCCATTGTAAAAGAGATCATTCCTAGGTGTTCATTGGAGGGTCTAAAGCTGAAACTCAAATACTTTGGCCACCTGATGCAAAGAGCTGACTCATTTGAAAAGACCCTGACACTGGGAAAGATTGAGGGCAGGAGGAGAAGGGGACGACAGAGGATGAGATGGTTGGATGATATCACTGACTCAGTGGACGTGGGTTTGGGTGAACTCCAGGAGTTAGTGATGGACAGGGAGGCCTAGCGTGCTTCAGTTCATGGAGTCACAAAGAGTTGGACATGAGTGAGCGACTGAACTCAACTTAATTGAATCTGCATATAGGTTAAAGAAACCAAGTGACAATATACAGCCTTAATGTACTCCTTTCCCAATTTGAAACCAGTCTGTTGTTCCATGTTCAGTAGTAACTGTTGCTTCTTGACCTGCATACAGATTTCTCGGGAAAGAAGTGGTCTGGTATTCCCATCTCTTTAAGAATTTTCCAGTTTACTGTGATCCACACAGTCAAATTCTTTAGGGTAGTCAATGAACCAGAAGTAGATATTGTTCTAGACTTTTCTTGCTTTTTCTATGATCCAACAGTTGTTCACAATTTAATCTCTGGTTCCTCTGCCTTTTGTAAATCCAGGAATTTCTCATGTCACATACTGTTGAAGCCTAGCTTGAAGAATTTTAAGCATTACTTATGCTAGCGTGTGCTGCTACTGCTGCTGCTAAGTCACTTCAGTCATGTCTGACTCTGTGCGACCCCGTAGACAGCAGCCCACGAGAGAACGCTGGAGTGGGTAGCCATTTCCTCTTCTAGTGCATGCTAGTGTGTGAGATGAGTGCAATTGTGTGGCAGTTTGCACTTTCCTTGGCATTGCCTTTCTTTGGGGTTAGAATGAAAAGTAACCTTTTCCAGTCCTGTGGCCACTACTGAGTTTTCCAAATTTGCTGGCATATTGAGGGTAACACTTTCACAGCACCATCTCTTAAGATTTCAAAGAGTTCAGAATTCCATCACATCTGCTAGCTTTGTTCATAATGATGCTTCCTAAGGCCCACTTGACTTTGCATTCCAGGATGTCTGTCTCTGGATGAATGATCTCACCATCATGATTGTCTGGGTCATGAAGATCTTTTTGTATAGTTCTTCTGTTTATTCTTGCTGCCTCTTCTTCATATCTTCTGCTTCTGTTAGGTCCATACCATTTCTGTCCTTTACTGTGCCCATCTTTGCATGAAATGTTCCCTTGGTATCTGTACTTTTCTTGAAGAGATCTCTAATCTTTCCCATTCTACTGTTTCCCTATGTTTCTTTTCATTGTTCACTTAGGAAGTCTTTCTTATCTCTCCTTGTATTCTTTGGAACTCTGCATTCAGGTGCTTATATCTTTCCTTTTCTCCTTTGCTTTTTGCTTCTCTTCTTTTCTCAGCTATTTGTAAGGCCTCTTCAGACAACCATTTTGCCTTTTTGCATTTCTTCTTCTTGGGGATGGTTTTAATTACTGCCTCCTGTTCAATGTTATGAACCTTCTTCCATAGTTCTTCAGACACTCTGTCTATCAGATCTAATCTGTTTAATTCATTTACACTTCCACTGTGTAATCATAAGGGATTTGACATAGGTCATATCTGAATGGTTTAGGGTTTTCCCTACTTTCCTCAATTTAAGTCTGAAATTTGAAATAAGGAGTTCATGATCTGAGCCCCAGTCAACTCCTAGTCTTGTTTTTGCTGACTGTATAGAGTATCTCCATTTCTGGCTGCAAAGAATACAGTCAATGATTTCAGCATTGATTATCTGGTGAAGTCCATGTGTAGCATCATCTCTTGTGTTGTTAGAGGAGGGTGATTGCTATGACCAGTGTGTTCTCTTTGCCAAACTCTATTAGTCTTTGCCCTGCTTTATTTTGTACTCTCAAGACAAACTTGCCTGTTACTCTGGGTATCTCTTGACTTCCCTACTTTTGCATTCTATTCCCTATGATGAAAAGGACATCTTTTTGTTGTTGTTAGTTCTTGTTGAAGGTCTTGTAAGTCTTCATAGAACTGTTTAACTTCAACTTCTTTGGCATTAGTTGTTGGGGCGTAGATTTGGATTACTGTGATATTGAATGGTTTGCCTTGGAAATGAGCAGAGATCATTCTGTCGTTTTTGAGATTGCACCCAAGTACTACATTTCAGACTCTTTTGTTGTCAGTGAGGGCTACTCCATTTCTTCTAAGGGATTCTTGCCCACAGTAGTAGATATAATGGTCATCTGAATTAAATTTGCCCATTCTGGTCCATTTTAGTTCACTGATTCCTAAAATGTCAATGCTTACTCTTTCCATCTCCTGTTTGACGACTTCCAATTTGCCTTGATTCATGGACTGAACATTCCAGGTTCCTATGCAGTATTGTTCTTTATAACATCAGACTTGACTTCCATCACCAGTCACGTCCACAACTGGGCATTTTTTTCACTTTGATTCAGCATCTTTAGTCTTTCTGGAGCTGTTTCTCTACTGTTCTCCAGTAGCATATTGAGGACCTACTGACCTGGAAAGATCATCTTTCAGTGTCTTTTTGCCTTTTCATACTGTTCATAGGGTTCTCAAGGCAACAATACTGATGTAAACAACATTCCCTTCTCCAGTGAACCTTGTTTTGTCGGAAGTCTCCACCATGACCTGTCCGTCTTGGTTGGCCCTACACAACATGGCTCATAGATTCATTGAGTTAGACAGGCTGTGATTCAAGTGATCAGATTGTTTAGTTTTCTGTAATTTTGTTTTCCATTCTGTCTGCCCTCCGATGGATAAGGATAAGAGGTTTGTGAAAGCTTCCTGATAGAAGGGACTGGCTGTGGGGGAATCTGGGTCTTGCTTTGATGGGCAGGACCATGCTCAGTAAATCTTTAATCCAATTTTCTGTTGATAGGTGGGGCTATGTTCCCTCCATGTAGTTTGGACTAAGGCCAAACCAGGACTGTTGTATTCAGTGCCCCTGACCCCATGGCAGCCCACTGTTGACCTGGGCCTGTGCTGGAGACACCTGGATACTCTCAGGCAAGTCCGGCTCAGTGTCTGGTGGGGTCACTGGTCCTTTCTTCTAGGTGATGCACAGAAGGTTTTGTTTGTATCCTCCAAGAGCATGTTTCCCCAGTCCTGTGGACGTTCTGTAATATAATCCTACTGGCCTTCAAGGTCAAAGTCCCTGGTGGTTCTCACTCCCTTTGCTGGATTCCTAGGTTGGGAAATGTGGGCCCTAGAACTTTCACAACAGTGCAAGAACTGCTTTGGTATAATTGTTCTCCAGGTTGTGGGTTGTCTGCTCAGTGATTCTGTGGTGGAGCTCACTTGGTGCACCTCCCAAGTCTGCTGCAGCCAGAGCCCCTGTCCCCACAGCAAGCCACTGCTGGCCTCTGCCTCTGCAGGAGACACTGAAACACTCAGAAGCAGTCTGGCCCAGTCTCTTGTGGGATCCCTGGGTTCCGGTGCAAGGTGTTTTTTGTTGTTGTTGTTGTTTTTAGCTTTCTGAACATCTCTGGTGGGTATGGAACTTGATTCTAAATAGAATTTCACCCCTCCTACCTTTGAGAGAGACCTGGGTTCGATCCCTGGGTAGAGAAGATCCCTGGAGAAGGGAAAGGCTATCCACTCCAGTATTCTGGCCTAGAGAATCCCATGGACTATACAGTCCATGGGGTTGCAAAAAGTCAGACATGACTGAATGACTTTCACTTTCATCTTTGCTTATAGAGTTTCATTATTTTATATTCAGTTTTCACCTATTTTTTGTGGTTTTTTTTCTTATATTTGTGCACCATTTTCTCCCAGTTTGGTATTTGCTATTCAGAGATGAATGTGATGAGGTGAATGGAAAGTATTACAACCTTTTTATAATGTCAGTTTTTAGACAGTCTTCAACAAAGACAGTTTAAGTGAAAATAAAATATTAGCAAAATATGAATAGACAAGAATAATTTGAATTTTCATAATTGCCTTAACAAGTGAAATTTTGAGGCTTTTTTTCCCCCATAGTGTTTGTCACATTTAGTAAAAACATGGGTGAATTTATACCCCAGTATTTGTTGATTTGAGAGAATTTAACGGATCAGCAATGATGCTTCATGAACTATACCATCAGCCACTATAGGAAGTACCACGAGTAGTCATTTACCCCCCATCTCCAGAATCCAGCTACTTCCCTTTCTTCTGAGGATGAGCTCAGGGCTTCAGGGCAGGGCTGACTCTGAAGGAGTGCTGATCTGATCCAAGCACACCTGCTCTATCTCATTCCTAGGCTTTCTGGAGAAATGCAATGCAACTTATGGCAACTCAGTACCAAAGTAACATGGTCTGGGTGGGAGTGAAGTGGGGCAAAATATGCATTGCAGCAAAAAGTAAAGAAAACTGAATCTGGAAAATAACATGTAAAATCAATACAGCTGTTTCAGAGCCTCCAGAATGAAACAAATCTTCTACGGCTTTGCTTTCAATGTATCTGCCTGCTCTTCTTTCTACCCCTCCATCTTTACCATAAAAGCCCTGGTGCAAATTGCATACCCTGTAGTCTGGGAAATGCAGGGTCCTCCCAAGAGGCCTCTCTCATATGCCTGGTCCTTCTGCATGCAGCAGCCAGTGTGAAATTCTGAAAATGCAAATCAGATTGCACAACTGCCCTGCCTGAGGCATTCAGCGATTTCCTCTTGTTCTCAGGTTGAAGATCAAGGTTTTAAGAAAGCCTACAAGATCTGCAGAATCTGGCCATCTCTACAGCCTCCAGGCTCATCTTTCTGTCCTCTCCCACTTCCTACATGGCAGGCATCAGACATACAGGCTACTTTCTGTTTGTTCAAAGTGATACGCCGCCTCCACCTGGGCCTGTGCTTACTTATATTGACCCTTTCCTGACAGTCTCCCTGCTCTAACCCTTGCTGTCATTTCTAATTGTTCAGCTTTTAGCAGAACATCATGTCCCTGAGTGGGATCAGTTCATGTTTTCACTCTCATGGAACCCTATTTCCTTTAAAAAAACAAACAAACAAACAAATATTTGTGATCTCAAAGATTTTCTAAAAATCTTTTCCCCTAGTTTTACTGAGATATAATTTATACACATCACTGTGTACATTTTTTCCTTTATTTTTCTTCTTGTTTTATTCATATATATGTGATGTGTTGTGTTATTTACTCTCTAAGTCATGTCTGACTCTTTTGCAATCCCATGTACTGCTCCTCTGCCTATGGGATTTTCCAGGCAAGAATACTAGAGTGGATTCCCATGCCCTCCTCTAGGGGATCTTCCCAACCCAGCACCTCCTGCTTGGAGGCAGATTCCTTACCACCTGGGAAGTCCAATATTTGATACGCAGCTTTGTATAAGCTTAAGGTATGCTGAATGATAATCCTGAAGTGATTACCAGAAAAAGTTAAATGAACATCCATCATCTCATATCAGTTCAGTTTCAGTTCAGTTCAGTCGCTCAGTCGTGTCCGACTCTTTGTGACCCCATGAATCGCAGCACGCTAGGCCTCCCTGTCCATCACTAACTTCCAGAGTTCACTCAGATTCATGTCCATCGAGTCAGTGATGCCATCCAGCCGTCTCATCCTCTGTTGTCCCCTTCTCTTCCTGCCCCCAACCCCTCCCAGCATCAGAGTCTTTTTCAGTGAGTCAACTCTTTGCATGAGGTGGCCAAAGTACTGGAGTTTCAGCTTTAGCATCATTCTTTCCAAAGAAATCCCAGGGTTGATCTCCTTCAGAATGGACTGGTTGGATCTCCTTGTAGTCCAAGGGACTCTCAAGAGTCTTCTCTAACACCACAGTTTAACAGCATCAATTTTTCAGCACTCAGCCTTCTTCATAGTCCAACTCTCACATCCGTACAAGACTACTGGAAAAACCATAGCCTTGACTAGACGAACCTTAGTCGGCAAAGTGATGTCTCTGCTTTTGAATATGCTATCTAGGTTGGTCATAACTTTTCTTCCAAGCAGTAAGCATCTTTTAATTTTATGGCTGCAGTCACCATCTACAATGATTTTGAAGCCCCAAAAATAAAATTTGACACTGTTTCCACTGTCTCCCCACCTATTTCCCATGAAGTGATGGGACTGGATGCCATGATCTTCATTTTCTGAATGTTGAGCTTTCAGCCAACTTTTCCTCTCTTCTTTCACTTTCATCAAGAGGCTTTTTAGTTCCACTTTGCTTTCTGCCATATATAGATGCACAATTAAAGAAACAGAAAACCTTTTTTTTTCCTTGTGATGAGAACCGTACTTACTTTTGATTTGCACACATCCACCTCTTAGCCTATCTGCTGCTTCTCTTGCTAAATTAGAAATTTCTTTAGGAAAAGGATCATGTCTCATTGATTCCTAACTACTTAACAGGTAGCTGAGTGCCTAGCATAGAGGAGGTACTTAATAAACAGATGCTGCCTGAAGAATGAATGAAATAAGTGAGGCCTAAGATATTACCAGCATGGCTGGAGGATCCTAAATAGGTATTTCTTGGATCAATAAACAGTCGTTGGGCTTATTTACTTCCCCAGTGTACTACCAAGGAGGAATTTTGAATCTGAGAGCTTATACTCCCATTTCTATAGAGTAGAAAGGCTTTGCTTTTGGAGACTGTGAGAAGTGAACTAATTCTGGAGTTAATGCCTATTATTTCTTCCCTGCATTTGCGTTACAAGCGCACAGTTTTCCTTATTCTTGGTTACAGAGGATGCGAGAGAGGAGTTGGTTTTCTCTGACAAATTGAAGCACGTCACTGAGGCCGTAGCAGTGATGAGCTACACACGGCAGTCTTGATTCTCTGCTTCATCATATTGACTGTTACTTTTGGTAGAGGCTCCCCATGCACGGTAGGAAGCTGCGTCCGTTAGAAAATGCAAGTTTTGAAAGTAAGGCACAAAGCCTCATATTCAGAATGAGGAATGGGATCATCAGAGAAGCACAGACTGCCTTAATTTCAGCCTTGAGTAAGCTGCTTTTCTCCATCAATCCCTCTGCTCGCACCGAAGATTCATTTAGCCACAAGTGTTTACTAGGTGGTTACCATGTGCTGACAGTTGCTGGCAATAAGCAGTGAACCAAGCTGATACATTTCCTGCTCTCATGGGGGTGAATACTGTGTTGGAAAAGATAGAGTGAGATAAATGTATAAAATGTAATGGTGGGACTCTGCTGTAGAGCAAAGTGAAGCAGATAGGGGGATGGAGAATGATGTTTAGCATGTCTGAATAAGATGACTATTAGGCATGGATTTAAAGGAAGTAAAGAACATTCCAAATTGTGCAACAGAAAGGGCAAAGACCCTCAAGGCAGCAGTGTGCTTAGTATGTTTGATAAAGAACAAAGAGACCAGTGTGACTGTAGTTGAGCATGAGAGGAAAAATTCCAGAGATAAAATTGAGGACTGAGTGCAAGGATTTTGTATTCTACTCAGATATTTGAATGTAAGGTACAGTGTGATCCAATTTCTATATTGAAAGAGTCTTTCTGTGGCTCTATGGAAAATAGACAGTAGAGTGATAAACGGAGAAGATGAGAATAGAGGGAGGGGTGTTCCAGTGTTCTAGCAATGGATAAATACTATGGCCAGAATATAAACAATGGAGGTGGGAGAAAGTGGTTGGCTTTGGGGCTGACATAATGGATGTTAGGATAAGAGATAAAGTCTGGGGTGGCTCCAACTTAAACTGCTACAGTGGTGAAATCACTTGGAATTTTTTAAAAACCTTCATTCTGAGATTGTTTTTGATTAAGTCTAGCTGTAGCTGTTTGTTAAGTGTGATCCTGTAAATGCTACACATATGTCTTGAGTTGAAATAAACATGAGAGAGCTTTGTCCTTTCCAAGGTCTTGATTCAAATCATGCACAGAAAAGAAAATCTAAAAAAACTGCATTAAAACAACAGGGATGGAACTGGATCTCCAGTTTTAAGAAGTAAAAACTGAACATTCTCATGTTTTCCTCAATGTTTCCTCCCAATTCAGTTAACCTACTTGAACTGGAAATGAATTATTGGAATTTCTCAAATAATTGTCATAACGAACCTGTAAATCATAATATTTTACAAGAACTATTTTTTCAGGTCAAGCACATGTTAAACTTACAAGTTTTCTTTCTGTTCTTTAAGTATAGATTTGAATGCCACTCTTCCCCAAATTCTCTAGTTCCTTAGTGTTAGTCGCTGCTGTGTCCAGCTTTTTTGTTACCCTATGAACTTTAGCCCACCAGGCTCCTCTGTCCATGAAATTCTCCAGGCAAGAATATGGGAGTAGGTTGCCATTTCCTTCTCCAAGGGATCTTCCCAATCCAGGGATCAAACCTAAATCATCATCTAGGTCTCCAGCATTGCAGGCAGATTTTTACCATCTCAGGCACCAGGGAATTTCCTAAACTCTACCATATTTTATAATTTTTCCTATAACATACAATAAAATATTCAGAGAAGTTCAAGGATTTACTTTAGGCTGTTAGTAACTATTTGATTATAGAGCCAGGGTTCTTTATAAGCTCTTTATTACTTATTTCCTTGTTTAAAATGCTTTTGGCAACCATATGAAGTAGCCATTACTTTTTTTAATATTTATTTTTTATTGAGGGTTAATTGCTTTACAGAGTTTTGTTGTTTTTGGTCAAACTTCAACATTAATCAGCCATGGGTATACATAAATCCCTTCCTTTTTGAACCTCCTTCCCATCTCCCTCCCCATCCCACCCCTCTAGGTTGACAGAGAACCCCTATTTGAGTTTCCTCAGCTATACAGCAAATTCAGAGTTGACTATCTATTTTACATATGGTAATGTAAGTTTTCATGTTACTCTTTCCATATATCTCGCCCTCTCCTCCCCTCTCCCTATGTCCATAAGTCTGTTCTCTATTTCTGTTTCTCCATTGCTGCTATGTAAATAAATTCTCCAGTACCATTTTCTAGATTGCATATATATATGTTGCTGCTGCTGCTGCTGCTGCTAAGTCGCTTCAGTCGTGTCCGACTCTGTGCGACCCCATAGGCGGCAGCCCACCAGGCTCCCCTGTCCCTGGGATTCTCCAGGCAAGAACACTGGAGTGGGTTGCCATTTCCTTCTCCAGTGCAAGAAACTGAAAAGTGAAAGTGAAGTCCCTCAGTCTTGTCCGACCCTCAGTGACCCCATGGACTTCAGCCTTCCAGGCTCCTCTGTCCATGGGATTTTCCAGGCAAGAGTACTGGAGTGGGGTGCCATTGCCTTCTCCTGTGTTAGAATATGATATTTATCTTTCATTTTCTGACTTACTTCACTCTGTATAATAGATTCTAGGTTCATCCACATCATTAGAACTGATTCAAATGTGTTCCTTTTTATGACTTGGTAATATTCCATTCAGGAAGCAACAGTTAGAACTGGACATGGAACAACAGACTGGTTACAAATAGGAAAAGGAGTACACCAGGGCTGTATATTGTCACTCTGCTTATTTAACTTATATGCAGAGTATATCATGAAAACACTGGGCTGGAAAAAACAAGCTGGAATCAAGATTGCCAGGAGAAATATCAATAACCTCATATATGCAGATGACACCACCCTTATGGCAGAAAGTGAAGAGGAACTAAAAGCCTCTTGATGAAAGTGAAAGAGGAGAGTGAAAAAGTTGGCTTAAAGCTCAACATTCAGAAAAGGAAGATTATGGCATTTGGTCCCATCACTTCATGGGAAATAGAGGGGAAAACAGTGGAAACAGTGTCAGACTTTATTTTGGGGGCTCCCAAATCATTGCAGATGGTGACTGCAGCCATGAAATTAAAAGATGCTTACTGCTTGGAAGAAAAGTTATGACCAACCTAGATAGCATATTCAAAAGCAGAGATATTACTTTGGCAACAAAAGTCCATCTAGTCAAGGCTATGGTTTTCCAGTAGTCATGTATGGATGTGAGAGTTGGACTGTGAAGAAAGCTGAGCACTGAAGAATTGATGCTTTTGAAGTGTGGTGTTGGAGAAGACTCTTGAGAATCTCTTGGACTGCAAGGAGATCCAACCAGTCCATTCTGAAGGAGATCAACCCTGGGATTTCTTTGGGAGGAATGATGCTAAAACTGAAACTCCAGTACCTTGGCCACCTCATGCGAAGAGTTGATTCATTAGAAAAGACTCTGATGCTGGGAGGGATTGAGGGCAGGAGGAGAAGGGGACGACAGAGGATGAGATGGCTGGATGGCATCAGAGACTCGATGGATGTGAGTCTGAGTGAACTCCAGAAGTTGGTGATGGACAGGGAGGCCTGGCATGCTGCAATTCATGGGGTCGCAAAGAGTGGACATGACTGAACGACTGAACTAAACTGAACTGAATATTCCATTGTGTATATGTACCACTATTTATTTTTTTTTTTTACTTTTTATTTTGTATTTGGGTATAGTGGGTCTTCTCTGGTGGCTTAGTTGTAAAGAACCTGCCTATCAATGCAGGAGAAGTGAGTTTGATACCTGGGTCAGAAAGATCCCTGGGGAAGAAAATGGCAATCTACCCCAGTATCGTTGTTGGGAAATCCCATGGACAGGGAGGCCAAGCGGGCTGGGAGTCCATGGGGTGGGGGGTTACAAAGAGTTGGACATGACTAAGTGACTAAGCCATAAGCAGCATGTCTGGGATCTTAGTTCCGCAACCAGGAGCAAACCTTCTTCCCCTGTGTTGGATGGTGTGTTCTTAACCACTGAACCACCAGTGAAGTCCAGAAATCAGTTCTTGTTTTACAAGGAGGACTATTTATTTCAACAAAACATTTGCTGGTATCTGGATAAAAACTTACCCCACACTGACCTACACTTATAACTCACCCAATAGGTAAATTAAGTACACTTCTGGGTGCTACTGGTAAAGAACCTGCCTGCCAAAGCAGAAGACATAAGAGACTTGGGTTTGATCCCTGGGTCTGGAAGATCCCCTGGAGGAGTACATGGCAGCCCACTCCAGTAGTCTTGCCTGGCGAATCCCATGGGCAGAGGAGCCTGGTGGGCTACAGTTCATAGGGTTGCAAAGAGTCAGACATGACTGAAGTGATTTAGCGTGCACACACATGCACTGAAGAAGCATCCAGAAGAGAGGGGTAGTTAACTATGTTGCCCACATCTCAGAAGAGGAAAGATACATAACACTTAGCTTGTTCTCTTTGCTAGATATTATGATATCTTCCATATTTTTTGTCTTTTAATCCTCTTAGCAGATAAGTTCTTTAATTATCATAATTTTGCAGGTTAAAAAACTGAGGCCTGTGCATGCTAAATCACTTTGGTCACATCCAACTCTTTGCAACCCCATGGCCTGTAGCCCTCCAGGATCCTCTGTCCATGGGATTTTCCAGGCAAGAATACTGGAGTGGGTTGCCATTACCTCCTCTAGGGCATCTTCCTAACCCAGGGATCGAACCTGAGTCTCTTATATCTTCTACATTGTTAGGCGGGCTCTTTACAACTAGTACCACCAGGAAACTGAGGCCCAAGGAAACTAAAAGTAGCCTGACCAAAACCATAGCTGATGTGTGAGTGATGGAGCTGGAATTCTGATGCCTTAGTGTTCATGTTCTCTCTGCTTGCCCATGCTTTCTCCTTTCCTCCCTTCCTTTGTCCTTCCCTCACCTATTTTTCTCTCTTTCTTCCTCTATTTCTGTATATATTTATATTTACATTTATATGTATTAGCCTTATATACTTCTTACCAGTTTACCTTCACCATAATAAAATTATAATCCAGCACTCTATCAATGTTATTTCAGTCTAGAAGCTGAAGAAGAATAGTGTGTGTTATAAAGATTGCAAGGTACCTGGGTTCTAAGCACCTGTTCTTGTGGTGCTGCCTAATCAGGCTTTAGAGTTTACATTTAGTGTTCACTGTTGCTTCTGCAGAGAAACACGATAAAGTTAGTCTTTTGTTATACTAAAAAGTAAGTTTTACTTTTTCATCATCTGCATGGGCAGTGACTGATCCCTGTATGTATATGTCCACTTCCCCCCTCCATGGTTTGTGTTTTCTGTGACTGTTTGAAGGTATGTATACTTTAGTCCAAAACACTCACAAACTTTTCTATATAGTATAACCTTACATCTGTAAGGTCAGATCCCTTCAATACAAAAATGAAAAACCAAGCCCCATTAAAAATGATGGGATTTGTTCAAGAGCAAGAAGTTTTAATTGTAGAGGAAAAAAACCCTTTGATGTTCATGTGTTCAATCTTTGTTGTCTGTAGGGTTATTAAATCAGAAAGCCCCCTAGCCAGCCTGAAGCTATAGTTTTAGAGGGACAGTGTGTTGGGATATTTTTCTTTTGAACTATAAGCAAGTTTTCCAATGACCTTGACTCCATCAGTTTTAGAAGGGGTAGAGTTCAACTTCACAGAGCCCCATGGCTAGCCTGAGGCTCAGTGTACATGTACTTTCAATCCTTACCTTAATAAACAGCACTGGGTCTTTTGGACCCAGTGACTGGGATTTTGTTAATGTTATAATTAACTACCCCATGGCTGTGTGAATGAGCAAATTGCTTTAATCCTCTGACCCTCAGATTTTGCATCTGGCACATCATTGTTTAGGTGCTGATCATCCTTGAACTTCTGTATTCTAAGAGTCTTGCCTACTTTGGATTCTAGGGAAAGAAGACTCAAATAACTGTCATGTTATAGAATGCATTTGAGGTTGAAACTGAAATTTGGGAACTGTAAGAAAGACAAGTCACAACAGCAGTTCCTTGTGCCCTTGTGCCTCGCATGAACAGGAGCTGAAACTTGGGGTATAGTTGGTGGCAAAGCTATTCCAGACCATAAAGTGACCAAAAATATAGATTTTATCACTATTTATCGTACTCCTGTGGCTTTGGCCTGTGACTGACCAATGTCAGAAAGACAGGTTTGAATGCTCCTTAATCACCTTGGTATTTATATACATGAAAACCAAAGAGACAATAGATGTCAATCCTGCCATAGAGAAAAATCTACATATTAGCTAAATTATTAACTGAGATAATTTATCTATATGATGTAAGAGCTCCCATGTTCTTTTCTTTTTCTGCAAGCTCACTAGTACCTGCTGGTGAAGCCAATAGTTGTGAATGGCTGCCAAGCCTAGGGTGACAGGTGATGCGGCATTCTTTAGCACAGCAGTCCCCAACCTTTTTGGCACCAGAGACTGGTTTTGTGGAAGACAGTTTTTCTGAGGATGATGAGGGGGATGGTTTAGGATGATTCAAGCACATTGCATTCATCATGCCACCACTGATCTGAGAGGAGGCGTAGCTCAGACAGTAATGTGAGCCATGGGGAGTGGCTGCAAATATAAATGAAGCTTCAGTCAGTTGCCCACTGCTCACCTCCTGCTGTGTGACTCAGTTCCTAACAGGAACCCAGGAGTTGGGGACCCTTGCTTTAGCACATTTACTCCAGTCTCCAGAGCGCATTCTCTGTCACTCAAAGCCACTATATTACATGTGAGTGTGGGAGTATGTATGTTACACTTGTGTATACATTTTTAAATCTAAAGCACAAAGATTTTCTCAATTGTATGTCAAATACAATATGAGCATCTTTAGAAAAAATGTGATGTTTCAATTAACCTTTAATGTAAAATCTAAGTAAAAACTGTTTGTCGTGCAAATGCACCTCCCAGAATTTCCAACTATCACTTCCAACCAGATTGCTACCCTCCACTGCTCCTATTCAGATGTTTGGAGCTGCCAAAGAGTGTGAGTATCATATGTCCAAGATGCCTGGAAATCAAGTCAATATTTTCACGTAATGCCAATTGCCACCAAAATAAAGTTACTTGCTTAGACTGACAAGTTGTTATTTTTTAGGCTAAAACAATAGAAGCTCAGGGCTTGTCTTTTCTAAACATTTTCTTAGAAGACTGAAAACACAAATACATATCCCCCACCCCCACCCCCACTCCCAAATCTGTACAGCATTCCAAATGAATTATTCCCTGACCAAGTTCTATGTGAAAGAATCCAAGACATCAGAGCCACCATCTTCCCTCAACCACAAAGCTTTTTAATTTTTTTTTCTTATTTTAAATTTTCTAAAAGGCTGGTTTATAATAATTTTAAGACACAAGATGCTTTGATGGTGAAGCCTGTAATGTAGGGGCAGAAATGCATTTCAGGCTCCCTGTGTGAAGAACAAGGCTGCATGCTTTCTGTAAAATGTCATGACAGTTTCTTTCTGGAGCCTGAAGACTTAGAGGTTGTTAAAGGTATGGGAGCAGCCAAATTTTCTATGGATCAGTAGTTTTACAAACTAAAAGTAGGCAGTGATTTGACCTATCCTAATGCAACACTCAACTAAAGAGGCTGTTTGGATCCCCCATAATCAAGTATCTCAAAAAGTCAAGTCTTTTCAAGTAGGTGCCTTCAAGTATTTCTGTTACACAGAGCTTAAATTTTTTTTTGCAATTTTACATTCAAATTGGTATATTTTTCATGTGCCCGTTTTATAAATATGACACCAGAAGACCTGTTTCCTCATCAGAAGACCTGTAACATCTTTACCTCACATCCATTGGCGGGGAAACCGTAGATGTCCACCCTCCCTCCACTGCCCTTTGTGGAGGGTGAATCATCCAGGTAAAGTCCAAAGGTGAGAAAGCAAAACTCATTTAATGGGGGCAGTCAGCAATTACGGTGGCTCAGAGGTTAGGATTCCACCTGCCAATGCGAGAGACATGGGTTTGAATCCTAGGTCGAGAAGATCCCCTGGAGAAAGAAATGGCAAGGCACTCCAGTATTCTTGCCTGTGAAATCCCATGGACAGAGGAGCCTGGTGGGCTACAGTTCATGGGGTTACAAAAGAGTCAGGCATGACTTAGAGACTGGACAATAATGATAGGAGTTAAGGACAGGCCACTTTCTTGAGGAGGATGTGGAAATGTAGTCAGAAAGAGTGCAGACGCTGTGTTTCTGGATGCCAAGTAGAGACACGACACAAAGCTTTGGGAAGCAAGATTGGATTGGAGGGTTCCTGTTGGAAGAAAGTGGGAAGAGAAAGATCTGACAGGTGGGGAAATCTGGCTGCCTCTGCTAAGTATTCTACCGGTATGGTTTTAATTTGTAAGTTAGACCCTTGCTGTTTCTCTGCCCTTGAATTTTGTCTTGAGGATCATTTTCCCCTTTTACTAACTATACAGGCTCTGTCTTATTTCTTCCTATGGTTTTTCTATCACCAGAAACCATTCAAATTGTCATTCAGTATATTTGTAGGTTTCAGTGCCTTGTATTTCCACAAATACTGATTATATAATTGCCCATTATTTCCCCTGATTGATTTTTTTTTTTTTTTGGTGAGGGGGAAATCTAACATCCAGTGAGTTCTCTTTGTTAGATATTTTTGGAATTCTGAGGGTAACAGTTGCTTTTCTCAAAATGAAAACAATTCATCCATTGTGCCAGTTGCTCAGCTAGCATTTTGGAGAAAGAACTTTTGCTCAGATACCATCCATAAATGGCTGCCTCAGAATTCTGAATAGTTTCTCACGATCAAAAAGTGCTAACGACATTTTGTGCAAGTGATTTTCTTGCCCTGTATAGTCCAAGGATCAATCCACAAAGAGAGCATTGAAGCTACTTTTTCTTCAGCCTATCTTGGTGAACTTCAGTTCAGTATGAAATGCCTGTTTTCATCAGAAGTTTTCCTAGAAGGAGGAAGTTAATTGAGGTTTTCATTTTCGCATGGTTGCTTGTTAGTTTCTAGGCACAATTCCTTAGATTATTAAGATAACAATAACTTATTTTCCACAGTAGCTTTCAAAGGAGTCAACTCTTGATTGTTCAAAGAAATTTACTGTTTTGCAGAACTATAATGGGCTCTCAGCTGTTACAGTGGTGTACTTGAAGCTGTACTTGTGATTGCTTTTCATTCTGGAATAACATGGTGGGTGGTCAGGATTTCAAAGAGCTGATCTCTCCTAGGCATTGAATGGAATTTGGTACATGGGTAGAGATTATGAAGATCAGAGTATTTAATAAAGAATATATAATTGCTTTACAACAGGGTTTCTCAACCTCCTCCTGATGAACATTTTAGGCTCATAATTCTTTGTTGGGGGGACTGTCCTGTTCGCTGCAGCATGTTTAGCTGCATACTTGACATCCCATCAGATGTCAATGGTACCATGCACCCAAATTGTGACAACCAAATATGGTACTGAAATTTCCAAAGATTCACTGGAATTCTTCCTAGTTGAGGTCACTTCTCTTTAATATATATATCTCATAAAATTTAAATTATGTGTATAATGCCCTATACCTCATTGGTTAATTTGTAAGAAACATTATTTAATCTGAAGAAATAACCAGATAACAGAAGAAATAGTTAACATTCTATTTCTTTATTGAAGTTATCTCTGAAATTTCAATTACTCAAAACTGACCAGTTTCTCTCATAAGTAATTTGGTGAAAACTTCTGATCCCCAAATGATTCCCCTGTGATCTTTAATGGTCCCTAAAATCTCATTATTTAAGAAATATATTAATATTCTCAAAGTACTTCCAGGAGGGGATATTTAACTGTTGCTCAAATAGAAATATTTAATTAGGATGGTCTCACTGATTTCTTTTTAACCAAGGCAAAGCTGAAACTAAGGCTCTGAGGAAGAAGGACAGGAACAGGTGTCGGAGAAGAAGGAAGGTCGATAATAAATTGGGAGATATGTGCACAAAGAAGAGAAAGGTAGATGCTAAAGTCCACCCTCATTACCAGTAACATTCTGGACTAGTTATTAAATGAGACTAACTATAGGACAGACATCTCACATGCTCAGTGCTTATTGACTAAATGCTTATTAATTGAGAGTTAAATTAGGGTAGGAATTTCTTTGATTGACCTGATCTCCTTTGGTACCTCCTGGTCTACCTTTGCAGTATGACTTTCTATTAATTAATTTAAATGAAAATAAATATATCAAATGTTTCTGCATTTAACAACTTTCCTTGGAGCCCTGACATACCTCCAACTTGCTTCCTCAGAGCTTTAACTTTTGCCATTTTCTCAACCAGGAGTGTCTTCCCATTTCTCTGCCTAGTCATCTCTTGCTTTATCATCTCTTGCTTTATTTCTAAATGAAAAGATCAGAAGAATGCAGGATACTTTACAGTCAAGGGGAAATATGTGTCATGAATCCAGTGCGTAAGCCACATTCAAGGTGAGCTCAGTACACAAAGGCAGGAAGAACACCACCATCCCTAGGTCACCATCACTGGCCTTGAACAGACTCAACTCCCCAAGGTGTGTAGATAACTGGTTACAGAAAGCCCAAGACCTAGCTGCTCAAAGTGTTGCCCTTGGACCAACAGCATCTGTTTTACTTGGGATCTTGTTGACAATGCAGAATCTCAGGCTCCAGGCCTAACCTCAGTCTGCATTTTAACAGTATTCTTGAGTCCCATGACTTTCAAGTTTGTGCAGCTCTAGGGGTCGCACAGAGTCAGACACAACCGAAACAGCAGCAGCAGCATGAGACATCATATTCGTCACTAGAAGTCTATTGAGCCACAGAGCCACCTAGAGACATTGTTTTCTAGTGTGTGTCTCCATGAGATGCTTTCTGGAAAAATAGGAGTATGGCCTCAAATGCATATTGGGAATCTACTTATAGCCACTTTTTAGAGATCCACAATGCTCATGGCCACTGAGAAAGGCACTTTCAAAATCCCAAATTATAACATCAAGCTGAGAGGACTGAGGAGGCACTTCAATCCCAGACATTTTGCAATTGAGATCTTGTTAGAAAACAACTGAAGGGACTGACATGACGAAAGTAATGTTTGGGGGTGATTAGTTTGAATGGACCTTATTACTTTTAATGCTAAAATATGGATAAATTTTCAAATGTCGTGGCAGTCAGTTTGCTCAGTGCTATTAACTTCCAAATTACCTTGTCAAAGGCAGTCCAGAAATGCATGATTACCATTAAGTCAATGCTTATTTCCCAAGCTTAATTGTTTATTTAGTTGGCAATTTTTTTCATGGGCATTTATTCTAAATTTGTTTGATAAAATGTGGACAATTCTAAGATATAGGTACTGTATTCATTTGCTAGGACTGACATAAAATACCACAGATTGGGTGACTTAAACAGCAGAAATATATGTTCTTGCAGTTCTGGGACCTGGACTTTCAAGATCAAGGTGCTAGCGGGTTTGGTTTCTCCTGAGGCCTCTCTCGTTGGCTTGCAGACAGCCGCCTTCTCCTTGACTCCTCACATGGTCTCTCCTTTGTGTGTGCATGTCCCTGGTGCTCTCTTGTATGTCCAAATTCTTCTTATAAGGACGTATTCATAGGCTAAAGTACCAGGGTTAGGGTTTCAACATATGAATTTGGCAGAGGGCTACAGTTCAGTTCATGAGAGATGCTAACTGGCTTTCTTTAAGAAAAAAAAAGAAGGCAGAATACTTACTTTTGTATGTCTATTTTGAAGAATGTGTGTTTTAATTTTCACTCATTGTTTAAGCCTACTTCAGACATGAATTTTACAGTGGTCTTGTTTATCAGTAGTAATTTTTTTTTCTCTAACAGGGATTTTTATACCTTAAAAAAATCTTAACTTTTCTATGTATGTTATGCAGAGAAGACTGACTTCATAAGGAAGTTCCTCAAAACTTTCTAAGTGTGGTTTAGGCTGGTGTAGTCAGTCACAATCTCGTGGTACCCATCATTCCACCCATTTCCTTATGAACCCGAAACAGACTCGGGTGAGATTTTTGCTCGGCTGTAATTTGTTCACCAATGGTCATATTTTCTCTTCCAGGATTCATCAGTAAGTCCTAACCTGGGAAGTCATTGTTTGTTTTGCTTTTTCCCCATCATACATTTCTTGCTCATCAATGACAAGGTACTCAACTCGCAACCTAAAAGACCTCTTTCGACGGTATGCTCTAAACAGCTGAAAAATCACACTAGAGCCTGTTTGCTAAAAAGGGCTCAGAGATGGGTGAAGGATAGTTATTATGCTGACCACTGCCTCCTGTCCTCCGTCTGGGAATATTGTTTCCTAGCTGGAGCAGCTGCTATTCTCTGATTCAGGCCATTGCCACTGCTGCTTGAGGAATACATATTTTTGAAATATTTTCCTCTTTTTGATAATAAAATATTCACTGAAAATTGTATGAGTAAACACAATAAGGGTGGAAAGTGAGGCCAATAATGATATTGAATCCATCTTGTAATAATGAGCTAGATTCTCCCAAGTCTAAATAATTCCTTGACTACTTTTGGGCCCTTTGCCAGCTGCGTGAACTGCAGCCAGGGTATCTTATTATAGCTAGTGATGTACCCTAGCAACAAAGACAGTCAGGAAAATTTCATGATCAATTTATTTTTCATTTCTACCAGTGAATTCTAATGTTAAAATACTTGCAAAAAGGTAGAAGTCACATGAATAAATGAAGCATTGTATGCAGTTGTACTAGACAAAACATCTACTGTTTGTATGATATTTTAATATTTTTCAAAAACACTTTCATCATTATGCATGTGATTCTATGAAAAGCCCACTGAGAAAGATAAGGCAAATTGGTTTCCCAAGACATCCACACTGCCAGTTGGTAGTAGACGTGATTCTCAAGTCCAAATTTCCATCATCCTAATTTCAATTCAATTCAGCCAATATTAATAGACTGCCCACTATGGTGCCAGACACTGTTCTGAACATGTGAGATGTATCAGTAAACAAAATAGAGCTCTCCACCCTTGGGGAATTAATTGTAATAATAGAGGATAGACAACAAATGCTAGACAAAATTAATATGTAACTTAATTAATATTTAGAAGGTGGCAAGTGCCGTGGAAAAAGAAAATGTACTGCTATAAGGAAGATGGGGAGTAGGAAACTGCAATTTTAGAGTTACCAGAAGAGGCTATGGTGAGATCTTGACATTTGAGTTAAATCCGATAAAAAAGTGATTTTAGTGTTTAGCAATTTTCCCACTGAACCTTCCTTCCACTTGAACATTGGTTGAAGCACTGAAATTACCAAACAGCCTGCAAATATTTTCCTAGAACCTTAGCATTCATGGAGTGATTAGAAAGAACAGTGGGCACTGGCCTTCACTTTTAAAAACTGACAATATGGAACTAAGAGAAAGCCAATCCTCTTCTCCCATGCAGTTTGGGTGTATAGGAGCTCCCAGTGCCTTTTATTTTGTTCAACTTCATTGAAGAATTATTGCCAAATATAATTGTATATATTTAAAGTGCACATATGATGCTGTGATATACATTACAGAATGATTATCAAGATCAAGATAATGAACATATCCGTCACATAGTTAAATTTGTGTGTGTGTGGTGAGAACCCTTAAAAGCAACTTTCAGGTACACAATGCCTGCTGTTAACTCTAGTTGCTATGCTATATGTGTACTGGTTGTGTTATATACTGTGAGAACACACTGTATGTGTTCTTATAACTGAATTTTATGTCCTTTGACTAACATTTCCCTATCTCCAAAGTCTCTGTCAGTAATCATTCTATTCTGTTTCTATGAAAGTGGCTCTTCTTTTGGATTCCACATGTAAATTACGCTATACATTTTTTCTTCCTCTGTCTGACTTCCTTCACTTAGTATGATAATCTCTAGATCCATCCATGTTGCTTCAAATAACATTTCATTCTTTTCATTCTTTTTATGGTTAATGTGTTTGTATGTATGTACCACATTTTTATCCATTTCTCTGTTAATGGACATTCAGGTTGCTTCTGTGTCTTGGCTATTGTAAAACGTGCTGCAGTGGACATTGGGGTACATGTATCTTTTTGAATTATGGTTTTATGCAGATATATGACCAAGAGTGGGATTGCTGAATCATATGGTAAATCTGTCCACTGTTTTTTAAGGAACCTCCGTACTGTTCTTCATAGTGGCTGTACTGATTTACATTCCTACCAACAGTGTAGGAGGGTTCTCTTTTCTCCACCTCTCTTCTGCATTTATTGTTTATAGACTTTTTGTTGATGGCCATTCTGACTGTGTGAATGTGATACCTTATTTAATTTTGATTTGCATTTCTCTAATATTTAACAATGTTGAGCACCATGTGCTTTGTGGCCATCTGTTTGTCTTCTAAGAATTGTCTATTTAGGTCTCTGCCCATTTTTTGATTGGGTTATTTGTTTTGATATTAAGTTATATGAGTTATTTGTGTATTTTAGAGATTAATCCCTGATTAAGTCACATTGTTTGCAAATATTTTTTCCCCAGTCAACAAGTTTTCTTTTCATTTTGTTTATGGCTTCCTTTGCTGTGCAAGAGCTTTCAAGTTTAGTTAGATCCTCTTTGTTTGTTTCTTTATTTCCGTTATTCTAGGAGATGGCTTGGAAAAGATCTTGCTGTGAGTTATGTCAAAGAGTATTCTGCCTATATTTTCCTCTAAAAGTTTTATAGTATCCAGTCTTATATTTAGGTCTTTAATCCATTTTGTTGGTTTTTGTGTATAGTGTTAGAGAATGTTCTAATTTTATTCATTTATGTGTAGGTGACCAGTTTTCCTAGCACCATTTATTGAAAAGACTGTCTTTTCTCCATTGTGTATTCTTGCATTCTTTGTCACAGACTAATTGCCTGTAGGTACATGGACTTATTTCTGGGCTTTTTATGTTGGTCCATTAATCCATATTCCTGTTTTGTCCAGTATTGTACTGTTCTGATGACTGTAGTTTTATAGTATAGTCTGAAGTCAGGGAATCTGATTCCTCCAGCTCTGGCTTTCTTAATTACTCTTTAAGACATTTTATTATTATTGTATAGAATGCAACTAGTTTTTGTATGTTGGTTTTGTATCCTGCAACTTTACTGAATTCATTTGGTAGTTATGACAGTTATTTGGTAAAGACATTAGGGTTTCTTATATATAAAATCATGTCATCTGCAAACACAGATAATTTTGTTTCTTGCTTTCATTTTTAATTCCTTTTATTTCTTATTCTTGTCTATTTAATATAGCTAGGACTTTCAAGACTATGTTGAATAGAGGTGGTAAAAGCAGACACCCTTATCTTGTTTCTGGTCTTAAAAGAAAGGTTTTTAATTTTTTTTTTTTTTTACCACTGAATGTAATATTAGCTGTGGACATGTCATATATGGTCTTTAGAATGTTGATATACATTCCTTCTATAGATAATTTGGTGGGAATCTTTTCATGATAGTGCTCTTCATGTCAAGTACTTTTCCTACATCTCCTAAGAAGGGCTCATGAGGGTAGAAAAGCCTGACAAATATCATAGGTTAGATAAACAGTGGTCTTAGTTAAGAAATGGGGATATAACTGGAAGGCCAAAAGGGTGTGAAAGGTCACACGGGAAATAATTTGAACCTCTGGATCAGGTAAGATGAGAGTGGACAAGCAGGTCTCAAAGGCTTGATTTGGAAGAAGCAAGAAATAGAGGACTCAGTCAGCAGCACTGCGGAGCTAGATGTGCCCATGTGAGCTCTTTTTCTAGGGCAGAAATGAGACCAGATGGTAGGTCAGGCAGAAGTGGGCTTAGCTAATTCTGCCTTTTATTCTGTGAAGACTCTTACCTGTCTTTAGCCACACTGGGGGTGGAGGAACCTAGATATCTATATTTAAGCTTAGGTTTTTAGGGAAGTCCAAAAAGTATGTATTTTTGAAAATGACTAAATCCTTAATCTGCAGAGACAGAGACAGGTAGTTTATATTTGTATTTGTAACCCAAATATAAAAGGGACCTTTAGTCTGGCTCTAAAATCAATCTCTGAGGGGTGACATATCCCCAAAGAAGCGAAAATTAAATTGGTGGTTTAGTTCCTAAGTTGTGTCCAACTCTTGTGACCCCTAGGACTGTAGCCTGCCAGGCTCCTCTGTCCATGGAATTCTTCAAGCGAGAACACTGGAAGCATAGACCTACCTCAAAAATCCTTGAGGAATACACAAATCTACAGTGAAGTTTCTTTTTTAAACATTATTTTGTCTGTGCTGGGTCTTCATTGTTGTGCAAGCTTCTCTCTAGTTGTAGTGTGGGGCTTCTTATTGTAGTGCCTTCTCTTGTGGAGCACAGGTCTAGGGTGCATGGGCTTCAGTAGTTGCAGGTCCCATGCTCTACAGCACAGGCTCAATAATTGTGCATGGGCTGTGTTGTTCCACAGCATGTAGGATGTGAGGTCCTCCTGGATCAGGGATTGAACTCACGTCTCCTGCACTGGCAGGCAGATTCTTTACCATGCAGCCACCAGGGACGCCCTGCACTGAAGTTTCACCTGAGGGTAATTAAGGAAAAGAGGGGTTTACACAGCCAACATTTGCTTTAAAAATCTCTTCAGAGGACTTTCCTGGTGGTCCAGTGGCTAAGACTCCATACTCCCAATGCAGGGGACCCAGGTTTGATTCCTGGCCAGGCAACTAGATCTTACATGCCCCAGTGAAGATCCCACATGCCGTAACTAAGACCCAGTGCAGCCAAGTAAATATTTAAAAAATATTTTAATAAATGCTCTTTCCCCTCAAATGTCCTTTTTCTGTGCACTGCTCCTAGCTCTCCTGATATGACATAGTGACTAAAGCCAGACATGGAATTTCAGTTACCTGGTTTAAATTTTGGTTCTACCACTTGTTAGCTGTGCTGTCTTTGAGTCACTTGGACTATGAACTCATTTGTTTGTATGTACAGTGGAAATAATGGCAAGGCAGTTGTGATGATGAGCTAACTGGTATATAATATACATAGAGCAGGACATGGCATGTAGAAAGTTTTAATGAAGTGTGAGCTGTTATTATTATACTCAGGATCCCAGCCCAACCTTTATTCCCACTCCTCTTCCTTCTCTCTTCTGACTTTTGTATCTTTAAAAAAAAAAAAATATTTATGTATTTATTTGGCTGCATCAGGTCTTAGTTGTGGGACACATGATCGTCATTGCATCATGCAGGCTCTCTAGTTGTGGCATGTGGGTTCAGTAGTTGTGGTGCATGGGCTTAGTTGCTTCAAGGCGTATGGGATCCCAGCGCTCTGACCAGAGATCAATCCTAGGTCCCCTACATTGCAGGGCAGATTCTTAACTACTGGATCACCACTGAAGTCCCTGACCTTTGTATCTTTATATCAATATTCTATTTGCTCATGGCTTCTTCAGATTCTTTCTGCATCTTTTCTTATTGCTGTGTGTCCATATTGAAGCAGTGTCCATCTCGGAAGGTGAGAGAGTGGGAAAGGTAGTAAATATCTATATTTAATGTCTTGTTTTGTCTCAGTCACACATACATTAAACTCTAAAGACTATATGGTAGCCTATATGCCAATCTACATTTCTTCTTTTATAGAAACTACTAATAGCCTCAATCAGTGTGTATGAAGTTATGTATATCCAGGATTTTGATGAGCCCCTTTGGCTATCTGTTTGAGTAACTCCCACTCTGGTCACTCCATCAATGCTAGAATTTCTCAGTTCCTCATGCAAAGTTCCAATTATCAGTCACTGAGCCTTGTAGCTGAAACTTTTGCACTTAGTCAAAGGTGTCTTCACCCTCTTTGATGTAACATTGGCTCCCCTTCAATTTGATGCTAATGATACTATTTGCTGCCAATTATTGAGTGTTGACTACATGGTAGATCTTATGCTTGGTGCTTTTGTGTATTATTGCATTTAATCTTTTAATAAATCTTATTAGGACATAGGTTGTAGTTTCCCAGGAGAGGGAAACTAAGACACTCATCTAAGTGGTGGGTGACTTCACACATCCACTAAGTGGTAGAGTCAGATTTTTAAACCATGGTCATGCCTAAATTGGAAACCACTTCCAGCAAGTTGCTTTGTGCCGGGGTCCAGCCCCGGTGGATCCAGGGTGATTCGAAGGTGGGGACGGAGTTGGCGTCCTTGGAAAAATACATATTTAGTTACAGGTATATAGAGAGATTAGAAACGGATAGTGTAGTAGGAAAATTAGTGGAGAAAAAGAGACTGAATAATTTGGGTTACATGGAATAGCATCCATAGTCCAGATGGGAATTCAGCCAGAAAAACGGGGAGCAAGAAGGAATGACATGGGGGAGTCAGTCTTTCCAGGAACTGATCCCATTTCTTTATTTTTCCGATTTTCTTATATACCTTTTGTTACACATAGGGATGAATACAGAGTCACGTGGGTGTCAGCAGTCCTGACCTTTATCAAAATCAGGTGCTTTACATAAAAAAGGTCTTAGGGGTTTTACATCATCTTTAAACCATTTCTGCCTGCTGACATTTACAACCCTTTCTTTCTGATAACCAAAAACTTATTTTTTCCAATGGTGTTTTTTCTTAAACCAGGCACCACCCTCCAAATAAAGTTGCATTCCTATAGGGTGAGGGTGTAGTGAGTTACAATCAAGAAAGGAATTTATTTAACCCAAGGTTAACATGATCAATCTTAAAGGTTAATACTTATTTCTCCTATATGCTAGTTATATTCATTATAAGGGCAGAGAATATGAAGATTTAGCAGCAAACATCAGCTCCACAAATGAAAATCCTTTCACCAATGTTCTCCTTAAGATCTACTTAGTCTTAAGATAGTGATAAAGTTACATTTTTACATAGCAAGGACACAGTGATTTATAACAAAGTACAGTGATCTATAACAAAAGAGAAAATTCATTAACTCAAAAGTCTAGTATTGCTAACCTTAAAAACTACTATATTTCCTTTTCTATATTCCAAATACATTGATTAATACATTCCCAGTTGCCTAAGGATATGGAGGCCTGGTGGCGATCATTGACTCAATAATGAGAAAAGCCCTATGCTAATACTCCAAACTCTCTGTGCTGTTTATGGTTGAGAGATAGTAAACAATCATGTGTACAGTGGCAGGAGTATGGATAATCTTGTCACACAAGCTAGTCTGTCAGCAGAGGTTTGACCTGAGACAGCCTTGTCACACCCAGGGCAGGGAATTAGCAGCAATTATTGACAGGACAAATGAAAAACCCTTCACCAGTATAATTCCTAACCAGCCCACTATACTAATAATTTATAACTTCCCACAAGAATTTGCCTTTAGTAAGTCCAAAACATCTAGTGCCTCTCACAGTTGGGGGTTGTAAACAATCACATGTGGCTGGATGAACCTATACAGGCAGGCTAGATAACCTTCAGAGGAGTTCGTAAGTTGAAACACTGTTGTCATGCCCAGGAATTTTTATTGCCTTGGAACTGCACATTTACTCATTCTCTGAAAGAAACGGTTATGGGGGAGAGCCCCCCGTAAAGTCAGAGGTGTAGGTGAGAGCACAAAAGAGACTCTGGTTTTGGGGTTAGATGCTTGGGAACAGGGGTTTCCTGAGCCTTGATCACGCCTTTGCGTATGTCAAGCTTCCTTTCTCATGACCTTTGCCATGGGCGGAGTTCCTCACGCTGGCCCCTGGCAGCTTTGCTTCTTTACAAGGTAAGGAAATAGTTGCCTGTTACTCCAGCATCTTGATTATCTAGCCTCTATTATGCTGTGAAGTCAGTGTTCTTTGCCTGTTAGCATGGCGTGTAGTGGACTTAATCTTTCTTTGACAGAAAGCTGAAAATGAAAACACATTTCCCTAGTAAGGAGACATTTGACTATGTTAATTTCTGTACAACAGCATTGAACTGCCCAAGTTCAACTTCCAAAGCCATCACTTACTGGTTGTGTGACTTTGAGCAAGCTGCTTTTCCTCTTTGTCCTTCAGCTTCCTCCCCTGCAATGTGAGGATAATAACAATATTGGCTTCATAGGCTTTAGAGAGGAAAAGGTGGAAAATATCATGTAAATTCATAGAATCATTTTTGGTCACTAGTTTGTACCTTGTAAACTTTATCATCATCATCATTATGGTTATTTTTCCTATTTCTGATATTCTTTTTTGACTTTGTTGCTGTTATTCTAGAAGGCTGGGTCAGAGCTATGCCTGTCTTAGTTAAATCATCAGCCAGAGAATGAGCCAGGACCAACAAGAATACATATCATTGCTGATTAAGGACAAAAGGGAGACAGAAGTCATGCAGGCTGTCTTCACGGAGGAAGATGGTATTTTCATTCTCTTGCATCTTTCTGCCCAAAGACCTCAGAGGACTGACTGCAAGAGGACTAGTAGCCTGCAGAAATTTGTTAAAGGTTTGCAAATATCACAAAATATTTTTCTTCTCTAAAAAGCAAATAAATAGGCATGGCTTTATATGGTCCATCCTTGCATATCTCCTCCACTCTTCAGTCAACACCTTAAGCTTCAGCCTTTCTAGTCGTCTTCCTTCAGGCTCCCTTAGTGGGACAGGTTTGTGATATGATCAGAGGGCATTAATGAGTCCATCTCTCATAGCTCCCAGTTTATTGATGTGCATTTCTCTGAAGGAGGTCTGGAGATGGAGCAATAGATTTTATTTAGCATCTTGTTTGTTTTAGCACTTAGTCATCAGACCACACAGGAAGCCCCATCAGAATGACAGGACTGTAGTATAAATGCTGAAGAGGCCAGACCAAAAAGAGGCATGCAGTGAAAGTTCTCATAACTTGAACTCTCTCAACACATGCACTAAGCCCTACTTCAGTGGGAACCCTGACTACATTTTGTTTTTACTTCTTAATATGTGTATTTCTCCTGTTTCCAAGGAGCTCCCATGTGCCACCCTCTTGGGACAAGAGGACGATCCATTGATGTTAGAATTCCAAGCCATGAATCCACTCTCTCTCTTCCTTTTTTCTCTCTGTTTTCTGTCTGCTTAATGACGATCCTAACACCTTCCCTTCCTCTGGAAGACAAGAGAAGAATTTAATGAGTTTCAGTCTTGAAACCTCTCCCTTGCCAAATAAAACACAACTATGAGTGGCTTCAGAGAAAGACCCAGACAAGGGCTCACATCATATTTGCCATTATCCACATCTTATTTTCTCTTATTAATTAGTCTCCAGGTAGCTCAGAACAGAAACAGAGTGACCCTAGCTCTGACAGGGTCACAAATTTCCATTTCTCTCTGTCAGCACCTTCTGTAATACCCACCTGAGGCTGACAATGACAGAGGCCCACAGTAAGCAACTCAGGCCCATGTTTTTCCTTTTACCTGTTCACCTGTTTTAATCTTCCTTTGGGTTCCACAGCTGGGGAAAAGGTAAATTTGTAGTCCAGAAGTATTTGACGAAACAAAGACAGTCTTCCCACGGAACAGAATTTTACTTAATCGTGCCTTGGGTCTGTATATACACAAGTGATGTCCTTTAGTTTTGATTCAGAGAAATATCATCTGCTTTTATAGGATCAGAAGACAGTAATGGAGGCTAAACTAGCCTCCTTCTTCCCAGTTGTGTAGGCAGGTTTTTGAATGGAGAGCAAGGTGTAATTTTCAACCCATAATAAGATTAATTCAAACTGACAGAATGAGGAAATTAATCTTTCAGGTTACCATTTATTTCTTTTCTCTATTAGTCAATCAAAAAATATTTATTGAGCACCATCTATGAGCCATGAATTGAAAAGGAAACAGAAAAAGCATAAGTGACCTCCTTTACCATTTATTGTTTGCTTGGGGAAACAAAGCCAACACCCATGATCTAATAGAAAGAGCTTTTGGAATCAGGAGAGGTGTGGCCTTGTGGCCTTGTCCTAGTTTCTTGAGTAGTATAGTTTGTGGTGGTGGATTTCCCAGGTGGTGCAATGGTAAATAATCTGCCTGCCAATGCCAGAGATGCAAGAGATGTAGGTTTGAT
The DNA here is from genome assembly GCA_917880005.1 of Nanger dama. NCBI lineage: Eukaryota > Metazoa > Chordata > Mammalia > Artiodactyla > Bovidae > Nanger > Nanger dama. The sequence goes on along the minus strand of CAKJTW010000006.1, from coordinate 55,659,565 downwards.
CCCTGGGTCAGGAAGATCCTCTGGAGTAGGAAATGCCAACCTACTCCAGTATTCTTGCCTGGAAAATGCCTTGAACAGAGGAACCTGGTGTTTTGCTATCACAGCACCACTGGAGCATTCTTGACTTTCTTTTAGAATCTGTGTTGCACTTAGAACAGGATTTTCTAACATTACAGTTCCTAAGAAATTTGAAAAATGAGTATTTCTAAGTCCTCCTTCCTCCCAAGGCAGTCTAATTCAGTATGTCTCAAACGAGGTGTAGGAATCTGTATTTTTAGAAAGTGATCCAGGTAAGTATAGTGCAGCCAACATAAGGTCTAGAAACATAGGTAGAAACACACTGTCTTGGAAATAGCCTGCAGACTGTACAAACGTGATGTGCTCATTACATTGAGCTGCTCAGAGTGATAGACTATATTCTGGGACGTGATCTTGAACCTGTCCTCCAATAAATGCCCCATATAATCATGAGTGCAAAACATTCTCTCTGTATGTCTGTGTGTGTTTGTATTTGATTCTTGTCAAGCATTTTCTTTGCTTCTAGTTTTCTTTGATTCACTTGGAAATTTTATCAAATTAATTGAAATAAAAAATATGTAGGTTTTTTTTTTTTTTTTTAAGGGAGAACGGGGCACATTGGAAATGATGTCATTTAGACTTAAAATTCTTACAGCAAGATACTTCAAACTGTTGCACTCTGAACTTGTGAAAATATCTGGAAATTCTAAAAGTGACACAGATTCCTAACAAGTGAGAATCCAGTTATATGTAATTCTAAAGGCCCGTCAGTATATATTTTCCTTTTGTCTTTATTCCCGTTCTTTGGTGAAAATAAAAATTGAATAGAAAAGAATTTCTTCCTTAGGGTTCTTTCAGAGGAAGCAAGATTTTTCTCAATTGAAAAAAAGAAAAAAAAGGCAAATGTATTCTGATTACACTAACTTCCCTTAACATGCACTCAAAAATTCCCAACTTTTTTCTATGTTAAGTCTGATGAGAATTATGACCATCATGAATATGTTCACTATCAAAATCAGAGACACTGCTGAAAATAGGTAGATGTTAAGTGTGCTTTCAGTTAAATGGTAGATCTTATCTCTGTGCTTGCTGTCATTTTTATTATTCACATAGTTGAATATTTAGGAAGGAAAGGTTGGTATCTAAATTTTCTTCTCCAACAATCAAGAGACCTTGGTATAATTTTTCTCCTGTAGTGTATTTATCAAGTGAAGCAAATTCCTTCAGAATCAATCTATTCCTCCTCCCTCTGAAAAAACTCTTGGGTAATATGTGTGAGTAGTATGTGCCTACTCCATGAAAATCATTAGCTGGATTATCAGTAGACTTTATTTTTCTAAGGCAAATACATATTGCTGGCTCCTTCCATAGAGTTCTAAGGGTTTTATGGGAGTCTAGAAGCAAGTTTCTCAGTGTATAATTTATTTCTTTTATTCAAGACCCGTGTGGAAGTATACACTTCATTCGTACCAGATTACATACAGGTTGTTGCAGAATTTCATATACGCACAGATGCTTTAATACCTCCTGGAATATGGAGAGGATGTTTGTTAGTTGGGGAAAAGTCACTGGTGGAATAATTCCTCCTTTCCTACCCCATCAGTTAGGCCTCTCCCTTCTTTCTCCTCCCACTCTGGGGTAACTTCAGTTTGAGGCTCCTTTGATGACTCCTGACCTTTTAAACAAATGTGTGGGTGGGAAGATTTTTTAGCTCAGTTTTAAAAATCCAATATTGCTATTAACTTGTGTAGAAGGTGGTAGGGGAGGGGGCAAGTTAGGGTGGGGATGAAGATGATGTATAACTAAGAAGGACCCTCTTGGCTTGCCCATTCTTCCAGGGAGACAGGAAAGAGAAAGTAAAAGTCATTCAGTCCTGTTCAACTCTTTGTGGCCCCATAAACTGTAGCCAATCAGGCTTCTCTGTCCATAGGATTTTCCAGGCCAGAATACTGGAGTGGGTAACTGTTCCCTCCTCCAGGGATCCTCTCAACCCAGGGACTGAACCCAGATCTCCTTTGTTGCAGGCAGATTCTTTACCATCTGAGTCACCAGGGAAACACAGGAATACTGAGTGGGTAGCCCACCCCTTCTCAGGAGGATCTTCCTGACCCAGGAATCGAAATGGGGTGTCCCATGTTGTAGGTGGACTCTTTACCAGCTGTGCTACCAGGGAGGCCCAGGGAGACAGGGGCAGTATAGAGTTAACCATTTCATATTATCTTTTCAGAAAAGGAACAAGACAGGGACTTCCTGGGGGTCCAATGGTTAAGAATCAGCCTTGTAATGCAGGGGACTCAGGTTCAGTCCCTGGTTGGGGAACTACAATTCTCACATGTGGCAGAGCAACTAAGCCCATGTGCCACAACTAAAGAACCCATGCTCTTCAACGACACAGCCAAATAAGTAAATGAACAAGACAGATATGAACATGTAGATTATCTTGTTGAATATTTATGGTAGAGTCTCAAGTAATTAAGGAGGCAAAGATTTGATCCCTGGGTCAGGAAGATCCCCTAGAGGAGGAAAATGGCAACTCACTCCAGTATGCTTGCCTGAAAAATCCTGTGGACAGAGGTGCCTGGTGGGCTAAAGTTCATGGGGCTGCAGAGAGTTGGACAAGACTCAGCGACTAAGCATACACACACAACAGAACCCTAATCGCTGCAATAAGTTCTAGAAAGAGTCAAAATACAGCAAAATATGCTAGTCATGGATTCTCAGCTTAAGAGCAACTGTCCAGGAAAGCCTGGTCTCTTTCCTGATTGGACCCATCACTGACATCTTCTCCATTTTTGTCCTCAAATCTTGTGAAGATCCAAGGCTGCATAGGTGAGCATCACTCATTAAAGAAAGACACCATTTCCTCCACCTCCTGCATTTACTAGGTAAGGGAGAAGTGGGCATTTTAGGACAATGTTCAACAATAAGGGTGATTGTATTCAGTTTCACCCTAAATCAGTTATAATCTGAAAATTTTCATACAGTCCAGAAAGTGAAACTACTCTTGTTTCTGACAAACATTCAGCAAAATTGAAAAGTCAGTAAGATTCGCTTATATTTCCTGTGTTTCACCTACCCTGTATGATTCTGAATCCTGGATATGCATTAGCATCCCCCGGGGAACTTAAGAAGCTCTGAACCTGCAGGCCCCATCCATGGAAATTCTAATTCAGTTGATCTGTGATGGGGCCTGAGCATCAACCAGGTCAAAGATCCCTAGGCGATGTCTGTGTCTCCAGGATTGAGAAACACAGCTGAACTATTTGCATGGATATAATTTCTTGCTGAAAGTTTTTTCAACCTGCTTGTCCTGGAACTGATTTTTATAGGGTCATGCTCTTAATAGGCACGGAGCTGATAAGGTTTAGTATGTCCCAGGGGTCTTTGCATTTAGCAGGGGCTCCAAAAACCAGGAATCCAAGTAATGATGCAAAAATTGTAGATTGATGGGGCAGCAATGCTTTCATTTCCCCCATTCCTCTTCCCTTCCTTCCTCTTTCTGTTCCTTCTTTTCTTTCCCCAATTTTTAAAAGTAGTTCTTAAGAGATTCACACTCAAATTCCTGCCATGTGTTTAATCATCTACCTGTGGATGCCTTTCTAGGGCATATTCCTGCTTATTCCAAATATTGATGATTTTGGTTTGCACATTTAGTCTAGAGTGTTTGATTAGCCGTCTACAATAAGGCTTTTCAATTCAGTAGAAACTTGGTTAAGGACCTGAAAGACTTAAGAACAAAAATTAAATTCTTTTTGGTCTATTTTTAATTGCAGCAATAATACCTGTTCCTTGCAAAAACGTTAGAAACCACAGATAGGTTAGAACAAACTTGAAATCACCTGTAATCATTCCACGTGGCCGTATGCTTTAAGTTATCTCTGGCTTTCCTTCTGTCTCTGCTCTCTGTTGTCAAATAACTTCCTATACTTAAAATGCCTTTTAATAATCTGTCTTCTGGTACATTTTAAAATAGAGCCTCTGACTAAGACAGGAACATTTAAGATTTTTAACCAACTTTGTACCTTTGAGTTCAAAATTCATAAAATTTCTTGGCGCTTCAGACATTAGAATGACTGTACAGTTTATTAAGTGATGGATAAAGTCTAAGAGAGATTAAGGAGCTTAACAGCAGACAACTCAGTGACAGTCTTAGATGTAAAATCTAGGACCACTCAGTTCTAGGGGTCATGTGTCCTTCTGGTTTATGCCACACCATGACTTAGGGGAAGAATCCAGGTCTCTAAATGAAAAATGATGCTACTATAAGTGTTTTTGGTTATGTTTGCACATGTTAAGAGAAATTAGAGTTAAGTATGTTATTGGCCTTAGCTAAGAAATAAACCACCTATGGCTGACTTTCCTGAGCATTTCAGAAGATTCATTGTTCAGGGCATGCATTGTGTATGTGTCTTGTCTTCTCCTAATACAGAACCATGATGTTAGAAACCTCTAGAAACAGCCCTGTTTAAGCCAATGCATCAGAAACCTTGGTTGAAGAATGTTGTTTCTTTAGATGTTAACAGATATTTCCTGGGAAATGATTGAACCAATGTAAACAAACAGATTCTATGACTGAAGGAGTTCTCCAGGTCTTTAACATTCTTAACGTGAATGTGAACGTGAAGTCACTCAGTCGTGTCCGACTCTGCGACCCCATGGACTATAGCTTACCAGGCTCCTCTGTCCATGGGATTTTCCAGGCAATAGTACTGGAGTGGATTGCCATTTCCTTCTCTAGGGGATCTTCCTGACCCAGGGATGGAACCTGGGTCTCCCTCATTGTAGACAGACGCTTAACCGTCTGAGCTACCAGGGAAGTCCTTAACATTCTTATGGTCACTGTAAATCTCTGAGACATCATATACAGGTTTCCCAGTTACAGCAAGAACACTGTTGTTTTCCTTTTAAGGGGCCATTTATTAATTTCTTGATAAACTAATATTATGACCACAGTTAAAAACACACTGATTTAATGTTAGATTTTGTGTACTGGGAATAAGGGAACAGCAAGGGAGTATCTAGGTTGTTAGTTACCATGTCCTAGCTACTGTAAACGGTGCTGCAATGAATGTTGGGGGTGCATGTATCTTTTGAATTATGGTTTTTTTCAGGGTATATGCCCAATAGTGAGATTGCTGGTCACATGATAGTTCTATTTTTAGTTTTTTAAGGAATGGCCATTGGCAGATGAATGGATAAAGGTGTGGACATAATGATACTGATGAACCTATTTGTAAGGCGGGAATAGAGATGCAGTCATTAGAGAACAGACTTATGGACACAGAAGGCGAAGGAGAGGGTGGGATGAATTGAAGGAGCAACACTGAAATATATACATTACCATATGTAAAATAGATAGCTAATAGGAAGTTGTTGTATAACACAACAAACTCAATCTGGTGCCCTGTGACAACCTAGAGGGGTGAAATGGTGTGGGCAGTGGGAGGGAGGATCAAGAGGGAGGGACATATGTATACTTAACAGCTGCTTCATGTTGTTGTATAGCAAAAATCAATAAAACATCGTAAGACGATTGTCCTCCAATTAAAAATAAAATAAAAAGAATATGTGGTACATATATACAATGGAATATTACTCAGCCATAAAAGGAACCAAATTGGGTCATTTATAGTGATGTGGATGAACCTTGAGTCTGCTATACAGAGCAAAGTAAGTCAGAAAGAAAAAAAATGAATATCAATAGTATATTAATGCATATATATCAAATCTAAAAAATTGGTACTGATTGACATATTTGTAGAACAAGAATAAAGATATAGACACGGAGAATGAACTTCAGGACATAGAAGGGGAAAGGGGAGGATGGGATGAACCGAGAAACTAGCACTGATATATACCATGTGTAAAATAGTGGGAAGCTGCTGTATAGCTTAGGGAGCTCAACTTGATGTTATGTGATGACCTAGAGGGGTGTGATGGGGTAGGGGGAGTTGGGAGGGAATATCAAGAGGGAGGGGGATATATATATATATACATATAACTGATTCACTTTGTTGTGGAGCAGAAGCTAACACAATATTGTAAAGCCATTATACTCCAATGAAAACAGAGAGACTATCTGAAGTATTAAGATGTGCTGAGACCATAGGGTTAATCTGTTGTAATTTAGCACATGAAACAAATGCAAATTATCATTTCTTCTCAAGGGTTTCTTTTTATGGTAATTATCTTGTTTGGAATCCCTCCCTTAACCCTCCAACCACATCTTTTTTTTTCTTTTGTTCACATATTTTCTGAAGTTCCTAACTTTGAAAAAGCAGAGTGTCATACATAGTTTTTGCAAACCCAACAGAAGAGACATTTTTCAGATGTTTCCTTGTATCTCTATATTTCCAGGCAAGATAGTCTTAAAAAATTTTCAGAGGTGTCCCAAGTAATCAAAGTCCTTCTGCTAAGGGCACTTGTTGGTGGCAGATCTGTATTAGTCTATGGTTTATGGTGATTAAAATTTGATATAGCGCAGGTAAATCAATAGAATCACAGGGCTGGATAGTAATTTGCTGCAATGGAACTTGAGAGGAGCTTTTCTATTTCTTTTTATAGTCTTTTTGTCTATTTGTCTTACCCAAGTCTTCATTAATAGCCTCCTGACCATTAAGGTGCCAGTGTTATTAAAAAAAAAAAAAACAATTTTTCCCCTTCCCACTTTGCAAGAAATATTTATATCCTATTTATTAGTCTCTCAAAACATGTGAGTATTTGACCTTTGTATGGCCTTCTCACCCTCTTGTGTGATTTGTGCCACTGTGAGTATGTGGACAGAGGCCCATCTTATGCTGCAGACACTTGAGCCGCCATCCATGCTACATCACAGTTACTACCATGTTCTTATTGGGCTGGACTTCAGTCAGGAGACTGAGTTCTGTGAATCACTGCACTGGAGCTCATACCTAACATAGGCTCCAAGCCTTTAGTTGGAACCCCTGCTCTGTTGGAGTGAATAATTGCTCAGATTTGATTTGAGCAAAATATTTGATATAATTTTAGGAGGTGGGAACATTTTTAAGATTTTCTTTGTGAATTAAGGAAACTCTAGCCAAAATCAAAAGATTTCACAATCCAAATTCAAGAATTATGTATTCTTCCATCCTGCTGTTAGTTTCTCAGTCCAATAATTACTCTTGGAAAAAAAATCATTTTTATGTATATTTATATCAACATGTACCAGCTTAGATTCTATTAAGCATAAACAGGATGGCAATGGAATTTGGTCATGGACAAAATTTCACACTCCAGAATATGAGAGCAGAGCCTTTTGAATCCATTACTAATTTTAACATTTAAACTGTATTTGGTACTTATTATGTGAAGAAGGCTGAATACCGAAGAATTGATGCTTTTGAACTGTGGTGTTGGAGAAGACTCTTGAGAGTCCCTTGGACTGCAAGGAGATCCAACCAGTCCATTCTGAAGGAGATCAACTCTGGAATTTATTTGGAAGGAATGATGCTAAAGCTGAAACTCCAGTACTTTGGCCACCTCATGCAAAGAGTTGACTCATTGGAAAAGACTCTGATGCTGGGAGGGATTGGGGGCAGGAGGAGAAGGGGACGACAGAGGATGAGATGGCTGGATGGCATCACGGATTCGATGGATGTGAGTCTGAGTGAACTCTGGGAGATGGTGATGGACAAGGAGGCCTGGCGTGCTGAGAATCATGGGGTCGCAGAGGGTCGGACACGACTGAGTGACTGAACTGAACTGAACTGAACTGATGTGCCAGGCACTATATTAGGAATACAACAGCCATCCCATCAGATATTGCCAATACTTGTATTAGCTTGCCAGGACTGCTGTCCTGGCAGCAGTTATGACAGAATGGATGGCATAAACAGAAAGGAGCCTAGAGCTCTAAGAATAAGGGGTCATCAGGGCTGGTTTCATTCTGAGGCCTCACTCTTTGGCTTGAGGGTGGCCATTTTCTCCCTTTGTTTTTGCATAGTCTTTCTTCAGTGTGTGTCTGGATCTCCTTTTCTTATAAAAAATCCAGTCAAATCAGATTAAGTCCATTTTTACCTTAATTATCTCTTAAAAGGTTCTGAGTATAATTCCCATTCTGAGGTACTGGGGGTTAGGACTTTAACATACAAAATTTGGGAGATACCCTTCTCGTTATAACAAAAATGCTTTTGTGTCCATTTTACAGTTGAGACAACGAAACTTTAGTTATACATTCTTTGCCCATGATTGTGCAGTTAGTCTATAATACAATCAGGAGTGAGAACTAGGTTTATCTAATTCCAGAGTCTGCTCACAGATCTTATATACTGTGGATCTCAGCTCATCCATCCATTCATTTAGTCAACAAGTTGTTCATCAAGCATCTCTTGCTTGCCAGGCATTGTGCTAGGTGCTATAAATAAACATCGGTGAGTAAAACAAACACGATTCTCGCTTTTGAGGCTATAATCCAGCTATCTACACTCTAAATAGCTTTAAAATGAATGGTCCATAAAATTCCATCTGTTTCCCAAATCATTCAGGTGTCATAGGGCTGATTGCCAAAATGGGTGCAGTTCTCTGGGCAGCTCTTCGCATTCTAACATCTCAGGCAAAACTGATGTAGAGCCTGAGTCAAACACTGTACCCCGTTTTGGGTTAGTTCTCTCACAGAGGCATGGAGCTCACTTCAGAGGAGAGGCGGATGCTCCTTGCAGAGTGGGCTGGGGAAAACCAACTCAGACAATACATTCTGGAGACGGCCAAATGTTCAGACCATCAAGTTTGATCAGAACAGGTTTGGGCTTGCATATGATGAGAATCTGTCTTCTAGATCAGGGAGATTTTTCTCGGGATAGAGCAAGCACCTCTGATCTCTTGCGAAAGTGTCAGCCAGAATGAGGCAAAAGCTCCAGAGTCTTCCACCCAGGTCATGGTGGGAGAGGGTAGGGTGAAGATATGTGGGGTTGGTTCTGTCTCTGGTTGAGCTGGAATTGAAACTGAAAGCCTTTCTGGAGGTCAAGGAGGCAGACTTGATCAATGGATATTAGTTAGAGACAGTTGACTAATGTTCCTGTGGGCACTCATAGCTACATTTACAGCATTTAGCATGCATGGGGACATCAAATGGATTTCCCATTCCAAATGTGGTGAGATGAATCTCCTAATATACCAGCTGCCCAGCTTTTTCTGGCTCAAGGGCTTTTCAAGATTGAGGAGGCTGGGGGTAGATCACTACTAGTCTTGGCTAGATATGGTCCAGGCTGGTAGGGCTTGACAGTAACCTCCCACCCACACGCCAGCTTCTTGTGGACCTATGAAGGGTGATGTCAGGAATGTCAGTCTGAGAGCAGCATGCTGACTTGCTCTATTGGTGCCAATCTTCACCATGGAGGCAGACAGTGGGTGGATGCTCATATGGTTCATTCAGAACAAGCATTCTCTGCTGGCTTCAGTAATGGTTTCGTGATTAGTGAGTTTCCCATGTGTGAGCTGTGCTCAGTTAATTCTGTTTAGGTCCACAGAGGCTGTTTAAAAACACACACACACACACACACACACACACACACACACACACACACACAGAGAGAGAGAGAGAGAAACAAGCCAGAGAAGAGAAAACCATTACAGGGCTAGGAACTTGCTTAAATAAAAAGCATTCCAGAGCTCTGTTTGGGAGGAACACAAGGTCTCATAAAGCAAGAGTTGTGTGGGAGAATGTGAGGATGGATAGGGTAACAACATTGTGTAATTTTGATCAGAGGGAGTCGACCCTCTGACCTGAATGTAAATCAAAAATTATGTTTCTATTCTCTACCCCCGTGTTTTCTTGGAGGGTGATTTCCACTGAATGTCAGGCTTTTGTGTAATGAAATAATACCCATTCTATGGGCACTGTTAGCAGCTGTCCTGGCTCTTATAGAAACTTTCCTTGACTGGAATAATAATAAATTATTTCAATCATTTAGAAATTAGCTGCACAATTGTCAAAGTTCTGGCTTCTGTTAATGTGCTGCTGGAGAAAAATGAAAGGGCAAAGAGGAGGAGAGGAAAACATATTGAGCTGCTTCAAACTGGCAGCGGAGAATGTATCAGAACAAAGGCACAGTCGTATAACCATGTTTTCTGGTCTAATTGCCCTTTATCTTAAAAATATTACAATTGATTGGATGGGCTGTCTTTATCAATGTTAGGAGATGATCAAATACAAGCAAAGTCAGGGCTGAAGGGGCTGTTATAAGAAGATAGATTGTGTCAGTATAAGAAAGAGGTTTCCTTTAAAGGGAACATGAGCTGTTCTGGAAGGTCCTGAGAGGCAACATGGTGCAGAGTTCTCCTCACTGAGCTCTGGGGTCAGACTGTCAGGATATGTCTTAGCATCTCCCAAACCACTTCACACCTCCCACACGTACAGAACAGGGAACCCACAGCCCAACCAGAAGTGTTGTTTGGCAGATTAAAGGAGACAGTATGTGACTGGCACTTGGTAATAATCATCTACTGAATATCATTATTCACAAATCCCTTTACCATTGGAGATACTCAAATGTGTGGGGTTCTTTTAAGCTCTGTTTAACTCAGAGATTCGGTCCTTTGATTCTGCCTGGGAAATTAAGGAGCAGATGAGGAGAATCCACTGAGGCTGATTGGAGGCAAGCACCCTGGGCCCTGGGCTCTGCTTATTAGCTCTTCTGGGCAGTGCATAGCATCCTCCATCTCCCCTGTCTCCATCTACAGCCCCTAAAACAGTGTGATGAGCTGACATGTGGCTCAGGGCCAGCCTTGGGCATTTGATCAGCATCAGCCTCCCTCAGAGCCTCTGCCCAGAGTACAGATTGGTCAGTGGGCAGGCAGGCAGTTGTGCTGCCCTCTCTGATGATGGGTTAGCCATGGGAAGGTCTGGAGCCAGAGGTCAGGAGGAAAAGAGGAGAACTGTGAAATCTAATCAAAGGATGTTCATGCTGGAAGGGGGCCTGGAGTCCATTGGAGCTCTGATCCCTCTTTTCACAAATGAGGGCCCCGAGGCTTAGGAAAGGGAGCATGAGCAGAGGCCACATCCCTTATGAACAGCAGAACTTGGTCAAAAGATACATCCTTTTCTTCCAGATCAGTGAGTGCTCTGTTCCAGCTCACTGGCTGCCAGACCTGGCAAATGGATGGCAAAATGGTTAGGTGGAGCAATGAGATGTCTGGAGTTTATGAAGCAGGCTTCTTACCCATATACATGAAATCGGAAAACCACAACTATGTAATCAATATTCTTAATGTCCATCTAGAGTTGGGCCACTGGTGTAGAGGCAGCAATGAAGATGTAAAGAGGAACTATATCCCAGTTAGTAATTACAAGGTAGAATGGGCTGCACACAAAGGCCATCTCTCTCTCTCTCTCCCTTTTTTGGCTGCATTCCTCCAACATGTGGGATCTTAGTTTCCCAACCAGGGATTAAAGCCCATGTTCCCTGGATTGGAAGTGCAGAGTCTTAAACTCTGGACTACCAGGGAAGTCCCCTAGAGCCATCTTTTCATGTGGATGATTAGGAAAGACATTGTGGAACCAATAGCACAGGAAGCAGATTTAGCAAAAACTATTTTGTTTGAAAGGGCTTCCCCTGGTGGCTCTGATGGTAAACAATCCAGCTGCCAATACAGGAGACCAGGCTTCAATGCCTGGGTTGGAAAGATTCCCTGGAGAAGGATACGGCAACACATTCCAATATTCTTGCCTGGAGAATTCCATGGACAGAGGAGCCTGGCAAGCTACAGCCCATGGGGTCTCAAAGAATTGGAGACAACTGAGCAACTAATACTACTACTATTACTATTTTGTTGGAAAGATCAAGACAGAGAGATGTGAAGTCAGCCTCTGGATCTTAAGGGCATTAGGTCTCCACAGTACTGAAGATGAGTGGAACTGTGGGTTTCATCCCTTCAGCCCACTCTACCTTTTGTATCTGTAGCTCCTCTTCCCTATCTTCCATGTGTGGGGGAAAGTATACTCTGATGCTTTCTGCCTTAAAGTGAAGGAAACAATATGAGAGACTCATTCACACTAAGTGATGCTTGCCAGTGCATACTGTCCATGTGACCTTTGGATTGTAAATGGGGACTGAAGGAGACAACTGGTACTTTACACTGAGCACAGGACCTCCGATAGCAAAATGTTAGACAAGCAGAGGAGGAATTGCTTGGTCTCATGATTACTGTGTGCCAGGTCCTAAGGACACTGATCTGTTTAATCAGTAAAATAAACTTTTCTTTATCTGAGGCCCAGAGTCCTGTGTGGAAGGTCATCTGGCTGTAAAGAGAACTTCAGAAGTAAATTTAAACAAGCTAGCTCAATAATTTCTTACAGCTGTTTCTACTATGCAATGCTTATTATATAAGCAGTCAATTTTTTTATTTATAATATAATTTTTGTGAAGGCTATGAAGATTTCAATTGGAAAGATGGTTCCTTATCTCCAAAGATAAGTGATGTGAGCACTGACTGTTTCTAGTCTCTAGGCTGGAAGCTGAACACCTGAGCCAGTGGAGACATTCTGCCCCACTCTGGGTTGTGAACTGAGGTTCTATGTGTAATAATAAATTATTTGGTGTTTTATTGGGGTGGGGGCTTTCACTTTAGAATCCCCTGGACTTTGGATTATCCAGGATAGCTGTAGGTTCTGTGAGCTCTGCAGGGAATGCCATCCAGAAATCATCAGCAATACTCAGACTTATGTGACCTCAGTCATGTGATGTGAGCAGAGGTGGGGGCACTGGAGGGAGCCCACCAGTGCTTTAAAACCCAGATCAAGGACACTTTGTATGATGTTCAACTGGAACGTACATCGTGTAATTTAGCAAAGCTGTTTACATTGCCACTGTAAAATTATCTCTTGGTTCTCAATATCTTACAAACAATTAAAAAAGTTACGTGTTTAACAAAATCAGTAGTCCTAAAGGAAATCAACCTTGAATATTCACTGGAAGGACTGATGCCGAAGCTGAAGCTCCAATACTTTAACTCCCTGATACCAAAAGTCAACTCATTGGAAAAGACCCTGATGCTGGGAAAGACTGAGGGCAAAAGAAGAGGGTAATAGAGGATTTGATGGTTAGATAATAATCTAATAGACTCAGTGGACATGAGTTTGAGCAAACTCCAGGAGACAGTTAAGGAAAGGGAAGCCTGGTCTGCTACAGTCCATGGGGTTGCAAAGAGTTGGACATGACTTAGTGACTGAACAAAAACAACGAAGTGTTTAAGACTGTATTTAGAGTTTAGAGCTTTGGAAACTGAGACGAGTAATTGTAGCTGGATGGCCTCAGACAAAGTACTTAAACACTTTGAGCCTAAGTTTCCTTAACCATAAAATGGGAAGAGATAAAAGATAATAGGTGCCTGAGGGAATTTGATGATAAAATGGGTGGGGAAGCTTTTTAGTACAATACAGGCACATAAATACATATTTCTATTAATATTTATCTTTAATATTAGTACTAATTTTCTCCGGGAGATGGTGATGAACAGGGAGGACTGACGTGCTGCAATTCATGGGGTCTCAGAGAGTCGGACACGACTGAGCGACTGAACTGAACTGAACTGAACATGCTACCAGGCTGAGAACTACTGAAGTACCTATCATGTTGTGTGCTATTGTGGGAGGGCTAATAGACCAAAAAACGCCAAAGACCTTTTTCACATTTGATTACATAAGAAATCATGGAAGAGAAGCTAAAACCTGGGATGTTAAAGAATTAATGTACATTTTAAAAAATTTCAGTACGAAAGGGACAGTAACTGCTAATCCTAAGAGGATTTCAGAGAATGTGGCCTCAGGCAGAAGCCAGGGAAGAAATGTCCTGCAAAAAATTGAAGAGTTCAGAAAGACTGTTGATAAGCGGGAGCTTCCCCTCACTTTCCTGGTAAGTGCTAGAGCTCCTAATCTAGTATGTACCCCATCTCTGCCAGGACACCCCACACAGACCTATACTTGATCTTGCTTCCTTTTCCTTCCCCTTTCCTTTTTAAAGTATAATTTTTTAAATTTATTTTTGGTTGTGCTAGGTCTTCATTACTGCACTGTCTTTTCTTTAGTTGTGGAGAGCAGGGGCTACTTTCTGGTTACGGTGAATGGGCTTCTCATTGTGGTGGCTTCTCGTGTTGTGGAGCAGGGTCTCTAGGGTGTGCGGGCCTCAGTAGTTGCAGCATGTGGGCTCAATAGTTGTGGATCCTGGGCTCTAGAGCATAGGCTTAGTTGCTCCAAGGCAACTAAGGGGATCTTTGCAGATCAGGGATCTAGCCGGTGTCTCCTGCATTGTTAGAATTCTTTACCACTGGAGCCACCAGGGAAGCCCTCCTCTTGCTTTTCAATGCTTTTAACAATCACCTTCTTTTTTACAGAAACAGAATCTGCTTTAGGTATGCTCTGCTGACTTCCCTTTATCACCTTGTTCTGATTCCCATAAGAGATACCTCTTGATTCCTACAGAAGGGTACTTAAATCTTTGCAGACCTGAATAAACACCCAGAGTCAATGTGTGAGAGCTGGTTGAGCAAGCAGAGACATGGGGGCATCCATATAGTGCCAGTGTGCTTGAGGATTGGATGATCCTATGTGCTGCTCCAAGACTCACAGGGATTTTCTCTGCCCAAACTTAACTTCGGAAATGCTCAAACTCCCTGGGAACTATAACATCAAAGCTTTGAATGCAAATTACTTCTTCACAACTTAACTTGGTTAAGACTTTATGGATAAGTCAGGTCTGACTCCATTAAGGAGGCTAATTTGAGCTCAGTTAACTTCTTTATATTTTGCCCATAGAAGAAAAAAAAATTCTTTGTGAAATGGGTCCTTCTGGCAAACTGCTGTCAACCCATGGCCTGCCTTTCTTTGGAAATGCAGAGACCAGCACATATTATCCTTAATCTTGATTGGCAGTCACTTAGTGAGCAGACCTTTCCATGGTCTTTGGATAATTATAACACATATTAAGTACACCTATATCTTGTTCATTTTTATGCACACACTCACAGGCAGTGCTTTTGAGATCTTAGCATGAGGCTTTTAGTAGAAAAATAAACTGTTAGGACTCACAAAAGAGTAAAGGATTCAAAAGGAATGCAAGTTCACCTTTAGGTAAAACCAGAGTATGAGAAAGAAGTTAGTAAGCCTATCCTTCTATATATACTGTGTGCGAGATATATATCTATATTCCTCTCTCTCTGTCTCTCTCTTTCTCTCCATACCTTTCGCCTTTCCTCCCTCTATCTTTCTCTGTCTCTGTTCCCCCGACCTCAATACCCTTTATCCATCTGTCTTCATGCCACCACTATAAGTTTTATTTATTTTAAGAGTTTGGCAAATAATCTACCACATCTTTTATTCTGCACACACACACACGTTTTGTTTACTATAAATGTTATTTATTGGCTTGCAACTTGCTTCTCTTACTTTACAGATCTAGAACATTCATATTCTAGGTAATTTAAGGACATCTCCCTAATTTGGTAATTCTCAAACTTTAGCAAGCATCAGAATGACCTGGAGGACTTACTAAAATACAGATGGATTGGGCCTCATCCTACAGAATATCTGATTCAGTAGATCTGGAGGGGGGCCCAAGAATTTGCATTTCTAACAAGTTCTTAGGACATACTTTAAGAAAGACTTTTCTAACTCATTCTGTTTGGTAGCTACGTAATCTGTAATGGTAGATTTATAACGTGAGTTTTTCAGCCATCCCTTTGTTGGCACACAAGCAATAATTTTTGCCTCTCCATTCAATGGTGAGATAAATGTTCTTGTAACACTATTTTCATGTTCTGATGCTTTTATTTTGATAGATCCAAAACCTTTAGAAAATGTCTTCTGAACTAGATTATGAGTCACAGGATAAAATCAGTCTCACTGCTTTGTAGTTACACTTCAGTTAGATCTTAGTCATCAGACTTGGCTCCAAATGATGCTGACTTTTTCCAGAAGTCAATCCCCCTACCCCCCTCAGAAGAAGGATATTTTCCACTTTTGTGGATAATCAAAGAAATGTCCCCTATGCTCTTACAGCTGTTCCGGGAAGAGGGATTTGAGCTGAGACTATTGTCAGTATGGTTGGTTAAGTTTTGTGCATAGCCTTCCCGGGGATCTACTTTGTAAGAACACCATCCACTGTTCCATAAAAAGGTTTGGTGGTGTTGCCATTGTTGTTTAAAAATCAGTCAACTTATTTTGTATTTGCAACTCACATAGGTGCCTTAGGAAAGCAAGCCTGGGAGATGGGAATCTTTGCAAATTCATTTTGTCTTATTATTGAGGAAAATGTGTCTCAGACTGGCACATATAGTTGTCTAAGCCTGTACTGATGGTATGGGCTTCCCAGATGGTGCTAGTGGTAAAGAACCTGCTTGCCAATGCAAAAGATGTAAGAGAGACAGGTTCACTCTCTGGGTTGGGAAGATCCCCTGCAGGAGGGCATGGCAACCCACTCTACTATTCTTGCCTGGAGAATCCCATGGACAGAGGAGCCTGGCAGGCTACAGTTCATAGGATTGCAAAGAGCTGGACATGACTGAAGTGACCTAGCACACACATACCTGCTGGTATATGGCCAAGCTGAGATTTGAGCTCAGCACTTTCTGGCTTCGAATATATTTTATCTTGAAGCATTGTGTGGCTTCATTTGAGGGAGTCTGAAAGTTGCAAATGGAGTGTCTACTTGGGCTACAATGATTGATTTTGAAGTTGTACAGGTATTGATATGTGTTTAAGCCTCTATTTCTTGAGTTATGTCTGTTATGGGAAACATCAATTTCTCATTCGATTTTGGGGAATAATCAAGACTGGATTAGTCATTAAATTTTTCAATTGATGTCAATTTCATCTAGGTACAGTTGTCTGCCTCTCTTATTTTTATTTTCTTTTACTTTTTTATTTTATTTTTTAATGAATGAAGAGCTGCCGGTTGTCAGCCTAAAAGTCACTACTAATCTTGAGAGCGATTTTCCTAGTCTAATTTCTTGTCCTAGAGTCACAATTTCACCCTTTTATAACATTTCCATCCTACCTTCTTCACCCTAGTTTTTCTTTGATCTTTTATAGTTTATTTCTAGGAGGAGTGTTTGACCTCTCTTGTGAAATCACCATCCCATTTTTCCTTCCCACTTAGCTGGTGCACTAATTATTCCAGATTCTATGGCTCCTGTTCCAGATTTTCTCAGACCCTGCAAAGCGATGCTTTTGTGGTTGTTTAGCTGCTATATTGTGTCCCACTTTGCAACCCCATGGACTGTAGCCTGCCAGGCTTCTCTGTCCATGGTATTTTCCAGGCAGGAAGACTGGAGTGGATTGCCATTTCCTTCTCCAGGGAACCTTCCTGATTCAGGGATCAAACTTGAGTCTCTTGCTTGGCAGGCAGATTCTTTACCATTGAGCCACTTGGGAAGTGATGCTCACCTGATGGTTTATGCCTCCATCTCTGACTTCTTTTCCAGTACTTTTTCATACCACTGTTTACTAAGTGCCCTCCAACAAATGTGCTGTTCAGCTCATCATCTCTCCAGTGGTCCCTTCAGCTGTTGCTTTATCTTATGTTCCTTTTAGCTTCACTTTTATTCAATAACATAGAGGTGTAAATAGGGGAAAATAAAAATAAAACCACCCACTTAACAGTCACCAGAACCATCTCTTAATTCCTTTGTCTATTATTACAAGAACTTTGTGCATCTGAGGTATAAGTAATTTTTCAAGCAATTTATAAAAAGTCCTAGATTAGTTGAAGTGAGAGTGAAATAGCTCTTAGATGGGTTATAGAGACCAGGGAGGAAGCCATTTGAGTTGTGTTCAATCTCATTTTTTTCATCCTAGAGATATTATATCTAGTTTCCTTAGAACTTTTAGGGGTTTTTCATGTTCAGGCAGCCCTCAGGAGCAACAGTACCTGCAGATGGATAACCCAGACTTGGGTAACAAGAGAAATGAATTCTGATTCTACTCTATGATATTTGTGATGGAAATTTTCAGTGGCATTGAATTTAATTGCAGTAATAGTACCATGAAATAGAGCTTAGTATTCCTGTTTTACAGTCAATGAACTAAGCTCCAAAAGAAGAAAATAAACATTTATCAAGTATGTATTTATATATATCCAGTATGTATTTTCTAGGCATTATTTTATTTATTTATTTTTTTGGCTTACTGCATGGTATGTGGGATTTTAGTTCCCCCACCAGGTATTGAATCCATGCCCACTGCTTTGGAAAACAGAGTCTTAACCACTGGACTGTTAAGGAAATCCTTGTGTATTTTTAAGACATTTTGCGCAGAGTCAGACACGACTGAAGCGACTTAGCAGCAGCAGCAGCAGCCTAAAGGATAAATAATTTTCCACAAGAGACATTGCTCCTAAGTGGAGAAGCTGGAAGCCATTGTTTTCCCCACTGTCTCAAAATACAAATGACTGTTAAGTTATAATTTTAGGGACTGGTTGCTCAAATACCCAGGAGTTTAGCGATCAAGTCCTATTCCCATTTCCCCTTCAGGCTCCTCATTCCTCTCTTCTCCCTCTGCCCCTCCCTTTCATGATTCTGGGAACCTCCTCCATATTTTTTCATCTTTCAACCCAAGAGGCTTACTTTTCTTCTGTTCTTGAACTAACATCAATGCCTTTTCCCTCCCTGCTGAAACATGAGGCATCAGTAGCCCTCCCAGAATCCTCCCTGATCTCACTCCAGCAGCTCCAGCCTGAACCATGATGAAAGAAGCTTCTATCTGTCCTATATGAACTATAAGTAGGAACCTTCTTCAACAGACTGGGCCCCAACCTTGGGTTTTGACAATGATGCTAAAACTAAAGCACTTACCAGTTCTCAAATTTTTCATCCCAGCAACAGATTCTCCATGGGAGATCAGATGTTGAGTTAAAAGTGATTCAAGGAATGGAAAGGATAAATTCTAGTTGTGGTCAGATATTTCAAGTAATTCTCTTTTTCTAGGAGTTTCTCTTGTCCTGTTAATTGATTCCCCTCTATTAAGCTCTCTGAACTTATTTCCTCACTATCAAATGAGGACAGACAGATATGGACTTAAAAAAAAAAAAAAAAAAGGTAAAATAAGTAGTATCTGCAATGTTTTCTGACATTTCAATATTTGCTAGAAACTTATCCTTTATGATTTTTTGTTCTTTATTATTTTTATAAAGCTTAATTAAAAAATAATTTATTTAGCTATGCCAAGTCTTAACTGCAGCATGTAGGCTCTAGTTCCTTGACCAGGGGTTGAACCCTGGCACCTCCATTGGGAGTGTGGTGTCTTAGCCACTGGGCCACCAGAGAAGTCCCTACTTATGTCTTTAGTCCCTCTCATGCCACCTTGGCATGCACAATGCTCTTATATTACCTTAGTATGTCACCTTATTTACATACCAAATATTTACCTAGTATTTCCTACATTCCAGATGCTGTTTAAGAACTTTGCTAACTTTAATTCATTTAAGCATATGAAGAAGGTACTAGCATAAATTCCACATCACAGATGAAGAAACTGAAGCACAGACAAGTTGATTGACTTAGCCATTGTTCGGTTAGCAGAGCTGGGGTTGGTGACCAGGCATTCTGATTCCAGAGTCTTCACTCTTAACTACTCTGATTTATCCCCCTCTCACCCCCACCCCCAGATCCATAGCACAGTTCAGTTCAGTTGCTCCGTTATGTCTGACTCTTTGCCACCCCATGAATCGCAGCACGCCAGGCCTCCCTGTCCATCACCAACTTCCGGAGTTCACTCAGACTCACGTCCATCGAGTCAGTGATGCCGGATCTTCCTAAATACTCATTTCACTCCATTTTAATTATTTGTAAAAAGTCTATGCCTTCCTCCACCTTAATCCCTTGGGATGAGAGCTGTTTAAAACAGCATTTTGAGTTATTGTTTCTTAAGTAACCTTGTTGGAAACTGTTTACTACTGAATCAAATTTACTCTCAACAAATATTGATTGGATGGGTGAATTCTTCTCAGCCATAGTACCAATCACAGTGACACACATATGATATGATAAGCCATATAGATATTATATAAATGTATGTGTTTTGTGGTAGAGGGGTATGGTCTTAATACACATACTTTTGAATAATACCCAAATATGAATTATAGTCATATGTATTGCATTGTTCAAATTTAATGATGGTGTAGTCAGTGTTTATTGGTGTGATGATTCCCTCCTATGGTGTTGTCAATTTCAGGGGTCTCTAACCTCCAGGATTTAATTCCTGAGATCTGAGATGGAGCTGATACAGTAATAATAGAAATAAAGTGCACAATAAATGTAATTCACTTGAATCATCCTTAAACAACCCATAGTCCATGGAAAAATAGTCTTCCATGGTCCCTGGGGCCAAAAGGTTGTGGACCACTGAGTTATAGAATCACTACAAATTGGGGACTGGAAAAAAAAAAAAAAAGATGTCAATTACTATAGATTAAAGAAATTTGGCACGCTTCCCAGGTGGTGCTAGTGGTAAAGAACCCGGCTGCCAATGCAGGAGATGTAAGAGACAGGTTCAATCCTTGGGTGGGGAAGATCTCCTGAAAGAGAGCATGGCAACCCACTCCAGTATTATTGTCTGGAGAATCCCTATGGACAAAAGAGCCTGTGGGCTACAGTCCATGGAGTTGCAAAGAGTTAGACATGACTGAAATGACTTAGCATGCATGCATGCAAATGAATTTAGCACTTATTGCCAGGAGCAGGTATCTCTTTGGGTACTTTGGAAGGCTCAAAGAAGGCTGACAGAAAGGATCTTTCACTCCCTTCAGATACTGCTCTCAAACTTTCAGATTAGCTGCTGTACTTGGTCCACACACCCCTATGGCCCTACACAGAGATCTGAGAATCTGAGAAGAAAAAAGTCATTTTCTCCTTTCTTTTTCTCTCCCCAAGTGTCTCCCTCCCATTTGCCTAATTTCTTTACTTCTTTTAAATAGGTGATTTAGAAAAGATATTAAACCACAAAATTTCATTTTTGTAATTTAATTTTCATTTTACTATACCATTAGAAGGAGCTTTTCATTTGTTTAATAAGCCCAAACCTTCACTAATGTGTTCCTGAATGTTATGTTCTTTTCCAGTATTGTTTGATGGTTTTTATTTTCTTTATCTGAAAATGAAGTAGACACCTTCCTTCTAATATAAAATATTAATAAAATATCTTATGTGGTTGTTTAGAGCTGTGTTTTCATCATTAGCTTGGAAGACCCCAAGTCACCTACAGCTCTTCTGCCAAATATGTGTGTGTGTTTTATTTCCGCTGTTACTCCTGCCTGCCCTTTCCTCCAAAAATAGAAGAAGACAGCAACTTCTTATGTGTTCTTCCTCTGTACCTTATATTGTAATTGCCATGTTTCTGTTGTAATATTGATTTGGAAAACTCATCGGTGTTCCAGTGTATAAAGTAATAGAAATCTGAGTCCTGCTAGAGGGAGTTATTTAGTCTTTATTGAAGTGATTTACAGAGAGCTTTCCATCCAAACAAAATGCCCAGAGAAAAGGGGGAGATGTACTAAAAATAAATTATGCCTGTCTCCCTAGCGACACCAAGAATACAGATTTTGCCATCCTTTTTTTTTCCCAATTTTTCTTCCTTAATTTTATAAATGAATAATGTTAATGAATTAAGTAAATGTGTATTATGTCTGCATTCCTGGAAAGTTATGGATAATGAGTAACTGGCAAAATCTATTTTTTTTAACAAATTAAGTAATTTAAAATATACTTCAGTTCAGTTCAGTTCAGTCGCTCAGTCGTGTCCAATTCTTTGGACCCCATGAATCGCAGCACGCCAGGCCGCCCTGTCCATCACCATCTCCCAGAGTTCACTCAGATTCACGTCCATCGAGTCAGTGATGCCATCCAGCCATCTCATCCTCGGTCGTCCCCTTCTCCTCCTGCCCACAATCCCTCCCAGCATCAGGGTCATTTCCAATGAGTCAACTCTTTGCATTAGATGGCCAAAGTACTGGAGTTTCAGCTTTAGCATAAGTCCCTCCAATAAACACCCAGGACTGATCTCCTTTAGAATGGACTGGTTGGATCTCCTTGCAGTCCAAGGGACTCTCAAGAGTTTTCTCTAACACCATAGTTCAAAAGCATCAGTTCTTTGGTGCTCAGCTTTCTTCACAGTCCAACTCTCACAACCATACATAACCACTGGAAAAACCATAGCCTTGACTAGACGGACCTTTGTTGGCATAGTAATGTCTGCTTTCTAATATGCTATCTAGGTTAGTCATAACTTTCCTTCCAAAGAGTAAGCGTCTTTTAATTTCATGGCTGCAATCACCATCTTCAGTGATTTTGGAGCCCAGAAAAATAAAGTCTGACACTGTTTCCACTGTTTTCACATCTCTTTGCCATGAAGTGATGGGTCCAGATGCCATGATCTTCGTTTTCTGAATGTTGAGCTTTAAGCCAACTGTTTCACTCTCCTCTTTCACTTTCACCAAGAGGCTCTTTAGTTCCTCTTTACTTCCTACCATAAAGGTAGTGTCATCTGTATATCTGAGGTTATTGATATTTCTCAGCAATCTTGATTCCAGCTTGTGCTCCCTCCAGCCCAGTGTTTCTCATGATGTACTCTGCATAGAAGTTAAATAAGCAGGGTGGCAATATACAGCCTTGACATACTCCTTTTCCTATTTGGAACCAGTCTGTTGTTCCATGTCTAGTTCTAACTGTTGCTTCCTGACCTACATATAGGTTTCTCAAGAGGCAGGTGAGGTGGTCTGGTATTCCCATCTCTTTCAGAATTTTCCACAGTTTCTTGTGCTCCACACAGTCAAGGCTTTGGCACTGTCAATAAAGCAGAAGTAGATGTTTTTCCAGAACTCTCTTGCTTTTTCAATTATCCAATGGATGTTGGCAATTTGATCTCTGGTTCCTCTGCCTTTTCTAAAACCAGCTTGAACATCTGGAAGTTCACGGTTCATGTATTGCTGAAGCTTGGCTTGGAGAATTTGGGGCATTACTTTACTAGCGTGTACTTAGGAGAGCTTAAAAAAATAGCAGGAACAATATTTTTGCAAAAGAAAGAAACCTTTTTCAAATACGTATTTCATTTTTATTTGTTTGTGCATGTAGTTTTTACAGAAACTCTTACTTTGATTGCAGTGTTCAGATACAGGTAGCCAAAGTACATTTGATTGATACATGAAAAGTTCTCACAGTTTCCATAGCATTTGTCTGTGAGTTCAGCCAGGGTGTTATTCGTATCTGATGCTTTCTTGCTTAGGTCCCAGCAGGATTTCCATCAAAGAGCTCAGTGAAAATAAGATTATAAATTTGAGGTTCTCCCAGATGGACATATTTTAGGTAATATACCCATCATGCAGTTGGCATGATGGGTATATAGCATTTCTTTCCTCCAAATAAATCAGCAAATATCCTTGAAGTAGAAGATATTCATGGGGGTAGCAACACTACATGTAATTACATCTCCAAGCTGATGTGATGGGAAATGCTCATAATACATCAGTTTATCCAAGGAGCTTCACCTGTGACCAAGCACAGCATGACACTCTTTACCTCGCCATAATGTCTTCAAATAACCTAACAGAAACATCTTGAAGGAAAAGAGAGAAAAAATCTCATAGAGGTTATAAGTCTCATGGTAAGAAGCTGCCAAGCTGTGATTCAAACTTGGCCTACTCACTTTGTATTCCATATCCTTTCTGCTCTAAAACTCTTAAATTCCACACAGAAAGACATTAGAAAGAAGAGAAGAGAGAGGGAAAGAGAGGACTATAGAGAGTGGAATGAAAAAAAGAGGGAGAGAGAGAAAAGGAAGGAAGGGAAAAGAAAAGAATACATACTACTACTGGTGAAAACCAGGTAAGTACAATTATCATTTCAGTGTATTGCAGTTTTCTATAAGATTTCACCACTGGTAGAAATGGTTTTTTATTTTTTAAAGTCCCTTTTCTTTAATAATCTAGGGCAGTCCTTCTGAGGTCCATTATTTCTAGGAAATCAAAATTTCCTGACATCTGGAAATTGAAACTATAATGCCATGCTGACTCACCTTTTGTTTTTTAAAAACAAACACACTGGGATATGTTCATCTAGATATCTGTTAGATCCTCCATGGAAAGACACAATACTTTTCTTAGTCAATTTCGGGGTTACCGGTGTCTATGGAACTCCTTTATGAGGCAATGCCAGGAGAGCTTGTGGTCTATTCTTTTGAATAGTCCCAGTATATATAGTATTTTACTTTGATGACAGGTTTTGTTTTTGGAAAAATCCAAGAGACTGGGACAAAACATTGTGAATAACGTAAAATAAAACAAATAGAATTTATAATCTACATAGCACAAAATGTGGAACTCCATCAAAAACAAACAAAAAAAGGCAACAAATCCATTTTAAATGCCAGTTTATTGACACTATTAACATGACTAGAGCCGTGAGGAGGCCTGAACACTGAGACTATAGAGATGGAATTTACTCCTACATCTGCTATTTTAAAGAAAAGAACCCATCTCTGTAGACTCAGTTCAATATCATATTGATATCATGAGTATTGAGTGCTTAGCACAGGGTCTGATAGATAATACACTATCAGTTAAAATTTAGTAGCTTTAATCGTGATGAGGATGATGATTGTGATGATGAATTTTACCCTTAGACAAATGCCTTCCTTTGTGGAGTCTTTTTGTCATCCACAAAACAAAGGGATAGAATAAAATGAGAGCTAACTTTTCTATATCTTTGTTTTTTAGTTTTAAATTTTATATTGGATTATAGTTGGTCTTCCCTTGTGGCTCAGATTGTAAAGAATCTGCCCCAGTGCGAGACCTGGGTTCAATCCCTGGACTGGGAAGAGCCCTTAGAGAAAGGAATGGCTACCCACTCCAGTATTCTTGCCTGGATGGGTACAGTCCACGGGGCCACAAAGAGTCAAGCAGGACTGAGGCACTAACACACACTATAGTTGATTACAATGTTCAGGTGTATAGCAAACTGGTTCAGTTAGTGAAAGTGAAAGTCAGTCATGTCTGACTCTTTGTGACTCCAGGGACTATACAGTCCATGGAATTCTCCAGGCCAGAATACTGGAGTGGGTAGTCTATCCCTTCTCCAGCAGATCTTCCCAACCCAGGAATCAAACAGGTCTCCTTCACTGCTGGCGGATTCTTTACCAGCTAAGCTATCAGGGAAACCCAGTTATACATATACATACATACATTCAAATTCTTTCCCCATATAGATTATTGCAGAACATTTATTAGAGTTACCTGTGCTATACAATAGGTCCTTAATGATTATCTATTTTATATATAGCAGTTTATATATGTTGAACCCAACCTCCTAATTTATCCTGCCCACCCTATGTTCCCTCTGGTAGCCATAAGTTTGTTTTTGAAGTTTGTGAGTCTATTTTGTAAATAAGTTTATTTGCATCATTTTTAGTGATACAAGTGCTATCATGTGATATTTGTCTGACTTCACTCAATGTGATAATCCCTAGGTCAAATGGCATTATGTCATTCTTTTTTATGATTAATATTCTGTTGCATATATGTACCACATCTTGTTCATCAATTCCTCTCAAGTTGAAGGATATAAAAATACACAGAAATCTCTAGCATCTCTATACACTAACAATGAAAGATCAGGAGAGAAATTAAGAGGAAAAAAATCCCATTTACCATCATATCAAAGATAATATATCAGCTAGGAATAGATCTACCTAAAGAGGCAAAAGCCCTGTATTCCACCTCCTTAATTCAGTGACTTAGTGACTTGCACTCTGGGGCAAGTGTCAGGAGACAGAGCTAAGGTGTGTGAGGTGTAGGTGATACTGGGCAGGTATGTGGTTTTGAGGTGGGAGTGATGTTCGAAAGGAGTCTTAGACTTTGGCAGTTTTGATTCTCCCCTTCAATTTATCTCAGAATCAAACCTTTCTCCTTTCTTTACCTTAGGTTCTTGGATTTTGAGCATTTTACTAACATCTCCAAGCTGCACTGACATATATTTTGTCTTAGAAACATTGTAGAATATCCAAGGAGTTCATTATGTGCCTGAACAGCCATAACGACCAGGTGATTGATAATTGTTTAATAAATAAGATTCGTGTTTCCCAGCGTGACTGGTGGAAAGTCATGTCTCTAGCAGGTCGGTGGATACTGACTATCAGTTGCTTAAAGGTATACAGACTTTTCCAGCTGAAAAAAAAAGTCAGTTCAGGTATTAGAGGATTCTTTACATTTGTTCGGTAATATCTGACACTAATTCGCCAGTTGAAAAAAAAATATCATCTGGAAAGAACAGCTTCTGGAGAGTTGACACTAGTAGCTTCCTTGGTGAACACTGAAAGACTGACAAACCTCAAATTAATAGGAACTTGGCTTCTGGTGTCTCTGAGATATAGGGACAGTGGCTGGATTTCATTGTGGAGTTCAGCATGTCTGCCAGTGGGACTCAGGGTATGGCATGGACAAGCCTGTGCTTCACTGGGTGAAACGTAGGCATGAGGGCAAGTGTGCATAGAGACAGCGTGCTTTTTCTAACATCTCTGCATATCTTAATGTTTTATAATTGGCCTCAAAATATCTTTTTCAACCTATTCTTGGCAATGTCCATGTCAATACATCTTTTAGAGAGAGGCAACATGACCCTTGAGTGCATGCATGCTCAGTTGTTCAATCGTGTCTGACTGTTTGTGACCCCACAGACTATAACCCACCAGGCTCCTCTGTCCATGGGGTTTTCCTGCCAAGAATACTGGAGTGAGTTGCCATTTCCTCCTCCAGGGGATCTTCCCAACTGGCGATTGAACCCATGTCTCCTGCGTCTCCTGCATTGGCAGGAAGATTGTTTACCTCTGAGCCACCAGAGAAGCCCAATAAAAACAACCCTTAGATATGGGCAGTAGCCATCTGTCCCCTGAAATCTCTGCTCTAGAGGATTCTGTGATTGTCCTCCCACATCCCCCTACCCATAGAAAGAGGAGTTAGTGAGGTCAATGAGCCATGTCCATCCAAAACCCACACCCTTCTGCCATTTAGGCCACTCAGATATCCCTGCCAATTAGCCCTGACCCAGTTCTAGGACTTGCTTGGACCTCTTTCCTAGCCCATTCCTTTGAGGGAAGATGAAATTGCTGGTGTGCACAGCTTTAGGGCTTTCTGGTGACAAGATGGTGAAGAATCTGCCTGCACTAGAGGAGATGCAGATTCGATCTCTGGGTTGGGAAGATCCCATGGAGAAGGGAATGGCTACCTACTCCAGTATTCTTGCCTGGAAAATTCCATGGACAGAGGATCTTGGTGGGCTACAGCCTATGGCATCACAAAGACTGAGCGACTAACCCGGCAAC
Organism: Nanger dama; assembly: GCA_917880005.1. Classification (NCBI taxonomy): domain Eukaryota; kingdom Metazoa; phylum Chordata; class Mammalia; order Artiodactyla; family Bovidae; genus Nanger; species Nanger dama. Next base: position 55,632,234 of record CAKJTW010000006.1, on the reverse strand, counting down.
AACAGCTGCAGGATGAGGGGTGGCCAGGCCGAGCTCTTAGGAAGATATTTGAAGTACCTTCTCATATGATAAGATAGAGCTGAGGGTAAAGAAGGGAGAAAATGTTCACCCTGGTGTTTAGGAATCATGAGCCAGATGTCACCTTCTTTCACATTTGGGCGTAGAATTCCAACACATCAGAGATTTTGGATTCTAAATTTGGAGTCTTGCTCTAGATCTCCAAAAATGTTATGACTAGGCTTGGGGAAAGTAACAGTGTGCCCTGTGCCCAGCTCCCTCCTACCAGGCAGATCTGACTGCAAATCACAGACAGCTGGGCTGACCTTGCCCATGAGGACAGACAGAAGAGTAGTTCTCTCTGCTGGTTCATTCATTTACCAGACATTCACTGAGTACCTACTCTGGACTGGGATTTCTGATGTACACTCAGGAGACACTGACTAAGAATGACCTGCCCTCTACATCATGACATTTGAGGGGGAAGAGAAAATGTAAAATACAATATTAACTGGGAAGTAGACACTTTCCAATTGTGATAAAGTTACAAAACAACCTGATTGAGTGCAGATACAGGGAAAACATGGGAGAGGAATTAACTTAAAAGAGCTGTTCAAGCTGAATCTCTGTGAGCAAGTGACATAGCAGAGCTCTCAAGGGAGAGAAGAAGTCAACCATGCAAGAATGGCACCATGCCTGGGGAGGGGGATTCCAGCCCAGGAGATAAATAAGGAAAGCCTGTGAGGCAAGAAAGTACTTGGAATGTGCTGAGTAATTCAGAAACTTACAAGGAGTCCATGATAAGGGGTTTATATCTTATCTTTATTGCAATGGGAAGTCATGAAGGTCTTAAGCTTAATCGGATTTATTAGTATATTTTTTGAAGATCATTCTGACTCCTGTGGGGAAAATGTCTGGAAGAATGGGAGCAGGAGGACTGAATTAGGAAGGACTTGGTAAGAATCCAGGCAAGAGATAATGGTGATGAATTTTATCCATGAAAAAAGCAGGATGCTTCTACACCAAGGTATCTTATTTCACTCAAGATACAGCTCACAAATCTTTTCTAAAAATTATTTTATTGAAATACAACTTATTTACAATAGTGTGTTAATTTCTTCTGTATAACAAAGTTATTCTGTTAAATGCCTTCTTTTTCATTTTTCTTCCATTATGATTGATTGAATGTAGTTCCCTGTGCTATACACTAGGATTGTTGTTTATCCATCCTGTATATACTAGTTTGCATCTGCTAATATCAAACTCCCACTCCATTCCTCCCCCACCTTCCTATACCTTGTCAACCACAAGTCTATTCTTTATGTCTGTGACTCTGTTTCTGTTTCATAGTTTAGTGCATTTGTGTCATATTTTAGATTCCACATGTCAGTAATATCATACAGTATTTGTCGTTCTTTTTCTGACTTCATTTAGTATGATAATCTCTAGGTCCATCCATGTTGCTGCAAATGGCATCATGCCATTCTGTTTTATGGTTGAGTAATATTCCATTGTGTATATGTACCGTATTCTTTATCCATTCATCTGTGTTGGGTATTTAGGTTGCTTACATGTCCTGACTATTGTAAATAATGCTTGACCACTATGGTGCATGTATCCTTTTGAATTATAGTTTTCTCCAGATATGTACTCAGGAGTGGGATTGCAAGATCATGTGGTAACTATCCTTTTAGTTTTTTAAGGGACTTCTATACTGTTGTCCATAGTGACTGTTACCAATTTACATTCCCGCCAACAGTATACAAGATTCCCTTGGGCACTCATTAAATCTTAAAGGCTGGAACCCTTTCTCTGTTTGAGAGGAAGAGCTACATTCATTTAATTGATCAACAAGCTTATTAGGCACACACACTGTTTCAGGCCCACTTTAGGGGGCTGAGGGTCTGGAGGTGAAGGAGGCACTGTTCTAGTTTTAGAATTCCTGGAGAGATTCTTGCTGCTTAGAGGCAGGAGCTGGTGGGAGGGGAAGGGTGGGGCAGGAGTTTGGGAGGAAACCGAGATGGGGTAGCTATCACTGAGGACAGTGGTATCAAAATAAAAGTTGACCTAAGTTTCCAGGTTAGCGTATGGATATGGCCCAGTGGTAGGGTCTCACCATAGCCAGTTATTGCATTGCTGGACTCTTAAAATGATTTTAAATTATTGATTCTATATTTACGTTGATCTCTTATAGGTGGAACTAGCAGTAAAATACCAGCCTGCCACTTCAGGAGACATAAGAGATGTGGGTTCAGTCCCTGGGCCTGGAAGGTCCCCAGGAGGAGGGCATGGCGACCCACTCCAGTACTGATGTCTGTAGAATCCCATGGACAGAGGAGCTTGGCAGGCTACCGTCCATGGGGTGGCAAACAGTTGGACATGACTGAAGTGACTTAGCACACACAATGAATAAGTAAGAAGACAGGACATACTAGAATTGAGCATTTTGAAGGGGGAGGGGGACTCCCATTTCCATAAGTACATTTTAAAAGATATAAAAAATGGCTAAAAGAAACACAGAACTGAAAAGCTAGAGGACCATCAGATAAGGCTGGGATTTGGACAGAGGTAAATAAAAGGAAAGAGAGGTCATCAGAGGGTTTATTTGAAAATCCTAACAGCTGCAGTGGAAACAAGTTGCAGTATGCATGAAAAGGCTTTCTCCAAAATGTTAATGGCCTTTGAGTGTTTAGATAATGGTGGTTTCTAGTATATATATATATATATTTTTACCATTCCCAGTTCAGTTCAGTTCAGTTCAGTCACTCAGTCATGTCTGACTCTGCAACCCCTATGAATCGCAGCACGCCAGGCCTCCCTGTTCATCACCACCTGCCGGAGTTCACTCATACTCACTTCCATCAAGTCTGTGATGCCATCCAGCCATCTCATCCTCAGTCGTCTCCTTCTCCTCCTGCCGCCAATCCCTCCCAGCATCAGAGTCTTTTCCAGTGAGCCAACTCTTCACATGAGGTGGCCAAAGTACTGGAGTTTCAGCTTTAGCATCATTCCTTCCAAAGAAATCCCAGGGCTGATCTCCTTCAGAATGGACTGATTGGCTCTCCTTGCAATCCAAGGAACTGTAAAGAGTCTTCTCCAATACCACAGTTCAAAAGCATCAATTCTTCGGCACTCAGCCTTCTTCCCAGTCCAACTCTCACATCCATACATGACCACAGGAAAACCATAGCCTTGACCAGATAGACCTTAGTTGGCAAAGTAATGTCTGTGCTTTTGAGTATACTATCTAGGTTGGTCATAACTTTTCTTCCAAGGAGTAAGCGTCTTTTTAATTTCATGGCTGCAATCACCATCTGCAGTGATTTTGGAGCCCCCCAAATAAAGGCTAACACTGTTTCCACTGTTTCCCCATCTATTTCCCATGAAGTGATGGGATCAGATGACATGATCTTCGTTTTCTGAATGTTGAGCTTTAGGCCAACTTTTTGCTCTCCTCTTTCACTTTCATCAAGAGGCTTTTTAGCTCCTCTTCACTTTCTGCCATAAGAGTGGTGTCATCTGCATATCTGAGGTTATTGATATTTCTCCCAGCAATCTTGATTCCAGCTTGTGTTTCTTCCAGTTCAGCGTTTCTCATGATGTACTCTGCATAGAAGTTAAATAAGCAGGGTGACAATATACAGCCTTGATGTACTCCTTTCCCTATTTGGAACCAGTCTGTTGTTCCATGGCCAGTTCTAACTGTTGCTTCCTGACCTGCATACAGATTTCTCCAAGAGGCAGGTGAGGTGGTTTGGTATTCCCATCTCTTTCAGAATTTTTCATAGTTTATTGTGATCCACACAGTCAAAGGCTTTGGCATAGTCAATAAAGCAGAAATAGATGTTTTTCTGGAACTCTCTTGCTTTTTCCATGATCCAGCGGATGTTGGCAATTTGATCTCTGGTTCCTCTGCCTTTTCTAAAACCAGCTTGAACATCAGGGAGTTTACAGTTCATATATTGCTGAAGCTTGGCTTGGAGAATTTTGAGCATTACTTTACTAGTGTGTGAGATGAGTGCAATTGTGCTGTAGTTTGAACATTCTTTGGCATTGCCTTTCTTTTGAAATTGGAATGAAAACTGACCTTTTCCAGTCCTGTGGCCACTGCTGAGTTTTCCAAATTTGCTGGCATACTGAGTGCAGCACTTTCACAGCATCATCTTTCAGGATTTGAAACAGCTCAATTGGAATTCCATCACCTGCACTAGCTTTGTTCGTAGTGATGCTTTCTAAGGCCCACTTGACTTCACATTCCAGGATGTCTGACTCTAGATGAGTGATCACATCATCATGGTTATCTGGGTCGTGAAGATCTTTTTGTACAGTTCTTCTTTGTATTCTTGCCACCTCTTCTTAATATCTTCTGCTTCTGTTAGGTCTATACCATTTCTGTCCTTTATCGAGCCCATCTTTGCATGAAATGTTCCCTTGGTATCTCTAATTTTCTTAAAGAGATCTCTAGTCTTTCCCAATCTGTTGTTTTCCTCTATTTCTTTGCATTGATCGCTGAGGAAGGCTTTCTTATCTCTTCTTGCTATTCTTTGGAAATCTGCATTTAGATGCTTATATTTTTCCTTTTCTCCTTTGCTTTTCACCTCTCCTCCATTCACAGCTATTTGTAAGGCCTCCCCAGACAGCCATTTTGCTTTTTTGCATTTCTTTTCCATGGGGATGATCTTGATCCCTGTCTCCTGTACAATGTCATGAACTTCATTCCATAGTTCATCAAGCACTCTATCTGTCAGATCTAGGCCCTTAAATCTATTTCTCGCTTCCACTGTATAATCATAAGGAATTTGATTTAGGTGATACCTGAATGGTTTAGCGGTTTTCCCTACTTTCTTCAATTTTTAGTCTGAATTTGGTAATATTTTCCTAAAAGGAATGTATGACTTTTGTAAGATGTTATACAAAATATGCTCAATTGCTCAGTGGTGTCCAAGTCTTTGCAGCCCCTGGACCATAGGCCGCCAGGCTCCTATGTCCATTGAATTTTCCAGACAAGTATACTGGAGTGAGTTGCCATTTCCTCCTGCAGGGAATCTTCCCAACTCAGGGACTGAAGCTGCATCTTTTGTGTCTCCTGCATTGGCAGGCAGACACTTTACAACTAGTGCCACCTGGGAAGCCCATGTTGTACAAAAAGTAAGCATATAATGAATTTTTGTTGAGATGAACATGTGGAGAGTAAGGAGGTTATAAATGCTGCACTCACTGGAACCCACCTCACCTGTGGAAGCTTACTTTATGCCAAGTATAATATTATGAAGATAAAGGTTATATTTTAACTTGTATTGGGAAGAGTAATTTCTCTATATTTAGAAAATGAAGTCAAAGTTGTCATGTACAGATAGGAGAATTGGACCATAGAGAAGACTGAGCACCAAAAAATTGATGCTTTCAAATCGGTGCTGCAAAAGACTCTTGAGGGTCCCTTGGACAGCAAGGAGATCAAACCAGTCAATCCTTAAGGAAATCAACCTGGATATTCACTGGAATGACTGATGCTGAAGCTGAAGTGCCAATACTTTGGCCACCTGATGCAAACAGCTGACTCATTGGAAAAGACCCTGATTCTGGGAAAAGTTGAGGACGAGAGGAGAAGGGGACAAGAGAAGACAAGATGGTTGGATGACATCACTGACTCAATGGACATGGGTTTGAACAAGCTGTGGGAAATGGTGAAGGAGGGAAGCCTGTCATGCTATAGGTCATGGGGTCACAAAGGGTCAGACGTGACTTAAAGACTGAACAACAACAAAGTCATCATTTGACCATAGAAACATATGACCCTCTATCTCAGGGTCATAGAGGTTTGGGTATAAAATGTGTTAGAAAGTTGTTTGTGAGACTCACCCCAGTCCTAGGCATGTCCAAAGCTGCTCAGCTGTCAGTTTAAACTTGGACTGGACTTCTGTCTCCATTTTTATAGCATAGCAACAGCATATGTTTAGAATCATGACCCTGTATGCTTGAAAATCCCAAGTGATCAGAACTATTTCTAAATATCAGGTCAGATGCTACAGGGAAGGACCTTTCATTCTTCTGGCCCCTGACTATTGCTCAGAGATGTGGGTTTATTTTTTTATTCGTTTTTGTATAGTTTCCAATGATTGTAGGATTTTTTTTTTTAACTGAGAATTGGACTATAAAGAAAACTGAGTGCTGAAGAATTGATGCTTTTGAACTGTGGTGTTGGAGAAGACTCTTGAAAGTCCCTTGGATCCCCTAGGAGATCCAGCCAGTCTATCCTAAATGAAATCAATCCTGAATATTCATTGAAAGGACTGACCCTGAAGCTGAAACTTCAGTACTTCGGCCACATGATGTGAAGAACTGACTCATTTGAAAAGACCCTGATGCTTCAGAAAGATTGAAGGTGGGAGGAGAAGGGGACGACAGAGTAGGAGATGGCTGGATGGCATCACTGACTCCATGGATATGACTTTGAGTAGGCTCAGGGAGTTGGTGATGGACAGGGAAGCCTGGCGTGCTGCGGTCCATGGGGTCACAAAGAAATCAGACACTACTGAGTGACTGAACTGAATATTAAAAATTGAATTTCTGTACAAGTATTTGAATGTTTGTTTTCTCTTTAAGAACCCAGGTGTCCTCTACCATCTGCAGGGCCACACTCAACTCCATGCAGGCTTGGCTGCACCTATGGGTGATTGTTTCCCTATACTCTCCAAAATTCCCTTTTGTTTTCCAGTCTGAGGACAGTGTAGGTGTCAGTTACCACCTCTTTTTAAATGGCAGAATGCTATTTATCTATGTTTCTATCAAAGGTAACAAATAAAAGGCATATCAGAGGGCCATATATGTTGAGAAAGAAATGAAAAAGAGCAGATTTCTTCGTGGCAGTGAGCAATATTCAAATAACACGTAGATACCCATGTGATGTGGTTGGCTTCTCTTGGCACTGAGCTATTTTTAGTATATAAATTTTAAAATTTATTTATTTATTTGGCTATGCTGGGTCTTTGTTGCTGTACACAGGCTTTCTCTAGTTGCAATGAGCAAGGGCTACTCTCTAGTTGGGTCGCGTGTCTTCTCATTCTGGTGACTTCTCGTGGAGCACAGGCTCCTAGAGCACATAGGTTTCATTAGTTGTGCTACATGGGCTTAGTTGCCCCAGGAGGCATGTGGGATCTTCCCAGATTAGGGATTGAACCCACGTCCCCTGAACTGGCAAGCAGATTCGTAACCACTGGACTACCAAGGAAGTCCTGGCATTGAGCTTTTGATTCTTGCCCTAAGTTTTAAGACCTTCATGAGGCTAGAGTGCCAACTAAGAAGACCTTATGGAGAGAACAGAGGTGGATGTTTCATATTCAAAGCATTCTTCTCCATCTGAAGACCCCCTCAACCTCTACCATACCCTATTCCATCCCCAAAATAACACAGTAAGAGTTGGGAAGTTCCTAGTTTGGAACACTAAGAGAGAAAGTTTGGGATTGCCTACTGACCCTTGCCTGTTTGTACCTACATTTTGAAAACAAAAGTTGAACTATTTCCTTCCAGTGTTCATTCTAAACGAGGTAAGTGGAAAGTCCTTATATTATCTAAACAATGAATGGAAAACCGAAGGGCTCTCCTAAGTTTTTTTTTTTTTACTAAACTTTCCTAAAAATCTATGAATTCTAGGTTACAAGGGTAAATATCAACAGAAGACAGGCTGGTTAGATGGCTACTTGGAATATCGACAGGAAATTAAATTTTCAAAACAGGAGTAAAAGCCATGGTAGAATTTTTGTATTCAGGGACAAAAGGAAGGAAATTGATATTGAGATTTTTGTAGCATTCTTCTCTGGTGATATTGAATTGAAGAGCACATAGTTTGTCATTTATCAAAAGGTCAAACCTAAGATGACTTAGCAGAATGTTCTAAGACCAAAAATCATGTGAGGAACCCAAATCTCAAAGATACAGAGGCCTAGGCAAATGAGATATCTCCAAGTTAGGCATCTCAGAATGTTTATTTCTTTATTTGCAAGTTTTAGATATGATGCCCACAGATTTTTACTATGTAAAGTCATTCTGGAATATCAGCACCCTTTTCTAAGTAAATATGAAAATGTTTACTGAAATAAATTATTGATTTTATTCACAAGTTCTGTAATATTAATAATAAATATATGTAGGTATGAATGGGATCGCCAACAGTATAAGAGATAAATTATTTCTGTGCATTCTGACTAACAAGAATGGGTGCATGTAAGAATTTTAGAGGAAATTTTCCTTTTGTTTTTGATGGTAATATCTTTGACCACCTGATGCAAAGAAATCACTCCTTGGAAAAGACTCTAATGCTGGTAAAGATTGAAGGCAGGAGGAGAAGGGGATGACAGAGGATGAGATGGTTGGATGGCATCACTGACTCAATAGACACGAGTTTGAACAAGCTCTGGGAGATAGTGAAGGACAGGGAAGCCTGATGTGTTGCAGTCCATGGAGTTGCATAGAGCTGGACATTACTGAGTGACTGAACAAAAATCTGTTGATAAATATACTGGCAACTGCAGATTTAATAAAGAAGTGAAGAAGTGGTATACAAAGAGGGCAGTTCAAAAGGCATTTTAAATTTATATTAAAAAATGGATAATAGCCATGCAGGTATTTAGGTGTTTATTTTAGGAAAGAAAAGGACTAGAAACTCAGCTACAAATTTTAGATGAAGTGATGAAATGTAAAGACCTCTTCTGGGGGAGACAGGAAGTCCTCTGTCCTACCACCAAACACCTCTGAAACCTTGTAAAGTGAAGGTGGGAAGTGAGATGTCTTTGAGATTATTTCAGGCTCAACCATCCTCTGCTGTGATGACTTTGTTCAAATATGTATTTGCAGAGCTGCCTTGATGAAAAATGGAAGAGGAGAGTGAAAAAGTTGGCTTATAGCTCAACATTCGGGAAAACTAAGATGATGGCATCCGGTCCCATCACTTCATGGCAAATAGATGGGGAAACAGTGAAAACAGTGTCAGACTTTATTTTTGGGATTCCCAAATCACTGCAGATGATGACTGCAGCCATGAAACTGAAAGATGCATACTCCTTGGAAGGGCAGTTATGACCAACCTAGACAGCATATTAAAAAGCAGAGATATTACATTGTCAACAAAGGTTCGTCTAATGAAGGCTATGGTTTTTCCACTGGGCATGTATGGATGTGAGAGTTGGACTGTGAAGAAAGTTGAGCACCAAAGAATTTATGCTTTTGAGCTGTGGTATTGGAGAAGACCCTTGAGAGTCCCTTGGACTGCAAGGAGATCCAACCAGTCCATCCCAAAGGAGATTAGTCCTGGGTGTTCATTGGAAGGACTGATGCTGAAGCTGAAACTCCAATACTTTGCACACCTGATGCTAAGCACTGGCTCATTTGAAAAGACCCTGATACTGGGAAAGAATGAGGGCAGGAGGATAAGGGGACTACAGAGGATGAGATGATTGGATGGCATCACCTACTCAATGGACATGGGTTTGGGTGGACTCCGGAGGTTGGTGATGGACAGGGAGGCCTGGTGAGCTGCGGTTCATGGGGTCACAAAAGTCCAGAAACAACTGAGCGACTGAAATTAACTGACTCAGAGGGATGGTATGGGGAGGGAGGAGGGAAGGGTTTCAGGATTGGGAACATGTGTAAACTCGTGGCTGATTCATGTTGATGTATGGCAAAACCAATACAATATTGTAAAGTAATTAGCCTCCAATTAAAATAAATAGATTTAAATTTTAAAAAATGAACTTAAGCTTAAAATAATAATCTTATTTATTAAATTGTCAGACTTTCTGGGAGAGTCTCAAACTGTCAGATTGGGGATTGCATGAGGCCTGTCCAGGAAATATGTGTTGTTCGTGAGTTATTGTCATATGTGCTGTCTGGGAGGACAAAATAGATTTTGTTGGAAGGAGTTAAGCACTTCAGTTCAGTTCAGTCACTCAGTCATGTCTGACTCTTTGCGACCCCCATGATTCGCAGCACGCCAGGCCTCCCTGTCCATCACCAACTCCCAGAGTTCACTCAAACTCATGTGCATGGAGTTGGTGATGCCATCCAGCCATCTCATCCTCTGTCGTCCCCTTCTCCTCTGCCCCCAATCCATCCCAGGATCAGGGTATTTTCCAGTGAGTCAACTCTTCGCATTAGGTGGCCAAAGAATTGGAGTTTCAGCTTCAGCATCAGTTCTTCCAGTGAACACCCAGGACTGGTCTCCTTTAGGATGGACTGGTTGGATCTCCTTGCAGTCCAAGGGAGTCTTCTCCAACACCACAGTTCAAAAACATCAATTCTTCGGGTCTCAGCCTTCTTCACAGTCCAATTCTCACATCCATACATGACCACAGGAAAAACCATAGCCTTGACTAGACGGATCTTTGCTTGCAAATATCTCTGCTTTTAATATGCTACCTAGGTTGGTCATAAATTTCTTCCAAGGTGTAAGCGTCTTTTAATTTCATGGCTGCAATCACCATCTGCAATGATTTTGCAGCCCCCCAAAATAAAGTCTGATACTGTTTCCCCATCTATTTCCCATGAAATGATGGGACCAGATGTCATGATCTTCGTTTTCTGAATGTTGAGCTTTAAGCCAACTTTTTCACTCTCCTTTTTCACTTTCATCAAGAGGCTTTTGGTTCCTCTTCACTTTCTGCCCTAATGGTGGTGTCATCTGCATATATGAAGTTATTGATATTTCTCTCAGCAATCTTGATTCCATCTTGTGTTTCTTCCAGCCCAGAGTTTCTCATGATGTACTCTCTGCATATAAGTTAAATAAGCAGGGTGACAATATACAGCCTTGACGTACTCCTTTTTCCTATTTGGAACCAGTCTGTTGTTCCATGTCCAGTTCCAACTGTTGCTTCCTCACCTGCATATATGTTGCTCAAGAGGCAGGTCAGGTGGTCTGGTATGCCTATTTCTTTCAGAATTTTCCACAGTTTATTGTGATCCACACAGTCAAAGGCTTTGGCATAGTCAATAAAGCAGAAATATGTTTTTTCTGGAACTCTCTTGCTTTTTCCATGATCCAGCAGATATTGGCAATTTGATCTCTGGTTCCTCTGTCTTTCCCTAAATCCAGCTTGAACATATGAAATTTCACATTTCACATATTGCTGAAGTCTGGCTTGGAGAATTTTGAGCATTACTTTACTAGCATGTGAGATGAGTGCAATTGTGCAGTAGTTTGAGCATTCTTTGGCATTGCCTTTCTTGGAAATTGGAATGAAAACTGACCTTTTCCAGTCCTGTGGCCACTTCTGAGTTTTTAAAATTTGCTGGCCTATTGAGTGCAGCACTTTCAGAGCATCATCTTTCAGGATTTGAAATATCTCAACTAGAATTCCATCACCTCCACTAGCTTTGTTCGTACTGATGCTTTCTAAGGCCTACTTGACTTTACATTCCAGAATGTCTGGCTCTAGGTGAGTCATCACACCATTGTCATTATCTGGGTAATGAAGAGCTTTTTGTATAGTTCTTCTGTTTATTCTTACCACCTCTTCTTATCTTCTGCTTCTGTTAGGTCCATACCATTTCTTTCTTCATCGAGTCCATCTTTGCATGAAATGTTGCCTTGGTATCTCTAATTTTCTTGAAGAAATCTCTAGTCTTCCCCATTCTGTTGTTTTCTTTGTATTTCCTTGCACTGATCACTGAGAAAGGCTTTCTTATCTCTCCTTACTATCCTTTGGAACTCTGCATTCAAACTGGTATATCTTTCCTTTTCTCCTTTGCTTTTTGCTTCCTTCTTTTCACAGCTATTGGTAAGGCCTCCTCAGACAGCCATTTTGTTTTTTTTGCATTTCTGCTCCATGGGGATGGTCTTGATCTCTGTCTCTTGAACAATGTCATGAACCTCCGTCCATAGTTCATCAGGTACTGTATCAAATCTGCTGCTAAGCTGCTAAGTCGCTTCAGTCCTGTCCGACTCTGTGCGACCCCATAGACGGCAGCCCACCAGGCTCCACCGTCCCTGGGATTCTCCAGGCAAGAACACTGGAGTGGGTTGCCATTTCCTTCTCCAATGAATGAAAGTGAAAAGTGAAAGTGAAGTCGCTCAGTCGTGTCCGACTCTGTGTGACCCCATGGACTGCAGCCTACCAGGCTCCTCCATCCGTGGGATTTTCCAGGTAAGAGTACTGGAGTGGGTTGCCATTTCCATTGTATCATATCTAGTATCTTAAATTTATTTCTCACTTCCACTGTATAATCATAAGGGATTTGATTTAGGTCATAAAATGAATGGCCTAGTTTTCCCTCCTTTCTTCAGTTTAAGTCTTAATTTGGCAATATGGAGTTCATGATTTGAGCCGCAGTCAGCTCCTGGTCTTGTTTTGCTGACTCTATAGAGCTTCTCCATCTTTGGCTGCAAAGAATGTGATCAATCTCATTTTGGTATTGACCTTCTGGTGATGTCCATGTGTAGAGTCTTTTCTTGTGTTGTTGAAAGAGAGTGCTATGACCAGTGCGTTCTCTTGGCAAAACTGTATTAGCCTTTGCCTTGCTTCATTTCATATTCCAAGGCCAAATTTGCCTGTTACTCCAGGAGTTACTTGACTTCCTACTTCTGCATTCTAGTCCCCTATAATGAAAAGGACATATTTTTGGGGTGTTAGCTCTAAAAAGTCTTGTGGGTCTTCATAGAACTGTTCAACTTCAGCATTACTTAAGAGTTATTTCAGCTTGTTCAGCGTTACTGGTTGGGGCATAGACTTGGATTACTGTGATATTGAATGATTTGCCTTGGAAATGAACAGAGATCATTCTGTCGTTTTTGAGATTGCATCCAAGTACTAGATCACTGCAGATGGTGATTGCAGTCATGAAATTAAAAATGCTTACTCCTTGGAGGGAAAAGTTATGACCAACCTAGATAGTATATTCGAAAGCAGAGACATTACTTTGCCGACTAAGGTCCATCTAGTCAAGGCTATGGTCTTTCCTGTGGTCATGTATGGATGTGAGAATTGGACTGTGAAGAAGGCTGAGCACTGAAGAACTGATGCTTTTGAACTGTGGTGTTGGAGGAGACTCTTGGGAGTCCCTTGGACTGCAAGGAGATCCAACCAGTCCATTCTGAAGGAGATCAGCCCTGGGATTTCTTTGGAAGGAATGATGCTAAAGCTGAAACTCCAGTACTTTGGCCACCTCATGCTAAGAGTTGACTCATTGGAAAAGACTCTGATGGTGGGAGGGATTGGGGGAGGAGGAGAAGGGGACGACCGAGGATGAGATGGCTGGATGGCATCACGGACTCGATGGACATGAGTCTGAGTGAACTCCGGGAGATGGTGATGGACAGGGAGGCCTGGTGTGCTACAATTTATGGGGTCCAGAGAGTCGGACACAACTGAGTGACTGAACTGCATTTCAGACTCTTTTGTTTACCACGATGGCTACTCCATTTCTTCTGAGGGATTCCTGCTCGCAGTAGTAGATATAATGGTCATCTGAGTTAAATTCACCCATTCCAGTCCATTTTAGTTCACTGATTCCTAGAATGCCGATGTTCACTCTTGCCATCTCCTGTTTGACCACTTCCAATTTGCCTTGATTCATGGACCTAACATTCCTGGTTCCTATGCAGTATTGCTCTTTACAGCATCAGACGTTGCTTCTGTCACCACTCACATCCACAATTGCATTATTTTTGCTTTCGCTCCATAACTTCATTCTTTCTGGAGTTATTTCTCAACTGATTCCCTGTAGCATATTGGGCAGGTACCAACCTGGGGAGTTCCTCTTTCACTATCCTATCATTTTGCTTTTTCATACTGTTCATGGGGTTTTCAAGGCAAGAATATTGAAGTGGTTTGCCATTCCCTTCTCAGTGGAGCTCATTCTGTCAGACCTCTCCGCCATGACCCATCCATCCTGGGTGGCCCCACAGCATGGCCTAGTTTCATTGAGGTAGACAAGGTTGAGGTCCATGTGATCAGATTGGCACTTCAGTTCAGTTCAGTTCAGTTGTTCAGTTGTGTCCGACTGTTTGTGACCCCATGAATCGCAGCACATCAGGCCTCCCCATCCATCACCAACTCCTGGAGTTCACTCAGACTCACGTCCATTGAGTCCGTGATACCATCCAGCCATCTCATCCTCTGTCGTCCCCTTCTCCTCCTGCCCTCAATCCCTCCCAGCATCAGAGTCTTTTCCAATGAGTGAACTCTTTTCATGAAGTGGCCAAAGTACTGGAGTTTCAGCTTTAGCATCATTCCTTTCAAAGAAATCCCAGGGCTGATCTCCTTCAGGATGGACTGGTTGGATCTCCTTGTAGTCCAAGGGGCTCTCAAGAGTCTCCTCCAACACCACAGTTCAAAAGCATCAATTCTTTGGTGCTCAGTCTTCTCAGTCCAATTCTCACATCCATACATGACCACAGGAAAAACCATAGCCTTGACTAGGCAGACCTTAGTCAGTAAAGTAATGTCTCTGCTTTTGAATACAGTATCTAGGTTGGTCATAACATTTCTTCCAAGGTGTAAGTGTCTTTTAATTTCATGGCTGCAGTCACCATCTGCAGTGATTTTGGAGCCCCCAAAATAAAGTCTGACACTGTTTCCACTATTTCCCCATCTTTTCCCATGAAGTGATGGGACTGGAAGACATGATCTTCATTTTCTGAATGTTGAGCTTTAAGCCAACTTTTTCACTCTCCACTTTCACTTTCATCAAGAGGCTTTTTAGTTCCTCTTCACTTTCTGCCATAAGGGTGGTCTCATCTGCATATCTGAGGTTATTGATATTTCTCCCAGCAATCTTGATTCCAGCTTGTATTTCTTCCAGCCCAGTGTTTCTCATGATGTACTCTGCATATAAGTGAAATAAAAAAACAGGCTGACAATATACAGCCTTGACGTACTCCTTTTCCTATTTGGAACCAGTCTGTTGTTCCATGTCCAGTTCTAACTGTTGCTTCCAGAAGGAGTTCCTAAAAAAAAAAAAAAAAAAGTACTTTGTAATTATCTTTAAAAAATCAGCTCTGGCAAGCCTGGACCACATTCCTATAGGATGATAATATTAAGGCAGAGTTATGGCCACCCTAGGTACATGGGCCAGGTGCCCTTCTCAAGTCACCAGCCCTCCTGATATTAAGGCCATGTCTGTTATCACCTTTCTCTTTATTGATTCCCTTTGATTTCCATTACCTGTGAGAACTGGGCCAAATGTCATTCGTGAACATAGCACCTGTGTTCTTTCAATTAGCTGAATGCGTGACCACAGATGATGTCTGATTCACTCCCAATGATGCAGAAGCAAATGTGTTGAGAGAGCTGGGAAGTCAGGCTGAAACTTAGGAGCAGAACAATATCTCTCATGTTCCCGTCAGCTGGATTATGTCTTGTCAGAAACATAATTCATATACTGTGTATGACCCAAATATTGGGTGAGCATTATGATATTTCTTCTCTTCCTCAACTTACTTCTTTAAAACAGTTAAAATAATGATTCAATACAGTAACCACAGGAAACTAGGTTTTGGCTCAGTGTGATAGTAAGTCAATTCCAAGAAAACAAGAAGTCAAAGAAGTAATTCAGCATCAAGTAAAAAGACTATTTTCCCTGAGTAATTATTTTACAACTAAATTATTTACATGTATTGAGAGTGCCCCGACCAGTAAGGAACAAGAGACTTTATTGACCTCTCTCCCCTTCCTTCTCTCTTTCCTCTCCTTAACCCTTCCTATCCTTCCCTGTTTTTCTAGTCCCTCAGTCCTGGATGCAGGAATCTGGTCAAAGGGCCCTCAGCCTGAGCTGAGGATTGGAGACTAATCACCTCTTCTTGGCAGAAAAGTCGAATTCTGGTTCGGGTCTGGTCTGATTTCCACTAGGGCCGAGTTCCAGTCCTCCCTTCTCTGGAGGCCCAGGGAAAAGTCCCATGATGTCTGGGTATCTGTAGGTGGCAGGAGACGTCTGTAAGGCCCCCTCTTTTGCCACCCCCCCTCCCGCCTCCTCCTCTTTCTTCTTTCAACCTGGCTTCCTTTCCTCCCTTGCAATCTCTGATGTTAGTACTTGGATCTGAAGTTCTGTGTCTCTATAGGAGGTTTTCTGAGAGACTGTATTCTTGTATTTAAGGGCTTCCCTGGTGGTGCAGAGGTTAAAGCGTCTGCCTGCAATGTGGGAGACCTGGGTTCGATCCCTGGGTCAGGAAGACCCCCTGGAGAAGGAAATGGCAATCCACTCCAGTATTCTTGCCTGGAGAATCTCATGGATGGAGGAGCTTGGTGGGCTACAGTCCACGGGTCACAAAGAGTCGGACACGACTGAGCGACTTCACTTTCACTTTCACTTTATTGAGGGGGTTAAGAATTGTTAAACATATTTTCTGCCTTGGCTCAGTTTTGTGCATTTCTCCCATTTTATAAGAAGTGAAACTCAGTTAGAGGCCCACCCGGTGGGTAAACACACAAATGGGTCTGTTGACAAAGCTGCAGCACTCCTCTCTTCCCTCTTATTTTCTGGTCTCAGATGAAAGGGACAGAGCCTCTTCAGGAGTTAAGTGAGGGCACCCTGGAATGAAAAAAAATGCCCTCCAAAAATGAAATTCAGCTAATTATATGTTATTCACCTGCTTAGATACAGAAGGTGGACTTGTGATTTGTGCTTGTTCAAGAAGAAAATTGCTTGATAGCAGTGGCTGTGCTATCAGGATTCATAAGAAGAAGATGATTATCAGTTAATTTTGGAGTAAAGAGGCCTTTTACCACAAGGCAAAAAAAAAAAAAAAAAAGCAAAAGCCATGCATTGCTCAGAGACCAAAAAAAAAAAAAAGTATTTGTTTTTGATGGAATAATTATTATTTAGAGCAGATCAGATTAGAATTATAAAATAGTCTAGAGTTTATAGATAGCATTATCAGTCTGGAGAATTCAGTAAGAAATATGCAGATGTCATGACACTGATACAGAATAGAATGTATCTGTATCTATGTAGCATACGTACACGGAGAAGGCAATGGCACCCCACTCCAGTACTCTTGCCTGGAAAATCCCATGGATGGAGGAGCCTGGTAGGCTGCAGTCCGTGGGGTCGCTGAGGGTCAGACATGACTGAGCGACTTCACTTTCACTTTTCACTTTCATGCATTGGAGAAGGAAATGGCAGCCCACTCCAGTGTTCTTGCCTGGAGGATCCCAGGGGCGGGGGAGCCTAGTGGGCTGCCGTCTATGGGGTCACACAGAGTCGGACAGGACTGAAGTGACTTAGCAGCAGCGGCGGCATACATACATACATACATACACATGCATACTGTTTTTGCCATGCATTGACATGAATCAGCTATGGATGTACATGTGTTCCCCATCCTAAACCCCCTTCCTATTTCCCTCCCCATCCCATTCCTCAGAGCCATTCCAGTGCACCAGCCCTGAGTGCCCTTTCTCATGCATCCAATCTGGACTGGAAGTCTGTTTCACATATGGTAATAAACATGTTTCAATGCTATTTTCTCAAATCATCCCACCCTCACCTTCTTCCACAGAGTCCAAAAGTCTCTTCTTTACAGCTGTATCTCTTTTTCTGTCTCGCATATAGGGTCATCATTACCATCTTTCTAAATTCCATATATATGTGTTAATAAACTGTATTGGTGTTTTTCTTTCTGACTTATTTCACTCTGTATAATAGGCTCCAGTTTCTTCCACCTCATTAGAACTGATTCAAATGCATTCTTTTTAATAGCTGAGTAGTATTCCATTGTGTATATGTACCACAGCTCTCTTATCCATTTGTCTGCCGATGGATATCTAGGTTGCTTCCATGTCCTAGCTATTGTAAACAGTGCTGTGATGAACACTGGAGCACATATGTCTCTTTCAATTCTGGTTTCCTTGGTGTGTATGCCCAGCAGTGGGATTGTTAGGTAGTATAGTGGTTCTATTTCCAGTTTTTAAGGAATCTCCACACTGTTCTCCACTGTGGCTGTACTATTCCCACCAACAGTGTAGGAGGGTTCCCTTTTATTTGCACCCTCTCCAGCATTTATTGTTTGTAGACTTTTGATAGCAGCCATTCTGACTGGTGTAAGATGGTACCTCATTGTGGTTTTGATTTGCATATCTCTGATAATGAGTGATATTGAGCATCTTTTCATGTGTTTGTTAGCCATCTGTATGCCTTCTTTGGAAAAATGTTTATTTAGTTCTTTGGCCCATTTTTTTAATTGTGTGGCTTATTTTTCTGGAACTGAACTGCAGGAGTTGCTTGTATATTTTCGAGATTAATTGTCAGTTGGTTCATTTGCTATTATTTTCTCCCATTCTAAAGTCTGTCTTTTCACCTTGCTTATAGTTTCCTTTGTTGTGCAAAAGCTTTTAAGTTTAATTAGGTCCCATTTGTTTATTTTTGCTTTTATTTCCATTACTCTGGGAGGTGGGTCATAGAGAATCCTTCTGTGATTTATGTCAGAGAGTGTTTTGCCTATGTTTTCCTCTAGGAGTTTTGTAGTCTCTAGTCTTAAATTTAGATCTTTAATCCATTTTGATCTTTAAGTCCATTTTGTGTATGGTGTTAGAAAGTGTTCTAGTTTGATTCTTTTACAAGTGGTTGACCAGTTTTCCCAGCACCAGTTTTTAAGGAGATTGCCTTTTCTCCATTGTATATTCTTGCTACCTTTGTCAAAGATAAGATGGATTTATCTCTGGGCTTTCAATTTGGTTCCATTGATCTATATTTCTGTCTATATGCCAGTACCACACTGTCTTAATTACTGTAGTTTTTAGTATAGTCTGAAGTCATGCAGGTTGATTCCTCTAGTTCCATTCTTCTTTCTCAAGATTGCCTTGGCTTTTTTTTTTTGTATTTCCATACAAATTGTGGAACTATTTATTCTAGTTCTCTGAAAAATGCCATTGGTAGCTTGATAGAGATTGTAATTGAATCTATAGATTGCTTTGGGTAGTATACTCATTTTCACTATATTGATTCTTCCAATCCATGAACATGGTGTATTTCTCCATCTGTTTGTGTCATCTTTGATTTCTTTCATCAGTGTTTTATAGTTTTCTATATATAGGTCTTTTGTTTCTTTAGGTAGATTTATTCCTAAGTACTTTATTCTTTTCATTGCAATGGTGGATGGAATTGTTTCTTTAATTTCTTTCTGTTTTCTCATTGTTAGTGTATAGGAATGCAGGGGATTTCCGTGTGTTAGTTTTATATCCTGTAACTTTACTATATTCATTGACTAGCTCTAGTAATTATCTGGTGGTGTCTTTAGGGTTTTCTATGTAGAGGATCATGTCATCTGCAAACAGTGAGAATTTTACTTCTTTTTTTTCCAACCTGGATTCCTTTTCTTTTTCTTCTCTGATTGCTGTGGTTAAAAATTCCAAAACTATGTTGAATAGTAGTGGTGAGAGTGGTCACCCTTGTCTTGTTCCTGACTTTAGGGAAAATGCTTTCAATTTTTCACTGTTGAGGATAATGTTTGCTATGAGTTTATCATATATCACTTTTATTATGTTGAGGTATGTTCCATACAGCACAGATAATAAAACATCTAGGTTAATGGTGAAAAGATTCTCTACAGTGAGGGACACGCAGACACCCAGAGAGGTTCACAGAGTTACATGGAGAAGAGAAGAGGGGAGTAGGGAGATAGAGGTGACCAGGAGGAGAAGAGGGGGAATCAAAAGGGAGAGACCAATCTAGCCAGTAATCAGTTCCCTAAGTGTTCTAAACAGCCCAGAACACCTGGAGAAATTCACAGAGTTAAGTAGAGAAGAGAAGGGGGAGGGAGGAGATAGAGGTGACCTGGGGGAAAAAGTGAAGTGAAGTGAAGTGAGTCGCTCAGTCGTGTCCAACTCTTTGTGACCCCATGGACAGTAGCTTACCAGTCTTCGCTGTCCATGGGATTTTCCCAGGCAAGAATACTGGGGTGGGCTGCCATTTCCTTGTCCAGGGATCTTCCCAACCCAGGAATTGAACCTGTGTCTCCTTCATTGCAGACAGACACTTTACTGTTTGAGCCACCAGAGAGAGAGAACAAAAGCCAGTAATCACACCCCTAGGTAAAAATGGGTACTGAAGATTAGATTCCTAAGAGTATATAATTGATAACAAATACCAAAAGCAAAGATTAAAAATCTAGAGTAAAAGTTAGACTCTCAAAAATACAATATTAAAAATATAAAACAAATCACAAAAATTGTAAAATATATGTATATGAAATTTGCTTATAGGGTCTTTATTTTGCAAGGTAATAGTAGGTTATAAAGGTGAAAATTAAAGGAGTAATAAAAAACTTAAAAATGAAAAAAATTAAAAATTTAAAAATGATAATGGTAAAAATATGTCTAGGAATTTCTCTGGAGCTGTTGAGGACAGTGTGGGGTCAGGTCAATTTCAGATAGTTCCTTGTTCCAACTTATACTTCTCAAGGTCTATAGGCCCCTTCCAATGCTTAATCAATGCTAACTACAGGATTTTATTCTGTTGCCCCTGTCACTTCCAGAGTGGTTCCCTCTTCTTTGTTTATTTTGGCTTCCTCTATTTGCAAGTCTCTTCAGCATCTAATTTCCACCCCTGACACAAGGGGGCAAAGGTGGTCACTTATTTAGGCTTACTTGTTCAGTTGTGCTGTGGGGAGGGAGGAACACTGCAAACCAATATCACTGGTGTATGTGGGGAGTGCTTGCAGTGTATGGAACGCACTGGGTTTGCCCCAGCTCACGGCGTGTATGACTTCCCAGTCTGCACTACTCAGGCTCCAGGTTGCTCTGCAGGGAACTGTCCAAAATGGGCCCTGTGTTTTGTGTACTTCCCAGGTTTAAGCTGCTCAGGTTCAGGTTCTTGGGTATTCGACAAAGGCACAGATGGTTGGGCATGCATTTTGTGCCCTTCTTAGGTCTGAGCAGCTTAGGTGACCAACTGCTTGGTGTGCATACTGTCCCAGGTGGGCTGCACATCTTAATCACCTCCCCGGTCCCAGCCACTCAGTTTCCTGGGTGCACTGCAAGAGTGCCGTCTCAGGTTTGCTGTGTGTCTCCTCTGGAAAGTTGATCTCTGGCTGCGACCCTCCTGGCAGATGTCAATCATCCAGGATCCCAGGAAGACTTTGTTAGACACTAGGAGCCTGCTCACAGTTTGTTGGAGGATGCTGTCTCTGGGGCCGAGATTGCTCCTCGCCTTCCAGCTCTGGCTGTTGCCCGCCTGCCTCTCTGGTTGGGAGTGGGCTGGTCTGCAGCCAGCTAGCTCTCCTTTGGTGTTTGCTCAATCCTTTGTTCTATGAGCAGATCAGGCTGTGCCTTAGGTTAGGAGAGCTTTTTGTGGAAAAGTTCTCTCTCTCTCTGTCTATCCCACTGTTTGGATTGCTATCTCACGTTAGCTCCCTCAGATTGTCCTCAGGGCATTCAGGCCAGGTCCTTACCCTAAGCATGCAACCCATGCCTCCCTGTTCAGTCCTCTGTCACTGGTGGTGGATGTGAGCGGCTGGGCTGTTTCTCCACTAGGAGTTGTGGTTAGGTGCACAGTCTGTGTGTTGTTTTTTTTTTTTTCCTTCCTGGTTATGTTGCCCTCTGAGATTCCAAAACTCCCCACAGACCCGCTGGTGAGAGGGTTTCCTTGTGTTTGGAAACTCCTTCATGACTTCCTCTCTGGGACGGGTCTCTGTCCCTAACTCTTTTGTCTCTCTTTTTGTCTTTTATATTTTGTCCTACTTCCTTTCAAAGAGAATGGGTTCCCTTTCTGGGTGCCTGGTGTCCTCTGACAGCATTCAGAAGTTGTTTTGTGGAAGTTGCTTAGCATTCAAATGATCTTTTGATGAGTTTGAGGGGGAGAAAGTGGTCTCTTAGTCCTATTCCTGTGCTGTCTTAGGACTGCCCCCCCACCCAATTTTTAAGATTAGATTATTGTTGTTTTTCAGTCACTCAGTTGTGTCTGACTCTTTGTGATCCCATGGGCTTATGGACACCAGGCTTCCCTGTCCTTCACCATCTTCCAGAGCTTGCTCAAGCTCATGTCCATTGAGTTAGTGATGCTATCCAACCATTAAAAGACATCAAATTATTCCCATAAAAGTTTCTAGATGCTTACACTGAATTTATGTATTTATCTCATCATGAATTGGTATTTGTAGACTGTAAGCTACAGTCCACTATGAGTGCACTTCTGAAAACATTCATGAGAAGTTAACATTGTTGCCCATAGAAAAACCGAGGTGAGAACTATGAAATATGAACCTACTGATGGAAAATTCCATAATCTTTGAGGGGTGTCTTGACTTTTCAGTGTAATGCTTACATGTGATGTCTTTAATAATTCAGAGCTCTTCCTATCTAAAAATAGGATGCTTGATTGGAAATCAGAAGTCTAAGCTTCCAATGCTAGTTTTACCCTAACTGTCTCATGACAACAAGCAGTTCACTTATCCCTTCTGTATCTTTTGTTATCTGCCAAATGGACATAAAAGCATTCCATCTGTCACTTACAAGAGTGATACCTAGAAACAGTCTAGTTTGCTAGGGTGAAAGTCACTTTGGTAGCTAAGTTAGACCAAGGTCATAGTTTAGATGTGAGAATAATATCTATCCTTTTATGCTTCCTTCTAGTCAAACCATGTTTAAGTATCTGGTGGAGGAAAAGCTATGGAACAAGTCAATCTCTTCTTATTTCTTTGGGACATTAGTTACTTTTACTTAACATTCTGTTCCCAAGAAGCTTGTTTGTAAAATAGAGATAATAAATAGTACCTGTTTCATAGGATTGCTGCTGAGGAATAAATTAAATAATTCAGTTAGGCACTTAGAAGTGCATGGCACATCATTTATTGAGTAGGGCTCAATAAATGGTAGGCATTATTATTCTTAATAATGTCCATTTTTATAGAAGTGCTTGATTATTCAGGATATTATAGCACTTCATACTAAGTGGCCCCATCACTTAGTAAAGACAGACTGGATGGGAACTAGAGAGATGTTAGACTTGACCTTCTTTATGGCCCCACCACCGAAAGACTCTCAGAATTTTCACTCTTATTCTACTTCCTGGTATAGAGAACCTCAGCTTGCAGATGAACAAAAAGCAGTAGCCTATGATTAACTGCAACATATTTGTTGAGCTTTTGCTTCATAGCTTTCATGGTCAAGGACAATAATTACGGACCTTGGTTGAAAAGCCTCCTATTAAGTCTGTAGCTGTTTGAGAGGAAAAATATGAGTAAGGGAAAAAAAAATGGCACTATCAAAAAATGTCATGCCTTCCATCAAACCCCAGATGTCAACAGGTATTTATTTGTTGGGAAAAAACAGGTATAAATTCTAAAGTAATATGTCTGACAGAGAGCCAAACTTGGATAGCAATGTTAGGAATATTATCCCAAAATAGATCTTCTTAGGTATGAAACATGGTCATTTAATGGGGCTTCCCAGGTGTTGCTAGTGGTAAAGAGTATGCTTGACAATGTGGGAGATGCAAGAGATGCAGATTTGCAAGAGATGCTGATTCTTTCTCCTGGTCGGAAAGATCCCCTGGAGGAGGAAATGGCAACATGGGCTCCAGTATTCTTGCTTGTAAAGTCCCATGGACAGAGGATCCTGGTGGGCTATAGTCCGTGAGGTCACAAAGAACTGGGTACAATTGAACGACTGAGCACACACACAAAACTGCTGCTACTGCTAAGTCACTTCAGTCGTGTCCGACTCTGTGTGACGCCATAGATGGCAGCTCACTAGGCTCCTCTGTCCCTGGGATTCTCCAGGCAAGAACACTGGAGTGGGTTGCCATTTCCTTCTCAATGCATGAAAGTGAAAAGTGAAAGTGAAGATGCTCAGTTGTGCTCGACTCTTAGTGACCCCGAGGACTGCAGCCTACCAGGCTCCTCCGTCCATGTGATCTTCCAGGCAAAAGTACTGGAGTGGGTTGCCATTGCCTTTTCCACACACAGAACAGTGTTCATTTAATAGCAACGTACACAAAGTATTAATTATATTTGCTAAGATCTTTTTGTTAATTTAATTCACTAAAATAATATTATCTAGAAATAAAGTTAATAGTCTTTATCATTCTGATAGATCAGGTCCTGTGTTTCTCACACAGACCTGTGGGACTTCTGTCCTGACCAGAATTATTTCGGGACCATCTTGAAATCTGAGTGTCTGGGTGTGAGCTTCATGTAATCGCTCCAATGAGGAAGCTTGAACTCTCAGAGCCTTTTTGCCACGTAAGGTGGTTATGAGAACCGCTTCTGGCACTGGTAGGTGGTGACTGGACAAGGGATATTTAAGACAGGGGTTAGCTAACTCTCTGTAAAGGGTCATATCATATTTTAGGCTCCATGAGCCAGACACTCTCCATCACAACCGTTCAACTTTGCCATTGTCAGACAAAAGTAACTGTAGATAAAATGTAAAAGAGTAAGAATGGCTGTTTCCCAAGAGAATAGTATGCACACACACACACACAAACACACACACACACACACACACACACACACACACACACACACATACACAAAAGGCAGAGGGCTGGCTTCGATACACCCCAGTGGTTTGCTGACACCTCATTTAGAGGGATGCTTGCTGGTTCAGAGGCCATCAACTGGCAGCTGTTGGCCAAATTCAGCTAAAAGATTCTTTATTTTTTTGACTCCACAGTATTTGCCTGCATGATTTTTCCTCAGTAACTGCCAATATTTAAAAATCAAGAGATTTTTATATACAAATATGGAATCTGACTTCTGAAAAGCAAAGGTTTGGTAACATTCATTGGACTCCCTCTGTGGCTGCAGCAGTGGCAACTCTTTGAGAACAAGCCTTTGCTTGCTGGTTTACTCACTTTTCTCTGGTGCTTTCCCAAAATTCAGGCTCCCTTCCATCATTTGCATGACCTATCTTGCCCTTCCTCTGCTCCTGGAAGAGCTTGATTCTGTGAACACTTGATAGTAGATCCTATCTTTGTTCCTTCTGTAGACTCCGTTCCTGAAGGCTGTCTCATTTTGGCTTACTGAGGCTGAGGGCCGAGGATACCATCGCAGACTGATATATGACCAGAAAACAGCATCAGTGTCTCTGAGAGAACTGAGGAGCTGAGGTTTGAAAGGAGTGAGACTTCAGCTATTCCCTACATCCATCCTAAAATAGTTCAGATCTCAAGTTTCTCCTTTCCTCTTTTTCTCTCTGTCAGGCAATAACCCTGAAAGAGAGGCATGTCCCTATTCATGCCATTGTGTATTTTACATATGCTTGTTTGTGAGTGTTTAGTCTCCTTGTCCATCTAAAGAATTCTGTTTATTGTACTATATTTTTTTCAATACAAGTAGTTTACTTACTGTGCATCAACAATGTTCAGGTCTGCACTGGAGATAAGGTTGTTAATTATATCATTTAATTAATTTTATTTCATTCCTTTAGTACTTAGTATGTACTAGACACTGTTTCCAACATTGAAATGTAGTCAGAGTGCCTGTCATGGAGAGGAGAGCAAGTAATCATGAGACTTCCAAATGGAGAATCTTGTCTTATGGACATCTTTGAATGGATAAGTAAACAAAGGCTTCCCAGGTGGCACCAGTGGTAAAGAATCTGCCTGCCAGTGAAGGAGACACAAGAAACCTGGGTGCAATCTCTGGGTTGCAATGATCCCTTGGAGTAGGAAATGACAACCCACTCCAGTATTCTTGTTTGGAAAATCCCATGGACAGAGGAATCTGGTGGGCTACATACAGTCCATGGGGTCGCAAAGTCAGACATAACTGATGGACTGAGCGCACACACACACACAGAGCCAAGGAGAACAAGTGAAAACACAACTGTTTAAAAAAAAAAAAAATTAAATTTAGTCCAGGAAACAAAGTTTTGGGGTCAGTGTTAAAATCTGTGGTTTTACAAATGAAATCAGTAGTGTTTTATTTAACATCTACAAAACTAATCTTTGCTTGAGAATACATAGTGAGACTTCAGTATCTTTTAAAGACCTACACAGGATTATAGGATAGCTTGGTGCCAAGCAGATAAAAATAGACTAAAAGAATTACTTACAGGGATGTGTAAAGCAAGAAACAAACTTCACTACGTGTCAGTGCAAAGTAGTTACCTGAAGGAAATATAATACAAACTTATGAGATGATGTTCATTGAGCTACAGTTATGGAATATAAAAAGAGTCATTGAAGAATGTCCATTAAATGACATTGTATAGTTATGTTGTTGCAAAAAAAATACCACTAAAATATTGGGGATCACCAAGAAATATATAGAAAACTAAATAATTGCTTAATTTTTTTCTAATGAAAATTAGGCTCACTTAAGTCAGAATTCTAATACATTTCAATCAAGATTTGTGATGCTTCTTTGTAACTAGCACCTGTGATAATCCAGGCATGTAGCAGATAAATAAGTAGGTGGACATTATTCCTGACACATGGTGTATGTGCATTAGAGAGCCTTTAAATAAGTGAATACAGGCAGAATGAAACTGAAAATAATAAGGGATGAGTAAGAACAAAAATAAAGAGACATTGCTATTATAATAGTTCCTTAAAAATATTCATAAAAATGGCTTAAGATAGTTAGGCTAAAGGGATATAATTAGAATATCTGAAACCCTGATGCATGTGGATAAGAAGACACCCTTTGTCTAGTCCATTGTGACAGAAGGAAGGGGAGAGAGGAATGAAAATCTGGGAAATTGCTATAGGAAAGATATAAGGAAGAACTATTTTGATATGGTATAACAAACATGAAACTCATTGTTCTGTGAGAATCTACATACTTATAAAAATAGGATATTTTAAGCAAAACAAATAGAAGAGCAGATAAGTGAATGATTCTTAAAATGCTTTACTCATTTATTTGCACAGTATTTTATAATTGTGTAAGTTTGTGTTTCCTCAAGGTCTTAAACTACAGAAGGAATGTGTGTATAGATTCAGTTCTTATTTTCATCCACTGACAGCAAAGTTTCTGTGAAATCCCCTGGGAATCTTTTATCAGCATGCACGTTTTTGGAAGGTAGATGACTGCATTCCTCTTTTGACCCAGCTACAATCATCCCTCCTTACCAGGAAGGAAAAACAAAAAACAAAAAACAATACCTTTACTCTTGCATCGATCCTTCCAAGAACTATCCTTCTGATAATACCACGCAGAATTTCTCTGAATCTCTCTGTTCATTTACATACCTAACGATTGATTTGAAATTCTGTTTAGTGGCTGGATTTTATTCACCCTGGAACCTAGAACCAAGACCTCCAGCCTGACAGCCGCGTTAAACATCTTGTGAATGAGAATAATAAATGAAAAGGTCAGACGGTCCATTTAAGCAATAACATTTTTCAGATTTCGAGATGCCATATAGTATTGTGACACAATCCATGTGTGTTTCAGGAGAGCAAGAATGAAAGCAAGGTTTTAACCTTTAGTTTTAATAACTATTTTCCAGTTAAAAAATTGAAACATTTTGGTACTTTAATAAGTGAACTGAAAACAACAACTTAAAAAAAAAAAAAAAACAGCCAGGGCATTTCTAGTTTCACTAAATTGGATAAAAGCAATTCAAACATATATCAGCAAAGGTACATTCAATCACTATCTATTATTTAGAGCATTGGGTTTGGGTTTTGTTAACAGTGTTTCATCTTGAGTTTCATGAGGGGGATTTTGCAAGGCAAGTTAAGTTTTAGGAGTTTGAAATTTGATTTTAGTATTTTTTGTGCATTTGTGTGGAATTATTCATCTTGAATTCAGCTCTATTCTTTTTCCAGCTCCTAATTGCACCCTCTGACTTTGTAAAGATGCATTTGTTCCTAAGTGCAATCAAGAAACATATTAGAAATCAGCTGTGCATAGTTAAGCTCTTATAAATGGAAAGTCTATTACATTTGTGTTAGAAACAGAATGTTCATACTGGAATTCAATTGTAGCTGATAGACACATATCGATTGCTTAGGACATGGTAAGTGCTGCACTAGACATTGTGGGGAAGACAGCTATAAATAAAATACCATCCTCCCCTAGGAGCTCAGAGTCCAGAAGGCAGTATCATGTAGTGTTTAGACTCTGCAATTAGGGCTTTGTTCAAATCTTGTTTTGTTTTACTACCTACAAGCCCTGTAATTTCTCTAAGATATAGTGTTCTTCTTTACTAAATGGAAGCAATAATAGCCATGGAAAATATATTTATTATACTGTATATTTTAGATTATAAAAGTAATCCATGTCCTTTATTAAAAATTAAATTATGACAGGAGTCATAAATAAAATAAAATAAGAGAAGATTCACTGTTATCTTATCTCCAGTCCTGAAATAACCACTATGAAGAGTTTGATGTATATATTTCAAGAAAGTTTTCCTATGCATACACGTGGAAGTCAAAGTGTTAGTCACTCTGTGGTGTCTGACTCTTTGCAACCCCACAGACTGTAGCCTGCCAGTCTCCTCTGTCCATGATATTCTTTAGGCAAAAATACTGGAGTGGATTGCCATGCCCTCCTCCAGGGGATCCTCCCAACCCAAGGACTGAAGCTGGTCTTCTGCACTGCAGGCAGATTCTTTACCGTCTGAGCCACCAGGAAGCTCCATGTATATATATACATAGTACTAATTTTTGTGTAAATTTTATCTTCTTTATCATACCATTTAGAAATTTGCTTGGTTTTTAAAATACATTTTAATTTGGGAGATGATTTTAATTTATAAAAGCTTTCAAAAATAGATTCCCATTTATACTTTGTCCAGTTTCCTCTAATATTTACATCATATGTAACCTGTACATATACCAAAACAAAGAAGTTAGCATTAGTACAGTACTCTTAAGTAAGTGCTGCATTTTATTTGGATTTCCCCCAGTTCTTCCAATAATGTCTTTCTCCTGATCCAGGATCCAATGTGGGGCCTCACATTGCATTTAGTGCTTGTTTTGCTTTATCTAACAGAGTGTTCCAGACATCTTCTCATCTCTGTACATATAGTTCTGCCATGTTGTTTTCGAAGAGTGCATACTTTTAGTCAATTTAGTCCACATAGTATAATTTACTTAACCCTCCACTGAGTGTTGATAGTTTTTCATATGAATCCGAAATGGAATTAACATGTGTGAGGACTTTCCATATGTTTCACCTTCACCACAACTTGTAACTTTGGGATGCCAAACCAAGGCTTTTTGTCTATCCTACAGTGGTTCCATGTAGAATATATGCCATTTTGTTATTTTTGATGTATTTTTTCTTTGACAATTGATCTCTTCAAACTTTAGTTGTACTAATTTTCATTCCATAGAAGTTTTTACTTTTTGAATGATCAAGTTTGTAGATGTTTTCATTTGTGATGTCTCTCATTGCTTTAAAGCTGAGAGAATTATTAGAATAACCCTGTTTTAATAGCTAAGATGGGGGCTTCTCAAGTGACTCAGTGGTAAAGAATTTAGCTGCCAGTGCAGGGGACATCAGAGACACAGGTTCATTCCCTGAGTCTGGAAGATCTCCTAGAGGAAGAAATGGCAACCTGCGACAGTACTCTTGCCTGGAAAATTCCATGGACAGATGAGCTTGATGGGCTACAGTCCATGGGGTCCCAAAGAGTCAGACACAACTGAGTGACTGAACACACACAAGTATTTGGAATTCTATGCCTCATTTGTGGTTTTCCAGTTGTTGAGTAAAACTAGCAGTGATCCTGAACTGACCAGTAAATTAGTTCTGAGACAGTGGTGAAACAACTAGTCCCCTGGCTTTATAAGCACAGGATTATAAATTGGGGTTCTGTTCCCCCAAATTTATTTTATTCCATAAATCCATAAATTAACAGAAAGTGATAATTTTTTTGTCTTTTTTTTTTTTTTTTTTCATCTGGCCTGGTAATAGGGTCTGTGTGTGGTTGTTAGCACCATATTTGGATAGATAAGATTCCTTGCATCCCTCAATTTACTACAATCTGTACAGTCTTTCAGGAATCACTTCATGACAGATACTGTCAAAATGATGAAATAGATGAAAACCAAAGAGGAAAGAAAACATACTCACATTAACTGTGACTATGTGTCTAATGTTCACTGTCAAGTTGAGAGTAGGCAAGGGCTTAAAATTGGCCCAATTTCCCATCTAGACAAACATAACCAGGCAAGAGCCTGAGAGAGCCACCTCTGAGTTCAGCTTTATTGTCATTTAGCTTCCATTCTTATGCAGTTTCTTCCTTGCTCAGTATCAGTTTATAAAAGCATGTTCCATGTCCACTGACCCCAGATACCTAACTAAATCCCAGTTTGTAGTCATAGAACGAAGTCCCAGTTTGTGTATGTACAAATCCCTGCTGAAGATGGATACAATAAATTCAAAATAAATCAACCGTTAAATCTAAATCTCTTAGTGGAATAAAACTAGGAAAGAGCAGTTCAGTTCACATACTGTCTGCCCGTCCATCAACCATTGTGGTTCATTACTGATTCTCTTTGCTGGATGTGTGTTTTGGGAGGACATTTATGCAGAGTTGGTTAAGGGTTTAGAGTCTTGGACCCAGAAAACCGTCTATGCCCTTGTGATATATACTGATAATTCTATGCTAGTCAGATATCCCATTTGGATGAGGTGGCAATATCCAGCAACTTATAAGTCCCTGAGATAAATAGTTCTGCAATTCTTTTCATACATTTCCCACAGAAATCTTTAAAATCATGTTCACAATGAGACTTAAAATTACTTCTTTCTCAAAAAGGAGATATAATTCAAAGGGTTTATAAACTGCATTTGATAGAAACTTTTGGCCTAAAAGTAAAAATCAGTTCATTTTAATGATTGGCAATGAAAAAATATAAACCTTTTTAAATTCTAAGGAGATCTGATGTATTAAGTTTGGAGGAAAAATATACATAAACCACTTTGTAGATGCAGAGCTGACTAGTGTATTCTAGTTCTTTCTTTTTAGTCCATCATCCTGAACATATTAGCCCCGGTTTCCTGGTAATCAAAATAATGGCTTGGTGATTGTGAAGGGACCGTGTTATATAAGGCTGTTCTGCTATTTAAATGAATATTTCACTTCTTGTTTCTGAAAATCAATGTTGTTGGTTGGCTTTGAATGTGTTTTGAATACTTTAATAGAACTGAATTCTCTGGAGGAAAAAATAAAAGTATATCTGTGGCAGGACCACAATTCCATTTCTTGCTTGTAAACCTTCCTAGTAGCATCAGTTCAAAATGTATTCCCATTGAAATAAATTTTATTTTAATGTCCTAACATGCTGATTGTGGAAAGACAGTGTAGGAATTCAACCTAAGGGCTCAGCCTGGCAGGGGGAGAGATGTAGCTTGCATTTTATGTTAAAAACTGAAAATGATAATCTGTTTTGGAAGAGGTGCGTGTGCTCAGTCACTCAGTCATGTCCAACTCTCTGTGACACCATGGACTGCAGCCTGCCAGTCTTCTCTGTCCATGGGATTTCCCAGGCAAGAATCCTGGAGTGTTCTGCCATTTCCTCCTCTAAGCAGTCTTCACCCAGGAATCGAACCCGAGTCTCCCTGCATTGACAGGCAGATTCTTGACCACTGAACTACCTGGGAAGACATATTAGTACTAACTGAGTATAACGTATAAGAGGAGACCAAATGTATGACCAATCCAGGTCCTGATATCTTTTAGAAGTCACTCATGACTCATTTCAAGTAGCAAGGAATAGGTTCGTGGAGCTTGGCCAAGAAATGTGAATGAAGCCTGGCTTAAAGTTAATCTTTTGATATCTATGAGAAATTACACAACAAAATAATCATGTGGATGACAAAGCATAAAATGCTCTCTTAAGTAAACCAACTTGCTTTCAGACCCTGTGCAGTCACCATATTTGGAGATATAAATTGAGATGTCAATTGTAAATCATTCCTATTTTTTCATCAAATCAATCTAGGGAGAAATTGTGTAAGTTATTTGAATGTTATAAAATTTTTAACATAAAACTTTACATTTGGGCTTGGAAAATGTTATCTAGAAAAATCTAAAGAGGAAAAATTTTAAGCTTTGAAGGCCACACAGTCTATGCCATGTTAGAGCAAAAGAGCCATATGTAAAGAGTGTGACTGTGTTCAATATAATTTGTGGACGTTGATTACATTTCATATAATTTTCATTTGTCACAAAACATTCTTATTTTGATTTTTTTTCAAATGTTTAAAAATATGGTGAACTTTCCTTGTGGTCTAGAGGCTAAGACACTGTGCTGTCAATGCAGGGAGCACAGATTTGATCCCTAACATCTATTTCTGCTTTATTGACTCTGCCAAAGGTTTTGACAGTGTGGATCACAATATAAAAGAGATGGGAATATAGACCACCTGACCTGCCTCTTGAGAAATCTGTATGCAGGTCAGGAAGCAACAGTTAGAACTGGACATGGAACAACAGACTGGTTCCAAATAGGAAAAGGAGTACGTCAAGGCTGTATATTGTCACCCTGCTTATTTAACTGTTATGCAGAGTACATCATGAGAAACACTGGGCTGGAAGAAGCACAAGCTGTAATCAAGATTGCTGGGAGAAATATCAATAACCTCAGATATGCAGATGACACCAACCTTAGGGAAGAAAGTGAAGAGGAACTAAAAAGCCTCTTGACGAAAGTGAAAGAGGAGAATGAAAAAGTTGGCTTAAAGCTCAGCATTCAGAAAACGAAGATCATGACATCTGGTCCCATCACTTCACAGGAAATAGATGGGGAAACAGTGGAAACAGTGTCAGACTTTATTTTGGGGGCTCCAAAATCACTGCAGATGGCGACTGCAGCCATGAAATTAAAAGACGCTTACTCCTTGGAAGAAAAGTTATAACTAACCTAGACAGCATATTCAAAAGCAGAGACATTACTTTGCCGACTAAGGTCTGTCTAGTCAAGGCTATGGTTTTTCCTGTGGTCATGTATGGATGTGAGAGTTGGACTGTGAAGAAAGCTGAGCACTGAAGGACTGATGCTTTTGAACTGTGGTGTTGGAGAAAACTCTTGAGTCCCTTGGACTGCAAGGAGATCCAACCAGTCCATTCTGAAGGAGATCAGCCCTGGGATTTCTTTGGAAGGAATGATGCTAAAGCTGAAACTCCAGTACTTTGGCCACCTCATGCGAAGAGTTATCTCAATGGAAAAGACTCTGATGGTGGGAGGGATTGGGGGCAGGAGGAGAAGGGGATGACAGAGGATGAGATGGCTGGATGGCATCACAGACTCAATGGACGTGAGTCTGAGTGAACTCTGGGAGATGGTGATGGCGTGCTGTGATTGATTCATGGGGTCGCAGAGAGCTGGACACGACTGGGCGACTGAATTGAACTGAACTGAAGGGCTGCTTCTTTGTGCTGCCTTCCCAGATCCCCATCCCAGTCCTAGATATATATTTATGTGATTTCATGTTAAAATGCAGATATCTTTTCCAGTGAACTGTACCACTGAAGGAAGAGTAGGAAAAAAAAAAAAAGCATACCCTCAGAGTATAGTGGCATAGCCTCAAGCTGGTAGCTGAGAGAGAAATTGCCTCTGAAAATCAGTGTTTAAAACTTTGTTATTTTTGCCTTTTATTCCACTATATGTCTATTTTTTTTTTAATGTACACAAACTATTACCTTCTTGCCAAGTTTACTTCCACTATCCTAAATCTTTGACTCAGCATGCAGTGATCCCATGACCCTCATTCCATGAGCATATCCAAGATGGCTGGCCACACCTTGGGTTGGGAGATGAACACTGAGTCCAACTTGCTGTCCATCATTCCACATGCGATGGCACTCTGAGCACACTCCTAGTGGTAAGAGGAGAAGTGCATGTCAGAACATCTGTTAGTCTTGTATAGTGACCAGAATAGTTCCCATGTACTGATCGGTATGGCTTCTACCTGGAGATCTGTTTGCTGCAGGTTGCAGGAGGGCATGATTACCATCTTTGAAGACAGACACGGGATTTCAAATTCTGATCAATTTATAGCTGGGCTTTGCTGTTGTTTAGATGCGTAAGTCATGTCCAGCTGTTTGCAATCCTATGGACTGTAGCCTACCAGGATCCTCTGTCCATGGGATTTCCCAGCAAGAATACTGGAGTGGGGATCCTTCTCCAGGGGATCATCCCAGCCAGGAGTCCAATCCACATCACCTGCATTGGCAGGCAGATTCTTTACCACTGAGTCACCAGGGAAGCCCATATTGGGGTTAGTCACTGAACTAAGTTTCCTTGTCTTAAACATGAGGGCAGTTCACTTATGGTTACAAGTAGAGACACTTCAGTTACAAGTAGAGACACTGAGAAATATAATTCAAAAGGAATATTTTGGAAAGCTTATGGAAGACATATGGAAACAAAGGAAGCATTAAATTACTTGGTTGAGGGAAGCAGAAACCAGAGAAACAGACAGGCCATCAGCTTCTGTGGACCACCAATCTCAGTTTGCCTGGGAGGTGCTGGTTTATACCAGCTGTGTTGGCATAATTATTCAAAGCTCATGTTTTCATTCCAAAATGTTTACAAATTACATTGTCACCTTAAAGTACTCAATAGCTTACTATCACTTCTGACTGACAGCTGGTTTTGCCCTTCCTTACATTTGGAAACCTAGTTTTATTCACTGTGTCCAAGGCTAAGCATTGTACTGCAGTATCAATTTTAGATTGTTCTAGAACCACCTCCTACCATCTGGTTGAGCCATCCACTAGGAATGAGAAAGAGAGGAGAAATGGGCAAACCTAACACCAAGATAATCAAGTCTCAGGTGCTCTGCTTGCCTGGGAAGGGGATTAGCTGAGAATGCTGTGTTGAATTTTGACATCTGGCACCGTCCCCAACACTCCATGACACCCAAGTCTCTCACTCTCCAGAGTTAACCTTCCTCATTCGAATCTCCAGGCTATCAATGGAAATGGCTTTATCAAACATCATTCTCTTTAAAATCCCTCTTGATTCCTCAGTGGCTTAGAGGAAAAATAGAGCTTGGCTGTATGCACAAAGGCCCTGATGATCTAGCTCCTTTCTTTTTATCTTTCATTATCTTTCCTCACATCCCAGTGTGCACCCTATCCTGTAGATTTACCTAATATCAGTTTCCTTGCAGTCCCTCTGCTATGCTGAGCCCTCACCTTTTTGTGTGTGAGTGAGCTCATTTCCTCTGCCTGCAGTGCTTTGCTGCACGAGAATTACACTGATCTGTCTTCCATAGTCACAGCAGAGGTTGGATTCCTTTGTTAGCCCTCCTTTCTCTTCTAGGTCAGTTATCCCTTCATTTTGCTCCCATAACTCCTTCAGTTCAGTTCAGTTCAGTTCAGTCGGCCAGTTGTGTCCGACTCTTTGCGACCCCATGAATCGCAGCATGCCAGGCCTCCCTGTCCATCACCAAATCCTGGAGTTCACTCAGATTTACGTCCATCGAGTCAGTGACACCATCCAGCCATCTCATCCTCTGTCGTCCCCTTCTCCTCCTGCCCCCAATCCCTCCCAGCACCAGAGTCTTTTCCAATGAGTCAGCTCTTTGCATGAGGTGGCCAAAGTACTGAAGTTTCAGCTTTAGCATCATTCCTTCCAAAAATCCCAGAGTTGATCTCCTTCAGAATGGATCAGTCGGATCTCCTTGCAGTCCAAGGGACTCTCAAGAATCTTCTCCAACACCACAGTTCAAAATCATCAATTCTTTGGCACTCAGCCTTTTTCACAGTCCAACTCTCACATCCATACATGACTACTGGAAAAACCATAGCCTTGACTAGACAGACCTTAGTTGGCAAAGTAATGTCTCTGC
The DNA here is from genome assembly GCA_917880005.1 of Nanger dama. Lineage (NCBI taxonomy): Eukaryota > Metazoa > Chordata > Mammalia > Artiodactyla > Bovidae > Nanger > Nanger dama. Next base: position 55,596,545 of record CAKJTW010000006.1, on the reverse strand, counting down.
TTTTGAATATGCTATCTAGGTTGGTCATAACTTTTCTTCCAAGGAGTAAGCATCTTTTAATTTCATGGGTACAGTCACCATCTGCAGTGATTTTGGAGCCCCCAAAAGAAAATCTGACACTGTTTCCACTGTTTCCCCATCTATTTCCCATGAAGTGATGGGACCAGATGCCATGATCTTCGTTTTCTGAATGCTGAGCTTTAAGCCAACTTTTTTGCTCTCCGTTTTCACTTTCCTCAAGAGGCTTTTAGCTCCTCTTCACTTTCTGCCATAAGGGTGGTGTCATCTGCATATCTGAGGTTATTGATATTTCTCCCAGCAATCTTGATTCCAGCTTGTGTTTCTTCCAGTCCAGCATTTTTCATGATGTACTCTGCATATAAGTTAAATAAGCAGGGTGACAATATACAGCCTTGACGTACTCCTTTCCCTATTTGGAACCAGTCTGTTGTTCCATGGCCAGTTCTAACTGTTGCTTCCTGACCTGCATACAGATTTCTCAAGAGGCAGGTCAGGTAGTCTGGTATTCCCATCTCTCTCAGAATTTTCCACAGTTTATTGTGATCCACACAATCAAAGGCTTTGGCATAGTCAATAAAGCAGAAATAGATGTTTTTCTGGAACTCTCTTGCTTTTTCCATGATTCAGCAGATATTGGCAATTTGATCTCTGGTTCCTCTGCCTTTTCTAAAACCAGCTTGAACATCCGGAAGTTCACGGTTCATGTATTGCTGAAGCCTGGCTTGGAGAATTTTGAGCATTACTTTACTAGCATGTGAGATGAGTGCAATTGTGTGGTAGTTTGAGCATTCTTTGGCATTGCCTTTCTTTGGGATTGGAATGAAAACTGACCTTTTCCAGTCCTGTGGCCACTGCTGAGTTTTCCAAATTTGCTGGCATATTGAATGCAGCACTTTCACAGCATCATCTTTCAGGATTTGAAACAGCTCAACTGGAATTCCATCACCTCCACTAGCTTTGTTCATAGTGATGCTTTTAAGGTCCACTTGACTTCACATTCCAGAATGTCTGGCTCTAGGTGAGTGATCACACCATCATGATTATCCAGGTTGTGAAGATCTTTTTGTACAGTTCTTTTGGTGCACTTTAAACCTAAAATTTAGGGCCCTGAGTTTCCTTTGGTAGTTTTCTCTCCTTTCTTTCTCCTCTTCTTGATTATTGGCTTTTTGGAGGCAAGGACCATAATTTTTACCTCTGCAAAAGTGGAATAATCCATAAGTTGAATGAAAGTTGGACAAATGAAAGAATAAGTCATCTCCATGAGAATGGAGTATTATTTCTGGGAGGAAAAACACGGACATGCAGATGAGGGTGTCCATATTTTAGTAAGATACAAGAAAACTATGTAGAAGGCATTCTAACTTTATTTAAACTTGTGTTAGTCGCTCAGTCATTCCCAACTCTTTGCGACCCTCAGAAGGTGTAGCCCACCAGGCTCCTCTGTCCATGTGATTTTCCAGGCAGGAATACTGGAATGGGTTGTCATTTCCTTCTCCAGGGGATCTTCGTGACCCAGGAATAGAACCTGGGTGTCCTGCATTGCAAGCAGACTCTATACCGTCCGAGCTACCACAAAAGCCCTGTTTAAACTTCAATGGAACCAAATCAGTGTAAGTCTTTGTGTTCCAACAGCTGCTCATTCCAGCATGGTAAGAAGGAAGTAGATATTGTGCTGTGCTCTGTAAGTTGCTTCGGTTGTGTCTGACTCTGTGTGACACCATGGGCTGCAGCCCACCAGGCTCCTCTGTCCATAACAATCGCCAGTCAAGAATACTGGAGTGGGTTTTCATGCCCTCTCCAGAGGATCTTCCCGACCTAGGGATAGAACCTGCATCCCTTAGATCTCCTGCTTTGGCAGGAAGGCTCTTACTACTAGCACCACCTTCTAGGGCCACCCAAGGAAGATTTTTACCATGTTGTAAGGATGTGACTTTAGAGAAAATAGGATTGTTGCCATTATAATTAGTCCCATGAGATTATGTTGGAGTAGGGTGCACCCCTAATCCAATACGACTGTTATCCCTGTAAGAAGATGGCCATGTGAAGATAGAGATACAGAGGAAGAAGATAAAGGGAAAGACGAGGCAAGCCAAGGATCAACAAAGATTGTGGGAAAACCAGTAAGAGCACTGAAGGATTGCCCCATGGGAGAGCATGGCCATGCCAACACCTTGATGTTCTGGCCTCCAGAACTGTGAGACAATACATTTGTTTTAAGCCATCTAATTTGTGATGCTCTGTTACACCCACCCTGGGAAATAACCGAGGAACATAAATAAACTTCTGTGCCATGGGCTGGTTCTGTGCATTGTGCTAAATGTGAAGAGCCAGAAATGATGTTAAACATATAGACTACATGCAAAATATAAGGCACCTAATAAATATCAGTCACCCTCACCATCTTTTTTCTAAATATGAGTATGTTTCATCCATAAATGAAGTGAATACAGTACCATTATAGTAATATAGTAATTTATGAGTTATAGCAATGTAGTAATTATAGTAATGCAAGGAGCATGAGCTGGAACCACATGTGAGCTTACACTTCCCAGGTGGTGCCCTTTGAAAAGAACCTGCTTGCCAATGTGGGACACATAAGAGACACAGGTTAAATCCCTGGGTTGGAAGATCCCCCGGAGGAGGACATGGCAACCCACTGCAGTATTCTTGCCTGGAGAATTCCCATGGACAGAGGAGCCTGGTGGGCTACAGTCTATGGGATCGAAAGAGTCAAACATGACTGAAGCAACTTAGCACGTACCACCAGTAGTGAGTTTTTCTCTCTGAATTTTAGTCTTCACACATGTACAATGTGGATGATAAAACATCTTTTTGCTCTGAGTAAAGATGAGAAAGCACGGATGCTGATCACTTGTTACAAGGTAGGTACCCAATACTTAGTGACTCATAGTTTTATTCTTCTTGTGTGATTATTCTTATTATCTTAATTTCTTATGACTTGCATTGCTGCTTGAGAGTTTTTAATTGTTATATTTGCTCAAAAAGTTGAATTCATAATCATTGCATATCAATGATAAAGACAAATTTCTTTAAAAATCTCTTTATATCCTAGACATTTTGAGGTTTGAAAAATTAGGGCTTTCCACTTTTATTTTTGAACTGTTACTAATTTTAGAGGACTATTAATCTCCCATGTTTATGACTCACCAATTCATCATCAACATGATGCCTTTTAAAGCATAGTGTGACTCAGGAGACGCATGGACAGAGCACCTTCGAGCACTTGGGGGTGGAGATGGCTGTGTTGGGGATGGAGGAGGGCTGTTTAAGTTTAATTTTCCTTTGAAAAGTGAGAGTTGAAAAGTTTTGCTGAACATAAAGATATTTGATCATGTGTTTGGAGTTTGATTCATTAATTTTCAGTGGATTTTAAACTTAGTTTTCAAGCTCTCCTTGTTTTACTATCACACGATCTGCCAGCGGGATGCCAAACTGCTCCTGCCTTAATTGTTTTTGATCTACCTTTTATCCCTACCTTCCATCATTATCTGGACAGTCAAGCTGTGTATATATCAATAAGAGACAGTGAAAACAATCCCTGGGAATGAGTTTAATTGAGAACTTGACCAGCGTACTGATGAATCCAGGGCAAAAGTCTCTGAACCAATGACAGGAGTTATGAAAAGGATTATTTTAAAAATATTATTTAAAAAACCTGATTGTAACCATGTAGAGCATTTACCTTAATCTTAACTGAATATATCCACTTAATTGGATGATCCAAACTCACCCAGAAAATGATACATTATATTGACTCTGTATAAGAAGGAAGGAAAATATATAAAGCCGTTTAAAGGTTATTTTAATAATGTGTTATTTTCCTTTTCAAATGTAAACATTGAAAATAGTTGATTTGAATTATCAGAAACATCCACTGAAATGAAATCCATATTCCCTATAATCCTGTTCTGTGTTCAGTCACTCAGTTATGTCTGACTCTTTGCAGCCCCATGGACTGTAGCCTACCAGGCTCCTTGGTCCATGGGGTTTTCCAGGCAAGAATACCGGAGTGGATTGCTATTTCCTCCTCCAGGGGATCTTCCCAACCTAAGGATCAAACCTGCATCTCTTATGTCTCCTATATTTGCAGGGGGATTCTTTACCTCTAGTGCCACCTGGGAAGCCTTATATAAATAATATGCCTAGGAATTAGGGGATAACCACATGAATATAATCTCTTACCTCCTTTCCATCACCTTTTGTTATTGTTGTTGTTAAGTTACTTAAGTTGTGTCCAACTCTTTTGTGACTCCATGGACTGTAACCCCCTCAGGCCCCTCTGCCCATGGGATTTCCCAGGCAAGATTATTGGAGTGGGTTGCCATTTCTTTCTCCAGGGGTTCTTTCCAACCCAGAACTAAACCCACATCTTCTGCATTGTCAGACATATTCTTCACCTCTGAGAACCTTCCATTACCTTATTTCCTCTTAAGGCAGACATGGGCTAAATCTTGATCCTTGTCCTTAGATAGCATTTTCCAGAACTTGGCCAGCCTAAAGAACTGGGATTAAATGATGAGTTCTGGAGACACTTTCTCTTATTAAGCACTTAAAGAGTGGGGTTAGATGGCAGAAGGCCATGGGAAATGGCTCACCATTAAACTGAAGTGTGTAGAGAGGGCAATGTGAAGCCATCCATAGGGAGGATGTGACCACTTGTATGAACTTGTTTGGGTATTGTTTTGTGCCCATATGCAGGGCTGGGTACCAGGGTGTGTGACTTTTTCATTCAACAGATGGTTACTGAACAGCTAAACTGTGTAAGCAGAGAAGAGTTGGAGAAAGTATGGAAATTCTCCTTTGACACTGATTTCATAAAATACCAAAGAGGCTGAGTGACTCATGCAAAGGAGAGAAATTTACTTGTGCCTGGGCTAGAAAGACAAGAATCAATTCTCTTCATGGCTTCAAGAATCTCAAAGAGACTCTTTCACATGATCACGACCAGTATTCCCCTTTTCCTAAGCTCTATACCAAACACTGTGGCTATGGAGATGGGTACAGATCACACAGAGATCCCTGTGACAGGAGATAAACAGTGTTCTTTTTACTCCAAGTTGGCTGAAACTGCTGGTGGTAGGCAGATTTCTAAGATGGCACCCAAGACTCTGTCCCCTGGTGTGTGTGTGTGTGTGTGTGTATATATATATATATATATATATATATATATATATATATATACACTGAATAATGCTCTCCCATTGAGCATGGGCAGGATTATGAACATGAGGTCCTGTCGCTCTCTTGATTATGTTATATTATGTTGTATTATATTAAACTACATCTTTGATGACTGAGAGAGAGAGAAAGAGAGAGGCTTGCAGGTCTTGAAGGAGCACACTGCCACATGGGGAGAGGGTCACAGGACAGGGGACAGTGGGAGGATTTTTAGAACAAATGGTCCCTGACTGACAGCCAACAAAAACATGGGAACCTTGGCCCTGCTGCTGCTGCTGCTGCTGCTAAGTCGCCTCAGTCATGTCCGACTCTGTGCGACCCCATAGACAGAAGCCCATCAGGCTCCCCTGTCCCTGGGATTTTCAAGGCAAGAACACTGGAGTGGGTTGCCATTTCCTTCTCCAATGCATGAAAGTGAAAAGTGAAAGTGAAGTCACTAAGTCCTGTCCCACTCTTAGTGACCCCTTGGACTGCAGCCTACCAGGCTCCCTCCATCCATAGGATTTTCCAGGCTACAACCACAAAAACAGAATTCTGCCAACAACTGGTGAGCTTGGAAGAGATCTCAGATGGAATCAGACACTTTAATTCTAGTCTAGTGAAACTCTGAGCAGAGAGACCACCTACTCTGTTCTGAACTCCTAATCCACAGAAACAGACAATCAGTATGTTTTATCTTAAGCCACCATGTTTGTGGTTATTGTTATGCATCAATAGAAAAGAGATATAGTTTTAATTTTCAGGTACAAGGTATCCAGTCTCTGAGTAAATTAATAAGCAAGAAAAATACTCTTTGTGTAGCCACATCACCAAGTTATCTTTGTTCAAGTAATTCACAAAACATTTTTCCTCTTCCCATTAGCATAGTGTGCTCAGTTGCTGAGTCATATCCAACTCTTTGTGACCCCACAGACTATAGCCTGCCAGGCTCCTCTACATGGAATTGTTCAGGCAAGAATATTGGAGCAGATTGCCATTTCCTCCTCCAGGGAATATTGCCTACCCAGGGACTGAACCAGCGACCCCTGTGTCTCCTGCACTGGCTGGCAGATTTAGCCATTCACAGAACCAATGGCATTCTTTATACTTTGGACACTGCTATGGTCTACATGACTTTAAGATCAGTCTACCTGAGTTTTTCTGGCTTAGTAGAACAATCATTTTGTGTGATAACTTGTGACTGACATAATACCCATTGTTCTACACTTTTGTTATATGTCCTTATACATGATTTTCTTTTTTTTTAATTTATTCTAAATAGTATTTTATTTATGAAGATATTACTTGGAATGCTTGATTTTTATCTTTATTTTTATTTATTTATTTTTTTAATACTTTATTCTACTTTACAATACCGTATTGGTTTTGCCATACATTGACATGAATCAGCCACATGTGTACATGATCTCCCAATGCCGAAGCCCCTCCCACCTCCCACCCCACACCATCTCCCCGGATCATCCCGTGCACCAGCCCCATGCATCCTGTATCCTGTATTGAACATAGACTGGTGCTTCATTTCTTACATGATAGTATACATGTTTCAATGCCATTCTCCCAAATCATCCCACCCTCTCCCTCAGAGGCCAAAAGTCCATTCTATACCTCTGTGTCTCTTTTGTTGTCTCACATACAGGGTCATCGTTACTATCTTTCTAAATGCCATATATATGTGTCAGTATAATGTATTGGTGTTTTTATTTCTGGCCATGATTTTCTTAAGGCAAATTTCAATCTCATATTTGTTCCCTCACCAAAAAAAAAAAGCCTCGATCTTTAAGCTTCCTCTTCTTCATGCTGCCCCCATCTTTCTTCCAAATGTGTATTGTCAAGGGCCCTTTCAACATGTCTCTAATTGGGAGTGAATATATAAAGATGCATTTTTACCTGCATGGGGAGAAGAGAAGACCATCTAGTCAAAATTTTATATTGATTTCCCATCCGGAAACAAGTGGGTCTTACTCAGACAAATGGACATCAACAATCCATGCCTCATATCTTTCTAAATTGGGAAAATGTTTTCACTGATTTCTCAATATGTTTGAATTACTATTTTCCACAGCATCCCAAGTATATCTGATATGTTTGTGGGTGTGAATTTGAATATAAAAAACACTTTTATTACTTAATAGCAAAGTTTTGCGTGTCTTTGTGTATGTGATTTGTCTTCTGACTTATGGATCTACTTATGGACCAATTTTTATACCTTACTGCTCTGTGAGGTATATAAATTCACAACTTAAAAGAACAGTGCCCCAATCTTTCAGGCTAGTCAATTTGCATTCAGAAAAAGCTAATGCTCTTAAAATAAGATGTCCATCAAGCATTAAGTTATGTGATTTATCAATTGTCCTTTCTTTAGACTGTGACACGTCTATGTGGGGACATTTTTCAAGAGTGCCGGGAGGGACTGTCTCTATGATTTTCACTGCCATTGCCAATATTCCATAATTATGTAATGATTCCTCTGGCCCCTGTAAAGATGGAAGTGAGCCTGGGAAAGATGTTGCCCAGTATAAACTCAGTTTGAGAAACTGTAAACCAAGTCATCATATTTTACACCTTTTGGGGCATAGTTCTCACATTTTTCTATGTATATAGTGCCCCCTGGTGCTGTGCAACATCCATGCTTTAATGTACTTAGTGGATGCATTCTTATGATTCTGCAGTTGTTTTTCAAGTAGCTTGTGCATTCCTCAAGTTTAAAAAACAAAACATTTGTGTAATTCAGTGAAGCTCTGTCAATTTTGTGTTTTCTTGGGAGTGGGTTTATTAGGTCCTCTCTTGAATGCATGTTTGATCAGAAAGAGGGCAAAGATCTAAATTATGGAAAACCTTTGGGAATGGACTCCAAGAGAAGGTACAGAAGGAAGAGAAAGGTTTATTTTCTTCAACTTTTGGTTGAGAACTTTCCCTCCTACTACTTCATTCAGCATCTCTCTACCACACTTCATCCATCCTTCCTTCCATCCATCCACCTGTCCGCCCACGCAGTCATCCATTCACCCTTTCATCTTTATATCCATCCAACAAATGCTGGTTAAGTGCCTGTCAGTTGCTAAACATTATGACCAATAGCCAATGTGAATTTCTGTACATAATAACCTCAATGGTGCAGAGAGAGGGAGAACTATTAAAACTCAATCATTATGTGTAATTAAGAAAGTGGAGGGTGATGTGCAGCTGAATACACTCAAATGTTTGAAAATAGCTGTTGTGATTGTGCCCTTTCTTGTTTCCTTATAGCAGTGGGTTTCCCTGGGGGCTCAGAGGTAAAGAATCTGCTTGCAGTGCAGAAAAATTGCAGGAAACACAATTTTGATACCTGGGTTGGACAGATCCCCTGGAGAAGGAAATGGCAACCCACTCCAGTATTCTTGCCTGTGAAATTCGATGAACAGAGGAGTATGGTTGGCTACAGTTCATGGGATCGCAAAGAGTTAGACACAACTAAGCAACTAAACAACAGCAACGACATACTCAAAGGTTCTAAGACAGCAGTGCTGGGTACCAGAATATAGGCTATAGATTCAAGGGATGCAGTGTGGCCCTACAGACTTCTGAAACTTTGTCTCAGAATATAGACTTTTTAAAAAATCTTCATAAAGCATTTTCCATTAAAACCAAAAGTTTATTCTCTGCTCTTGGAGGCTCATTTTCTTAGAAGGTTACATATTTTCCTTCATTTTCTTATTTATTTATTTATAGATAAAAGCAGTGAATGTCTATATTCTTAGTCAGATTCATTTGATTCCTTCTTTAAAAGATGCATTCAGATGTAATGAATCTCTTAAGTCAGATAGGGATTCTTGGTAAATATCATATCCTTTATTTCAGTTTAGTCTTCTACTTAATGGAAAACTGAATAGGTCCAAAGATAGCAATTTCTGCTTTATTTGGAGTAACGCCAATACAAAGATCAATTACATCTTGATTATTATGTCTCATACATTTGATTGCTTAGACCAGCATCAGTTCCATTATTTGAAGCAATCAGAATGCTTTCACCATCTCAGAAAGAGAATGACTTGGTTCTGCACAAAAATATATCATTGTAACTCTTCCTTTCTGAAAGATAGAACTATATAGTCTTTTGACCAGATCACTGAAATGAGAAAAGCTGACACTGTGTTATTATCCAGGCCCCCAGACATTTGCTATAGAATTAAGTGTGACACACTGAAAGACACTGTTAGAGAACTGCTTTAGTTCTCTACTAGCTGAGGACCAAAACAATATGAACTAGGGCCAGAAACTCTCTAAAGTAATGATGGAAGAGAAATTCATTAAATAAGGTAAAATGGAGAGAAAACTGAAATATCACTCATTTAAAATGCTCTCATAAATTTGTATGTTGATGTCTTCAAGAAGCAGCCCTAAGTCAATGGATAGGATGTAAAGGATTTATTATGAAAATGCTTTTAAAAGGAACACCCATGAGAATAGGGAAAGCAAAACAAGAAACCAGAGCAGATCAAACAAAGGTGTGATTTTGTCCAAACTCAGCCTGACCCTGAAAGAAAGCTATGAAGCATAAGTTACACCAGACCATCCTCAGAGGGTTGCAGACTCCAGGCATGCAGAAGGTGGGTGATAAATTCATCAAGCTTGGAAATGAATCCATAGCAATTTGGATGGGCTAGCACTAATATCCCCTTCTCTCAAACGCTCATGTTGAGACTGGAGAGCTTTGTTAGAGGTTAGTGTCTGGGAAACTGTCTAAGTTTTTCATTTTTTTCTGGGGTCCTTCAGAACCTGATGTCTCCAGGTCAGAGATATCTAGGTTTGAATCCTAATCCTGTTGCATGCATGTGTGCTAAGTTGCTTCAGTTTTGTCTCTTTGTGACCCCATGGACTATAGCCCACCCAGCTCTTCAAGAATACTGGAATGGGTTGCCATTTCCTCCTCCAGGGGATCTTCCCAATCCATGGATCAAACCTGTGTCCCTTGTGTCTCCTGCATTGCAGTTGGATTTTTTTACCACTAGCGAGTGCCACTTGGGAACTCCCCACCCCAATCCTCATACTTACTTGTTAAAAAGAAATGCCTGGCCTAAAGTAAATTACACTACCCCAAAAGCCACCTGATGTGAGGATCTGACTCATTGGAAAAGACCTCAAGGCTGGAAAAGATTGAGGGCAGGAGGAGAAGTGGGCAGCAGAGAATGAGATGGTTAGATATCATCAGTGGCTCAATGGACGAGTTTGAGCAAACTCCGGAAGATAGTGAAGGACAGTGAAGCCAGGCGTGCTGCAGTCCATGGGGTTGGACACAGCTTAGTTAGGAACTGAACAGCAACAAAATTGAGCAGTCCTCTTCTCAGATACATTTACTTCATGTAAAGCTTGCCATTTGAAACGTTTCCATCTTAAGTCATTTAAAACTTAATTTTGACTTCTTTTCTCCAGAGATTTTTTTTTTTAATTTTCAAACTTACATCTCATTGCAAAATGATGGAATTTAACACAATTTAAAGGGATTCCTGACATCAGGAAATGGTCCTACTTATGATATTAAAGCTTTGGTGGTTTAGTTGCTAAGTCATGTCCAACTCTTTGCAATGCCATGGATTATAGTCTGTCAGGCTCCTCTATCCATAGGATTTCTCAGCCAATAATGCTGACTTGGATTGCCATTTCCTTCTCCAGGGAATCTTCCCAACACAGGAATCGAACCCCAGTCTCCTGCACTGCAGGTGGACTCTTGCACTGCAGGAAGATTGTTTACCGACTGAGCTTCGAGGGAAGTCACAGAAATGATCACAGCATGCTTATTTGTGGAAACAGAAAGTCCATCCTCTCAGGACCCTCTCTACAGCTGGGCCTGCCCCTTCAGCCTGCCCATGATGCTGGCCCCTTTTCGTAACCCCTTGGAAGAAAACTCTCAGAGGGAGCCTAAAGTCAAAGACAAATGACAAGAAGATGATACATTTATTTTCTTTTTTTTTAATTAAGCTCTTGATCTACAATTATTATTTTGTTTATTTTCCTTCTTCCATGAAGCTGATTTGAGTTTTCCCACTGCATTCCCAGATCCCAGGGTATTTGGCAGTTGAATCCAGGAAGCTCTGCCAATAGCTTGTCATTTGGGTCAGCATCCCAGTTACTCCTGGCCCTTTCTGCTGAAGCCCTCCATATGTACCCTGGTGGCTTTGGAAGGAAGGCAAATGGCCCTCTGGGAACCAGGCAGTCAGATGGAAGGATCTGGCTCTTGGTCTTGGATGGGTGAGACTTTTATTCCTGCGTCGGTCATTAGCTCAGCAGGTCAAGAGAGTCTGCCAACTGCAAAATGCTAGGCTTAACAATCTTTCAATCATGGGATATTATAGCTGGAAGGGGCTTTAGAGATCATCTTTTCCAATCTATTCATTTCAGAGAAAAATGGACTGAAATGCACATAGCTTAAATGTTTTTCTCATGATCACACTGTATACAGAGCTAAGACCACTTCTGTAACACCAGTGATTGCTGAACTTTTACTTATTTTTTTAACATTGAAAGGTTATAATGCTAATACATAAGGTTACAATGCTAATACATAAACATATTTATTATATATTATAACACATTTATTATTTATTATATATTTTAACAAAATCATGCTGTTAAATGTTCTGGCTGAACTTAATCTGTATGAAAGGTGGAATGGGGAAATGGAAAACTTGATTGCATCTCTTTCTCCTTTTGCAGCTCTGTGCCCAGGCCCACAAACAAACAAAATAAAACCCTTGGCTGGCCTGTAGAAACCTTAAATCTCTTTATAATACTACTTAGAAAGTCCTGCATTGAACATGTTTCCAGTTTAAAGGGAAGCCCTGGCCACACAGGTCAGTGCCAGGATTGGGTTCAGAGCTTGGAGGGAAGATAAGAGAAGCAGGAGAAAGAACCAAGTAGTGGCCTGTTTGAGCCTAGCTCTTCCAGGCTGGGAATATGGAGTCCAAGAAGTCATCTGTAAGGCCAAGTGGGAGAGGCTGAACTGTAACCTGCCAGGCTTCTCCATCCATGAGATTCTCTAGGTAAGAATACTGGAGTGGGTTCTCATGCCCTTCTCCAAGGGATCTTCCTGACGGAGAGAATGAACTAGTGTCTCTTATTTATGTTTTCTGCATTGGCGGGCTGGTTCTTTCCCACTAGCACCCCCTGGAAAGCCCAAAATGAAGCCAGGACATTGAAACAAGGCTCAGGAGCTGGGTGGGAGCTGGAAGGAAGGAAGGGTAGGGGAATTGTATTAGATTTCTGTTGATGGTTTTTGTTCAAATTATGGCAGTCACTCAAATTACTGCAAACTAGTAACAACGGCCTAAAATAATACAAGTTTATCAACATCAATGTTTCTGTAGATCAGTTGTTGAGCATCTCTTCTCAGGGCATCCCGAGGCTTAAGTCAAGGTGTTGGCCAGGCTGATCTTTCCGGAGCTCAGGATCCTCTTCTAAGCCCATGAAGTTATTGGCAGAAGTCAGTACTTGGTGGATGTAGAACTGATATTTCTGCTTTCCTGCTTGCCAGCAGCCACGGGCCACTTTCAGTAACTAGAGATTGCCTGCTGTTCCCTGCCACATGGCCCTTTCTATAACAAGGCAGTTTTCTTGAACTTCCTTAAAATCATCAAGAGTATGTCTTTACACTTTACCTTCTTTGAAAGGACTCAACTGGTTAGATCAGGCTTATCCAGAAAAGCTCTTTTTGATTAAGTCAACTGATTAGTAACCTAAAATTGAAAATGACATTCCCATCATATATGCCAATCTCTCTCATACTCTAAAGGAGGGGAATATACAGAGTGTGTATATCAGAAAGTAGGAATCCAGGGTCATTATGGAATTCTGCTACAACAAGAACAAAGCTAGGGAAAATAAGGCTACATCTTCTGGCTTCAAATCCAGGCTCTACCACATAGAACCTGTAAGACTTTGATTAGGAAATTGTCTCTATGTCCCCTTTATTTATTACCACTTAGCTGTAGCTAGTAATTATACGTATGTTTGGGAGTTATTGGGCTTCAGCAGTGGCTTCATGGTAAAGACTCTGCCTGCCAGTACAGGAGGAACAAGAGCCACGGGTTTGATCCCTGGGCTGGAAAGACCCCCTGGAGTATGAAAAGGCAACCCACTCCAGAATTTTTGCCTGGAAAATTTCTTGGACAGAGGAGCCTGGTGAGCCACAGTCCATGGGGTCACAGAGAGCCAGACCTGACTGAACATGAGCATGAGGAATTAGGGCTGGGGTTTATGGTGCAGATTCAAGAGAACTATACACTAAAAACCATGGATCAGTGCCTGGTCTAGGACCATAGCTTAATGAGGACCCTTTTTCAAACAGGTGGCCCATGGCTGGCCTTCTGTAAACCATCAGTTCTCTGGTGGATGCATTGCCTTAGGGGTCCAGAATCAGGGCAGAAACAGAAGGTCATAATGCAGCTCAGAACCTTGTTGAGAGCATATAACTTCCAGAGTTGGCATTCTTAATGCCTCACAAAACCCTCAAAAGGAAGCATTGAGTCTTTGGCTGATGGCTTGTCCTGGGTGGATGCATTATGGAGCTTAACAGTAAAGCACAAGATGAAGCCTCAGCCCCAAGGCCAAGAGGGAATATCAGAGTTGGCTTGAGTTTCTTTGTGACATGAAATTTGAGTTGAGACCTAGATTTTCAAAGAGACGGGAAGAAGGTGTTCTTGATAATGAAAAACTCCAGTGTAGCACTTAATCTGTCTCATGAGAAGAACGGCTTATTTTTCTCTTCTCACCCCTGGGGAGCAAGTAACTAACATACACTGTGTCAAGATCTTACTTCATTTCAAAAATTAATTAAGGCCTAATTATCTCATTTAATATCCTTTAAGCTTGTCCATGGGCCTCCCAAGTGGCACTAGTGGTAAAGAATGTGCCTGCTAATGTAGGAGGCATAAGAAACATAAGAAACTCAGATTCAATCCCTGCGTGGGGACTTCTCCTGAAGGACATGGCCAGCAACTCCAGTACTCTTGCCTGGAGAATCTCATGGACAGAGGAGCCTGCGGGCTACAGTCCAAAGAGTCGCAAAGAGTTGGACACTTGGCACGCATGCAAGCCTGTCTACGGTCTCTAAAGTATGTGCAACATAGTTAACAGAGTGTAAATGGGAGACCCAGCATATCAACAACTGTCACCTCCCTCCTCAAAACTGAAAGTATATGGCTTTCTCACATTGATTCAAGGCTGTATGTTAATTCAGTGAAGAGGAGGAAAGATAATCCTAGTAGGTGTGATGCCTGAAGCCACTTAAGAGTGGACCTGTGTGTACTCCAAATGTAGAGGAAGGCAACTCAAGTGTTTGTAAAGTCCAGCAAGCTGTGTACATTTTCATCTGGGGCATAAAGTGCAACTGCACAACTTTGCAGGTATCTTGCTAACTCATTTCCCACCCCACAAACGGACCTGGATGTGAGAATTTTCAGGTGCTTTCTTTCTTTAGCTATTTGTGCTATTAAAGTTAGTTAAAAAGTTAACCGTAAGTGTGATGCCTTTTTTGAGAATGCTGCAGCTGTTTGAGCCAGTTATAAAAGATCTGTTAAGCAGTCTCAAGGGATATATGGAGAACTTTCATCATCAGCTGGGTAATTTATAGTCCTTTTTGGTTCCTCCTGGATGTCACATATTCACAAAAAGTGGCACCAGCCTCAGCTTCAGCCTTATAATTAGCACATGACTGAAAACATCTTGGAAACAAAGAGCCATCAGAAGATTCTCAGTGGGGCTTTGTAGGTACATGAACCATTTCCCAAGGAACAGTTAGCCTAAAAGCAACAGTCCTCAGTAGTGTGCTTTGTCTCCTCTGAGGGTCCAGTGGGGTCAATCAGACAGCTATGAGCCACAGTTCCTGGTGAAAGGAGGCAGAGGGCGTGCTTCTTAGAGGAGACAATACTTAAGCTAAATCTTTAACAGATGGGGAGAAGCCAGAAAAAAATCAAGGGTGATCCTGGAACCATTCATTCCACACAGGAAGACTGGGGTTAACACAAGTGCTCAGGCAAGAGCTGGAGTGTAAGAAGGAATTTCTAGCGGTAAGGGTTGTTGGAAGCTGACTAATGGAGAAATGAGAAAGAGGTGGATGAAGGTGAGGCCAAAAGATGAGAAAGTTCAGTTCAGTTCAGTCGCTCAGTCATGTCCGACTCTTTGAGATCCCATGAATTGTAGCACTCCAGGCCTCCCTATCCACCACCAACTCTCGGAGTTCACTCAAACTCACGTCCATCAAGTTGGTGATGCCATCCAGCCATTTCATCCTCTGTCGTCACCTTTTCCTCCTGCCCCCAATCCCTCCCGGCATCAGAGTCTTTTCCAATGAGTCAACTCTTCACATGAGGTGGCCAAAGTACTGGAGTTTCAGCTTTAGCATCATTCCTTCCAAACAATACCCAGGACTGATCTCCTTCAGAATGGACTGGTTGGATCTCTTTGAAGCCCAAGGGACCCTCAAGAGTCTTCTCCAATACCACAGTTCAAAAGCATCAGTTCTTCGGGCCTCAGCTTTCTTCATAGTCCAACTCTCACATCCATACGTGACTACTGGAAAAACCACGGCCTGGACTAGATGGACCTTTATGGGCAAAGTAATGTCTCTGCTTTTGAATATGCTATCTAAGTTGGTTATAACTTTCCTTCCAAGGAGTAAGCGTCTTTTAATTTCATGCCTGCAGTCACCATCTGCAGTGATTTTTGAGCACCAAAAAATAAAGTCTGATACTGTTTCCACTGTTTCTCATCTATTTCCCATGAAATGATGGGACCAGATGCCATGATCTTCGTTTTCTGAATGTTGAGCTTTAAGCCAACTGTTTCACTCTCTTCTTTCACTTTCATCAAGAGGCTTTTTAGTTCCTCTTCACTTTCTGCCATTAGGGTGGTGTCATCTGCATATTTGAGGTTATTGATATTTCTCCCAGCCATCTTGATTCCAGCTTGTGCTTCCTCCAGCCCAGCGTTTCTCATGATGTATTCTGCATATAAATTAAATAAGCAGGGTGACAATATACAGCCTTGACATACTCCTTTTCCTATTTGGAACCAGTCTGTTGTTCCATGTCCAGTTCTAACTGTTGCTTCCTGACCTGCATATAGGTTTCTCAAGAGGCAGGTCAGGTGGTCTGGTATGCCCATCTCTTTCAGAATTTTCCACAGTTTATTATTAAAGAGGAGAAAGAATCTAAATAAATGACTGGCCCGCTGAGTGACTTTAAGGATTCCAGAGCTTTGCTTGGGGGTGGAGAATGACTGAAGGGTTTGGGGCAGGGCAGTGTCTGGAAAAAAAAAAAAAGCGTTATTTGCTCAGTCATGTCTGACTCTTTGTAGCCCGCCCGACTCTTCTGTCCACGGGATTCTCCAGGCAAGAATACTGGAGTGAGATGCCACTCCCTTCTCCAGAAGATTTCCCCCACCTAAGGATCGAATCTGACTCTGTTACATTGCAGGCAGATTCTTTACCATCTGAGCCATTAGGGAAGCCTCATGTTAAAAGACAAACTGCTTTAAGGTGGGTCCTGTGTAGTATCTGTCTCACAGGCTTAATGAATAGGAAGGGATTTAGAGAGCAGGCCTGGAAGAGGAGTCTGATGAGGAGGGTGCAGAAATAGTTTTCCCCAGGAGGCACAGTTGGTAAAGACTCTGCCTGCCAATTCAGGAGACTCAGGAGACACAGGTTCAGTCCCTGGGTCCGCAAGATCCCTGGGAGTTAGAAAATGACAACCTACTCCAGTATTCTTGTCTGGAAACTTCTATGGACAGAAGAGCCAGGCAGACTACAATTCAAGGAGTTGCAAAGAGTTAGACACAACTGAGCACACATATGAACACGGAAATAATTTAGGCTAGAGATGAGGAAGTTCTTAGGGAGATCTAATGTGAGAGGGATGGATAAGAGTTTAAACACGCTTTTTCACCTGTTTCCCTCTGAGGGAAAGAGCTATAACATTGTTATTGTTGTTGTTTAGTCACTAAGTCGTGTCTGACTCTGCAACCCCATGGGCTGCAGCACATCAGGCTTCCTTGTCCGTCATTATCTCCTGGAGTTTGCTCAAACTCATGTCCATTAAGTTAGTGATGTTATCCAGTCATCTCATCCTCTGGACTATAGCATACAGAAAATGGTACAGAAACCTGTTTGCCTCAGTTTAAATCTTAGCTCCATTACTACCTATGTGATCTGCGCAAAACTTCTTGGCTAGAATAGTAAGAAGGTCGTAAATGTTCAATATATGTTAACGATTATTCTTAGGAATAATTTTAGCCTAGAAACATATAGTTCCTAGTTAGATACCCATGGGTTGGAATCGTGAGCTAGATAGGTTAGGTTACCATGGTAACTGAAACATTTGGCACCTTAGTTTCTCCATCTGTAAATGCTGATAACAGTAATATCCACCTTTTAGGTTTGCTGTAAGGATTAAACATGGAAATGTGTAAAACACTTAGGAAGTACCTGATATGTAATAAATATAATAATCATCATTGTTTAGGCAACTTTTTCATTTCATCCTTTTCCTTTTTTTTTTTTTTTATGGTGTTAGAGAATTGATCTTTACGATTCTGTGTAACCTGAAATAGTCCCCCATATTCTTTGATTTTTTTTTTGTATACATTTAAAAGTCTTCATGATATAGAACTTCTTTGCCTGCTTGCTGCTGCTGCTGCTGCTAAGTCGCTTCAGTCATGTCCGACTCTGTGCAACCCCACAGACGGGCAGCCCACCAGGCTCCCCCATCCCTGGGAGTCTCCAGGCAAGAACACTGGAGTGGGCTGCCATTTCCTTCTCCAATGCATGAAAGTGCAAAGTGAAAGTGAAGTCGCTCAGTCGCAACCCCATGGACTATAGCCCGCCAGGCTCCTCCGTCCATGGGATTTTCCAGGCAAGAGTACTGGGGTGGGGTACCATTGCCTTCTCCTCTTTGTCTGCTTAATTAGTCTTAATGTTTCAAGAGAAAACCTGCATCAGGTTTACCTACTTTATAATTTTATATTTGTGCAGTACGTCTGACTCATAAAAGATAGAGCTGAAGGTAAAAGTGTTAATGTTTTCTTAATTCTGGCTGAAATTTTGTTGAAAAAATATCACTTGGTTCTGGTATTCATAGAATCTATTCTATAGGAAATGTCACTGCTATCCTCCAGTAGGGCTGCTTCCTGCTAGGAACTGAGGAAAGGCCTGGAATTTGGCACTTGAGCTGGGTCTCCAAGTTTTAATGGAAAGCACTCAATTTATTTCAACCCACATCCATTACTCAGGCAGTGGTGAGCATCTACTGGGTTGCCAGTTCTGGGCTAAGTGCTATGAGGGTGAAAACGAATTTGTCTTGAAGAGCTTTATGTCTAGGTAGTAAGACCCAACTGGCAGTGATGGGGCAATGAATGAGCACCATGTCTTGTAAGTCACAGGAGAGGCACTGACATTGCTCAAAGCTGGGAGAACAGCAGTTTGCTGCACACTAGAGGAGATCAGACCTGGATTAATCTTGGCGATGAAGGTGCCTGTCATTTTAGAAGAGATTTCCCATCTGGTGGCCTCAATTTTTTTTTTTTTTTTTTAGTAAAATGGGCATGGCACTGAAAGATATCTAAGTCCACTCCCAACTTTTGCACTTGCTGATTAAATGCAAGCTGGGGACCTTCTAGAAGCTTTCTAAAGAAAAAGGTACTTAAAAGTGCCCAGATTTTTTTGAAAAGATTCATCTCTTTACAATACAAATTATGAACTTTCCTTCTTTGTATTTTATGTCTGAATCAACTCTGATCAGATCACGAGCACTAGGTTCTCTATGGAAGAGATTTCCTTGAACTGATCTATGGGAGTTTTGCTAAGAAAATCAAGATTATGTTTATGGTGGAAAGTGGGGGAGAAAACTGTGATCTCTTTGCAGTGAGTTTCTTCCATGAAGCAATGTCCCCTCTTAGGAATTATAGGCTTTTTTTCTTGCTGTCAATGGCAAGCATGTATATGACATGCTTCCCCTAGACTGCACTCCAGGAAGCTTTGGGCCAGACTGGTGACTCAGCATGCTTGTGGATGACACATCCACATTGAAATGTTCCTGTTTACTTTTATTTCTCTGATCTTTATTTTTCCCTTTTGTTTTTCCATGTTGTTTTGTATATGCCTCTAATCTACCTTTAATTATCTGTGGATCAAACTAAGCAGCAGTGTGTGGTAAACAGAAGGTTTAGGTGCCAACCACAGAGTCTGCGCTCAGTGACTCTTCACTCCTTTACGATAAAAATACCCCTCTCCACCATGTAAGTATAGCACATTTTGATTTACAAAGCTCCTCAAATTGTCACTACTCCCTGTGAAGTGGGTTGGGGAGGTCTTTATATTTTCCTCATTCTTCTAATGCAAAAGGGCTTCCCAGGTGGTGCTCATGTTAAAGAACCTGCCTACCAACACGGGAGACATGAGGGATGTGGGTTCGATCCCTGGATTGGGAAGACCCCCTGGAGGAGGGCATGACAACCCACTCCAGTGTTCTTGCCTGGAGAATCTCATGGACAGAGGAGCCTGGGAGCAGGCTACAGTCCATGCGGTCACAAAGAGTCAGACACAACTGGAGCAACTTAGCTCTCACACACACATACTAAGGGGCTTAGGGATGTTCAGTGATTTGCAACATGTTGCTTGGGGTGACAGAGTATAAGGTCTGGTCTTAGGAAGAGGCTCAGTGGGTACATTTGTGAGCCAAGGAAGAACAAGAGGAGGCTTGCTGTCCCTGTTCCCTCATTACTCCTCAGAGAGGTGTGCTGAGGCCAGACAATGCGGACATCAGGCAGGAGGACCTGAGGGGTGGGACACTCTCCTGCCCGTTATGTATTTTTGTGGGATAAATATGGGAGTAATCTCATGTAGAGAAATTGACACGTGGGGCTCAGGAAAAAGGCGAACTAAATGTAGATGCACTCATCTCACATGCTAGTAAAGTAATACTTTAAATTCTCTAAGCCAGGTTTCAGCAATTCGTGAACCATGAACTTTCAGATGTTCAAACTGGATTTATAAAGGCAGAGGAACCAGAGATCAAATTGCCAACATCTGCTGGATCATGGGAAAAGGAAGAGAGTTCCAGAAAAACATCTATTTCTGCTTTATTGACTATGCCAAAGCCTTTAACTGTGTGCATCACAATAAACTGCGGAAAATTCTGAAAGAGATGGACATACCAGACCACCTGACTCGCCTTTTGAGAAACCTGTATGCAAGTCAGGAAGCAACAGTTAGAACTGGACATGGAACAACAGACTGGTTCCAAATAGGAAAAGGGGTATGTCAAGGCTGTATATTGTCACCCTGCTTATTTAACTTATATGCAGAGTGTACATCATGAGAAATGCTGGACTGGAAGGAGCACAAGCTGGAATCAAGATTGCTGGGAGAAATATCTATAACCTCAGATATGCAGATGATGCCACCCTTATGGCAGAAAGTGAAGAGGAACTAAAAGCCTCTTGATGAAAGTGAAAGAAGAGAGTGAAACAGTTGGCTTAAACCTCAACATTTAGAAAACAAAGATTGTGGATTGTGGCATCTGGTCCCATCACTTCATGGGAAATAGATAGGGAAACAGTGGAAACAGTGGCTGACTTTATTTTGGGGGGCTCCAAAATCACTGCAGATGGTGATTGCAGCAATGAAATTAAAAGACACTTACTCCTTGGAAGGAAAGTTATGACTAACCTAGAGAGCATATTAAAAGGCAGACTTTGCCAACAAAGGTCCATCTAGTCAAGGCTATGGTTTTTCTAGCGGTCAGGTGTGGATGCGAGAGTTGGACTATAAAGAAAGCTGAGCCTCGAAGAACTGATGCCTTTGAACTGTGGTATTGGAGAAGACTCTTGAGAGTCCCTTGGACTGCATGGAGATCCAACCAGTCTATCCTAAAGGAGATCAGTCCTGAGTGTTCACTGGAGGGACTATGCTGAAACTGAAACTCCAATACTTTGGCCACCTGATGCGAAGAGCTGACTCATTGGAAAAGACCCTGATGCTGGGAAAGATTGAGGGCAGGAGGAGAAGGGGACAACAGAGGATGAGATGGTTGGATGACATCACTGACTCGATGGATATGGGTGTGGGTGGACTCTGGTAGTTGATGATGAACAGGAAGGCCTGGTGTGCTGCAGTTCATGGGGTTGCAAAGAGTTGTACTGAGTGAACTGAACTGAACTGAACTGAACTGAATTGAATGTAGATGTCTTCTGTTTAAGAGAATGCTGGGAGATGCCAGCTGCTTGACACCTGAAAACTTTGGTGTCCCCAGGTTTTTGAAGCCATGTTTAGCATAGCTTGGAGGATCCCAGGCCCCTGGGAGAGTGTGGTCACTCCTCATAGGAGAATAGATGCCATCAGGTGCATCTAGCTTGTTGATGGGCACTTGTCTCCACATATGGGTGATAGGGTAATAGCAGCTGGATTGGAAGCCAGGCTTTCCTTCTGACCGCACATCAACTCTTCTCTGCACTTTTGTCATAGGGCTGAGACTGGGCTGGCAAGAAGAGCAGTATCTCTCCCACAGAGCTTCTCAGGACAGAAATAAAGGCTTCCTCAGGTCTGCTCATTGCACTGTATCTTTTATTAGGTTTGTTGACCCACCTTTTTTCTTCCCCTTCCATCACTGATGATTCTATTGTGATTCTCTACAGGGCCATGACTCTGTTCCATTAATTTTAGTAGCCTGCAGAGTTTAGTTTATGACACATAATAGACACTCAATTAAAAAAAATTTAGCTTATGAATTCAATAACTTCCTGTTAACTTTGTAATGAATTCCTTGGTGTACTTAAAGGTTTTGCATGTGTGTGTGTGTGTCCAGTTACTCATTGACTTTTATTACCAAAACCCCAAAAACTGGATCTATCTTGTTGATTTAAGACCTATCATGATACCCTTCCAATTATCCTTCTATTGCCTCCTACGTCACACCTCATCATCTTTCATTTGAAATATTTTACTGTTATCTGAAGTTTTCTTATTTCTCTGTCTCCTGTTTCAATAGTTTCTATCTTCCACCTTGTTTCCCATGCCTACTGACCTAACTCTCAGACTCAAAACATATCTGACTGGAGTTTTGCCAGTTCTCCTTTCAGGGCTCAACTCAACAACCAAGGTGCCTTCACTCTCTATGTGTTAGTCACTCAGTTGTGTCTGACTGTTTGTGATCCCATGGACGGTAGCTTGCCAAGCTCATCTGTCCATGGACTTCTTCAGGCAAGAATACTGGAGTGGTTTTCAATTTCCTTCTCCAGGGGATCTTCCTAACCCAGAGATTGAACCCAGGTCTCCTGCATTGCAGGCAAATTCTTAACTGACTGAGCCACCAGGGTAGCCCACACCTTGTATACCATACCTGCTAATGGTTTTCTCGGTTATCTTCTAGGAGGAGGCATGGCTTTAGTTTCTGCTTCTGTATGTCTGCTGTAAAATTGGTCATATCCTCTGTATTTTATCAATGATCATTAGTTAAAAGGACATTTGGGTCATTGAAAATAAATTGACTTTCAAGCAAGAAATCTGAGAAAGAAAGACTTTTAAGGTTCAGGGCAAGAATATAGGGTTTTGTGGTATATGAGTTACAGAATAAAACAGTAGCAGCTGGAGCTAAGCCTGAAGTTCTGCTAAATGTTCAGCTGCATCTTCACCACCCTGCTCCCATTATGCTCTCTGAGTCCATAGCAGAGGATTGTGGACTGCATGTTCTTTATCAGCTCCACTCACAGAAGTGAATCTGCTCGTGGTTATTTATATCTTTGTTAGCAAAAGCCACTGTGTTGTCTTTTCCAAGACACTTGTATTTTAGTCCCAGCCCTCATCAAGAAAAGAAGAAAGGCTTTGGTGGCTACTCACAAATAATTGCAAAAATCATTGAATGAGTACAGAAGTCAATATGGAAAGCCATAGCTTTTGAGTATCTAGTTTTTCACTGAGAAGTAAACTAGTAAGCACTTGTAATATTCATTCTTCCTCTTTTACACCTGCTGAACTGTACATGAATCCTCAGTGTGCATCAGGTTGTGTATGTGTTTGTGTGTGTGAGCTCAGTCGTGTCTGACTCTTTGTAATCCCATGGACTGTAGCTTACCAGGCTCCTCTGTCCATGGAATTTTCCAGACAAGAATACTGGAGCAGGTTGCCCGTTTCCCACTCCAAGGGATCTTCCTGACTCAGGGATTGAACCTGCATCTCTTGTGTCTCCTGAATTGGCAGGTGGATTCTCTACTACTGCCCATTAGGTTGGGCTAGTCTAAAAGTATAAATATAGTATATATAATCACAGTTTCAGACATGCAGAACTATTAAAGATCTTTCTTCCAAGATAAACTTTACCTTGTCTAATAATATTGGTTGTGTGGTTCAAAAGCTTTTGTTTAAAATGATTGTGAAGACACATCCAGGCACAATGGGCAAGATGCTAGGGTTGTTAATTGTTGCCATGGTTGTAGGTGAGTGCAGAGCATACCTCCTGTGTCTGGCACATATTCTTTCTGGTGCAAAGTTCACCTCTTCAAACAGTCGTATCCTTACCACTTCTTTTTAACACATCTATGGGCCAAGACTCTTTCCTTTATAACATGGGCTTTGTATATTGACAAAATGCATATTTTTATCAAAATTCTTAAACTTCTTTTGCCCATCTTTTGATTGAGATGTTTGATTTTTTTTTTTTTTTTTTAATATGGAGCCATCTGAGACCTGTGTATGTTTGGATGTTAACCCCTTGTCAGTTGTATCTTTTGCAAATATTTTCTCACATTGTGTAGGTTGTCTTTTCTTTTTGTTGATGGCTCCCTTTGTTGTGCAAAAGCTTTTAAGTTTAATTAGGTTCCACTTTTATTTTTCTTTTATTTCTTTTGTCTTGGGAGACTGATCTCCAAAAATATTGGCTATAATTTATGTCCAAAAATGTTTTGTCTATGTTCTTTTCTGGTAGAAGACCTAAATAGACACATCTCCAAAGAAGACACATGGATGGCCAACAGGCACAGGAAAAGTTTGCTCATCATCACTGATTATTACAGGAATGCAAATCAAAACCACAGTGAGGTATCACCTCACACCTCACATCAGTCAGAATGGCCATTGTCAAAAAAAGTGTGAGGAAAAGGAACCCTCCTACACTGTTGGTGGGAATGTAAATTTGTGCAGTTATCAAAAAATGTATAGAGATTCCTTAGAAAATTAAAAATAAAGCTACCATATGATCCAGCAATCTCAGTCCTGGGCTTATATCATGAAAGATGAAAACTATAGCTTGAAAAGATACAAACACCCTGATATTCACAGTAGCACTATTTGCAACAGCCAAGACATGGAGACAACCCAAGTGTCCATTGACAGATGAATGGATAAAGAAGATGTGGTACATATATACAGTGGAATATTACTCAGCCATAAAAGAGTGAAGTATTGCCTTTTGCTGCAACATAGATGGACCTAGGGGATATCATACTAAATGAAGTAAATCAGACAGGGAAAGACAAATATCATGTATCATTTTCTGTGGAATCTAAAAACTAATACAAATGAATCTATACACAGAACAGAAACAGAATCACAGGTGTAGAAAACAAATTTATGGTTACCAAAGGAGAAAGGGAGGAGGGAGAGGATAAATTAGGAGAATGGGATTGCAGATACAAACCACTGTACATAAAGTAGATAAGATTCAAGGATTTACTGCATAGCACAGGGAACTATATTCAATATCTCATAATGATATCTAATGGAAAAAAATGTAGATACATGTATCACTAAACCATTTTGCTGCACATCGCTGAACCATTTTGCTGTACATCTGAAACTCTCATACTATTGTAAATCAACTATATTTACTTAAAAACTTCCTAAACCTCAAGATGGGAACATGTTGGACAAAATCTGGGCAAGGATTAAAAGAAGAGCTGTTTAGTTGTTTTCTGTAGTTTGCTAGTAGGGGATAAAGTACTAGATTCCTAGTACAAATTAACAGAATTGTGACCATGATCAAATTTAATACTGATAGTGTATTTCACCTTCTCCATTAGCAACTATATATCCATATCTTTTAAAAATATAGTATCTAGTACAGTGTAGAATGCTTTAACCAAAATGGCTGTGTTGAGAGTAGATAAGAAGTCCTAATGGTGGCTTTTGCTCTGGATTTAATTCTCATCTGTTAGGTAATATCAGAATTAAAAATAAATAGAGGGACTTGGAAAAAACTGACTATAACCTCTTGGAGTTCTTAATAATGAAGGAAAGAAAAAATAGGACATATAACCATATGTACAGGACCATTTTAAAAAAGCAAGTTTAAAAATAAAAGTTCAAAGAAAAAAAATGGGCGTAATTCCATGGCTGAGGCTGTGTAGGTTTGGAATATAAACTTTTGGATGACACTGCTGCAAAGAGTTTGAATGAATGAAGATAGGGAGGCATTCTCTGATGAGCTTCTGGGTCATATATAGAAGATGGGACATGGTCCTTTTCCAGTAAGACTCCAGGTAAATATTAAAGTTTCCTTTAATTCTTAATGCCATTTCAAGGTGACCTGGTTTATTATATACACTTATTCTGCTTTGGCACATGTACATGACTATAAATATATATCTTGATCCCTTTCCATGTATGGTTATTTTTCCTCTAAAAAATCATGTTTGTTCATCTGCACTAGTGTTTCTTAACCTTTTTAAAAAGAATTATTCTTTATAGACCTCCTTAGAAACTCTTTAAAAATACTTTTCTCTAATTACCTCTTACATATAATGTTGCCTTCCCTAGTAGCTCAACATTAACATATAATGTTAATACCACATATACTTGTATATCTGTTTATGCATAGCAGAGGGCCAAGTGCCCTTGTAATATCTGCCCTCACCCCACCAGGAAACAATTTTTGCCCCTTTGAGAATACATGACTTGTGCTGCAACTGTTTTCCTTTGGGGAGAATCAGTATTGTGAAAACGACTATTCTACCTAAAGCATTTTACAAATTCAGTGCAATCTCTTTCAAATTACTAATGGCATTTTTCACAGAACTACAACAAAAATTTTTACAATTTATATGGAAACACAAAAGACTACACATAGTGAAATAAATCTTAAGAAAGAAAGGCAGTGCTGGAGGAATCAACCTTCCTGTCTTCAGACTATACAACAAAGCTAGTATAATCAGGACAGTATATAGTACTGGCAGAGAAACAGAAATATAGATCAATGAAACAAGATAGAAAGCCCAGGGACAGACCCTTGCACCTATGGACACCTTATCTTTGACAAAAGAGGCAAGAACATGCAATGGAGAAAAGACATCCTCTTCGATAAGTGGTTATGGGAAAACTGAATGGAATTAGAACAATTCCTAACAACATTTACAAAAATAAACTTAAAATGGATCAAAGACTTAAATGTAAAGTTAGAAACTATAAAGCTCTTAGAGGAAAACATAGTCAGTATAGTCTTTGACATACATCACAACCAGATTCTCTATAACCCATATCCTAGATTAATAGAAATAAAACAAAAATAAACAAATGGGATGTAATTAAAGCTTAACGGCTTTTGCACAGCAAAGGAAACTTAAACAAGCTGAAAAGATAACCCTCAGAATGGGAGAAAATTGTAAATGAAGCAACTGACAAAGGATTAATCTCCAGAATATATAAGTAGCTCAGTATCAGAAAAACAAACAACCCAATCAAAAAATGGGCAGATCTAAGCAGACATTTCTCCAAAGAAAGCATGCAGATAGCCAATAAACACATGATAAGAAGCTCAATATCACTCATTATTAGTGAAGTGAAGTCACTCAGTCATGTTTGACTCTTTGCAACCCATGGACTGTAGCCCACCAAGCTCCTCCATCCATGGGAGTCTCCAGGCAGGAATACTGGAGTGGGTTGCCATTTCCTTTTCCAGGGGATCTTCTCAACCCAGGGATCGAACTCAGGTTTCCCACATTGCAGGCAAACACTTTAACCTCTGAGTCACCAAGTGTAAATCAAAGCTACAATGAGATATCACCTCACACTAATCAGAATGGCCATCATCAAAAAGTCTACAAACAGTAAATGCTGGAAAGGTTGTAGAGAAAAGGGAACCCTTCTGCACTAGAATGTAAACTGGCATAGCCACTATGGAGAATAGTGTGGAAATTCTTAAAAAACTAGGAGTAAAACTACATACGACCTATCTATCCAACTACTGGGCATATACCCTGAGAAAACCACAATTCAAAAAGACACAAATACCCCATTGTTCTCTGCAGCACTATTTACAATAGCCAGGCTAGGGAAGCAACCTAGATGTCCATAGACAGATGAATAGATGAAGAAGTTGTGGTACACAAATGCAATGAAATATTACTCAGCCATAGAAAGGAAAAAATTTGAGTCAGTTGTAGTAGGGTGTATGATCCTAGAGCCTATTATAAAGAGTGAAGTAAGTCAGAAAGAAAAAAAAAACAATTACTATCGTATTAATGCATATATACAGAATCTAGAAAAATAGTACTGCTGAGCATATTTGCAGAGAAGGAATGGAGATGTAGACATAGAGAATGGACTTGTGGACATAGTGGGGGGAGGGAGAGGGTAGGATGAATTGAGAAAGTAGCATTGACATGTATACACTACCACATGTAAGAGATATCGACTGGGAAGCTGCTGTATAATACTGGGAGCCCAGCCTGGAACTCTGTGATGACCTAGAGGGAGGCTCAAGAGGGAAGGGATTTATGTATACTTTCCCTGGTAGCTCAGCTGGTAAAGAATCTGCCTGCAATGTGGGAGAGATGAGTTCAATCCCTGGGTTGGGAAGATCCCCTGGAGGAGGGCGTGGCAACCTGATCCAGTATTCTTGCCTGGAGAAGTCCTATAAACAGAGGAGCCTGGCAGACTACAATCCATGGGATCACAAAGAGTTGGACAGGGCTGAGCAAATAAGTACAGTTATAGCTGATTCACCTTGTTGTATGACAAAAGCCAACATTTCAAGACAGTTATTTTCCCATTAAAACAAAGAGGACAGTGTATAGATTTGAGCTCTTTGGGGGATATTTTTCTCTTTCTTTTATGTTTTGTATCTTGACTCCCTTGTTTACATAAAAGAACATGCCCACAGTGCTCCTTTTTTGTTTGGTTGAAGATGCTCCCTTGCATGGCAGTATCTTGTGGTTGTTACCATATGATCCCAGATGCATAACTATGGACACCCCCTTAGCTCCTCTCTCAGGAACATAAATGTAAAGTAGAAAGAAAATACCATCTGGCTTATTCTCTTCCTTTAGTTTTATTCCCAACACTTAATTCTAAGAGACACAGCCTAAGTTTCTTTCTTTATTTTTCTGAAGATAGTAGTTGTTTAGCTGGGATTTAGCAACTGTTGGTGAGCTCATTCTTGGCAGATTCTCTGCACCACCTCAGGTATATTCTCCATAGAGACAAGAATTCCTATTAGATACTATATTAGTTTTGTATATGATTTCTTCTATTTTCCTCAAGAGGTATTCTTTGGCCACTACATGGCTTTGTATTTCCTTTATCAAATCTATGGCTGCATATCAGTCAGGATAAGTTAGACTATATTGCATTAACAAAACACCTTCCAAAATCTCAGTGCTGTCATGTCCAAAATTGCTACTCACATCAGAAAGGGAATGAAAGCCTTAGAGGATCTCACTTTTAGCATAGCAGTAACATTTAAAACTTCCATTCTCATTAGTCAGAACTAGTCACATGGATTCCTAACCACTAGAGGGGAGGTATTGTAAGCCTACTATGCTATGAGAGACGAGAAAAGTCAAATCTTGGTGAGGAAAGCTAATGATACCATAGGGTAGTGTTAGGATATCTCTGTTCCCTGGATTTTCCCCTTCATACATAGATGG
This sequence comes from Nanger dama, assembly GCA_917880005.1. Lineage (NCBI taxonomy): Eukaryota > Metazoa > Chordata > Mammalia > Artiodactyla > Bovidae > Nanger > Nanger dama. Next base: position 55,567,445 of record CAKJTW010000006.1, on the reverse strand, counting down.
GTATTTCTTCTTCAGTATTTGTAATTGATTTATAATTATTCTGTAATGAAATGGAGCAGGACCTTATGACCCTTGCCCCTGTATCCTCAGCCTGCCTTTTGTCTATGGAAAAACTTTAGCCAAAGAATAAGTTTAATCAGAGAAGTGAAAAAACACAGAAACAAAGGAAAACAGCCAAAGGAGACCAAAGCATAATAGTTTAGTCTTTAAGAATAGTCAAGGACCTTTAGTTCCTTCTCAAAGGCTATAGAGAATATTCTGAGCCATATCCTGTGAGCTGTCTTACCGATACTGAAACTGCCACCAGATGGAAGACGTTAATTACATGGTAACCAGACTGTAGCCATGACATAAGATGCCACAGTTCTGAGAATTGGCCTCAAAGAAATGGGAACAAATTGACCTTGGAACTGAAGATTAACTGTACTTAAAACAATCAAATCCTATTCAGTGCTCTGTGGTGACCTAAGATGGGAAGGAAATACAAAAAGAGGGGATATGTGTGTATATATGGTTGATTCACTTTGATGTGCAGCAGAAAATAGCACAACATTGTAAAACCACTATACTCCAATAAAAATTAAAAGAACTAACCAAACAATCAAGGTGATACTGGTCAGGCCACCAATAATCAATTTCAGCAGGACTGTCAGAGCTGACTGTGTTGTTTCTTATGTAGACCTCTCTCTCCACCTATAAAAGCTCTTGCCTATTGGTTTTGGAAGAGAGTGAGTCAGCCTTTGGACAAGACTCCCACATCCTACCCTCTATTTCCAGCATCAAAAATAAAATAAGCTTTCCTTTCCACTAACCTTGGCTCTTTGTTGGCTTTTGAGCAGCAAACAGCCAGGCCCCATTTTGGGTCCCTCTCTCTTTTCCTGAGTCACATTCTTTTTCTCATCAACTACTGGGCACTCAGTTTTAATTTCTCTCTATTTCTGCACAGTCTTAATTTTTGGTTGTTTGTTTTTGAGAGTTTATATTTGATTTCCCAGCCAGATTGTGAATTTTTTAGCCCATTTCAGCATTCCCTCTGTTAGGTGACTAGCTTTTATTTTATTTTATTTTAATTAATTAATTTATTTATTTTAAATTACAATAGTGTATTTGTTTTGCCATACATTGACACGAATCAGCCATAGGTGAACACAATCTCCCAATGCCGAAGCCCCCTCCCACCTCCCACCCCACATCCTCTACTTGAATCATCCTGTGCATCAGCCCCATGCATCCTGCATCCTACATTGAACATAGATTGGCGCTTCGTTTCTTACGAAAATATACATGTTTCATTGCCATTTTCCCAAACCATCCCACCCTTTCCCTCTCCCTCAGAGTTCAAAAGTCCACTCTATACCTCTGTGTCTCTTGGTTGTCTCACATACAGGGTCATCATTACTGTCTTCTAAAGTCCATATATATGTGTCAGTATACTGTATTGGTGTTTTTCTTTCTGGCTTACTTCACTCTGTATAATCGGTTCCAATTTCATCCATCTCATTAGAACTGAGTCAAATTTATTCTTTTTAAGGGCTGAGTAGTATTCCATAGTGTATATGTACCACAGCTTTCTTATCCATTCATCTGCTGATGGACATCTAGGTTGCTTCCATGTCCTGGCTATTATAAACAGCACTGCAATGAACATTGGGGTACATGTGTCTCTTTCAATTCTGGTTTCCTCGGTGTGTATGCCCAGCAGTGGGATTGCTGGGTCATAAGGCAGTTCTATTTGCAATTTTTAAGGAATCTCCACACTGTTTTCCATAATGGCTGTACTAGTTTGCATTCCCACCAGCAGTGTAAGAGGGTTCCCTTTTCTCCACATCCTCTCCAGCATTTATTGCTTGTAGACTTTTGGATCGCAGCTATTCTGACTGGTGTGAAATGGTACCTCATTGTGGTCTTGATTTGCATTTCTCTGATAATGAGTGATGTGGAGCATCTTTTCATGTGTTTGTTAGCCATCCGTATGTCTTCTTTGGAGAAATGCCTATTTAGTTCTTTGGCCCATTTTTTATTGGATCATTTATTTTTCTGGAGTTGAGCTGTATAAGTTGCTTATATAACTTTGAGATTAGTTGTTTGTCAGTTGTTTCATTTGCTATTGTTTTCTCCCATTCAGAAGGCTGTCTTTTCACCTTGCTTGTAGTTTCCTTTGTTGTGCAGAAGCTTTTAATTTTAATTAGATCCCATTTGTTTATCTTTGCTTTTATTTCCAGTATACTGGGAGTTGGATCATAGAGGATCCTGCTGTGATTTATGTCGGAGAGTGTTTTGCCTATGTTCTCCTCTAGGAGTTTTATAGTTTCTGGTCTTACATTTAGATCTTTAATCCATTTTGAGTTTATTTTTCTGTATGGTGTTAGAGAAGGGTCTAGTTTTATTCTTTCACAAGTGGTTGACCAGTTTTCCCAGCACCACCTGTTAAAGAGACTGTCTTTACTCCATTGTATATTCTTGCCTCCTTTGTCGAAGATAAGGTGTCCATAGGTGTGTGGGTTAATCTCAGGGCTTTCTATTTTGTTCCATTGATCTATATTTCTGTCTTTGTGCCGGTACCATACTGTCTTAATGACTGTGGCTTTGTAGTAGAGCCTGAAGTCAGGCAAGTTGATTCCTCCAGTTCCATTCTTCTTTCTCAAGATTGCTTTGGCTATTCGAGGCTTTTTGTATTTCCATACAAATCTTGAGATTATTTGATCTAGTTCTGTGAAAAATACTGCTGGTAGCTTGATGGGAATTGCATTGAATCTGTAGATTGCTTTAGGTAGAATACTCATTTTCACTATATTGACTCTTCCGACCCATGAGCATGGTATATTTCTCCATCTATTAGTGTCCTCTTTGATTTCTTTCATCAGTGTTTTATAGTTTTCGATATATAGGTCTTTAGTTTCTTTAGGTAGGAATATTCCTAAGTATTTTATTCTTTTCGTTGCAATGGTGAATGGAATTGTTTCCTTAACTTCTTTTTCTACTTTCTCATTGTTAGTGTATAGGAATGCAAGGGATTTCTGAGTGTTGATTTTATATCCTGCAACTTTACTATATTCATTGATTAGCTCTGATAGTTTTCTGGTCAGGTCTTTAGGATTTTCTATGTAGAGGATCATGTCATCTGCAAACAGTGAGAGTTTTACTTCTTCTTTTCCAATTTGGATTACTTGTATTTCTTTTTCTGCTCTGATTGCTGTGGCCAAAACTTCCAGTACGATGTTGAAGAGTAGTGGTGAAAGTGGACACCCTTGTCTTGTTCCTGACTTTAGGGAAATGGTTTCAATTTTTCGCCATTGAGGATAATGTTAGCTGTGGGTTTGTCATATATAGCTTTTAATATGTTGAGGTATGTTCCTTCTATTCCTGCTTTCTCGAGAGTTTTTATCATAAATGGATGCTGAATTTTGTCAAAGGCTTTTTCTGCATCTATTGAGATAATCATATGATTTTTATTTCTGAGTTTGTTAATGTGATGAATTACATTGATTGACTTGCGAATATTGAAGAATCCTTGCATCCCTGGGATAAAGCCCACTTGGTCATGGTGTATGATCTTTTTAATGTGTTGCTGGATTCTGATTGCTAGGATTTTGTTGAGGGAGAGAGGCTGCAAGTCCTTTGATTTCTGCTTCTGTGGAGAGATTTGTAGCACACATTCTTAGGGGAACTGAAAGTCTTGATGTATGAAATGAATCTCATGGTACCTATAATTTCTATGTGAACTGGCACCCTTTTTGCATTTCCTCTTGAAACTGCACATTTCCAGGCCCATCCTTATGAGTTTCAAATAAGATATTTTCCCCCAGAATTCTACAAATGCTTTTCTCATCGCCAAGAGAATACCCAGCTCTGTTCCTCTCCAATAGAAATTTCTCTTCCTGTGTCTCTGTGATAAAAGAGATAAGATGATAAATTAATGGCTAATGGGAAGGAACAAAAGGAAGATTTTGACGGTCTCCTCTTTTATACTTTGAGGTGGGTCAGAAAAACATAATGGTACTTCTGCCTCAGAAGCTAAAGTTGAGATTCAAAAAGGAGCACCAAGCCTTAGATAACTTTTTGATACCTCAAAATACTATTGCCTCTATATTTTTCTAGAAATTGATGATTTCAATTGCCAGGGGCTGACGTTGGAATCTTTTTCTCTTGAGCTGCATTAGGATGAGAAAGCATTTATCCTTCTCTTAACTCTGAAAAGAAACTTTCATTATGTGTTCTTTAAATTTGAAATGTGTTTTCCATTATTCACCACATGAGCTTAGATTTCTAAAGAAACACAGAAATTGAAGACCTAATTTACTCCTTGTTCTGCTTTGTGGAAAACAAAGCTGAAGAGGATAATAGCCAAGGTCTGGTGGCTTTAGCCAAAGTCAATCGAGGCTTCGGATTCCATATGAATGGCAAAGCAATGCGCCTCTTTTTATTTCGTCTTTATAGTCAGGCACAAACACATTCCTAAGTCAAGATAAAAGGAACCAGGTTTGACTTTTCTTTACTAAAATCGGAGTGTATTTTCTCTTTAATCATCTCATTTTGTACTTTTTTTTCTCTGTCTTCTCTCTCCTCCTCTGTCCAACTCTTTGCAACCCCATGGACTGCAGCACCCCAGGTTTCCCTGTCCATCACCAGCTCTCAGAGTCTGTTCAAACACATGTCCATCGAATCGGTGATACTCTCCAACCATCTCATCCTCTGTCATCCTCTTCTCCTGTCTTCAGTCTTGCCCAGCATCAGGGTCTTTTCCAGTGAGTCAGTTCTTCACGTCAGGTAGTCACAGTATTGGAGTTTCAGCTTCAGTATCACTCCTTCTTCTCACTGGGCTCCTTTTCCCCAGATCAGATGTTTGGATGGTGTCCTTCTCATTAGAAACTGCCAGTGGGGTTCATCACCCCAGAGCACTGCTCGAGGTGGATGAGAACTTCCTTGCCTTTCTGTCCTTGACACTGATGTGCTCAAGAAAGCTTTGTTTCCACACTGAGTTGATCAGCTTCTCTGCATCCCCTTTTGGTCCCTTGAGGCCGTATCTGAGCAACATTAGAGTGCTTTTCCAGAACAGGAGCAGAGAAGGGAGGAAGACAACAGGAAGGGATTGGATGCCTGTTTGAAAGATGCCTTTTAGGTGACCTAAACACAGACTTGTTCCCTTTACCATTTTGTCTCAGCTATGCCCCTGTACTGAGGGCAGGGGGCTCTCTGCAGTGAACTTCCTGCTTGCCCCACCCCACACAGCTCTGCCCCCTCCCCTTAAAACTTAGCCCTCTGGTTCTAACAGTGAACAGATATTTTTCTTAAACATTATTCCAAACTGAAAACTGAATAAATGTCTGTATTTAATATCTTCAAGAAGCTTTCTCCATGCTAAGTTGCTTCAATTGTGTCCAACTCTTTACAACTCTATGGACTGCAGTCCGCCAAATGTCTCTGTCCATGGAATTCTCCAGGTGGGAATACTGGAGTGGGTTGCCATGCCTTCCTCCAGGGGATCTTCCTCACCCAGGAATCAAACTGCCGTTTCTTATGTCTCTTGCATTGGTAGGTAGATTCTTTACCCCCCCACCACCAGGGTCTCTTTCTTCTTCCATAGGAGATATAGGTGTTGCACGTCCTTTTGTGCAGTTCTGCATGAACATCTGGAAGGAGAGCCTTCTGGCCTGATATTTTGGCAGATGGTCATAAACCACTGCATCCACCCTCAGCCCCACCTCCAGGGCTTCTATCACCAATACCAGCGCCTCCTGGGGCATCAGCCTTTTATTCACTCAGCAAACTATTGAAGAAATGTGCCAAGACACCTTCACTGTTGGCTCAAGCTTTCATGTTTGGATTAATCGGGTTTTTGACCCAGCAGGGATAGGTGACATGCTGGCAACACGGGATGATACAGATCTGCTTGGTGTTCAAGGAACTGTCCTAATTAAAGATGTCCATATTAACTCTGGCCCACAGGAATAGGTCATTTATCACAACTGAACTGACTGAATATCAATTTTGCTTTCTCAGGGACATGTGAAAATTCTACCTGTTAACTAAAAGCTAGTCTTTTTTTTTTTTTTAATGTATGTATTTAACTGGAGGAAAATTACGATGTTGTTTTGGTTTCTGCCCTATAACGTGAATCAGTCATGATTTATATATATCCCCTTCCTCTTGAGCCTGCCTCCCATCTCTCCCCTCCCATCCCTCTAGGTCATCACAGAGTACCGAGTTGAGCTCCCTGTGCTATTCAGCAGCTTCCCACTAGCTATCTATATTACATATGGCAATATATGTATGTCAGTGCTACTTTCTCAATCTGTCCCACCCTCTCCTTGCCCCATTGTGTCCACAAATCTGTCCTCCATTCCTTCACTGTAAATAAGTTAGGATGAACCATGTTTAGTTCTGATCATGCATGTTTAGTTCCCTCTGCAGTCTTCAGATGGAGAAGGCAATGGCACCCCAGTTCAGTACTCTTGCCTGGAAAATCCCATGGATGGAGGAGCCTGGTAGGCTGCAGTCCATGGGGTTGCAAAGAGTTGGACATGACTGAGCGACTTCACTTTCACTTTTCACTTTCATGCATTGGAGAAGGGAATGGCAACCCACTCCAATGTTCTTGCCTGGAGACTCCCAGGGACGGGGGTGCCTGGTGGGCTGCTGTCTATGGGGTCGCACAGAGTTGGACATGACTGAAGTGACTTAACAGCAGCAGCAGCAGCAGCAGTCTTCAGAAATTATCTGACAAGGACAGAATTTGGTCTCAAGTGAGCAAGAAATACAGACAAATTAGGTGCCAGATTCCACTTGTCTAAAAATGGTAAATTAATAGTCCTTGCCTAATGATGTTCCTTTTACTTGAGTTAAGGCATAACTGAAAATTTCTCTCTCATGGAAAAGCAGGAGAGGCTTTTGTTTCTTTGTTTCATTCCTCTCACGAGGGGCATGCTAAGTTTTGTTTTCAGTAGAAAACTCTGAAGTTTCAATTGCTGTCTTTCACCCCAGCTTGACTCAAGAAAGCGATCTTCCTTCAGTCTGAAATTAAAAGGAAAACAGCTTGGTGTTGCTCAGAATGGTAAAAGGAGATGGATGGGAACATTTGTTTCTGACCTTCAGCAAAAGAGTTCAGTTAGTTAGGCACGGTAAATTTGTTTTTTGCGAATGGGAGAGCATAAATGTTCTCCATCAGGATGGAGGAAGCATTTGCACCCGAAACATGAAACACAGAAAATAAATCGATCAAATTAATTTCTAGCTGTCAGCCCTGGAGGCTCATTTCCCATCAGCTACATCAGGAAGCAAAGGAGGAGCTCACTTGTAATGATCCGGGAGGCTGGGGACCACGGAAGATTTGCACACTAGAGCTGCAAAGGGTGCCTTTCTGTCACCATTCATGTCAAGGATTTGTTTGTCTGTAATCACAATCATCTACTGCTGCCATGGAGAGAATGGGGAAAATGTCCTGAGGCCCAGGTGGCCACAGGCCTGCTGCTCCAGTCCTTAAAGTTGCCAGCAGGAGTCATCTCTTTAAGTTAAAGAATGACAGGACTACTTATAGGCACCTGCTTATGCTCTAACTGGTCAGTCATTAGTCAAAGAAAAGACTCCTAGGGGATGGGTGATGTCGAGTAAGTTTTATTGAGAAAATGTCTCTATCTGAGGGTAGCATGGGAGAATCCTGCCAGAAAAGATTAATAAGGATGGGATTTTTATGCTTTGCATAAATACCAAGTCACTTTCTGGACAGTATTTGTTTCCTCAAACTGGTTCTGGATAGCTGCCTTACTTATCCAGGTAACTGAATTATTTTATGATCAGAGGCATGGTGAAATTTGGCTTGTCTATATGAACTGGACTAGCAATATATTCTGGGCTTTCCTGGTGGCTCAGATGATAATAAACCCATCTGCAATGCAGGAGACTGAGTTTGATCCCTGGGTTGGGAAGATACCCTGTTGTAGGAAATGGTAACCCATTCCAGTACTCTTGCCTGGAGAATCCCATGGACAGAGGAGCCTGGCAGTCTACAGTCTAGGTGGTCACAAAGAATTGGACACAACTGAGCGACTTGCACTTTCATTTTCCAAGCAGATATTTGCTAGGATTCATTTCCTAAAAATGAGGTGCTTCTAGGGAGTACAAGTAAAATAGTTTCATAGGACAGATAGTAAATAAGTCAGGTGGTTCTAAGGCAAGAGATGAGAGCATGGTTTAGATTGTGGAGCTAAAAATGCTTTACTTAAGGAAATTCATATTGAAAACATTGACTATGACCTGTGATTTGATAGTTTAAAACTTCAAATGACTAATAGACACATGAAAAGATGCCTAGTATCACTCAATATTAGAGAAATGCATATCAGAACCATAATGAGGTACCGTCTCATGCCAATCAGAATGGCCATCATCAAAAAGTCTACAAGCAATAAATGCTGGACAGGATGTGGAGAAAAGGGAACTTTCTTAAAAATGTTGGTGGGAATGCAACTTGGTACCCCCACTATGGCGAACAGCATGGAGATTCCTTAAGAAACTGGGAATAGAAGAGCCATACGACCCAGCAATCCTACTGCTGAACATAAACTCCAAGGAAATGAGAACTGAAAGAAACACATGTACCACAATGTTCATTGCAGCACTATAGAGTCGGACACGACTGAAGCGATTTAGCAGCAGCAGCAACAGCAGGACACAGAAGCAACCTTGATGTCCATCAACAGACAAATGGATAAGGAAGTTGCACTGTATATACACAACAGAGTATTACTCAGCTGAAAAAGGAACACATTTGAGTCAGTTCTAATGAAGCAGATGAAACTGTAGCCTATTACACAGAGTGAAGTAAGTCAGAAAGAGAAACACAGACATATGTATGGAATTTAGAAAAACAGTAACAACGACTCTATATGCAGGGCAGCAAAAGAGACACAGATGTAACAAACAGACTTTTGGACTCCTGGGAGAAGATGAAGGTGAGATGATTTGAGAAAATAGCATTGAAACATGTATATTACCATATGTAAAATAGATGACAAGGGCAAGTTTGATGCACGAAGCAGGACACCCAAGGCCTGTGCTCTGAGACAACCTTGAGGGATGGGGTGGAGAGGGAAGTGGGTTCAGGATAGGGAGACACGTGTATCCGTGGCTGATTCATGTCGATGTATGACAAAAACCATCACAATGTTGTAAAGTAATTATCCTGGAATTAATTAATTAATTAAAAAAACTACAGTGGATTATTTTTGATGATTCTTGGAGAATGTCTTATATATTTAGTTTAATGATGGAATATCATTTAGTTAAAGGCATTGTGAGCTGGTGATTTCTGGGTAGGTGTGGAATGTTATCATGGAATAATTGGATCAGTCTGGTCTGTTGGTTTTGAAACATCATTTTCCCAATCTGTCAAATTATTCCCCTCTTCCAACACCCACAGAAGCACAGATTTTGGTTATGACATTGGGAAGTCTCCAACTATCCAAGAATATTCCATACTCTTTTCGTCTTCATGGATAGAGAATAATACTCCTGCCCTAACATACACTATATGAATATCAGATATGTTGAAATATATGGAAGCTATCCTTGAGCATGTGTGTGTCCTCAGTCGCTCAGTTGTATCCAACTCTTTGCAACCCCATGGACTGTAGCCCACTAGGCTCCTCTGTCCATAGGATTTTCCAGGCAAGAATATTGGAGTGGGTTGCCATTTCCTTCTGCACGGGATCTTCCCAACCTAAGGATCAATTCTGTGTGTCTCCTGCATTGACAGACAAATTCTTTATCACTGATCCACTTGGGAAGCCCATTCTTGATTGAGTTTCTGCCTAAACCTTGAACTTAGTTGTCTATTCCTGGTTGTATTTAATAATGTTTTTAGATAGTCTACGGTGTCAGGCCTTACATTATCCCTGTCGAGATAATAATATCAATAATGAATACCTGGAGTGAAATGTTTTTATCTACATTAAATGTTAAAACATACCTAGTAGAGTTTTTCTGTTAGATTCTTAAATACTGTTGCCTTGAATATGTATGTGAGTAAATGCTATTTAATTTCAAGGTAATTTTGATTTTTAAAGTTAAATCAGCAAGCATCTTTTTATAAAAAGCAAACAAACAAACATGCAATCCAGTATTTGCCTGTTTTGTCTTAGTTCCCGGGAAACTAAATCTGAATTCAGTATCCAGTTATAGGTGATAGACGTGAACTTATTCATCCTGGATTTTGTTCATTTCTGCCCCTGGATAATTTAAAGGGTAAGATAATTTACCTACTAGTGTAAATAGGAATGAGTTTTCCTCTTGAATCCATCAGCATCATTTTTTGTCACTTACGGAATGGAATTCGTGATTAATACATTCTAGTGGGGCAGTGGAAAATGAGAAAGAAATACCTGGAGCTTGATTTGAGGAGGGAATATACAAAATACACACAACAGTATGGTGTGTGTGTGTGTGTGTTTTACAACATTTATAAAATCAGAGGTCAGCTAAGCTGAAAAAGAAGATGTGACTGAGAAGGGAAAGAAAAGGAAGATGCAGAAGGAAAACAAATTAGTGTTGCAGAGGCCTAGGAAGCTTTTTCGAACACTATCCTACACTTTATGCTGATGAAACTATAAAACACAGAAACCTATTGCCAAATCCAGACTGAAAATGTTGCAAGATCATTAGATTAGTAGTTAGGATGCCTCTTTTGAATCCTGGCTTGGTCACAAAGTAGCAGAGCATCTTTGAGAAAATTCCACACTCTCTAGGTCTTTGTTTCTTCATCTTAAGATGAGGGATATGGACTCGATGCTCCCTAAATCTCCTTCTAGCTTTCATATCATTTTCTAAATGCTTCCATATTGCATAAGTGTTGGCAAAAGCATTGTCACTCCCCAGCATGTGGCCTAACCACAGCTCTGAGCTATAGATAATCATAGGTCAAGACCGATCCCTTGATCAGACCTGGTCTGTTCTGACCTCCCCTGGACTTTGTATCCCAGAAACTTCTATACTTATTCAAAGGGTGAATTATCTGTTTGGTAATATTTCCTTTAAATTGTGGGAAAGCAACTACATGCTGTTATCTTTCCTGTCCTGCCAAAATAGCCTATATCACAGTAGTCTGGGAATAACTCTTATGGATTTATTAAAATAACAGTCCTAAGAGTCCCAACTACTAATCAGACCCATAAGTGACACCCATAAAGGACTGTGTCCTCACTTGGGATAGTCGACCACCGTGGGCCACCCTAATGAATAACATATGCTTGACTGGTCCTATCGGCCAATTGCAGACCACATTCTTTCTAGGATGGAGTCTCATTATTGATCCACTATTGCTTATGACTTCCCAGCTGGCACAATTGTAAAGAATCAACCCGCAAATGCAGGAGACAGAGGTTCGATCCCTGAATCTGGAAGATCCCCTTGGAGTAGGAAATGGCAACCCACTCCAGTATTCTTGTCTGGAAAATTCCATGAACAGAGGAGTCCATGGAGTTGCAAAGACTCAGACACAACTGAACATGCACACACACACACAGCCATCTATGTCATATTGACCAGTAATGTAATAGAAATATTCACTTCCTTACTCCAGTCTGATCTCTGCATAAAAAAAATTATGGGCTTCCCTGGTGGCTCAGATGGTAAAGAATATGGCTGTATTGTAGGAAACCAGGGTTCAACCCCTGGGTCAGGAAGATCCCTGGAGAACAGAATGGCTGCTTTTCATCCACATAGAGGGACTCTCCCTTGTTTTTCTGATTTCCTCATCCAACCTCCACTAGTAGAATAGAAATTTTGTCTAGTATTTTCCATGTTGAGGTGTGGGACCAAGAGGTGCAATTTTCTAAGCAGCTGACTGAAAGCTGGTTTGAAAGTGAAAGTGAAGCCACTCAGTCATGTCCGACTCTTTGCGACCCCATAGACTGTAGCCGACCAGGCTCCTCAGTCTGTGGAATTACTGGAGTGGGCTGCCATTTCCTTCTCCAGGGGATCTTCCCAACCCAGGGATTGAACCCGGGTCTCCGGCATTGCAGGCAGACGCTTTACTCTCTGAGCCATCAGGGAAGTCTGCAAACTCTTTTTTTAAATTAATTAATTTTTTAATTGAGGAATAATTGCATTATAGAATTGTGTTGTTTTCTGTCAAACCTCCACATGAATAGCAAACTCTTAATGCTCTCACCTACTCTGGAGATAACAAAGGATGGTGTGCATGCTAAGTCACTTCAGTCAGGTCCAACCTCTTTGTAACCATATGGACTGTAGCCCACCAGGCTCCTCTGTCCATGGGATTCTCCAGGCAAGAATACTGGAGTGGGTTGCCGTGCCCTCCTCTGGGGAAAGAAGGTGGGCACATAGATGTTAGAGAGAAGACATTTCTGGAGAGGGCTCTTGGTGGGCTGCACCAGTGCCTTTCTTTTATCAAAGGGAATCAGTCTATGACAAAAACATAAGGAGAGCTGGAAGAGCCCTCTATATGCTGGTGAAGAACCAGAGAAAGAATCTCATCAGGTTGGGAGAATCTCCAGAGTGAGAATCAGGCTTTAATTCTTCCACAGTGAAGCAGAGGAAAGTTGGCTGCAGCAGAATTGGCCTGCGTTCCTGAAGCTGATCCATGAAAAGGGACTGGCCTTTCCTGTGGGTGGAAAGATTTGGTGTGGAGTGAGCCAAGGTCCTGTTCATGTTGGATGTTTGGACAGTGATTAACCTTGGTGGAAAAACTGGAGGTATGGATTCCTAGGAACTGATGTAGGGGTAAAGGATCAGTGGGGAGAAGGTGCAATGGTTCTCAGCAAGGAAAACCAGTGATGATAGAACCCACTGTGAACACCTGCCAACTCCAGACAGCACATGTGTTGGGGCAGCATCACTGTGCAGGGGGTAAAGACGTTTCTGTTTCTTCTTTCTGTTCTTCCTTCTCCAGTCCCATTCTGGAGACCTTGAAAACCCCTGTTAGCATGTTACAGAAGCAGGAGTTAAAGCTGCCAAGTGAAGGAACAGAAGAGAAAACCAGTAAGTGCCTTCTCACTAATTATGGTCCCAACAGGGGAAGGAGAGGAGCCTTAACTTTGAAGGAAGATTTAAGCTTTAACTTTTAGGTACAACTATATGTGGTGGAGAAGGCAGTGGCACCCCCGTTCCAGTACTCTTGCCTGGAAAATCCCATGGATGGAGGAGCCTGGTAGGCTGCAGTCCATGGGGTCGCGAAGAGTCGAACACAACTGAGCGACTTCACTTTCACTTTTCACTTTCATGCACTGGAGAAAGAAATGGCAACCCACTCCAGTACTCTTGCCTGGAGAATCCCAGGGATGGCAGAGCCTGGTGGGCCGCCGTCTATGGGGTCGCACAGAGTGGGACACGACTGAAGCGACTTAGCAGCAGCAGCAGCAGCATATGTGGTAGACAGAATAGTGTCCCACCAAAGGTGTTCACATTTTCATCCTTGTACTTTTTAGAAAGGTACAATATGTTACAAAGGGAAACTAAGCTTGTAGATGGAATGAAACTGGCTAATCATCTGACTTGAAGATATGGAGACTATCCTTGATATTTCAGGTGGGCCCAGTGTAATCACAAATTTCTTGTAAATGAAAGAGGGAGAAAGGGGAGTTTGAGTCAGAATGATGCAATATGAGAAATACTTGACTGAACATTGCTGGGTGTGAAGATGGAAAGGAACCTTGAGTCAAAAATGTGTACAGCCTCTAGAGGTTAGAGAAGACAAGGAAATGGGTTCTCCCTGGGAGCCTCAAGTCAGCCTTGCTGACTCCTTGATTTTAGCCCGGTGAGATCCATCTCAAACTTCCAACCTACCTTCTGAAGTGTCAGACAGTAGTTGGGTTGTTTAAATCCACTAGTTTTATGATAATGTATTACATGAGTAATAAGAAAATTCTATAGTGAATAACCGAGTTGAGATTGTCTTACTTTAGAATGACTTTAAAAGCAGGGGGAAGGGAGAACTAGCCCCAAAGAATAAATGAAGAGAGCAAAACCAAAAAGTCAAGTTGCTTTAAGTATATATGCCTTGTGACATGTGAAAGGTAATAAAGATTTGAAGTAGGGAAGTGGTAAAGGAATTTGGAAGGAATTAGGTTGGAGACATTGAAATTAAAGGGACAAAATTTGTGTATAAACTAAGAATGGAAAAATATACATTACCATATGTAAAATATATAGCCATTGCAAATAGCTGTATGACTCAGGGAGCTCAAACCAGTGCTCTTTGACAATCTAGAGGGGTGGGATGGAATGGGAGGTGGGAGGGAGTTTCAAAAGGGTGGAGACATATGTATACCTATGGCTGATTCATGTTGATGTATGGCAGAAACCAACACAATATTGTAAAGCAATTATCATTCAACTAAAAATAAATTTTAAAAGTAAAAGTAAAAAAATAAAATAAAATTTTAAAAAAGAGTCTTAGTTTTTGATCCTAAATTAGAGATGCCTGTATCACTAACTAATGGACTTCCCAGGTAGAGCTACTGGTAAAGAACCCACCTACCAATGCAGGACATATAAGACTCGGGTTCGATCCCTGGGTTGGGAAGATCCCCTGGAGGAGGGCACGGCAACCCACTCTACTATTCTTGCCTGGAGAATCCCATGGACAGAGGAGCCTGATAGGCTATAGTCCCTGGTATCACAAAGAGCTGAACACGACTGACGCAACTTAGCACACATGCACATGCCATTAGCCGATAGTGAAATTGAACAGGAAAAAAGTGAGAGGGGAACCAATTTTTTGGTGGAATCATAATTTCCAGGTGATTTGAAGCCATATTTTTGAAGCAATTCAACCAACTAAGAAAGTTACAGGAAGAATGTAAGAAAGAGATTGGGACAATGGATGATTTGGGTAGTTTCAACTCAAAGATGAAAACTGTGAAGATCACAACAGCAAATGAGATCATTTAAAGGGGGAATGTTGAGAATCATCACGATACCATACCTAACGAGGAACAAGAAGAACTTTCTAATGGGAAAAAAAAATGGTTTGAGCAATCTCAAACATCTCAAGCAGGCTGAATTGGCAAGCAGAAATGAAAGCTAAGGTGTAAATGTGACAAACGCTGAGTAAATATTAGGTGGTTTGCACTGAGCAGAGAGAAGCAACTTTGAAAAAGTCAAAAAGATGTATACATCATAGCTGTCAATTGAGAGGAAAAGCTCAGTGTGAGTGACTGGAGAGTGGAAAAGAGAAGCTAAAGGAGGAAAATGTTAGTGATTTGGTAATAATGGCAGGGCTGTGTAAAGAGCAAGTTATCAGGCTGAGATCGAGAGAGGAAGATAGGGGATGTCAGCTCCTACTGCTGAAAGTAAACCTCCGTGACTGTGTTCATGCCGCAGCAGGGCTCTTTATGTTGCGATTCTGTGTGTGGGAAGGGCCTGGCCTCCAGGAGAGTTCTCCCTGTTGTGAGGGTGTGAGTGGCACAAGTCCTGTAGTGAGAAGCTTGCAGGCAAAAGGCCTGGCCCCTGTTGAGTTGTCAGTGCCGTATTTCCTGCTGAGGTCAATACAGGGGAGGAAGGGGTTGCGGCCTGCCTTTAGGAATCAGATAATACAATTGGGAAAGCAAGCTCTTCTCAGAGGAGAGCAGTTTTAGTATAATCAACCTTGAACCTTCCTCCCACCTCCTTCCCCATCTCACCCCTTTAGGTTGCCACAGAGCACTGGCTTTGGATTCCCTGTGTCGTACAGTAAGAGGGAGGAATATATGTATCCCTACGGCTGATTCATGCTAATCACAATATTGTAATTATCCTCCAATAAAAATAAAATAAAATTTAAAAAAATCAAATGAGACTAATTTTTAAGACTAACATTGCAAAATCTCAGAGGAGAGGGAAGATCATATTAACTATGGGGTTCATCAGAAAAGGTTTCCTGGATCATTGAACTTGGTCTTTGGTGAGGTAGAGAGAGAGATGGAGAAAGGTGAGCAAAAAGCATAAAATAGGGCATTTTGACTTTGGCCCTTAGGAATTGCCAATTCTCGTCTGTATTGTCTTAGCCAAAGGGTAATTTGGTGGAGATTGCAGGCTTTCAGGTGAAGGTGGACTTGTAGAGAAATAGACCACAGATTAGTCCTGGCTCTCAATCTGACAAGCTGGGTGATTATGGGAGATGAACTTAACCTCTCTGGATCTCATGTCTTCATCTATCAAACAAGGGTCCTGAAGCTGTATCCTTTGCAATGATCTCCATGTACCTTGTGCTCTTGTAACTTGTATAAATTGATGCACCTTTTCCTTTCCACAAGGACACAGTTCTATAGGCAGACTCCTGCTCTGTCTCATTCTCCTCCAGTTCATCTTCCAAATAGGGGTCCAAATGCTCTTCTTAAAACATCTGTCTAATCATCACTCAGCTCCTAAAGCTCTCTCCACTGCATTGACAGGAAGGTTAGACTACTCCATCTCTGGCTCTGACTTCCACTGCCAGCTGTATTACCTGCTGCCCCTCTCCTTACAGAGTCTTCATGAACTGCTTGCAAATCTCCAAATACCCCAGGCTCCTTGGACCAGGCTCACATTGTTCCTTCTTTCTGGAATGCCTTCCCTCTGCCCTTGCTCTTTCCATCTCCCCCCACCTTATGGTCTGCTTTATGTAAGTCTTTGGACTTGTATTATTTTTCCCCTATTTTTGATAAATCTGAACTATATTAAGATTTTTTAAATTTTATAATACATTTGATTTACGTTGTGTTAATTTCAAGTATAAAGCAAAGTGATTCAGTTATGCATATACATATGTTCATTCTTTTACAGATTCTTTGCCCATATAGGTGATCACAAACTATTGAGTAGAGCTCCCTGTGGACTTGTATCATTGAAGCATTTCCTGAATAACCCCCATCTCTACAAGCCCTCCCAGACAAAATTAGTCTCCATCCTCAACTTTTTGTGCTTCCACTCCAGCTGGCTTTTACGATTTATATGTGCATGCATGCTTAGTCTTTTCAGTCTTGTCCAGCTCTGGGCAACCCTATGGACTGTAGCCCCCAGGGTCCTCTGTCCATGGGATTCTCCAGGCAAGAATACTGGAATGGGTTGCCATGCCCTCTTCCAGTGGATTTTCCTAACCCAGGGATCCAACCCACGTCTCACATTTCATGCATTGTCAGGGAGGTTCTTTACCACTAGCCCCACTTGGGAAGCCCCTTACCATTTATATTTCACTCTATCTGTTCTGTTATTGCCTGGCTCATCCAATGAGATTTGTTTAAATGCACCAATGATGACTCTCTCTTTCCTTTTGCTTGACTTGGCAAAATCTGCCATATGATTGATTGAATGTGTTGAGCAAATGAATGAAGCCAATGTCAGGTAATTGACTGTCATTAACTCTGGCTTCTTCTGGCTCCAGCTTGATTGCACAACTGGATTTCTTAGAGTGACTCTTGCTATCTTCTTTCTCTTTACGTAGGGCTTCTCTGATGCCTCAATGGTAAAGAATCCGTCTGCCAAACAGATGTGGGCTCAATCCCTGAGTTGGGAAGATCCCCTAAAGAAGGGAGTGGCAATCCACTCCAATATCTTACTTGAGAAATCCCATGGACTGAGGAGCCTGGTGGGCTACGGTCCATAGTGTCAGAAAGAGCTGGACCCGACTTAGCTTTCAGAGATTCTCTTCACCTAGAGAAGTAAGCTTGCCAGAGACTTGCTTTGCAGCTTGCTGAATTGTACTTCAGAACCCCACTCAGGAGCCCTCTCTTGCCTGGCCTAGTTAGATGGGCTCAGGGTGCCCACAGGAGAGCCCTTTCCTAGGAGCAAGAGCCTGTTCAGGCAGGTCCTTGAAGGCTTTGTTGGGGGATGAGTTTGGTCAATGTCTTTTCCAGTTTGAATGGGCTATATTCAGGCCAACCCCTCCATCCTGTGTTGGTGACCTCCTTTCTCATGTCTGAGAAGTAAAGGGAAATAATACCATGGTCAAGTTCAGGGACTCTGGCTCTTGCCCTTATGTCTGAGTAAACTTCTGGAGCGGGTCTGGCCTTAGGCAAAACACTGAAATCAACCAAGCCTGACTTTCCAATCTTCTTTCTTCAATATGCTCTCTACCCTTAGTATCAAATTATATTTTCTTTCCTATTGTAGCCTATTGCTCACAAAATGCATTTCCTGCTAGAAGTCTTACAGAGGTCTTATTCTGGAAACATACTCATCACCCTCATTATGCCAGCTTTTCCTACATTCCTCTTATAGTGACTTTAACTTAGTGTTGGAAGCCTGCCTCATTGGCTCTCAGTTATCTATAAAGAAAACGATGGCCTTATCCATTGTTAAGATTGCCGAGAGTGTAATTGTGACATGTATTTTATATGTAATTTTGTGTGTGTGTGTGTGTGTGTGTGTGTGTGTGTGAGATAGGGCCTGGAAATAGACTCCAGCTCTGGCATTATTGGCTGTATTACCTAGGCAAGCTACTTATTCTGTCTCTTAACCTCTTTTTAAAAGATTTTTTTTTTTTTTAATGTGGACCATTTTTAAAGATTTCATTGAATTTGTTACAATATTGTTTCTGTTTTATGTTTTGGATTTTTGGATGTGAGGCATATGGGGTCTTAGCTCCCTGAAAGTGAAAGTTGCTCAGTTGTCTGACTTTTTGCGGCCCCATGGACTATACAGTCCCTGGAATTCTCCAGGCCAGAATACTGGAGTGGTAGTCTTTCCCTTCTCCAGGGGATCGTCCCAACCCAGGGATCAAACCAGGGTCTCCGGCATTGCAGGCGGATTCTTTACCAACTGAATATCACCAGGAATCAGCCCTGAGTCTTAACCATTGGACTGCCAGGGAAGTCCTTCTCAGCTTCTTAGTTTCATCATATGTAAATTGGAACAAATTGTTACCTATTTTTAGGGTTTTTGATGAGCAATAAATAAGCATCATGTAGGATTTTGTTGACTATGCTCTGGAGTTAGAGTGTGGTTGTGGGAGGTCAAACCTAATTTTCCTGCTTACTGTTATATGACCAATAAGGAAGCTCCTGAGCCTCTCTGGGCCTTAGTTTCCTCACCTATGAAACTGACCAATAATATTACCTAACTCATAGGGTTTTGTGAAGATATAATGAGAAGATGCTTATAAATCTTTGTAAGAAAATGCACAATTAACACATTTTAACTCTTCATGTGTTATTCTAAGCATTGTGAGAATTGAATGAAATTAGGAATGTTGAAACTGTCATACAGAGTAAGCCAGAAAGAGAAGAACAAACATTACTATTAATTCATGTATGTGGAATCTAGAAAAATGATACAGATGAACCTGATTCCAGGACAGGAATAGAGATGCAGACATAAAGAATGGGCACGTAGACATGGGGGAGGAAGTGGGAGTGAGTGAACTGGGAGATTAGGATTGATATATTTACATTACCGTGGGTAAAATAGCTAGTGGGAACCTGCTGTAAAGCACAGGAAGCTCAGATTGGTGCTCTGTGATCACCTAGAGGAGTGGGATGGAGATGTGGGAGAAAGGTCCAAGAGGGAAGGGATCTATGTATGCATACGTATTCATTGCATTGTACAGCAAAGACTAACATGACATTGTAAAGCAATTACAATCCAATAAAGAAAAGAAAGTATCTTAAGCATTATTCATATATCCAGGGCTCCCTGGACATATAAATATAAACTTCTCTAAGAATCCTGGGTTTAAAGAACTATACATATTTTATTCTCTTCTTGTCAGGCTTATAACTTTAGTGGTGGAAGATATGAGAATATGGTTATTACGTGTGCACACGTCTGCATTTCAGAGGAAAGAATCTGTGAACAGTATGACCCACTTGCTTTCAGCTCCCTGAGTGGCCAGGAAAATGTGCTTTTGGTGTCACAGGGTCTCACTTGTACCCAGAATAATCATGAATAATAAGTAATTTGGCTTCTTTAATTAAAGTGTTAAAAAAAAATCTCAGGCTCTTTAATTCTGCAGATTTGAAAAAGTGGTGATATAGGGATATTTCTTTTAAAAAGGTAAAACAAGTGTAATAGCCTGTGGAGAGTGGTTTGAGAAGCAAAACTCTATTCCATCATCTCTCATTCTGAAACAGTGAGCTAGACTCCACCCATTAGGCTTTATTATGGATCTAATGTGTCCTGGCACATAGAAGTTACAACCACATTATTATGCTGCTAATATGAAGCATATTCATCCAAACGAGTGCTGTTTTTCTTCCAAGTAGACCCTTTGGGAGTTTTGCCCATATTCTAGAAATTCTGCTTCCAACATGCTCTTTGCACTGATTCTTTGTGAATTCCCTTAAAAGTCTTGGACATATTCTTTGGAACATTCTCAAATTTAGCAGCTCTTTAGTCCCTGGGGATAGATTGGATTTTTGGAAAAGTTATATCTAGTGAAATGATGAGTGATGTAACCAAGTTTAGGTAAATATAAGTACATGAAAGGATGAGGAATAAAAAGGTCCTTTCCTTTGAAGACCGCCACTGGAGAAGAGCTTGCGAAATGGAAGGAGCACAAAGGGCCTCACTGAACAGAGGCAAAGGCTTTCAGAATTGGCATACTTAGCACCATTCACATCCTGGTCCACAAACTGAGAAATACCAGAATATATACGATATTCAAGGGACTAGCAAACTTTTATTAAGAGTAGTCCGACTCCAGTACTCTTGCCTAGAAAATCCCATGGACAGAGGAGCCTGGTAGGCTGCAGACCATGGGGTCGCTGAGGGTCGGACACGACTGAGCGACTTCACTTTCACTTTTCACTTTCATGCATTGGAGAAGGAAATGGCAACCCACTCCAGTGTTCTTGCCTGGAGAATCCCAGGGACGGGGGAGCCTGATGGGCTGCCGTCTATGGGGTCACACAGAGTCGAACATGACTGAAGCGACTTAGCAGCAGCAGCAGCAGCATTAAGAGTAGTACATATTTTGGAGAAGGCAATGGTACCCCACTCCAGTACTCTTGCCTGAAAAATCCCATGGACGGAGGAGTCTGGTAGGCTGCAGTCCGTGGGGTCACTAAGAGTGGGACACGACTTAACGACTTCACTTTCACTTTTCATTTTCATGCATTGGAGAAGGAAATGGCAACCCACTCCAGTGTTCTTGCCTGGAGAATCCCAGGGACGGGGGGAGCCTGGTGGGCTGCCGTCTATGAGGTCACACAGAGTTGGACACGACTGAGGTGACTTAGCAGCAGCAGCAGCAGTAGTACATATTTTAGGCTTTGTGAACAGATAGTGTCTCACATTTGTGTGTGCGATATTCTTAACTTGAAGACCATATGGAAACAAGCCACTGACTACATTTGGCCCACGGGCACAGATTGTAAGCCCACTCCAGCATACTTGCCTGGAAAATCTCATGGATAGAGGAGCCTGGTGGGCTTACCTTGGGGTTGCAAAGAGTCAGACATGTCCGAGTGACTAAGCATGCACACACATAGATGGTTACTCATATTTCATCATTAAATATTGCCAAGGAAAAAATGTACACCTAGGTATCAGTGCTAAGTCACTTCAGTTGTGTCCAGCTCTTTTGTGACCCCATGGACTAGCCTACCAGGCTTCTCTATCCAGGGGATTCTCCAGGCAACAATATTGGAATGAATTCCCATTTTCTTCTCCACTATGTATCAGTGTGTATAAGATAGTCTATGTGAAATGTAGGTATTAAATCTTTCAAAAGTTAGGAATTTTCCTAGGCTTTAGGGAATGTTTAAATAGTAATTATAGCTATTGCTTACTTAACCAAGAGTATTTTCATAAATGAAATATCTTCATAGCTCTCTTTCTCTCTCTCCCTTTCTCTGTATGTACATTCACATTATTATTGGTGTTCCCACAGTGAATATGTTTGCTAAACCTGGATCCCATGGGAAAAATAATGAGGAGCCTATTTCAGGCAAAAGGCAATCATTAAATAATCAGCTAGGCCAGAAAGCATAAAACTAAACAGAAATAAGAAGATGCATAGAATTGCCTCGTGATTTGCTTTTCTCTGGGATGATTCCTCAGAAGGCCATCTTTAGCTTTATTATGTAGCAGATTGAAAGGTCAGGCTGACTGACCATTCACCCAGATGACTGGTTCAGCTCAGGGAAAAAGGAGACCCACAGAGGATGATAGAAAAACAGTCCTCTGGTAGAAAGTCACTAAACTGAGGCACACAAGAAGGGGCATTGTGGGCTCAGCCTATTCCTCTGAGTCTTGGTTATGAGCGTAACCTTGGCTGGGAATCCACATGTGCTTTTCCAAGGACAGCTGCTCCTTCCACATACCCGTGACCCTGGTCTCCTGATGGCGCACAGATGAAACTGGTCTGCATCTGGGGTTCAAGCCTGGTTACAACACTGGACTGTGATGGCTGAATCTATTGACCAACAAAATGGTGATTTCTTGAAGGTCACGTTGGAAGGAAAGGGACTCCACGTGGCAGGACCATTTCAGAGATGGTTCCCAGGTCACAGGAACTAACTCTGCTGCTCACGCTCTGGCACAATTCTGTCCTGTTCTCTGGACATCATAGAAGTGTGTTTGATTTCAGAGCAGAGCAAGGCACTGGTATGATTGTAGACATCTGTACAGCTTGTGGCCCATAGAAGGAAGACATTGCTGTGCCTTCCTCAAGGGACTCTCCACTTTGGGAGAGACTTGTAAAAACTTTGGCTATGCATGAAATCAGGAGAATTTAGCTGTGTGTCAGGACAGAGTTAAGAAAAAGCTATCATAGCTACAGCAGTAATGAAAGTGAGAGAGAGTATATCCACTCACTGATGATGTTGAATAGCTCAGAAAAAAAACACTCATAGGTGTTATGCAAAGGAGAACTTGAATCAGGTGTCAGCAACCAGAGTGTGAAGGCAGGTAAAGAAAGTAGAACAAGGATGAGCATGAACACATGGAAGGGGGAGGGGGTTTGAGCATGCTTCTACACATGGATGGCTTTGTCTGCTTTGCTGAAAGAGCATGAGGGACAGCAAACATTGAGGGCTGTCTGTCTTTTCCTCTCTGATGATTGAGGGACTTGGATTACCACCTGGTTTCCTGGTGGCTCAAATGGTAAAGAATCTGCCTGCAATGTGGGAGGCCCAGTTCCAGTCCTTAGGTCGAGAAGATCCTCTGGAGAAGGGAAAGGCTATCTACTCCAATTTTCTTGCCTGGAGAATTCCATGGACAGAGGAGCCTAGTGAGCTACAGGCCATGGGTACCAAAGAGTTGGACACGATTGAGACACTAACACTTTAGGCAAAATATGGGTGGGAAAAGCCCTGGAAATTGGGAAAACTATGGTTTTCCAGTGGTCGTGTATGGATGTGAGAGTTGGTCTGTCAAGAAAGCTGAGCACCGAAGAATTGATGCTTTTGAACTGTGGTGTTGGAGAAGACTCTTGAGAGTCCCTTGGACTGCAAGGAGATCCAACCAGTCCATCCTAAAGGAGGTCAGTCCTGGCTGTTCATTGAAAGGACTGATGTTGAAGCTGAAACTCCAATACTTTGGCCACCTGATGCAAAGAGCTGACTCATTGGAAAAGACTCTGATGCTGGGAAAGATTGAGGGCAGGAGGACAAAGGGACGACAGAGGATGACATGGTTGGACGGCATCATTGACTCGATGGATATGGGTTTGGGTGGACTCTGGGATTTGGTGATGAACAGGGAGGCCTGGTGTGTTGTGGTTCATGGGGTCACAAAGAGCTGGTCATGACTGAGTGACTGAAATGAACTGAACTGAACTGAAGCTATAGAGAGTAGCTGTACTCATTTATTATCTGAATCTGCTTCAGACACTACCTGGCTCCTGCTAAAAGTCAAGTTCTGGGTAATTCAGCACATCTCTTCTCCACTGCTATAGTCAGAACCTGGAGCTCTGGCCCCACTCACAGGCAAGGAGGAATTCATTTCATATCTATAAAGGTCATAATGTTTTATTCACTGGAAATAGGTTAAGATTTTATTTACTTACGTGGGACTCTAAGAGACCAAATAGTGGTAGAGAGTGATAATTTAATTCCTCAGTAAATGGACTGAGAAAACAAAATCCCAGAAGGCCTACAGTAATTAAAAGAGTATTGCATTCATTGCATGACTTTAGATAACACACTCTAAGTCTCTTCTATCCTTTTCACACAACCACATTATTGATAAACAGGCATCAAGAAGACATTAGGTGATGCTTTATTGCATTGTTTTAAGCTACTGTGGTTTTATATGAAGGGCATAGATTTATGCTGAGTGATTCAGCTACAAAGTAGGCACATCAATTTGTTCATGAGAATGTGAGCTGGTGATTACCTTCATTAGAGTTACCAGGGCAGACTGATCACTTTAATTTGAGCAGAGGCATGCAAATAGCATTTGCTAGTGGTACATGTGTACTTGGAGCACAGGCTGTTCCATCCCTGAGGAGCCCTAGGAATGTGAATTTGTGTTCTCAGAGACATAAAAGTACCAGCCAGGGTACAAAGACCAGTGGGACCAGGAAGAAATTGCTTTTCAGCACCGTGTGGCAGGATGTGGTATAAGTTTCATTTGGTCTTAGCATCTGAATGTCAGTTTGATGATGAAGTACAGAAAGGATGGCCCAGAGAACTGGGCCAAATTCCAGATCATAGAACTCAGGGCCTTCCTTGGTATTACTAGATTATGACAAGTTGAATGGGGTTCTACTTTATACCACATAAAGGGAATTGGTGGGATTTGTTGTTGCTGTTCAGTTGCTCAGTTATGTCTGACTCTTTGCAACCGCATGGACTGCAGCATGCCAGCCTTCCCTGTCCTACACTATCTGCCTGAGTTTGCTCAAGTTCATGTCCATTGAGTCAGTGCTACCATCTAACCATCTCATCCTCTGCCATCCTCTTCTCCTTTTGCCTTCATCAGGGTCTTTTCCAGTGAGTCGGCTCTTCACATCAGTTGGCCAAAGTATTGGAGATTCAGCTTTTTATCA
The DNA here is from genome assembly GCA_917880005.1 of Nanger dama. Lineage (NCBI taxonomy): Eukaryota > Metazoa > Chordata > Mammalia > Artiodactyla > Bovidae > Nanger > Nanger dama. Next base: position 55,542,544 of record CAKJTW010000006.1, on the reverse strand, counting down.
GTCCTTCCAATGAACATTCAGGGTTGATTTCCTTTAGGATTGACTAGTTATGTCTCCTTGCAGTCCAAGGAAGAAGGATTTAATAAATTCAAAAAGTAGGATTGAGTACCTTTATTGATCTCAGGCTTCCCTGGTGGCTCCGATGGAAAAGAATCCACCTGCATTGCAGGAGGTGTGTGTTCCATCCTTGGGTTGGGAAGATCCCCTGGAAAAGGGAATGGCTACTCACTCCAGTGTTCTCGACTGGAGAATTCCATGGAAAGAGGAGCCTGGTGGGCTACAGTCCATGGGGTTGCAATGAGTCAGACATGACTGAGTGACTGAGCAACTAACACACACACACACACACACACACACACACACACACACTCTGTGATCCCATCTACTTGCTAGGTATAGTAGAGACTTCCATCCTGCAAGAATTTACAGTGTAGCTGGGAAACCATGAAGAGACTTTTAAGCAATCCTGATTTACACTTATGGTTTGTAGAATGAAGGTTGATGGTTAAGTGGTGGTCGAAAAGGCAAGGAGAAACAGTATTGAGGAGTGTAGGATGTAATGCTGGTGACGCTGGAGAATTAATAAATCTTGCCTTGTGGGGACCTTTCAGCAAGCGCATGGCCATATGTAAACGAGTATCATATTTCCCTGACCCAGAAAGTCCACTTCTGACAGGAGCAAAAATTGGATGCTTAAAGATATATGTTACTCTGTTTTTGGTAATAGCAAACATTGGAGAGTCCTTTAAATGTATGGCAACAGGGAAATGACTTGCCAAATAATAAAGCAGAAACATTTGGGGATGTTATTCAATTATAAAAAAATTAACTACAAGTATATAGACTTTGAAAAGTATTTGCAATGTAAGAGATTGAACAGTGAGACAAAGGTACATGCTAAGATTGCAACTTTATAAAAATTTTAACTGAAGGGTGCAATCAATGATCATTCATAATGTTGACCTCTGTCATTGCTTCCATTTTATTTCCTTTGTCGTAATCTTCACTATGTGAACTATAAAGTGTTTGGACTTGTCTAATTTAAATATGAGCTTCTCTAGGGAATATAAAGAATATTTAATTTGATCACCTCTATGTCTTCAGTATACCGCACATCTAGGGTACTCAATATTTGAATGGCTGAATACATTAGTGATGGGTATTTTTAAAGTATTTAATTTATTTTAAAGTGCACTTTCAATTTAATGCACAGTATGACAATAACATTTGTCAAGTCCTTGAAGGATGCTGAGTTAAGAACTCTAATCATTTTTCATTTCAACATTATCACCAGTATGTTTGTTTTTATTAGTATTTTTTTTACAATAGGTCCTTGTTTGTCTATTTTAAATACAGTAGTGTGACAAACCACAGACTACTGATGTCTTTTGCTGTGCAGAAGTTTTATATAGTCCCATTTTGTTTTGTTTTGTTGCTTGTGTTTTGGTGTCAAATAAAAGAAAAAAAAATCTTTGCCAAAAAACAAACAAACAAACAAACAAACCAAAAAACAGTAGCGTGTACATGTTAATCCCAAACTCCCAATCTGTCTCTCCCCTGCTTTCCCTCTGGTAATTGTAAATTCATTCTCTAACTCTGTGAGTCTATTTCTCATACTAAGTGAAGTAAGTCAAACAGAGAAAGACAAATATCATATGATTTTCCTTATATGGAGAAGGCAATGGCACCCCACTCCAGTACTCTTGCCTGGAAAATCCCATGGATGGAGGAGCCTGGTAGGCTGCAGTCCATGAGGTCGCTAAGAGTCAGACACGACTGAGTGACTTCACTTTCACTTTTCACTTGCATGTATTGGAGAAGGAAATGGCAACCCACTCCAGTATTCTTGCCTGGAGAATCCCAGGGACAGAGGAGCCTGGTAGGAGGCCATCTCTGGGGTCTCACAGAGTCGGACACGACTGAAGTGACTTAGCAGCAGTAGCAGTAAGGAATCTTAAAAAAATGATACAAATGACTTTATTTACAAAATAGAAGAATTTTAATTGAAATATTATCACTGTCCAATTATATGTTACAGGTATACAATATAGTGATTTACAGTTTTCAAAGGTTACAGTCTATTTATAGTTATTGTAAAATATTGGGTTTATTTCCAGTGTTATACAGTATATCCTTGTATATTATTTTATACTTAATAATTTCTACATTTTACCCCACCACTTCTATCTCCCCTTTCCCTCTCCCCACTGGTAACCTCTAGTTTGTTGTCTATTATCTGTGAATACTAGGTTTTTGTTTTTGTTTTTAGTTTGTTTTATAGTTGAAAAGACTGAGGCTAACATAGACAAAGCACCTTGCTTGTCAAGATGTAAACCTCAGGCTGCTTGCCTCCAGAACCGAGGCTCTTGACCATGATACAGTGTTAAAAAAGTAAAAATGTATAGAATAATCAAGAGCATCAGATACTTTAATGAGGTCCTTTATTTTTTTTAATTAATTTATTTATTTACAATACTGTATTTGTTTTGCCATACATTGACACGAATCAGCCATAGGTGAACACAATCTCCCAATGCCGAAGCCCCCTTAAAACAAAAGCAAGAAAAAGTGTTTGCCATTTTCTCCGCATCTCGTGTCTTCATGCTGCCCTCAGCTGCCAACCTCTCCTGAGCCATCCTTCTCTGATCAAAGTTTCCCTGTTGCCTAAGCCTCCTCAGTCCTTCAGAAACTCATTTACTGATAATCTGGTTGATAAACTCATCTCGGTCTGAGGCAGCTATATTTTAAAAGGATTTTATAATATCTCAGCATGAAAGAGAGACACTTCTGCAAACATTTTCTGGGGCAGCCAGACCTTTTGGGCTCTCTTCCAATCAAGCTCTGAAGGTGGCCAGTTCTACTGTGTCCAGGAAGTTCATAAGTATATTGTTTTGTCTCTTAACTGAATTAAAATATTCTCCAACTGTAATGTAGGAGGTATGTCTTGTATAAACCTTAAAATTTTATACAGGATAGGCATATATGAACACCATTTTGTGTCCTAATAGTATTAGGGCAGGTAATGGAGTAAATCTTCAGACTGAGACCATAGCACTCTTCATTGAGATGACTGCATAGAGAATAATATTTGCCTGGAATTTGCATCACCGTCTCTTCTCTTTATGATTTTATATGACCATGTGACTGTGGGGACTGTAAATTCCATAAATTCCCTTTAATAGTAAATAGATTCAGGTTATCCTCAAATTTATGATGATAATGAAATATTAACTCGAGAAACAAGTGCTTTATAAACCTGTGAATTGCTATTTTATTTTATTTCAAAAATAGGTTCTTCTTAAAAACACCCATATGGTACTTGAAGCTGTAAAAATTAATGAAATGATAAAGCATGTGGGGGTTGAATGCACTGAATATGTGCTGGTGTCTGGAACTGAACAGAATTACAAATATTTTAAAATGTAATTTGATTCCCAGGACCAGAAAATAAGAAAACGTTCTTGTCTTTATGATGCACCTCATATCACTTTGGAGTTAAATGCTTAAAAACTATATTAGCAGAGATTTCAAATGTCTAATTAAGCACCGCCTTCCAGGTATTTTGACTTTTCTTGTTAAGTGTTCAAACAAAACTATGAAATTTTTGAGATGGAGCTACATTCTCTTGTGTGGGTCCCACACAAACGCACATTTTTCTCAGAGAAAGACAAATAATATCATATAATTTTACTAATATGTGGAATTTTAAGAAATGATACAAATGAATTTATTTGCAAAAACAGACTTACAGACATAGAAAACAAACATGTGGTTACCAAGAGCAAAGCTGGAGACAGGAAGATAAATTAGAAACTTGGGATTAACACATTCACACTACTATATATAAAATAGATAGGCAACAGAGACAGACTGTGTAGCACAGGGAACTCTTCACAATACTCCTATATGGATATGGTCTGTATGGGAAAAGCATTTTAAAAAGAATGGATGTAGGTATAGGTATGGCTGATTCACTTTGCTGTACAGCAGAAACTGTCATAGCATTTTAAATTGGCTGTATAAGGGCTTTGTAGGTGGTGCTGGTGGTCAAGAAGAGACATGGGTTCAGTCCCTCGGTTGGGAAGATGCCCTGGAAGAGGAAATGGTAACCCACTCCAGTATTCTTGCCTGGAAAGTCCCATGGACAAGAGGAGCCTGGTAGCCTACAGTCCATAGGGTTGCAAAGAATTGGACACGACTGAGCATGCACACACATACTCCAATAAAAATAAAAAAATAATAAATCAAATAGATCAACAAGGTATAAAATCAAACAGATAAATTTGATAGCTGTGATGTTCTGTTCATCAGGAATTTGAGCTATGCAGTGTTTTTTTGATGTGTATTTGATTAAAATCATCTTGCATTTTAAATAGTGAAGTGAAGTGAAGTCACTCAGTCATGTCCGACTCTTTGTGACCCCACAGACTGTAGCCAACCAGGCTTCTCCATCCATGGGATTTTTCAGGCAGGAGTACTGGAATGGGTTGCCATTTCCTTCTCCAGGGGATCTTCCTGACCCAGGGATCGAACCCAGTCTCCCTCATTGTAGGCAGAAGCTTTTACTGTCTGAGCCAGGAAATAGACACTTAAAATAGTCACAATGTATTTTTATGAGGGCTCCACAAATTTCTGATTTTGTCAGTTTTAACTCTGCCATCTGTGTCCCTGGAGTATCTCTACTCTGTATTTGGTCAGCCAAGGTGATGGTTAAAGGGCTGGGAACCGGATGCTAATTATACAGATTCTGTTTAAGGAACAATTTACTATCTTAGGAGAATCAGCATCAGCTCTCCCTGCTAGTTTATTGTCTTTCTAAAACTGCTAACGATATCGTTTGCCCCACCTATTTACACTGTGTAGCTCCAGAAGAGCAAAAAGTATCCTAGTCTTTGAACTTGAGTCCATGAAATTGTGCTAAGCAGGCAATCAGAAAAGTGTCGTGAGATGGGTATCTTACCTCTCCATGATGTGCTTGTTGATTCCCAACCAGAACTACTGGGCATGTGTTTTTTTTTTTTTTTTTTTTTTGAACCCTTAAAGCTCCTGTAGTCAGTGGCATACAGCTAAACTTACTTCTATACTCCAAGATAACCAGTTATTAAGCCACTAAGTCAAGTATAGAAGACTCGACTCAGTCTTTTCAGCTTTTACTTACCCAAATCCATTATGCTTTCAGAAGTCAGGGAGGAGGGCTTCCTTCCTGAGAGTCTTTGCAAATTTAGTACCATTAGCTCACCAAGGAGCTATGCCACCTTTTCTCATGGCCTAGTTACTTCCAGAAATCACAAATCAATCTAAATAGCCCAACATTTAATAGTTGATGATTGACTTTGTTTTCTGAGCTCCTAGGAAGGCAATTGACTCTTGTTCCCGAGCTAAGTTGTAAACAATTCAGAAGCAGAGAAAGCAGAGGCCAGCTCCAGCCTGTAAATGTTATCTGTTTAGTTGACTTGAGCAGATTTTGAAATTCTAGTAAATACAACCATATCACTCAGTTTTGGTTTATAGTCTCATAACACTGACCTGTTAATGGTCTATTGTTTGGTTTTTTTACTCATTAATTTTTTTCAAATGTCTACTGATTCTAGTCTATTATTCCCTTCCCTTTCCTATCTCCTTAGGAAGACTATCATGCTAATTTTTTTTAAACGAGGAAATAGTGTGATTTGAAAAATAGGACATTTTATTTCACTAGAGAGCTTCTGATAACATAAACATGGTAGTTAAAGAATAGGTGTGTGTATGTGTATGAGTGCATATTGGACACTCTTTGTGACCCTATGGACTGTAGCCTGCCAGGCTCCTCTGTACATGGGATTCTCCAGGCAAGAATACTGGAATGGGTTGCCACGCCTTGCTTCAATGGATCAAATCAATCATTAAGTTTCTACTGTGTACAGTAGTCTTGTACTGGTATTAAAATATTCACTGGCATTTAAAGCTGTGTTATTGATTGGTAGTTACTTCTAGACTGAAACTTAGTGCTGCATGCCAGAATTCTCAAAATCACAATATATGAAACCATATTCAGAGGCACCGCTATGTCAGTGAGTCCAGTGAGAAGCACAAAGGTAAGCCAAAAGAAAATAAGAAAGACAAGAATTTGGATTAAGTCCATAACCAACGTAAAATACACAAGCCTGCCTTTGGAGATAGTGAAATTCTTAGCATCATGTTAGAAATATTTTGAGGGTATTTAGAATACATGGCAAATGAAATTCTGATTTTAAGTGGACTTAGAGGGTAAAAACACCAGTTTCAAACTCAACATTCAAAAAACTAAGGTCATGGCATCTAGTTCTGTCACTTCATGGCAAACAGAAGGGGGAAAAGTGGAAGCAGTGGCAGATTTTCTTTTCTTGGGCTGCAAAGTCACTGCGGAGAGTGACTGCAGCCATAAAAGATGCTTGTTTATTGGAAGAAAAGCTGTGACAAACCTAGACAGTGTATTAAAAAGCAGAGATATCACGTTGCTGACAAAGGTCCATATAATCAAAGCTATGGTTTTTCCAGTAGTCACGTATGGATGTAAGAGTTGGGCCATAAAGAAGACTGAGTGCCAAGGAACTGATGCCTTTGAACTGTGGTGCTGGAGAAAACTCTTGAGAGTCCCTTGGACTGCAAGGAGTTCCAACCAGTCAATCCTGAAGGGAATCAGTCCTGAATATTCATTAAAAGACTGATGCTGAAGCTGAATCTCCAATGCTTTCGCTACCTGATACAAACAGCCAACTCACTGGAAAAGACCCTGATGGTGGGAAAGACTGAGGGCTGAAGGAGACAGAGGATGAGATGGTTGGATGGCATCACTGACTCAATGGACATGAATCTGAACAAACTCTGGGAGATAGTGAAGGACCGGGGAGCTTGGTGTGCTGTAGTCCACGGGGTTGCAAAGAGTCAGGCATGGATGAACAACTGAACCAAAAAGGAGCAGGTGTGCATTGCAGAGGAGAGGCTGCCAGACTTTAGGGTTTACAGATTAATAAGCTAAAAAGAATAAATAAAGCATTATTGGTAGTTACCAGCTCTTTAGTTTTGCTAAGTGTTGCTAGCACTATTCCCCTTACTAAGATTATTTTGGGCAGTGAGGGCTCTCACATTAGATTTGAGCCATAATAGAGTTTATTAAGGGCTTCCCTAGTGGCTCAGAGGTTAAAGCATCTGCCTGTACTGCGGGAGACCTGGGTTCGATCCCTGGGTTGGGAAGATCCCCTGGAGAAGGAAATGGCAACCCACTCCAGTATTCTTGCCTGGAGAATCCCATGGACGGAGGAGCCTGGTGGGCTACAGTCCACGGGGTCGCAAAGAGTCGGACACGACTGAGTGAATTTCAAAAGATACACAAAGAGAAGCATATATACCTATACATATACATATATATACATATATATATGACAATGGATGTTACTGATTGGCATTTCCCTCACATAGGAGATGTGAGGAGCCCAGTCTGTTACCAGGATCAGCTTTTGTCTGGGGACCTGCCACCAGCACATGCAGGAGACTGCGTGCTCTGGAGAGCCACCTCTGTGGCTTATACGTCCGTTACCATATTTCTTTCTCCAGGCTGGGACTCTTCTGTTGTCTGCAAGCCTTACCTCCAAACCACACTCAGGCTTCTCCTTGACTTATACTGGGCTCCCTTGAACCTCACATAAGTGCAAAAAGAATTTTACCAGAACTGGTGTTATAATAGATTGCAGTTATTACTTTAAAAAAAGCTTTTTATTGTGGAAAATTTCAAGCATATCCAAAAGCAGAGCATATATAATAAACCATCATATACTATCACCCGACTTCAACCATTATGAGCTAATAGCCAGTCTTATTTTTTCTATACCTCCACCCCTTTCCTTTACTCTAAAAAACTGTGAAACAAATCTCAAATCTATCACTTCATCCAAAGGCATCTTGATATATATATATATATATATATATATATATATATATATAAGCTATGGACACTTTAAATAAAATAACAAGAATTGCTGCTGCTGCTGCTGCTGCATCGCTTCAGTCGTGTCCGACTCTGTGCGACCCCATAGACGGCAGCCCACCAGGCTCTCCCATCCCTGGGATTCTCCAGGCAAGAACACTGGAGTCGGTTGCCATTTCCTTCTCCAATGCCTGAAAGTGAAAAATGAAAGGGAAGTCGCTCAGTCGTGTCCGACTTGTAGTGACCCCATATAAGCTATGGACACTTTAAATAAAATAACAAGTATTGTTAGGGTATTTGAAAACATTAATTCTGTAATATCATCCAATATTTAGTCAATATTTAAACTTCTTTGTTTTACAATGTACATATATATAAATTCACCTACATATTTATGATTATATAACAGTTTATTTGTCCTATTCAGGATCCACAAAAGTCTGACATTTTTCCACTAGTTATTACCATTAGGATTTTCATGAGGGCATCCATGTGGTTTTATTTTACATGTATGTCCCTTGGATTTCTGTAAATGAGAATTTATCCTAAGACTGATCATTTTTATGTTTTGTTTTACTTTGTTGTTGTTGCTTTTGGCAAGACTGTTTCATAGGTAGTGTTATGTCATTCCATCAAAGGATACATAATATATGGTTCTCTTTCCTATTTATTAAGGAGTAAGTCAAGGAGGTATATTGTCACTCTGCTTATTTAACTTATATGCAGAGTACATCATGAGAAACGCTGGGCTGGAAGAAGCACAAGCTGGAATCAAGATTGCCAGGAGAAATATCAATAACCTCAGATATGCAGATGATACCACCCTTATGGCAGAAAGTGAAGAGGAACCAAAAGCCTCTTGACGAAAGTGAAAGAGGAGAGTGAAAAAGTTGGTTTAAAGCTCAACATTCAGAAAATGAAGATCATGGAAACAGTGTCAGACTTTATTTTGGGGGCCTGAAAAATCACTGCAGATGGTGGTTGCAGCCATGAAATTAAAAGATGTTCACTCCTTGGAAGAAAAGTTATGACCAACCTAGATAGCATATTCAAAAGCAGAGACATTACTTTGCTAACAAAGGTCTATCTAGTCAAGGCTATGGTTTTTCCAGTGGTCATGTGTGGATGTGAGAGTTGGACTGTGAAGAAGGCTGAGCACCGAAGAATTGATGCTTTTGAACTGTGGTGTTGGAAAAGACTCTTGAGAGTCCCTTGGACTGCAAGGAGATCCAACCAGTCCATCTTAAAGGAGGTCAGCCCTGGGATTTCTTTGGAGGGAATGATGCAGAAGCTGAAACTCTAATACTTTGGCCACCTCATGCAAAGAGTTGACTCATTGGAAAAGACTCTGATGCTGGGAGGGATTGAGGGCAGGAGGAGAAGGGGACAACAGAGGATGAAATGGCTGGATGGCATCATTGACTTGATGGACATGAGTCTGAGTGAACTCTGGGAGTTGGTGATGGAAAGGGAGGCCTGGCATGCTGCGATTTATGGGGTTGCAAAGAGTCAGACATGACTGAGTGACTGTAATGAACTGAATTGAACTGAATATTTTTAGGTCAATAGCTATTGAATACTTGGTTTACCACCATTATCTCATTGAGAGTGCTGGCATTTTCTTACTTTTCATCTTACAAAGATGCAAACAAATATTACCCAAGACCTGATTCTAGGAGCATTTAAAGGTTTTCATGTTGTTGTCTTTATATACAGTTACATGTCAAATTCTATAAATTATTCACTGCAATGCAAAAGTGTAACCTCAAGTCTCTATTACATACCAAGCAATAATGATAAAGAGCAAACAAAAGCATCATCCAAAATCAGCATTTCATAAAATAAAAGGATTTTCAATAGAGGAAATGCAAAGCATTTAAAGACAGAATTTTAAATTATATGCATATATCTTTCTGAAAAATTCATCACATCATCCTGATTTCTCATGTCATCATGGACAGGATCACTGCATTCTGGTCTCAAACAAGGGACTAGAATTTGGGAGCCTTTGTTTAGCTCTATGGTGTTGGAAAGCATATGCTAGAAGGTAATGTGAAAATTTGTCCAGCCAAATTAAAGGACTAACAACTTTAAGAGTACCTTTAACTTATTATGTATTCCAAATCACTATATACAATTTTTTAAAGCTATTAAAAGGCTATTCTTTAATTCAATAAACATGTATTGAGCACCAATTCTATGCCACACAGTTATTCTGGCATTTGGAATATAAAAATACACTAGAATATAAATATAACAAAGATTAATTTTAAAAAGCAGAGTAGAGACAATATAACAAAAATAAATTAAGAAGCTGCTTTATTAATTCTTTCTCTGCCTCCAAGGAACCACCTCATACCTTGGGGGTTTAGTATGATGTGAATAGGTATAATAAGGCATATTTGATCTGTTTCAAATCCTGAAGGACGATGCTATGAAAGTGCTGCACTCAATATGCCAGCAAATTTGGAAAACTCAGCAGTGGCCACAGGACTCGAAAAGGCCAGTTGCCATTCCAATCCCAAAGAAAGGCAATGCCAAAGAATGCTCAAACTACCACACAATTGCATTCATATTAATAATCAATTGCACTCAAAGTAATGCTCAAAATTCTACAAGCCAGGCTTCAGCAATACATGAACTGTGAAGTTCCAGATGTTCAAGCTGGTTTTAGAAAATGCAGAGGAAGCAGATATCAAATTGCCAACATCCGCTGGCCCATGGAAAAAGCAAGAGAGTTCCAGAAAAACATATATTTCTGCTTTATTGACAGTGCCAAAGGCTTTGACAGTGTGGAACACAATAAACTGTGGAAAATTCTGAAAGAGATGGGCATACCAGACCATCTGATCTGCCTGTTGAGAAACCTATATTCAGGTCAGGAAGCAACAGTTAGAACTGGACATGGAACAATGGACTGATTCCAAGTAGGAAAAGGAGTATGTCAAGGCTGTATATTGTCACCCTGCTTATTTAACTTATATGCAGAGTACATCATGCGAAACGCTGGGCTGAAAGAAGCACAAGCTGGAATCAAGACTGCCAGGAGAAATATCAATAACCTCCGATATGCAGATAACACCACCCTTAGGGCAGAAAGTGAAGAGGAGCTAAAAGCCTCTTGATGAAAGTGAAAGTGGAGAGTAAAAAAGTTGGCTTAAAGCTCAACATTCAGAAAACAAAGATCATGGTATCTGGTCCCATCACTTCATGGGAAATGGATGGGGAAACAGTGGAAACAGTGTTAGACTTTATTTTGGGGGCCCAAAAATCACTGCAGATGGTAATTGCAGCCATGAAATTAAAAGACACTTACTCCTTGGAAGAAAAGTTATGACCAACCTAGATAGCATATTCAAAAGCAGAGACATTACTTTGCTAACAAAGGTCCGTCTAGTCAAGGCTATGGTTTTTCCAGTGGTCACGTATGGATGTGAGAGTTAGACTGTGAAGAAGACTGAGCACAAAAGGATTGATGCTTTTGAATTGTGGTGTTGGAGAAGACTCTTGAGAGTTCCTTGGACTGCAAGGAGATCCAACCAGTCCATTCTGAAGGAGATCAGCCCTGGGATTTCTTTGGAAGGAATGATGCTAAAGCTGAAACTCCAGTACTTTGGCCACCTCATTGAAAGAGTTGAGTCATTGGAAAAGACTCTGATGCTGGGAGGGACTGGGGGCAGGAGGAGAAGGGGACGACCGAGGATGAGATGGCTGGATGGCATCATTGATTCGATGGACGTGAGTCTGAGTGAACTCCAGGAGATGGTGATGGACGGAGAGGCCTGGCATGCTGCAATTCATGGGTTCGCAAAGAGTCGGACATGACTGAGTGACTGAACTGAACTGATCTGAACTGAAGGAATATTTGTCTTTCTCTTTGAAAACTAAGTAACATAATGAACATTATTTGAAGAATCAAAGGTAAACTCTAAACTGTAAGAAATGATATGATAACTTCTGGGACTTAATCTGTGGTTTCTCATAGCATATATTCTCACTGGGATAAACTTGAAATATATCCCTAGTTTCACTATTTTTTCCACCTCCTTTTGCTGATAAGGAAACAGTCCTCCAAATGTGACATGACTTAACAGAACTGGCTAATGGTTGAACCTAGTGATCTCAGTTGTGTGCTCCTCTGTTCCACAGTGATGGTTTTTTCACATTAGATACTATATGCTTGCACGGTGCATTCGAATCCACCAGGGTGTTAAGGGTGTAATAGGGAAGTGATATGGTTTTGAAAGGCAGAAGTGAGCAGATAACAAAAGCAGTGGCCAGGAGGCTCCCAAGGATTCTGTCTGCTAATCACTTGCTCTACTGGCTCTCCTGCTGCCAGCCCTGGCAACTCTTCCCTTCTCCTTTGTCTCTTCTAATCCTCACCTTCCTGTTCTCTTGACACTAGCTTCATGAGGCATTCAGTGTTTTGATCATCACTTCATGTGTTGTTGACCTTGTCCAGTCAATCTGACCTTGTATTACCAATTCTAACTCCTTGAAGAAAAGGAATGACACACATTGAAACGCTTGACCTGGGAATTTGAATCCGTGTCAGTTGTTTGGGCTGATATAATATGTTTAAAATACCAAATTTGAATGCCTTTATGCTAGACCTGCATGTTCTAATTCCTCCATTGTCTTTTGGACTATACTAGCCCTTTTACACACTTCTCAGACTTCTCTAGCCCCTGAAAGCATTTGAGTTGACTCCTGGTGGACTGACATTTTCGCTGCAGACTGTATGTAACGGGCAGATCTTGTGTTCTTTGGGGGTAACGGACTCTGGTTTTTAGTTTACTTTGAGTCTCAAATGAAAAGTATTGCCCATGGCATCTCTCTCACTGTTCAGAACTTAGTACTGACGTGGCCAAAATCACAGTGTCCTGAAGCTAATAATCAACATTAGGAGGTTCAAGTGAGAGTATAGATGGAGGGGAAGACAGTTAAGAAGAGCCCAGTTAAAATGCATTATTGTGTGTACTCAAGAATCTTGAAGCAATGACTTGTTATTAACACCTTGCTCTTCTGGCAGAAATGCCTGCTGGCATAAGGCTGAGTAATATTCGATTGAACACAAAAGGGTCCCTTTATCTTCTTTGTGAAAGGATTCTTCTGGATGTGGTGCTCTCCAGGGAAGGTGCAAAGTCACACCACAGCTTATTTCCCCTTTGCCCTAACATCATTTTCACTTTAATCCTCTTCAATACAGGTTGCCAATTTGGCCTGTTCCATCTCCAACAATGAGGAAGGGGTGAAATTAGTTCGGATGGCAGCCACACAGATTGACAGCCTGTGTCCTCAGGTAAGCCTCATTCACTTTGTTTCCAAAGCTGATATTTTGGATCTTGTGCACTCCAGCCTTCATGTCACTCATTCTTTGCCTTGTTCATTTTCCTCTCCCTGGAAAATGCTACCCATCAGTCATGGACCATTTCAGGTTCTGCCTTTCTCAAAAAGAACTGCTAATTTCTCCAGTCTCTCCAAAATTACTGTAGTGATTATTGTCTTTTCCACCCCTATTGACTTTTTCTATTTGTCTTGAATTGTTATTTCAACACTCCATATCTATTCACTTTGTCTCCCTCACAAAATCATAGGCTTGTACATGGAGAACAAGAGTTATATTTCTGCCCTATCTGTGCTAAAAGACTTGATTCAATATACACATTTGGAAACCTATATCTTAAAAAAAAAAAAAAAGAAGAGCAAACAAAAGACTAGTATTTGATGATCTACTCTGTCTCTCATGTTTTGATTGTCCTCTCAAACACCGAGAATCCCCTTATCTGTGGAAGCTACAAGGTCCAGGGTTTCAACATGGTCTTTGACTTGCTTGTTCCTCTTTTGATGCTTTTGATGAGTGTAATCCATATGTCCATGGATTATTTCTAACAAATAGGTCATCAATGCTGCTCTCACATTGGCTGCCCGGCCACAGAGCAAAGTTGCTCAAGACAACATGGACGTCTTCAAGGACCAGTGGGAAAAGCAAGTTCGAGTGCTGACAGAGGCTGTGGATGACATCACCTCGGTGGATGACTTCCTTTCCGTCTCAGGTAATCACAAACAGGCCCTTACAAGATAGTTGAAGGAAGAGAACAAGATGAGATGAGGAATATCTTGCAAGTGCCATGGGTCTTTGTTTCAAGTGCTCTCCTTGGCCCTTTGAGCTTTCAATCATCTCTGCAACTGTGATTGTAACACCCTCTTGAAAATTTGTCTCTGCTGTGCACATTATTTCAAGATACTGAGTCAAGGGATTTAGGGGGAAAACATAACTTTCTGATTGAGATATTAGAAAGCTGAAAGGTTATTTAAGTAGACCTAGGCTCCTTTCTAGTTCCTGGAGTTTTTAAAATAAGATGGCCTTTGCTGCATCTAAATCACCCATCTAAAAAGAGTGTGGGATATGAGATTGGTTATGTTGAAAAAAAATCATCAATTAGTTACTACAATTTGCCTGTGTAAGTTCCCCCTGCCCAAGTAAATGAAGTTACATAGGTTTTTGATAAGCTGCGAAAAAATCTTAGCCACCAAATGAACCCATTAGAAAGCACTTAGGAACTATTGAGATTTTGAGCACTTGACCATGAGCTTGTGGAAGTAAGTGAAAATAAACAGAACTAATCATCACTGGAAATTGTAACTTAATGCTTTGTAGATGAAGCCAGACTGAAGGATGGTAGTCCACTCCAGTATTCTTGTCTGGAAAATCCCATAGGCAGGCTACAGCCCATGGGGTCACAAAGAGTCAGACATGACTGAGCAACTAACACAAGGGATGTTAGCACATTGGAACAGTCATGTAGTCAATTTTACTGTTAACAGGGCTCATCAATGCTGTTTCAAAAGTGGGTTACCAGCTGGCTCATGGCCTTTTTCCAAACAGATTTGGCCCAAAACACATAGAGAAGTCTCTGTGGGAGCATGAAGAAGGAGGTCACCAGAAGCCTCAACTCCCTTGTGAGGCATTAAAATAACCAAATGGCCCTTAAAAATTCAAATTAACCAGGTGTCGACACTATCCAGAGGTGTATGGGAATCACACCTGCCAACTCATGTGCCCTGGCCTCCACCCGGACTTACTGAGGTCTGAGAGGGAGAGGCTGCAGCAAAGCTCATGGGATCCAGGCTGATGGAGCCTGACTGCAACAAAAGGGAGGGGATTTCTGGGGCCGGCTTGGTGTATTCGTAAGCTTTTCTCTAGTTGTCTTTCCATTCACCAAGAAACTGACAATGAATTCCCACTGGGCTTGGGTTTAAAGCTTGTCTAAGAGTAGCACAGTTGAACCTGTAGATCTGATGGATGATGGAAAAGCCAACTTTAAAATCATGGAATTGGGAGTTGGGAAAAATGAGCCAACACATGCTTGGTGCTGTCAATTTAAAAAAAAATACACAACATGAGAGTGGCGAATTAAGTTTTATTTGGGCGATATGAGGGCTGCAGCCCAGGAGACCACACCTCAGCTCTAGAGAAACTGTTTCAAACAGGTAGGGGCGAAGGACAGTCTATATGTGGCTTTGGTAAAGGGGGAGTACGTGCAATTAAGCACATATTTAAAAGTTTCTGCTGGTCTCAGGAAGCTTCTGCTAGTCACGAGAAACAATTGTCACCATGAAGGAATTTAGTGCTTTTCTAGATATGAGGAGATACAAGAACTGGGCTCATAAAATCAGCTCCTAAGACCATCTGACTATCTGAGGACCTGTGCTGCTAATTTTTCCCCGAGAACAGAGTACCTCATTTCTGCTTTCCTGCCTGAACTCCTTGAGGGGTGTTGAAGGTCAGCAGCTGCAGCAGCACATGATTTAATCCTTGTAGAGCAAATGACAAGCACCCATGGCAAGTGCCAATTCGTAGTGGACAGTATCTGTTATTTGTCTGATTTTCTACTATTTGCTTTCATTCTCACTAAAATTTTATGTCAGGTATCACTATTTTGAATCTTCCTTTGAGAAAAGTAAGGCACTAATAGGGAGGTAACTTGGTAGAGGTGGAATTATAATCCAAATTATCCTCTTTTCCAGAATCTATATAGCTCTTAGTAAGTCTGGATAATTATCCTCTTTCCAGAATCTATATAGCTCTTAGTAAGTCTGGATAAAAGGCTATTTCTCCAGCTTTCACTGTAGCCCCTTTCCCCACCCCTCCAATCCCCTCCTCTCTCCTGCTCTATAGTACCGTGGGTCCACTATCTCTTCCTTTTTAGAAACCTGACTTGTTCTTCATTCCCAAGGTGCTTTACTTTTGATGACTTGTTAAAGCAGCTGTTCTTTTAAACATACCTGTGTCCAGGGATTGGCTGATAAAGAACTCAATGCGTTGCCATTCGTAAAATTTTTTGCTTCCCTGATACAAAAGTCCTAACAACGCAAAAGATATCCAAGAAGTGTATCTCTCAGAAGATGCTTAGAAATTGTCCGACTCGGTATGTTGGGGATCCGAATGGTGGGAACAGAAGACTGGACACAAAGACTGAGATATTTCTTGTTTCTAGTCAGTCTTTGCCAGGATGGGTATAAGGGTCCCCAGAAGGGGAGAGGGGCCTCTCCAACCAGCCTCAGATCTCACACAGCAATCCTAACAGCCCCTGGAAATCTTATTCTGCTACCCTCCCTATTTACAAATGAATAAAAAATATCTATACACTACCTTTCTCAAAGAGGAGTCATTTCAGAACTTAAAACTTTCCCAACTTATCCTTTTCTTTAAATGCATGTACAGAAATTTCTGAGGGTAGAAAAAAGCAAGGCAAGGAGTCTTATCTTAGGCTGTTTCAATAACGCAAGCTTTTCTTAATTTTCTTCCACTGGGCCTGCCTCTCTGCCACCTTTCTCCCTGCCATTCCTTTGTGCATTTCATTATTACCAGCAACACGAAAAGGCTTTGGCTTCCGCTGATAACACTGTACAGTCCAACCGCAGTGGTACAAGTGCCGTGGCATGCTATGACAGGAAAATGAACAGGCGCTGTCAGGAAGCCGGCCTTGGCAGGACCCGCTGGAGCGTGCCTTTGGACTTGACAATCGGAGGCAGCAGGCACCTTTCCACAGATGGGCTTGACAAATAATGACACAACCCACTCTGTCCTGCTGGTAGACTGTGGATTCAGTCCAATAGTTGGGGAAACTACTTCTCATCTCTGTAAGCTAGAGCCAAAACATTTGCATCAGTAAATTGCAGGTTTGGCCCAGGAGATATTTTGGAATGGCATTAATGACATTTTATATATCAGTTTCTTCTTAAGGGAATTCTGGCAGTAAACTCTATTTTGGAGGCAACAATAAAAAGTTTTTTTTTTTAGGGATAGTTTTGTTTTGTTTTTTTTCTTTTTTCATGCTACCTGAGTACTTAATTTGTCCATATGAAAAGCAACAAGTTTGGGGCGCAATGATGCTAGCTATTAACATTACAGAAGCGAGACCAATTTTCATGTGGTCTGGGCTCATAAAAAAGTGAAATGACTGTGTTAGAGCACTTAAACTTTTTCCACTGGGCAAAAACTACCATTTTTAATAGTGTCTTAAAATCAGCTTCTTGACTTTAACCATGTGACAGTTTAATTCTTAGGTTTGGTTCACAAAATAACAGGCATCTAATATCTGAAAAAGTTATTAACTCAATCCCATAATGTCTATAAGTTTTGTCTTGTTTGCCTCTTTCTCTTTCATTTACCTTTTTTTAACTCCAGGGTCTTGAGTTTGTTCCCTTAAAATATTCACAGGCTGAACTTTGCTTATGATTTTGGAAACTGTAGTTTTAGAGCTAATAATACTGAAGTAGTTTGGCCATCAGTGATTTAACATGATTACATCTTTTCTGAAAGAACGAGGCTGCAAAAATTTAAGGAAGTTTACCGCAAATTATGTTGCCGGCAAATCTTTTATAATTTTAAAAACTATGCTTCACATTCAAGCGTAATATCCAAAATACCTAAGGGGTTCACCCCAACAATGTAACCCTCTCTGAAATGCACAAGCTTTCTATTATTACTTTCCCTTCTATGCTATTTTCTAGTTGGAACATCAACCCTCTATCTCCTTACTTAATGAATTCTTTCTCTTGAAAATACCTTAGAGTACAAATATATAATTGTCCCCTTTCAAAGGACATATTTATTCAGTATTTCTTCTTTTCTCTTGGAATGTTTATTATGTATTTATTTTTGCCTAAGCTGAGTCTTCATTGCTTCTCGGGCATTTCTCTAGTTGTGATGAGAGAGGGCTACTCTCTAGTTGTGCTGCACGAACTTCTCATTACAGGGTCTTCTCTTGCTGCAGAGCATGGACTCTAGGGTGCACAGGCTTCAGTAGTTACGGCACATGGGCTTACTTGCCCCACAGCATGTAGGATCTTCCCGGGTCAGGAGTCAAACCCGTGTCTCCTGCATTGGCAGGCAGATTCTTTACCACTGAGCTACAAGGGAAGCCTCCGATTGGTTTTTAAGTGTGTCAGTGTTATAAAGGGCTTCCCTGATACCTTAGTCAGTACAGAATACTCCTGCAATGCAGGAGAGCAGGGCTAGATTCCTGGGTCGGGAAGATTCCCTCGGGTGGTGGGGAGGGGGAAGGCAACTCACTCCAGTATTCTTGCCTGGGAAATCCCATGGACAATGGAGCCTGGTAGGCTATAGTCCATGGAGTCATAAGAGTCAGACACAACTTAATGACTAAACCACCACCACCAGTGATATAAAATCATATAAATGTGGATGTGTCCTCTCCACAGAAAACCATATCTTGGAGGATGTGAACAAATGTGTGATTGCCCTTCAAGAGGGGGGATGTGGACACTCTGGACCGGACCGCAGGGGCCATCAGGGGCCGGGCTGCTCGAGTTATACACATCATCAATGCTGAGATGGAGAACTATGAAGCTGGGGTTTATACTGAGAAGGTGCTGGAAGCTACAAAACTGCTATCTGAGACAGGTAACCATGGATATTAGATTCGACCGAAATGTCAGCCCCATGATGAATTTTCATACCTGAATAAATCTGTTTCATTTTTTCCTGTAGGTCTTTATGCTTCTAAATCACACATGATCATAAAACTGGTGCTCTGTATTTCTTGAGTTTGAATTGGAATACTTTAGCAGAATCACAATTTATTGTTTTTGCAGTATATACTACTCTACAGTTTTTGTGTATAATCATTTGATTCTCACAAGGACTTTATGAAGTAGGCAGATTTTTTATTATCTCCCTTATGAATGTAAAAGTGGAATTTTGAATGAGATAAGAGACTGGAAAAAGGTCATGAGTCTAGAGAATAGTGAGTATGTGATTGGAACTTGGAATCTTGAACTTGAAAAGCATTTCTCTGTTTCTTGAGAACATAGGACTATGGGGAAAGGACCATGCACAACCGGGGGGCAAGCATGAAGGCTTTCAGTAGTACATGGATATGAAGTGATCACAGGAGGCAGTGGTTACTGAAAAGGGGCTAGACTTTCAGTATATGTCCAACTCCACTGGTGAAAGTCTGCATATCTTTTTCAGGGGTACGTGGCTGCCCTCTGGGGAATCGTGGTCTTGATGACACACAGTTACTTATGACAGGGAGCCTGTCATAGCTCTCTAATCCCCTGAGATGGAAAAAAGACTTGTTTCCACTGAGTTAACACAACAGCCCATAACTTTGGATAGTTATGTCAATGACTGACCTATTTTTAGTAGTTTTTGCTCTTAACTGATGTCTCTTGGCTTCAGACCCTTTCTAAAGTCCCTCATGTCTTGTGTATTGATATGTACATGTCTTAGTTGCTCAGTTGTGTCTGGCTCTTTGTGATCCCATGGACTGTAGCCTGCCAGGCTCCTCTGTCCATGGAATTCTCCAGGCAAGAATATTGGAATGGAGTGCCATTCCCTTCTCCAAGGGATCCCAACCCAGGGATCAAACTTAGTCTCCTGCACTGCAGGCAGATTCTTTACTATCTGAGCCAGCAAGAAAGTCCATTAATATATGGGGGAATGAAAGTAGAAAGTCCAGGGAAGGAGAGAAGATGAATAGAACTTAACTCTCTTATGTTGGCTGGAGTTATGAATGGGTAACAAATCGAGTTCTGTGTATACACAGAAGGAACTCACCTCAGCTTCAGTGGGAATCATCTCTGGCCTGTACATGAATTTTGGAGCCCACTGCTACTGCTGCTGCTGCTGCTGCTGCTAAGTCGCTTCAGTCGTGTCCAACTCTGTGCGACCCCATATATGGCAGCCTACCAGGCTCCGCCGTCCCTAGGATTCTCTAGGCAAGAACACTGAAGTGGGTTACCATTTCCTTCTCTAATGCATGAAAGTGAAAAGTGAAAGTGAAGTTGCTCAGTCGTGTCCGACTCTTAGCGACCCCATGGACTGCAGCTCACCAGGTACCTCCATCCATGACATTTTCCAGGCAAGAGTACTGGAGTGGGGTGCCATTGCTAGGCTTTTAAAAACAGACGCATCTCTGAAAAGTCAGATATAGCAGTGTTCTAAGTTCTATATGATAAGACATGTTAGTAGAAATATGTTTCCTACTACAGGGAAAGGATATTTACAAAGACTTCTGTAGCTATTTGCTAGTCTAGAATAGCAAGGAGAAACAATAGATAAACAGACGTTGGTTGCTCACTCTCAAATATATGCAGAAAGGGAATAGGGTCCTTTCACATACCACCCATATCTAGGGATCGTTGCTCTTGAGAAACCTGACAGACTTAGAATTAGAAATAATAATGACAATAATATGATATATTTACATTTTAATTAGGGCCTTCCCTGGTGACTTGGATTGTAAAGAATTTGCCTGCAATGTGGAAGACCTGGGTTTGATCCCTGGGCCAGGAAGAGCCCCTGGAGAAAGGAATGGCACAGTGGAGTGGACCGGTATTCTTGCCTGGAGAGTTTCATGGACAGAGGAGCCTGGCAGGCTACAGTCCATGGGGTCGCAAAGAGTCGAACACGACTGAGCCACTAAAGCTTTCACATTTTAACTGGTGCTTCCCTGACGGCTCTGCCGGCAAATATCTGCCTGCAATGCAGGAGACACATGAAGCATGGGTTCAATCTCTGGGTCAGGAAGATCCCCTGGAGGAGGAAAAGGCAACCCACTCCAGTAGTATTCTTGCCTGAAAAAATCCCTGGTGGGCTACAATCCAAAGAGTTGTAAAGAGTCGAGTCAGACACAACTGAGCAACTAAGTCCCCCCTCAACCCGCCACCCCCCCACCACAGTTTAATTAACTGAAATTCAGCACTATTTTCTTTCAAATAGACTTGCCCTTTGCATTCACTAGAGCAACACGGTGCAAGTCGTACAGTGTTTCTTTACTCATTGAAAAGAATTAGAAACAGGTATTTTGGGGCTTTCCTGATGGTCCAGTGATTGAAACTTCCACTTTTCAATGCAGGGGATGCGGTTCAATCCCTGATTGGGAAGCTAAGATCCTACATGCCCTGGGGCCAAAAAACCAAAACATTAAACAGTAGCAATATTGAGAAAAATTTAATAAAGACATAAAGACTTTTATAATGGTCCCCTTCAAAAAAATCTTAAAAAAAAAGGAAAACAATTATTTTACTCTCCAGTATATGCTGTTTGTTTTTGTTTTTTTTTTCCCCAATTCACCCTTAAAGGGACCCACTCACATTTCTGCAGTTCTTAGTTCCTGACCCATTGCTTCTATCATGTTATAAAGTCTCAGCTTCATGGGGTATATCTGATACATAGCAGCATTTCCTCCAATCTGACACTGAGTAAAGAGTATCCAAGAAGGGTGGAGGACATGGAGACAGAATTCTCAGCTCACAACTGTTTGGAATTGATGATTGTAGCAGATGACACCCAGAGCCAGTTTACAGGTGACTTTGTGCATACAAAAACTTCAAACAGTGTTTAAGAAACATTCTGGAACTTTTTCTTATTGCATCTTGGAGTGCTTTAATGAACAGCAGGAGTGGGACCCATGGGGTCAAAATCTACATAAAGGCAAGGACAGTGTACTTAGTTGAGTGAAATATTTTAACATAATTTTCACCCAAAGTCTTAAAATGTAAATAATATTCTGGTTGAATTTTTTAAAAATCAATGAAACAAAGCAACCTACCTTGGATTATTGTTGCTAATCAAGATTTTGCTCTTATTTGCTAATTTTCAAATCTTTAAAAATTATCATCTCAGCCCTTCTTTTGCAGTGATTGAATACTCTGAGCACTTAACTAAAGACACCTTCCTGCTTCTGATTTCCCCATCCAAGTCTTAATTGAAAAGAAAAGAAGAGCAAGGCATTTAGATTCTTTCTGTTTTTCATCCTCTATTGAAGATCACTAGGAAAGCAGCCAGGTAGAAGAGACTGAAATAGACAGATTATAAATAACTAGCAGAAAATATAAGAATACATGTCAAGGAAAAGTAGATATTAGGGCTAAGCACTAGAATATACAAGGTATATAAATTATTTTCCTTCTATCCTCAATGGTTCTTTTCTTTCCTAAATAAGAACAGTATTGTTTTTTTATGAGTAACTGGAGAGGTTGTCTAAGAAATGAAAGCAAAAATTTAGCTGTTAGTAGGACCATTGACATATATACTGATTCCTCATGGAGGAAGAATGCCTCCGTTTGTCATTCCTATGATGAAGCCCACTGGCTATCTCATGTAGAACATGAATTTTTAAAATGTATAATACAATAGTGACTTAGGCTTCCCTGGTGGTTCAGTGTTAAAGAATCCTACCAATGCAGGATATGTGGGTTTGATTCCTGGGTTGGGAAGATCCCCTGAAGAAGGAGATGGTAACCCACTCAAGTATTCTTGCCTGGGAAATCCCATGAACAGAGGAGCCTGGCAGGCTATATATAGTTCATGGGGCCACAAAGAGTCAAATATGACTTAGCACCTAAACAACAGTATGGCGACTTAATACCTAGAATTTCTCCATGAGGAATGATTAAATATAGAAACTAATAACAAACTTTAGCTGTTAATTCACTGGTTGCTAATTAGAATTATTGGGGAATGTACTGCTGCTAAGTTGCTTCAGTCGTGTCTGACTCTGTGCGACCCCATAGACAGCAGCCCACCAGGCTCCCCCATCCCTAGGATTCTCAAGATAAGAATACTGGAGTGGGTTGCCATTTCCTTCTCCAATGCATGAAAGTGAAGAGTGAAAGTGAAGTCACTCAGTCGTGTCTGACTCTTAGCAACCCCATGGACTGCAGCCTACCAGGCTCCTCCGTCCATGGGACCTTCCAGGCAAGAGTACTGAAGTGGGATACCATTGCCTTCTCCAAGGGGGAATGTACTAGAGACATGGAATTTGAAGAATAACAGGTCAGTTCTGTAATTACGGTTATACAGAGTTTTGTTGGTTATATAGATTTTATAAAATGGATTAGTCCCCTTGTCTGTGTCTGGCTATGCTTGCTGCTGCTGCTGCTAAGTCACTTCAGTCATGTCCAACTCTGTGCGACCCCATAGACAGCAGCCCATCAGGCTCCCCCGTCCCTGGGATACTCCAGGCAAGAATACTGGAGTGGGTTGCCATTTCCTTCTCCAATGCATGAAAGTGAAAAGTAAAAGTGACGTTGCTCAGTCAAGTCTGACTCTTCACGACCCCATGGACTGCAGCCTGCCAGGCTCCTCCGTCCATGGGACCTTCCAGGCAAGAGTACTGGAGTGGGTTGCCATATCCTTCTCCAGACCTATATCCTCAAAATAAAAGCTCCTATGCTGACACTATTGGTAATGAACCTGCCTGCAGGAGATGTAAGGGACACAGATTAGATCCATGGGTCAGAAAGATCCCCTGGAGGAGGGCATGGCAACCCACTCCAGTTTTCTTGCCTGGAAGTTGCTTCAATGGTGTTTGATTCTCTGCAATCCTATGTACTGTAGCCCACCATGTTCCTTTGTCCATGAGATTCTCCAGGCAAGAGTACTGGAGTGGGTTGCCATGCCCTCCTCTAGAAATCTTCTCAACCCAGGGATAGAACTTGCATCGCTTATGTCATTGCATTGGCCGGTGGTGGTGGGGTGTTCTTTATCACTCATGTCACGTGGGAAGCCCCCAAACTCCTATTCAGATCACTAATACCCAAATTTCTACCTTTGGGCTAATGTTTTGCTCCTGATTTTTTTTTTTTGGGGTAAATATTGTGCAGTCACTTTTTTATACAAGTTTATCAAGCTTTGTCCTGAGACTACATTTTATTTGGAGGAGAGAACACAGGGCAGTGGGCAAGGAGTAGAAGGTGCCAAGAAAAAGGGTAAAAAGGAAGAATACAGTACATGGAAGATAGATCACTATGTTTTCTCTTGCCTTGTCACAACCTACCAGGTTCTGCTCAGTTTTATTTCTGAGATGTTAGATTGAAGACTCTAAGGCAGATGTTCTCAGCCTCTGTATTTTTGACACTTGTCTTTTTTTTTTTTTTTTTTTTTTACTTTACAATACTGTATTGGTTTTGCCATACATTGACATGAGTCCACCACAGGTGTACATGTGTTCCCAACCCTGAACCCCCTCCCACCACCCTCCCCATATCATCTCTCTGGGTCATCCCCATGCACCAGCCCCAAGCATCCTGTATCCTGTATCGAACATAGACTAGTGATTCGTTTCTTACATGGTAGTATACATGTTTCAATGCCATTCTCCCAAATCATTCCACCCTCTCCCTCTCCCACAGAGTCCAAAGTCTGTTCTTTACATCTGTGTCTCTTTTGCTGTCTGGCATATAGGGTTATCGTTACCACCTTTCTAAATTCCATATATATGTGTTAGTATACTGTATTGGTGTTTTTCTTTCTGGCTGACTTCACTCTGTATAATCGGCTCCAGTTTCATCCACCTCATTAGAACTGATTCAAATGTATTCTTTTTAATGGCTGAGTAATACTCCAGTGTGTATATGTACCACAGCTTTCTTATCCATTCGTCTGCTGATGGATATCTAGGCTGCTTCCATGTCCTGGCTATTATAAACAGTGCTGCGATGAACATTGGGGTACATGTGTCTCTTTCAATTCTGGTTTCCTCAGTGTGTATGCCCAGCAGTGGGCTTGCTGGGTTATAATGCAGTTCTGTTTGTAGTTTTTAAGGCGTTTCCACACTGTTCTCCATAGTGGCTGTACTAGTTTGCATTCCCACCAACAGTGTAAGAGGGTTCCCTTTTCCCCATACCCTCTCCAGCATTTATTGCTTGTGGACTTTTGGATCGCAGCCATTCTGAATGGTGTGAAATGGTACCTCATTGTGGTCTTGATTTGCATTTTTCTGATAATGAGTTATGTTGAGCATCTTTTTATGTGTTCATTAGCCATCTGTATGTTTTCTTTGGAGAAATGTCTATTTAGTCCTTTGGCCCATTTTTTGATTGGGTCATTTATTTTTCTGGGTTCTTGGGGTGGAGGGAGCTACCTTGGAATTAAAGATGCTTGGTGTCCCTGGCTTCACCACACTAGATACTTGTAGAACCTCTTCTTTTCCCACTTCAAATTGTGACAAAGGTGGCTCTAGACATTGCTAGATGTTCTTGGGGTGGACAAAATAATCCTCACGATAACTGCCACAAGAGAAAGAAATATTCCAAAATAAGACCAAGTTTAAATAAGGCAAAATGGAGCCTCTGTATGATGGCCATAGGGTATGGTGACGAGAGTGGAGTGAGAGTATTTACAAAGAATGAAAAAAAAGGCAGAATGTTCAAAGACGCTTGACTAGACCAGACTTGGATGCTAATGGGATTTGCAAATACAGGCCAATCTCTGTTTTAACATGTAAATAATGCATGTGTGGGGATCTATAGAGACCAGCTTTACCAACTGACTACCTTCACTAAGTGGCTAAAAATTGAGAAAGTTCCAAAGAGTGATGAGACAGTTTGTATTTTATTTTCAATAAATTACTTAGTAAAGAGTAAGTAAAATTTTTTTGAAGTGTACGTTTTGTTTGGATATGAAAGCTGAGTTACTTTTGAAAGCACAATTTTGTGGATTATTCAGTTCAGTTTAGTAGCTCAGTCGTGTCTGACTCTTTGCGACCCCATGAATCGCAGCATGCCAGGCCTCCCTGTTCATCACCATCTCTCAGAGTTCACTCAGACTCATGTCCATCGAGTCTGTGATGCCATCCAGCCATCTCATCCTCAGTCATCCCCTTCTCCTCCTGCCCCCAAGCCTTCCCAGCATCAGAATCTTTTCCAATGAGTCAACTCTTCACTCAACTCCAAAGTAGTGGAGTTCCAGCTTTAGCATCATTCTTTCCAAAGAAATCCCAGGGCTGATCTCCCTTCAGAATGGACTGGTTGGATCTCCTTGCAGTCCAAGGAACTCTCAAGAGTCTTTTCCAACACCACAGTTCAAAAGCATCAATTCTTTGGCGCTCAGCCTTCTTCCCAGTCCAACTCTCACATCCATACATGACCACAGGAAAAACCATAGCCTTGACCAAATGGACCTTAGTTGTCAAGGTAATGTCTCTGCTTTTGAATATACTATCTAGGTTGGTCATAACTTTTCTTCCAAAGAGTAAGCATCTTCCAATTTCATGGCTGTAGTCACCATGTGCAGTGATTTTGGAGCCCCAAGAAATAAAGTCTGACACTGTTTCCCCATCTATTTCCCATGAAGTGATGGGACCACATGACATGATCTTCGTTTTCTGAATGTTGAGCTTTAAGCCAACTTTTTCACTCTCCTCTTTCACTTTCATCAAGAGGCTTTTAAGCTCCTCTTCACTTTCTGCCATAAGGGTGTTTTAGGATGACATTGAATAAAAATGTGCCTATTTATTTTTTATAAATCTAATGTAGGCTGATGAAAGCACCATAAACATGATGTACATCAGACCCGCTAAATATTTACATATTTAATTGCCTCTTTAGTAAAAACTGAATTATAACAAGTTGCCAATAGCTTGGTAGTGAGTGCACACCCAATGAGAGCCATCTTTAGGGATCTTGTTTCCAAAGTCAGGTGGCTGTGGAAAGTGGAAAAGGGTGTACATTCAATAATGTTATGCTTAGATATACAAAGAGAAGCTTGTTCTTCACTGAACAGATTACGTTGAAATGCCATTTTTGTAAGTTTGGTGGCTGATGCAAATTTGTAGCAATGTCTACATCATCAGATTGAGAGATCTTTGGAACCATGCCATCAGTTTCTTCTTCAGAAGGGACCAAAAATGGATATTAAAAAAATAAGTCTCTTTAATGAGGATTCTATTATTAATCACTTCATATATGAATATTAAAATTCCATTATTTTGGAGAACACGTGGACCAAACAGATTTTTAATTTTTAATTTTTTTAAAATTAAGGCTTTTTAAAGAGCAGTTAAATGTTCACAGAAATGTTGAGGGGAAGGTATCAAGATTTTTCCATATTCCCTTCATTCTGCACATGGAGTGTGTTTCCCATTATCAACATCCCCTACCAGACTGGTACATATTTTACCCTTGATGAACCCACACTGAAACATTATAATCACCCAGAGTCCACAGTTTACATTTTGGCTCATTCTTGGTGTTCTATATTTTGTGGTTTTTGGACTAATGCATAATGGCATACACCCATCATGACAGTATCATGCAGTGTGCTCTTCACTGCCGTAAAAATTCATTGTACTCTGTTAATCCCTCTCCCCCTCCCAATCCCCTTACAAGCACTTGTCTTTTTACTTTTTCCATAGTTTTGTAATTCCTAGAATGTCATATAATTGGGATCATATAGTTTGTAGCCTTTTCAGATTGACTTTTCTGACTTAGTAGAGAAGGTATAATTTTTACTTTCATACTTCTGTTAAGTGAAGTTTTCCTAAGAGAGTTTTTTTACATCATTCCTATATATTTTGCCCAGAAAATGTAAGAGGAACAAATAGAAAGTATCCAAATTGGATATGATAATGAGGGATGCCATTGTGTTAGTACCATGTAGATAATGAAATCCAGGTAAGAAGTCAGAAGAACTCCATTCCTTGACTTCTACCAACTAAATGTGACCTTACATAAATTAGTGCCCCTGAGCCTCACCTTGATGTTTGGTCATCTAAGTATGGTCAGTATTGTTATTTTGTTTATATGTGTTTCACTGTTTGCATGCTTCCTGAGACTGAACTCAACATGGACAATCATTGCCCATGAATCCTCTGCATAAACCCCCTGCTCTATCTGGACAGGTGTATTCATTTTTCTCCAGGCAAAACACATCCGTGCTGTTCCCACTCGCTTTGCTACATCTTCACCATTTTTTCCTCCTCCTCTGCATCTGTGTATTGAAATTATACTCATGAGCTGACTCAAGTTTCAGTTGGAGGCAACAAGAATCTATTTCTGAGTCTGATGACATTTAATATGTCTTCTTCAGTGTCAGTGGTCCACAGATAGATTGTCAGTTTTTAGAGGCAGATGTTCTTATATGTGCATAGGGCCTAAACTTGTATCATCACACGATTAGATCCCGTGGAGAAGGGAATGGCTACCCACTCCAGTATTCTTGCCTGGAGAATTCCATGGACAGAGGAGGCTGGCAGGCTCACAAAGGATTAGACACAACTGAGGGACTAACACTTTCACTTTTTCTGCTTTAATATGTACGTATTAACTGAATACAAAAAATAGGATATGATTTTTTTTTCAGTAGAGAATATGTCCACTAGCAGCCTAGGGCTTACAACTCAAGATTCTACTCCTAAGAGAAATATTTTCTTTCACCTACTTTTCTACATATCAAAGGAGAATAATCTTGGCCAGTGGGGGTATGTATATTTCACTTGATCTGATTTCCTTTTTTTTTTTTTAATTTTTCCACTCTCAGAAATTAATAGAATGAATGTACAGAGAAGTAGAAGAATATGTTGTGTGCTAAGTTACTTCATTCATGTCCAGCCCTTTGTGACCCTATGAACTGTACCCCACTATGCTCCTTTCTCCATGAGATTCTTCAGGCAAGAATACTGGAGTGGGTTGCCATGCTCTCCTCAAGTGGAAAAATATAGTAGACCCAAAATGCATTATGAACCAATTCAATGTAATTAAGATTTATACAATTTTCATACAAAAGTAGGATACAAATTCTATTCAAGTTCCCATAGACTATAAACTAGGAGACACTGGAACATATCCAGAGATATAAGACCAGGTGCAGAAATTTCATTGTCTAAAGGTACAGATCGTATAGAGTCTGTTCTCTTATTATTGTGGAATTATGTTAGAAATCAATATCAAAAGATATTTGAAAATAACACTCATATTTTAAAATGCAGTGTGACACTTACCAAGAGACATCTTTGACTTAGCTATTAAAAGTCTCAATAAAGTTAAAAGACTGAAAAAACACAGAGGATGATTAAAGAGAAGAAAGAAATTAATATTAAAATGAGAAACTAGTATCAAAGATACTTTAAAGAAATCCATATATTAGGAAATTAAATGTCCACTTTTAAATGAGGGATATATCTAAGAAGCCATAACAAAGAAAATTAGAAAATATTTGTAATAGAATAAAGATGAAAAGAAAATTTACCAGAATTTGTTACATGCAGCTGAAGCTGCTCAATGCAGTTAAATACAATGTGTAGTTTTAAATAAGGTATGAAAGCAAATAATGAACATGAGCATAAAATTTTGTGTGATCTGAGCAAAATTTTTACTTTAATAATACTGTGTCATATGTTAATTTCCTGTTTTAATTTTTTTACAAAATAATATTTCTCTATAGTCTCAGAATTGGATTAGAAGTTTCAAGCTTCATTCAAAAATTTTTTAATCACTAACATAATAAACTTTCTAGACTTTTAGCAATAATACTAGATGCCCAAATACATGGAACTATATCAAAATTTTGTTTGAATATAAATTTGAAATCTAGCATTCTGTTCATACTAGGTTAAACAAGTAGAATTCAAATATCATAAGTTTTTAGATGGGCAAAAATTCCTAAGTTTTCTGAAATATTGAGAAAAAACATTAAAAAAGAGATGGAGAAATTGGAAAACAAACTAAATGAAATGGGAGCACTGAATATGAAGTAGAAAAAGTGAAACAAGCTAGATAAAAGACTATCGTATTCACTTGATCCGATTTCTGTTGCTAGTGACATCAAGTGTTATGATTTGACATGTTAAAGTGACCTGCCTATCCCTATGGCCAGAGGACAGAGGGTATGGACAGAAGTAAGATCAATATCAGAAGAAGGTGGCAGGACCAGATTATTGGAAAGACAAAAATATTAGATATTAGACCTGGAAAGCCTATTACATTACAGTCTTTAGTTTTCTGTAACTGACCTTGAAATTAGATTATGAAAGTAATGAATTTCAACAGAAGCTATAATGACTGAGATTGTTCAGCCTCAACTTCCTAATATATTTTAAATGCATTTTAATATAACTCTAAGTATTGGTGTAGAGCATTTTATTTCTCCCTGAAAGGTCAAAATCATTACAATAAGGAAGAAATGTCTTACTTATTGGTGGTTGTGGTGTTCATGGAGGTAAGAAGTCAGAAGTGTAGGAGGAATGAGAGGGAAATTTCATTCATGTAGTAGCCCTTAAACAGGCAACATGTATTTGTCTCAAACCCTCGACTGAAACCTACATACTTGAAGTATTGTACAGATCTGGCTGATGGTGTTTAATATCTGTATTTATTTGTTTTATCTTGAACGCAAATGTAAAGTTTCTTGTTCAGAGAGTAAATGTCTTTCTTAGTAACAGTCACCTTGCCAGAACCTTCCCTGCACTTCATTCTACTTTTCAAGGCAGTGTGATGAGGGCAGATAAATTCCGCCTACATGAAGGAGGTCCATACTATAGGAAAAGAACCACAAAATTATAAATCTGGGAGCTTACATAGGAATTGTTCAGCTGCCTCCCTCCCTGTCCTGAGGAGGAGAGAAAAACCTTCACTCGTTAATGTTAATAAACTCCCTTCAAGAAAGACTCCCCAGGTTGTTACAACTCTTTGGAATACAAATGAATGGCTCCTGTGGCTTCATTCCCTTTTGAAATGTAAATGCATATCTCTGGGGAGAAAGTGAAAGTGATGTCTCTCAGTCATGTCTGACTTTTTGTGACTCCATGGACTGTAGCCGATCAGATTCCTCTGTCCATAGGATTTCCCAGGCAAGAGTATTGGAGTGGGTTGCCATTTTCTTCAGAGGATTTTCCTGATCCAGGGATCGAACCTGAGTCTCTCGTATTGTAGGCAGACGCATTATCGTCTGAGCCACCAGGGAAGTCCCTCTATTAGAGAGTTCATATTCTTTATGACATATCGGTTGTCTGGGGACTCTGCTTTCAAAAATATCTATAATAGTTTAAGCATAGTCCCTTGTTTCTTTGTTTTAGCTTTACAGAGGTATAATTGATATGCCAAAAAATTAAAACCTGCAAATCTCCCTCCAGGTTATTTTACCATTTTAGGACTTCTATTGAATTATCCCTTGAACCAGGTTACCAATCACTTTTGCTCAGAAAGTTCTGTCCATGCAATGCAGAAATATGAAAATATCTTCTCTATGCTGACTGGTTTGTACACAATATGTTCTGCTAGAATTAGACATGACCAGCTCTCTCAGGGAGAGGGACTCTAGGTGGTTCTAACTCTAAAACCATCTGAGATAAATACAATTTGAGAAAGGAAGAGAAACAATTTTAGCCTGATAATAAATTTCCAGCATGGAAGTGGGGATAGCATAGGGTAGATATAGGATGGCTCACAATTACACACTTAAGGAACAACACAGTGAAATAAACAGCCATTTTCTAGTGTCCAATTTTCAAAGTAAAACTAAAAAGGAAGACACGGATTTCCACTTCTTACTGAGTTACATCATATTCCCAGAATCCCAGGGACTGCAAAAGACATGACAGTTCTTTGTCATTTCAAAGATATCATAGATATCCATGGTAGTGGTAGTAGCAGTGGGGTGTCAGAAGGGCCAGTGCTGGTGTCCACATAAAGTGGTAGCCAAGATGCATTAATTGGGCACAAGTGAGGCAATAATAGATTTCTTTCAGCCAGAATCCCTACCACACCAGTGATAAAGATTTGAATCAAAGAAATGAGGAATTTGCCATTAACCAATAATAGGGGTGCATCATTAGAATATTCCAGAAATACAATAATCTGATTAGGAAAAATAAGAAACTATACTTAAAATTGGGATAACAGATGGGTGTAAGAACCAGAAAAATTCTGTATATTCTGGTGAAAGTGAAAGTGACCCTACGGATTGTATCCCACCAGTCTCCTCCGTCCATGGAATACTCCAGGCAAGAATGCTGAAGTAGGTAGCCATTCCCTTCTCCAGGGATCTTCCCTGATCCAGGGATTAAACCTGGGTCTCCTGCATCACAGGCAGATTCTTTATCACCTGAACCACCTGGGTCTCCCATATTCTGATCAAAGTGACCCCAAAATGACCTTCTTACCTGGTTTGACTTTCTATATTTTACCAGTTTTCTAACACTATCTGATTTCTTCTTAGAGAGGGAGTGAAGTCTTCTGTAACCATACCAGCCGATCCCACTCCTCTGTGCCCCATTACTCACTATCACTCATTAGGCCCCTACTATATACTGCCCTGTGCTGCAAACTCTGTTTGTCCATTTCTCTGTCTTTAGGTGTCTCTCTGTTTTCTGAGTCTCTTTCTGTGTGTGTATCTGTGTGTGTGTGTTGCTTCCTAATTTAATTTTAACCCCTAGAGATCTGAGACTACTTGTTCATTTCCTCCAACCTTGATGAGAATTGAAGCTCAAAAATGTTTATTCATATAAATGAAAAACATAATTGACATAGTATAATACCTTATTTTAGGGGTTTTACCTTTTCTAAAAATTTCACAGTTAATGATCAAGATCAGAATCAATAAATCCTTAGCATTTATCTTATGTCATCTTAAATTTTAAAGCCTCACAGGTGCCAAAATTAACTATTTATCAATCTTGGTTTCCACAAACACTGTAGCTAAATAAGGCATCATGTTCAGTTTTTTTATTCATTCCTTAAGCTTCAGAATTAAATATGCCATCCTTTTCTCTTATAAAGCATTTGTGATTATTTTTGAAATGCTTATTATAAAATGTAAGAATTTTCCAAGCAAGCATTTTCTTTCCCTGGGGAAAGGAATTTGTGTCTAGACAAAAGCAGATGCATGCTGACTGATTCTCTTAGGGTAGTTATCGTGGATAGAATTTAGAAAAATTTTTTTTCCTTCTTCTAAGCAGTCCTTTTCATCTTTCATCAAACAATTCAGCTCATGGGTTATGTATGGCCTTCTGGAACTTGAATTTGATTTTGATGTTTGAAATGTACATTATAATTTTCCAAACATGAGTTTATGAAAATGGCAGCTTTTAGGAACTCCCACAGAGGGAACAGATGACTGATTCTGACGAAAGAAAGTCTAGGAATATACACGGTATGAAAGAATTTGGACTAACCAGGAGGATGCTGATGGTTTTCTGGAGCGGTAGAAACAGCTGACAAATAGTAATCAGGGAATAGGGGACAGATTAAATTGGACTTCTTTTGTCCTGGCTCCTGGCTTCCAGAACTCATCATTTCCCACCTTGATTTAGTTCAGTTCAGTCACCCAGTCCTGTCTGACTCTTTGTGACCCCTTGGACTGCAATTAGCCAGGCTTTTGTCCATCACCAACTCCCAGAGCTTGCTCAAACTCATGCTTATTGAGTCAGTGATGCAATCAAACCACCTCATACTCTGTCGTCCCCTTCTCCCCCGCCTTCAATCTTCCTCAGCATCAGGGTCTTTTCCATTGAGTCAGTTCTTCTCATCAAGTGGCCAAAGTACTGGATCTTCAGCTTCAGCATCAGTCCTTCTAATGAATATTAAGGACTAATTTCCTTTATGATGGACTGGTTGGATCTCCTTGTAGTCCAAGGGATTCTCAAGAGTCTTCTCCAACACCACAATTCAAAAGTATCAGTTCTTCAGTGCTCAGCTTTCTTTATAGTCCAGCTCTTACATCCATACATGACTATTGGAAAAACCATGGCTTTGACTAGATGGACCTTTGTTAGCAAAGTAATGTCTCTGCTTTTTAATATACTGTCTAGGTTGGTTATAGCTTTTCTTCCAAGGAGCAAGTGTCTTTTAATTTCATGACTGTAGTCACTATCTGCAGTGATTTTGGAGCCCAAGAAAAGAAAGTGTCACTGTTTCCGTTGCTTCCCCATCTATTTGCCATGAAGTGATGGGACCAGATGCCATGATCTTCATTTTTGGAATGTTCAGATTTAAGCCAGCTTTTTCACTCTCCTCTTTTACTTTCATCAAGAAGCTCCTTAGTTCCTCCTCACTTTCTGCCATAAGGGTGGTGTCATCTGCATATCTGCGGTTATTGATATTTCTCCTGGCAATCTTGATTGCAACTTGTGCTTCTTTCAGCCCAGCGTTTCTCATGATGTACTCTGCATTTAAGTTAAATAAGCAGGGTGACAATATACAGCCTTGATGTACTCCTTTCCCAATTTGGAACCAGTCTGTTGTCTCATGTCCAGTTCTAACTGTGGCTTCTTGACCTGCATACAGATTTCTCAGAAGGCAGGTAAGGTGGTCTGGTATTATCATCTCTTTTAGAATTTTCCACAATTTATTGTGATCTACACAGTCAAAGACTTTGGAGTAATCAATAAAGCAGAAGTAGATGTTTCTCTAGAATTCTCTTGCTTTATCTAGGCAATGTGATCAATAGTTCCTCTGCTTTTTCTAAATCCAGTTTGAACATCTGGAAGTTCACAGTTCACATACTGTTGAACCCTAACTTGGAGAATTTTGAGCCTTACTTTGTAGCATGTGAGATGAGTGCAGTTGTGTGGTAGTTTGAGCATTCTTTGGCTTTGCCTTTCTTTGGGATTGGAATGAAAACTGACCTTTTCCAGTCCTGTGGCCACTGCTGAGTTTTCCAAATTTGCTGGCCTATTGAGTGCAACACTTTCACAGCATCATCTTTCAGGATTTGAAATAGCTCAATTGGAATTCCATCACCTCTACTAGCTTTGTTCGTAGTGATGCTTCCTAAGGCCCACTTGACTTCTTCACATTCCAGGATAGCTGGCTCTAAGTGAATGATCACACCATCGTGAGAATCTGGGACATGAAGATCTTTTTGTACAGTTCTTCTGTGTAATTCTTGCCACCTCTTCTTAATATCTTCTGCTTCTCTTAGGTCCATACCATTTTTGTCCTTTATCGAGCCCATCTTTGCATGAAATGTTCCCTTGGTATCTCTAATTTTCTTGAAGAGATCTCTAGTCTTTCCCATTCTATTGTTTTCCTCTATTTCTTTGCATTGATCACTGAGGAAGGCTTTCTTATCTCTCCTTGCTAATTTTTGGAACTCTGCATTCAAATGGGTATATCTTTCCTTTTCTCCTTTGCCTTTAACTTGATTAAGAGTTACCAAGAGAAAGTACAGTGAAAGTTAATGTATCACTGCTTCAGAGAGAACATACTTTGATTTGAGAGCATTTAAATATTATTTCCATACTTCCTCCTCCACATTTAAAAAACATTTGAGGATACTTTACTCGATTCAAATCCAATCAACCAGCTAATATATAATAGTATGCATTTGAGATAGAAGGAAAACACTTTCATAAGAATATTATGTTAAGTTGGCAGGTTTTATAGAAAGTGTGCCCAATTTGAGCTAAGGAAGCTGGTTTTGATTTTTTTTTTTTTTTCTGCTGCTAAGTCACTTCAGTCGTGTCCGACTCTGTGTGACCCCATAGACGGCAGCCCACCAGGCTTCCCCATCCCTGGGATTCTCCAGGCAAGAACACTGGGGTGGGTTGCCATTTCTAGTTATGAGCTTTTTGATAATGTCTCTTAAGTTTTAAAGATCTTCTTTCCTCATGAATCTGAGTGAGGTCATAATGGAATATAGTGTTTAACACTGACTTTCTTGGCAATGAAGATAAAATGAAAATTCTAAGAGTGAGTTTATAAAATCTTGTCCTGAAGGCAGATTTCATAGGAAATTCATTATTAAAAATGCAAAGCCATCAGAAGGATGATGTTGTCCTGCCAAGGAGAGAGAAAGATATAAAAGCAGGGAAACTGTTTTCAGGGTAAATTGTACCAACTTTCCAATTTTCAGAGATTTAAGGACAAATTTGTTTGCTATTTTTAGTTTACTTTCCTCTCACAAGAGCCACTTTTTAGTGATAAATCATGTAGTTGTACCTCGAAGTTCTAGCCAATGGCACTGGGTAATTTCACTTGCTGTAAACAAAGAAAAGGGAGCATGGATGTTTAGATACACAGGGTCATGGTGTGAAGAACCATTTACTGTGAATATTATGTCCGTACCATGATGGTCAGCTTCTTATATACATCCCAATTTTTCATTCCTTGAAGGCAAGATCATATTTATTTGCCACTATTCCAGTGGCTAAGTACTACTTGTTTTTACATGTAACATTGTATATAAAATTTGTTGAATGGATTATTTTTAAAACCTTACCTAAAACCTGAAGACCAGCTCTTTTACGTTCTGTAAGCTGAAGTTCAAATTGAATAATAAATATACTTTATTATATAAATAATAAATACATATAATCAAATATCAAGAGTCAGTTAATCTCCTGCTTCAGTGTCATAAATATACCAGCACCCTAAACCAACATAATTGCTGCAAGTGAACAGAAATATAAATATGTCTTGCTGACTATTTTTACTGTTATTTCTACCTCTGGCATAGCATATTCTATTAGTTAACTATTGCTGTATAACACATCACCCCAAAGCTTAATGGATTAACATTACAAGCATTTACTATCTCATAGTTTCTTTGGATCAGGAGATTGGCACAGCTTAGCTGGGTGGCTCAGATCTTAAGTTGAAGAAAGTAGGGGAAACCACCAGGCCATTCAGGTATGACCTAAATCAAATTCTTTATGATTATAGAGTGAGGGTGATGAATAGATTCAAGAGATTAGATCTGGTAGACAGAGTGCCTAAAGAACTATGTATGGAGATTTGTAACATTGTACAGTTCAGTCACTCAGTCATGTCCGACTCTTTGTGACCCCATGAATTGCAGCACACCAGGCCTCCCTGTCCATCACCAACTCCCAGAGTTCACTCAAACTCACATTCATCGAGTCGGTGATGCCATCCAACTATCTCATCCTCTGTCATCCCCTTCTTCTCCTGCCCCCAATCCTTCTCAGCATCAGAGTCTTCTCCAGTGAGTCAACTCTTCACATGAGGTAGCCAAAGTACTGGAGTTTCAGCTTTAGCATCATTTCTTCCAAAGAACACCCAGGACTGATCTCCTTTAGAATGGACTGGTTGGATCTCCTTGCAGTCCAAGGGACTCTCAAGAGTCTTCTCCAACACCACAGTTCAAAAGCATCAATTCTTCAGTGCTCAGCTTTCTTCACAGTCCAACTCTCACATCCATACATGACTACTGGAAAAACCATAGCCTTGACTAGATGAACCCTTGTTGGCAAAGTAATGTCTCTGCTTTTCAATATGCTATTTAGGTTGGTCATAACTTTCCTTCCAAGGAGTAAGCATCTTTTAATTTCATGGCTGCAATCACCATCTGCACTGATTTTGGAGCACCCCAAAATAAAGTCTGACACTATTTCCACTGTTTCCTCATCTATTTCCCATGAAGTGATGGGACCAGATGCCATGATCTTCATTTTCTGAATGTTGAGCTTTAGCCAACTTTTTCACTCTCTTATTTCACTTTCATCAAGAGGCTTTTGGTTCCTCTTCACTTTCTGCCATAAGGGTGGTATCATCTGCATATCTGAGGTTATTGATATTTCTCCCATCAATCTTGATTCCAGCTAGTGCTTCTTCCAGCCCAGCATTTCTCATGATGTACTCTGCATGTAACATTGTACAGGAGGCAGTAATTAAAAACATCCTAAAGAAAAATAAATGCAAGAAGGCAAAGTGGTTGTCTGAGAAGGCTTTACAAATAGTTTAGGAAAGAAGACAAGTGAAAAGCAGGGGGAAAATAGAAAGATATACTCAACTTAATTCAGAGTTTCAGAGAATAGCAAGGAGAAATAAGAAAGCCTTCTTAAATGAATACTGCAAAGAAATAGAGAAAAACGGTAGAATGGGAAAGACTAGAGATCTCTTCAAGAAACTAGAGAGATCAAGGGACTATTTCATGCAAAGATGGGCAAGATAAAGGACAGAAACAGCAAGGACCTAACAGAAGCAAAAGAGATTAAGAAGAGGTGGCAAGAATACACAGAAAAACTGTACAGGAAAAGTCTTATTGACCTGGATAACCACTATAGAGTGGTCACTCACCTAAAGCCAGGCATTCTCAAGTATGGAATCAAGTGGGCCTTAGGAAGCACTGCTATCAACAAATATAGTGAAAGTGATGGAATTCCAATGGAACTATCTAAAATTCCTAAAAGATGATGTTGTGAAATTGTTGCACCCAATATTTCAGGAAATTTGGAAAACTCACCAGGGGCCCCAGGACTGGAAAATATCAGTTTTCATTTCAATCCCAAAGAAGGGTAATTCCAAAGAGTATTCAAGCCACCATACAATTGTGCTCATTTAACATCCTAGCAAGATAATGTTCAAAATCCTTCAAGCTGAACTTCAAAAGTACATGAGCTGAGAACTCTAGATATAAAGCTGGATTTAGAAAAGGCAGAGGAACCAGAGATCAAATAATTCAACATCTGTTGAATTATTGAGAAAGAAAAGGAATTCTAGAAAAGACATCTATTACTACTTCATTGACCACTGCTGCTGCTGCTGCTGCTGCTAAGTTGCATCAGTCATGTCCAACTCTGTGTGACCCCATAGATGGCAGCGCACCAGGCTCCTCTGTCCCTGGGAGTCTCCAGGCAAGAATACTGGAGTGGGTTGCCATTTCCTTCTCCAATGCATGCATACATGCTAAGTCACTTCAGTTGTGTCCAGCTCTGTGCTACTCCATGGACACAGCCCACCAGGCTCCTCCATCCACTGGATTCTCCAGGCAAGAATACTGGAGTGGGTTGCCATTTCTTTCTCCACATTGACTACACTAAAGCCTTTAATTGTGGGAATCACAACAAACTGTGGAAAATTCTTTAAGAGATAGGAATACCAGACCACCTTACCTGCCTCTAGAGAAACCTGTATGCAGGTTAAGAAGCAACAGTTAGAACCAGACATGGAACAACTGACTGGTTAAAAATTGGGAAATGACTATGTCATGACTGCGTATTGTCAACCTGCTCATTTACCTTCTGTGCAGAGTACATCATGCAAAATGCTGGATTGGATGACGCACAAGTAGAGTCAAGATTGTTTAGACAAATATCAACATTTAAAATATGCAGATGTTACCACTCTAATGACAGAAAGTGAAGAGGGACTAAAGAGCTTCTTGTTGAGGGTAAAATAAGGGAGTGAATAAGCTGGCTTAAAACTCAGCATTAAAAAATCTAAGATCATGGCATCCGGTTCCAGTATTTCATGGCAAATAGAAGGGGAAAAAGTGAAAGCAGTGACAGATTTTCTTTTCTTTGGTTCCAGAATCACTACAGAGAGTGACTGCAGCCACGAAATGAAAAAACATTCACTCTTTGGAAGGAAACCTATAAGAGACATGTCTAGAAATGTCTAGGTTTTAGACAGTGTATTAAAAAGTAGAAACATGAGTTTGCCAACAGAAGTCTGTATACTCAAAGCTGTGGTTTTTCTAGTAGTCATGTGTAGATGTGACAGTTGGACCATAAAGAAGACTGAACACTGAAGAACTGATGCTTTTGAATTGTGGTGCTGGTGATAACTCTCGAGAGTCCCTTAGACCACAAGGAAATAAAACCATTCAACCCTAAAGGAAATCAACTCTGAATATCCATTGGAAGGACTAAAGCTGAAGCTTTAATACACTGGCTACCTGATGCAAAGAGCTGACTCATTTGGACCTTGATGCTGGGAAAGTTTGAAGGCAAAAGGAGAAAGGGGAGGCAGAGGATGAGATGGTAGGGTAACATCACTGACTCAATGGACATGAATTAAACTCCAGGAGACAGTAAAAGAGAAGCCTGGCATGGTGCAATCTATGGGGTCACAGAGTCATACACTACTTAGCTATTGAACAACAACAATAACTTATGAAATTTTTAAATAAAATCACTGAATTAATAGGAAGTGATGGGCTGAGAGAAACTTAATAAGTGGAATGTGATACTGCTCATTTTGTCCCTGAAATATTCAATGACAAGCAGTTTCCCTCCTGTGTCCCATTCTTCCACTTCCTATCCTTCTTCCATCTGAATTTATGAGCTATACTAGAAGTATAATATGAGCTTCAGAGGCAATTAATGAGGAAGATATGGTCTCTGCCTAAAAGTGACTCCCTGAAGTTGACATACAGAAGTAGAGGGCACTGAACAGTGCTACTGGTTTGTATCAAGTACTATATTAGTTCAGGAATAATTAAGAGGCTATAAAATTATAGAGAACTGCTAATTTTGGAGTGTCTGGGAATTAAGGAATCCTTCACAATGGCAGTTGACTCTAATCTGGGTATTGAAGATTGAAGAAGTATTGACCAGGGCCAGAGAGATAAGTATATTTTAGTATGAAAGTCCATTTAGTCCATTGATCATGGACATGTTGGTATGATATGGTATGTGGAGATGCCCCTTTCTGGGTACCAAACAAGCAGAGGAAAACAAGGAAAGGATGACCCAGGTTTTGCTACTAGGCTTCATGACTGTCTCCATTGGCATTCCTTGCTCACCTGCGTGTCCTGGAAACCCTCTCGCAGAGCCCCTGGCTGATAGGGTAGAACCAAGACTTTCTGGGCCAGGTATCCTTTCAGAGAAAAGTCAGCTGCCTGCCAGCTCTTCCTGTGCTGTGTTTCTGTGCTGCTTTATTTGAGGTTGCAAGTACCTGGAAAAGAGAAGCAGATGTTTTTCAAGAATGTTTATGAAACTTCTGTATTTAAGGTGCACATTAATGGGACCCAAACTCTCTTGCATTTGCAGCTCACTTCTTGAAATTATGTACATATCCTCTAGAATTTGCTTGGGCAAATCTTTATCCATGGGCATTGGAAACCCCTTGGTTTCTGCGTTGAAGCCGTTCCAGTTTTGTCAATGGCACCCACTCCAGTCCTCTTGCTTGGAAAATCCCATGGATGGAGGAGCCTGGTGGGCTGCAGTGCATGGGGTCGCTAAGAGTTGGGCACAACTGAGCGACTTCACTTTCACTTTTCACTTTCATGCACTGGAGAAAGAAATGGCAACCCACTCCAGTACTCTTGCCTGGAGAATCACAGGGACGGGGAGCCTGGTGGGCTGCCATCTATGGGGTCGCACAGAGTCAGACACCACTAAAGCGACCTAGCAGTAGCAACTGTCATATTTGAAAACATAGAAGAAATTCAGTCTAATTGAAACATTTGAATATAGGTAAGAATAGGTGGGAAGACAGAGGCAGATAAGAATTATAGGCAGATGTAAAATGTTTGTGTTTATATCTTGATGAAGAGGTTTTATTATCCCTTTTATAGTAAAGGGAATGATTGGAAGATTTAAAGCAGGGCATGGACATTTTTGGTAGTTCCTCAGAGCTAGTTGCCTGGATTGGCCATTCATTTCCACTTCCTCCGGTTCACCATGGATTGGCTCTTATAATTGTCAGCAATGTTATTTCCATCTTTAGTACAACTTTTTGTTCATTTTATTGACTCACCCTGTGCTCTGAAACTTCACAGCTGAAGTCTCTCAGGTGGATTCAGTCTAGATCTTCCTCACCTCTGGTTTAGGATCTCCATTGACACGAGAACGAGGTGACCTTGATTTTTATATGCATACTTAACTCTGATTTCATTATTCCTGGAATATCATTCTGTGGCCTAGTGTGCACTCTGCATGCAAAAGTACAGGGAGAATTTAAGAGTTTATCTCCAACTTTGATCACCCTTTCAGGACATGAGCTATTAAGGAGTAATTCACAATTTATGATAAATATCAATAATGTGGTGTCTACACTGTTGGATGTAATTCAGAAATTAGAAAGAAGCTTCTATTTATATAATCCCATATCAGAAATTCTGTTAATATAGAATGTGTGACTCACAAAGGTAGTGCTGTGTTTTGTCCTATTTAGTGGGAAGCAGAATTAGCGTCATATTAGAAGTACTTTCAGGCTTTTTCTATCGCAGTATTACTTTGAGAGTATTTCATGTTTCAGACCCTATTAAAGTGCTGGAAGAATTCATAGTTAAAGT
Organism: Nanger dama; assembly: GCA_917880005.1. Taxonomy (NCBI): domain Eukaryota; kingdom Metazoa; phylum Chordata; class Mammalia; order Artiodactyla; family Bovidae; genus Nanger; species Nanger dama. The sequence continues at coordinate 55,500,365 of CAKJTW010000006.1, read as the reverse complement.
AAAATCTCGATTTGTCATGATGGATCATGTGTGTGTATTCAGTCGCTAAGTCCTATCTGACTCTTTGCGACTCTGTGGACTGCAACCTGCCAAGTTTCCCTATTCATAGGATTTTCCAGGCAAGAATACTGGTGCGTACGTGCATGCTTAGTCACTTGTCATGTCTGACTATCTGTTACTCTGTGGACTGTAGCCCACCAGGCTCCTCTGTCCATGGGATTCTCCAGGCAAGGATACGGGAGTGCATTGCCATGCCCTCCCTGGACCTCCAGGAGATTTTTGCAATCTAGGAATCAAACCTGAGCCTCCTGTGTCTTCTGCATTGGCAGGTGGATTCTTTGCCACTGAGCCACCCAGGAATCAAAAGAAAATAAAACTTAAACAGAAACTAGAACAGCAATGTGGAGAGCAATGTTGGTTAAAGTGTGGTAGCAGTTGACCAAGCCCTAGATAAATAAGTACTGAATACACTTAGCAACAGAGCATGGAGGAAAATTTTCTTAAGGCTCAGACCTGAAAATGCTGATTGTAGGAAGATGTCTCGTCTGTTATAATATATAAATATCAAATGGAATATGTTCAAGTTCTAGGATTCACCAGCTTGAGCAGTGTAATAAGTCATTGGAATATTAATGCTAAATTTCCCTTTGAGCACCTCTTTGGAAAAGTAAAGCTTTCACACCTGTTCCTCCACCATTTTTTTTCATCCTTGGAAAATGGATGGTATTTTCTGTTGCTGTCTGTTTCTGCCTCTTCTGACAATGTCACATCCACAACATTGTTGTTCCTGCAAAAACTCTAACTCTTAAATCTAGCAAGTGGGATTCTGCACTCTGTATTGGAGCAAACAGAATACCCTTCTCCAAACCTGGGGTTCCCAAGCAGTACAGGTGATGTTTTGGGCCCCAGAGTGTCCCTTATGAAAATGGTCCATTAGAGTTTAGCTTAGGGTTTCCCTGGTGGCTCAGCAGCAAAGAATCTGCCTGCAATTCATAGGACATAAGAGACACAAATTGGAAGATTCCCTAGAGAATCCCTGGACTGGGAAGATTCCCTAGAAGAGAGCATGGCAATCCACTCCAGTATTCAGAATCCCATGGACAGATAAGCCTGGTGGGCTACAGTCCATGGGGCTGCAAAGAGTTGGACACGACTGAAGTGACTGAGTACACACAGAGTTTAGCTTTCTTCTCTCTCACTTGAGAGAATCAGGGCTAGAGGCATGTGGAGAAAGAGAGCCTGTGACCTCCTGCATTTTTCTCCTCCCCAGCTCCCCTCAAGATGACCTTGAACAGACAAAACAAAGCAATACAACACCACTCTTCCTTTTAGTCTTTAATCAAAGGTTTTCCTCCAAAGAGCAGAGGGGATGGGGACTGCTAGACTCAGCTTTCCAGCTGGCAGGTTTTAAGGTGGAATATTAAGCATGTGATCACAGTCACAGTTTCTGAGGGATTTCCTTACTTAGTACTATGGATCAAATCAATTTCTACTATGTTCTGGGCCATGAACTAGAACTTCATTTTCTTCAGAGCCTTATTCTATAAGGAGAGATACAGCTTTCAGGGTAATATATTGATCTGTTTTTAAATATTTGAAATCTGAGAAGATTCAAATATACCAAAAGAACAGAGACTCATAAAACTTACACTCAACTTGTACCCCAAGGTATAACAATATTAAGATTTGGCAATATCTGATCCTTTAAAGCACTTAATTATTTGCAGGTTTAATAAAACTCTTATTATTATTAACTCTTGGAATATTAAACCTAACAAAAGACAGAGGTAACTGTAGAAACACAGGAAATTTCTGTGCTCCCAATGTAAACAGTCTACTAATCAGTATCATCCCAGAAGTCAGTATTTGGCCATGCCCTAGCTAATGTTCTAATTTACTGGTTGGGACTAGAAAGTTTCATTTTACTAGATTTTGACAAAGCATATGCCATTTTTTTTCCTCCATCTATGTAGAAGATCAGTAAGATGTGTATTGTAAGCCTTAGTTTGTTTTCCCATCCACCAACAAGTATGAAATATCTCATTGTTTACACTGTAATTTTTCCAATTATCAGTGAAGTCAAGCATCTTAGGTGTTTATCAATAATATGGGATTTCCTTTCTATGAAGTGCCTTTTCTAATCTTTTACCTATTTTTAATTTTTTCTTATTGATTTGTAAGAGTATTTATGTTAAGTAGATGTGAGAATACCAATCATTGATCAGTTATGGAAAAAAGGACAAAGATTTGTGCATATAAATGCTACTGATGCTATCATACACATTTGTAAAATTGTTGATAGCCATGATGGCAGCTTTGATATCAAATGGGATTAATATTATTAAAATTTGGTTTAAGAAAAGAAAGGAATTTTTAACTTTAAAGAAGACACTCATGAAAATGATAGATACATACAAAAATGTTTTCATGCTTAAGAAGGTCAATCTCAATGATCTAGATTAGTTAATCATATAAAACAGTTAATTCCCAACACAAATGGATAACTGAAATGGTTTTAGCTTAATGTGGTAGTTTTTAGAAATATATTTTTATTTGAATCATATTTTGCAGCAATTCAGGTCAATATCTCTCAGTTCCTTTCATATAAAAGCAGTTCAAAGGCCCAAGTGAAAAATTCAAATAGTATAGAGAACCAATGATAGTAATTTACTCACAGAGGAAATTTACCCTTTGCAATGCTTTGGTTTTGATAACTTCCATTGAAAGAGTGGTTACTATGTTTTCTTCTAACACTCTTCTTTTAAAAATAATATTTGACTTTTCTAGTAGAAATACTGGAGAAGGCGATGGCACCCCACTCCAGTACTCTTGCCTGGAAAATCCTATGGATTGAGGAGCCTGATAGGTTGCAGTCCATGGGGTCGCTAGGAGTTGGACACGACTGAGCAACTTCACTTTCACTTTTCACTTTCATGCATTGGAGAAGGAAATGTCAACCCACTCCAGTGTTCTTGCCTGGAGAATCCCAGGGATGGGGAGCCTGGTGGGCTATCATCTATGGGGTCACGCAGAGTCGGACGCGACTGCAGCGACTTAGCAGCAGCAGCAGCAGTAGAAATACAATTTTTAAGGAGTGTTTTATCTTGACTACTCTGACTCTTGAGAGTAAAGTAATTTAGCAGAGTTTCTCATGCTAGGGATTAAAATGGATGTTAAAATATCCACCGAGGATGAAAATGGTTGGATGGCATCACTGATACAATGGACATGGGTTTGGGTGGACTCCAGGAATTCGTGATGGACAGGGAGGCCTGGAGTGCTGTGGTTCATAGGGTTGCAAAGAGTCGGACACCACTGAGTGACTGAACTGAACTGAGAATGAAAAGGAGTATCATGATGAACCAGGCATGAGAGTCCGGAAATGGAAAGAGATGAATGGCATTTCTACTTTATTGTCCTTGTAAATAAAATAAATTGTGCTTCTGGCTTTCATTTGCCATGTGAATTGATTTTTACAAGATAACGGTTGAAAAAATTGAGTTATAATTTTCAAGAATCAGTGAATCAGCAGCGTTTCTTAAGTAGCCACTGAGTGTACTTTCTACAAACTTCCAGTCTGTATGCAGATGTCCTCATTTAGGGAAAGAGGTGCCTGCATTTTAAAATGTTCATATGTATCCTCTGGCATATCAACAAAGTCCTGGTAAAATGGAACAGAATCAAATTTACTTCTGAGTCCATTGGTCTCTTTCTGTAGTCTTTCTGATGGAATATTCTGGGATTTCTCTCTCCTCTCTTAGACAGTCTTTCCACAAGTCTTCCTCCACAGCCATTTCCCCACCTTCAAAGTCTCAAGACCTGAATTCCAGAAAGAAGTGGAATAGATTGGATCATTTTGTTCATATTTTACTATGCAATGATGTAGACTAAGTCTGCTACTCAACCAGCTGTGACTTTAGTGTCTGATATTAGTTGCATGTTTATTGAGGTTTTTAAGGCCAGATGCCATCCAGTGCATTTGTATGCATTACCTCACTGAACCCCAAGGTAGGATTTACTATTATATTTTATAGACAAAGAAACAGATTTATAAGATTTAAGAAAAGATGGTAGGTTTTCTAGGTGCCTCAGTGGCAAAGAATCTACCTGCCAAGCAGGAGAGGAGTGTTCGATCCCTGGGTCAGGAAAGAAATGGCCACTCACTCAGTATTCTTGCCTGAGAAATCCCATAGACAGAAGAGGCAGGTGGGCTACAGTCCATGGAGTCACAAAGAGTCAGACATATCGAGTAAGCAGCAGCAGCAAGAAAGCATGGTCAAGGTTTCACAGCTAGGAGTTAGCAGAAGTGAAACTCAGCTTCAGTTCAGTTCAGTCACTTAGTCATGTCCAACTCTTTGCGACTCCATGAATCTCTGCACTCCAGGCCTCCCTGTCCATCACCATCTCCCAGAGTTCACTCAGATGAGTCGGACGCAACTGATGTGACTTAACAGCAGCAGCAGCATGTCCACTGAGTCAGTGATGCCATCCAGCCATCTCATCCTAGTCGTCCCCTTCTCCTCCTGCCCCCAATCCCTCCCAGCACCAGTCTTTTCCAATGAGTCAACTCTTCACATGAGGTGGCCAAAGTACTGGAGTTTCAACTTTAGCATCATTCCTTCCAAAGAAATCCCAGGGCTGATCTCCTTCAGAATGGACCAGTTGGATCTCCTTGCAGTCCAAGGGACTCTCAAGAGTCTTCTCCAACACCACAGATCAAAAGCATCAATTCTTCAGTGCTCAGCTTTCTTCACAGTCCAACTCTCACATCCATACATGACTACTGGAAAAACCATACCCTTGACTAGACAGACCTTAGTTGGCAAAGTTAATGTCTCTGCCTTTCAATATGCTATTTAGGTTGGTCATAACTTTTCTTCCAAGGAGTAAGTGTCTTTTAATATAATGGCTATAATCACCATCTGCAGTGATTTTGGAGCCCCAGAAACTAAAGTCTGACAGTGTTTCCAGTTTCCCCATCTATTTCCCATGAGGTGATGGGACCAGATGCCATGATCTTTGTTTCCTGAATGTTGAGCTTTAAGCCAACTTTTTCACTCTCCTCTTTCACTTTCCTCAAGAGGCTTTTTAGTTCCTCTTCACTTTCTGCCATAAGGGTGGTGTCATCTGCATATTTGAGGTTATTGATATTTCTCCCAGCAATCTTGATTCCAGCTTGTACTTCTTCCAGCTCAGTGTTTCTCATGATGTACCCAGCATATTTAAATAAGCAGGGTAACATTATACAGCCTTGACATACTCCTTTTCCTATTTGAAACCAGTCCATTGTTCCATTTACGGTTCTAACTGTTGCTTCCTGACCTGCATATAGGTTTCTCAAGAGGCAGATCAGGTGGTCTGGTATGCCCATCTCTTTCAGAATTTTCCATAGTTTATAGTGATCCACACAGTCAAAGACCTTTGTACTGTCAATAAAGCAGAAATAGATGTTTTTCTGGAACTCTCTTGCTTTTTTGATGATCCAGCGGATGTTGGCAATTTGATCTCCGGTTCCTCTGCCTTTTCTAAAACCAGCTTGAACATCTGGAACTTCACAGTTCATGTATTGCTAAAGCCTGGCTTAGAGAATTTTGAGCATTACTTTACTTGTGTGTGAGATGAGTGCAATTGTGCAGTAGTTTGAGCATTCTTTGGCATTGCCTTTCTTTGGAATTGGAATGGCAACTGGCCTTTTCCAGTCCTGTGGCCACTGCTGAGTTTTCCAAATTTGCTGGAATATTGAGTGCAGCACTTTCACAGCATCATCTTTTAGGATTTGAAATAGCTCAACTGGAATTCCATCACCTCCACTAGCTTTATTCATAGTAGAAACTCAGCTTAGGATAACATGAAACCTGGATCACATACAGTATACCACACTAACTTGGGCAGGTTTCACAAACTTGCTCTGTTGCAGACCATCACCTTTCATGGAGTAATGATTTCCTCCCCCTGCTGAAGGTAAGTGGCACAAAGATCACTAAATTGGGTCCAGTAGGGGTACTGGACAGGTGGACACCAGGCTCCATTTGAACGTTGGAATGCCCAGAGCCTGGCACCTTCCGTAAGAGAAACAAGGAAGCATGAAAGAAAGACTGCCTAATCCACTGCTTTTCACTTTGTTTACACCAGTGATGCCACGCTTTGCCGAACAAGTGGAGGTTGCCATTGAAGCCTTGAGTGCCAACGTCCCTCAGCCTTTTGAGGAGAACGAGTTCATTGATGCCTCTCGCCTGGTGTATGACGGTGTCCGGGACATCAGAAAGGCTGTGCTGATGATCAGGGTATGTGGTCTCTGTAGCTTGGAGCTGATCTGGAGTGTCCAGTAGGGTCCTCAAAGAATTTACTCTTTGTATATTTTTCTTGATTATTTAGTTTAACATAGTAAACTGTTTAGCTCCTCATTTAGCCAGACAAGGGGGACTTTTTATTTACAAAGGGATTAGTGATCCCAACAAGTCTAGATCAGCACTGAATGACCTGAAGGGTGATGTCTTGCCTGCTTCTTCCACACATTATTACCTTCATTTGATACCCACTTAGGGGTGCCCTTGCCATTCCCCTTTGCTAACACCATTTCCTGTTATAATCAGAAAGCCATGTGATGGAAGAAAATGAAGATCACCTCGCTTAGTAGTATTAGTGATCATGATGATGATAATAATAATGGCAATGCAATGAAGTGATGGATAGCTCCATTCTTCTTGTAACAGATCATTAAGATACAAATACGGCTAAATAATCTTTCAGCAAACCTCTCCTATCACCTTTCTTACTATCTTCCCATCCCTCAATCTTCTGATCTTGGGTAGCTGTGAGTCTTCCAAACTATTGCCTAGATGATTAGACACACATGAGAAAACATAATATAACAGATTTCAAAACTCAGCTAAGCATTACTTACAACTTGCTTTGTTTGCCCATAGTGTGCCTTTGTCTATCTCTGTGAAAACAACAGCTTACCTTATTCTATTTAACAGCTGTGTAATAGTCCATCATAAGTTGAGAATTTTTTCTCCTTGCCTTATTGACAGTTAAGTATAGTAGGTTTCAAATGCTTTTCTTAGCCACAGAACTCTTTCATAAAATAAACTTAGGTTGATGACACGGATATGTCTGTGGCTATTAGGATTGAGGCAGAGATGATGAGTTTGCAGTGCTCATCTTGCTATGCTATGGAAATATATATAAGCCACATGTCCAATTTCAATTTTTAGTAGGTATATTGATAAGGAAAAAAAAAACAGATGAAATTAGTTTTAAGAACATATTTTATTTACTTCAGGCAATATCCAAAGGTAGCATTTCAACATGTGGCATCAGCTGCATTTAAAGTTCTCAATAGCTTCGTGTATCTGTGGCCACCATTTTGGACGAGGCAGCCCTAGACTATATCTCCATCCTCAACCTTCATTGTTGTCTCGGGGGGCTGCTCAGTGAACTATAACTTAATTGCTGAGTGCATCTTGAAAAACTTTCTCTTGGGGTGACCACTGAGCATCTAAACCAATATCCCCTCAAACACAGCAAAACAGTAAAAATCAATTTATTTTAAATCAACTTATTTTCTGTGTACAGTCCTTCAGTACTTCAAGAAGTATCTGTGATTTGTTGGTCTCTCTGGACAATACACACTTAGTTCTTTAAAGAGTTCATGTATGGCATTAATTCTTCTCCAGATATGGGTATCTTTGAAATCATGAAGTCATTAAACCTATGTGTATCCTCTTAGACTGTGGTACCCAAGACACCGCATGATGGTTCCAAGGTGATCTGAGCAGACAGAGTAGAGCATCACCAGAAAGAGTTTCTCATCCATCTTTATGGACATTAATGATTGTCCTGAAAACATTTGGCTACCTTCTTTGCTGAGGAGAAACCATAGCATATTATTATCTTCTCATCTTTAAGCAGCTTGATTTTCCATGTTAAATACATCTCTTCTTCATAATAATTCTGTAATTAATTCAAAGTGTTCAGAGAATTGTATAAGTTGTATCGGACAGTAGTAAATGTATATAACAATGTGGAATTCTATTTTGGACAAGATGGTCAGACGTATTTCCTGTTCTTCCAACTTTCCTATTTTAGATCTGTCAAACTCTTACTATCTTTCAAGACCTGACTAAAATCTTCTTTCCCTAAATTTTCTCCCTCAAAAATACTGATTCTATTCTTTCAGTTCAGTTCAGTCGCTCAGTCATGTCTGACTCTTTGCGACCCCATGAATCGCAGCACTCCAGGCCTCCCTGTCCATCACCAACTCCCGGAGTTCACTCAAACTCATGTCCATAGAGTTAATGATGTCATCCAGCCATCTCATCCTCTGTTGTCCCCTTCTCCTCCTGCCCCCAATCCCTCCCAGCATCAGAGTCTTTTCCAATGAGTCAACTCTTCGCATGAGGTGGCCAAAGTACTGGAGTTTCAGTTTTAGCATCATTCTAGATCTCAAAAAAATAGTGTAAAGATTATGATCACAGCAGAAACTACCTATCAATCTTTCTGCTGTGATCATAATCTTTACACTATTTTTTTGGAGATCTATTACTTTCTTTAGGGGCTTCCCTGGTGGCTCAGTGGTAAAGAATCCACCTGCATTGGCAGAAGACATGGTTTGATCCCTGAGTTGGGAAGACCCCCTGGAGAAGGAAATGGCAACCTACTCCAGTGTTTTTGTCTGGAAGATCCCATGGACAGAGAAGCCTGTTGGGCTACAGTCCATGGGGTCACAAAAGAGTTGACATGACTTAGCCACTGAAGAAGGAAAGTGGCAACCCACTCCAGTATTTTGCTGAGAAACCCCACGGACAGAGGAGTCTGGTGGGCTACAGTCCATGGTGTCACGAGTTGGACACAAATTAGCCACCAAATTAGACAGCAACAACCTTCTTTAGGCTGAACTCTTGGAAAGCAAAAGCTGTATTTTTTTCCTTTCATAGTGATGCATTGCTTGGTACAGTGCTTGATACTATGTGTGATGGACTTCCCTGGTGGTCCAGTGGCTAAGACTCTAGGCTCCCAATGCAGGAGACCCAGAGTTTAATCCCTGGTTAGGGAACTAGATTCCCCCATGCTGCAATTAAGACCCAGAACAGCCAATAAATAAATAAATAAAAGTAAATATTAAAAAAAAATACTATGTGTGTTAGGGAGAAAGAGAAACAGATACCTCTGGAGATAGGAAGGTGACAGAAGGAAATGCATGAGAATTAGAGGAGAAAGGAAAAATAGGCTTTTAAACCTGTATTTCTCCCATTATATACTAACTTGTGAAATAATAGACCATGAGAGTTATGTTTTCAAAGTATTTGGCACTAAATTCCACTATAATTCTCAAGACATATTCCCTTTTTTGCCATTTTTCTGCTTTGTTAGCCTTCACATTTTTGTGACAACTATTCATCTGGGAGGCTGAGCAAGTTTATAGCTATCATTCACTTATTCATTCATGAGCTGTAAAAAACATAATTTAGGTAAAAATGCCATATCTTTGTTACATAAAGTGTCATTCCTCCATCTTGACATTTCAAGTGATTTGATCGGATGGATTTCACACCACTTAAAACAGGAAGGGAGAAATGTATGGTATGTACAAATTGTTATTTAAAAGTCTTTCTCCTTTCAGCACCAAAATGGCTTCATTTTATACTTAAATTCTTGGTTCACTTTCTATGTATTATAGTTAAGTCTGCTTTAAAATATCATTGCACTGAATCGGGTGGAAGACAGTAAGACAGGTGGAGCTCTTTTCCAGCTAAACTGGCCATGCCTTCTCTCTCAAAGTGTTGATTATGCTTTGGAAAAATAAGAATTTTTCCAAAAATATATGCAGAAAGGACCTTGAAAGGTCAGATTCCCCATCACCTTGCCTTTCAGCAATCAATACATATTTAATTGTGGTGTTAGTATGTAGGTGCTCCAGGCCAGCTCAAGGCAACCCTCTGAAGCAAATAAAGCTTGTCTTTCTGGTATTTCAACCTCACCTTTCAGGCTTTTACTTCTCTTTGGGAGCAGGTCAACCCTGCTTCTCTTTCATACTACTTTTTTTGTTTGCTTCTTGCTGAGGCTTGTCCTTGGTGATCTATTAGATACATAGGAATTTTCTGATTACCTTAACATAGTAGTTTAAAAAATGAATAGGCAAATATGGCTAACCAGAGTTTATTTAATTTTCATTATTTGTGGTAGTTGCCTTCAGTGAATTCTGAATTAAGGAATATGGAATCATTGCTCCTAGGGGAAATTCAAGGTTAGGTTCCTGTGAGCCTCTGGTCATATCTTCATCAACTGATCACTATATTAGCTTGTTTAATGTGTGTTTTTGTTAAAGACATTTTATTTAATGTATATTGTTGATACATATACATTGAACTCACAGCCAAAAGAACGAAAAAGAAAGACAGTGTAGTCACTCAGTTGTGTCCGACTCTTTGCTACCCCATGGATTGTAGCCCACCAGGCTCCTCTGTCCATGGGATTCTCCAGATAAGAATACTAGAGTGGGTTGCCGTGTCCTTCTCCAGGGACTGTTTCTGCCCAGGGATTGAATCCAGGTCTCCTGCATTATAGGCAGATTTTTACTATCTGAGCCACCAGGGATAGCCAATCATACATTTTCTCTGGAAGGTGCAACGTAGCCTTCTTGCACTTCAGAATTCTAAACAACACCTCAGCACTACAGTTGGAAGCCATTTTAAGCAGAAAAGTAACACAAAGGAAAAAATGAAAAATGTGGCACTAAACAGACTGCAAAAAGGATAAGAGTATAGTATAAGAGTTGAAATAAGAAAGCAGAAGATTGTGCTGTTTGACCTCAGCTGGAAATTTGCATGTTGAGTGCATCAAAAATTTTGCCATATTGTGTACACACACATCTGAATTACTACAAAAATATTAATTTAGCGATTAAAGAGAAACTTTGGTGAGTAGGCAAATTCTCAAATAAAGAATCTTCAGATAAGGAGGATCAAGGGTATATTTAATACCCAAGGAGTTAAACATTTAATGTTGGCAAGTAAAGTAGGTGGGTAGCACAAAAGGTGATAATATTTGGTGTCAGAATAGCTGTATTCAAAAAGAAAAGAATTACCTGTCATAGAATGACCATGAAAAAAATCTATAACAATATCTATACAATGAACTTTTGTCATTGGAACCCATTAATTTTGCTGCATGTGAAACGTTTGAAAGCAGAAAGGAGAAACAGTAGGACCTAAGACAGGATTCAGATAAGATTCTACAGCTTAACTTCACATCTCCCAAAATGGCCATGAAGATGCCCTGGAGCATTGCAAGATATTTTAAAATGTCAAGGGAAACACATACATATCTCTCAGATACCATGAGAAATACTAGCTGAAGGTAGTTCACAGTTTAAACATTAGGTTGGTGCATTCCTTTTGATCATAAATTGATCACACCATGTATTTGTGGTGCAGTGTTTCTGGTTGTTGCTGTGATAAAAATCAAGCTCAATGGATGTGCAATAGTATTCAAAGGTTTGCGAAGTAATACAATATGCAACAGGCACTGAACTGTTAGGGCCAGTCAAGAATTTATATTCCTTTGGTGGGAGACAGAGAATAAACAAGTAGATATATTAGTTAATGTGCCATAGAGAAAAACAAGCAAACTATTGAGAGGATAAAGCATAGGATGGGGGTGGGTTTTATAAAGGGTGATCGAGTGTTAGTTGTTCAGTCATGTCCAACTCTTTGCAACCCCATGTACTATATATAGCTTGCCATACTCCTCTGTTCATCAAATTCTCCAAGCAAGAATACTGGCTGGAGTGGGTGGCCATTCCCTTCTCCAGGAGATCTTCCCGAACTAGTGATCAAACACTGGTTTCCTGCATTGCAGACAGATGCTTTGCCATCTGAGCTACCACAGAAGTGCACCAGGCGACGTTTGGGAAGAGATTTAGAGAAGGAGGAGGTTAACAAGCCATTAAAGTACTCGGGGAAATGTGTTCCAGGCAGAGAGAATGACACATGTGGCCTAAGAACCATACTGAATGTGTGATGGAAGCCACTGAAGTTTTCTGAGCAGGAGAATAGCATGATCTGAGTTAGATCTTAAATGGAGTATCCTGATTATACTGGAGGAAATACAAAGTATGGGGTAAGAGCAGAAAAAAGGAGCTAAGCTAGGTGGCCTCCAGGGTAAAAATGGTTAGAGATGCCAGAGGCTGATCAGTCTTGATAAGGGAGATTTTGTTCTATGTTGGGTCAGGAAATTTTTAATTCAACTTTCTAGTTTTCAGGCCATTGCAATGATTAGAGATCAGTTGAGAAATCCTTCTTCATGCGTCACTCACAGTTTCCTGTTGTGGTTGCCAACTTAAGATTTCATCTTTCTGCTCCCAGTGAAACTAATTTGTGTCTGAGCCAATCCTTTAAATAGTTCTTACTACATTTTGGGGGCTTCCCAGGTGCCACAGTGGTAATGAATCCACCTACCAATCCAGGAGATGCAAGATTTGATCCCTGAGTGGGAAGATCCCCTGGAGGAGGGATTGGCAACCACTCCAGTAATCTTGCTTGGAAAATCCCATGGACAGAGGATCCTGGTGGGGCTACAGTCCATACAGACTCAGACATGACTGAGCACATATGCATGGGCGCACACACACACACATCCAAGTCACATTTTTCACATGTCCTGGTGAAATGACTGTAAATTTTTCAAACTTTTCTCATCTTGCTTCTTTACTGAAGCTGTTGTAGAGAAGATTGAGAATCTGATTGGGAAGCTGAAGCAGGTAGATTGATCCTACTCTGCAGATAGTATGTGGTGTGATTATGGACAAGTCATTTGATATTCTTGAACCTCTGTATAAGGCACATGTTAAGCTGATAGACTCTTAGAAGGAAGATATAGGCCAGATACATTGCTAGTAGCATCATGGAAACAAGACTAGACCAAACTCTCTCATGTTATTAAAAAAGCCTCCCCTGGGAGCACATAAGGGCAGAACTGAGGGTTGACCTTAGGTCGCCAGTCTCTAGTCCAACGAGTTGCATATTTTTTCTATTCCTTTTACCCTAGGATATCATCTAATGATACAAATCTCCTGGCCCATTTTCAGACCCTCCCGGCTTTTCCATGTCTCCTTTAATTTATGGGGATCCTTGACCAACCAAAAAATAACACTATTTTTAAAATGACAGCATGAATAGGAGACCTATTTACATGCACTCAGAAAACTCCACATGCACAGAATTATTTATATGGGTGGTTTGAATGGGTTTGCTACATGGATTAGGCACAAGAAAATATTTCAATCTCATCCATTTGCTTGATGCTACTTGTAAAGGTTAAAAGCTATGGAACTCTTGACTGGCCAGGTGTGTTGCTTGGAAAATTTACCTAACTACTCTGAACCTGTTTATGTGTCTATTAAATTGGGATTAAGTTCATTTCATTAGGTCATTGTAAGGATTACATCCTTTAGTTGAATGGGTGACCCCTGTTGTTCATTTGCTAAGTTGTATCCAACTCTTTTGTGACCCTATGGACTGTAGCCTATCAGGGTCCTCTGTCTATTATTTCTAGGCAAAATTTCCAGGCAAGAATTATTTCCAGGAAAGAATACTGAAGTGATTGCTATTTCCTTCTCTAAGAAATCTTCCCAATGCAGGGATTGACATATGTCTCCTACATTGGCAGGTATATTCTTTACCACAGAGCCAGCTGGAAAGCCCACCTGACCCACAGTGGATAGTAACAAGTGATCCCTGAGATGATGGTGATTGTAGTTGTTATTATTAGGTGTATGTTTTATTATTAATAATGATCACTGTCACTTATTACTTTATTTGTATTGTTTACCAAGCTTTTTGTATATATTTGATCCTAGAATTCTGTGAAGCAGGCAGGACAAGTAGCAGTTACTATCTACTTTATGAGTGAGGACACAGAAAAGCAGGAAAACTATAAGTTGCTTTTGAAAAACACATATCAGTGGCAGAGTTAGGCCCCAAATGTTCAGGTCCCCTGGGTGTACAGTATTCTTTTTTCATTTTGAACCTTTATTTTAGTTCCTGAGCCATCACCACTTGAATACAAACTCCTCATTATGAGCCTTATGCTGCCAGGTTGTGCTTGCCATTGACTCATCTCCTGAGCACACAGATCACTGAAGTGTTTGGACCCAGTACTATAGGCACTGTCATTTTCTCCTTTTTTTCTGTTGAGTGAGGTTTTCCATTTTATTTTTCACTCTCCTTTTCAAAATCTAATGATGAGAAGTGTGTGCAATCTTGTCAGCTCATCTGTCAGCAGAATTTACCAACTTGCTGTAATTGTTCCTCAGCACACTCCAGAGAAGTGAGAAATGAACAGAGATGCTTGTCTCTGTCCACAATGAAAATTCCAGCAGTTATGTGAACTGGTTTGCTCACTCCACCCCTGCTTGAGTTAATAAAGACTGGGAATAAAACCTCTTTTAATATTCCTAGGGAAAAAAAAAATTGAACATCTGTAGATGAGTGAGTGAATATTAATAAAGTTGGTGGTGAGATAGAAGGAAAACAAGAGGGATATGCCACAGCCTGGAAAATTACTAGGCAGATTGTGATATTGGCACCAAAGACCCCATTTTATGCCTGTCTGACCAATCTCAAGACTTCATCAATAACCACACCTGATTAATTATACTGAGATAGCCAAAGAAACCAGAGAAATTAAAATGTGCCCTTTTAAATGGGCAGTGGGCACCTGCATTGTCGTACTGCTTATGATCTGCTTCTTCCTTCTGAAAGACACAGCCCTGAGAGATGGTGTTACTGTGTGCCAAGTTGTGGGTGACAATCAGCTTTCAACTTAAGACAATTATGCAGAGAATCTCACATGAAGGCATTGTCTTTCCTCCCTGCACCATCCTTGCCACCTCCTGAGTTTATCCTCTTAAAATTAACAGAGCACAGGATTTTTGAGTACATGTGTCAAACTGCATGCTTTAGAAGACTCTGAACAAGATGTATCTTTTCACGCCTCAGTCTTCGTATATGTAAATGGAGAAAATAGTGTGTATGTCATAGGACTATCAAGAAAGTGTATGAGTTAGTGTATGTAAAGCACTTAGAAAACAATGATAGGCAAATGAAAGGTACCTGAAGCATGTTTTCCATTATTCGTGTGGGAACACAGAAGTCACAGCTCCCAGTTAGCCACACAATAATAAGGGTGAACAGCAGATCCACTTACACCATCCTGTACCCAGAAAACCATTCTGTTTTTCACTTTTAATAGAGTATTCAGTAAATGACATGAGATAGTCAATACTTAATTATAAAGAAGGCTTTGTCTTAGACAATTTTGCCCGGCTATTAGGCTATTGTAAGTGTTCTGAGCACTTTTAAGGTAGGTTAGGAAATTGCCAACATCTGTTGGATCATAGAAAAAGCAAAAGAATTCCAGGAAAATATCTACTTCTGCTTCATTGATTACACTAAAGTCTTTGACTGTGTAGATCATGACAAACTGTGGAAAATTCTTTAAGAGATAGGAATACCAAACCATTTCACCTGCCTCCTAAGAAATCTGTATGCAGGTCAAGAAGCAACAGTTAGAACTGGATATGGGACAACAGACTGGTTCCAAATTAGGAAAGGAGTATGTCAAGGCTGTATATTGTCACTTTGCTTATTTAACTTATATGCAGAGTACATCATGTGAAATACCAGGCTGGATGAAGCACAAGCCAGAATCAAGATTGCCAAGAGAAATATCCGTAACCTCAGATATGCAAATGACACCTCCCTTATGGCAGAAAGCGAAGAAGAACTAAAGAGCCTCTTGATGAAAGTGAAACAGGAAACTGAAAAAGTTGGCTTAAAACTCAACATTCAGAAAACTAGGATCATAGCATCTGATCCCATCACTTCATGGCAAATAGGTGGAGAAACAATGGAGACAAAGATAGACTTTCTTTTTGGGGCTCCAAAATTACTGCAGATGGTGACTGCAGCCATGAAATTAAAAGATAGTTGCTCCTTGGAAGAAAAGCTATGACCAACCTAGACAGCATATTAAAAAGCAGAGACATTCCTTTGCCAACAAAAGTCCATCTAGCAAATCTATGATTTTTCTTGCAGTCATGTATGGATGTGAGAGTTGGACCATGAAGAAAGCTGAGCACCAATGGATTGATACTTTTGAACTGTGGTGTTGGAGAAGACTCTTGAGAGTCCCTTGGCCAGCAAGGAGATCCAACCTGTCAATCCTAAAGGAAATCAGTCCTGACTATTCATTGGAAGGACTAATGCTGAAGCTGAAACTCCAATACTTTGGCCACCTGATAGGAAGAACTGAGTCATTGGAAAGACCCTGATTCAGGGAAAGATTGAAGATGGGAGAAGAATGGGATGACAGAGGATGAGATGGTTGGATGGCATCACTGACTCGATGGACATGAGTTTGAGCAAACTCCAGGAGTTGGTGATGGACAGGGAAGCCTGGGTTACTGCAGTACATGGGGTTGCAAAGAGTCGGACATGAGTGAGCAACTGAACTGAACTAAACTGAGGCTAAGCTATGGCTTCCCAGGTAGTGCTCTTGATAAATAATCCACCTGCCAATTCAGGAGATGCCACTGATGCAGGTTCAATCCCTGGGTTGGGAAGATGCCCTAGAGAAGGAAATGGCAACCCACTCTTGTATTCTTGCCTGGGAAATCCCATGTATAGAAGAGCCTCATGTGCTACAGTCTATGGGATCACAAAGAGTTAGCCGTAACTGAACACACATGTGCACACAGACTAAGCTATTATATTCAGTAGGTTAGTGCATTGAATGCATTTTTGACTTAAGATATTTTTAACTTACAGTGGGTTTGTTGGAATTTAATCCCATTATAAGTTGAAGGAGATCTGTATGCTGATTTTTCTCTTTTCCTGTATATTTTTAGACCCCAGAAGAATTAGAGGATGATTCAGACTTTGAGCAGGAAGATTATGATGTGCGTAGCCGGACAAGTGTTCAGACTGAGGATGACCAGCTCATTGCAGGACAGAGTGCACGGGTGAGTGGACATTCAGGACTTTAGTTTGAAGCACAGTGATTGTGTTTACCAAACTGGTTTGAAGGAATTTCTGATTTCCAGGTACTTGAAACCCCAGAGATTCATGGCTCAGAAATCCAGGCTGTCATCTGGGGTTGTTTCATTTCTAGCAGTTCACATTTTACACAGTGGAAATCACCACCACTGATTCTGATTGCTTCTTACTTCCTTCTGTTTCCATCACTGAAATCATAGCAGCTACATCACAGCAAAACCTGTGTGTACTATGGATTTGGTGGGGCTTAGAGGTCATGATTAGATGGTTCATTGACCAGGGCAAAAGAGAATGCTCAGATCTTACCTTTTCCCAGACTTCATAGTTCTTCTTAAAGTCTCCAAGCTTGTTAACCACATAGGTGACAACCACAAATGGAGAATGAGAGTACTACTTTGTTACCAGTGGGGTTGTTATTGCTTCATACTCTGGCCTAGGGTATCTGAGAAACAAGACCACATATTTTGTGATTGGTTCAGGGACATCAGAGTTGAGAAAGAAGTTTTTCCCCTGATACCTACCTAGGCCCAAGGCAGCCCAGATCCATGTGATTGAAAAAGAAATTACAGAGACATACAAAAAATATAACAGTTAAAGATTATGGAGCAAGAACCATAAAAAGATCACCACTGTGGCTGACAGTTGAACTCTCTTTAACACTCTGTGAGACAGTCCACCAATAAAAGTGTTCCAAAGAAAATTCTGGAATCTGACCAGTCTTATTAGCTGGAGCTTCTTGAAGATAAGCTGCCAGTAATCAAGGCAGGGAGCAGCAGATAAAATTCCTGGGGATGCAAAAGAGGGTGAGATTCTCGTCCCTTTAAAGGCACAGCTTCCATAGGGCTAAAATAATGTAATTATAGTACAACTGAGATATCCTAATGGATATTCTAATTCTCTTTATAAAGTTTTACTTATTAAAAGATAATGAATAGGAAGCATGAGATAGAGATGGCAGTTTAGAATAGGGATCTAGAAACTCCAGAAACTTCAAACTGGCATAAGAATTCTGAAAAGAGTAGAAAATAGCCAGCCAAAGGTTAAAATAAAGATAAATCAGAGAAGATGAAGCATTATGTTGAGTCAAGAAAGTCTTAGCTTTTTAAAATCCCATTTCTTCTGATAGTCTCATCCAACAATTAAATGATCTAGAAGATAGAAATGGACATCGCTGGGGAAGTGTGAGAGTAAAAGTTAGAACACTGGAGATGCACTGGATTTGATTTCAGACAGACTTAGTTCTGAATTGTAATGAGTAGGGTGAAGACTATGCTCTGGTACATGCTGCTTAATTTCTCTGAGCTTTTTAAAAATCATCTATAGTAAACAATAGGCTTGTTTGATAAGATTCCTTTGAGGTTTTGATCACTTAACATTTATAAAATAATGAGCATAATATCTGGCACACATTGAGTGTTCAATAAGGGATGACTGAAAATTATCTTTTGGAAGAGAAATCTCTTATCACAGGCTGGTGAGAGCAGAAAAGTGCACAACAGAGTATGAGGCTCCCTACTTTAAAAGATGTAGACTTTAGTTACTCCCCTTAAAATATTGGAAATAGGGAAGTTGATTAAGCCAAGAGTCTTTTGAGCCTGTACTGGTGTAACACTACACTAATTCATCAGTCAGATCAATTCATCTTCAAAATGAAGTAAAACAAGCATTTTTATGTCAGTGACAAAGGCCAAGTTTGAGTAATTCACCTGAACATTAATCAGGTCAAAGTCAGTTTGATTGACTAACTGCAACTTAGTATTGGTACAGCCTCACTTTTTACAAGGAAAAATGCAGTCCCATTATACTTCCATTTCATGCGTCCTACGTTCAAGTTCAAGTCAGTTACAGTGAGTGGAAACAAAAGTCAGATGACATCTATCTTCATCATCTATTATTTCTTCACCCAGTAGGTGAGAAGACAATGGTCTTATTTGAAAGATTTTTCAGCTTGAATGATGAACATGGGCCAGGATAGTAAGAACAAACTACCCCTGTAATTCAGCATTTGCTGATTTGTCTTTGTGAACCATCATGAGGTTTGTATGAGTAACTTGCAGCAGACAGCATTAGTTATTGAGTCAGCCTATTTAAGCCTATAATTATATGATGACAAATCAGAGACATAGAATTACGGCCATAAGTTGGAAATAAGAGGGTGCATTGAATTGCTGAGATGACAGATGGTCGAACTTTTGACCAGAGAAGTGTGTTAGCTTGTTCAAAAGTGTGGAGGAGGCAGAAGCTGTCTGACAGAGGCAGTTGCTCTTTCCATCAGCCAGCTCTCCTCTGGTTACTTTGTGTTCTCATTCAGGGAAATTCTCTGAAAATGGCAAATTAAATCCAAGAGGAGGTTAAGGTGGGAAAAAGACGTTAGTACCCATTCCAATGTTGCTCTCAAATTCTGAAATTAGAGTGAGGCTTTGTTCTCTTTATGTGTTCCCATCTGCTGCTTGTCTACAATGCTTTATGAGAGAGAAAAACACACACAGGAGAGGTGGGGATTTGAATGGAGAACAATCATACCCTGATCTGATGAAATATAGAAATTATCAGGACCTTTGATCCTAAACATGATATTATAAACTTCTTTCTTCAAAAGCTGACATAGTTAAAATTAACCAACAACTCTTAGGCATTTAACCTTCATGATAAAACATATTATTTGGAGTCACACAAACCTTATTTTAAAAATGGATTAGGGCAAGCTGTAGAGCTTCGGTAACTTTCTTAACCTCTCTATGCCTCATTTCCTTGTGTGTGCCCTCTCTCTCCCTCTCTCTCTTTATATATATACGTGTATCATCCTACTTCATAATATCATTAGGAGAAAGCATGATGAAAAGTATCCCAAGAGTTATCCAAGAGTTATTACATAATGTTAAGTTTATGAAGAAAATGATGATGCTTGTAGCATAACATAGTCATTCATTAGAAGGCTGGCCAATAATTTAACCTGAAAGAGCTGGATAATTTAGACTATCCTGAAAGTTTTCACTTGAATTAATGAGACAAGAACCTTAATTTTCCAATTCACTTCACAGCCTGAGACAGGTAACAGTCACCCACTCCTTAATTACTTATGTTTATTATCTTGCTTTAAAACCAAGTGAAGAGAAATGGGCACATTAAGTTTTAACCTTTTAAATATTATTTATAAACATGCATATACTTAAACCTTTCATGGTAGACTATTGCTGTGTGTTTAAGATACTAAAACTTTTCAGTTCAGATGTCCAAAGACTTTAAAAGTCATTTTTTCATCTTGGGATTGGGAAAATAATTCTTTTGAGACTGGAGAAAAGCTCCTTGAGATTTAAATTGATGAAAAATTCTGGACTGAGAGATTGCTGGCTTGTGTCAGTGATACACAGTTTGATTTAATAAAGTTTGGGCTTTACTGGTGGCTCAGATGATAGAGTCTGGATTCAAAGACCCGAGTTCAGTCCCTGGCTTGGGAAGATCCTCTGGAGAAGGAAATGGTAACCCACTCCTGTATGCTTCCCTGGAGATTTCTACAGACAGAAGAGACTGCCAGCTACAGTCCACAGGGTCGCAAAGAGTCGGACACGACTGAGTGACTAACACTTTCACTTTCTCCACTTAATAAAGTTTAAAACAATCACACACAAGAGAATGGTTGGATGTTCAGAGGAAAGACTAGGAGCCTGAGGCAGGGGGTAAGAAATGTTGTGAATTGAAGTCTCCGAGGCCACCGAATTGGGGTTCCAAATCAACAATCTGGACAGCTGTGCTTGGCTACAGAAAGCAGAGGAAAATCTTAGACCACCCCAGGCGACCGCATGACACAAGCCGGAAAAACTGATTTGTTCTCTTTCCCCTGCCTCATCAAAACCATTTTTCTTATGTTTCCTTAGTTTGAGGGAGTGAACAATTACACATTATGTATTTTGTATTCAACTTGACTTGAATGTAGCCAGCCTCTAAGTTTTCTTTTTTTTTTTTTTTTCCTAGCTAGAAGGGCTTTAATGTGTTAACATTTCAAACTGCTGAGTTACATTGATAAGACCTAATTAAAACTCATGTGTTGAATTTTAATTTGATTAACTTGCAAATTTCACAGTTTGTGATCTACTGTTTATAGATAACCTTTTTTAAATTCCAGTTTCACAAAGGTCAACTATGAATTTTTAAAAGCCAAGAGCATTTTAAGAATATTTAGGAAACGACTTTGCTTCATCAATAGCTACGTTAGCAGAAGCAAATGTAATGACTCTTACACCCAAGTCACACATCATTAAGTGCATTATGTGGGTGAAGCACCCCCAGAGTCAAAATAACAGCTTCCTTTGCAAATTTGCTTTGAAGGGGCCGTTTTTCTTCCAAATTGTACCCTCAGAAAACGTTTGTCAGTTCTGTTAACTTCTCTCAAACTGTGTCAATAGGGTGAGTGGAGAGATGTGTGAACAGTCAATCAAAAGGTATGCATTCAGTTTCTACACTGAGGCAAATGCTGGGAAACTGAGGCGGATGCTTTGCCCTCAGGAAACTCAAAGAGAAGTCAGAGGCAAGCCATTAATAGAAATCAGAGAGTCAGAGCAAGGCAGTTAATATTCAAATACTAAACTGCACAATTGAAACTCAAGTGATAACAGTTGACAGATACGTATAACCTTTTAATACACAAATTAATCCTTTGGGGACAATGATAGGTTTATTGCTAGAATCTGGATATTGAATGTAGAATCTGGAGGTCTGCCCAGCAGTTTTATAGATTCTCTCTTTCTCTCTCTCTCTCTCTTTTTTTTTTTTTTTACGAGAAGCACCTAATAGATGCTTTAAATGTTGCTGGTTAGGACTTGTAGGGTATAAGTAAAACGTGGTTATCAATTTTGTATGAGGAGGACAAATGAATCTTAGACACCTTTGGAATATCAGATGGGGTGCTTCAGGAAACTTGTGCAAATCCGAACCTATCTCAAAAGTATTGGAATAACTGCCTTGTAATTAGTATGATGTTGCATATGTGAGTTTATAACAAACTTTTGTATATTAACTCTTAAAATACATTTTAAAAGTACTTTATTTTTTTGGATAGTAATATTTTAAATACTTTAACTATTGTATCTGAACTAGTTTGACTTTTAAAATATGGATTTTTAATATTTGTAGACACATGCACACACATATTTATAGACCTAAGTTTCTATATATATGTTATATATATATAAACACAGACATCATACATATGAAGACACATGCTATTTGTATAAAGTCACACACATACATGCATGGCGTTTAGTAGACATTATTAGTGAGAGGTAGCATCTGGGAAGCTGCTAGTTCAAGGACACCTTTATGCAAATCAGACCCTTTTACCCTGGGCAGATGAAGCCTCGACTCTAGGATGCTCAGACTGGTGGACAGAGGCTGCAGTTTCAGTGACCTTTGCCCCACTGGACTGGATTCACTACGCAGTGTCTAACCTGCACTGTCCTGCATGGTGATCTCATTGTGCAGGATGGTTAAGTATGGTGTTAGCTGACCTGGCTTTGGGTCCTAGTCTTACAGTTAATTAGTTGTGTTATGTTCAAAGTTAATTAACTTTCCTGGATCTTGGTATCATCATTAATAAAACAGGAGTAATAATAGTATTAATCTTATAAACTAATTAAGTACATTAAATGTTTGACATTTTGTCTTTTAGTGTAATACCCAGGATGCATACCTCTGTTCAAGGAATCATGTTGATTTCCATTTATAAGTGGTCACACAGTCTCTGAGTCCATCTCTTCTCTTTGATGGCAGCTATGTAATAAGCTAGAGAAGCAGCTGGAAAGGAAAGCTCATAGAAGTAATGATAACAATGGTAACAGTAATCCCATACATGCTTACTGTAATTTTTTTCAGACAAACATGTAGCACATTTATTATTTTATTTTCTGTCCATCATAGCATTTTGAAGTAATTGAGGTAATTGTCTACTAATCTTAAATTTCAAAATGTTAAGGATGTGATCCAGTAGCAATGAGATCTTAAGTCAGTGACAGAGCCAGGTTGAGCCCATTTCTTCTAATCTTGTATCCTCTGATATTTCAGTTAGATATCAGCTACCTCTCCTTAGAACTATTCACTTATATTGGGAGGAGCTTTACAATTTAGAAAGCAGTTTTGTTTTTTGGGTGTTATTTACTTGTCCTTTGTAAAAACTGTATGTATCCCAACTCATACTTTCTTGGTCATTCTTCTGGAGGATACATGTACATCCCAGCGCCAGAGGGACCCCAGTGCTAACACACTGATCGACATGCTCCTTTCAGTGACGCAGGCTATAAAAAGTGGTGCCATGAACTGGTGTCAGACATTTCACTCAGCACCTGCTACATAAATAGTGTTTAACAGATACAGCTGATTCTCTTTATTCATGGCCTCATGTTCTATAAAGTCACCGTGAATACTTAATTAGCAACTACAGAATCATTGTTCCTATGGGAAATACAGGGTTAGGTTCCTGAGAGCTGCTAGTCTTAACATTTCCTTCAGCCCATTGATACATAATCTTGTTTAAAGAATGCTTCTGTTTTTTTCCCTAGTTTTGGTTCATGAACATTGAATTCATATCTAAGAGCACTAAAACTCATGTGTGAACAAAGTTCATATAATACATATATTTTCTTCATTAGGCACTTTGCAGCCTTCTTGTGCTTCTACACTAGGGTTGGGGACCATGTTAAACAGCTAAAACACCAACAAAACGTGCAAAGATGTGGAAAATATGGTACTAAATAGACTGCAAAAAGGAAACTTGTTTCTGGTATGAGTGCTAATACAAGAAGGCAGAGACACCCTTGTTCCACCTCAACTGGGAACATGAATGTCGGATGACTCAAATTTTGGCAGCTCTGCGCATGTCTGTGAATGACTGAAAGCATCACAAATATTGATTTGCAAGTTCAGATAGATTTTAAAGAGTAGGAAAATTTGCAAATAAAAGAAAATCCACATGTAGTGAGAATCAACAGTAGTTCTTCCTTTTCTACATTCCCCTACTAGCAACTGTTGAAAATCAACTTTTCCTTCCTAATCCTACATTTTATCCCATCACAGCTTTCCTGTGCATAATCATAGGCTCTCCAAGGAGCCATGGCTGACCCAGGATTTCGACAGTGACGACTGGGAATGGATATGCCATCCCTGAAGTGCCCTGGATAAAGGATTTTTGTTTGGCATTTAACCATGGATGTTTTCATTAACACCCACAGATTGTCTCCCCACTCCACTTGGGATGCTCAGATATTCTTTAAAATTCTTTTCCTTCCCAGCAACAGAAGGCCTGTTCTCTTTTTTTCCCTTCTCTGAACAGATTTCAGTGTTGAAAGAGGTACATTCTTTTATCCAGTAAAGTTTCCCAAGACCAAACATAAAAATTGTCAGGAATAGATTCTTTTGAACAAACATATGTCATCACAGTAATAGCGGTTCTGCTGCTGTCGTCGTGCATGTCCCTTTGGATCTTGGCTATTTTTTGTATGTGGGAATGGGGACAGGAAATTTGGGGACCTTACCAGTCTGTGCTTTTTCCTTCCTGGGGCTGGAGAAAAAGGTATTTTCCAGAATGGTGGGATGGCCTACCAGCCTTGTCAGGGTCTGGGTTTGCTGTTAACCGGAGGCAGAGTTGACCTTCTGTCTGTGCCCCTTTTGTTATCATTAGTCATACTTTTTCTGTAACCCACACAGGCCATCATGGCACAACTACCGCAAGAGGAGAAGGCAAAAATAGCTGAACAGGTGGAGATATTCCATCAGGAGAAAAGCAAGCTGGATGCTGAAGTGGCCAAATGGGATGACAGCGGCAATGATATCATTGTGCTGGCCAAACAGATGTGTATGATCATGATGGAGATGACAGACTTCACAAGGTGAGGCATGGAGACAGGAAGAGGAAGGTTTTCTCCTTAAAAATAACACAGGCATCGTAATAGTGGGTATTAGCCTGCTGAAAAATTAAAAGGCTCCATCAAAGCAGGGACTGGTATAAAATTTACATGTGTAAGTCAACATGATCTGAGCCTGGTTCTTAGCAGATAGGTCTGTTTGGTCAAAAAGAACAGATTCATTTCTATAATTAGTATTGTTTTAATTATCCATTCTGAATTAGTCGTAAAATCAAACTTCTGGAGCTTGGGGGACTGATTTTTGGTCTATGCTATTTTGCAGTGTTTTTAAATATTATTCTGAAGATAAAATGCATGATTCGCTAATATCTCTCAGGGAAAAAATATGTATATATATATGTGGCATGTGATGTCCTTTAATGCTAGCTCATGATTTAGTATTTAATTTCAGCTCATATTTTATACTTACATACAAAGAACTGGGTTCAACCATCTGATTCTATAATTGTGACAGGAAAATTAAACATTGTATAAGTTTTAGACCCTTTTACTCTGAGCAGTATTTTTAATAAATCAGGAGACCAGTCAGAATTTTGTCAGGAGTCTTTTTTTCCTCAGGGGTCATTGCTGTTTCTTCCTTTGCATTTTTATAGTCTCCTCTTTAAAGGGAGCTGACATTTCTGCCCTTCTAACCACATGAAGGGCAGACCAAGGGAGAGCAAAGCTCAATGAAAAGATCCCTGGATTTTTAGTCCAAATATCAGGTGATTCTGGACCAGTCTCTTACTGTGTTTATTCATTTGTAAAGGAGGAAAGTAATACTCTTCTCATCAACTTTACAGGAGAATTTAAAATCCAAATGGGTAATGCAGTTATAAAGTATCCTACCATATGAATGAAAGCTACATTTTACTGTAGACTTTGTTTTTCTGGGAAACACAGACACACAAAGAAACATGAGCAGAAGTAATGATTCAACATGATATTTGTTATTACAGTTCTATAAGATGGGTGGCAATGTCAAGATACTACCTAATGGTGACAGTTTTTTAAATGATTGTTGAGTGTTTTTAGTAAGAAAAGGCTATAATTAATTATGTTGTTTTAGTCCCTAAACTATGTCTGACTCTTTTAGGATCCCTTGGTCTGTAGCCCACCAGGCTCCTCTGTTCATAGGATTTTCCAGGCAAGATTATTAGAGTGGGTTGCCATTTCCTTCTCCAGGTTATCTTCCCCACCCAGGAACTGAGACTGCATCTCCTGCATTGGCAGATGTTTTCTTTACTGCTGAGCCACCTGGGAAGCCCACAATTAATTATAGCTTATAATAAAGTATGACACCTCTCTCTCCTATCCTCCTTACCTTTTGCCTCTGGTTAATATGTATTGATGACATTGCTTGGCCTTTTCTCCAAATATTTTAAAATTGTTTTTGACTTCAGTGGAATGACTTAATGTTTTAAGGGTGACTTTCAAGATTTTAAATATCATTGTATTTGTTAGAAGTTCAAATTTGTACATTTGGCTGGTCTTTGCTGGTTTCACAGATTTATTTCATACTCAAAAATAATAGTAGGAAAATACAGTCTGAACCATCAATTAAGTCTTAATTTCCTACAAATCAGACTCATGGTAGCCTCAGTCATTGCTTTTCAAGGCCTGTGATGACTTAATTTGCTTGCTTTCAGCACTGTATTCGTACTTTATCTGATGGATATTATACGATCCATTAATAACATCTCTTGAACAAATAATCTCATTAATTTAAAGTGAATGATGAATTGAGCCATGTTGCTAGTTAAGATCAGGAAGACGTTTTACAATGCTCTGGATTATATATAACTGTGTCAAAGAAGAGAGATATATTTGAGAAGTCTTGTTAGAGGATATTTAAGACAGATTTTCTATTAGTCAAAGTATAGTTTTAAAAGTGAAAAGAGGGTCACTTCAATTCCTAGGGATTTTGCATAATCATTTTATGCTGATTTGAATAATGAAATGTCTAGACTGTTACTGGTTATCATTTTTTCCCACTGCCTGACAAGTAGTTTTTGCCCCTTTGTGAAGCCAAAAGAAAGATACAGTTGTTAATAACTGTATTAACAGGAGAAACAGGAGAGGGTGTGAACTGGAAATGAAACACAGGAAACTGAGGTTTGCTGCTGTCACCATCTGCAGAGCCTCTTCCTTTTCAAAGAGGTAGCCTTTGTGCCTCTCGCCTAAATTCACTGCACTTGACCCTATGCATTACTGCTATTGCCTTGGGTTTTCCACTTTAAGAAGGAATTATGTCAGCTGTATACCTCTAATGACGCTTAGGTTTATTTAAAGGAAAGGATGTAGCTGAGTAGGCATTGAAACTTGATTACTCACCTCAGATCACACATTAATAGGGCATTTTGATGAAAGAAAAAAAAAAAACTTGCATTTATTATCTTGTTTTCTTCTTATCAGTAGCTAATTCGTTAATTTGATCCAGTAATCTCAATGATATCCACTCCATTATTATTAAAAGTAGAGAGGTTCTACCTCATTACTTGTGTAATAACTTCGTCATGGTGGATAAAACTGGTTATGCCTCACATCTTTTTTCTGTTCATTTCTTGACTTCCATCTCATGGGCGCTGGCAGAAATGATGTCTTGCAGAGGGTGAATCCATATTTCTCACGTCACTTTCAGAAGGAAATAGCATGTGCCAGTCTTGTTTCCTGGTAACAAAAGGTGTGTAGATGGCAGCAGTTCAGGAAAGAAACTCACATTTAATTGTACAGCAAGCGACAAAACTGTCTTTTTAGATCAACTGTGAGTTCTGATCTTGAAAGGAACTGGGTTCGGGCTAATAAGAAGCTTTCAGGTTACAATCAACTGTAAAGTACTGAGCGCGAGACTAAAAGATCAAGTAATTGCCCTGGTATTCCCAAACTTCATTCTTGCCTTGGTATGGACAGTCAGGTCTCCAGCCCAAGCGACAGTTCAACTAGGCTATGTTCTACTTCTTGACTCTTGTCAGTTAACTGATGCCATATCTGGCCATTAAATGGCATCCACCCAACTCCTTAGCACCAAAATTGTCTTTCCTCTTTTCATAAAATAATATAAAAATCTTGAGTTTGATATCCAAAGCCTACCTTTATTGACCCTTAGATTCCTTCTTAATTTTTACATATTTGTACTTCAACTTCAAGACCATTCTCTAAATGTTATTTCCTTGCATGATTCAGCTAATGGTCCTGCAGTCTCATCTGACTTATCTTTAATCCCCAGATTAATTCAACTTTTCCACTGTGCTGTCTTTACACTGCTTCAGCTGATTGGTGAAAGGGATATTTCCCAACTGTGTTTCATGGACTCTGGTTCTAAAAAGAAGCTTCTATGATTCAGTACATTTATAAATATACTCCTTACCTAATGATACGTGACTACTGGAGAGTCACATCTTATATTGATCAGTTAGAAGTATTGAGAAAAGTATAGCAAATAAATGGTTTTAATTTGGATATACTCAGAATTTAAAAATTCTGGATGCTGAGCACATTAATGCAGAGTGTACTCACACATTGATTTTTTACATTAATACCCATTACCATTTCATGAAATAAATATTAATTAGTTGTTTAGTTGTGAATGGCAATAACATGATAATAGATTTCCATGGGGTTTTTTGTTTTGTTTTGTTTTGTTTTGTTTGCAGTGACCATTTCCTGGGAAACCTTCCAAATATTGACCCTTGTATAAAAATCGCCAATTGCCAAAAGAGACATTTCATGAATCTATATAGTAGAGTTAATTTCACTCTTGATGTTCTTTCAAGAAAACTTAAAATATGTTTCCAATGGTACGATAACATGTCTTTTGTCTTTAAGGTCACAAGGTTCCTCAAAGCACCTTTCAAAATTTCCCAAATAGAGAACCTGATCTGAATTAGGGAGAGACATAGGGTCTAAGCCATTAGACTGGGAGCTACAACTAGTGGGATAGTCACTTTGTCAACACTGCTTTCCACTGATTGTGTTGTGTTATCATGTTCAGTTGCTAAGTCATGTTTGATTCTTTGTGACCCCATGGAGCCTGCCAGGCTCCTCTGTCCACGGGATTTCCCAAGCAAGAATACTGTATTAGGTTGCCATTTCCTTCTCCAGGGGATCTTCCTGACCCAGGGACTGAACCTGCATCTCCTGCATTGGCAGGCGGATTCTTTACCACTGAGCCACCTGGGAAACCCACTGTCTACTGACAGGAAGACTCAAATGTCTGATGTTTTGGGGTCTGATCTATATATCTATCTATATCTATATATTTGTTGTTAACCATTTTTTAAATTTCTGTTCCCACTTTATATTATTCCAAAGACTGTTGCTCATTTAGCCCTGTGTTGCCCAATATAGTGGTCCCAATCACATATGGCTGTTTAAATTAATTGGTTTTTTTAATTGTAGTGAAGAATACATACAATGAAATTTACCATTGTAAGCACTTTTCAATGTACAGTTCTGTGGTACTAAGTATATTGACACTGTTGTGCAACTGTCACCAGCATCTATCTCTAGTACTTTTTCATCTTCCCCAGCAGAAACCCTGAACATTGAACTCTTCATTCCTCATTCCCTCTCCCCTCAGCACCTGGCAATCACCATTCTTTTTTCTGTCACCATGAACTTGACTAAGTATCTCATGTAGTAGAAACAAATAACATTTTTCTCTTTGTGACTGGCTTATTTCACTTAGCATACTGTTCTCAACCAGTAATCATATACGTATGTGAGAGTTGGACCATAAAGAAGACTGAATGCCAGAGAATTGGTGTTTTTGAACTGTGGTGCTGAAGAAGACTCCTGACAGTCCCTTGGACTGCAAGGAGATCAAACCAGTCAATCCTAAAGGAAATCAGCCCTGAATATTCATTGGCAGTACTGATGCTGAAGCTCAGCTTTGGCCACCTGATGTGAAGAGCTCACTCATTGGGAAAGACCCTGATGCTGGGATAGATTGAGGGCAAGAGGAGAAGGGGGTGACAGAGGATGAGATGGTTGGATGGCATCACTGACCCAGTGGGCATGACTTTGAACAGACTCAGGGAGATGGTGAAGGACTTGGAAGCCTGGCATGCTGCAGTTCATGGGGTCACAAAGAATCCAACACAACTTAGCAACTGAACAACAACAAAAATGTTCTCAAGGTTCAGCCATATTATAGTTCATGTTGGACTTTCGTTTCTTTTTAAGGCTAAGTAATATTTTATTGAATATATATATATATATATATATATATATATAGTATTATATGTTGCTTATCCATTCATCAATTTTGGGGCACTTGGTTTATGAATAGTTTTGCTATGAACATGGGTGTACAAATATCTCTTTGAGATCTTGCTTTCAATCCTTTGGGTATTCCACCCAGAATTGGAATTGCTAGATCATATGGTAGTTCTGTGTTTAATTTTTTGAGGAACCACTGTACGGTTTTACATAGCAGCTCCACCATTTTACATTCCCATCAGTGGTACACAAAAGTTGCAACTTCTTCACATCCTTGCCAAGACTTCTTTTTGTTTGTTTGTTTGTTTGTTTTTACAGCAACCATTTTAGTATGAGATGGTATCTCACTGTGATCTGATTTGTATTTTCCTAATAATCAATGGTGATAAGCATCTTTTCATGTATTGATTAGCTATTGTATATCTTCTTTGGAGAAATGTATATTCAAGTGCTTTGCTCTTTTTTTTTTTTTTTATTCAGGTTGATTTTTAGTGTTGAGTTGTAGGAGGAGTTTTTCTATATTCTGGCTTTTAACCCCTTGTCAGATATAGGATTTTAAGATATTTTCTCTTATTCTATAAGCTGCATTTTTACTTTGTTGATTGTGTCCTTTAATTTACAGATTTTAAATTTTGATACAGGTAAATCTGTCAATTAATATTTCTGCTATTGTCTGTGTTCTTGGTATCATAGTCAAGAAATCATTGCCAAATCCAACGTCATGAAGTTTTTCCTTAAGTTTTCTTGTATGATATCTATAGATTAGCTCTTACAATCTACTTCCAGTTAATTTTTAATTTGCTATGAGTTAAGGGTCTTGCCTCATTTTTTTGCATGTGAATATCAATTTTCTGAAATATATATATAAATATATATATACACATAAATAAATATATATATACATAAATAAATAAATATATATATCAAAATGATTACCACCATAATATAAGTTAACACTTTCAATAGGAAGAACCTCTTAAAGAAATTTCGAAAAGTGCAAATTCTAGTAGAAATGATTGATACTTTTGACCACAATAAAATTAAAATTTATACTTTAAAAAGCTGTTACAAAAGTAAACATACAGGCTAAGACTGGAAGAAGTAATTTGCAACATGATTAACAAGAGATCAAAAGAATCCACCTGCAATGAGGGAGAGCTGGGTTAAATCCCCTGGGTTGGGAAGATCCCCTGGAGAAGGGAATGGCTACTCACTCCACTATTCTGGCCTAGAGAATTCCATGGACAGAGGAGGATGGTGAGCTACAGTCCATGGGGTCACAAAGAGTCACATAGGACTGAGAGACTTTCACTTACTACAGTCGATTAATAAACAATGTTGTGATAGTTTCAGGTGAACAGCAAAAGGACTCAGCCATACGTATACATGTATTCATTCTTTCCCAATCTCCCTCCCATCCAGGCTGCCACATAACATGGAGCAGTGTTCTGTATCCAAATTTTGCTATCCAGTAGGTCCTTGTTGCTTATCTATTTTAAATATAGCAATGTTTACATGTCCATCCCACATTCTATTATTTTATAACTCATAAATCTCTTCTTGTAATATTTTTAAATTTTTTAAAATTGAAGTATAATAGATCAACGATGTTGTGCCAGTCTTTGCTGTACAGCAAAGGGACCCAGTTATACATATATAGACATTTAAAAATATTATTTTCCATTATGTTTTATCATATGATATTGAATATAGTGGGCTTCCCAGGTGGCTTAGTGATAAAGAATCTCCTGCCAATGCCAGAAGATGCAAGAGATGTGGCTTCCCTCCCAGGGTCAGGAAGATCCCTTGGAGAAGGAAATAGTAACGCACTCCAGTATTCTTGCCTGGAAAATTCCATGGACAGAGGGAGTCTGAAGGACTACAGTCCATGGGATCACAAAGACTCAGACACGACTGAGCAGCTGAGCACAACATAGATTATAGTGCCCCGTGCTATACAGTAAAAGCTTGTTGGTGTTTTTTCCTCCTGCATATAATATTTTGCATCTTCTACTCCTACCTTCCCAGTCCTTCCCTCCTCCACCCCTCCTCCATGGCAACCAACAAAATTGTGATTAGCAACACAAAGGTTCAGTCCTTTTTTTCTCTTATCATCTTGGGCAGGTCACTTAGCCTCCTCTTTGGATTTCAGCTTTCTCAACTAGAAAACAAAATATCTGATGATCTCAAAATTTCTACATTGCTCTCTAGTTTCGTGAAATACATCCCTATCATCCACTTGTGACCCCCAAAACTGAATTCAGTCCACAATGTGAATTCTAGTCTCAAACTTTTAAAATAACAATATAATAGTAAATCTGTAGTCTCTTTTTAATTACAAGAAGACAGGCTTTTAATGATGCTTTAGCTCATTTAGGAGCCTGAGCCTCAGACAGATTCAAGTCTCCATAAATGTCAGTATCATTCCACCGTTGAAAGTTATCATCAAAGGTTCATGAATAAGCATTTCTACAAATCCTTTGAAATTCTTGGATTAAACAAACACCAAGATTGTTATTAATGAAATATCAAGTATAAAGCAGCCCTTTGTGAATGGGTTGGTGAAAGTGAAAGTTGCTCAGTTGTGTCTGACTCTTTGCAACCCCATGGACTATACAGTCCATGGAAATCTCCAGGCCAGAATACTGGAGTGGGTAGCCTTTCCCTTCTCCAGGAGATCTTCCTAACCCAGAGATCAAACCCAGGTCTCCCACATTGCAGGAAGAATTTTTACCAGTTGAGCTGTAGGGAAGCCCAAGAATACTGGAGTGGGTAGCTTATCCCTTCTCCAGCGGGAATGGGTTAAGATGAAGTCAAAAAGTAACAATTTTTTTATCAGAGTAAGTTTGTAAAAAGATTTTCTAAGGTTTGGAAATTACAGAGAAATAAATAATAATGAGAATACTATTAAATATTGACAGGTTCTGCATCTAGAATTTCCTTTAAAAATATAAACCAAAAACAAAACTTTATTTAGAGATAATTTAAAAAATAATGTGAGAGAATGAGAGCCAAATTGTCACAGAATCTTTAATTCACTCATATTATATAAAATGCACATGTAAAATCTATGTATTGAAAAATCTATATAACAACTGGATAGAGTCAATGTCTTTTGTGGAAGAGTTTTGCAACCCCGTGGACTGCAGGCTTCTCTGTTCATCACCAACTCCCAGAGCCTACTCAGACTCATGACCATTGAATCAGTGATGCCGTCCAATCATCTCGTTAGCATGCCATCATGTCATCCCCTTCTTCTCTCACCTTCAGTCTTTCCCAGAATCAGGGTCTTTTTCAGTGAGTCAGTTCTTCCATCAGGTGGCCAAAGTATTGGAGTTTCAGCTTCAGCTTCAGCATCAGTCCTTCCAATGAATATTCAGAATTAAGTACCGATTCTTCAGTGCTCAGCTTTCTTTATAGTCCAACTCTCACATCCATGCATGACTACTGGAAAACCATAGCTCTGAGAATATGGACCTTTGTTGGCAAAGGGATGTCTCTGCTTTTTAATATGCTGTCTAGGTTGGTCATAACTTTTCTTCCAAGGAGCATCTTTTTTCATGGCTGCGGTCACCATCTGCACTGATTTTAGAGTACCCAAAAATAAAGTCTCTCACTGTTTCTATTGTTTCCTCCTCTATTTGCCATGAATTGATGGGACCAGATGCTATGATCTTAGTTTTCTGAATGTTGAGTTTTAAGCCAACTTTTTCACTCTCCTCTTTCACTTTCTAGAGTTAATTTGCCATGCTAAGTCTGCCAAGTCACTTCAGTCATAGCCTACTCTGTGTGACCCCAGAGACGGCAGCCCACCAGGCTCCCCTGTCCCTGGGATTCTCCAGGCAAGAACAGTGGAGTGGGTTGCCATTTCCTTCTCCAATGCATGAAAGTGAAAAGTGAAAGTGAAGTTGCTCAGTCGTGTCCGACTCTTGGCGACCCTGTGGACTGCAGCCCACCAGGTCCCTCCATCCATGGGATTTTCAAAGCAAGAGTACTGGAGTGGGGGTGCCATTGCCTTCTCCAATGTTGCCAGAGCAAAATATAATATCTTAAGTTTTGAATTTCCCTATGACATAAGATGAGATGGCTGGATGGCATCACTGACTCGATGGACATGAGTCTGAGTGAACTCTGGGAGTTGGTGATGGACAGGGAGGCCTGGCATGCTGCAGTTCATGGGGTTGTGAAGAGTCGGACACGACTGAGTGACTAAACTGAACTGAACTGATGGACATGTTTAACCACTGGTGTGAACACAATGTATCTTACTTTTAGCTACTAACACTAAAAATCCCAGAAGCAAAATTAAGAGGGAAACAAAATGCCCTTCATTTTACATTTATTTTCTAAAGTCATTTTAAGTCTTCCATTTTATAAAATGTTATTATGGAACAATGGCAATCATTGCCTACTCTCTATGCAATCTAAATAAATGACTTCTGAGTAGCTTTTCTCTGTATCTCACCACATGTTTAAGTATAAGATTATAATTTTGTAGCCCTAAAA
The DNA here is from genome assembly GCA_917880005.1 of Nanger dama. NCBI lineage: Eukaryota > Metazoa > Chordata > Mammalia > Artiodactyla > Bovidae > Nanger > Nanger dama. The sequence goes on along the minus strand of CAKJTW010000006.1, from coordinate 55,465,687 downwards.
ATGTATTGATTTTTACATGCATATGAGGAGACCAGTTGGAGTAGGAAATTGCAGCTCCGGTATTCTTGCCTGGAAAATGCCATGGGCAGAGGACCCTGGCAGGCTACAGTCCATGGAGTTGCAAAGAGTTGGACATGACTGAGCAACCGAGCACAAGATCAGTAACAATGCTAAAAATAGAAGAATAAATGTATTTAGTCTATCATGTTATTTACCTTTCAAGAAATGAAAAGGTATATCATATGCAACATTTTGTTTAAAAATTTATAATGCAGCATAGTTTCCTTTTCCTTTCTAATAAATATTTGAAAGACATGTAATATTAAACAGTTCACCTAATTGAAAACCTTATATGAAAGTACTGGGGCAATGGTTTTTGGCAACATAAAGACATCTACTGTCACACAGTGTTCTATGAGTGTTCTTTCATAAGTCAGTCCCAGAAACATATAAACCAGCAAGAGAAAGAGCTCAGCAGATTTCTGTAATTTTGGCCAAACAGTCCCCAGTTATGGACAGGAGACAATGGTTTCTCAAAGAGCCAAAGTGGACTTAAAAATATAATTAACATAATAATAATGCTGGGCATGGTGTGAAAGACAGTGAATGAGCATTTATTTTGGCTAGACTGATTTAAATTTAGAATTTATCACATGATTTGCATAAGCTTGGGTGAGTTAATCACTTTAGTCTATTTTTCTCTTCTCTAAAATGAGGATGATGATGCCTGCTTGTTAGGTTGTTATGAAGATAAATGTATACAACAGCATAGACACATGATAAGCATTTACATGTTAAATTCCCATTGCCCTTGTAGTGATCATCTTTTTAATGGACCACTGTGCAAAAATATAGAAATTCATGTAAAGAATAAAATGTGAGCATGCCCATCCAAATAGGGAAAATATTCTCTGAAAATGAATGTAAATAAAGTGGATTATTTAAATGGAAATTGAAGTGAATCAAGAAAATATTCAAATTTCCTCTAACATGGTCAGAGCCAAATCAAATACAAAAGCAGAGTCCTGGACAAACAATATGGTAGGTGTGTCTATTTCCTGCCATAAAGTGAATTTCTAATTATGTTGTGCCTGTTGTTTCAGAGGCAAAGGCCCGTTGAAAAATACATCTGATGTCATTAATGCCGCCAAGAAAATTGCCGAAGCAGGTTCTCGAATGGACAAATTAGCCCGCGCTGTGGCTGATCAGGTAATATAAGAGGGAAGAGCAAGCACATGCTGAGTGGGGTCATTAACTAGCTCTTGGGTTCTGTAATGGGTTTTATGCACTCTATTAAATGTCTCTGAAGAACGAATTGTAGAGAATTGCTATCATTTTACAAACTGACCTCTAACTCTGCCGAGACTGAGTTGATGCCAAAGATGGGTTCTGTTTTCAAAGTTCCTTTAGAAAGAAGGGTATCCACTTTTAAGAGACATAACCTTCAAGGAATCATGGATTATCCTGACTGTCCTCATTCAGAAATTCAATGATATTGTTAAGTGGAAGCAAAAGAAACAACTTTATTTCTTGTTATAATTGATCTTGCTATAATGATGCTCTTTCTAATTCATTATAATTTATGTCCTGGCATAAATGTGGTAAATCCACATAATAAAAAACATTCAGATTTCAGCTTTATTTTCATCCAGACTCAAAGTGCATCGGAAATTAACACAATTCTTAGAGTATCTTTTATGCCTTTAGATTGAATTAAGATTCATGTTAAAATAGTTCTCGATCTCAAGGTTGAATATTTGAGTTTATTTCCACTCTTTTCATTTTATTTTGCTGAACTGGAACTCTAAAATCCTATTCTAAGTACGTCTTCTTTCAATAATAAGCCATTTCTTATAAGCATACTTTAGGCAATAGACGCTTTCAAATAACTGATGCTTATCTCTTTAAATGATGGTGGCTTACAGTCTGAGCCAGTTTCAAAGGAAAATGTCTTAGAATATATATTAAGATTCTGAAATAGAAAATATTATATAAAATGTTATTTACATGGAAAAAACATTATGAACATGAATTTACTACAAAACAGATCATCTTTCGGAACACTGAAAGATTTAGGATTTTTTTCCTCCTCTATGGAGGAGGGCTTTTCTGGTAGCTCAGTTGGTAGAGAATCTGCCTGCAATGTAAGAGACTGCCTGTGATGCAGGAGATGTAGGTTTGATCCCTGGGTCAAGAAGATCCCCTGGAGAAGGGAATGGCTACCCATTCCCGCATCCCTGCCTGGGAAATTCCATGGCAGACTACAGCCCACAGGATCACAAAGAGTTGGACATGACTTAACAACTGAACCACAACCACCTCTCCCATAAATGACCGTGGTCTCCTGTGGTTTTTGAGTTGCTTACTATATTTTATCTCCCTCATTTTCTAATATAAGACTGTTCCTCTAAATCTTGTCTTCAACATCCCATATTATAGAATACCTCAAGTCAGTACCAAATTTACTCATCTTCTAAAGTCTGAAAAGAAAATCTCATGATTAAACTATTGGCATTACTTTTAAAATAAGCCAACAGATTGTCTTATATTATATATATGATAGCAAATCTGGGGGAATGTTTTGCTTACTTTTGAGTTTTTGAGAAACACTTAAAAGTAAAAATAATTTACTAAATATTAACAAAATTTTTAAATTTCCTGAAATCTATAGTAGTTAAGGACCAAACCATTGTTACATTGCTAACTTCAGGGCACTACTGATTGCCAAGATTCCTACATTTTGGAGCAAAGGTTGAGTTCCATATGTCACCCAGAAGGTTCATGTAAAAGAGAGGAGAGAAAACGAGTTTATTTGAAAATAGCACTCATACATGCAAGCATACAGAAATGCACCAGCCAGGAAAGAATGCTGCATTTTTTTCTGCAAATGTTGAGGCAATTTTCTGCAAATGTTGGGATAAGTGGAGTGACCAGAGATTGGCAGTTGGTTCTGAGAGAGGACTGTGCTAGGATGGACTCCTAAGGAGTGAAAGTAGATGAAGTTTGGATGGTTTTTCCATTAGATTCCAAATCTCAATGGCTGAAACTACTTCTCAGTATGTTTAGGCTCCTTGAGCTCAATATTTTTATTGTGATTCTTATTTTTGATTTTGTAATTTTGGATCTTTATTTCCAACAATTATGTATCAGGAAACATAACCCCCAAACAGCTTTGATATCTGGAAAACAAATCACATATGCACACACACATACAAATCCCAGGATTTTAGACGTATCTTGGGATTGTGACAAAGTATTAAAATGATATTTAATGATGACTTAACGAAGAAAAGATAAACATAACCTCTTTGTAGCATTCTTCCTGTCATCAGTTGTGAAGCAGCCTGCAATTTTTGCTAATGTTTGGTCTGAATGGAAAATTTCTTTTTCAAATAATACATCTATTTCGACTATTCCAATGGTATAAGAAGTTATTTTTCTTGGTCCATAATGCCTTTATTTGTGTTTTAAATACTTCAATTTAAATAACAGAATAGAATGAGCATTTCCAAAATGTGCATTGGTTGGCTTTATTTTGCCAGAAAATATTTTTATGAAGATTTGAGATATGCACACAGTATAAACTTTTACGGACTGTTGAGTTTTTAATTACTGTTCCATTGAGATAGAACTTCCATTTTAATTTGCTGCAAGGTATTTGTATCAAAGGCCTTTAGGGAGATATCATTTTAAAGTTAATTCCTTTCAGTATATGGGTCTCTGGAGTAGGATAAATATTACAGTATGAAGAACTTGTAGGAAGCTAAAAACAGTCTCTGTGGGATTCTTTCTTGATAAATGCAGTTAGTGAAGAAAAAAAAAATACCACAATGGTAAGTGTTATGTAGAAAAAGACCCCTTTGTAACTTATTAAATAAATGGCTATGTCAAATGACTGGCTTCACAGTATTAATGAAAGAATTCCCTTTCTTGAGCTTGAAGGAAGCTTAGCTGGAGTCTTTTTCTCATACTTTTGTTCTAAATAAGGTACTTTACTTTGGGCTGTGGGTACTCGTTTCTTACAGTGTTTCATGAAGGATCTGATGATTATATGTCTTTTTAAGTGCCAGATTGAGGGAGAACAATAGAATGTCCTGGAGAATTTTGAACTGAACTTTGGATAGCAATAGGAATATATTTCAATTGCTGGATAGCCGTTGACATTGAAGCTTCAGAAATGCTTTAGGGAATCATGTAAATGTCTCTGAAAGTGTTCAGCTCTGTTCAGTGTGTATTTGATGGACACTACTGACTTAAGTTACAAAGAGAATTCAAAATCCTTGGTCACCAGATTTTTATATAAGAATTCAAAATCTCTGCTGCATCCTTGGGAGGGTCCTGTTGTTACACTGATGAGCTTATTTCAATGGGCTTCAAACACATTTTACTCACATCTTTTTCTTGTACAATGGTCTTGATCCTTCTCACAGTCTCTGGTTTAAATTAAGTTTATCATGTTGCTAAATTTTTTGATAAGTATGATATTCCAGAAAGTACAATAGAGTTTCTTTAGTGAATGGTACATTTCTTAGAAAGCCAAAAGAAACAAATGCATTCTCCAACAAATAAAATTGAAACTCTCTTCTACTATGGCAGAGAGACTGCCACACAGAATGATTTCCTTCTAGCATCTGTTGCCTTGTCTGTGTTAAAATAACTTTGCATATAGTGAACATGGAATGGGCCACTAAGAGAAATCCTATAGAATATTGTTTTCTTTGCAGTTTAGAAGATAATTGATAAACTACTTATACATTCATCCCAATAAGACCTTCTGGGAGATCATCAATATTCTTTGTATAGAATTTTATCAAAGTAGAACTAACCACTCTCACCTACCACTGTGGCCTTCTAAATTCCCTAAAGCATTTCTGAAGCTTCAATGCACTATCAAGTTGAATAGATATAATTAAGGTATATGACAGTGAAAACTTTTCTTCTCACAGCTTCTATATAGCAAGTATTAGAAACCAAAAGATTCTTACTAATTGAGATAACTTTTTAAATATTTTATAGTGTCCTGATTCAGCATGTAAGCAGGATTTATTAGCCTACCTTCAACGAATTGCCTTGTATTGCCATCAGCTTAACATCTGCAGCAAGGTGAAAGCCGAAGTACAGAATCTGGGAGGAGAGCTCATTGTGTCAGGGGTAAGCTGGGACCTGGGCTTCGCAATTCACGTTTCCACTGTTGTTCTTCCAAGGCAAGCATTCTTGGCAACAGTACTGCTAAAAACACCAAACTACAGTGATTCATAGGCAGTTTTTTTTTTTCTTTTTAAATGTTATCACCATTATTCCAGACTCTATAATAACTCACAATGAACAATTTGATTTTCCAATTACCCTATGCTTATACTAGCCTTATAAAATCTCCATTCTTCACAAGAAAACTAATTGCATAGTCTGGAAAGTCATTGCCAAGTTGTGACTATTATAATTATTTGGGGCTTTTGTATATTTACTCATTGTAAGTCTACTTCCTTCTGTTAGTCTAGTAATTTTCATTCTCTGTCCAGGAGCCAGCCTCTCTGTGTATGGATTGCGTTCACATGTTAGAGATGGTGAAAACAATAGGAGTTCATTCGTCAGGTTCCAATGCATACTAGGTTATCAATAACCTTTAAAAGCCAGAAAACATTTGGATTTAATACAGGTTGATGTGCTGTTGCCAAAAACTAACATGGTTGTCAGACACTAACAATTATAGATGCTTTATTCAGTCACTTCAGTGTTTCCCTTCTCATGAAAATAAAAGTATCTGGTCCATTTTCATCAAATGCAAAGAAACAAAAAGCTCAATGAATAGAAGTATCATGATTTCTTGGCAAGATTTCCAAATGTATGTGTTGAGGTTCTTACCTTGGCTTCTTCTCCTCCCTCAGTCCCTTTCTTTCAACACAAGATGCCATCTATTATAAACTATTTGCAAATTCCAAAGTGTGGCTCTGCCACCTTTAGTTCTTTTCCCAGTCAGCCACGATGCTGCCATTTTCAGTGTGGCATCACCAGAAACAGAATATTATCCATATGGTGAATGCCTTGTGAACATCAGACTGGTCATGAAGCTCAATTCTTCCTCAAGACATTTCCAGAAATTCACCATTTGATTAAAAATATGTGTAAAAATCATCCTTGAACCCAAAGGTTTCAGTTCCTGTATTGTTTGGCATTTAGAAAACCTAGCTGGGAAAAGAGCTTATCTGGCTTGCATGGAGATTCCATTTAGAAAGTCTGTTCCATGCAGTCTCATCTAGTGCCCAGTAACTTGCAATTTTGTGCCTCTTAGCAAAGCATAGTCACCCTTCCTTTTCCAAAATGATCCCGCTTCAACATTCTTCAACAACCAAGAGCAATCTGTCTTGCAATGTGTCCTTCCTGCCACATTGATTATTGCCAAGATTCTCTCTGCCAAGAAGTGATCGAAACATTGCATTTCCCTTGCTTCCTTTCTTATCTTCAGCCTCAATGGTATAGTTTCCCATACCATTCAGCTTTCATGTCCATCTGTATCAAGCACCTGTGGGACTGAGTGCATTTTGTTTCGCTTGCCTTGTGTGCTTTCATTTGTTACTTTCCAAATCTTATTATTTACATGGATGCACAGAGCATCTTTGTGGATCTCAGGTTCCACAACTTCATCTAAGCAAGTTTTATGGGCAGAGTTGCTCTCCATTGTCCTCTCAGTGCTCATTGTTCATCACTGCCTCCAGAGCTTCATTTTCATTGTATTTTCCTCATTTAGTTGTAGTCCAAACCATCACTGGCTTTTATCACTTGCACTGTTGGCATTGGCAGAAGTGTTTGAGAACACTTATCACAAAGCCTGTTTCCTTCTTTGAGTCTTATTGGCAATGTTCGTAAATCCTTGCATGGGAGAAAGCTTCTTTCAGAGGAATGTTATACCACTTTATAATAATTCTGAGTCAAGCAAATAAAGATTTGCTTATATTGCTCAGTTATGGGCCTGCTCTTGGTTTCTTCATGATTTTTTTCCAAGCTTCATTGCTATTTGGTGCCACACCTGCATCTGTAGTCTGCTGTCTTTGCCACTCTGCTTCCATCTTCTTCTTCATCCTTCATTGATGGTCAATAGAGAAAAAAACAAAACAAAACAAAAACAAACAGCAACATGTTTATTTTGCACAGTAGCACACATGGCTGTCTTCAAAATTCTGAAAGAGTCAAGAATGTGAGACCCCATACACACAAACTTTCAATGATTTTGCCAAGAAAGTTCATCCATGCTTTGGGCCCCATTTATTTTATTGTCTGGCATGATGAAGTTGCCACATTTTTAAGAAATTACTATATTAAATACACTATGCGAATATATATATATGAAATATAGTATTGCGTATAATATGCAATTAAAAAGAGAAATACTTAAATTGTCTGTTTTTTTTCCTGTGTCTTTGTGTACATGATATTCAAAACTGTGGCTTCTCTGAAAGCCCCCAGGACAGTATTTTCATTAGAAGTTAAAATTTCTGCTGAAGCAGAAGAGATTTGGATTTTTTTTTCCATTTTGCCAAGAAAAATATTTGGATTTCAAAACCGAATGCCATGTTTTTATAGTCTTACGCTGGCATGATGAGCTGAAACTGAAAATATGCGCATGTGCATAATTGTATACCATGTCAGCCTGTGTATGTTTTATGTGAGTCTATGTGTACAAAGTGGGAAAGGCTTCTTCTGTGGTGTCTGCCTTTGACTTGAGAGGTGGCTCAGGAAATCTCAATAGGACATGGTGACAGTGGGTGAGAAGATTTTCATGAGTCATGATAGGAACTAGAGAAATAGAGGAAACCAGGGTGTATGCTTAGGGATGCTCATTCACACAACTGCTATCTAAGAAGCAGCATTAGTCTTCTGGCTGGCGATCAATTTTTTTAAAGTCATTAGCTTAGACATTTCTCAACAGTGGAAAGGTGCTATTCTTATTAAATCTCACAGTAGAAGATGCATATTTGTGAGCCAGTTCAGCTCAGTGTGGTTGCTAAGCAGGTAATGAATGGGAAAGGGAATTAAAAACAAACAAACAGAAACCCCTCAGAGTGATAGAAATGTTAGAGAGAAAGCAGAGAAAATGAAAGCCCAGACAATTAAACAGCCTGAGAGTTTATATACTGGCTTTATTTGCTTGCTTATTTTAATGTTTGGTAGTTTAATCTTTTAAGCTGGTTTACATGCTTTCTGGAAAAAAAAAAAAAAAAAAACTGTTGTAAGAAGAAAGGAAAAGAGGAAAGGAGATAGGAGGAAGGAAGAAGCATAAAAGAAGGAAAAGAAAAAACAAAAGAAAAATAAATTTAACCATAGCATAGCATAAATAAGTTCAGTCAAGTAATACCCATTAAATGTGACAGCATTTTATTCACTGGGGAGACAAGTTGAACCACACTTTTCAGCATGTAAATATGTTTTGAATACAAATCAGTTCCAATGCCATGCTATGGAAATTGCTTGTATATTTGATTATCATATTTTTAATTAATTTTTTTGCATTCAGTTTCAGAGAATTTAATGCGTTCTTTTAAAATTAAAAATGGAGATATACACATGCAACTGGAGAAACAAAAACCATTTTATAAGCCTTGATAATCTTTAGCTACCCAAAGATTTATACTTCATACATTATTATGAATGAGATTCAAAACGCAAATGTAGGGATTTTGAATATAGAATGCTGAATATCAAGCATTCTGATAAAACCGAAAATTCCGTCTCAAATGTTAAGTTTAAATACAACAGGAGCCCCATTATAACAATAAAGCCAGGACACAAGAGCGATAACTCAGCTCTCAACAAGAATTTGATGTTCAGGTTCAGAGATGGAGGGCCACTGATATAACTTAGAGCTGACTCTGCATGAGAAGTTACAAAATTAATAGATTTTATTGCAAATAAATGCCTTTTTTCATGCAAACAAAATATAGGAACAGAGTTTAGAGGTGACAAATGTTAGTGCCTTAGTCCTCAGGCTGATTAAGTGGAGCCATGACCTATTCCTGAAGGGCTGAGTAATTTGCCCTAAGTGAACTTTTGTTCTTTTGTCTTTTAAATATCTCCTTTCCAAATTTGAATTCCTCTCAATTGGGTTATGGAGAAAAGTTTGACAAGGTGAGCAAGCATAATTTGCAACACTGGTAGAATCTGGTTTGGTAAAAGAAAGTTGGAGAATAAGGGGTCAATTATGTTTCATATCATTCAAACATTGTTGCTGCTGCTGCTGCTGCTGCTAAGTCACTTCAGTCATGTCTGACTCTGTGCAACACCATAGATGGCAGCCCACTAGGCTTCCCCATCCCTGGGATTCTCCAGGCAAGAACACGAGTGGGTTACCATTTCCTTCTCTAATGCATGAAAGTGAAAAGTGAAAGTGAAGTCGCTCAGTCGTGTGCAACTCTGTGCAACCCCATAGACAGCAGCCTACCAGGCTCCTCTGTCCATAGGATTTTCCAGGCGAGAGTACTGGAGTGGGGCGCCATCGCCTTCTCTGGTTCAAACATTGGGCTCAGTTAAACATTGGGCTCAGTTAAAACTAACATGAATATTCATGGTAATAGCTAAAAAAATACTCAGAAAAATACTAGAAACTGGTCATATTCAAGTCAATTTGAATAAAATACATATATGCTATATGCACATGCTTACATATATACACACAACAAATAAAGCTGATTTGCTTCCTTGTCCCCTTAATAAGCAATAATTGAGAAATGAACAAATGACTGACAAGTGTGACATATCTAATTCAATATAATATGACTTTAGGGGACATATAGGGTTTCTTTGTACAATGTTATATATATATTTGTACAATACCATATATATATATACATACACATACCTATATATGTGTGTGTGTGTGTATACACACATTGCTGCTGCTGCTGCTGCTGCTGCTAAGTCGCTTCAGTTGTGTCCGACTGTGCAACCCCATAGATGGCAGCCCACCAGGCTTCCCCGGCCCTGGGATTCTCCAGGCAAGAATACTGGAATGGGTTGCCATTTCCTTCTCCAATGTGTGAAAGTGAAAAGTGAAAGTGAAGTCGTTCAGTCGTGTCCCACTCTTTGCGACCCCATGGACTGCAGCCCACCTGGCTCCTCCGTCCATGGGATTTTCCAGGCAAGAGTACTGGAGTGGGGTGCCATCGCCTTCTCCGACACACATATTGGGCACATTGGGCTCAGTTAAAACTAACATGAATATTCATAGTAATAGCTAAAAAATACTCAGAAAAATACTAGAAACCGGTCATATTCAAGTATACACGCACACACACACATATACATATATATAATGGTGGTTTGAGATGAGAATTGCATTATACTTGAACAATTTTTTATTCCCTCTATAGAAAAGTATCAGTATTTTGTAATGGGATGAAACAATCACTGAAACAAGCATTGTATTGATACCTAGTTGTGTAGACTCGTACTTTAAGCACGATTTTGGGGGAAAAGAGTCTTTTTTATGTATCTTCTGATTCTGTCTATTGTCAATTCTTGATTATCTCCACTGATCAAAGTATAGTAGTAATGGGAAAAAATCTAAATTGCTAGCTATTTCAGTTTGGGCTTGGAATGCACTTCTATGCTTCATTTAAACAAAAGGGTATGTGTTCAGGCGGCTCACAGCAGTTTCAAAGAATTTTATCCAGACCTTCCAGAGGGTAAGTTACTAAGTATTTGGCTTAAATAACTTTTTCTGATCTTGGGAAAGTAGAAAAATCCAGATCCAAAAAAAGTAAGATTAAAGCTAAAGTCAGATTATCAATCTGAACGGAGGGATAATGAAGAAACTCTGTAACAGTAACAAAATTAAATCGGTATTCATCATATTCAGAATGGCAATAGTTCTTTGCACTTAATCTTCTAGTATGATGGGTTGTTGCATAACTCAATCTTTCTCCCAACAGCCTACACATTAATGTGTTATGATGGTACAACTATAGCCATAGAAATTCTGATTCTCACTTTAAATCTTCCTTAGTTACATTCATGTCAATGTCCATGGTCATTGACTTTTGCACAACCCAAATTATGCAAACCTTTAGAGAAAAATAACCCTTAAGTTTTTTTTTCAGAGCAAATTCATTCTCTTAGTGTTGTAAAAGTGACATTTAGCAAACTCCAGGCATTATTTTTGGAAGAAATTTGAAATAAGTTGTATAAGAAAAGTAAAAACTCGCCTTGTGTTTCAGGCATCATAGAAAGCTTTATGTCTGTAGCACCACAGTATAACACCCTGACTTCAAATAGTAATCTTGCACAAAGGAGGAGTATATGTTGCTTCACTATAAGTAACTCTTCAGATACATACTCAACGATACTAATCTAAAGTTCTAAAGTTACCAGTATGGTTAATTCTATTCATCGAAAAAAAAAAATCAGTTACTCACTCATGAAATTAAACCAGTTTGTTATCTTACTAAATTGTTTTATGCACAGAAAAAGACTCTTCTAATGTAAATCCTAAACTAAGAAAACAGACTCTATTGTGGCAAAGCTGGGATGTGAACCAAGCAAATAACTCTTTGACCTCAAAGGGGGACATGGATTGACTAAACTAGGGTCTACTCAGTGGATTCACTTGATTACACCACCTGAACTTGTGAGCTGAGCAGTTAACATTTTAGTTTAAGGGCATTATTGCTGATAAGAGCAAAAAGTGTTAGTGATTTACGAACAGAGGAGTGTCTCTGAGTCAGAAATATCAATGCCATTACCTGTCACTGAATCAATGGACTTTCATTCCTTTGGGTTTTAGAATTTTTCAAGTTTCAAAAGCCACAAATTAAAATAAAGCAGGCAAATATTTCATGCAATTGTTTGTTAGTAATTAATGTCTTTGATTTTAATATTCTAAGGGTTATTTTGGCATCAAATGAATAGTAATATTTTACAGAAACTTGGAAATGAGATACATAGAAGGCACCTAAATGAGGGACAATGATTGCAGAAATCTTTTGATATCTGTGAAACACAGGAAAACCTAGCTAAAGATATTGTGGTTTATACAATTTTCCCATGAGATATGTTCAGAAATCTTGTCTACATGTAATAATTGTCCGAGTTTCTTCTAAGATGTTCTTTGTTTATCAGTATGTTTTAAGAATTAATGTCTGTAGTAGTATTTTAGGAGCTAGCACCTTCTTCCCCATTTTAAACTAGTTTTGGATATATGAGAGCAACCCAGATCTACCTGTTCCCTTCAGTTGAACCAAATAACTATGAGAAGCTGAAGTGTTGATTGAATATCTTTATTTAGATATAGTATCTATAATTCAGTTCCTCATTTTTGGTTTTCCTATATACCCTCCGATTTGTCAGCTCTAGTCAAGAAATATGTTATTTCGAATGGATTACCCAAATCTATTGTGTTTTTATTCTTGTTTCTACTTGGACATGCCTTAAGAGAAGTTAAAATATGAACAAGTTGATATAAAATATATTTAAAAAGAGAATATGAATATTAAAACCATATACTTAATGTTATCTGGGAATTTTATTATTGATTTTGTGTGACCTCAGATGACTCAAAATAAAGTAAATAAAGAGATGCCCATAGCAAAACTGAGACAAGAGCAGTGTTTTTTTCTAGGAAAAAACAGTGGTTCCACAGGCTGTTCCTAATTTCTAATGACAAACTAATCATCAAAGTTCAAAGTTGTATTTATTGCTTGTTCTTATAAGGATATTTTAATTCATTTAATTTTATGTTCCTATTGCATTTCAACCCCTACGTAAAAGGCACAGTGCTAAATATTGGTTGGGTGGGAACATTCAAGGTTCTTTACCTCTCATAGCAAATAATTTTTGAAAAAGGGTAAATTTTTCTGTCCATTGTGCTTTTATTAGGTTGTATAGTCTCTTGTTTTCATTTTACCACACTTAGTTTCTCATCTTACTGTTTAGCATTTTCAGCTGGAATAGCAGGCCGTCTGTTGAGCTCCCTCTGTGTATTCACTGGTTTTCTTGGTTTACTGGAAACAAAACTGTGCTTAACTTACTATTGTCTACATTCCATCCATACAGACTATGTCAAATGCTTACCCCAGTTTAAATGATTTATAAAATCTATCTTTGATCACAGCCCTTTAGAGGAGAAATATGTCATGTTATGGCCCATGTCTCTTACAAATGGGAAAGACTTCTGGATGGGCAATATGGAGCATTTTTAGTTCAGATTTCTTTTACTGCTTCAAAATACATTGTTTTACTGTGTCTTCAACCGTCATTTTCCTTCTGGGCAATACATGTATTTCAAATATTTCATCCTAATTCTATTTTCTTGAAGGCAAGCTTAATTTAGACCTTAAACTTTTCTTTCATCATCAGTACTATATCTTATTTTATTGCTTTTCTCTGGATACCTTCATCTATACAGATGTCTTGTTGATAATGAACTTGATTGGAAGTCTGGCTAGATGTTCTGTCAAGTCTCTATAGTCTGCCTTCTTTTCTCTGTTTCCTTTTGAAACTTTATTTTGCAACTGAAAGAGGACATCCTGGAGAAGTTCCAGTCAGCATCATTTTCTAAGAACATGTACTCTTATAAGTCCAAGGTTCTGTGAGTAAGATACTATCTTAAGACAAACTTAAGCATCATTTCTTTATCTGGAAACTTCTAATTCAAATATTTTGCTATCAAAATTAATTGTATTCTCTCTTGCTGGGATATTTAAGATTTTGGTCACATTGCATGCCAACTGCCTGATCATGTCTTCCATGATAAATTACTTGGCAAATGCATCTGCCAATTATTCTTTTGGAGTGTACAAATTATTCCACCTGGCTTTTCTTCATCCTTTGCACTAACTTAAAACATTTTTTTTTCTAACAAGCAAATAAATATTTGAAATCAATCTTACATTTCTTTGATCTGAAGAAAATTATAATCATGACTTCTATAATGAAGTCTCTTGGCTGAAATCTCACAAACACTTCATGTCTTGTCTTGAAGGGCTAACTCATCCATTTCTGTAACTTCATAGGAACTATGCATCAAATCCATAATTGCAGTGAGACTTAGTTTTCATGAACAGTATCAAGAGGCTATATCCTAAGAAGAGCTAGAAATTTTCTGATCCAGGCACTGCATTCTGTGTCAAAGAAAATTTTGTTATTTTAACTAATATCATAACTAAATACATTATTGCAATCAATCATACTAAATCATGGAAAAAGTCAGCACAGTTCACCACTCTGCATCCATTTGATGCAGCCTAGTTTTGCATTGGGTTCCTGAAGTCATGTTCCACTTACAAATAAATGATAGATAATTAATTAGAAATACAAAAAATTATAATCTAAGTCCAGTTTGTTTTAGTTCAATATTTTGAAAGTGTTTAACTCCAATTTTATTCTAATATCTTAATATTGGCAAAAGTGTCCCTCCTTTGTTGAGTAGTAAAAATTGTAAAGTGTTTATTGGGAGGATGGACAGATGCATCATTAATCTTAAAATAGTGACCTTTATATATTGTACAAAAGGTGAAATGACAGAAATGAGTTTCTGATATATAATTATCACTTTTGAAACTGTTTGATTATAGAACTGGTAAAAGAATAACGTTTTGTCTACAATGGGGAAATCAGGAGATGGCTAATTTCTAAAACCAAATGGGACTGTTGTTCCAAAGCATAAAAAAGCAAAGATAAGCCAACAAGTCAATGATTCAATACGTAAAAATTGCAAGAAAATAGCTGTATAGGTTCATTAATTGTGAAATTTAACACAATAAAAGCTATTAAATGTGAATTTGAATTTAGACTTAGATTTATCGAAAATGAGAATAGAATATTCAGCAAGGAAAACATATGCAGAGTATTATCGCTTCTTCTAAAAAATACTAAAAAATGCAAATATAGGAAAACTTTCATTTTTTCTTCTTATATGTCAGTTTTTGTTTTTTTTTTTTTTTTTTTTGTTTGTCTTTAGTTCCCTAAAGACAATCTTTAAATGCCTTTAACATTATTTTGAAGTAAAAGATGGGAGTAATGTTGCCAAATTCATAATCAGTTTGAATTTAGTAGCTCCTGTGTTTCAAAATGCTCCCTAATCTACCAATTTTAGTTTAAAACTGTGATCTAAACACTTAGATATTTGGTAAGCTAAGAATGACAGGATTGGAAATAGAACTGTATTGGCTTAAAACACCAGAAAAAAATTTTCCAAATTAGGAGTTTTGTTTATCTGCATGCAAAAATAATCTCTGGCCTTTAAGCATTCATGATGTGAATAGCAAGCTATTATTTTGAAACTTTACTAGAATATTCTTTGTGGAAATAGATTCACTTTTCATATATTCCACTGGGCAGATTAAAGTTCTGGCTTCCATGTGGATAGTTTCAGGACTGCTTGCTCTTCCTTTTGTTTTGTCATAATACTCACTTGAGACTGGGAGTAGTTCAATTTTCAAAGCTCTAAATTTACATTAGAAAAGAAAAAAATCAGATCACGTTATTTTCCCATTTTGCCTGTATATATATATGTTCAGACTTTAAACAAAGCTATAACTCTATGACTATAACAGAACTGCATGTAACAAAAATGGTCACTGAGCATTAGTGGGTTATCTAAACTTGACCTCTTAAAGTACCTGCATAGGGGACTTTGTGATTGTAGCAGTATTTCCATTTGATTTCTCTCCAGGTTTGAAGAGAGAACTAACTCTCCCTTTTAGGAATATGTTATATTCAGTGCATGTAGAAAAACTTTGTTAAGATTGTCAGTAATATTTTATGTCAGAGATAACATTTTAAGAGGCAGAAATTCCAAAGGTTGAACTCGACATTGGTTATTGGCTTATCTTTTCAATGGTGCCCATCACAAAACTCACCCTTGAGTGTAAAAAGGAGAAATTTAGAAAATGCCATTCTAGCAACAATGAGTGCATTAATTCCTCAGTGAACCCAATGGAAGAGGTAAGTACCCCCTTAGCACCATGTACTGGCTGAGTGTGCTGAGACCCAGAGCTTTCTGAAGGTCACGCAGCAGGGCAATGGAACTTCCAACAAAGACATCTGACAATCACCACTTGCTGTTAAGAGTTTCAGCCCTTGCTTTCTTTTTGGTGATCTTCAATGCTTTAAATAGGGGACTCATTCCCTTTGAACCCCACTATAGTTTTCCCCGACAGTGCCTGATAATGTGGGATGCTCCTTCATCCTCCTTCTCCCAAATAGTTAATTTATCTGTTCAAAAGAACCAATGAGGAATCCAAAGGGCCGGGCTGCTTAATACCATGGAGACCCACCCATATCTCTTTCAGTACTTAATTCACAGGCCTTTTTCTCCCAGTTACTCACTCCCTCTTCCACCTCCCTAACCCCTTCCCAATAGGGTACATTTTTTGTTTTTGTTTTCTTTTTTTCTCTTGCTCTCTCTCTCACTCTTTCTTTTCTGTATCTCTCGGAAATCAGACAGGAGTTCAGAGCACTTTCACTACCTTTTATGAGGTAGATTGTGATGTCATAGATGGGGGCAGGGCTAGTCAACTTTCTACCCACCTCCCAACCTGTGCTGAGGAGCTCCGATCGGGAGTGGAAGCAGTGATTCTTCTATGGTGAGTAACTTCACTTTCTAATCTAAACTATCTCATTGTAAACATTAATTTTGAAAGCAGGGGATGGCGTTTTGATGAAGTCAAATGTGACCAGTTAAGCCCTCTTTAATTACTGTATTAACCAACTTGGGGCAAAAGATCTACTTATTTATTCTTTATTTAAGTGAAGAATTCCACAACACAGATATACTCTCCAACGATGATCTAAACTTGAGAAGCTGAAAATGGTATTTTCATTCCTTTATTTCTCAGTCTTTCTTCCCTTTGGGACGGAAAGTCATTGCATATGTGGAATGAACCCATTCTGTAGTCATTTAGTAAGCTTTCTCTAAAGTAAGGCTTGTCAGAAGCGTGTATTCTTCTTCATTTGAAAGATTTAAGGATGAGAGAATACCCTTTATTGATGTTTGGCCAGAGAATCAGTCTGCTCTTCTAAAACTGTAGAGTAAAACTGTAAAGAAACTGATACACAAGAACTGTCAAAAACTTGGTTCTGATGTAAACAAATGAAAACTTTCCAATGCAAAAGCTAAAATAATAAGAAAAAAAGTCACCACTCTTGCAAGATTAAGGGTGCAACCATTTCAATGTGTTTGAACCAAATTTGCTGCCTTTTTGTTATGTATCATAACACTGATGCTGTTGTAAAAGCTGCTGTTCTTTGTTATATCTAGATTTCCATTCTTTTATATGCCTTAGTGTTTAGAAAGAAAATATCAACTGCAGTGAGCATGTTTCTCCATTTTCCTTGTTCTCTCCTGGGTACCTATTAAAACCATCAAGATATCAACTTTTATATATGAGAGGCAAAGGAAGTTCATGGAGATGGTTATATCTTTAAGGGGTGTCAGGGTGGATGTTTTCTTAAAAGTTTTGATCATCAGAATCTGAGGCCCTGTTACTTTTCATGGGGTGGGATAAAACACATCCAGTTTGAATCATAAGTATTATGAAAGGAGTTAAGTACTTATTCATTTTTTTTTCAAATCCCTAGTTAACTCACTATGTATGGATATTGTTGTTGGAGAATAGAGGCAGTTTAAAAGGAGACATCTGTTCTCATCCACAGCTCTTCTGTTACGTGTAGATCCTCTAGCCCTTTCCCACAGGGGTCTTTCCCCACAAGATACTGTCCTTTTCATGACCTGGGGTAAAATGATATGGTCACTGCTGAAGCTATTTTCTTAGCTAAGCTTTCTAACCTAAAGAAGCAACTACAGTGGTGAAGATTTTAGGCAATAAGTAGAACTGGAGTCATAACTGGCCCAGAGGAAAACGTAGGTGATAATCACCTGTAGTCCACTTAAAAATTGCAATGTGGGCAACAGGTGATGAAACCTCCTGTGTTGGGTGATCCCTCTCAAGCCTCTGGTCTTCTTTTCATTAAAAGTGTTAGATCCTAGAACCCCAGGTAGGAGGAAACCTTTAGTGCCAAAAAAAGTCTGATGTCTGATCATATAATAGCTCAAGTTTTTCATGTCTTTTATCAATCCCTCATACAGCTGCCAGGTAAGAAATGCTCATATTTTACAAACCCTTGGAATACAATCATCTTTAAACTTTGCAAGTCAAGAATGGTTGTGTTGTACACTTGTGCAAATTCAGAGAATCTATCATGGAATGCAGTGTGCATGCACTTGTATACTCTCATGTGCATGTTTCATTTAAAGTGGTGTTCAGTGTTTTTATATCCATTTTGTATGTATTTGAATTATAATTTAAAATACATACGTATATTGTACTCTAAACAAAAGAGTCACATGTAACAGAAGGTACATTAATCTGATGTCTGAACACTAGTGCACTACTCCTGTTTCTGTCGGTGACTAATTAGGTAACTCAAAGTAAATGCCTTTGATTTTTGGGCCTCCTGCAATGCAGGAGACCCAGGTTCGATCTCTGGGTCAGGAAGATCCCCTGGGTAGGAAATGGCACCCCACTCCAGTATTCTTGCCTGGAGAATTCCATGGACAGAGGAGCCTGGCAGGCTACTGTACAGTCCATGGGATCACAAAGAGTTGGACACGACTTAGTGACTAACACACACACACATACTTGGGCCTCAGTTTTCTCATCTAAAATTATGATAGATGACTTAAAGGATATATTCTAAAGTAATACTGCTCTAAAGTTATATTGTTTTGTATATTTTTAAAGAAATGGTTTATGGAGAAAAGACTGTATAGTAGATGAGATCTAATTTTTGTAGTTGACATAGAGTTATTCAAACCTGAAGAAAAATTTCATTCCAACTTAGTCTCAAAATGTACCCTATATCTGATATATAGTCTAACTTGTTTAATAATATTAGTAGTTCCCATTCTTTTAAGTGGACATTATCAAGCGATTGAGGATTAGCTATGTGTTCATTTGGAAGACTAACTTGTTTTGAATTTCTTAATTTTGTTATTTTGATTATTTGAAATAAAATATCCGTACCCACTAGGTAATAGATGGAGCTAGGTCTCACTGGGACTCTGAAATTCAGAATTACTTATGCAGTGTTGCAGAAATTCCCTTGTGGTGTTGGGAAGAGTTGGTGAGTAGGGAACTGATGAATCCTGAACGATGTGTTGTAAGGACAAATGGCATATAAGACCTGGCTCCTACTCTTGAGGAATGTGAAACTTTTTGGAAGTCTAGACACATACCACGTGACAACTGAGAGGTGAAGACAATAAGTGTCAAAGTACTAAGAGATATCCCTGTGGGCTGAGTTGGATTGGATTGTCCTGGGAAGGCTTTGTGAGACGCTGAAGCCCTCAGCTAACTTTGAACAAAATATTTTAGATTTGTGTTGTGGGCAGGGAAATATTTCAGATCAAAAGCCCACAGAATTGTAAATTTTGCAGAGAATAACCTGTGTTGACAAATGTCATATGTCAAAACAAAAGTCTTTGCTTTGAGTCCAGTCCAATACCTTTTGAGCCCCTTTCCCCTTAATTCTATGCTGACTTTATAATATATGAAGAGGAGGCTGCAAATGAATGACTTATGGTTAAAATATAATCAGGCTGCTATTTTCTCAGTTACACAAGAGGTCATATGATCACTCACAGCCACAGCTGTGGAAGAGAAGTAAATAAATTGAAAGAATTGGGGACAGAAGGAAGCTGTAGCTCTGGGACATTCTGGTTTTCTGTTGAAGGTGGAAATGGATTGTCATTTGGAAAATCAAGGGCTCTATCACTGACAAATTTAGACAGGTTGCATAGTCATAGAAATGCCCATAAGCTAATGAGAATTTGTGTAACCAGTATGGTTTTCTGAAGCAAATGGAAGTTTCTTGCACTGAATAGGAATCATGTCAGACTCTGCTCTCAGACAATGATTATGCAAGTCTCTTTCCTAATACTTGGAAAGAGGTGATTGATTTGGCCACGATTTACCCACTTTGGGCTTCCCTGATAGCTCAGTTGGTAAAGAATCTTGCCTGCAATGCAGAAAACCTGAGTTTGATCCCCGGGTTGGAAAGATCCCTGGAGAAGGGAAAGGCTACCCACTCCAGTATTCTGGCCTAGAGAATTCCATGAGAAGATCTCCTGGAGAAGGAAATGGCAACCCACTCCAGTATTCTTGCCTGGAAAACACCATGGATGGAGGGCCCTGGTAGGCTACATACAGTCCATGGGGTCGCAAAGAGTGGGACGACTGAGCAATGTCCATGGGCTTGCAAGAATTGGACACAATTGAATGACTTTCACTTCATTTTTTTTTACCCACTTTGACATAGGAGCACATTTAAATGTGAATGCCTCTCTGTTGCTGTAGATTCAAATGATATCCACTGTATACTTTGTATCACTAAGAGGGCACTGTTCCTGTATTTCTTGCTATCCAAGTTCCTTCCAGGTTATTACTTTGGCCATTCTAATAGCCAAGAATTCCATGAGTAGAACTGCTTTATTACCTATCCTAAATTCTAAGGACTTGGTTTACATCATCCAGTGAAATGTTTCTTAATTTTCTATCATGAAATTGAGATTAATTTCTAGAATACATTATCACAGGAAATCGCTTTCTAAAACTAAACTTTTCTATGTGGAAATAATGACATTGTAGGATCAGATTCAGTTTTACAAAACAGAGAAGGCTCTCTTAAAACTAATTTCCCCAAAAAGTTCAAGTAGGACTTCCATAAATGTTTGTGGAATAATTAGAGTATTAAAGGAAGTTAAAGATATTATACAATTGAGTACTGATGGCAACTCTTAACTTCCTCCCCCAAATGCCCCAGAGGTAATTTTAGAAATAAAAGTTCAGTTATATTTATAATTCAACAAACATTTAGTGAGAAAATAACATGTGATATTCACTTTCTTATGGATGGACATGGAAGAGGAAATGGAAAAAGGCACATAATCAGTAACTGTGATAGATTCTAATAATCACTGTAACAGAAATATGTACAAAGTATATGGGATTCCTCTAGAGAAGAGGGGAGAAGAAGCTTCATTAATGGGGTAATATCTTTGAATCTTCAGAGATATATGGATAGAAATTTTCTAAATTATAGAGAGAAATGATTAGCCCAGAAGGGAAACAGAATGGCCATAATATTTTGGTACAGATGTTTTCTGTGCTGACCAGACCTGAAAATGCTAGAGATAGGTAGAAAGATGGAGAAAAATCAGAGGTAAAGTAGGAAAGGTAAGTAGGCACTGGAAGTAAGAGAAAAATTTCTGACATAACCTTATTTTAATGACTGTCTCCCAAAATGGTCAGAGGATCACACCCATATGTCAAACCAAACACAGAAAGAGGTGGAAAGAGGCTGTTAAAATGCAAAATCGTGGGCCAGACTGCAGACCCCTTGAATCAGGATTGTAGGGCATATGTAGTGATTTCCTGAGATTGTAAAGCATATGTAGATTCTTGGAATTTGTAATTAACTATCCTATCTCACCTTCAACATGCCAGGTGACTCATTTCCATAGCAAAGTTTCAGGCAATAAAATTGACTCATTCTTTCTATATTCTTAGAGGAAGATATAAATTAAAAAAAGAAAATATTAAGAGCTAAAGATTTGGAAAAATGTGATAAAAGTAACATAATGTCAGACACGACTGAGCGACTGAACTGAACTGAATGTTCTTGGGAAAGTTGGTTTAAATTTCGGTTAAGCATAAAAATAATTTTCAAATAATGATGGTTGTCAAATATAAAGAATTACTAAGCTATTAAATATGGCTTGAAGAAAAGGCATGAGACTATAAACATTTGAGGGATCGCTTTGTGTCTTTCATCATCATGGATCAGTGCAAGAAGTTAATCAAGTTCAGAGCAAAGTTCTATAGCTCCCAATTTGTGTCAAGGTAAGGGATGGAGACAGTAGTGCAGAGCAGTGTTTATTTCTGCTTTGTATTCTTTGGAATAATCATTTGACTACTTTTTAATTTTAATTAGGAGAACTCTTCCCTGGTGGCTCAGATGGTAAAGCATCTGCTTACAATGCAGGAGACCCAGGTTCAGTTCCTGGGTTGAGAAGATCTCCTGGAGAAGGAAATGGCAACCCACTCCAGTATTCTTGCCTGGAAAACACCATAGATGGAGGGACCTGGTAGGCTACAGTCCATGAGGTCGCAAAGAGTGGGACATGACTGAGCGATGTCACTCTCACTTTCTTTTATATTGAAAAAAAGTTGATTAATCAAGCTCTCAAGTCAATGTAGGGTCTATGGTCCAGGTAGCTCAGTGGTAAAGAATCCTCCTGTTCAATGCAAAGAGACATAGGACACACAGGTTTGATCCTTGGGTTGAGAAGATCCCCTGGAGGAGAAAATGGCAACCCTTTCCAATATTCTTACCTGGAGAATCCCATGGGCAGAGGAGTCTTGTAGGCTACAGTCCATAGGATCACAAAGACTAGGATATAACAGAGGGGCAGAGCACATGTATTCCCATCATAATTAGAAAAATCAAGCTCTAATGCCAATGTAGAGTCTATGGTCTATGTTGAAAAATATTAATAACATAGCTCTATATTTGAATCAATAATCATTTAGAAGTGCTCATATTTTAAATGTGTTAATGTGTGCCACAGACTGAGTACAAGGACCAGAAAGTAGACCAGGTAAATGGGTCACTAACTTTAGTCTTCATTATCTCGTCTCTTCCAAAAGATGATGGTCTTTTTTATCATGTAGGTATCTTCTTGCTGTCTTTCATCGTGTCTATCAATCAGGCCATTGGACAGATAGTAGTGAACAACTGGCCAATGTCTCTGTCCTCATAGAAACGGCATTTTTTGAGGGGGGAGGTCACTGAGAGTCCTGAAGTAATCACTGCAGAGAGGTGATAGTTGAAAATATAGAAGGGAATGACTTCAACAGAGAAGTAAAGTAGTGATTCTCATATTTCAATCTGTAGAAGAATCACATGGGTGTAGCAAATGAAAATGGAGAACCATAGACTTTGCCATCACTGTTCTGACACTCATATATGAGATCAGGAATCTGTATTCTGTTTCTAAACAGTCTGAATGTGGTTACTCATGGATCACACTTTGAAAAATACTAGTCTAAAAAGGAAGGAAAGGAGGAAGGCTATGGGAAGAGATTACCAGGACTAGAAGTCAGTTTCAACCCTATCTTAGAACTCATGGTTTGTCCCAGCAGGCTATTCCAGTCTAGCCTAGCCTAAGTAATTCTTAGTTGTGAGGAGCTAGTTGTGGTTTCCTGTTGTATAGGACATTTCGCAAGCTCACTGGCATTGCCCCACCATATGCTTGTATCCATTTCCTTTTCTCAGTAGTGACAATCAAGAGTGTCTCTGACCATGGCCGAGTATATCCTGTGTTGCAGGGGACAAAATGGCCCCAGATGAGAACCATAGGTCTGATTGAACTTTTGATCTTGCACCTAGAACATACATACTATTTAAAATCGAGCTTTTATTTCCTCCCTCTGGAAGGTTAGAAGACAGCAGATTCCAGGTTCCAGATTCATTTACCAAATGACCATTCTAGCCTGGCATCAGGCTGTGAAGGTTCACTTTTCTTGAAGCAAGATTCTCTCTCCCTTCTTGGTTCCACCAAATATTCCTGGCTTAGAGATACAGGCATTTCTACTCTCAAAGGCAATTAAGGGCTCTCATAAGAATGTTTAAAAGAAAGTTAAGTAAAATGACTTCAGTTTCTTGCTTTTTACAAACAAGTGTATTGAGTTGAAAACAATTCAACTGTTTTTATAGCACCTTTTTAAAAAACAAAACATTTTCATATATCTTTACATATTCTCTGTATACTTTTTAATTCTTTTATGATGAGCTAGATAATCAGTGCCTTTTTAAACACAAGGAAAAAGTGATAGTTTATATTTTTTTCTTTAAAAATATTAAGAAATGCATCAGGGCAAAGGTCTCCTTGTTGAATCTCAAGGTAATGGGTTCTTTGAGGTATTATTTATGATGAATAACTCTACAAGGCTGAAATTAGTGCTGGGTGAGCCCTTGAAACTAAGCAAATTGTAGGTAGACATTGAATATATTTTATAGTTTAGCATTAATTCTTTCTACAGAGAAGGTTGGAGAGCTGTAACAGGTGGTGACTTCAGATAAAACAGAGATCACTCTTTCTTTCAAAGCTGTAGTATATTTGAAATATTTACCTTGGCATTTTCTAGTGCATCAGGTAAAGAAATAATGAGGTAGCCTTTACATCTTATAATAAATACAGAGGCGATTTAACTTTGTCAAAGGCTAGATTCAGAGGGACTCCAAGTTAGAGATTGTGCCTTGAGGACACTTTCATCTTAATATTAAGTAAGATTTTCAGTAGGGGCAAGATACTGTATCAGATTCTCTCAACTCTTTAATGTTTATCTTTGTTCGCTGGTTAAAAGTTGCCATTTTCCTGGAAGTTCACAGAGTGCTTTTTTTTTTTTTTTCCAAAGAGTTTTCCAATTTCATAGATTTGAGTCTTGCTTTCAAAAGAACCACTAATATATTTTCTATGATTTTGGGCAATACTGTTATGCATTTCCACTCTTTGAGAATACTTGGCCTTTAATCTGTGTTTTTGAAAGTTTCTTGTATAGCTCAACCTCTTTTGCTAGAGAACAGACAATAAGTTGTCTATCCATAGAGGTTCTTTGTTGGACCAAAGAAATAATATTTCTAGTTTTAGACTGAAGGGAACCCTCTGGTGCAGTGGCTATATCTTCCCTAAAATATTCACTCCAGGAGAGATAGATTATAAGGTTCCAAACCAGGTCAAGCTCTGGCAGGCACTTGTAAGGGGGCGTATCCTGGCTTCTCAGGGGAACCACCTTAAATGCCCTTTATTTCTTATTTTATTCAAAAACGATTGGAGCAGCAATATGTTATTAAAAACAGACATGGGAATAGAAATCATGCACTTAAATCCCTGGTAATTGTCTTATTCGCTGGCAAGTTACTTTTCTTTAAACCTCCATTCCCTCCTGTATTAAATAGTAAGGATAAAGTGGTGTATCATTGGGAGTGGTGAAGATCAAGTAATGGAAAATATTGGTGAAGTTGCTCAATATATATTGAATCTGGAAAATATCCAAAGTACATTGACCCAGTAAAGCAAGGTACTAGTCTACTTTTATCAGTAGGCTGATCTTGCAGATCAGTGTAAGAGGCAGCCTTAACTATGAATCCATCACCCAACTGACTAAATACTGGGGATACACCCACCCAGTGCTACTGTGGCTTATGTGGTGCTAGCCTTTGTGGAGAACATGTCAATAAATGGTCGGGGATTTTGTTAATAAATAACAAGAAGTCTAGTCCTGGAGATAAGACTTGCACATACATATAAAGTCTTTGAAGATAAAGCAACAAATAACTAATTATTTCATTCTAGCAAGAAATGTAATAGGAACTGAACTGGAATCATAAGGACAGCTCCATGGATGCTCATATTGCAAGAATGGTTTATCTTTGTTTCTTGGTTGACGTTTATCTTTATGGGGATGCACTCTGCAGCCAGTTTTGGGGTCTCCAATAACAGGTTCCTCTGTTATAGTTATTTTGGGAGTCATTTCCTGATCATTCTCTATAAATGGGGAAAATCAGATTGTAACTGGACCACCTCATCCATACTTCTGCCCTAGTCATGCCCATGGTCAGATGGAGAAAGAAACCTTATTCCTTTCTAAAATACCTTGTCCTTATCCTGCTAAGGTTTATATATTACCCTTACACTACCCTGGGCATCTGTTGAAATTGTCCTTCCTGTACAGTTTCTTGGGCCTGAGATATGCAGGTGGTCAAGTAAGTTATGATGAAGATTCTAAAAGAACTCTCCAAAGGTACCCAAAAATTAAATAATAATCTTCTATAGTGACATATATATTTAAAATTTAAAAAGCATTTCAAGTTTAATTTCTCACTCAGACTTCAATAACTGGTAAAAATATATTGGTATTAATAACCCCATTTTACAGTTGAGGAAACAGAAGCTTGGAGAGGTTACAAGGCTGTCATCATTAGCAACTAGCATGGCCAAGATGAGAGCCAGTTTCTCTTTGTGCAATTGTGCTATGTGCATTTGGATATTGCTTGTTCCTGCCTCACTTAGACAAGTAGTTGAACAAGAAATATAGGATATAGTACTGGTCAGATGGTATAGATGATGGTAGAACCAATATATGTTGTGTTCTCAAAAACTATGTCAAATTTAGAACTTATCATGGTGCCTACTGTGTGGAGAAGTAAAGGGCTTTTTTTTTTTTTTTAGAAATTTAGAATAAAAAATTGTTTTTTCATAAAGTTTGGATGAATAGGAAGTAGTGTATGTGATTGCTACCAGGAAGGAGAGTTAGACATTGTATTTGCTCAAGTTTTCCTTGAACTTGTAGATGACTTTTTGGTTGCTGGAAAGAAAATGAGTAAGTAGAAGATGATGTCCATGTTCTGTGCCTAATCCCTATCTCGTGTGAATCATGATTGCAAGATTGGAAGTTGGTATGACCTTTTTTCCTTTATGGCTTAAGGAAATTCACCTCATTACTACTTGGTTACATGATTCACACTTGTGAATAGTTAAAATCATAATTCAAACTGACCTCCAAATAAATGGCACCAATAGCCAGGAATACAGAATTGAGGGCAGGGAAAACACTAAGGTGGCTTTGCCTGATTAAGGAAAATTGTGTGTCATGTGTCACATGGGTGGATTGAAGCTGATGTTAAAGCTGAAACTCCAGTACTTTGGCCACCTCATGCGAAGAGTTGACTCATTGGAAAAGACTCTGATGCCGGGGGGAACTGTGGGCAGGAGGAGAAGGGGGAAGACAGGGTGAGATGGCTGGATGGCATCACCGACTCGATGGGCATGAGTCTGAGTGAACTCCGGGAGTTGGTGATGGACAGGGAGGCCTGGCATGCTGTGATTCATGGGGGTCGCAGAGTTGGACATGACTGAGTGACTGAACTAAACTACCAGATAAGAATTTGTGAACTCATGTTCACAAAAACTTTCTCTGTTTCCTCATATGTAAAGAATGGATGGTAATATATATATTTGGACGATTATTTATTAAGATACCCAAACTATACCTAGCAAGCACATCTCAGTGTTTTACAGATGCTGGTACTAATTACTGAGGGTGCTTCCCTGGTAGCTCAGATGATAAAGAATCCACTTACAGTGCGGGAGACCTGGGTCCAGTCCTTGTGTTGGTAAGATTCCCCTGGAGGAGGGCATGGCAACTCACTCCAGTATTCTTGCCTGGAGAATCCCCATGGACAGAAGAGCCTGGCAGGCTCAGTCCATGGAGTTGCCAAGAGTCAGACATGACTGAGTGACTAAGCACAGCATAGCAACTACTGAGGGAGGTAATACTTAAAGAAAGCTCAGTATTTTACACACAGAAAGCAGTAAACACAAAGAATTGAATCATGGATGTTTTCTGAGCAAAGAATGATCCTGAAGCTCTACCACTGAGGGCACAGTGAGAGAGAGAGAGGTCATAGGTCTTTTATTGTAGATGGCTAACATTATTTTCTATATTGTGTCCCTAAATTCCACTCTTCTACTAATGTTATGACTCTGAGTACTCTTCCATAGAAGAATAAACAGGTTGAAGGCTTGGCAAGTTGGATATTGGACTAGGCATTATGCCGTAGCTTTGTGTCTTTGGACAAGCTTTGTGATCTTTTCTTCCCTCATCCAAAAAGTTGCAGTTATTTAACAATATTCAGGAAATATTTATGGAAGAACCATATGCCAGACACTGTTTTAAGTGTTTATGATATAGCTGGGGGTGAGGGACAATAAACCCATGAATAAAATATTTGCTAGATGGTGATATGTATTTGAAAAAATATTAAAATGGAAAAATAATAGCAAATTAAATGTTGAGGGTGACTCAATGGAGTTGAACTTTGGAAAGACAAGATATTTCACCAAGATATTGATTATTTTATTAAAGATCTGATAGAGTTGAGGGGCCAAGCTTTGCAAAAATCTGGAGGAAGACCATTCTAGGTAGAGGGAAAACATACAAAATCCCTGAAGGACAGGCATCACTGATATGTCTGAGCAATAGCTAAGAGATCAATATTTACTAGTGGAGTGAGCAAGAGAGAAATCAGAACTGTTGGGAACCAGATTTTATGACCCAGAAGGTCACTGTGATGGCTTTGGATTTTATAAAGACTAAGATGAGGAACCGCTGGACAGTGTTGAGAAGAAAAGTGATATTATTTGAGTTCGTGTAACAGCACCATTATGGCTCCAATTAAAGGGAGAAAGAGTAGGAAGCAAGCAAGGAAACTGTTAGGGGATGATATTGCAACAATCGAACAGGAGATTCTGATGGAGGTTGGCCATGTAGACAATAATGAAGAAGGTGAGAAAAGGTCAAATATTGGAATTATTTCAAAGATGCTGTTGACTGAATAT
This sequence comes from Nanger dama, assembly GCA_917880005.1. Lineage (NCBI taxonomy): Eukaryota > Metazoa > Chordata > Mammalia > Artiodactyla > Bovidae > Nanger > Nanger dama. The sequence continues at coordinate 55,437,237 of CAKJTW010000006.1, read as the reverse complement.
GATGGCAGATTATATGCTGGCTCAGAGAGAACAAGATGTAATATAAGATTCTGGGTTTTTAACTTAAACAGTTGGAAGAACTGTGTTGTCAATAACTTAGACTAAGAAGACAGTGGTGAGGGCAGGTACCTCTCACTTGTCTCTGGAGTGTTGGGAAGAGTAATTAAGAAAAGTCTACAGAAGACTAGGAGATTCTCTAAATGTCAGAGGTCTTTGTGAAAGTAACCAGTCTTGCAAGAAACTAAAGTAGGATATAAAATTTAAACACTTAAAACTCATTGAATGTGTTCTGAATTCAAGGTAGGACATATCTACCTGAATCTGTGACAGTGTATACAGTGAATACTTGGAAAATAATTGAATATGTGGTAAAATTGGTAGTGAGCTGACATCTCACAAAGAGAAAAACATTGACTAGGAAGAAAGACAAAGATTTAGAGGATGTGATTCAATGTCTACTCAATGAATATTTCAAAGTAGGCAGAAAAATGTATTCAGTTATAAAAAGCCATGGATCAACTTCTCTAATTCAAAACTAATTTAATTAAAATTACTGGCCTTAAAAGATGCATTATACTAAAGACCTCTTATGCATTCTTGAATGATGATATCCATTTCTTCTTGTAATTCTCATTTCTGTAATAAAAGAAGAGGGGAATTTTTAGGTTGACATAGTGAATTATTTTGTATAATTACATGTATGTCTAACATTTCACTTCAGTTTTCCACATTGTATTTAAGAGATTATTCTTTTGATATATGAGGAAAACAATATGATAATGATGGGGAAATGATGTTAATATACTGCTGTTAATCAAAGCCTTTGGGGGAACAGCTCAAAGGCCCATGGTAGGTATAGTAAATGGGTCTAATCTTGATTGCTCACACTTATCAATTGCTAATGATTGACTGGGCTGTTTTTCTAAAAGTATTTTAATTTATATATTTGGCTGTGCCAGGTCTTAGATACAGCATGCAGGAACTTTCTTTGTGCATTGTGGACTCTCTGGTTGAGGCGCCCAGCCTTAGTTGCTCTGTGGCGTGTGGAGTCTTAGTTCACCCACCAGGAACTGAACTCATGACCCCTGCATTGCAAGGCAGATTTTTAACCAGTGGACTACCAGGGAAGTCCTTGGTTGTTTTGAGAAGAATTCTAAGACTATGTCTAGGACCAGTAGAACAAACAATTGTTATTGACTCGGCAAGCCAACTAGAGGTAACAATGAAAAAACTGGTAGCAGGTGTGTCACACATGAACCGTCCTTTCTTTCACTAAAAGAGACATTTCTGGAAGAAGATTGGAGCATTGAAAAGTATAACTTGTTTAAAGGTTACTCATGCTGCTTTTTTTTTTTTTCTTTTTCCCAGCTGACCTACTTCTTGCTATCTCCTGGCCTTTACAGATTGTAGCCTAGGTAGTGTCCTCTGTTTATAGTTTCATTTAGTTACCCTGAATTTTTGGTTAGCATATTTTCAATAGACCTTATTTTATTTAGTCTATATATAAAATATAGTTATATTTTAGTTAGTCTGCCCTTTGCTAACTTTTATTTGGCTAATAAATATGAGCACAGTATAACCAAATTGGTTATACACCAACCCACGCCAGCAAGATTGGTATGCTCATGTTCTGGGAAGTTGGGCAGATGAAACTTTCAAGCACCCCCAAAAGAATATGTGGATTCAACCCTGTGAGGCTATGGATGGATGAAGATAATGAGATAAGCTGATTTTAGTTGAACACAGTAGGTGCTAGGTCCAATGGGCTAAAGATTAAGAATTGCTCATTTTATAGAACAATAGATTTAAGACTTTAGGGGAAAAAATCTAGGGAACTCGGTTGTATTTAAATGGAGTTGAAGAACAGGGCTTGAGAGGTTGATCCTCAGTATTTGGTGGGCAAAAGGAAACCATGTTTGAGATAGCCAGGACTGTCAACCAGGTTGTGACAAAAATATAAGAGTTGAGTTAATTAGGCTGTTAAATTTCCCAGATAACGTTATTTGTTTTTTAGCAAGAAATACCTGCAAATAATATTTAACCAAAATGAAGACCCTGTTTTTTTTGGAGAGGCCTGAATTTTTTTGAAATGTTAGGCCATATATGTTGTTGGGTAAAATGCTTTATACTATTTCTTTTGATGCCTCTCAAACTAGATCTTTAAACATTACTTTCCCAGAACAGATTATCTTCCCTCCATCTCCTACTAGGGTCACCTTGACTTTTTTACTACCAAGTCTTTCTCCAACCCTTGGAAGCCCTAAATATTCTTAGATATTTTGGATACCATACATAAATCCCCTGTATTTTCTTGTATTGAATCTTGAGCTTCCTTCCTCTATCTAAAAGTTTCAGTAGTGCTAGAAAAAAATACAACTTTTGCTGCTTTTCTATTCTCCTTGTGAACTTCTTTTTATACCTAAAACCTTTCAACTGATTATTAGGTATTAACAGCAGACCAAGGTGATGGTAGAGAGTCCCAAATGCTGGATAGAATGAATGAAGGTTTATGATTTTCTAAGATCCGCCATGTGCTTTAGGCTTCCCTGGTGGTCCAGAGGATAGAGTCTGCCTGCAGTTAATGAGACTCATATTCAATCCCTGGGTCAGGAAGATCCCCTAGAAATGGCAGCCCACACCAGCATTTCTGCCTGGAGAAATCCCCATGGACAGAGAAAGAGAAGCCTGGCAGGCTACACCATGGGTCGCAAAAAGTCAGACATGACTGAGGGACCACTCTCACTTTCACTTTCTTTCCATGTGCTAGGTGTCCAGCTTCAAGGGCACTATTATTATCTAATTCAGTACTTAATTCTACAAAGTCCTTTTTTTTTTTTTTCACTTTTACTTTAGATAAAATAAGAGATAATTTCAAGTAGTGCTAGGTTAAGTAGCTTTCTCAACATCACACAGACAGTGATTAGTCCCATCAGGGTTTGACTCTGGGTTTTGAATCCAGAGTCCAACTTTTCTTCACTGTAAGAGAGGAAAAGATAGAATAGGATAGAGCAACAGAAAGAGCTGGAAGTGGAGCGTGAAATCTAAGAATATATTGCCAGGAGGGAGAGAATGTTTACAATTTGGAAAACTGGGGTGTAAAGAGGGGACTAGGATCTGAAAGGCAGCAAACACTCCTTGGGGAAGGCATCTCTTCTGCTGCTCTTTTCTCTCGGTAGCCACAGAGGATTTGATCCTGGAGAAGGAAATGGCAATCCACTGTATTATTCTTGCCTGGGAAATCCCATGGACAGAGGAGCCTGGTGGGCTACAGTCCATGTGGTTGCAAAGAGTTGGACATGACTTAACAACAATGACAGATTCCACATACTCAATGAGGAGAATGGCATTGGCTGGATGGGAGTTTAGTTTCCTCAACATATGAATAATGCCACATGATATAGCTGCTAGTGATTGAATGTGGAGGGGAGTGAATGGAAGGAGATGAATCATCCAGACTTCCAGCTTACTCAGTTCCCAGCACAGTCCTCCATCAACCAGCATCAAAACTGTGGTCCATACTCTTGACCTATTATTCACTTACTAGTTGAACATTGCATGCTGGCTCCTAGGGGCCATTTTGTAAGGTTGCTTTCATCACTTTATAAGAGACCTATCACAGCCATACAAGTTCAGCACTTCTGAGAGTACTGGTCTCCTTGGTGGCTCTTTGTGATCCATCTTGTGAAGTTGTATCTCTCTTGGATTCTTGGACACTGAGGTGAGGTGAAGTCGCTCAGTCGTGTCTGACTTTTTGCGACCCCGTGGACTGTAGCTTGGACACTGGCTTGTGTTAAATTTGCCTCTCAATAATGATAGTGCAGCTTAGGGAGGCAGAATGGAGGAAATAAAAGGATCAAAGGTAGTGATCTTCTGCTAGCTGGCTGCTCTACAAGGAAGTCTAAAAAAAGCTTTAGGCCTTTAAAGGTCTGAACCTTAGATGGTGAAGACAAGATCAGTGATGACAAGATCAACAGTCAATACATGGTTTATTTTTGTGATGTAAAGATTGTCTCCTGGGCCAGGGATCTCTCTTTCTCTCTCAGGTAAGTGTGTGAGAGTGTGTGTGTGTATGCATGCATGGTAAAGAATCTGCCTGAAATGCAGGAGCTGCAGGAGACATATTCAATCCCTGGTTGGAGAAGATCACCCAGAGCAGGGCATAGCAACCCACTCCAGTATTCTTGCCTGGAAAATCCCCGTGGACTGAGGATCCTGGTGGGCTACAGTCCATTTGCAAAGTCAGACACTAGTGAAGCAACTTGGTATATATCCATTAATATATCCACTAACACATCTTTGCTTGTTGGATATATTTCCAATGCTTCTATTGTTCTGTTAAAGCAACCCAGAGAAGACCTCTGGGCCAGGAGATCCTAATGTATAGGGAAAAAAAAAAAAGAAAAGAAATATAAAACAATGAGATGAAGACAACTTGGAGGAGTATAGATACCTGTTTATAATTTTCCAAGGGTTAACACATCCCAATACACCCATTTCTCTTTGGATTAAAGGTTAGCAAGACTGCCTTGCTTAGGATTGAGCAAAAACTTTCCTGCCTTTAATGGTGAGGGAAAAAAATGGCTCTATGCCATATTTAGGAAATTTGTTGACTGTAATTAAGCCTTCATGGGAGTCCCCAAGGTTTACTTACCTATAATTGAAAAAATGCAAATGAAGAGAGTTAATCAGTAGACTAGCTGACTAGGAAGAGCTACTACCTATTGAAATGAATTGGAAAGGAAAACACAAATATGTCCAGTTGGGAAGGTTACCTGAGAGCCAATTGGTAAATTTCTCAGCAACACTGAAGATTTTTTTCTTAGCTTGGCTGAGACTGCAAGTCTTTTCTGCTAAGGTCTTTGCCAATTCATCTTGAGCCATTTCATACAGATTTCCTAACAACTGGCCTCAGCCTTGGTAGAGCACCAGCTGCCTCCCTGGCAGCACTCAAGGATACTGCAGAAAAAAATAGTGAACCTCTTGTCCTTCTTTCTCTTGTGACTGATCTACTAAAGTTGTAAAACTTTTCAAAATCTTGTAATCAACTGGGAACATCCTTGGGATGAAACTAACTCTTTTGGAGTTAAACTACAATTTTTCACTCTGTTATCAAGGATTGGTGCATGTCCTAATATTAATATATTTAATGCAGCTTATTTTCTCTTTAACAGTAATCACAGATACCTGTGATGGCCATTTGCACTTCAGACATTATACTTGTTAATATATTCAGCTAATTTTTATCGTCTGATTTAAATTACTGTCCCACCAATGCTTTGCACTTCTGTTCATACTATGTCTTCTATTTAATGATTTCATTAATTAGCAAATCATGCTATGATGCCTGTCAAATGTGGTTCAGACAGTAAAGAATCTGCCTGTAATGCAGGAGGTGTGGGTTCAATCACTGGGTCGGGATGATCCCCAAGAGAAAGAAATGGCAACCCCCTCCAGTATTCCAGCCTGGAGAATTCCATGGACTGAGGAGCCTAGCAGACTACAGTCCATGGGGTCCCAAAGAGTCAGACACAACTGAGCTACTAAAACACTATGATGTCGGTACAATATTCAATTTCTCCCTGAAATTTAAGTATAGGGAAAAATAAAGATTAAGTGCTGCATCATTTAGATAAAAATACTTGTCTGTAATAGGATTAGTAGTAACAGATACAGAAAGTATTAAACAATTTAAATATAGAAGTAGAGAGATATAGTAGATTATGTACTATGTTGTAAACTGTATCAAGTTGTTTTTGACATCTCCCCTCTTGGAGAAGGAGGAGAAGAAATTTTGTTTCCCATGCCACTGAGCAGATTCTGAGGGAGCAACGTGCCATGATTGATTAATAATGCGGGGTTAGTAGCAAATTGCTGCCCTCTGTGTTCACCACTCGGAGAAGGCAATGGCAACCCACTCCAGTACTCTTGCCTGGAAAATCCCATGGGCAGAGGAGCCTGTTGGGCTGCCGTCCATGGGGTCACTAAGAGTCAGACACGACTGAGTGACTTTACTTTTACTTTTCACTTTCATGCATTGGAGAAGGCAATGGCAACCCATTCCAGTACTCCTGCCTGGAGAATCCCAGGGACAGAGGAGACTGTTGGGCTGCCATCTATGGGAGCCCAGAGTCAGACATGACTGAAGTGACTTAGCAGAAGCAGCAGCAGCAGCAGCACTGTTCACCACTGTCACTAGCTTAACAGGAAAGAATTTGGCTTTCCTAGTTTATTTCATTGTTGATGTTTGATGAGGAAGAGTGGAGTGGGCTTGGGCACTGAAATGAGGGCTTTCCACACAGGAATCAACTCTTTTGCAAGCATGGAAACATCCATGAAGAGGGAAAGATGCAATTTTCACCATGTCTTTGTTTACTTCAGTTATTTATTACCCTGGACTTGCTAGCATTTTAAAAAAGTGTTATTGATATAGACTCTGGGAAAAGTAGGCAGATATTTCAAGGTATTTCAAATGTACCACAGTTTCTGAGGAGATCAAATATCTCTTCAAAGCCTCATGGATTTTTAAACATGAAATGTTCTTCTTGGCGGATAATAGGCTGCAATGCTCTGGTTTTCTAACCTCCCATTCATTAATGGCAAAGCTGACTTGTAGCAAAACCTCTGTGTTTTTTTTTCCTTCCTGAAAGCAATTTGTGACTCTTTTTGGAGAGATAACTGTTTAAATATAAATAAATGACCAGCTACAGTAGAGAGATTCTAGCTTTCTCAGGGTATTTACTTTCAATTTATTATAAGTTCTTCCATCACAACTTCTTCCCATCCAAACTGGGATGGGAAGTTTGGCCTTGAATATGTATAGTATGGCCCCATTAAAATACTTCTTGTTCTTATATGTTAAACACTAAAGGGGTTCCATGAAAAGATCTTGCAAGGGGCTAAAATGGACTCTCCCCATTTTAACATTTTGAAAGTCATCAGCACCATCAGTTCTGCGTCAAGAAAATTAAAATAGCCTAGGCCCAAAAGGGGCTAGGTTTCTTCTCCCAGGCTCTCCTAAGCTTTGGGGGGTAATCATTCCTTGGTTTTTATATTTCAAAATCACCTTCAAAATGATTTGGTTTATTTTGTTCAATTTAACTTAGCCAGGAGTCCCATGACATTTGTATTATTTTTAATGCAAGGACAGATTGTTTTGTACTTGGGATTTGCATGAACTGCCATTTCTGATTCATTATTTTGTGGTAATAGATAATCAGCTTTTTAGAAAATAGATTCATTTCCAGGTTGTATTTCTATCTCTACATGCATATTTTAAATGGATTAATGTAGAACATAGTGAAACTCTAATTCTCTTCTGAAATTATATGTCTGATCCTCACAAATTAACATCCTGAGATGTTCACTGTGTCATATGTGGTTAATCCAAGGCATTTCTCTCCACCTCTTTCACATTACTTTGCACTTTGTCAATGTCATTGGTGTGTGTGTGGGGGGGAGGGGGTGGTTGTTTTGGTTTTTAAACCAGCTGTTAAATCTTAACTGCATTTGGTTTATTGCTGGTTAGTCCCAGAAAGTTCACTATTATTATCAAGGGTGAGGGACTGCTAATTACTTAACAGAATCAAAAGTAGCCTTGTCTGTCAAGTGAATAGTTAAGATATTTCTTGATGATGTTATGTCTTAGATTATTAAAAGAATATTGATTTTGATATTAGAAGTATAATGCTGAAAAAATTTTTAGTAGATTCATTAGGCTTTTGACCTAAGAGCAGAATATGGATTTAATATTTCATTTCACATTCTATCATGTCTCTCTGTAGAAACACTAAATAAGGAATGTGAAGGGAAGAAAAATCAGAAATTGACATAAGTTGTATACTTAGAGTATGCAGAACTGGGAAAACTGATATAAACAAAACATGGTTTTCTTGAATTTCACTCACAGAATTTCACCTCTCCCTCTGATAACTCGCTCCGCTTACTTATAGCACACACACTATGCCATTTGTCCAAAGTTAAACTCAACAGTTGAGCACTGCAGCATCCCTCTTGTTTCTATTAATATCACCTGGATGAATTCATCCATATATACCCATCTGTATTATATTTAAAATTGTCCTTCAGCATTCTTAACCATCTAGGCATCAACAATGTTCTGTTCAGTCCATCAAAGTGAGTTTAGACATCATGTCCACCAGTAAGCTTTATTTTCCTACCCTATCCCTATCTGATTCAAGGTAGATCCCTGTCCATCAAAGTGAGTTTAGACATCATGTCCACCAGTAAGCTTTATTTTCCTACCCTATCCCTATCTGATTCAAGGTAGATCCCTCTATTTTCTGGGATTTTAGCACCTCACATCCAACTAAAGGATATATAATAGAGCATTAAAACTTCATGGGAGTCACAAAGAGTTGGACTTGACTTAGAAACTGCACAAAAATTAAAACTTTTGGTTTAATATTTGTATACCTAACACTTAAGCCCAGTGGTTGACACAACATAGTTACAATAGATATCTATTGTGAAGAAATCCTTGGATGAATAAATGTGTAAGTAGGTGGATGTAGGGTAAAGAGTAAGTGATAATTAGTGTTTCAAGAATGTAGTTGCACCCTCAAGTGTGATTTGAGTCTTGAAGTCACGTTTGTGTCAAATTCTGTGTCTACTGAAACTGAGCACCTCTTGCAATATTAACCCCATGTTAATGAAATAGCATAAAACTTAAGGACATGGGGTTTCAGAAATCTCCAGATGATCCTCTAAACTTTAAAGATTCATTATAAGCACTTTTCACAACAATTTTCAGCTTTGACATGAGGAATTAGCACAAATATTGATTAATGGAAGAATCATAATTCAGGAGAGTCTTCCCCTAGTATTTCTCCCTATTCAAAACACAAAATAAGAAAATGCAGGGGAAAAGATATCTATTAGGTGTTAAATGAGGTAAAGAAGAATAGAGTGGCAAGAGAGGCAGAAAAAGAGCCAGAAAAACCCTATAAAAATGACTGTAAAACAGTTCTTCCACCCCTACTTGCTTTTCATAGACTGTAATAGAACAAGATGTGAGCAAACATCTGTTGCTTTTTTAAAATAGTACTTTGATATTTTAAAAGAATAGTGACAGAATTAGAAGAAGCCTAATTTCTGTGGTTAGGGACAATAGACACCTATGGGATGGAGTGGGGAGACTTAGTCTAGCACAGTTTGATGAAATTTAGGACTGTGGATTCATCTGCTATCACAACTCTGAGAAAACAGCATGAAGCAATGGATAGAGCATGGACTATGAAATTAGGCTTTCTGGGATTGAATCTTGGCTTTACCACTTAATACCATCATGATACAGGACAAGCTGTATGGCCCTTCTAAGTTTCAGTTGAACACAATAGTATTTCCTCTATCATAGTGAGATTGGGTGAGAGAAGGGAAGAGAAGCTAGTCCAGAGAATGACTCAAGGTCACACATGCTAAACGTAAGCTATTTTTTTTTTTTAATTAAGTAGCCACTTTTCTTAGACTTGATAGAGGAATTTTAGGACTTTCTTGATGGCTCAAGTGTTAAAGAATCTGCCTACAATGCAGGAAACACAGGAGATGCAGGTTTGATCCTTGGGTCAGGAAGATCCCTTATAGGAGGAAATGGCAACCCACTCGAATATTCTTGCCTGGAGAATCCCATGGACAGAGGAGCCTGGTGGGCTACAGTCCATGGGGTTGCAAAGAATCCAACATGAGAGAGTACACAGGGGCATGTGCATACTCAAAGAAGTAGAAAGGTCTTTGAGCAGGAAAATATACAAGTATCTTTTGTGGGTGAGTCTAGTCAGTATATATTTAGGCCAGCTTGAGGAATTACTGGGGTACCTTTGAGACTTATTAAGCTAGGAAGATCAGGCCAGTTAAAGGCTTAGAACACTCATCAGAGTAGCTGAGCCCCACCTGAGTGTACAGTCAGTCATTACTGCCATTGATTGAATGTGCTTCAGAGAAACTGAGCAAGTACAAGACAAATCTGCAGGGCTCAGACTCCAGATATTGCTGCCATTATGGTGAATCCAAGCCAGGAGAACAGCCAAAGGGCCAGGAAGAATTACTGGGCAGTAATTACTCGGCAGTAGCACACCCGAAAGCTTCCCCAGTGACTCAGAGGTAAAGAGAGATGTGAGTTCCATGCAAGAGATATGGGTTCCATCCATGAGTCAGGAAGAGCCCCTGCAGGAGGGCATAGCAATGCGCTCTAGTATTCTTGCATAGAGAATCACATGCACAGAGGAGCCTGCTGGACTACAGTCTATAGGGTCTTAAAGAGACAGATAGGACTGAAATGACTTAGCATGCATGCATGATGCACATCCAACACCCAGAGATAAAGTCAGAAGAATCTAGGCTCTAAGGATAAGACCCAAAATCACAGATCAGGAGATAGAAGCTCTCACTAGACTCAGTCATGATGTTTATAGGATTCCCCGTTCATGTGTGATCAGTCATGTCTGACTCTTTTGTCACCCTGTGGACTGTTGCTCACCAGTCTCCTCTGTCCATGGAACATTCCAGACAAGAATACTGGAGTGAGTTGCCATTTCCTGCTCCAGGAGATCTTCCAGACCCAGGGACTGAACCCACATCCCTTGCATCTCCTATACTGGCAGGTAGATTCTTTACCACTGAGCCACCTGGGAAGCCCATAGGATGCCAAGATAGAGTAAATAATTGAGATTTGTTCATTTTGAATGATAGCTTGTCACTGAAAAACAAGACCCCAGAAACTGAATGAGGCTTAAGGGAAGTAATGCAGTATAGTGATTCAGCTGTTTGGCTTTGGTAAGAAAAGGATAGTACAGGTCCTAATTCCTACTTTGCCGATTCATGGTATCTGGTCCCATCACTTCATGGCAAATAGATGGGGAAACAGTGGCTGATTTTATTTTGGGGGCTCCAAAATCACTACAGATGGTGATTGCAGCCATGAAATTAAAAGATGCTCACTCCTTGGAAGAGAAGTTATGACCAACCTAAACAGCATATTAAAAAGCAGAGACATTATTTTGTCAACAAAGGTCCATCTAGTCAAGGCTATGGTTTTTCCAGTAGTCATGTATGGATGTGAGAGTTGGCTTATAAAGAAAGCTGAGCGCTAAAGAACTGATGCTTTTGCACTGTGGTGTTGGAGAAGACTCTTGAGAGTCCCTTGGACTACAAGGAGTTCTAACCAGTCCATCCTAAGGGAGATCAGTCCTGGATGTTCATTGGAGGAACTGATGTTGAAGCTGAAACTCCAATACTTTGGCTATCTGATGCTAAGAGCTGACTCATTTGAAAAGACCTTGATGCTGGGAAAAATTGAGGGCAGAAGGAGAAGGGGACAACAGAGGATGAAATAGTTGGATGGCATCACCGACTCAATTGACATGAGTTTGGGTGGACTCCAGGAGTCGGTGATGGACAGGGAGGCCTGGCGTGCTACGGTTCATGGGGTCGCAAAGAGTCAGACATGACTGAGCAACTGAACTGAACTGAACAGGAACAAGTTACCTTATCTCACCTCTCTAAGTTTTCCTTTCTTCATCTGTAAAAGGTGTTGTAGAGGTTTCTATTTGAAGGATTTCTAACTCTGCTGCTGCTAAGTCGCTTCAGTTGTGTACAACTCTGTGTGATCTCATAAATGGCAGCTCACCAGGCTCCTCCATCCCTGGAATTCTCCAGGCAAGAATACTGGAGTGGGTTGCCATTTCCTTCTCTAATGCATGAAAGTGAAAAGTGAAAGTGAAGTCGTTCAGTCGTGTCCGACTCCTAGTGACCCCTTGGACTGCAGCCTACCTCCGTCCATAGGATTTTCCAGTCAAGAGTACTGGAGTGGGTTGCCATTCATTACCTTCTCCTTTGACTCTTGAGTCATGCAGATTAACTAAAAGGACTAAAGCAATGCCAAGCACCTTGTAAACATTCAATCAATGTTGGTTGTTATTATGAGAACTTCGTTTACACATATTCATTAACATGTTTTGTTTGAAAATGCCTTAGTTACAGTATACATCACGAAATAGAATGCAGTTGTGTGAAATAAGTTTTCATAAACCTTCTATTTAAATATCATTTTGAAATGCAGCTTTATGGTTTTTAAGGTATTTTTTTAGAAAGTGAATTTTTAACAAAATGTTCCACTTGGAAGCCAGGTCTCAATGCTGTTTTGGACAAGTATAAAGGAAACCCATTTTTAAATGAAGCAAATTATTATGGTGCTGAAAATGATCTAAATCATTATGGTGGGTAAAGGGCAAATGGTAAAATTTACCCTTAGGGAATTCAATTTTTAAGAAAAAGTCAAATTTTGCATTGATTTTGAATTGGTCTTACTACCTTGGAATGTATTTGCTCAGGCTTAGCTGGACTTCACCTCCTCATTTTGCCTTGCCATAAGTTTAGTACCTCCCCTACCAGGTAGTTTGAACAAAATCATTGGCTCAATCATTCAGAATCATCTCACTCTCAACCAATGTGTTAGGTTTATTCACAGGATTCATGCATCAGGCTGGGAGAACAAAGGGGTTCTGAAGAAGAAAGAGGCTATCATATTTTTGCAGCAGAATTAGACACCATCTATCTGAAAATGGAATCTGTGGTAAAAATCTCCAGATTACTTGTAATTCTTCTCTTTGGACTTACTCGGTTCTCCCAAGATTTGCTTTTCTGGGGACAATTTAAAATACAATAGACATACTTTGTCCTATTCTGCTTCTACTAATTCTGTTGCTCCAAAGCAAATCAACACAGCTGTCCCTGATGTATTAATATCATTCTACCCTTTCTTCACTCATAGCCCACAATAGAATCATCTAACTTTGTGAATGAATATTGCTCATTTTTGAAACCTGACAGACTTTTATGGGGAACTGTCAATTGGCTGAGGGGTATTGTATCTAGCTCTAAAGAAATCATGATTGATTTCCTAATTGTCCCAGCATGTTGCTATCTTATCTCTTTTCTTCGTTATTTATATTCCTACCTGAAAGTATCATTGGAAAGACGAAAAAGTGAAATTCAATCAGTTAATGAGTTGTGATGTTACCAAACTTGTGGCTGCTGAAAGTCTTGAAATCATTGGATGAAACAAGCCTTGAGATAGTCTTTGGGTTTCATTAATCCAGAGGTTCTCAACCTTTGGCATGAATCAGAATCTCCTGGATTACCAGTTTTTAATTCAGAAATTTCGAGATTGGCCTGAGAGATTGCATTTTGAAAAGGTTCCCAGGTGATGCTGATACTGCTGGTTCAGAGACCATACTTAGAACATCACTGCACTAATCTGTGCTTGGCTTCCCTTTTATTAATGTGAATAATCTAGAATTTTCTTTTCCTTAGCTGACTTTAGAAATTTATGTTGTATAAAGTAAACATTATTGGTTAAACGGTTATTTTGGTATATGGACATCTTATATAGTGTAATAGAATTGGTAATGTAAGTAATTACTCTATCCATTTGGTTGATTTAATTTGCAAAGCCGTCAATTATATATTCCTTGAGTCATGGCTCTAATCCACAAACCTCTGCTTCTCTATATTATTGTGGAGTCAGTGTAATACTGACATTTAATGTATGTGTGTATGTATGAGTGTGTGTGTGTGGTGAAGCCTTAATTTTATGGCACTGTAAGAAATTCATACTTAAAAAGCTTCTGTTGTTTTCTCCAATGGCCTGATTTTATAAGCTTTTTGTGGTAGAAGAATTGAGTTTATTTCTCATAGAATTTTTTAAGCTCAGAATTTGTTTATTTACCTTTAATACAGGATGTAAAACAGATAATAGGCAGAACATAATAGAGCCCTTAGATATAACATCTGATGTCCCCAGTCATTACTTGAGACTTGCTTGGTTCACAGGAAATGACAAATTAAGTGAATGCAGGTCATATCACCTGAGGAGTCACAGTGTTTGGGGTCAATGGGCATAAACACTGTTAATTCCTCACACCCAGAAGGTCGTACGCCTCATTCCCATTCTCTGATGTAGCTACAGTCATTGATTATAAGTTATACAGTGAACAGCCTCAGCAACTAGGAGCACATTCCTTAGCAACAGCCTTGAATTCTTCATTTAGCTGCAATGGGATACATTTCCTTAATTGATACTATAAGCTTGAAGAGCAGATTACATTCAGACATCCCTAAAACTGGAGTAATATTTGTAGTCCAGCTGTTAATTCTTTCCTGTCACTAGGTGACACATACAGTCCTGACTGAATGGGAGTCTTGGAAATGCAGTTTTGAACTTTTTCAGCTTTTGTGGTCCAGGAGTTTGAAACAGATATTGAATGGTCTAGTATGAAGTATGTAACATACTGCCTAACTGGTGAAAAGCAGAAAAGAGGTAACTTGAAAAATCCCTGGCCTTAGAGCCTGGATATGAATTTCCACACCTATGCTGCTCTAAGCTGTGACTTGTCTTAACAGTTTTAAAGTCATACTACCCAATAGGGTGGCAGTATGGCACAAAAGTACAGTCTTGAAGGACCCTATCACTTAGGCTGTGTAAACCTGTGAAAATTACTAGATCTCTGCGTGCACTAGATCTCTCACCATATGATGGATGACAGTAATACCTACGTCACAGTATTGTTGTTAGAGTTGAGTAGGGAAAAGTTCTTAAAATAGCATTTGGAACTTCTTAAAAAAAACAATATTTCATTTAGCACATGAATGAGGGGGTCTTATTGAGTGCTCTCTGACCTAAACACACCTAACACAGTTGTTGATGTTTTTATATGAGGTACATTTAAGACTTGGGAAAAGTCAGACAGATACTGTAGAATATCAGGCATCTAATTAAAAAGTCAGTGTATCCATGGATATATTCTTCTGCCTAGCTGCCTGCATCCCTATCAATCCAGAGGTCAGGGTGGAGAAATTATTTATAAATAGACACTTTTCACTGGGAGGACCATAAAACTGAGATGGAAAACCCTTATAACTTTTTATTCTTCAGTGCCTGCCAAATGCTTTTCAAACATTTAAGTAATTGTTATCATTACCAGTCAGCCTAATGTAATAACATTAGGTGTTCCATTTTGGAAAATTTCTGTTATGTTGGAATTCTTACATGATTATAAAAAAGTTTTGTCTTTAGAGGTATTGAGATTTTAGAAAACTGTGTATCATCAGATATCCTCTTTTTTTCTCCTTCTTATGTTGGGATTAGGAATAGAAGATGGGTGACTGTTTTTTAACATATTCACCTTATCATGTAATAATCTGCTCCTTTATGGAAATACTGTATACCTGCACAGACACAACTTGTTTTAACTGTGAAATTGCACCTCCATCTTCTGAATGCTGGGCATTGACTAACCTATTTTTATCTCATTCTTCTACTCTAGCTGGACAGTGCCACGTCACTCATTCAGGCAGCTAAAAACCTGATGAATGCTGTTGTCCTTACGGTGAAAGCATCATATGTGGCCTCAACAAAATACCAGAAGGTCTATGGGACAGCAGCTGTCAACTCACCTGTTGTGTCCTGGAAGATGAAGGCACCAGAGAAGAAGCCCCTTGTGAAGAGAGAAAAGCCTGAAGAATTCCAGACACGAGTGAGACGAGGTTCTCAGAAGAAACACATTTCGCCTGTACAGGCTTTAAGTGAATTCAAAGCAATGGATTCCTTCTAGGACGATAGGCTTTAACAAGAAAGCTTTTTCTTTCTTTTTCTTTTTCCTTTTTAATTCCATTTTTGTATGCATACCTGCTGACTCATATGCCTCTGGCATGGGGAAAATAAGGAACAGTGTCTGTTTGCATGTAAGATGAGATGAGATCAATACCACTGATCCGTCTCTAGCCTGGGGAGGAGACAGGAAATTCCTGTCCCGAGGTGGCACAGAGCTGTCCTTTGCAACATTCTCATAAAATCGGGCAGAGTTCATATTGCAGTGTTTACGGGAGTGGGAGGGATGGGGAAAATAAAATTAACTCTACAAAAGCAAACTCTAATGCATGCAAGAATCATTAGGTTGGCAGGTATATTAATAAGTGACAAACTGGAAGTGTAATGGTAGAACATAAAGCTTGTATTGCTTCTGTTTAAGTGCAAAAATGTACTAGCCAATACGCTTAAGTGTGTGGCCCACAAATTGAACAATTTAACTTTGACATCATGTCCATAATATTATGTGGAGTTTTTACTAAGGAGAAACTAACTCATCCAGCCTAAAATGTTTCTTTTAATCTGTATTCTGTTCTTTCTCTTCTAGTCGTGCCATTACTAGTGCTCTTGTTATCAATTTCCCCCTTTACTGAAAACAATAAACCTTTGTTTAAAAGAACTATAATCCTTCTAGGGGCACTGGAAGCACAATGTGGTGATCATCTTGCTCTTACTTAAAAAAAAAAAAATAAACTGAACTATGACTTTGCTAGAAATAGGAGGCTCAATGATGGAATGTTAGAGGAATGGAAACTGACAACGTGTGAAGGTTTAGAGGCAAATACATAGGTGTAGCTTGGAGTGCTGGTATCTAAAATACCACTGTATCCACTAACTCGAAATAAACACATTTAATCTTGACACCTGAAGAATGTTTTCCTCCTTTGAATGCATGCTTATAGAAGATTAGAGCATCTTATTGAAAACTGATTAAAAATTCTTTGTGGTTTTAGAAATTGGAGATAAGAGTAGGTAAGTGACATGTAAAGAAAACTCTGGATCATCTTTATAGTCCAGGAATTTATTTTTCTGTGTGTTTTTCCATGTGGTTTTTATAAGCTTTCAAAGTGAATCTAATGAGAAAATCATGTGTTAGAATTTTCTGGGCCATGTTTAGCCTTGGGCTAAACTTATGAAACTTAATGTGTTCTCAGAAGATATTGAATCAAGAAAGAATTATAGAGGTCCATTAATTTTAAAATATTTTATTCATTTCAAAATATTTTTATCTCAACTACAGAAAGAGGGCTGCTGTCTCACTACTAAGAAAGAGTGGGCTATAATCTTTCAACTATGGCTTAAGGAGTGAGGGGGAAAAAACATATTCATTTGAGTTCTTGAAATTCCTCCCGTTTGAATGATCTCTACAAGTTAGCGAGTTACAGTATGTCTCTAGAAGACTTCTGGTAAAATGTTTTATTTCTTAGCAATGTAGTAACATATTGGGAGACAAGGACACCTATGCTTTATATCAGCTTAGACACAAAGTCCCAAATAAATGAGGAATTGTGGAAGAAGAAACACTTAGCCCAAAATGTTCCTATGGACTGTAGTCCAACAGGCTTCACTGTCCATATAATTATTCAGGTAAGAATACTGGAACAGGTGGCCATTCCCTTCTCCAAGTGATCTTCCTGACCCAGGGTTCGAACCCAGGTCTCCTGCATTGCAGGCAGATTAACTGTCTGTGCCACACGGAGAGCCCTATTTAAAGATGGTTCTGTTCAAATCATTGCTCATCTCCACAAGGTGATGAAAATACCACCCAGGCTGAGAATGATCTATTGATGGAGGATCCACCACAAAAGCTATACAGTGGTTTCTAGCACTAAATCAGTAAACCACTATTTTAACTGCCCTGCTCCCTTAATTTGTGTAAACGCTGAGAAAGGCAACCACTGATATTGATTCACAACTATATATGGAATGCATTCTCTGAGCCAGGTCTTAAGTTGAGCTTACTGGCAACTTTTCTTATTAACACTTGAACATGGCATAACTCTCTTGGTTTATGCATTCTATGATTTAATGGGTTGAAAGAAGTATTCTTCACACTAGCCAAGAAACTTTTAAAATTCAAAAGCTTCTTGGCAAATCCTGAAAAATAGTCAGCAGGCATCAGAGGAGCATCTAGACAATGCCATTGACTTTGCCCTTAAATTTGAATTAAATGTTTTTATACAGGAGAGTGAGCAATGTTTTATGGGTGTGATTTCTGGAAAAAAGTCATTGATTCTATTTGTTTTACCAAGGCTTATTGAGTAAACATCAACACTGCCCATCATTTCTCTTGTGATCAAGGAAAATAATAAGTGTTCAGGTACTTAATTAAATGTAAATACTGCTGAGAGCACTATAACGATAGACAAGCTTTACTGTTTGTTTTCTGGCTTTGAGAAACATACAGTCTAGCTGAGAACATAGGATATAGACAGAAAAAGATAAGTAAATATGCCAAGAAATTGTACTCAATGTGCCAAGAAATGACTGCTGAATAAGGCAAAAGAAATCAGAACACATTGGGGACTGAAGCATTTGGGGAAGGATTAATGCAAGAGATGTGATTTAGAAATGAGAAGACAATAATTAAATATATGCTACATGAATGAAATGTATAATGAATAAATTTGGTAAGGTAGATGACTGGGGTGAGCATTCAAGGAAAAAGAACAGCATATATTCAGGTCTGAAAACAAGTGCAGTCACAGGAAACATGATGCAGAGAGGGGAACATAAATGTGAAAGTGTAGTATGAGGCTAAACTAAGGAGGGTCACGAAACAGTGTGACCATTATCCAGTAGGAAATTTAGGGTTCTACAGTGGAATGGTGATAAAAGCAAGCAGTGTCTATGTACAATGAAACTAATAATTTACGAGGAAATGACACCTGAAAGGGGCTGATACTAGTTAGGATATTTGTGATAGCAGTGTAAGAAAGAATTGCAGTTACTTCTTGAATAACGAGATGTGGAGTAAGAATGATTATTATATAATTTATTCAAGGAGGCTAAAGAGTCAGAAAACTGAAAAGTATCTACAAAGCAGTATGTGAACATGGACCGAAACATACTGAATATATGGTATATTTGAGAAGATAGAGAAGAAGTAATTAATCTCAAGCAAATAGAGTTATCTGGGATATTTCCTCCAAAAGTGGCACCCTGGGATAATGGAGGATGCATATTCCTGATGGGTGGAAATTAGATAAATATCAACTTCTGACTGTCTGAGCTACAATTGATGAGTTAAAAGATAAAAACTTTATATACTTCCAAGGACCTAAAGTATCCGGGAAACATAGGTTATCTTCAGAAGATCTGTAGTTTTTTCTTCACTAAGTGTTGAAGAATATGAAGTCAACTTTAATTTTAGAAGTCAGCTTTTATAAACAGTTGGCTCATGGCTTAGGTCATGGATAAATAGGCTCAATGTGTCATTAAGACGACATCATCACTTTTGAGTGTCAATAATATGTATGACTCCTTTCAGACAGTGGAAGTATAACAGTCTATAAAATACTGTGTACAGCTAAATTATCAAGCAAAATAAGCATTCAAAATACTGTGATTTAATAAGCTGTAGTCACTAAATTTGCTGGTAATAGATAAGTCATATGATCTCTGTTGCTATATCATTGTCTATTAACCAAATCAAAGAGGTCAGTACTTATGCTTGAAGAGGTGGAATTTTTAAAGGTAATAAAATGAAGTGGATTAACTACAATAGGTCATTAACAATGTCTTAAAAATGTTAGTGCCAAGGAGGGCCAATGGCAAGGAGCAGACTAGGAAGCTCTAGGCCCGGGTTCACTCGTGGAAACACAAAGTAAAGATCAAACACTGACCAAAGTAGCTTTGTGGGACCTCTAGAAACCAGTTATGGATTTGTAGTAGCCATACAGATGTTCAACAAAAAAAGGCTACACTTACTATGGAACGAAATTTCGGCATGTTTTTGCCTACCCATAACTGCCTCTTCCCTGGCAAAGCATGGTCAGGAGGAAGCTGTGCGATTCCTGTTTCCTCCCATGCAGTGGGGGGGAGGGGAGTCAAACTTGTCTGCATTGTTCTGGGCTGTCTTTAGCTTCCTTAAGTGACTGGTTTTTGTTTTGCCTAATAGGGAGCTATGGTGGAAATGGTGGCATGGTTTGGATATCAGATTGGAGCCCACTGAAAGCAGTGGCAGGCACCATGGCATCTAAGAACTGTAGGAAGGTTACAAATCTGTGAGCTACTGGGGCAAGAAATTATGGGTAGAGAAACACAAACAGTGCCTAAGACCCTGAGAAGAAGCACAGATGAGACTCTGAGGAAATATAAGACATTTAATAGCAGCCATGAAAACTGGAATATTGGATGGGAAAAGCACAGAGACCTAGGAAATAGGCATGCTTAAAAAGGCCTAAAAAAACTCTAAGTATTTATGTCAGGTTGTTGAGTGAAGGCCTTTCCCTTCACAGAGCCAGTTTGTAAAGACTGGGAGAGGTGGATATTTTTCAAATGTCCAACTATAGGTTGTCTACAAGTGACTCACATTAGATCTAAAGAAACACAAAAGTTAAAAGTGAAAGGAAAGGGAAAGGGAAAATACTCCATGCAAATAACCAAAAGAAGGCAAGAATGACTAACACACCAGACGCAGATCAATGGAAAGGAATAGAGAACTCAGATATAAACCTACACCATAATGGTCATTAATCTGTGACAAAAGAGGCAAGAATATACAATGAAGAAAAGACAGCCTCTTCAATAAGTTGTGCTGGTAAAACTGGATAGCTTCACGTAAAAGAATGAAATTAAAACATGTCCTCACACTGTAATACAAATATAAACTCAACATGGATTAAAGATCTAAATGTAGACCTAAAACTAAACAACCTACAAGAGAAAATAGAACATTCTTTGACATAAACAGTAGCAATATTTTGGGGATCTGTCTCCTAAGGCAAAAGAAACAAAAGCAAAAATAAACAAATGGGAGGTAATTAAACTCAAAATCTTTTGCACAGCAAGGAAACCATAGACAAAGCGAAAGGCTACTGAATGAAAGGAAATATATGATTTCATTCCATTATATAATTTCCTTCCAAATATATCATTTTCAAATGATATTAAAAATTAATATAAAAATTTATAAATAGCTCATATAATTTAATATCAAAAATCAAAAAACCCAATCAAAAATGGGCAGAAGACTTGAATAGACATTTTTCCAAAGAAGGTGTACAGATGGCCAGCATGCACATGAAAAAATGCTCAATGTTGCTAATCATCAAAGGAATGCCAATGAAACTTACAATGAGATATCGTGTTACACCTGTTAAAACATCCACAAAAAACAAATGTTGGTGAGGATGTGGAGAAAAGGGAATACAGTCTTGACAGGACTACAAAAGGGTGCAGTCACTAGGAAGAACAGTATGGGCGTTCTTCAAAACCTAAAAATAGATCTTTCATATCCAATAGTTCCATCCCTGTGTATATATCCAAAGAAAATGAATGCAGTTATTTGAAAATATACATGCACCTAATATTCATAGCAACATTACTTACAATAGCCAAAGTATGCAGGTAAATGAAGTCTCCATCAACAGGTAAACTGATAAAGAAAATATGGTGTACACACACATACACACAATGGAATATTAGTCATGAAAAATATGAAATTCTGCCATTGGCAAAACATGGATGGATGTAAATAATATTATGTTTGTGAAATAAGAGGAGAGACAAACACTGTATTTAGCACATATATGTGGAATTTTGAAAGTAAAACAAATGAATATTTTGAAAAAGAAACAGACTCACAGATATAATGAACAAGCTAATTAATGGTTATAAGTTAGGAGAAGAAAGGAAGGGATAGATGAGATATGGGTATGAGATTAAACCACTTTGTGTACAGTAAATAAGGAACAGGAACATATTGTAGAGCACAGGGAAATATATCTTATAATAACTTTAAGTGGAATCTAACCTATAAAATATTAGATCAATAAATTATACATCAGAAACTAATATAATGATCTTAATCAACTATACTTCAATATAAAAAATATACTAGAACAGCTGTACGCTAATAGACAAAATAACAGGATAATGTCCTAAAAACATACAACCTAAGAATACTGAACCATGAAGAAATTGAAAATTTGAGCAGATCCATAACCAATAAGGATATTGCATCAGTAATCAAAAACATTCCAACAATGAAAAGCCCAAGGCCAGACAGCTTCACTGGTAAATTCTATCAAATATTTAGGGAAAATTAACAAAAGTCCTCCTCAAACTCTTCCCCCCAAAATTGAAAAATTAGGAACATTTCTATACTCATTCTATGAAACTAGAGTTACCCCGATACTGAAGCCACACAAAGATACTACAAGAAAAAAAAAAAAAAAAAACACTACAGATCAATATCCTTGATGAATACTGATTCAAAAATCTAGCAAACAGAATTTAACAGCATGTTGAAAGGATTACATACCATTACCAAGTGGGGTTTATTCCAGATCTGTGAGGACGTTTCAACATACAAAAATCAATTAGTATGAAACACCATATTAATGAAGTAAAAAATTCAATATTCTTTTGATAAAAACACTGAACAAGCTAGGAAGAGAAGGAAATTGTCTCAAAATATTAAGCAATATAAGGGAAAGGCAACTGTTTACATCTTATCAAAGATGAAAGACTGAAAGGTTTTCCTCTAAGGAAGTAGACAAAGATGCCAACTTTTGCATTTTCTCTAAGTTTAGCCAGAGCAATTAGGTGATAAAAATAAAAAGCATTCAAACTGGAAATGCAGAAGTTATATATTTTCTCTGCAGGTAGATGAAATGTTCTTATATTTAGAAAATCCTAAAGATTCCTCCCTAATATTTCAAACTATTAAACAAATTCAACAAATTTAAAGGATACAAAATCAACATATAAAACATTTGTTTTTTTACATGCTAATAATGAATAATAAACTAATTAAGAAACAATCCTATTTACAATAGCAGCAAAAAGAAAATACTTAGGAATAAACTTAACCAGGCAAACAGAACACATGTACACTGAAAACCACACAGCATCACTGAAAGAAAAAGAAGACATAAATAAACAGAAACACATCCAATGTTCATGGATTAGAGGAATTAATATTGTTAAGATGTTGATACTACCCAACCTGAGCTACAGATTCACTGCAATTCTTGTCAAAAATCTCAATAGCCTTATTTGCAGAAGTAGAAAAATCTATCTCCAGTGCAAATAGAATCTTGTCAAAGACCTTCAAAAAGAACAAAGTTGGAGTTCTCACAATCCCTAATTTCAAAGCTTATTATAAAGTTACAGTAATCAAAACATTATAATATTGGCATGAAGACAGACATAGTCAGTGGAATCAAAGAGAGTTTTCCAGAGAGAAAACCTTTATACATAAAGTCAAATTATTTTCAACCAGGGCACCAAAACTATTAAGTGGGGAAAGAACAGATTTTCAACAAATGATGCTGAAAAAAATGGATAACCACACGGAAAAGAAAGAATCAAGACTCTTACATTGCACTGTATCCAAAACTTAATTGAAAATAGATCAAAGCCCTTAACATAAAATCTAAACTATAAACATCTTACTAGAAACATAAGGGGAAAGTCTTCATAGTATCAGATTTGACAATGACTTCTTGGATATGACACCAAAATCATAGGGAAAAAAAGAAATACAGATAAACTGAATATCAAAATATTTCTCTAGAAAAATAATACTGATGGACCTATTTGCAGAGAGGGAATGGAAATGCAGATAGAATGGACTTGTGGACATAGTGGAGAAAGGAGAGGGTAGAATGAATTGAGAAAGCAGCATTGTCCATATACACTATCATGTATAGAACAGAGAGCTAGAGCGAATCTGCTGTATGACAAAGGGAGCCCAGCTTGGCACTTTGTGATAACCTAGAGGTGAGGGGTTAGAGAGGGGAAGGAGGCTCAAGAGGGAGGAGATATAAATATAATTGTGACTGATTTGAATTGCTGTACAACAGAAACCAACACAACATTGTAAAGCAATTATCCTCCAATTAAAAAATAAAGAAAAAGAAAAAGATCAAACCATTAGCAAATTTTTAAAAATTGTGTTCATCAAAGGACACAATCAACAGTGATATAAAGGCAACCCACCCAATGGCAGATAATTTTTGCAAATCATATTTATGAGTAGATAATATCTAGGATATATAGAAACTTCTACAATTCAATACTGAAAATCAATCAACCTGATTTTAAAAACTAGGCAAATTACTTAGACATTCCTCCAGAGAATATTTAAGGGCCAATAAGCACATGAAAAGATGTTCAGCATCACTAACCATTCAGTTTCAGTTCAGTTGCTCAGTCCTGTCTGACTCTGTGATCCCCTGAACTGCAGCCTGCCAGGCCTCCCTGTCCCTCACCAGCTCCTGGAGTTTACCCAAACTCATGTCCATTGAGTCAGTGATGCCATCCAACCATCTCACTGGGGAAATGCAAATCAAAACCACAATGAGATATCATCTCACATTCTTTAAGATGGTTGTTATTAAAAAAAAAGAAAAGAAAACTGCAAATGTTGGTAAGGATGTGGAAAAATTGGAATCTTGGTGTATTACTAGTGGGAATATAGTATGTTGCAGCTACTATGCAAAATAATATGATAGCTCCTCAAAAGATCAAACACAAAATTATTATATGAGCCAATAATTCCACTTTGGGAAATACGCTCAAAATAATTGAAAGCAGGATCTCAATGAGATATTTGCACAAGCATTGTTCATTACAGTATTATTCACAATAGCCCCAAAATGGAAATAGTACCAGTATCCATTGATAGATGAATAGATAATAATATCCTATAATAGCCTAACCATACAATGGAATATTATTCTGCCTTAAAAAGAAATGAAATTCTGGCCAATGATACAACATGGATGAACAGTGAAGATATTATGCTAAATAAAATAAGCCAGTTATACAACACAAATACTGTATACTTAAATTTATATGAGGTATGCAGTTTAGACAACTTTATCGAGAAAGAAAGAAAGAACTGTGGTGGACACGGGTTTGAGAAGAGGGAGGAAAATGTGAAGTTATTGTTTAGTAGATAGAGAATTTCAGTTTCACAGCATGAAAAGAATTCTAGAGATGGTGCAAAACAATGTAAATTCACTTGTTATATGAAGTGTACATTTAAAAATTATGATATAATTCACACTATGTTGTATTCTGCCACAATTTAAAAGCAAAACAATAATAGTGCTTCTGATACTTTTAGCAGTGCTAAATATTTAAAGGCCATTTCCCATCTATGGTTTGGATTTATGCCTATCAAATTAGATCAGTAATATGCAGAACACTAGAAGGCTTAAATCTGTATTTAAAAAGTTACCATTTTTCTCTGAGGTAAAAAGCAAACCTGTTTATTCTGGTTCTTATGGAAGGATGCACTTCAAAGAAGTACTGACCTGAGCAAAACCTCTTGAATTTGGGGAAGGATTAGGAAATGAAGGTCATTTCAGAGTAATCAACTATAACTCTTTTTTGTGAATGAGAATATTATGGAAGACCTAAATTGAATTTTACTGTCTTATCATGGCCAGTGTGTGTATGCATGTGTGGTCAGTCGTGTCCAACTCTTTGCAGCCCCTTGGATTGCAGCCTGCCAGACTCCTCGGACTTTGGAATTTTTCAGGCAAGAATACTAGAATGGGGTGCTATTTCCTACTCCAGGGGATCTTCCTGACTCAGGGATTGAACCGGCTTCTCTTGCATCTTCACACTGACATGTGGAGTCTTTATCACGAGCCATCTGAGAAGTGTATATAAAAAGCTACATTCAGATCCAGGGATAAATATCAGGCAGGAACTACAGCACACACACAAATACTTTACAACTCAAGCCTAAGTCAAAATTTTCAACAAGGTATCCAATTAATTATTTGAAGACCTGAAGATAGTTTGATTTCTGTTTAGAATGAGATTGAGAAGTATAAACTGCACTGAGCATTTGTGGCCTGAAATAACAGACTGTAAGTTCTGAATCAGAGTCTGTCTTAGTTTGGAGTAGCCTGAAAACAGACTCTTAAGGAATTAGATGCAGATAATTTATTTGGGGGTATTAATCCCAAGAATTAGTAATGAGGGAGTAGGAATAGTAGAATCAGAGAATGAGAAAAATATATAGCTAAAGGTGCTTTCTCATTGTCACTCATGTGGGTACAGGGACTCAGTTCTGCTTGAGACCTGCACAGCATTCTTATTTGAACCTTTTGATCTTTCATGGCATCAGGGAAGGCCTTGGGTCGAGAGAAATCTGGGTGTGCTTGAAGCAGGGCTTTATCAGCATAAAGGAAATATGAACTCATAGAGAGCTCCAGAGTTATGGTTAGATCAGAATTGCCCAAAAGACGTGAATATGAGCAGTTGAGCTTTTCCTACAATCTGCCCCTTGCAATGTTTAGATAAAGTTACAATTCTTAAGTACCTTCCATTACCAACTCTTTGAGCTGATAGTTAGCCAAAATATCTAGGAAAGATTTGACATCACCATGAGCTACGATCTTACTTGCTGCAATTGTTCTCAAGTTTACAACTGACATTCATCATCTCTTCCACTTCCACTGTATGGCACAGATCTTCATCCCTGAAGGGGCTGGGTCCTCATGGTCTCGTTGAGTCATGATTGCTTCAATTGCCTGTTCATGTCATCTCCAGGCATGCATGCACCAACAGATACCAGAAGAAATGTCTAAAGTTTATGCATATGCTTCCTTACACCTATTATACAGCAGCACTCTTAGCTCCTGATGATCATAAGGTTAGTTGAGAACCATCTTTTTTGACTTCTATTCAATCAGCATGAAGAACTCAAAGTGATTACATGGGAGTTGTATCTAATAGCTCAGTAGAAACATTCTTGTACCCTTGATAGAAACTTACTCTCATGGGAACTAGAACTTCAAATCCAGCAGAGCCTAAGATTAGGGTGATGGAAAATAAATTCAGAATTGGGCTGTAGTATGGGCTTTCCTGGTGGGTCAGATGGTAAAGAATCTGCCTGCAATGCAGGTGATGTGGCAGGGGCTGTGGGTTTGATTCCTGGGTCGAGAGAATCCCATGGAGAAGGGAACAGTAACCCAAAGTAGTATTCTTGCCTGGACAGAAGAGGCTGGTGGGCTACAGTCCAGGGGGTTACAAAGAGTGACTCAGTCACAACTGAGTGACTAACACACATGGCCTTGGCAATTTTTTTTCTCACACCAACATATGAAACAGACAAGGTTCAAATTAATTTCTTCCACCATGGTGAACTTCTCCATGAGGTCAATGGTTTAAGTTGAGGAAGAGGTAAGGTACAGTAGACCTAGGTTCTTATAGCATGGCGCCTTGCTCGTGTTCTGTAGTTCCACCATGCCTAAATCCAGTTGAATTATTTTCATTGTACACTGGGTTGCTGCTACATCCTGCTGATGCTAAGATTTAATGCACATGACATACGCAGTTTGTGATTAGCAGATCTGGTAAATCCTTTGATTCCTGCTGGAGCCCAGTAACTTAACAGGAGCTACTTTTGACATGGAAAGTTGTTTTGTGCTACAGAAGTTCAGGAGCTTCCCAAGTGGCACTAGTAGTAAAGAATTTGCCTGTCAGTGCAGGAGATGCAAGAGACGTGGTTTCAATCACTTGGTTGGGAAGACCCGCTGGAGTAGGAGACGGGAACCTATTTCAGGATTCCTGCCTGGGAAATCTCATGGACAGAGGAGCCTAGCAGGTTACAGTTCATGGGGCTGCAAAAATTCAGACACGACTGAGCAACTGAGCACACAGAAGATACGAGGTTGCTCTAGAACCTAAGGGGTCTCCACTGGAACTCTCCAACTCTGGTTTGCCAAAGACTCCACCAAGCATCCATATCTGCCCTAGATTCTCTATTATTGTGATATTTGATAATGGCAGACAAATTTTTGCCACAGCCTTAACCTGTTGTCATATCTTCTCTTGGATCTTGCTTGAAACTGGGAGTCTTCTGAGTCATCCTATAAATAGGTTTGCACATTATTCCCAAATGGAGTGCATACTGTTTTCAAAATTTCAAGATGCCTACTGAGCATTGTGCATCTTTCTTAGTGTCAAGGAACACCCTAAGAGGGGATGTTCTGACATACTCAAACCACTGAACTTCTAAACACTTCATCAATAAGATTCTCTTCTGAATGT
This sequence comes from Nanger dama, assembly GCA_917880005.1. Taxonomy (NCBI): domain Eukaryota; kingdom Metazoa; phylum Chordata; class Mammalia; order Artiodactyla; family Bovidae; genus Nanger; species Nanger dama. Next base: position 55,409,333 of record CAKJTW010000006.1, on the reverse strand, counting down.
TTGCAGGATTTAGTTCACAATTTCTGACACTCATGTGTTTTATTAGGGCATCATAAGGGCATCACTTGTCATTTTGTATTTACCAGGTCAGAGCGTGATTAATATAGGGGGCAAAGATTATGTCCTGTATATGTCAAAACAATTAAGGTCACTGTAGGCTATATTTTCTCAGAGATTAAGATGTTAATTATAACTCTAATATGAGTTATATACCCTGGATGAGAACTCCATCATATCCATTTTGTTGCTTGATACAATTATACCCAAACAAGTTGTCTGGCTTTCCTTAAATCAGAGCACTTTGGGGCACTTATTGTTCAGTCTTTCAGTCATGTCCCACTCTCTGTGACCCCATGGACTGCAGCACACCAGGTTCCTCTGTCCTCCACTATCTCCTAGAGTTTTTTCAAATTCATCTCCATAGAGTTGGTGATGTTATTTAACCATCTCATCCTCTGCTGCTCCCTTCTCCTTTTACTTTCAATTTTTCCCAGCACCAGGGTTTTTTTCCAAGTCGGCTCTTCCATCAGGTGCCCTGCTGCTGCTGCTGCTAAGTTGCTTTAGTCGTGTCTGACTCTGTGCGACCCCATAGATGGCAGCCCACTGGGTTCCTCTGTCCACGGGATTCTCCAGGCAAGAATACTGGAGTGGGTTGCCATTTCCTTCTCCAATCAGGTGCACACTTGAAGGCAATTAATGAATATATTTTGGTCAAAAGAATTGTAGGAACCTTTCATTAAAGCTGCAGTCTCAGCTCTGTTTTAAAAGAGAGTTTGTGCTATAAAATCAGTTGCCAACATAAGCTTATTTATTTCCCCCATTCCCACTCAATCACTGTATTCTTTTTCCTTAAACAGTTCCTTTTTAAAATTATATGTTCACTTTCTCGTTATGATTGGGAAAAGATTATTTTAAGCAGAAAACGTTTGCTTACTTTCAGTTAGTGATATTTTCTATAATATTTGGAGCAATAAATATTCGTGGGATGCGCTAAAGCTTGGACAGGGGTTAGAGAAACATTGGGCTTCCCTGGTAGCTCAGCCGGTAAAGTCTGCAATGCATGAGACCCTTGTTTGATTCCTGGGTTGGGAAGATCCCCTGGAAAAGGTATAGGCTACCTATTTCAGTATTCTTGGGCTACCCTGGTGGCTCAGATGGTAAAGAATTCACCTGCAGTGAAGGAAACCTGGGTTTGATCCTTGGGTTGGGAAGATCCCCTGGAGGAGGGCATAACAACCTACTTCAGTATTCTTGCCTAGAGAATCCCCATGGACAGAGGAGCCTGGGGGACCATAGTCCATAGGGTCGCAAAGAGTCAGACGTGTCTGAGCAACTAAATGCAACACAACATGAACAAATGTGTTCTGTCATTGTGTGTGTATGCTGAGTCATGTCCAAATCTTTGCGACCCCATGGACTATAGTCTGCCAGTTTCCTCTGTCCATGGGATTTTTACTGGCAAGAATACTGGAGTAGGTTACCATTTCCTCATCTCCTGTACTGGCAGGCAGATTCTTTACCAAGGTGCCACCTGGGAAACCCATCATTCCTACATAAATGTAACTTTCTCTTTATCCTCTTAACATAAAGATTGAAAATAATCTTATGTTTAGATCAGATCATGTGTCAGAGATTCCGGTAATCTTATTCAATAAAACTAGAATATCCAACTTGGAATTTTTCAGGAAGCATGTTAATTAATTGAATAGAGATGGGATATCCCGTTTCCCAGTTTTGAACCAGTCCATTGTTCCATACTCTGTTCTGTTTCTTCTTGACCTGCATACAGATTTCTCAGGAGGTGAGTAAGGTGGTCTGGTATTCCCATCTCTTTAAGAATTTTCCACCGTTGTGTGTGTGTGTATGTGTGTATGTGTGTGTGATCCACACTGTCAAAGGCTTTAGCATAGTGAATGAAGCAGAGGTAGATGCTATCCTGGAATTCTCTTGCTTTTGCTATGATCCAACAGATGTTGGTGATTTAATCTCTGATTCCTCTGCCTGTTTTAAATCCAGCTTGAACAAAATTGGAAAAGGAGTATGTCAAGTATTGTCACCCTGCTTATTTAACTTCTATGCAGAGTACGTCATGCAAAATGCTGGGCTGGATGAAGCATAAGCTGGAATCAAGATTGCTGGGAGAAATATCAATAATCTCAGATATGCAGATGACACCACCCTTATGGCAGAAAGCAGAGAGAAACTAAAGAGCATCTTGATGAAGGTGAAAGAGGAAACTGAAAAGGCTGGCTTAAAACTCAAATTTAAAAAAAAGATCATGGCATCCAGGCCCAGCACTTCATGGCAAATGATGGAGAAACAATGGAAACAGTGACAGACCTTATTTTCTTGGGTTTCAAAATCACTGCAGAGAGTGACTGCAGCCACAAATTCAAAAGACACTTGCTCCTTGGAAGAAAAGCTATGACAAACAGCATATTAAAAAGCAGAGGCATTACTTTGCTGACAAAGGTCCGTATAGTCAAAGCTATGATTTTTCCAGTAGTCATGTATGGGTGTGAGAGTTGGACCATAAAGAAGGCTAAACACTGAATAATTGATGCTTTTGAGCTATGGTGTTGAAGAAGACTCTTGAGAGTCTCTTGGACTGCAAGGAGATCAAACCAGTCGATCTTAAAGGAAATCAATCTGAATATTCATTAGAAGGATTGATGCTGAAGCTGAAGCTCCAATACTTTGGCTCTAATACTCTTTGTGAAGAGTCGACTCATTAGAAAAGACCCTGATGCTGGGAAAGATTGAAAGCAGGAGGAGAAGGGGGTGACAGAAGACAAGATGGTTGGATGGCGTGACTGACTCAATAGACATGAGCTTGAGTAAGCTCTGGGAGATGGTGAAGGACAGGGAAGCCTGGCGTGCTGCAGTGCATGGGGTTGCAAAGAGTTGGGCATGACTGAACGACTGAACAATAACAACAGCAACAGGATATTCCCCTTCAGTGACTTCCTCTGTATCTTGGAAGGTTAAGCTAAGCTTGATAATTCCATTTGGGATGTGATATTGCTTCTGACTTACTATTATGAGTGAAGAAGAAATTTCAGTGATTTCATCTAGCCATTTTTACCTTAATAACCTCTACCCCACAGGTTAGAGAGCCAATGTGATCATAGTTTCTACCAGCTAAAAATATCCAACCCAACTGTGTACTAAAGGACCAGAGAAATAATTATGGTGTTCTGAATGTCCTCTGAATATACTATAAAATTTGATGTAGAATTTCTTGTCTTCCTCTGCCTTCCTAAGTCTCTGCCCTAGCCAAAATGGGAGCAGGAATGGGAGCTTGATTGGATTTGAATCCCTGGTTATCAGTTTCAGTTCAATAGCTCATATATTTCTGTTTGCTAGTGTATACCCCCATTAAGGTTTCTCCTCAACAGGATCCTGCTCCTGAGTCTAAAAATTTACTTATCTACAAAACTATGAACGCTATGATTTTCCATTAATCTTTGGTTTACTTATTGTTAACATTGTTGAGTATATATGTAAATAATACCTTTGTTTCCTCCCCATTTATCTTGTCTCTGGTAACACACTGTTTGTATCGCCCCCAGATCCCTGTAGTCAGGGTTCCCTAATTACCATCTTAGCTGCTCATTACAATAAGTGCATTCATTTTATCTCTGGTGGTTACATGCTCTCACTTGGCTTGTGCCATCCTGGAACTCCATCATCCCCACTGACTTTAGGGAGCCTGATATTTAGAAGCATTTCCCATTGTCACATCTGGCCTACAGAGTATAGTCATGACTGAGATAAATTTGTTGGTATTCCCTGCTCCACAACCTCCATTTATTTCTTGATATAATGACATATCAACAGCACTAAACTCAATTTTATCAGAAAAACTTCAATAGTTCTCTTAGAATTATCCACCAGAAAGACAGCAGGCTGGAACAATCCGCAGGGGCATTAACTGTCCCACACTTGTGGACTGAGCTTTTATGTTAAGCCAGAAGGGCTTCAGAGGAATTGAGAAAGATCCTAAAGAGAAAGAAGATAGATGCATGGCACACACTTAAGATGGGATTTGTCAGCAGAAAGTGAGTCTAAACAGCTGTGAATCAAATTAGTCAAAAAGGCTGAAGAAGGCATATGCTTGAAGTCCAAAGATGTCTCCTCTGGAAGTTCTGTCATAGGACTGGACATCATGATACTGCTGAGGGGATGTCATATATAGGGGTGTGAATCCTGATGGACTTCCCTGGTGGCTCAGATGGTAAAGCGTCTGTCTACAACGCCGGAGACCTGGGTTCGAGCCCTGTGTTGGGAAGATCCCCTGGAGAAGGAAATGGCAGTCCACTCCAGTACTATTGCCTGGAGACTCCTGGTGAGGGGAGATAAGACCTACAAGGGCACAGAATCACAGATTAAGAAAAACTTCATCAGAGAAATGTGGTCAGAGATAGAAAAAAGTTTAGCTTTCTCCTCCTTTTTTCCAAACTAGAATTTATTGGAAAATGAATAGATGAAATCTGGGAAACTGAAAATCTGCCAAGAACATAGATAAAGTGGGAGAATCAACTGTGCTTCTCGTTTAAGAACCTCTGAGATGTCACATGTAAGAAAGAATAAATTGCTCAGGATCATGTAACAGAGTTCAGCCCCTCCATTCATACTTTTGCCATAGACAGTGGGATAAACAGCAGCCTAAAGTTTGGGATTTGTTGATACAGAAAAGGTAACCTTGCTTAATTTCCTGTGTACCTGATTAAAACTTTGTCACATGTTGAAAGAAAATGAAAGTAAAAGTTGCTCAGTCTTGTGTGACTCTTTGCAACCCCAAAGACTATATAGTCCATGGAATTCTCCAGGCCAGAATACTGGAGTAGGTAGCCTTTTCCTTCTGGATAGTCTTCATCCTGGCTAGGGTGAAGATCTCTAGGGGATCTTCCCAACCCAGGGATTGAACCTAGGTCTCCTGCATTCCAGGCAGATTCTTTACCAACTGAGCTATCAGGGAAGCCTGTCACATGTTGCTTAATGTTCATTAGAATTGTTTGGAGGAGGTGGTTGAATAACTGTCAATTACACAAGTCCTATATAAATTATTTCTTTAAAAAAACGTATTCAGATCATTACAGATGAAGCTTAAGCTGTCATCCCTTTTACTTCTGATCTGGCCCATGTCTGTGCCTTTCCTCCACAGAGGGACCTACTAATGTGAGGTAACAGTGAGTAATACATTTTTCTTACATTTATTCACATTAATGAGCTCACAGGAAATATATAACATTATTATGCATTTTTATAAGCTTCTTTTCCAGGTACTTAAGCAAGAGTCCTGTCCAGAAAGTACATCATGCCTTCTCTTTTGAGTTAGCAATCATTCTGGGAATGCCAGGAGATGGGATTGTATTGGAGAAGACAAAGATCCTGGAAAGCTATCTGGAGAACTTGTAGAAAGGAATAATAAATGTATGTTTATGTAATGGATTTTAGAAAAATGTGAGGCCCAGCCCTGGACCTGAACATGATGCTAAGTAAACTGTCAGACACAGAAAGCCAAAAACTGTATGATCTTACTTGTATGTGTAATCTAAAATAATCAACCTCATGGAAACGAAGAGTAGAATAGTGATTTCCAGAGGCTGACAGAAGGTAGAATCGATGGTCAAATGATATCAGTTTCAATCATGTAAGTTCTGAAGGCTTACTATATAGCATAATGCCTATAACTATCAATACTGCATTATAAACTTAAAATTTGCTAAGAAGGAGAGCTTCTGTTAAGTGTTCCTACCATACAAAATAATGTTAACAAAGAGAATGAGAGAAAACTTTGAAAGGTAATAAATATGTTTATGGCCTTGCTGGTAGTGATGGCCTCATGTGTGCACACTTGTGCTAAAACTTGTGCTTAAAACTCTTTAAGCTTTATATTTTAAATATGTACAGCACTTACACACGTCAATTTTACCTCACTAAAGATATTTAAAAGTATTTGAGAACATCTAGAGTTGTAAAAGGCAAAAGGAGGAAGGGGTGGAAGAGGATAAGATGGTGCAATAATATCATTGACTCAATAGATATGAATCTGAATAAACTCCAGGAGACAATGGAGGACAGAGGAGCCTGGCAGGCTACAGTCCATGGGGTCATAAAGAGTTGAACATGACTTAGCAACTCAACAAAAACAATAGCAACAGGGTTATAAATAAATTTGATATTGATGATGTATTCTACATTAATGCTTTGTATTGAGTGGAAAGAATATATCTGGGTAGGTATTTGCCATGTTGTGTGATGCAAAGAAGGAATTATGTATATGATGGAAAAACAAGAAAATCCCCCTGACATGAATGTACGTAAGAGTGAGTAGGAAAGATTACCTATCATCATATTAACATTTATCCTCAAAACATGAAAATAAGACTTAACAGATTGAATTATCCTTTTAGCCCAAATTCATTATTCATATCAGACCAGGTTACATTTCCTCTCAGTTTATTAACAGTGCCTAGTAACTTTTGTTCTTCCTGAAATATTTATTTAGAATCTCAGGTGTTCCAGCAATAATTTTCAGACACAGCTCTGCAAAGATTATATTCTATAATTACCTCAAAGGGCAATGGAGGGATTTTAATACCTCATATGAGGCAAAAATATGTGGACATGATTTAAAGCAAGAGTTGGCAAACTTTATCTGTAAGGGACAGGGAGTAAATATTTTCAGCTTTGTTGGCTATCTGACCTCTGTTGCAACTACTCAGCTCTGCTGTTGTGGTGTAAAGGCAGCCACAGACAATATAGAAACAAATAAGCACAACTGTGTTCCAATAAAACTTATTTACAAAAACATTTGCCTTACAGGCCATAGTTTGCCAACTCCTGTTCCCTCTTTCTTCCACAAACTCTCCTGATAATTACCACTTCACAGTAATGAATTTACTTGTTTAATCTGGGAGTTTTCCCCTTCCTGATATCCCTTTATGAATATGAGGTAATAAGTGAAAGGAAAAGAGTGTTCTCAACTTCACACAGTTATTTCCTTTAGCAATTACACATTGAAAGCTGCATTCAGGCCAGGAAGCATTCTAAGTGCTGGCAGAAACTAAAGATTCATTACTGTTCTCAAGAACCTTCTAGTCGTGTGATGACAGGTAAACAGAAAATGAAATTACCACATGCTAATGAGAGAGGTATATTGAGGGGATTCAGTAGTGACTGCAGACTGCTAGTAAAAGCTCTTTGACCTGAATTACTCCACACTTTAAAATGACTACTTTTGAGTGCTAAAGGGGTACACATAGAAGAGATTCACAGATTAGGAGGAACAGTCAAGAATAAAATTCATGTAACATATATGAGGCACTTTCACTTACAATGTCATGTGCAATCCCTACCACAACCCCATGAGTTAATAGTAATTCTTTTTATAAATGATGCTTTTCGGGCCCAGAATAGGCCACCCACCCCAAAATCTATCTCAAATACATTGGCAATGGCATAATCAATGGCATATTGATTATTTTAACTTAAAGTTATTTAAGAAATAGTTCACACAAGAGGGACACTCTGGCTCTCCTTTCTGTCTCCCTGAAAGAATGAAATAAATATCTCACATGAACGGTACAATTTTCTAAACTTGGAGGTACAACAACATCCTTATCACCAAAGACTGGGGATTTGGAATAAGAAACCTATATTAATATACTCCATGTCCAAACTCTGTTTCACTAGCTAAGCACCCAAAACCTAATGTGCTTTGTCCTTTGAATTCCTCAAAAATTTATTTATTTATTTATTTATTTTTTTGAAAATTAAAAGAGCTACTGCTTTGGCCACTTCTTTGGTCGGATTTTTATGGGACCTCCAGGTACATGAAATTAAAATTTGCTTCTTTATCTATTAATCTGCTTTGGTTGTCATTTTATTATCAGTGCAGCCACAAAAACCCAAGAAGGGTAGAGGAACAAATTTCCCTATCCCCAACAAAGCTGAGTCTCAGAGGTTAAACAACTTAGATAATATCTGCAAGTCGAAATTCAGCTTTAGATCTTTACCTTCTTCCTATGTGGCTGTTATCTCCCTCAAGTTCATAACATCCAAAGACATATGTTGTGTTCAAATACTCATAATTATACAAAGAAAATAGTAAAAGGAGCTAAATAACAATGTAAAAGATGGCACAAAGATTTACATATTTAAGTGGGAAATAAACAGGAAAAAGGAGGGTAAGATATCAGTGAGCTATGTTGTTAAGAAAGCATAAGAAAGAGTATGTTTTAATTGTATCATAGAAGGGTAGTTTCAGTGAGAAAGACAGAGAAGGGTAAAGAAAGACAGACAGATTATCAGTAATTCAGGTCTTAATAAGAGGCTTACAAGACTTAAATTTATCTATTTTGTATATTTCCTGGAACCCATAAGTAATATACAGCCATAATACACTGACTGGATAAACAGTCTTTCATTAGACAAATGTGAATTTCAGTCTTTAATACCTTATTCACTAACAATGAGACCCAGCAATTTTGAGCCTTAGTTTCTACATCTATAAAATTGGAGGTATTATTTGATATAATTTATAATTAATTTTTTTTGAAGATCCAATCCCCTTCTGCACAGATCAAATGGAAATTAAAAGAAAATATGTTAAGTATCACCATCCTTGCATCTTTCAAGTTACTAATAATGATATGTTTCTTTATTTTTTATGAATGTTAAGTTTTTTATTGAAGTATAGATTCCAGTTGAGCTATTTCAAATCCTGAAAGATGATGCTGTGAAAGTGCTGCACTCAATAGGCCAGCAAATTTGGAAAACCTAGCAGTGGCCACAGGACTGGAAAAGGTCAGTTTTCATTCCAATCCCAAAGAAAGGCAATGCCAAAGAATGCTCAAACTACCGCACAGTTGCACTCATCTCACATGCTAGTAAAGTCATACTCAAAATTCTCCAAGCCAGGCTTCAGCAATACATGAACCATGAACTTCCTGATGTTCAAGCTGGTTTTAGAAAAGGCAGAGGAACCAGAGATCAAATTGCCAATATCCGCTGGATCATCAAAAAAGCAAGAGAGTTCCAGAAAAACATCTAGTTCAGCTTTATTGACTATGCCAAAGCCTTTGACTGTGTGGAACACAAGAAACTGTGGAAAATTCTGAAAGAGATGGGAATACCAGAGAAATCTGTATGCAGGTCAGGAAGCAACTGTTAGAACTGGACATGGAACAACAGACTGGTTCCAAATAGGAAAAGGAGTATGTCAAGGCTGTATATTGTCACCCTGCTTATTTAACTTATATGCAGAGTACATCATGAGAAATGCTGGGCTGGAGGAAGCACAAGCTGGAATCAAGATTGCTGGGAGAAATATCAATCACCTCAGATATGCAGATGACACCACATTTATGGCAGAAAATGAAGAGGAACTAAAAAGCCTCTTGATGAAAGTGAAAGAGGAGAGTGAAAGTTGGCTTAAAGCTCAACATTCAGAAAATGAAGATCATGGCATCCGGTCCCATCACTTCATGGGAAATAGATGGGGAAACAGTGTCAGACTTTATTTTTGGGGCTCCAGAATCACTGAAGATGGTGACTGCAGCCATGAAATTTAAAGACACTTGCTCCTTGGAAGAAAGGTTATGATCAACCTAGATAGCATATTCAAAAGCAGAGACATTACTTTGCCAACAAAGGTCCGTCTAGTCAAGGCTATGGTTTTTCCAGTAGTCATGTATGGATGTGAGAGTTGGACTGGGAAGAAGGCTGAGTCCGAAGAATTGATGCTTTTGGACTGTGGTGTTGGAGAAGACTCGAGAGTCCCTTGGACTGCAAGGAGATCCAACCAGTCCATTCTGAAGGAGATCAGCCCTGGGATTTCTCTGGAAAGAATGATACTAGAGCTGAAACTCCAGTACTTTGGCCACCTCATGAGAAGAGTTGACTCAGTGGAAAAGACTCTGATGCTGGGAGAGACTGGGGGCAGGAGGAGAAGGGGACAACAGAGGATGAGATGGCTGGATGGCATCACTGACTTGATGGACGTGAGTCTGAGTGAACTTCGCTAGTTGTTGATGGACAGGGAGGCCTGGCGTGCTGTGATTCATGGGGTCGCAAGGAGTCGGACACGACTTAGCGACTGAACTGAACTGAACTGATAGGTGATTTAGGACTTCCCCGGTAACTCAGCTGGTAAAGAATCCACTTTCAATGTGGGATGCCCCAGTTAGATTCCTGGGTCAGGACAATCCCCTTGCGAAAGGATAGGCTACCCACTCCAGTATTCTTGGGCTTCCATGGTGGTTCAGATGGTAAAGAATCTGACTGCAATGCGGGAGTTCTGGTTTAGATCCTTGGGTTGGGAAGATTCCCTGGAGGTGGTCATGGCAACCCACTGCAGTATTCTTGCCTGTAGAATTCCCACGGACAGAGGAGCCTGGCAAGCTATAGTCCATTGGGTCACAAAGAGTTGGACACAACTGAGTGACTAAGCCCACATACATAGGTGATTTACAACGTTGTGTTAGTTTCAGGTGTATAGCACAATGATTCATATATGTTGGTTATCTGTTTTATATATAGTGTATGAATATGTTAATCCCAAACTCCTACTTTATCTCTCTTGCTCTTTCCCTTTGGTAAAACATAAGCTTGCTTTTTATATCTGTGGATTTTCTTATGCTTTGTATGTAAATTGAATTGTGTCATAATTTAGAATCCATATATAGGTGATATTACATGATGTTCATCTTTCTCTAATTTACTTTACTTAGTAAAGTATATTAATCTCTACGTTTATCCATGTTGCTGCAAAAGGCATTATGTCATTCTTGTTTATGGCTGAGTTATATATACCACATCTTCTGTATTAATTGATCTGTTCATAGACATTTAGTTTGCTTCTCTGTCTTTGCTCATGTAAATAGTGCTGCAGTGAACATTAGGGTGCATGTATCATTTTGAATTTTCTCTGGATCCATACCCAGGAGTAGGATTTGCAGTAAATTTATTTTCAGTTTTTTAAGGAACTTTCAAACTGTTCTCCATAATGACTATACCAATTTACATTCCTAACAACAGTATAGGAGTATTCTCTTTTCTTTACACTATCTCCAGCATTTAATATTTGTAAACAGTTAAAAGACGTTTACTCCTTGGAAGAAAAGTTATGAACAACCTAGATAGCATATTCAAAAGCAGAGACATTGGACTGCAAGGAGATCCAACCAGTCCATTCTGAAGGAGATCAGCCCTGGGATTTCTTTGGAAGGAATGATGCTAAAGCTGAAACTCCAGTACTTTGGCCACTTCATGTGAAGAGTTGACTCAGTGGAAAAGACTCTGATGCTGGGAGGGATTTGGGAGCAGGAGGAGAAGGGGATGACAGAGGATGAGATGGCTGGATGGCATCACTGACTTGATGGACATGAGTCTGAGTGAACTCCAGGAGTTGGTGATGGACAGGGAGGCCTGGCGTGCTGCGACTCATGGGGTCACAAAGAGTCAGACACAACTGAGTGACTGAACTGAACTGAACCGATTCTGACTGGAGTGAGAAGATGCCTCATTTTAGTTTTGGTTTGCATTTCTCTAATTAGTAATTTAGAGCATTTTCCTGTGTCTGTTGGCCAGCTGTATGACTTCATTGGAAAAATATCTTTTTAGATCTCCTGCCTATATTTTTGTTGTCTTTCTTTTAATTGAGCTTATCAGCTATTTATATGTGGAGAAGGCAATGACAACCCACTCCAGTACTCTTGCCTGGAACATCCCATGGATGGAGGAGCCTGGTAGGCTGCAGTTCATGGGGCTGCTAAGAGTCAGACATTACTGAGTGACTTCACTTTCGCTTTTCACTTTCATGCATTGGAGAAGGAAATGGCAACCCACTCCAGTGATCTTGCCTGGAGAATCTCAGGAATGGAGGAAACTGGTGGGCTGCCGTCTATGGGGTCTCACAGAGTTGGACACGACTGAAGTGGCTTAGCAGCAGCAGCAGCAGCTATTATGTGTTTTGGAAATTAATCCCTTGTTGGTTACATCATTTGTAAATATTTTCTCTCATTCTGTAGGTTGCATTTTTTTTTTTTTTTTGACATTGCATTGTTGACTTTGATTTACTATTTTGGAATGGAGGCAAAGCTTCTAGTGTTCTGTTTGGTCTTTCTTCTCCAATATGTCCCACATTCATTGATCAGTGAGCTTCTGTGACAATTCAGCCGGTTTTACAATGCATTTGTACCAACCATGCATTAAGAAACTGGAGGAAAGAAATCATGACTCTGCAAAGCCTCTGTACTCATTCAGAGCTAATTTTAGGTCAAATTTCCATTTTTACTGTATCTTCATCAGTCTGCACTCTAACCAGAGAAGAATGGTATTATCTCAGTTCTCTAGGATTGGCATCACCCTCTTGATAGTGTCTAATATTTCTTGAAATATCTGATATTTTCTCTTTGATCAGAGCTCAGATGTATTCTTTATGACACAGATCTCGTTTGAGAGTCTTCTGAGTATAATTAACGGTATTTAACTGTGGCAGCATCATAATTTCCTTACTCAAGTGCTCTAGCTTTGTCTTCATGGAGAAGGATATAAGTCTGTAATGACTTAGTTCTGGGAACCAGCTGAGAAGTATGATACTCTACTGTGGAAATTCAAATCTTGTCTCTACATACCAGATCTAAACTTTTCTGATTTTATAAATCAGTAATACGTTGTTAGTATACCTATCTATTTGATTCCTAGTGACACCATGATAAGTTGCCAGAATAATATATCTAAAAGTGATTATTACTCAAGCCTTGTTCCACCTCATGTTATTTGCAATCACCTTCTATCTGTCAATTAAGTAGGGAGCCAGGATGGGATTATATTATTCTCACTGAAATCAGGAAGCCTATTTCAATTTTATGGACTTTCCATGTAGCTCAGTGGTAAAGAATCTGCCTGCAACGCAGGAGAGGCTGATTTAGTCCCTAGGTCCGGAAGATCCCCTGGAAAAGAAATGGCAACCCACTCCAGTATTCTTGCCTGGGAAAGCCCATGAACAGAGGAGCCTGATGGGCTGTAGTCCATGAGGGGTCACAAAAGAATTGGACACAACTTAGGGACTAAGCAACAACAATATTTCAATTTTACTATTCCCAACCCTCATTCCAGCATATGGAGGAAGGCCAATGCTAAGCTTTACAAGGATGCTGGTGTGTTTCTCTCATTAATGTATGTTATGCTCTTAGTAAAATGAATATGCTTTTGACCTATTGGGAGACATGCTCGAGAATGAGGTGAGAGAGGGTGGAGCTTCCTTGAAAAATCAACCCAAATATTTCTTCTCCTTACATTTTAGGATTTCTTCCATCTCTCCGAGAAGTTCAGTCACCTAAATTTCATTGACAGTAAATCACCATTGACTTTAAGCTTGTTAAAACTAATCAATAAAACTGTTAGAACTATTTCCAATTTTTCATTATAATATGTTGAACCCAAAATCTCCAGGAAGTACATGTATCCTGGTCAACATCATAGCTCAAATCTAACATTATTTCTTTTCTCTTTGGTTGACTCCTCTTAGAATTAACTTCCACATATAAATCACACATTTTATTCTTCACATAACTTAATAAAACCTCATTCTTCATAGTATAACCTCATTCTTCATATAACTTAGTAAAACCCTGTAATACTTTAAGTGAATAAACCATCTTCTCCTGCTCAGATTCTTGGCTTTTCCACCTTGAAGCACAATGGGCTCTGACTAAGTATTATAAGGAGAAGTTATAAAAGGATTTAGCATCCCCTTCAGAGACTATTGACTTCCCTAGTGGCACAGACAGTAAAGTGTCTGTCTCCAATGTGGGGGACCTGGGTTCGATCCCTGGGTTGTGAAGATCCCCTGAAGAAGGAAATGGCAATCCACTCCAAGACTATTGTCTGGAAAATCCCATGGACAGAGGAGCCTGGTAGGCTACAGCCCATGGGCTTGCCAAAGTCAGACACGACTGAGCGACTTCACTTTCACTTTCACTTTTCACTTTGAGAGAATATTGCCCGAGGTGAGATAATTCAGTTCAGTTCAGTTCATCCGACTCTTTGCAACCCCATGAATTGCAGCACACCAGGCCTCTCTGTCCATCACCAACTCCCGGAGATCGCTCAGACTCATGTCCATCGAGTCAGTGATGACATCCAGCCATCTCATCCTCTGTCGTCCCCTTCTCCACCTGCCCCTAATCCCTCCCAGCATTAAAGTCTTTTCCAATGAGTCAGTTCTTCGCACGAGGTGGCCAAAGTACTGGAGTTTCAGCTTTAGTATCATTCCTTCCAAAGAAATCCCAGGGCTGATCTCCTTCAGAATGGACTGGTTGGATCTCCTTGCAGTCCAAGGGACTCTCAAGAGTCTTCTCCAACACCACAGTTTAAGAGCATCAGTTCTTTGGCTCTTAGCTTTCTTCACAGTCCAACTCTCACATCCATACATGACCACAGGAAAAACCATAGCCTTGACCAGACGGACCTTTGTTGGCAAAGTAATGTCTCTGCTTTTGAATATGTTATTTAGGTTAGTCATAACTTTCCTTCCAAGGAGCCAGAGTCTTTAAATTTCATGGCTGCAGTCACCATCTTCAGTGATTTTGGAGCCCAAAAAGTAAAGTCTGATACTGTTTCCACTGTTTCCCCATCTATTTCCCATGAAGTGATGGGACCAAATGCCATGATCTTAGTTTTCTGAATGTTGAGCTTTAAGCCAACTCTTTCACTCTCCTCTTTCACTTTCCTCAAGAGGCTTTTTAGTTCCTCTTCACTTTCTGCCATAAATGTGGTGTCATCTGCATATCTGAGGTTATTGATATTTCTCCCAGCAATCTTGATTCCAGCTTGTGCTTCTTCCAGCCCAGCATTTCTCATGATGTACTCTGCATATAAGTTAAATAAGTGGGGTGACAATATACAGCCTTGACATACTCCTTTTCCTATTTGGAACCAGTCTGTTGTTCCATGTCCAGTTCTAACAGTTGCTTCCTGACCTGCATACAGATTTCTCAAGAGACAGCTCAGGTGGTCTGGTATTCCCATCTCTTTCAGAATTTTCCACAGTTTCTTGTGTTCCACACAGTCAAAGGCTTTGGCATAGTCAATAAAGCAGAAATAGCTGTTTTTCTGGAACTCTCTTGCTTTTTCCATGATCCAGCGGATGTTGGCAATTTGATCTCTGGTTCCTCTGCCTTTTCTAAAACCAACTTGAACATCAGGAAGTTCACAGTTCACATATTGCTGAACCCTAGCTTGGAGAATTTTGAGCATTACCTTACTAGCATGTGAGATGAGTTCATCTGTGTGGTAGTTGGAGCATTCTTTGGCATTGCCTGCCTTTCTTTGGGATTGGAATGAAAACTGACCTTTTCCAGTCCTGTGGCCACTGCTAGGTTTTCCAAATTTGCTGGCCTATTGAGTGCAGCACTTTCACAGCATCATCTTTCAGGATTTGAAATAGCTCAACTGGAATTCCATCACGTCCACTAAGTTTGTTCATAGTGATGCTTTCTAAGGCCCATTTGACTTCATATTCCAGGATGTCTGGCTCTACGTGAGTGATCACATCATCATGATTATCTGGGTCATGATTATCTTTTTGTACAGTTCTTCTGTGTATTCTTGCCACCTGTTCCTATAATATCCTCTACTTCTGTTAAGTCCAGACCATTTCTGTCCTTTATCGAGTCCATCTTTGCATGAAATGTTTTCTTGATATCTCTAATTTTCTTGAAGAGATCTCTAGTCGTTTCCATTCTGTTGTTTTCCTCTATTTCTTTGCATTGATCACTGAGGAAGGCTTTCTTATCTCTTCTTGATATTCTTTGAAACTCTTTCAGAAGCTTATACCTTTCCTTTTCTCCTTGGCTTTTCACCTCTCGTCTTTTCACAGTTATTTGTAAAGGCCTCCCTAGACAGCCAGTTTACTTTTTTGCATTTCTTTTCCATGGGGATGGTCTTGATCCCTGTCTCCTGTACAATGTCATGAACCTCAGTCCATAGTTCATCAGGCACTCTATCTATCAGACCTAGGCCCTTAAATCTATTTTTCACTTCCACTGTATAATCATAGGGATTTGATTTAGGTTATACCTGAATGGTCTAGCGGTTTTCCCTACTTTCTTCAATTTAAGTCTGAATTTGGCAATAAGGAATTCATGATCTGAGCTACAGTCAGCTCCCGGTCTTGTTTTTGCTGACTGTATAGAGCTTCTCCATCTTTGGTTGCAAAGAATATAATCAATCTGATTTCGGTGTTGACCATCTGGTGATGTCCATGTGTAGAGTCTTCTCTTCTGTTGTTGGAAGAGGGTGTTTGCTATGACCAGTGCATATTCTTGGCAAAACTCTATCAGTCTTTGCCCTGGTTCATTCTGCATTCCAAGGCCAAATTTGCCTGTTACTCCAGGTGTTTCTTGACTTGCTACTTTTGTATTCCAGTCCCCTATAATGAAAAGGACATCTTTTTGGGTGTTTGTTCTAAAAGGTCTTATAGGTCTTCATAAAACCGTTCAACTTCTGCTTCTTCAGCATTACTGGTTGGGGCATAGACTTGGATAATTGTGATATTGAGTGGTTTGCCTTAGAAACGAACAGAGATCATTCTGTCGTTTTTGAGATTCCATCCAAGTACTGCATTTCGGACTCTTTTGTTGACCATGATGGCTACTCCATGTCTTCTAAGGGATTCCTGCCTGCAGTAGTAGACATAATGGTCATCTGATTTAAATTCACCCATTCCAGTCCATTTTAATTCACTGATTCCTAGAATGTCGACTTTCACTCTTGCCATCTCTTGTTTGACCACTTTCAATTTGCCTTGATTCATGAACCTGACATTCCAGGTTCCTATGCAATATTGCTCTTTATAGCATCGGATCTTGCTTCTATCACCAGTCACATCCACACCTGGATATTGTTTTTGCTTTGGCTCCATCCCTTCATTCTTTCTGGAGTTTTTCTCCACTGACCTCCAGTAACATATTTGGCACCTACTGACCTGGGGAGTTACTTTTTCAGTATCTTATCATTTTGCCATTTCATACTGTTCATGGTGTTCTCAAGGCAAGAATACTGAAGTGGCTTGCAATCCCTCTCCAGTGGACCACATTCTGTCAGTCCTCTCTACCATGACCCATCTATCTTGAGTGCCCCCTTAGGGTATGGCTTAGCTTCATTGAGTTAGAAAAGGCTTTGGCCCTAGAGTGATTAGATTGCCTAGTTTTCTGTGCTTATGGTTTCAGTGTGTCTGCCCTTGATGCCCTCTTGCAACACCTACTATCTTACTTGGGTTTCTCTTACTTGGACGTGGGTATCTCTTCATGGCTACTCCAGCAAAGTGCAGCTGCTGCTCCTTACCTTGGATGAGGGGTATCTCCTCACCACTGCCCCTCCTGACCTTGAACGTGGAATAGCTCCCTAGGCCCTCCTGTGCCCAAGCAGCCACCGCTCCTTGGACGTGGGGATAATTACCTGTCTTTAAAGAAAGAAGACTAGTTTTATCATAAAACAGAGATAAATTTCTCTGGAAAGAGAACCTTAAGGGGATTCAGGGTTTCAAGGTTATCAAGTTTATCTAAGTGCAATGAAACGTCTCCACCCCAAATGTCAGGTCGCATTTCTGGCTGCTTATTATACTGAACCGGGATTCCCTGGTGGCTCAGTGGTGAAGAATCCACCTCCCAATGCAGGAGCTGCAGGTTCACTCCCTCGGTCAGGAGGATCCCCTGCAGAAGAAAATGGCAACCCATTCCAATAATATTGCCTGGAAAATCCCATGGACAAATGAAACCTAGAGTGGCTACAGTCCAAGGGTTTGCAAAAGTGTCAGATAGACTTAGCAACTCAACAAGAACAATGCACCAAACTAAACATGACAGACTTGTAAAGATATCCATTCAACTTAGAATACAGAGTCAATTTTTATTCTTATTTGCAACTATATAAATTACTCTATAAAAAATATTGTTTGGGGCCATCATAGGATATATCCAGTTCTGTGTCTTGAGCTGAGAATTTAGGGCTCTAAGCATGTCATTTCTTTCTGTAATCTCTCCAGTGTGGGAAGAAATAGCATTAGTCCCATGGTCTTTATTTTAACCATTACTATTAGAATGGTCAAGTGCATTAACACTTATTCTCCCAAAGCCTTGCCTTTTTTTTTTTTTTTTTTCCTTTAAATTAATTTTTTCTAGTTCTATTTAGATTTAATTAACATGTACAATATATATATTTAAGGTATACAACGTGATGGTTTGATATACATGTGTATTGTGTAGTGATTACCAGAATCAAGTTAATCCACATTTTCATCATCTCACATACTGCCTATTTTTTTCTTTTTGGTGTAGTAGGAAGACTTAAGAGTTACTCTCTTACCTGAAAATATGCTCTATTCCAAACCACAAACTGAGCTGAACTGAACTGAGCTGAGCTGATGGACAAGAACGAGTATTTGGAATCTACTACTTTCTTTGGATTATCAAAAAACCCATTTAATAATGTCAATGAGGTTACTGCTACTTAATACAAATCCAATGAGATGAGATAAATAATCTCACTTTCCAATATTTTGAAACTCAGTTATCTGGGATGATTTCTGCTTCAGTTTGGATTCAATGAAGAAAATATGTTCATATTGGGTAGTACAAAGAGAGGATGCTTTATATCAATCAAGGAGGAGAGAAGAGGAGAAAAATAATTTCTCTGTGTGTCACCTTTAGATCAAGTGATACAGTCACTAACTGGGCTGTTGCCTGTGAGTCTACATTTTTGGAGGTGCATGAATTTCTGAAATGTTACTGATGCACTCGGTGTCACCTTTCAATTCCTGCCATATTAAGATAAGACCATTTAGCAGTGAGGAGCAGAAGCCTGTCCCATCCTTTTGCTTTCTAATCTCCTACCAGTGCTTCTCACTGGCATACTTTAACAAGAAGTGAGGGGTTAAAAGAGTCTGGGAAATGAGCTTTTCAATACCATAGTCTCAGCAGTTTAGATCAGAGTATAGAAGAGTGGGTATATGGCCAAGCAATGATCATTGAATAGCTGAGAAATTTAAACTTTAAACATGTGATTTAACACAATAGAGCTTATTAAAGACTCCATAGCCTGGGGGTTATAGTCCATGGAGTCGCACAAAGAGTCAGACATGATCTAACAACTAAACAACAACATCATAATGTGAAATCTATGGGTGTGACTTATACTGCTGCTGCTAAGTTGCTTCAGTCGTGTCCGACTCTATGCGACCCCATAGACAGCAGCCCACCAGGCTCCCCTGTCCCTGGGATTTTCCAGGCAAGAACAATGGAGTGGGTTGTCATTTCCTTTTCCAGTGCATGAAAGTGAAAAGTGAAAGTGAAGTCGCTCAGTCCTGTCTGACTCTTAGCGACCCCATGGATTGCAGCCTACCAGGCTCCTCCATCCATGGGATTTTCCAGGCAAGAGTACTGGAGTGGGGTGCTATCGCCTTCTCCAGTGACTTATACTGAACATAATGATTAAGAATATTAGCTCCCAGACCAATGGGATAAAATTATGACTACCATATATTTATATTTTAATATGTCTACCACGATGTCATACAATCGGAGAAGGCAATGGCAACCCACCTGTATCCTTGCCTCGAGAATCCCAGGGATGGGGAAGCCTGGTGGGCTGCTGTCTATGCGGTTGCACAGAGTTGGACAGGACTGAAGCGACTTAGCAGCACCAGCAGCATGGCAAATAATAATCTCCTGTGAGTGTTGATGCCCATGGTGGTAATGATGATGTCGCTGGTGAAAATGGCATGACTGGAGGTAGTCATGATGTTGAGTGCTAAATTGATGACTTTTTTTCTAGTGAGAGAATTCATGGTTTTGCTCATATTGTCAAGGTGACCAGACTCTCCAAACATTAATAATCATGTCAAGGGTTAATGCAAGAATATTGAGGCTTTTGAGAAGGTAAGTGACACACAGCCAAAGCAGGGCCAGGGTTATTCATCTGATCATTTTGGAGGGATGATGAACATGGAGGAAAGAGAACGGTACAGAAGAAATCACTGTAATCTACTGACACTAGGTTTGGAACTAGTGAAACAGTTTAATTAAGTAAGTTTCAATCCAAAATATTCTTTCCTCTGAAGAAGCTTACTGCCTAATTAGAGTGTCATTGAAATTGTTCATAGAATGCTAATATCACTGAAGTATAAGCAGCAGCAGTTGGCTCTTGATGTGGAAAATGAGGGAGAGTAGATACCATGCATGTACTTTAACAGAAAATAGAAGTTTGGGAGGATAGCACCAGTTGGAGAAGGAAATGGCAACCCACTCCAGTATTCTTGCCTGGAGAATCCCAGAGACAGAGGACCCTAGTGGGCTGCTGTCTATGGGGTCGCACAGAGTTGGACACAATTGAAGTGAGTTAGCAGCAGCAGCAGCAGCAGCAGCAGCAGCAGCAGCAGCAGCAGCAGCAGCCAGTTGGAAGACGGACTGAAGTGTTAATTTTCATTCCTATTCTCTGTCTTCTTCCCTTCTGTCCTTAAAAATGAAGATATTTTTGTATTATTTACAATGAAAGGAAGTTTGTTTTTGTATCTTTTTTTTCTAAATTGAGAAATACAAAAATTCCACGTACTTATTCCAGTTTTATAAAGTAAGCATTAATGTTGCTTTTCTTCTCTATGGGGTTTTAATCTTTCCAGATATTCTATAGGCTAATAAAATTTGGTCTTTGCAGGTAGAATGCCTCCAACAAATAATCGTTAGTACAGTTGTCAAAATCAAGGCTTATATTGCTATCTGACAGCCACATCAAAGGTGGCAATTATCACATTTTTGTCAATGTAAGCAACATCATTTCCTTTCTTTGAAGAGAGAGTGAAAACCATAAAAATGGCACATTCCAAATGTAAACTTTCTCAAGAACTATAAAGATTCTACCTCAAAAAACTCAAAGTGTCAGAAGCAGTAGTAATGCCCTAGGCAGAGAATATGATGGGTTCATTTTGATACAGACACTGCTACTCTGGTATCCTCCACTGGATTTTTATTTAATTTAGCCCTGAAAGCATCCTTTGAAGTCATGTTTGCTCAGGTCAGGGATCCTGCAAACAGCAATGCCTGATCAGTAGTGGTCCTTTTCTTGTTGCCTCACAACAATGTGGGTCTCTGAACTTGTCTTTTTCCATTTGTAAGTCAATTCCTGCCTCCATATCAGTCAACAGGTAATTTCTCCTTTTTCTTACACAAACCCTATGGGGGAAAAGGAAGCTGCAACATAGTCAGCACTTAAACTGGAGTAGTCAGACAGCAAAAAAATAGAACACTGTTTTATTTCCACTCTTTCGCCTTGACCAAAACTTTGCAGGAAATTCAGCTCTGATTGAAGGTAAAATCATATTAACAGACACAAAATTCTACACATGCACATATACAATTACACAAAAACATAACAGATATATAAATACACTTAATCTCCAATTATCTTGCTAATGAAAGTAGTCTATATAGATACATCAAACACGAATGCCATACAATGCTCTACCTTAAAAATGTGTGTGTGTGTATCTGTGTGTATGTGTGTAAAATGCTGTAGTTTTTACTTTCTTATGAGGAACTCAACTACCTTCTTTTAAACAAGCATACAATAAAGTGCTTATTATGACCTTGGGTAGCTTACAAATTAAGGATTTTTAACTCAATTCATCAATTGCCTAAAATAGAATTTAAAACTATGTTCATATTTTCAGTTCAGTTGCTCAGTCATGTCCGACTCTTTGCAACCCCATGAACCAGAGCACATCAGGCCTCCCTGTTCATCACCAACTCCTGGAATCCACCCAAACCCATGTCCATTGAGTCGGTGACGCCATCCAACCATCTCATCCCCTCTCGTCCCCTTCTCCTGCTCTCAATCTTTCCCAGCATTAGGGTCTTTTCAAATGAGTCAGCTGTTTGAATCAGATGACCAAAGTATTGAAGTTTCAGATTCAACATCAGCCCTACCAGTGAACACCTAGGACTGATCTCCTTTAAGATGGACTGGCTGGATCTCCTTGTTGTCCAAGGGACTCTCAAGAGTCTTCTGCAACACCACAGTTCAAAAGCATCAATTCTTCTGTGCTCAGCTTTCTTTATAGTCCAACTCTTACATCCATACATGACCACAGGAAAAACGATAGCCTTGATTAGACGGACCTTTGTTGACAAAGAATGTCTCTGCTTTTGAATATGTTATCTAGGTTGGTCATAACTTTCCTTCCAAGGAGCCAGCGTCTTTTTATTTCATGGCTGCAGTCACCATCAGCAGTGATTTTGGAGCCCCCAAAATAAAGTCTGTCACTGTTTCCGCTGTTTCTCCATCTATTTGCCATTAAGTGATGGGACTGGATGCCTTGATCTTAGTTTTCTGAATGTTGAGCTTTAAGCTAACTTTTTCACTCTCCCCTTTACTTTTATAAAGAGGCTCTTTAGTTCTTCTTCACTTTCTGCCATAATGGTGGTGTCATCTGCATATCTGAGGTTATTGATATTTTTCCTGGCAATCTTGATTCTAGCTTGTGCTTCCTCCAACCCAGAGTTTTTCATGATGTCCTCTGCATATAAGTTAAATAAGCAGAGTGACAATATACAGCCTTGATGTACTCCTTTTCCTATTTGGAACTAGTCTGTTGTTTCATGTCCAGTTCTAACTGTTGCTTCCTAACCTTATACAGGTTTCTCAAGAGGCAGGTCAGGTGGTCTGGTATTCCCATCTCTTTTATAATTTTCCACAGTTTCTTTTGATTCACACAGTCAAAGGCTTTGGCATAGGAGAGATAGATGTTTTTCTGGAACTCTTGCTTTTTTGATGATCTGGCGATGTTGGCAATTTGATCTCTGGTTCCTCTGCCTTTTCTAAAACCAGCTTGAACATCTGGAACTTCACGGTTCATGTATTGCTGAAGCCTGGCTTGGAGAATTTTGAACATTAGTTTACTAATGTGTGAGATGAGCCATGAAATTAAAAACGCTTACTCCTTGGAAGGAAAGTTATGACCAACCTAGGTAGCATACTGAAAAGCAAAGACATTACTTTGCCAACAAAAGTCCATCTAGTCAAGGCTATGGTTTTTCCAGTGGTCGTGTATGGATGTGAGAGTTGGACTGTGAAGAAAGCTGAGTGCCAAAGAATTGATGCTTTTGAACTATGGTGTTGGAGAAGACTCTTGAGAGTCCCTTGGACTGCAAGGAGATCCAACCAGTCCATTCTGAAGGAGATCAGCCCTGGGATTTCTTTGGAAGGAATGATGCTAAAGCTGAAACTCCAGTACTTTGGCCACCTCATGTGAAGAGTTGACTCACTGGGAAAGACTTTAATGCTGGGAGTGACTGGGGGCAGGAGGAGAAGGGGACAACAGAGGATGAGATGGCTGGATGGCATCACTGACTCGATAGATGTGAATCTGAGTGAACTCCGGGAGTTGGTGATGGACAGGGAGGCCTGGCGTGTTGCGATACATGGGGTTGCAAAGAGTCAGACACGACTGAGCAACTGAACTGAACTGAGATGAGTGCAATTGTGCCATAGTTTGAGCATTCTTTGGCATTGCTTTTCTTTGGGATTGGAATGAAAACTGACCTTTTCCTGTCCTGTGGCCACTGCTGAGTTTTCCAAATTTTCTGGCATATTGAGTGCAGCACTTTCACAGCATCATCTTTTAGAATTTGAAATAGCTCAACTAGAATTCCATCACTTCCACTAGCTTTGTTCATAGTGTTGCTTCCTAAGGTCCACTTCACTTCACATTCCAGGTTATCTGGCTCTAGGTGAGTGATCACACCATCGTGATTATCTGGGTCATGAAGATCTTTTTGTACAGTTCTCTTGTGTATATTTGCCACCTCTTCTCAATATCTTCTGCTTCTCTTAGGTCCCTACCATCTGTTATTTACTGAGCTGTAGCAGACTCAAATCTTAGAGCATAAAGTTCCACAATCCTTCCAATTCCCACCTCTGTACAATTGCTAAGCCATGAAGATACCTCATGGTTTTACTATTAAAAAACAAATGGAAGCTTAAAAAAGTCTGATGCTTCTGGGCAGAATGTATTATAGAAAATTAAAACAAAAAGAAATTATACATTTAGCAAGATGCTCTTCTAGAAGGTTAGATGGGGTATTAGAGTATGGTTAGCAACATAGATTGTGAATGATGATCTGCTGTTTGATTCTTATAAGATAAGCCTACATGCCAAACATCACTGAATAATGGAATCAGACCCTGGGAATAGAAATGGCTCTACTGAAGGGGCAAAATGCATGGTTTCTGCTGATGAGTAAAAGGAAGAGTAGCTTGGAATTGATATACTAGTAAGTGCTTAACAATGAGCTGTCTGGAAAAACAACATGGTTTACAGTGCTTGCTCTTTCCCTTGGTACAAATACTCTGTTATGGCTGATCTCAAGCTACTAAACAGTACTGAATGCAACACCAAGAAGAGAAGTATGCAATTGGCTCTTGCCAAGTTGTGTTGAAAAACAGTCAATATCACTTACCAGAGTTAGTGCTGGTATTCCACTGAAGTTTGAACAGAAAGGAACTGAACCAAATTGAAAGACAAGAAAATCCTTTTGATGTTACTCCTGCTCTAACTCTCCTACAGAGAGTTAAAGCCAGATTTCTGAGAATAATCACTTTGCCTTGTTCTGACTGACTGGTGTTTTAGAACTCCATGCTTGCACTGCCCCCAAATTCATGTTAAGCCTTAACACCCCATGTGGTGGTATGTGAAGTGAGGCCTTTGGGAAGTAATTAGATCATGAGATTAAAGTCCTCATGAATGGAATTAGGGCCCTTTACAAGAGACCCAGAGAATTTCCTAGCTGTCCGTTCCACTGTATGAAGATACAGCATAAAGATGACCGTCTGTGAATTAGGAAGTGGACTCACCAGACATAAAATCTGGATGTCTGATCTTGATCTTGGATGGTCCAGCCTCTGAAACAATGAGCAATATACATCTGTTGTCTATAAGCCACAAAATTTGTAATATTTGTTGTAGAAGCCCCAAAAGATTAAAACAGTTGGACATTGCTCATTAAGTGCTTATCCAGGAGTCCCTGATGCTGGGAAAGATTGAAGACAAGAGAAGGAGATGACATAGGATGGGATGGTTGGATGGTGCCACCAATTCAATAGACATGATTTTGAGCAAGCTCTGGGAGATGGTGAAGGACTGGGAAGCCTGATATGCTACAGCCCATGGTGTCTCAAAGAGTCAGACAGGACTGAGTGACTGATCAACAGGAATCAATCCGATGTGTGAAATATAGGGACAGTCCAATAGCAAGTAATGTCTACAGGTCATTAAAAATTCAAATTCAAAAACAAACACTAAGAATTTCCTAATCTGCTATTTTAGGCATAATGCTTTTGAGATATAGGACTTTGTATTGATACAATTGGAAGAAAAATGGAAGGACAAACTGGGAAAGACCTTGATCATAGCATATTTATGAAAGTTTCTTTCTCTGATTAGAATTTGGTCAAAACATTGCCTATTTGCCATGATGCTGCTGCCATGAAGACCATAATCTCCCAGAAGTTTTGAGGACATGAGAATGCAGATAGTCTATCCTCAGTGCCAGTGATAAAATATATTGCCAACATGTATCAGGGATATGGGTAAATTCCATGTATGTGACAGTCTTGCCCTTAGTATAGAGAATTGCTTATACACCATGGTTATAATTTTGTAAAGTGTATATTCAGAAAAGAAACACTGGAAAGAATTGTACCAAAATTCTAACCATATTTCTCTCAACACAGTGGAAAGCAAAGAAGAAATAGCCTCTTGATGAAAGTGAAAGAGGAGAGTGAAAAAGTTGGCTTAAAACTCAACATTCAGAAAACTAAGACCATGGCATCCAGTCCCATCACTTCATGGCACATAGATGGAGAAATAATGGAAACAGTTACAGACTTTATTTTTTGGGCTCCAAAATCACTGCAGATGGTGACTGCAGCCATGAAATTAAAAGAATCTGGCACCTTGGAAGAATATGCTCCTAGACAGCATATTAAAAAAGCAGAGATATTACTTTGTCAACAAAGGTCCATCTAGCCAAACCTATGGTTTTTCCAGTAGTCATGTATGGATGTGAGAGTTGGACTGTGAAGAAAGCTGAGTGTTGAAGAATTGATGATTTTGAACTGTGGTGTTGGAAGAAGACTATTGGGAGTCCCTTGGACAACCAGGAGATCCAACCAGTCCATCCTAAAGGCAATCAGTCCTGAATATTCATTGGAAGGACTGATGCTGAAGCTGAAAC
Organism: Nanger dama; assembly: GCA_917880005.1. NCBI lineage: Eukaryota > Metazoa > Chordata > Mammalia > Artiodactyla > Bovidae > Nanger > Nanger dama. Next base: position 55,383,033 of record CAKJTW010000006.1, on the reverse strand, counting down.
TCTAGTACTCTGGCCACCTGATGTGAAGAACTGAATCATTTGAAAAGACCCTGATGCTGGGAAAGATTGAGGGCAGGAGGAGAAGGTGACGACAGAGGTGGAGATGGTTGGATAGCATCACCGACTCAATGGATACGGGTTTGAGTAGGCTCTAGGAGTTGGTGATGCACAGGGAAGCCTGGCGTGCTGCAGTCCATGGGGTCTCAGAGTCGGACATGACTGAGTAACTGAACTGAATTGAGTAGAAATTTAGGAACTGAATTTTCTTTTTAAAACTCTTTTCCAAATTTATATACACAGATTTTATGTTAAAAATTTTTAGCTGAGAGAAATAAAACAGAAATCTGTGAGTTTCTCTAATGGTACAATCAATGCTTAGTTACTTATGATTTATGTTGTCATCTACTCCTGTGTGTGAGTGCATGCTGAGTTCCTTCAGTCTTGTCTGACTCCTTGCAGCCCCACAGGGTATAACCTTCCAGCCTCCTATGTCCATGGAATTCTCCAGGCAAGAATACTGGATTGCATTGTCATGCCTTCAGGAACTGAACCTGTGTCTCTTATGTCTCCTGCATTGGCAGGTGGGTTCTTTACCATTAGCACTACCTGGGAAGTAGCTTTTTTAAAATTATTATTTCAATTAATCATCCATATGTATTTGTTTAGTATATTTTTTGCCACAAACTATCATTTCCATGAAAGCAGGAAATATCACTATGATGTCTGGAAAGAGACTTTTTCAGCCCAATTTCCTGTATCTTCTCATATCTAGAAAAGCACTAAAACCTTGAATGTAGACATCGCTTCTTGTGACTAGCAGTAACTTACTGCCACACTCTGTACTTGATTGCATGTATACACCCTTCACTGGATGCATGCATGTTCAGTCACTTCAGTCATGTCTGACTCTTTGTGATCCTAAGAACTATAGCCCACAAGGCTTCTCTGTCCACGAGATTCTCCATGCAAGAACACTGGAGTAGTTTGTCATGCCCTCCTCCAGGGGTTTTCTTCCTGACCCAGATATCCAACCCATATCTCTTACATCTACTGCATTGGCAGGTGTTTTTTTTTTTTTTAACCACTAGTGCCACTTGGGAAGCCCCTGATCTTCAGTAAAATCACTTATAAATGGAGCTTCCTCACTTCTACCTCTTAAAAATGGATCCTACAGCTATTTGAGGGGCTATCTCCCAGGTTACATTTCTGAGTCAGTCACTCAGTTCAGTTGCTCAGTCATGTCCTACACTTTGAGATCACATGGACTGTAGTATGCCAGGCTTCCCTGTCTATCACCAACTCCTGGGGCCTACTCAAACTCACATCCATTAAGTCAGTGATGCCATCCAACCATCTCATCCTCTGTCGTTGCCTTCTTCTCCAGCCTTCAGACTTTCCCAGCATCAGGTTTTTTTCCAGTGAGTAAATTCTTGGTATCAGGTGGCCAAAGATTTTGTTGATTTTGAAGTTTCAGCTACAGAATCAGTCCTACCAATGAACACCCAGGACTGGTCTCCTTTAGGATGTACTGGTTGTATCTCCTTACAGTCCAAGGGACTCTCAAGAGTCTTCTCCAATACCTCAGTTCAAAAGCATCAATTTTATAGTGCTCAGATTTCTTCACAGTCCAACTCTCACATCCATACATGACCACTGGGAAAACCATAGCCTTGACTAGATGACTTTGTTGGCAAAGTAATGTCTCTGTTTTTTAATATGCTTTCTAGGATGGTCATACCTTTCCTTCCAAGAAGCCAGCATCTTTTAATTTCATGGCTGCAGTCACCATGTGCAGTGATTTTGGAGCTCCCCAAAATAAAGTCTGCCACTGTTTCCACTGTTTCCTGATCTATTTCCCATGAAGTGATGGGACCAGATGCCATGATCTTTGTTTTCTGAATGTTGAGCTTTAAGCCAACTTTTTCACTCTCCACTTTCAGTTTCCTCAAAAGGCTCTTTAGTTCTTCTTCACTTTCTACCATAAAAGTGGTGTTAGCCACATATCTGAAGTTATTGATATTTCTCCCTGCAATCTTAATTCCACCTTGTGCTTCCTCTAGGCCAGCACTTCTCATGATGTACTCTGCATATAAGTTAAATAAGCAGGGTGACAATAAACAGCCTTGATGTACTCTTTTTCCTATTTGGAACTAGTCTGTTCCATGTCCAGTTATCACTGTTGCTTCTTGACCTGCATACAGAATTCTCAAGAGGCAGGTCAGGTGGTCTGGTATTCCCATCTCTCTCAGAATTTTCCACAGTTTATTGTGATCCACACAGGCAAAGACTTTGACATAGTCAATAAAACAGAAATAGATGATTTTCTGGAACTCTCTTGCTTTTTCAATAATCTAGCAGGTGTTAGCATTTTGATCTCTAGTTCCTCTGCCCTTTCTAAAACCAGCTTGAACATCTGGAGGTTCACAGTTCACATATTGTTGAAGCCTGTCTTGGAGAATTTTGAGCATTACTTTTGTAGCGTGTGAGATGAGAGCAATTGTGCAGTAGTTTGAGCATTTTTTGGCATTGCCTTTCTTTGAAATTGGGATGAAAATGGACCTTTTCTAGTCCTGTGGCAATTGCTGAGTTTTCCAAATTTGCTGGCATATTGTGTGCAGCACTTTCACAGTATCAACTATTAAGACTTGAAATAGCTTAACTGGAATTCCATCACCTCCACTAGGTTTGTTCATAGTTATGCTTCCTAAGGCCCATTTGACTTCATATTCCAGGATGTCTGGCTCTAGGTGAGTGATCACACCATCATGATTATCTGGGTCATGAATATCTTTTTGTACAGTTCTTCTGTGTATTCTTGCCACCTCTTCTTAATATCTTCTGCTTCTGTTAGGTCCATACCCTTTCTCTCCTTTTTGTGATCATCTTTGCATGAAATGTTCCCTTCATATCTCTAATTGTCTTGAAGAGATCTCTAGTCTTTCCCATTCTCTTGTTTTCCTCCATTTCTTTGCACTGATCATTGTGGAAGGCTTTCTTATTTCTTGCTATTCTTTGAAACTCTGCATTCAAATGGGTATATCTTTCCTTGTCTCCTTTGCTCTTTGCTTCTCTTCTTTTCACAACTATTTGTAAGGGCTCCTCAGATAGCCTTTTTTTTCTTTTTTTTTTCTTATAATTAAATTTATTTATTTTTAAAATTACAATATTGTATTTCTTTTGCCATACATTGACACGAATCAGCCATAGGTGAACACAATTGCATTTCTTTTCCTTAGAGATGGTTTTGCTCCCTGTATCCTGAACAGTGTCATGAACCTTAATCCATAGTTCATCAGGCACTCTGTCTATCAGATCTAGTTCCTTAAATCTATTTCTCACTTCCATTGTATAATCATTAGAGATTTGATTTACATCATACTTGAATGGTTTAGTGATTTTCCCTACTTCCTTCAATTTAAGTCTAAATTTAGTGATAAGGAGTTCATGATCTGAGCCACAGTCAGCTCCCCAGTCTTGTTTTGCTGACTGTATAGAGCTTCTCCATCTTTGGCTGCAAAGAATATAATCTGTCTCATTTTGGTTTTGGCCATCTGGTGAGGTTCACCTGTAGCATCTTTCTTTTGTGTTGGAAGAGGATGTTCACTATGACCACAGCATTCTCTTGGCAGAATTCTATTAGCCTTTGCCCTGCTTCATTCTGTACTCACAGGCCAAATTTGCCTGTTACTCCAAGTGTTTCTTCCTATTTTTGTATTCCAGTTCCTTGTAATGAAAAGGACATCTTTTATGGGTGTTAGTTTTAGAAGGTCTTGTAGGTCTTCATAGAACCACTCAGCCTCAGCTTCTTTTTCATGAAGTGTTGGGGCATCACTTGGATTACCGTGATATTGAATGGTTTGCCTTGGAACGAAGAGAGATCGTTCTGTCGTTTTTGAGATTACATTCAAGTACTGCATCTCAGACTCTTTTGTTGACTCTGATGGCTATTCCATTTCTTCTAAGGGATCCTTGCCCACAGTGGTGGATATAATGGACAGATATGAATAGATATTCATTTTCACTTCAGTATATTTCATCAATCTTAATCAGTATCAAAAAACTAAATAAATCCTAATGAAGATGTTCTTTGCAAATTGACTTATTCTTTTTCCAACAAGTATGTTCAGAAAGATTCGATCCACCAGCTACAAAATTTTGTAGCATCTTAATGAACACATTTTTGTAACATGAAACATAAGACAAAGTAAGTTACTTTTAAATTGGATGATCATGTTTATAATGCCTGAAATAATCCAGAATATTAGATTCTAAAATCATTGACTGATTTAGGAGAAAGATAATTGATTTTAATGTTATTCAGTCACATATATTGGAAAACTCAGCAGTGGCGACAGGGCTGGAAAAGGTCAGTTTTCATTCCAATCTCAAAGAAAAGCAATGCCAAAGAATGCTCAAGTTACCACACAATTCCATTCATCTCACACGCTAGTAAAGTAATGCTCAAAATTTTCCAAGCCAGGCTTCAGCAATACGTGAACTGTGATCTTCTAGATGTTCAATCTGGTTTTAGAAAAGGCAGAGGAACCAAAGATCAAATTGCCAACATCTTCTGCATCATCGAAAAAGCAAGAAAATTCCAGAAAAACATCTATTTCTGCTTTATTGACTATGCCAAAGCCTTTGACTGTGTGGATCACAAGAAACTGGAAAATTCTGAAAGTGAATGGAATACCAGACCACCTGACCTGCCTCTTGAGAAATCTGTATGCAGGTCTAGAAGCAACAGTTAGAACTGGACATGGAACAACAGACTAGTTCCAAATAGGAAAAGGAGTGCATCAAGGCTGTATATTGTCACCCTGCTTATTTTACTTATATGCAGAGTACATCATGAGAAACGCTGGGCTGGAAGAAGCTCAAGCTGGAATTAAGATTGCCGGGAGAAATATCAATAACTTCAGATATGCAGATGACACCACTATTTTGGCAGAAAGTGAAAAAGAACTAAAGAGCCTTTTGAGGAAAGTGAAAGTGGAGAGTGAAAAAGTTGGCTTAAAGCTCAACATTCAGAAAACTAAGAGCATGGCATCCAGTCTCATGACTTCATAGCAAATAGATGGGGAAACAGTGGAAACAGTGTCAGACTTTAGCTTTTGGGCTTCAAAATCACAGCACATGGTGACTGCAAGAATGAAACTGAAAGACACTTACTCCTTGGAAGGAAAGTTATGACCAACCTAGATAGCATATTAAAAAAACAGAGACAATACTTTGTCAACAAAGGTCCGTCTAGTCAAGCATATAGTTTTTCCAGTAGTCATGTGTGGATGTGAGAGTTGGACTATAAAGAAAGCTGAATGCCAAAGAATTGATGCTTTTGCACTGTGGTGTTGGAGAAGACTCTTGAGTCCCTTGGACTACAAGGAGATTCAACCAGTCCATCCTAAAAGAGGTCAGTCCTGGGTGTTCATTGGAAAGACTGATGTTGAAGCTGAAACTCCAATACTTTGCCCACCTGATGTGAAGAGCTGACTCATTTGAAAAGACTCTGATGCTAGGAAAGATTGAGGGCAGGAGGAGAAAGGAACGACAGAAGATAAAATGGTTGGTTGCCATCACTGACTCAATGGACTTGAGTTTGGGTAAACACTGGGAGTTGGTGATGACAGGGAGGCCTGGCGTGCTGTGGCCCATGGAGCTGCAAAGAGATACAACTGAGAAACTGAACTGAAGTACCATATATTGCACAGCTCTTAATGGAGAGGGAAATTCTCCCTTTATCAAGGCTAAACTTTGGGAGACTCTAAGTATTTTCTTATCCAAAACCTTGGTGTGTAATTTTAAACCTGTCCTTCTGAGTTCCAAATATACCTCTCAGTTTATATATCATTTAAAGTTAGTGAAAATATTTTTCCCAATGGTTAAGTGGGCAAAGAATCACCTTCAATGCAGGAGATGCTGGTTCAATCCCTGGGTCAAGAAGATCCCCTCAAGGACTAAATTGCAACCCATTGTGGTATTCTTGCTTGGGAAAGCTCATGGACAGAAGAACCTGGTGAGCTACATTGCAAAGTGTCACAAAGAGTCAGAACAATTGAATGACTGAGCATTGAAAACAATTTTTCATTATAATTTCTGATTAAATTTGAAATCTCCATGATGCTGTTGCTGCTGTTGCTAAGTCACTTCAGTCGTGTCCGACTCTTTGCGACTCCATGGACTGCAGCTTACCAGGCTCCTCCTTCCATGGGTTTTCCAGGCAAGAGTACTGGAGTGGGATGCCATCGCCTTCTCCATGAAATCCCCATGCTGCTGCTGCTGCTAAGTCACTTCAGTCGTGTCTGACTCTGTGCTACCCCATAGACAGCAGCCCACCAGGCTTCCCCATCCCTGGGATTCTCCAGGCAAGAACACTGGAGTGGGTTGCCATTTCCTTCTCCAATGCATGAAAGTAAAAGTGAAAATGAAGTCACTCAGTTGTATCTGACTCTTAGCCACCCCATGGACTGCAGCCTACCAGGCTCTGAACAAATAAAAGGAAATCAGGTGTTATTTACAGATATGAATACGACAGTATGAAATAACTCTTATGACCAAAATCAGTGAACCAGACTCTAATACACAATTGTGACAGAAACCTTTGGTAGATAATAAAATTTCAATTCTTGGGAATCATGAAACAGAAAGCTTCATTCTCCATTTCTCCTACTACCTTACTTTTGTTGAAAGAAGCAACAAAAGTTGTCCAAAGAAGTTGAGATTATGGAATTTTGACTGAAAAACAAGTTCACCATTATGTCTCCTGATTAGTCCATATTAACCCTGTCTCCTGGAAGGCATGTCACAGATGTCTCTTTGCTGAATTTTATTCTCTAGATTATATCTGAATTCCTTCTAGTCATTCATATATGATGATTTTATGTACTTCTCCACTCATCAGTCATGAGGAATGAGAAGGAACACTCAAATTGGTGAGAACTAATCCTGGCGAGCCTCAGGCCTCAAAGAGCACCAGACTCTCCCCAGAGTGCCCTAAAACTCAGGGAGATTTTTTCATAACCATTTTAACAAAATGCCTGTCTTTTGTTATTGATCTCACTCTACATTTCTCAGTAGACTTATTGAATAATTATGTTCTTATGAAAATAAATCTTTCATGTCATGAACTAATGTAGGGTGGAGCAGGGAAATAACTTTTAATCTGAAAGGCTATGACTGATGACCTAGGTTGCTTTGTTGTTTCTGTCATAAATGATCACTGTGATTTGGGACAAGAGACTTTACCTTTCAGTATCTTTGCTCATAAAAAATGAGAAAAATAATAGTACCTCAGAGTATTGTTATCAAAATTGAATTGCATAATGCTTGTGAGAAATCCTAGCTTGGTAGGCACTCAGTATTGATCGCTGGATCCTGAGGTAAACTTCTGGATAACTTTGAGATATAAGCTTCCAAGCACAGTAAGGAGCTACCTTAATTCCTGTGAAGATGCTGATCTTGCCTTTCTGTTCCTATCAGTTTAAAGAGATGGAGAGAAAGGCACAACCAGATAAAAAAATCCTGGTCCTGTGGGGAACATCTAGACAAGGATTCATGGATTTTCCATCAGCTCTATATTACTAATTAAAAGATTTAAATAAAAGATAGTTAAACAGATTGCTAAAGGAAACAGTTTGCAGTGTTGTACATTTTATGAATTACTTAAAAACAAGAATAGGGCCACAGATGTAGAAAATGACTTTATGGTTACCAAGGGAGAAAGGTGTGGGAGGGATAAATTGGGAGATTAAGAATGACAAGTATACACTACTATATATAAAATGGATAACTAATAAGAACCTACTGTATAGCACAGGGAACTTGTACTGAATACTCTGTAATGACCCATATGCGAATAGAATCTAAAAAACAGTGGATATATGAATATATGTAACTGTTTCACTTTGCTGGACAGCAGAAACTAATACAAAACTGTGAATCAACTACACTCCAATAAAAGTTAAATTTAAAGAATTTTGCTCCCTAAAGAATAAATGCAGTTATTTTTGAACTGGGAAAATATTAAATCTGATGTTAGATCAAAATGGATAAAAATAATGTGGTACATATATACAATGGAATATTAGTCAGCCATAAAAGGAGGAAATTTGAGTCAGTTGAAATGAGGTGGACTTACCTACAGCTTGTTATACAAAGTAAAGTAAGTTAGAAAAATAAAAGCAAATATTGTATATTTACACATATATGTGGAATCTAGAAATGTGATACTGAGGAACGTATTTGCAAGGCAGCAATGGAGATGCTGGCAGAGTACAGACTTGTTGACACAGTGGGGAAGGGGAGGGTGGATAAAATGAGAGAATAGCATTGAAATATATCCATTGCCATATATAAAACAGATAGCTAGTGGGAAATTGCAATATAAACAGGGAGCTCAGCCCAGTGCTCTGTGATGTCCTAGAGGAACAGGATAGAGCTGGCATGGGAGAGAGGCTTAAGAGGGAGGGGGTGTATGTATATTTATGGATAATTCATGTTGTATTGGAGAAGGAAATGGCAACCCACTCCAGTATTCTTGCCTGGAAAATTCCATGTATGCAGGAGCCTGGTAAGCTACAGTCCATGGGGTTGCAAAGAGTCAAGACACGACTGAGTGACTTCACTTTCTCTTTCCATAACTCCTTTTGAGAAGAAAATGGCAACCCACTCCAGTGTTCTTGCCTGGAGAATCCCATGGACAGAGGGGCCTGGTGGGTTATAGTCTATGGAGTTGCAAAGAGTCGGACACTACTAAGCAACTAACATACACACACACACACACACACACACACACACACACACATGTTGTTGTATGGCAGAAACCAACATAAAATTGTAAAGCAATTATCCTCCAATAAAAAAATAAACATAAACCTGGAACAAGAAAAAATACATGGAAAAATTGAATATTTAAGTAAAATTATTTGTGAGGGTCACTAACAAATGGACCATAGAATAAAGACAACTAGGCATTGTAGAAGATCATTTTACTAATGAAAATAAGCAAGTGTGGTTTAGTTCACTGTCTTCTGCCAAGTTCCTTTTGTGGTTTAATTAAAATTTATAGAGTAGGTTTAAGGTTGAAAATCTAAGGCCAGGATTTTGCATCAGTCTCCGTTGAGGGTTAATGATCTGTCAGTGAGGTATGGGACAAATTATCAGGCCCTCTAAGTGATCCAGCTATATTCTTTCATCCCCACTTTACACCATTCTCAAGATAATAGAAGCATGAGAAGGCTCTCACCTTGTTACAGCCATTCAATCCATGTTCCCTTCATGTGATGTTTGGCAATCTAAACCGATGGTTGTGTATTTCCTGTAAGAAACGAAGCGCTAATCTATGTTTGGTGTAGGATGCAGGATGCATGGGGCTGATGCACAGGATGATTCAGGTAGAGGATGTGGGGTGGGAGGTGGAAGGGGGCTTCGGCATTGGGCGATTGTGTTCACCTATGGCTGATTCGTGTCAATGTATGGCAAAACAAATACAGTATTGTAATTAAAAAAATAAATAAATTTAATTAAAAAAATAAAGTTGATCATGATGTTAAAAAAAAAAAATAAACCGATGGTTGAAACTTTAGGAAAAGAGTTCACCTCAAAATCCTTACCACATATCTTATGGCCATATTTTTATGCAATATAATATCAAAAATTTTTTCTTCCCATTTGTTGAGTTAGCGGTATCATGACAGAGTACAGGGAGGCTCATCTCTGCCCTGGATCAGTAACTACAAATGTACCATTTGTGGTTTTCAAAATATGTATAATTCTCTACTTCTTCCTCAACCTAAGATATGTCAATCAAAGGGCTTATATATGTGAATTTTAAAAATATTTTGAGGCAATTATGTTTATACTCCAAGTATGAGAACCATTGCCACACAAAAAATGGTTCACAGGAAACAAATATTCCTTGCCGGTACTGACAATCACATACACATCAAAAATTGAGAAACACTGTTAGTTTTATGTAAAAATTATTGAAAAATCCTTGTGATTCATTTTTTAAAACAATTTAAAAAATATCTTCCAACTTTATTGAGCTATAGCTAACATATAATCATGTGCAAATTTAATGTGTACATGTGATGATTTTACAAACATATATCTTGCAAAATGATTGCCACAATAGGTTAAGTAACTATTTCTTTATCTGAGTAATACAGTTAGTTATTGAAGGGATATTGTGAGGATTGAAATATGAAAAGGAAACTGACACAAAGCCGATGTCCACCACATGATGCTTACTCTTATTTTTGACAGTATGAGAAATATTAATTATACAAACTAAGCAAAGGCAGCATTATCCAAGATACATAAAGGGCAAGAGGAATAGAAATTTATGTCCAGATTCTGGCAAGTTTCTCTGGGTATAACATCTACCTGAGGGTCAGCTTATTTCTAGACTGAGTCATTTATAGAAGGATAAACTATCTTATTTATAGGAGACTGTGGAAATCATTTGATATAGTTTCCTTTCCCATGCAGGAATCACCTTTAACTAATAGTTCCTCGGGCTGAGGGTCAGTAGGTCTCTTCCGGAGATGACCTGGAGAGATCTTGCGTATTATTTTGTTGTTGCTGTTGTTAATTTATTTTTTATTGAAGGAAAATTGCTTTACAGAATTTTAATCTTTCCTGTCAAACCTCAACATGAATCAGCCATAGGTATACATATATCCTCTCTCATACACCTCCCCATCCAATCCCTCTAGGTTGATACAGAGCCCCTGTTTAAATTTCCTGAGCCATACAGCAAATTTCTGCTGCTTATTTTACATATGGTAATGTAAGTTTCTGTGTTACTCTTTCCATACCTCTCACCCTCTCCTCCCCTCTTCCCATGCCCCCTAAGTCTATTCTCTATGTCTGTTTCTCCATTGTTGCCCTGTAAATAAATGCTTCAGTACCATTGTTCTAGATTCCATATATATGTGTTAGAATATGATATTTATCTTTCTATGTCTGACTCACTTCACTCTGTATAACGGTTCTAGGTTCATCCATCTCATTAAAACTGATTCAAATACATTACTTTTTATGGATGAGTAACATTTCATCATATAAATATATATATAACAACTTCTTTATTCATCTATCGATGGACATCTATGTTGCTTCCATGTTCTAGTTATTGTAAATAGTGCTGCAACGAACAATGGGATGTGTGTCTTTTCAATTTTGTTTTCCTCAGATATATGCCTAGGAGTGGGATTGCTGAGTCATATAGTGGATTTATTCCTAGTTTTTTTTTTAAGGAATCTTCATACTGCCTTCCACAGTGGCTCTATCAATTTACATTCCCAACAAGAGGGCAAGAGCATTGCCTTTTCTCCACACCCTCTCCAGCATTTATTGTTTGTAGACTTTTGAAAAGGGCTATTCTGACTGGTGTGAAGTGATATCTCAGTGTAGTTTTGATTTGCATTTCTCTAATAATGAGTGCATATAGAAAAGCAGAGACATTGCTTTGCCAACAAAGGCCAACAAAGGTCCATCTAGTCAAGGCTATGGTTTTTCCGGTGGTCGTGTATGGATGTGAGAGTTGGACGGTGAAGAAAGCTGAGTGCCAAAGAACTGATGCTTTTGAACTGTGGTGTTGGAGAAGACTCTTGAGAGTCCCTTGGACTGCAAGAGGATGCAACCAGTCCATTCTAAAGAAGATCAGACCCGTGTGTTCTTTGGAAGGAATGATGCTAAAGCAAACTCCAGTACTTTGGCCACTTCATGTGAAGAGTTGACTCATTGGAAAAGACTCTGATGCTGGGAGCGATTGGGGGCAGGAGGAGAAGGGGACGACCAAGGATGAGATGGCTGGATGGCATCACTGACTCGACAGATGTGAGCCTGAGTGAACTCCTGGAGTTGGTGATGGACAGGGAGGCCTGGTGTGCTGCGATTCACGGGGTCGCAAAGACCTGGACACGACTGAGCCGACTGAACTGAACCGAAAAGAACTGCATAGTGAGTGATGTTGAGCATCTTTTCATATGCTTGTTAGCCATGTGTATGTCTTCTTTGGAGAAATATTTGTTTAGGTGTTTTTCCCACTTTTTGAGTTTTGTTTGTTTTTCTGGTATTGAGTTATATGAGCTGCCTGTATATTTTGGAAATTAATCCTTTGTCAGTTGTTTCACTTGCTTTTATTTTCTCCCATTCTGAGGGTTGTCTTTTCACCTTGCTTATAGTTTCCTTTGTTGTGCAAAAGCTTTTAAGCTTAATCAGGTTCCACTTGTTTACTTTTGTTTTTATTTCCATTATTCTAGGAGGTGGGTCATAGAGTATCTTGCTTTAATTTACGTCATTGAGTGTTCTGCCTGTTTTCTGCTAAGAGTTTTATAGTTTCTGGATCTTACATTTAGGTCTTTAATCCATTTTGAGTTTATCTTTCTGTATGGTGCTAGGAGGTGTTCTAATTTCATTCTTTTACATATAGCTGTCCAGTTTTCCCAGCACCATTTATTGAAGAAGCTGTCTTTGCCCCATTGAATATTCTTGCCTCCTTTGTCAAAAATAAGGTACTCATAGGTGAAAGTGTTTCTTTCTGGGCTTTCTATCTTGTTCCATTGGTCTATATTCAGTTTTTGTGCCAGTGGCATGCTGCATTGATGACTATAGCTTTGTAGTATAATCTGAAGTCAGGAAGGTTGATTTCCTCCAGCTCTGTCCTTCTTTCTTAAGACTGCTTTGGCTATTCAGGATCTTTTGTATCTACATATAAATTGTGAATTTTTGTTCTAGTTCTGTGAAAAATGCCACTGGTAATTTGATTGCATTGAATCTGTAGGTTGCATTCAGTAGAATAGTCATTTTCACAATATTGATTCTTCCTACCCAGGAACATGTAACATCTCTCCATCTGTTTATATCATCTTTGATTTTTTTTTATTAGTGTCTTATAATTTTCTGTGTACAGTTATTTTGTCTCCTTAAGTAAGTTTATTCCTAGATATTTAATTATTTTTCTTGCAATGGTGAATAGGATTGATTCCTTAATTTCTCTTTCTGATTTTTCATTGTTATTTATAGAAATGTAAGTGATTTCTCTGTATTGATTTTGTATCCTGCAACTTTGCTAAATTCACTGGTTAGCTCTAATAATTTTCTGATACTATCTTTAGGGTTTTCTATGTGAAGTATCATGTCATCTGCAAACAGTGAGAGCTTTACTTCTTTTCTGATCTGGATTCCTTTTATTTCTTTTTCTTCTCTGACTGCTGAAGCTAGGACTTCCAGAACTATGTAGAATAATATTGGCGAAAGTGGACACTCTTTTCTTGTTTCTGATCTTAAGGGGAATGCGTTCAGGTTTTTGCCATTGAGAATAATGTTTGCTGTAGGCTTACTCATACATGGTCTTGAGATAGGTTCCTTCTATGTCCATTTTTTGAAGACTTTTAATCATAGATGGGTTCTGAGTTTTGTCAAATACTTTTTCTGAATCTATTGAGATGATCATATGGTTTTTATCTTTCAATTGTTAGTATGATGTATCACACTGATTGATTTGTGTATATTGAAGAATCCTTGCATCCCTGGAATAAATCCCAACTTGATCATCGTGTATGAGCTTTTTGAAGTGTTGCTGAACTCAGTTTGCTAAAATTTTGTTGAAGATTTTTGTGTCTATGTTCATCAGTGATATTGGCCTGTAGTTTTCTTTTTTGTGTTGTCTTTGGCTTTGGTATCTGGGTGAAATAAATTTGGAAGCGTTCCTCTGCAATTTTTTGAAAGAGTTTGAGAAGGATAAGCATCAGCTCTTCTCTAAATGTTTGATAGAATTCTCCTGTGAAGCCATCTGGTTCTGGGCTTTTGTTTTTGGGAGTTTTTTTTTTTAAATTTTTTTATTTTTTATCACAGCTTCAATTTCAGTGCTTGTATTTGGATTGTTCATAATTTCTATTTCTTCCTGGTTCAGTCTTGGAAGATTGAACTTTTCTAAGAATCTGTCCATTTCTTCCAGGTTATCTATTTTATTGCCATAAAGTTGTTCATAATAGTCTCTTATAATCCTTTGTATTTCTGCATTGTCTGTTGTAACCTTTCCTTTTTCATTTCTAATTTTGTTGAGCTGATTCTTCTCTCTTTTATTCTTGATGAGTCTGGACAAAGGTTTGTCAATTTTGTTTATCTTCTCAAAGAAAAAGGTTTTAGTTTTGTTAATCTTTAATATTTCTTTCATTTCATTTTCAGTTATTTCTGCTCAGATCTTTATAATTTATTTCCTTCTACTAACTTTTTTCCTTTTTCCAGTTGTTTAAGTGTAAAGTTAAGTTGTCTATTCAATGTTTTCTTGTTTCTTGAGGTAGGATTGTAATGCTTGTATAAACTTCCTTCTTAGAATTGCGTTTGCTGCATTCCATAAGCTTTGAGATATCATGTTTTCATTGTCATTTGTTTCTAGAATTTTTTTAATTTCCCTTTTGATTTCTTCAGTAACCTGTTGGTTATTTAGCAACATGTTATTTAATCTCTATGTGTTGTGCTTCTTACACTATTTTTCTTGTAATTGATATCTAGTCTCATAGGATTGTGGTTGGAGAAGATACTTGATATGATTTAAATTTTCTTAAATTTACTGAGGTTTGATTTGTGACCCAAGATGTGGTCTATCCTAGAGAATGTTCCGTGTGCACTTGAGAAGAAGATGTATTCTTCTGCATTTGGATGGAATGTCCTAAAGACATCACTGAGATCCATCTCACCTAATGTATCATTTAAGACTTGTGTTTCCTTATTAATTTCCTGTTTTGATATCTGTCCATTGGTGTGAGTGGGGTGTTAAAGTCTCCTACTATTATTGTGTTACTGTCAATTTCTCTTTTCATGTCTGTTAGTGTTTGTCTTATGTATTGAGGTGCTCTTGTATTGGGTGCATAGATATTTACAGATGTTATGTCTTCTCCTTGAACTGACCCCTTGATGATTATGCAGCATCCTTCCTTATCTCTGTAATCTTCTTTATTTTAAGGTCTATTTTTGTCTGCTATGAGGATTGCTACAACAGCTTTCTTTTGCTTCCCATTTGCATGGAATATATTTTTCCGTCCTCTCATTTTCAGCCTATATGTGTCTTGAGATCTGAAGTGGGTTTTTGTAGACAGCATATATATGCACCTTGGTTTTGTATCCATTCAGCCAGTCTGTCTTTTGGTTGGAGCATTTAATCCATTTACATTTAAAGTAATTATTGATATATATGTTCCTATTGCCATTTTCTTAATTTTGGGGGTTGATTTTGTAGATCTTTTTTCTTCTCTTGTATTTCTTGACTATATAAGTCCCTTTAACATTTGTTGTAAAGCTGGTTTGGTGATCCTGAATTCTCTTAACTTTTGCTTGTTTAAAATGGTTTTTATTTCTCCATCAATTTTGAATGAGATCCTTGCTAGGTACAGTGATCTTGGTTGTAGATTTTCCTCTTGCAGTATTTTAAATATATCCTGCCATTCCCTTCTGGCCTACAGAGTTTCTGCTGACAGATCAGCTATTAAGTGTATGGGGTTTCCCTCATATGTTATTTGTTTCTTCTCCTTGATGCTTTTAATATTCTTTCTTTGTGTTTGGTCTTTGTTAGTTTGATTAGTATGTGTTTTGGTATGTTTCTCTTTGGATTTACCCTATATGGGACTCTTTGTGCCTCTTGGATTTAATTGACTATTTCCTTTTCCCTATTGGGGAAATTTTCAACTAGCAAGGAGATCCAACCAGTCCATTTTGAAGGAGATCAGCTCTGGGATTTCTTTGGAAAGAATGATGCTAAAACTGAAACTCCAGTACTTTGGCCACCTCATGTGAAGAGTTGACTCACTGGAAAAGACTCTGATGCTGGGAGGGATTGGGGGCAGGAAGAGAAGGGACAACTGAGAATGAGATGGCTGGATGGCATCACAGACTCGATGGACATGAGTCTGAGTGAACTCCGGGAGTTGGTGATGGACAGGGAGGCCTGGCATGCTGCAATTCATGGGGTCACAAAGAATTGGACATGACTGAACGACTGAACTGAACTGAGCTGATTGGGGAAATTTTCAACTATAATCTCTTCAAAAAATTTTCTCATAGTTTTTCTTTTTCTCTTCTTCTGAGACCCCTATAGTTTAAATGTTGTTGTGTTTGATATGGTCCTAGAGGTCTCTGAGACTGTCCTCAGCTCTTTTCATTCTTTTTACTTTTTTCTGCTCTTCAGAAGTTATTTCCACTATTTTATCTTCCAGCTCACGGATTTGTTCTTCTGCTTCAGATATTCTGCTATTGATTCCTTCCAGAGTATTTTTAATTTCAATAATTGTGCTGTTTGTCTCTGTATGTTTATTTTTTAATTTTTCTAGGTCTTTGTTGATTCTTTCATTTTTTCATTTTGTCTTCCAAGGCTTTTGATCATCTTTATTATCATTATCCTGAATCCTTTTTCAGGTAGTTTGTCTATTTCCTCTTCATTTATTTGGATTTCTGTGTTTCTAGTTTGTTCCTTCATTTGTGCAGTATTTTTCTGCCTTTTCATTATTTTTTTTTAAAAGTTACTATGTTTGAGGTCTCTTTTTCCCAGGCTTCAAGGAAAGTTGAACTATTTCCTTGAAGAAGGTTGAATTCTTTCTTCCTTTTGGTTTCTGCCCTCCTAAGGCTGGTCCAGTGGTTTGTGAGCTTCCTATAGAGTGATATTGTGCTGAGTTTCTGTCTGTCTGTTTGTTTGTTTTTCCTCTGATGGATAAGGCTGAGTGAGGTGGTAATCTTGCCTGCTGATGGCTGGGTTGGTATTTTTGTTTTCTTTGTTGTTTAGATGAGGCATCCTGCACAGGGTGCTACTGGTGATTGGGTGATGCTTTGTTTTGCATTCAAGTGGAAGCCTTTGTGTGAGTTCTCACTATTTGATACTCCCTAGGGTTAGTTCTCTAGTACTCTAGGGTTGTGGGGTCTTGGAGTCAGTGATCCCACTCCAAAGGCTCAGGCCTTGATCTCTAGTCAGGAATGAAGTGAGATTAAAACAAATATCCAAAAATAAGAAATCAAAGATGAGCCCCAGACAAATGACAGTTATAAAATCAGGCAAATAATAATTAAAATAATGGGATATACACCTATACATACACCCATGAGCAAAGTGAAAACAGTCCAACAAAAATAAAGTACAGTGGATTGACCCATCAAACAAAGGAAATCAAAAAGTATATTTACCAGTTAAGAACAAAACTAACTGAAGCACTAACTGGAAAACAAAACTAAAGCAAGGTGTCAAGTGGAGAATAAAGCAATGAAAATGAAACTAATAAATATGTTGAGAGGAAAGGAAAGAAATAATAGATATGAAAAGTTAAATAGAGGAAGATGAAATAGAGGAAGATGAAGGAAACTTATATACATTAATGATTAACTGCAAGGGGAAAAGAACAGTAGTAAAGGCAAGCAAAGGAAAAATGTGGAAAAATATAATAGGTTTAAATAATTAAGAATGAAAAGAAAAGAAAAAATTGGAAGAAAGAAAGAAAACAAAGAAACAAACAGGAAAACTCCACAGAACTGCAAAAGCCCAACATAGAGGCAAAGGTTTATAACAACAATAGAAAGTGTGATTGAATACACACATATTTATATGCACCCATAAGCAAAATCAAAACAGTCCAACAAAAATAAAGTACAATAGATTGACCCAGCAATCAAAGGAAACCAAAAATTATATCTACCAGAACAAAACTAATTAAAGCACAAACTGGAAAACAAAACTAAAGCAAGGTGCCAATTGGGGAACAAAGCAATGAAAATGAAACTAACAAATATGTTGAGAAGAAAGGAGAGAAAGAAAAGAAAAAAAGAATAGATATGCAAAGTTAAATAGAGTTAGATAAAGATTTATATATATTGATGATTAACTGTAGGAAAAGAACAGTAGGAAAAACAAACGATGGAATAAATGTAGAAAAAGTAATAATAGGTTAAAAAATTTTTTAATTAGAATTAAAAAGAGAGAAAAGAGACAAAAGAGAGGAAAACTCCACAGAACTGCAAAAGCCCAACGTAGAGGCAGAAGTTTATGACAGCAATAAAAATATGTTACTGAGGAAAATAAAAAAAGCTCAAAAGTTTCTACACTGGGGCGGGGGAGAAAAAGAAAAATCCACAATAATCTACAGAACAAGTCAAAAACTAATAATAATAAATGTTTTTCTTGAGTCACTGCTGTCAGAGTCCTTTCCCTAGCTGGGAGTCACAGTCTACCTTACTTCCCTAGGATGCCCTCCACCACTGTGCTGATCTCTGGACCTGCTGTGGGGGCAGTTTAGATTCTAATTTGGTCTTACTCCTGTGTTCTTGCCTCCAATGTCCACAGCTATCAGAACTAGTGTGTTTTTCTTTTGTGGGAGCTCTCTCTGGCCTTTTATATATTCCACAGACAGAGAGTCTGCTTAGTTGATTGTGTGGATTTAATCTACAGCTTGTACAGATGGTGGGAAAGTTTTGGGTCTTCTTCCTTAGCCGCACTGCCCCTGAATTTTGATTGTGGTTATATCTCCACCGGGGCATGTGGGTCGTTCACTGGGGTTAGCTCCTGAGGCTGCCCTGGAGGGCTTGGGTTAGCCTGTGAGGGCCAGGTGGAGGTGGTGAAGCTGCTTGGGTTGCAGGAGTTCTGGCAGCATTAGGTACTCAGGGGTTGGCGGCTAGGGCAGAAGGAAATATAGTGCTCTAGAAGGGTATGGCAACCAGTATTGGCTAATATGCTCCAGTATTTTTGCCTAGAGAAACCCCTCTCTGACAGAAGCCTGGCAGGCCACAGTCTACAGGGTTGGAAAGGGGCTGACACGGCCAAAGTGACCCTGTACACATAGAAGCAAGTCTTTTTTGCCTGTGGCAGCTCTGCCCCAGTGAGAGTTGAGCATGAAGGTGGCATAGCTGCTTGGCTTGCAGGGACCTTGGTGGTGCCTAGTGCGCAGGGACACGGACTGCCTCTGCTGCAGGAGTTAGGCCCTGTCAGAGTCTTTAAGCTGGTGATCAGAAGACCTCTTTGGCCAGCCTTTCTCTGTAGCTTTGCCTATTCAGGCACTTAGAGGTCTCCCTTGTCTGGGGGTCCTAACTGTAGATTGGGGCATCAAGCACTTACAGGGGCACACTGGGTGGGATACTATTCTGTAATTGAATGCATTAGTCATTTTTATGGGCTAGCCTCTCTATTGTTGAGCTACTGATGCTGGCCTATGGGGAGAGAGAGGCTATGGTGTTGGCTCTACCCTCTACATGTGACTCAGCAATATCACCTTGCTTCCATGGCTTTCCTCCACCAGCATTTCCCACCATGATCTCCTCCCTCACATCCCCTCAATCCTTCTCTCTGCAGTCAACAGCAGCCCTTGCCCTGGGATTGCTCCACAATCCCTAAACTCCAGCTCCCAGCTGCTGTGTCTTCCAGGAGACCAGCATTCCTGTCCAGGGTACCTATGTCTGCGGCAAAGACTGTCTGATTCTCATTTCCGTTTAGGCTGCCACAGATCAGCTGTTTCACTCTCAGCCTTAAATGTTTCTCCTCAGACTCAGACAATTGCCCAGCTGTGGGGATTGGATCCCTGCCTCAGTTCACCCATCTGCTCAGGGCAAGTCCAGTCCTACTAACAATCCTTTTTTTCTCCCTAGTTCTTTCATCCTACTGAGTTTTGCTTGGTTCTATATATTCTTTTGGAGAAGGCAATGGCATCCCACTCCAGTACTCTTGCCTGGGAAATCCCATGGACGGAGGAGTCTGGTAGGCTGCAGTCCATGGGGTCGCTGAGTTGGACACGACTGACTGATGTCACTTTCCCTTTTCACTTTCATGCATTGGAGAAGGAAATGGCAACCCACTCCAGAAGAATCCCAGGGACGGGGGAGCTTGGTGGGCTGCCGTCCATGATGTCGCACACAATCAGACACAACTAAAGTGACTTGGCAGTAGTAGCAGCATATATTCTTTTCCACTGGTCAGGTACTCCTGTCTGCTCTCAGCTGGTGTTCTGCATACACTTCTGTGTCTGAAGGTGTATTCCAGATGTATCCGTGAAGAGAGATGTACTCCATCCACATCCACCCACACCTCCACCATCTTGTTCTTCTGAAATCTTGCTTCAGTTCAGTTCAGTCACTCAGTCGTGTCTGACTCTTTGCGACCCCATAGACTGCAGCATGCCAGGCCTCCCTGTCCATCACCAACTCCCAGAGTTTACCCAAACTCATGTCCATTGAGTCATCGATGCCATCCAACCATCTCATCCTCTGTCGTCGCCTTCTCCTCCTGCCTCTAATCTTTCCCAGCATCAGGATCTTTTTATATGAGTCAGATCTTCACATCAGGTGGCCGAAGTATTGAGATTCAGTATTAACATCAGTCCTTCCAATGAACACACAGGACTGGTCTCCTTTAGGATGGACTGGATGGATCTTCTTGCAGTCCAAGGAATGATCAAGAGTCTTCTCCAACACCACAGTGCAAAAGCATCAATTCTTTGGCGCTCAGCATTCTTTACAGTCCAACTCTCACATCCATACATGACTACTAGAAAAACCATATCCTTGACTAGACGGACCTTTGTTGACAAAGTAATGTCTCTGCTTTTTAAAATGCTGTTTAAGTTGGTCATAACTTTCCATTCAAAGAGTTAGTGTCCTTTAAGTTCTTAATTATTCTTTATTATTTCAGTAAAACATGGCTTGGTGTGTTTCAACAGGGTATGCCAAAAATGCTTTAGGGATATGAAGAAATGAATGCTTACTTTTACAATAGTTCACAGTCATGTTTAGGGCTTCTCTGGTAGCTCAGATGGTAAACAGTTTGCCTGCAAGGTACCTGGGTTCAGACCCTGGGTCGGAAAGATCCCCTGGAGAAGAGGATGGCTACCCAGGCCAATATTCTTGCCTGAAGAATTCCACAGATGGAGGAGCCTGGTGGGCTACAGTCCATAGAGTTGTAAAGAGTCAGACATGACTGAGCTACTAACACACACACACACACACACACACACACACACACACACACACACACACAGAGTCATGCTTAAAGTTGGGATTTTATCCTTGTAGCATAATCAGGGAAACTAATTGTAGTCCCAGGTGATACTTTGCAGCAGTATCACCTTCCCTATTCATAAAGCCATGTGCTATGTCTTTTTAAGCTTCCTATTCTTCCCAATTAAACATGGTGTCTGGATAGAGTCTTGTTTGCTGTTTAATCAGAGGTGCATATTTTGAATGGAAGCTCAGTGCAGTTCCTTTCCAAGGTAACCATAAGTAATTCTCCAATGACTTAGCAGGTAAAGAATCTGACTGCAATGAAGGAGACACAGGAGATGAGGGTTCAATATCAGGATGGGGAAGACCCCCTGGAGAAAACTGCAACCCACTCTAGTATTCTTGCCTGAAAAATTCCACAGACAGAGGAGCCTGGTTGGCTACAGCCCAAAGGGTCACAAAGAGTCAAACATGACTGAGTGAGCACACACACATACACACTCAAGCAATAAAACTAAGATTTTCTTAGGACAAACACCTGTGTTCAGTTCAGTTAAGTCGCTCTGTCGTGTCTGACTCTTCGCAACCCCACGAATTGCAGCATGCCAGGCCTCCCTGTCCATCACCAACTAGCGGAGTTCACTCAGACTCGCATCCATCCAGTCAGTGATGCCATCCAGCCATCTCATCCTCAGTCGTCCCCTTCTTCTCCTGTCCCCACTCCCCTCCCAACATCAAAGCCTTTTCCAATGAGTCAACTCTTCACATGAGGTGGCCAAAGTACTGGAGTTTCAGCTGAGTATCATTCCTTCCAAAGAAATCCCAGGGCTGATCTCCTTCAGAATGGACTGGTTGGATCTCTATGCAGTCCGAGGGACTCTCGAGTCTTCTCCAACACCACAGTTCAAAAGCATCAATTCTTCAGCACTCAACCTTTTTCAAAGTCCAACTCTCACATCCATACATGACTACTGGAAAAACCATAGCCTTGACTAGACGGACTTTAGTCGGCAAAGTAACGTCTCTGCTTTTGAATATGCTATCTAGGTTGGTCATAATTTTCTTCCAAGGAGTAAGCGTCTTTTAATTTCATGGCTGCAATCACCATCTGCAGTGATTTTGGAGCCCCAAAAACTAAAGTCTGACACTGTTTCCACTGTTTCTCGATCTATTTCTCATGGAGTGATGGGACCAGATGTCATGATCTTCATTTTCTGAATGTTGAGCTTTAAGTCAACTTTTTCACTCTCCTCTTTCATTTTCATCAAGAGGCTTTTAAGTTCCTCTTCACTTTCTGCCTTAAGGGTGGTGTCATCTGCATATCTGAGGTTATTGATATTTCTCCCAACAATCTTGATTGCAGCTTGTGCTTCCTCCAGTCCAGAGTTTCTCATGATGTACTCTGCATAAAAGTTAAATAAGCAGGGTGACAATATACAGTCTTGACGTACTCCTTTTCCTCTTAGAAGCAGTCTGTTGTTCCATGTCCAGTTCTAACTGTTGCTTCCTGACCTGCATACAGATTTCTCATAAGGCAGGTTATGTGGTCTGATATACCCATCTCTCTCAGAATTTTCCACAGTTTATTGTGATCCACACAGTCAAAGGATTTGGCATAGTCAATAAAGCAGAAGTAGATGTTTTTCTGGAACTCACTTGCTTTTTCCATGATCCAGCAGATGTTGGCAATTTGATCTCTGGTTCCTGTGCCTTTTCTAAAACCAGCTTGAACATCAGGACATTCATGGTTCATGTATTGCTGAACCCTGGCTTGTAGAATTTTGAGCCTTACTTTACTAGCGTGTGAGATGAGTGCAATTGTGCAGTAGTTTGAGCATTCTTTGGCACTGCTTTTCTTTGGGATTGGAATGAAAACTGACATTTTCCAGTCCTGAGGCCCCTGCTGAGTTTTCCAAATTTGCTGGCATATTGAGTGCAGCACTTTCACAGCATCATCTTTCAGGATTTGAAATAGCTCGACTGGAATTCCATCACTTGCACTAGCTTTGTTAGTAGTGATGCTTTCTAAGGCCCACTTGACTTCACATTCCAAGATGTCTGGTTCTGGATGAGTGATCACACCATCGTGATTAGCCGGGTCATGAAGATCCTTTTGTACAGTTCTTCTGTGTATTCTTGCCACCTATTTTTAATATCTTCTGCTTCTGTTAGGTCAAGACCATTTCTGTCTTTCATCGAGCCCATCTTTGCATGAAATTTTCTCTTGGTATCTCTAATTGTCTTGAAGAGATCTCTAGTATTTCCCATTATCTTCTTTTCCTCTGTTTCTTTGCATTGATCACTGAAGAAGGCTTACTTATATCTTCTTGCTATTCTTTGGAGCTCTGCATTCAGATGCTTATATCTTTCCTTTTCTCCTTGGCCTTTCACTTCTCTTCTTTTCACAGCTATTTGTAAGGCTTTCCCAGACAGCCATTTTGCTTTCTTGCATTTCTTTTCCATGGGGATGGTCTTGATCCCTGTCCATAGTTCATCAGGCACTCTATCGATCAGATCTAGGTCCTTAAATTTATTTCTCACTTCCACTGTATAATGATAAGGGATTTGATTTAGCTCATACCTGAATTGTCTAGCGGTTTTCCCTGCTTTCTTCAATTTAAGTCTGAATTTGGTAATAATGACTTCATGATCTGAGCCACAGTCAGCTCCTGGTCTTGTTTTTGTTGACTGTATAGAGCTTCTTCATCTTTGGCTGCAAAGAATGTAATCAATCTGATTTCAGTGTTGACCATCTGGTGATGTGCATGTGTAGAGTCTTCTCTTGTGTTGTTGGAAGAAGGTGTTTGCTATGACCAGTGCATTTTCTTGGCAAAACTCCATTAGTCTTTGCCCTGCTTCATTCCGCATTCCAAGGCCAAATTTGCCTGTTACTCCATGTGTTTCTTAACTTCCTATTTTTGTGTTCCAGTCCCCTATAATGAAAAGGACGTCTTTTTTTGGGTGTTATTTCTAAAAGGTCTTGTAGGTCTTTATAGAACCCTTTAAATTCTGCTCCTTCAGCATTTTTGGTTGGGGCATAGACTTGGATTACTCTGATATTGAATGGTTTGCCTTGAAAACGAACAGAGATCATTCTGTCGTTTTTGAGATTGCATCCAAGTACTGCATTTCAGACTCTTCTGTTGACCATGATGGCTACTCCATTTCTTCTGAGGGATTCCTGCCCGCAGTAGTAGATATAATGGTCATCTGAGTTAAATTCACCCATTCCAGTCCATTTTAGTTCACTGATTCCTAGAATGTTGACATTCACTCTTGCCATCTCCTGTTTGACCCTTCCAATTTGCCTTGATTCATAGACCTGACATTCCAGGTTCCTATACAGTATTGCTCTTTACAGCATCAGGCCTTGCTTCTATCACCAGTCTCAGCTGTGTATTGTTTTTGCTTTGGCTCCATCCCTTCATTCTTTTTGGAGTTATTTATCCACTTATCTCCAGTAGCATATTGGGCACCTACTGGCCTGAGGAGTACTTCTTTCAGTATCCTATCATTTTGCCTTTTTATACTGTTCATGGGGTTCTCAAGGCAAGAATACTGAAGTTGTTTGCCATTCACTTTTCCAGTGGACCACATTCTGTCAGTCCTCTCCACCATGACCCGCCCGTCTTGGGTTGCCCCGTGGGCCTGGCTTAGTTTCATTGAATTAGACAAGGCTGTGGTCCTAGTGTGATTAGACTGACTAGTTTTCTGTGAGTATGGTTTCAGTGTGTCTGCCCTCTGATACCCTCCTGCAACACCTACAATTTTACCTGGGTTTCTCTTACCTTGGGCATGGGGTCTCCCTTCATGGCTGCTCCAGCAAAGCACAGCAGCTCCTCCTTACCTTTGATGAGGGGTATGTAAGAGGATCTTTTTACTCCCACACAGGGAAAATATAAAGATGTTTTTAATTCTAGCTTTGTTTCAATCCTGGTTTTACTATTTAGCAACTGTAAGACAAGGAGCAAATTTTTAAACTACTGTAAGCTTCAGTTTCCCCATCTGTAAAGTGAGGATAAGAAAAGAAACTTTCTCACGTTGATATAGAATTAAGTGGAATGATATATGTAATTAGTATCTGGTACAAAATACAGAATATACTTTGCTATTAGAAAAAGTCCACTAGGTAAATAACGATTTTTGTTGTTGTTGTTTTTTGTATTGTTGTTGTTTTTGTTTAATTTCAATCAGCCCTCTGTATCCACAGATTCCATACCATCACAATGTGAGCCAACTGCATGGCACCATTTTGTGTAAGGAACTTGAGAATCTGAGGATTCTGGTGTCTGCAGCAGGCTAGGAACCAATTCCCCATAGATGTTGAGGGCTGACTATACTGTGTGCACTTATTCCCCCACTCTTCAGGCTATCTATTGATCATATATTTTGTGGGGATGTGGAAGACTGTAATCTCCCAGTCTAGCTGTGGAAGCCCAGATAGCACAAGCCTAGCAAGCCTGCAAGGAGAAGAAACACATAAATTCAAGAGACTGCAAGAGGATCTCACTGAACTGAGCTTGAAATTACATGAAAAGAAACTTTTAAGAGTTATTTCCTATTCAAAAAGGACTTGCTGCATTATTAAATTCCACCACACTGGGAAGTTTGCTCCTTCACATTTGTGATTTCAAATCTTACTTATTACAGTTCCAGCCTAGATGGGGCAAAGGAAGCTGAGAAGGGAACTGCTGGGAAATAGATCAGAAAGGAGATATTTGTAGAGATGAGAATAGCTGCAGCTTTCTACCTGCACTTGTGCATTACTTTTAACTTTTCAGAACACTTTCATTTACACCTTCTATTGGGGTTGGTAGCAAGGAGTTGGCAGACAGTGAGCCCATGGATACAAATCTAGGTAATAAAACAACTATGTTCCTGCTTACTCAGGTTGTCCCTTTACAATCTTCAGAATAATATGAGCACTTTATTTTATAACAGCATATTAGTGCACTATGTATCCACCATGTGCATAATATCTGACAAATATCTTATTCATTTTCTACCTGATTTTTAAAATAACACTTTGAAGTAACTGGTTTTGGTTGTTTCATATCAGTGACTTGCTCAAGGTCCTATAGTTAGTAAATAGCAGACCTGGAATTTTATAGGAATAAATTTAATACCAAAACGTGTTTTTTAGCTAATCTACTTAAGCATAGAGCAATTAGCCCTGTGCTTGGAAATAAATATATAGAAAAGGTAGAAGATTCTGTCCTAAGGTAAATTAAGACAGTAGACCCCTGGAAGGAGAATGGAAGTTTACTGTCAGTGTAAATTTAAATGGTTAAAGTTGATTCCAAGAGAAAAAGAGGTCTTATATTTAGGTCTTTAATCCATTTTGAGTTTATGATTGTGTTTTGTTTTAAGAAGTGTTCCAATTTAATTCTTTTGCTTGTAGTTGTCCAGTTCTCCCGGCATCACTCATTAAAGAGACTGTCTTTTCCCCACTATATATTATTGCCTCCTTTGTCAAAGATAAGGTGCCCATAGGAACATGATTTTATCTCAGGGCATTACATAGGCAGAACACTGCATGACAAAAATCATAGCAATATCCTCTATGATCTACCTCCTAAGATAATGGAAATAAAAACAAAAATAAACAAGAGGGACCTAATTAAACTTAAAAGTTTTTGCACAGCAAAGGAAACTATAAACAAGGTGAAAAGACAGAATGGGAGCAAATAATAGCAAATAGAACAACTGACAAAGGATTAATTTCCAAACTATACAAGCATCTCATAAAACTTAATACCAGAAAAACAAGCAACCTAATCAAAAAGTAGGCAAAAGAACTAAACAGACATATCTCCAAAGAAGACAAACTGATGGCTAATTAGCATATTAAAATATATTCATCATTGCTCTTATTAGAGAAATTTAAATAAAAACGATGGGATATCACATCACACTGATCAGAATGGCCATCATTAAAAAACCCACAAACACAAGTGCTGAAGAGGGTGTGGAGAAAAGGTACCCCTCTTGCACTGTTGGTGGGAAGTATGTTGATTCAGCTACTATGGAAGATGGTATGGAAAGTGCTTTAAAAACTAGGAATAAAACTACCATATGACCCAGCAATACCACTTATAAGCATATAAACTGAGGAAATTAAAATCGAAAAAGACACATGTACCCCAATGTTCATTGCAGCACTATTTACAATAGTTAGGTCATGGAAGTAATCTAGATGTCCAACAACAGATAAATGGATAAAGAAGTTGTGGTACATATATACAATGGAATACTACTCAGCCATCAAAAGGAATGCATTGAGTCAGTTCTAATGAGGTCAGGGAGCAACAGTTAGGACTGGACATGGAACAACAGACTGGTTCCAAACAAGAAAAGGAGTACGTCAAGGTTGTATATTGTCACCCTGCTTATTTAACTTACATGTGGAGTATTTCGTGAGAAACCCTGGACTGGAAGAAGCACAAGCTGGAATCAAGATTGCCGGGAGAAGTATCAATAACCTCAGCTATGCAGATAACACTACCCTTATGGCAGAAAGTAAAGAGGAACTAAAAAGCCTCTTGATGAAAGTAAAAGAGAAGAGTGAAAAGTTGGCTTAAAGCTCAACATTCAGAAAATGAAGATCATGTCATCCAGTCCCATCACTTCACAGCAAGTAAATGGGGAAACAGTGTCAGACTTTATTTTTTTGACTCCAAAATCACTGCATATGGTGATTGCAGCCATGAAATTAAAACATGCTTACTCCTTGGAAGGAAAGTTATGACCAAACAAATAGCATATTGAAAAGCAGAGACATTATTTTGCCAACAAAGTTCCGTTTAGTCAAGGCTATGGTTTTCCAGTGGTCATGTATGGATGTGAGAGGTGGACTGTGAAGAAGGCTGAGCGCCGAAGAATTGATGCTTTTGAACTGTGGTATTGGAGGAGACTCTTGAGAGTCCCTTGGACTGCAGGAGATCCAATCAGTCCATCTTAAAGGAGACCAGTCCTGGGTGTTCTTTGGAAGGAATGATGTTAAAGCTGAAACTCCAGTCAGTACTTTGGCCACCTCATGCAAAAAGTTGATTCATTGGAAAGACTTTGATGCTGGGAAGGATTGGAGGCAGGAGAAAGGGGGGACAACAGAGGATGAGATGGCTGGATGGCATCACAGACTCAATGGACGTGAGTTTGAGTGAACTCCGGGGAGTTGTTGATGGACAGGGAGGCCTGGCATGCTGTGATTCATGGGGTCTCAAAGAGTCGGACATGAGTGAGTGGCTGAACTGAACTAAACTGAATGAGGTAGATAAACCTCAGTTCAGTTCAGTTCAATCACTCAGTCATGTCGGACTCTTCATGACCCCATGAACTGCAGCACGCCAGGCCTCCCTGTCCATTACCATCTCCTGGAGTTCACTCAGACTCACGTTCATTGAGTCAGTGATGCCATCCAGCCATCTCATCCTCTGTCGTCGCCTTCTCCTCCTGCCCCCAATCCTTCCCAGCATCAGTCTTTTCCGATGAGTCAGCTCATCGCATGAGGTGGCCAAAGTACTGGAGTTTCAGCTTTAGCATCGTTCCTTCCAAAGATATCCCAGGACTGATCTCCTTTAGAATGGACTGGTTGGATCTCTTTGCAGTCCAAGGGACTCTCAAGAGTCTCCTCCAACACCACAGTTCAAAAGCATCAATTCTTCGGCACTTAGCCTTCTTCACAGTCCAACTCTCACATCCCTACATGACCATAGGAAAACCATACCTTGACTAGACAGACCTTAGTCGGCAAAGTAATGTCTCTGCTTTTGAATATACTATCTAGGTTGGTCATAACTTTCTTCCAAGGACTAAGCGTCTTTTTATTTTCATGGCTGCAATCACCATCTGCAGTGATTTTGGAGCCCCCCAATATAAAGTCTGACACTGTTTCCACTGTTTCCCCATCTATTTCCCATGAAGTGATGGGACCGGATGCCATGATCTTTGTTTTCTGAATCTTGAGCTTTAAACCAAGTTTTTCGCTTTTCTCTTTCACTTTCATCAAGAGACTGTTTAGTTCTTTTTCACTTTCTGCCATAAGGGTGGTGTCATCTGCATATCTGAGGTTACTGATATTTTTCCCGGTAATCTTGATTTCAGCTTGTGTTTCTTCTAGTCCAGCATTTCTCATGGTGTACTCTGCATATAAGTTAAATAAACAGGGTGACAGTATACAGCCTTGATGTACTCCTTTTCCTATTTGGAACCAGTCTGTTGTTCCATGTCCAGTTCTAACTGTTGCTTCCTGATCTGTATACAGGTTTCTCGAAAAGCAGGTCAGGTGGTCTGGTATTGCCAGTTCTTTCAGAATTTTCCACAGTTTATTGTGATCCACACAGTCAAAGGCTTTGGCATAGTCAATAAAGCAGAAGTAGATGTTTTTCTGGAACTCTCTTCCTTTTTCCATGATCCAGCAGATGTTGGCAATTTGTTCTCTGGTTCCTCTGCCTTTTCTAAAACCAGCTTGAACATCAGGGAGTTTATGTTTCACATATTGGTGAAGTCTGGCTTGGAGAATTTTGAGCATTACTTTACTAGCATGTGAGATGAGTGCAACTGTTCAGTAGTTTGAGCATTCTTTGGCATTGCCTTTCTTTGAGATTGGAATGAAAACTGACCTTTTCCAGTCCTATGGCAACTGCTGAGTTTTCCAAATTTGCTGGCATATTGCATGCAGCACTTTCACAGCATCCTCTTTCAGGATTTGAAACAGCTCCACTGGAGTTCAATCCTTCCACTAGCTTTGTTAGCCGTGATACTTTCTAAGGCCCACTTGACTTCACATTCCAAGATGTCTGGTTCTGGATGAGTGATCACATCATCATGATTATTTGGGTCGTGAAGATCTTTTTTGTAATTCTTCCGTGTATTCTTGCCACCTCTTCTTAATATCTTCTGCATCTGTTAGGTCCAGACCATTTTTGTCCTTTATCGAGGCCATCTTTGCATGAGATGTTCCCTTAGTATCTCTAATTTTCTTGAAGAGATCTCTAATTTTCCCATTCTGTTCTTTTCCTCTATTTCTTTGCATTGATCACTGAAGAAGGCTTTCTTATCTCTTCTTGCTATTCTTTGGAGCTCTGCATTCAGATGCTTATATCTTTCCTTTTCTCCTTTGCTTTTTGCCTCTCTTCTTTTCACAGATATTTGTAAGGCCTCCCCAGATAGTCATTTTGCATTTTTGCATTTCTTTCCCATGGGGATGGTCTTGATCCCTGTCTCCTGTACAATGTCACGAACCTCTGTCCATAGTTCATCAGGCACTCTATCTATCAGATCTAGGTCCTTAAATCTATTTCTCACTTCCACTGTATAATCATAAGGGATTTGATGTAGCTCATACCTGAATGGTCTAGCAGTTTTCCCTACTTCTTCAATTTGAGTCTGAATTTGGTTTTAATGACTTCATGATCTTAGCCACAGTCAGCTCGTCGTCTTGTTTTTGTTGATTGTATAGAGCTTCTCCATCTTTGGCTCCAAAGAATATAATCAACCTGATTTCGGTGTTGACCATCTGGTGATGTGCATATGTAGAGTCTTCTCTTGTGTTGTTGGAAGAGGGTGTTTGCTATGACCAGTGCATTTTCTTGGCAAAACTCTATTAGTCTTTGCCCTGCTTCATTCCGCATTCCAAGGCCAAATTTGCCTGTTACTCCAGGTGTTTCTTGACATCCTACTTTAGCATTCCAGTCCCCTATAATGAAAAGGACATCTTTTTTGGTTGTTAGTTCTAAAAGGTCTTGTAGGTCTTCATAAAACTGTTCAACTTCAGCTTCTTCAGCATTACTGGTTGGGGCATAGACTTGGATTACTCTGATATTGAATGGTTTGCCTTGGAGATGAACAAAGATCATTCTGTCGTTTTTGAGATTGCATCCAAGTACTGCATTTCGGACTCTTTTGTTGACCATGATGGCTACTCCATTTCTTCTGAGGGATTCCTGCCCGCAGTAGTAGATATAATGGTCATCTGAGTTAAATTCACCCATTCCAGTCCATTTTAGTTTGCTGATCCCTAGAATGTCGACGTTCATCGTTGCCATCTCTTGTTTGACCACTTCCAATTTGCCTTGATTCATGGACCTGACATTCCAAGTTCCTATGCAACATTGCTATTTATAGCATCAGATCTTGCTTCTATCACCAGTCACAGCCACAGGTAGGTACTGTTTTTGCTTTGGCTCCATCCCTTCATTTTTTCTGGAGTTTTTCTCCACTGATCTCCAGTAGCATATTGGGCACCTACTGACCTGGGGCATTCCTCTTTTGGCATCCTATCATTTTGCCTTTTATACTGTTCATGGGGTTCTCAAGGCAAGAATACTGAAGTGGCTTGCCATTCCCTTCTACAGTGGACCACATTCTATCAGACCTCTCCACCATGACCTGCCCATCTTTGGTTGCCCACGCAGGCACGGCTTGGTTTCACTGAGTTAGACAAGGCTGTGGTCCTAGTGTGATTAGATTGACTAGTTTTCTGTGAGTATGCTTTCAGTGTGTGTCCTCTGATGCCCTCTTGAAACACCTACCATTTTTCCTGGATTTCTCTTACCTTGGGCATGGGGTATTTCTACACGGCTGCTCCAGCAAAGCACAGTCGCTCCTTCTTACCTTGGATGAGGAGTAAATCTTTACCGCCGCCGTTCCTGACCTAGAACCTATTATACAGAGTGAAGTAAGTCAGAAAGAGACAAACAAATATTATATACTAACACATATATATATATACAATCTAGAAAGATGGTACTAATGAACCTATTTGCAGGGCAGCAATGGAGATGCAGACATAGAGAACAGACTTATTGGCATGGGCAGAGGGAGGAAGGAGAAGGTGAGATGAATGGAGAGAGTAGCGTGGAAGCATGTACACTGCTGCTGCTGCTGCTAAGTTGCTTCAGTCGTGTCCGACTCTGTGTGATCCCATAGATGGCAGCCCACCAGGCTCCGCTGTCCCTGGGATTCTCCAGGCAAGAACACTGGAGTGGGTTGCCATTTCCTTCTCCAATGCATGAAAGTGAAAAGTGAGAGTGAAGTTGCTCAGTAGTGTCCGACTCTTAGCAAACCCATGGACTGCAGCCCACCAGGCTCCTCCGTCCTACCATGTGTCAAATAGTCAATGGAAATTTGCTGTATGCCTCAGGGAACTCTAAACAAGGCTCTGTAACAATCTTGAGGGTGGGAAAAAGTGGCAGATGGGAGGAAGTTTCAAGAGGGAAGGGACATAGGTGTACCTGTGGCTAATTCATGTTGATGTACAGTAGAAATCAAACCAATATTGTAAAGCAATTATCCTTCAATTAAAAATAAATAAATTAAAAAGCAAGAGACAAAGAAGGCAGAGAAAGTGGAGAAAGTATGATTTTTAAGGACCTAGAGGACAGGAAGCAAATGAAACTAACACATGTAAGACAGAGAGATGGTTTATTAGAGTACTGGACAGTTGTATGGTCAGGAAAGGTTATATAGAAAGAAGGAATCTTAGTAAAAATTTGATTTGTAACCTGTTTCTGTAACCCCATATATATCTTGCTGCATTAAATAGATCTCAGTGTCTGTCAGCTGGCACATATTTAGAAAAACATATAAACAAAGATGTAACCATTAATGAATCAGTTCTAAATTTGCAGAGCCCTTCAGCATGAATAAATTTCAGATTATGATGAAGGTAAAAATGGAGAAACAACGCACAGTCAATCAGACATTTTAGTTGACTTGCCTAAGATAAAAAATTCTTTGGGGACTAGCTCGGATTACTGGGTTCATTGCTTTTTATCCTGCCCTAGAATTAACCAAAGGTAACATATGTTCTCTAAGTTGAAAGTTTCTCATTTATTTACAATCGTTTATTTATAAACATTGGTCCAGAGCAATGGGAATCCTTTATGAATAATGGACATGGTATAGGAACTGGTGGCCTCCCTGGACCTGGGTTAACAGGAATCACCTGTAACCCTTCTTCAGGTGCTTTCTGATGCTTTTGTACTAAAGAGAGGCATTTTTATATTTTCTGTCCTTTTCTTATCTGGGCTTCATGTATTTTTGTCTCTGTATCTCTTCGTAAACTGTATGTATCTCTCTATTTGTGCTCTAAATCCATCTATCCTGTGCTGCCTTGGCTGGCTTCAGCAAGCTTTCTCTACATGTGATTCTGCCTGTCTATCAGGGCTGACCTGCTCCTCATCCTAGTGTTGATGAAAGCCTCTTCTCCCCATTAAGACCGTGACCTCCCTGAAAGGTAGTAACCAAGTCTTGTGCCTCTCTTTCACCCCTCATAGCACATCAAGGATATGCTCAGTGAACCTTTGCTGAGTGATGACAGCATTTACATTACTTCAATGACAAATTATTAGAAATCTTGATTTTATTAAAATATGATTGATTTATTATAATCATATTAATTTCAGGGATGTTGAAGCTGAAACTCCAATACTTTGGCCACCTGATGTGAAGAGCTGACTCATTGGAAAAGACCCTGATGCTGGGAAAGATTGAAGGTGGGAGGAGAAGGGGACGACAGAGGATGAGATGGTTGGATGGCATCACTGACTCAATGGACATGGGTTTGGGTGAACTCCAGGAGTTGTTGATGGACAGGGAGGCCTGGCGTGCTGCAGTTCATAAGGTTGTGAAGAGTCAGACATGACTGAGCAACTGAACTGAACTGAAAATGAAACAAAATTTAAGACGCAGTTTCTCAGTCTCACTGGCCACATTTCAGGTGCTCAGTCACTATATGTGGAAAGTGGCTGCACTATTGGAATGTGCATGTATAGAGCATCTCCATTACTACAGAGTATATTGGAGAGCACTGGCTTAGACCATCAACACTTATCACTTGGAGGTGGGCACATGGCCACTGAAAACAAAAATCAAAGTTTCTTAAGCTAAGAAAAATGAAATATAACTTTAGAACATTCTTCAGAAAGTGTAAGATACCCTGATCCCTGAAGATATGGATCTGCATATTCAATATATATCTCCTGAAGATGCATAGAATTTTCCCAAAGGAAAAGCTGGGGCAGGGGGTGAGTGGGAGGCCAAAATTCTAGATCA
This sequence comes from Nanger dama, assembly GCA_917880005.1. NCBI lineage: Eukaryota > Metazoa > Chordata > Mammalia > Artiodactyla > Bovidae > Nanger > Nanger dama. Next base: position 55,349,007 of record CAKJTW010000006.1, on the reverse strand, counting down.
GGGATTGGCAGTCTTTTTCTGTAAAAAGTTAGATGCTAAATATTATTAGCTTTGCTTCTATATGGTATCTGTCATAACTGTTCAGCTGTGTCATTTTAGTGAAAAAGCAGTCAGAGACAGTGTATAAGTTAATGGGCCATACTGTGTTCTAATCAGACTTGATTTATAGAAACAGGTTGTGGGCTGAAGTTGGCCCATGGACCATGTTTTGTGAGTAACATTATGTAGAAAAGTATGGGGGTTAACAGGGGCCTACCTTGCTGCAGTGGGTGGAGTGGTAAGATGTTTGGTATGGCAAGAAAATAGGTTTTAAGGATAATGGTATGTCGAGGAGGCTAGGAATAGAGACAACCAGATCATAGTGATAGATCCTCAATGCATATGAAGCTTGTTTTGTTTTGTTCTGGTGGTTTTGTTTGTTTTTTAAATATTATATGTGACAAGAAGTCATCAGAGCTTTACAAGTTGAAAATTATGCAGTTATGTTGGCTTTTTAGACAACCTTCTATCAACATTGTGACAAGTAGATTGGAGCAAGGAAGGCTAGAGGAAGAAGACCAGTTAAGAAGCTGTTGAAGATCCTGAACAAAAGCAGTAGTATAAACCAACTCATTCTGTTGATGAATATACACATATGTGTCCCTAATCATGTAAGTCTGTTTATAGTACACCAATGAGAGTGACACAGGTTAAGCCTCTGTGTCTTGGGTACACATAAATATCTGCTAATCATCATGTTAATTGCCATCAGTATAGATATTAACAACCAAGCTGATAACTTGTCCCACTAACCTCTTTACTGTGAACTAGGTAAGAAGTGATGTTGATTTAAATGAAATGTGAAGAGTGGGACTTGGATGCATTCTTTTAATGTCCTAGGAGAGTGACTTTGAATTCCAGAGAATTGGTGCTGAATATTCCTCTGAGACTGGAGAAGGAAATGGTAAGCCACTCCAGTATTCTTGCCTGGGAAATCCCATGGACAGAGGAGCCTGGTGAGCTACGGTCCTTGGTGTCACCAAAGAGTTGGAGTTGACTTAACAACTAAACCACCACCACCATTAATGCTGAGAACATTGGTGACCTTTGGAAGCTGTGAGGTTGGAGCTGAGTGGAAAGACATGGTGGCCTTGGAAGAGTTATTTCTAAATGGGGACATAACCTCATCCTCTATGGCTCAATTCTGAAAGGACTCCTGAAGGGGACAAGAAAAACTTGATGAACTCATTTATGAAGTTAAATCCAGAGTTGACCACAATATGGAGGCTTACCCAGGACTCTCTGCCATCATTGAAGATGAATTATCCATGCTGACTCTGAAAATAGCAAATGCAAGTTATGTGTCCATGGATTTTTTTTTTTAACATAGTAATCCCGTGTAGTGAAGGCTACGGTTTTTCCAGTGGTCACGTATGGATGTGAGAGTTGGACTGTGAAGAAATCTGAGTGCTAAAGAATTGATGCTTTTGAACTGTGGTGTTGGAGAAGATGCTTGAGAGTCCCTCGGACTGCAAGGAGATCCAACCAGTCCATTCTGAAGGAGACAAGTCCTGGGTGTTCTTTGGAAGGAATGATGCTAAAGCAAACTCCAATACTTTGGTCATCTCATGCGAACAGTTGATTCTTTGGAAAAGACTCTGATGCTGGGAGGAATTGGAGGCAGGAGGAGAAGGGGACGACAGAGGATGAGATGGCTGGATGGCATCACAGACTCAATGGATATGAGTTTGAGTGAACTCCAGGAGTTGGTGATGGACAGAGAGGCCTGGTGTGCTGCAATTCATGGGGTTGCAAAGAGTTGGACATGACTGAGCAACTGAACTGGACTGAACTGAACTGATAGAACACAGTAATTCGATATTTTTACAGGTTATATTCCATTTAAAGTTATAAAATATTGACTGCATTTCCTGTTCTGTATGATATATCCTTGTAATTTATTTATCTTATACTTACTAGTTTTTACCTCTTAATCCCCTACCTCTACTTGCCTCTTCCCCTTTTCTCTCCCCATTCATAATGAATACTTTGTTCTGTATATTCTTGAATTTATTTTGTTATATTCATTCATTTATTTTTAGATTCTATGCATAAATAATAATATACAGCATTTTTTTCTCTGACTTATCTCCTGAAGCATAATACCCTGTAAGTCCATACATGTTGTTGCAAATAGAAAGTGAAAACATTTCTTTCTTTTTATCATGGAGTACTATTTAATTTTATAGCTCTAGGCACATACACATACACAGAGGCATATCTCAAGAGATATTGGGAGTTTTTGTTACAGGCTACTACAATAAGGTAAATATTACAGCAGAGTGATTCACACAAATGTATTGGTGTTTATCATTGCATATAAATTTGTTGTTTGTGCTTAGTTTCTCTGTCATGTTTGACTTTTTGTGATCCCATGGACTGCACTGGGATTCCCCAGGCAAGAATACTGAAATGGGTTACCATGCCCTCCTCTAGGGGATCTTTCCAACCCACTGATTGAACCCAGTTCTCCTGCATGCAGGTGGATTCTTTACCAAATTTTCCACCAGGGAAGCCCATAAAATATGCTTACAATATACTATAATCTATTAAATATGCAGTAGTATTATGTCTAAAAGTCATACAAATTTTAATTAAAAATACTTTCTTGCCAAAAAATGCTAACCATCATCTGAGCCTTCAGCAAATCACAGCAGTTACATCAAAAATCACTGATAACCATAGCAAATATAATAATAATGAAAAAGTTTAAAATATGTTGAGAATTACCAAAATGCGACACTAAGAGACTGAAGTAAGCAAATGTGATTGGAAAAAATGGAGCTGATAGACTTGCTTGATGCAGAATTGCAACAAACCTTCAATTTGTAAATAATGCAATTTCTACAAAGCACAATAAAGTGAAGCACAATAAAACGAGGTATGCTTTTATAACTATAAAATATGAATCTATATTGAGCTTCCCAGGTAGTGCTAGTGGTAAAGTATCAGCCTGTCAAGGCAGAAAACATCAGAGACGCAAGTTCTATCTCTGGGTCAGGAAAATCGACTAGAGGAGGGCATGGCAGCCCACTCCAGTATTCTCACCTGGAGAATCTCATGGACAGAGGAGCCTGGCGGGCTACAGTCTATGGGATCAAAAGAGTTGGACACAACTGAGCACATAAACATATAAACCTATATCTGTATCTGTATATCTCCTACTGGTTTTGTTTCTTTACTGTGACTAACACAATAGGGAATTGCAGTGTAACTAGAGGTGAATAGCTTGGGATGATTTTCTTTTCCCAGTGTGGTTATGTGGCTGCTGTGGTGCACTAAAATCTCCTTTCAGAAATAAAGACATTAGTACCTTGGCATGTAAGAAATCCACTTAAGACAATTCTCAGGTTTTAATCCCCTCAGGCATTATCTCAGCTGAAGAGACCTATGTCACTCAAGGTCATATCCTTTCCCCATGTCTAGTAGCTGATTAACGTATGAGTATAAAGTACAGCTCTCTCACTCCAAACTGTGACCATCCTACCTCCATAGCAGCTTAGGGGTTAGTGGAGACTCTTTGAATCTCACCTCCTCCATCTGTCCAGTCTTGCTTCTTCCACCATGATTCTTCAGGCATCAATCCCAAGAACATACCATGATAAAATTCCTGAATACTAACCTCCAACCCAGAGCTGAGTTTTAAGGGAACCCAGCCTGCAGCAGACTCCAGCTACCATCCCTCCTCTCCTGAGACATCTTGCTTGACACTTCCCAGTTCACATTTAACATTTTGTGACAACAGCAGTGTTTATCATATCATTTAATACATACTTCAATTATTGTAAACCCATGGCCTGCTAAGTTCATCTTGTCCTCAGATTTGTTTTTATTCCCATGAACATTATTTTGTGACATTTTAGGGTTAAATGGCTTGGGCTTGATACGCCTTCCAGTTCGAGATGAATCCCACTCATCATATCGTCTTACATTCATCAGCTTCACTAGTTTTTTATCACTTGCCCTACTCAGAAGACATTCAGTCTGTAACCTCCTACTTACTTCTGTGCCTTCTTTTATTTGTATATTTTTGCCAGCGTGTCTACAGGTAGAAGTTCCTAGAAGGCATGTGACTGTCCAGTATCTTGTGGTGAGTGAGTGAAGTTGCTCAGTTGACTGACTCTTTGTGACCCCATGGGCTGTAGACTACCATGCTTCTCTGTCCATGGGATACTCCAGGAAAGAATACTGGAGTGGGTTGCCATTTCCTTCTCCAAGGGATCTTCCCGACCCAGGGATCGAACCCAGGTCTCCCACATTGCAGGCAGATGTTTTATCCTCTGAGCCACCAGGGAAGCTCTAAACATACAGTACTGGATTTTTTTTTTAATGCACAGGAGCATGTGGTTTATGTGAGATCAGCTGTATGTTTAGCATCTTTTCTGTTGTATCTGATGAATGTCTAGTTGGTACTCAAAAAAGATGTATTGGCAAATCAAGAATTCCATTCATACAGCAAATGACCAATCATGGTTCAATGCTATTATGTTTGTGGGGATTATCTGAAAAAAATTCTAGAATACTTGGACCTGGAAACTATATTTATCTAGCAATAATAACATTTATTGAGTAGCCTACACTCCCAAACAAAACCAACATTCACTAACAGTTTTAAATTGTAGCCTTTAAATAACAGTAATAACCCAGAAATAGGATGCATTGTAGGACTAAATATAGTAAAATCAACTCCTAATTTGTTGGTATATCTTGTGTGTATCTAATGACTATTGTGTACCTCAGTTTTCTCATTCTTAAATGTTGCTAGTTATACCATATAATAATGTAACATCATTAAGCTTCAGTTTACCAAACAGGAGTAGATGGTAGCTAATGCAAATTCTAGCTCTAGGAAAGCTTGATGATAAAGGAGATGTTTTTGTTATATATATGGATGTGCTCAACCAGGCTCATGTGTTCATGTAATGTTATACTAAAACAACAATGAATGAATGTAGTAATGTTTAGAAAAATTCAATAATGTACAAAATGTTCATTTCTGTCTGTTATGTACAGTAGGGAAAGGCAAACTTCAAGCAAAATTCCCAAACTAGGGAAAAGTGAATTATGGTACATCAACTTTATGGAATATTGTGCAGCTATTAAAAGATATAAAAACATATGTAGAGCAATGCAAAACTGTGTTTAGGATGCAACATTAAGAACAAACATTCAACAAAATCAGGGGCTAGAATTACAACTATAAAAACAGGTATACATTTGGACAAAGAATGCATGAGAATACATGAAAATCAAAATAACTGCTTTAAAGTGATAGAATTATGGATAATTTTTTCTTCAAAATTTTCTTTAATGTTATATTGTTTTTGTAATACAAATACTATGCATATGAAAAGAATTACAATGAATAAAGCAATCAGAGATTGTCGTAAAGAAAAACAGTGACATTAAGTCAAGACAACCTAGATGAGACATGTATTACATTTTCTGGAATCATTCATGCATATGACATTTCCCAGAAGTCTAAAAGGGCTGGTTAACCAAAGAATGTTGACAACAAGATATTAGAGAGAGAGATGGGGAAGGGAAATGAGGGTTGTAGGTCTACCACAAACTCCTTTGAAGACCGTTCCTTTCTTCTGACTTCTACATTAACTCATGTAGCTTTGTACATTGTTAAGGCAATGCCAAAGAAAGCTCAAACTGCCGCACAATTGCACTCATCTCACATGCTAGTAAAGTAATGCTCAAAATTCTCCAAGCCAGGCTTCAGCAATACTGAACCATGAACTCCCTGATGTTCAGCTGGTTTTAGAAAAGGCAGAGGAACCAGAGATCAAATTGCCAACATCCACTGGATCATGGGAAAAGCAAGAGAGTTCCAGAAAAACATCTAGTTCAGCTTTATTGACTATGCCAAATCCTTTGACTGTGTGGATCACAACAAACTGTAGAAAATTCTGAAAGAGATGGGAACACCAGACCACCTAACCTGGCTTTTGAGACATCTATATGCAGGTCAGGAAGCAACAGTTAGAACAGGACATGGAACAATAGACTGGTTCTGAATAAGAAAAGGAATACATCAAGGCTGTATACTGTCACCCTGTTTATTTAACTTATATGCAGAGTACATCATGAGAAACGCTGGACTAGAAGAAACACAGCTGGAATCAAGATTGCTGAGAGAAATATCAATAACCTGAGATGTGCAAATGATACCACCCTTATGGCAGAAAGTGAAGAAGAACTAAAGAACCTCTTGATGAAAGTGAACGAGGAAAGCAAAAAAGTTGGTTTAAAGCTCAAGATTCAGAAAACAAAGATCATGGCATCTGGTCCCATCACTTCATGGGAAATAGATGGGAAAACAGTGGAAACAGTGTCAGACTTTATTTTGGGGGGCTCCAAAATCACTGCAGATGGCGACTGCAGCCATGAAATTAAAAGACGCTTAGTCCTTGGAAGAAAAATTATGACCAACCTAGATAGTATATTCAAAAGCAGAGACATTACTTTGCCAACTAAGGTCTGTCTAGTCAAGGCTATGGTTTTTCCTTGGTCATGTATGGATGTGAGAGTTGGACTGTGAAGAAGGCTGAGCTCTGAAGAACTGATGCTTTTGAACTGTGGTGTTGGAGAAGACTCTTGAGAGTCCCTTGGACTGCAAGGAGATCCAACCAGTCCATTCTGAAGGAGATCAACCCGGGGATTTCTTTGGAAGGAATGATGCTAAAGCTGAAACTCCAGTACTGTGGCCACCTCACGGGAAGAGTTGACTCACTGGAAAAAAACTCTGATTCTGGGAGGGATTGGGGGCAGGAGGAGAAGGGGACGACAGAGGATGAGATGGCTGGATGGCATCACTGACTCAATGAATGTGAGTCTGAATGAACTCTGAGAGATGGTGATGGACAGGGAGGCCTGGTGTGCTGCAGTTCATGGGGTGGTGAAGAGTCGGACACGACTGAGCTGAACTGAACTGAACTGAACATACTTACCATCTCTCTCCTTCCACTGTCTCCTTTGCTCCATAGAACAAGTTCATGTGCAGCTTCCCTCAAACCATCTAAGAATTAGCAGGTATACTGGAGAAAGGCCAGGAGGAAGGCTCCTATCTAGACTTTTAGAGAAGTTTTGTACTGTGGTTTATCAAGATTTCAGAGAGTCAAAAGCAAAAGAATAAGAGGATGGGGAGAGAATCTTTGAGACTGACTCTATAACTACAGAAATTTGTCAGACTAGGATTCAGGATAGGGACATTCTCTTTCATATGGTTATAAATATTCTTCCTGTAAAATGATTTTGGCTTTTTAGTGGTGGGGCAAATCATGAATCATTTTAAGTTATAAAATATTTTAAAAGTGTAGGCCTGTGTTTTATAGTATGGTAGTACAGTGACTTCAGTTATACTTCCATGTGTATATTTATTATTTTTAAAATTAATTTTGATTGGTGAAATGTGTTAGTTTCTGCTGTAGAGCAAAGTGAATCATGCAAGTTGGTATCAGTGTGAAGATGCTGATTCAATTTAACACTATTAGACCGTGTGACAATATACTTCTATTCATGCCTAAAAGCCTATTTTGAAACAGTCATTAAATATACATGAATGGTATTGATATATACACGATACATAGAATAGATAATAAGGGCTTACTTATTTTATATATAGATATATACACTTACACATATATATATATATATATGTATATATAACCACTCTTTTTTAGATTCTGTTTCCATATAGGTCATTACAAGTATTGAGCAGAGTTCCCTTTGCTATAAAGTAAGCCCTTATTATCTATTTTATATATAGTGTATATATCAATACCATTCATGTATATTTAATGACTGTGTTTCAAAATAGGCTTTTGGGCATGAATAGAAGTATATTGTCACACTGGTCTAACAGTGTTAAATTGAATCAACATCTTCACACTGATACCAACTTACACAACTAACTATCAGATAGTATTTCACCTAGACTTTTCATAGTAATCTTTTCCTGGCCCTATAAAGTTAATCTGTTACCTTTTCTTCACTCTTGAAACCAGGAGTCATGCCTCCACTACCTAGTGAGCTTAATTTTCAAGGCAGGGTCATTAACTATTATTTTAATATCTATAGTATATTTCCTAGAACTGTTATTTAAATTTCACAAGACTGCTAGTTGGTACCTTACATATGCAAAAATATTACATACCATGTGTTTTAGATAGAAAGTGAAAATGAAGTCGTACCTGACTCTTTGTGACCCCATGGAGAGTAGCCTGCACCAAGCTCCTCCATCCATGGGATTTTCCAGGCAAGAATACTGGAGTGGGTTGCCATTTCCTTCTCCAGGGAATTTTCCTGACCCAGGGATAGAACCCAGGTCTCCTGCACTGTAGACAGATACTTTACCTCTGAGCCACTAGAACCCATGTTTAAATCTTTATACTGATAAAGGAAGTGCCACATATTTGGTTCCTGGAAGGGTGGACTATGAGAAGCATTAAAGATTTTTCACAAAATACTTGTGATGTTTTACTTGATAGTCACATGCAAAAATTATGCCTCTATATTCTTTTTAATATGGACATGGCAAAGTGATTTATTTTGGCCAATAAGATGTGGGCAGAAGTGACATGTATCCTTTCTAGAAGTGAACACTAAAAGCAAGTGTCCCATTTGTCTCTCTTCCCTTTTCGTTGCTTCTGTAAATCAAAATCACTTGGCAAAACGAAGCCTTGGTCAGTTTGAAGAAGTGAGAAATTACACAAGCAGAACTTGCCCACTGACCTATGTTGAAAATGTAGTATGAATAAGAAATAAACATCTGCTTCGTAAAGCCACTGAGACTGTTGAAGCTGTTTGTTACCACAGCATAATAGAGCTATCTTAACTGAATTACAATGAGTAAAGATCTGAGAGGTTTTCTAAGTTTTATTAATAGTCTTTGGGAAAAAAAAATGTATTCTTTAGCATCTGACACAAAAGATGTATGAATTATGCATGTAAGTTAGTAAGCATAAAAACAAGGCAAGCACCCATAAGCTTAACATTCAGATAAAAAACTAAAACATTCCTGTATTGTTGAAGACTTTTTTTAAGATTTATCCTCCATCTGAACATCTCCTCTTTGGATATAAGCACTGTCCTGCATTATTTTTTGTTTACTATTGCCTTATATTTGCCTGGAAAATCTCATGGACGGAGGAGTGTGGTAGGCTACAGTCCATGAGGTCACAAAGAGTCAGACACAACTGAGCGACTTCACTTCACTTATGAATGTATGCATGCAGATATCTATCTTTCATTTATCTATCTACCTATTTATCTGTCTATTTGCATGCAGGTTCAGCTGCTAAGTCATGTCTGAGTCTTTGTGAACTCATGAACTGCAGTGCACCAGGCTCCTCTATGTATTGGATTCTCCTGGAAAGAATACTGAAGTATGTTGCCATTTCTTCCTCCTGGGGATCTTCCTGACCCAGGGGTTGAACCCTTGTCTCTTTCATTGGCAGGCAGAATCCTTAATGCTAAGCCACCTGGGATGCTATCTAATATTAAAATCAAAACAAGATGCAGGCGACTATGTAGACGAAATTTTTGTAAAGTCTTCATTGCCTTTTTAATCACATTCTTTGTATGGACAAATAGTTACTTCTACTATACTAATAGTTTACTAGAACCCCATGAACAGCATGAAAAGGCAAAATGATAGGATGCCAAAAGAGGAATGCCCCAGGTCAGTAGGTGCCCAATATGCTACTGGAGATCAGTGGAGAAATAACTCCAGAAAGAATGAAGGGATGGAGCCAAAGCAAAAACAATACCCAGTTGTGCATGTGACTGGTGATAGAAGCAAGATCCGATGCTGTAAAGAGCAATATTGCATAGGAACCTGGAATGTCAGGTCCATGAATCAAGGCAAACTGGAAGTGGTCAAACAAGAGATGGCAATGGTGAACGTCGACATTCTAGGAATCAGCGAACTAAAATGGACTGGAATGGGTGAATTTAACTCAGATGACCATTATATCTACTATTGCGGGCAGGAATCCCTCAGAAGAAATGGAGTAGCCATCATGGTCAACAAAAGAGTCTGAAATACAGTACTTGGATGCAATCTTGAAACGACAGAATGATCTCTGTTCGTTTCCAAGGCAACCATTCAATATCACAGTAATCCAAGTCTATGCCCCAACCAGTAATGCTGAAGAAGCTGAAGTTGAACAGTTTTATGAAGACCTACAAGACCTTTTAGAACTAACACCCAAAAAAGATGTCCTTTTCATTATAGGGGACTGGAATACTAAAGTAGGAAGTCAAGAAACACCTGGAGTAACAGGCAAATTTGGCCTTGGAATACGGAATGAAGCAGGGCAAAGACTAATAGAGTTTTGCCAAGAAAATGCACTGGTCATAGCAAACACCCTCTTCCAACAACACAAGAGAAGACTCTACACATGGACATCACCAGATGGTCAGCATCGAAATCAGGTTGATTATATTCTATGCAGCCAAAGATGGAGAAGCTCTATACAGTCAACAAAAAGAAGACCAGGAGCTGACTGTGGTTAAGCTCATGAACTCCTTATTGCCAAATCAGACTGAAATTGAAGAAAGTAGGGAAAACTGCTAGACCATTCAGGTATGAGCTAAATCAAATCCCTTATGATTATACAGTGGAAGTGAGAAATAGATTTAAGATTCTAGATCTGATAGATAGAGTGCCTGATGGACTATGGAATGAGGTTCATGACACTGTATAGGAGACAGGCATCAAGACCATCCCCATGGAGAAGAAATGCAAAAAAGCAAAATGGCTGTCTGGGGAGGCCTTACAAATAGCTATGAAAAGAAGAGTGGTGAAAAGCAAAGGAGAAAAGGAAAGATATAATCATCTGAATGCAGAGTTCCAAAGAATAGCAAGAAGATATACGAAAGCCTTCTTCAGTGATCAGTGCCACGAAAGAGAGGAAAACAACAGAATGGGAAAACTAAAGATCTCCTCAAGAAAATTAGAGATATCAAGGGAAAATTTCATGCAAAGATGGGCTCGATAAAGGGCAGAAATGGTCTGTACCTAACAGAAGCAGAAGATATTAAGAAGAGGTGGCAAGAATACACAGAAGAACTGTACAAAAAGATCTTCAAGACCCAGATAATCATGATGATGTGATCACTCATTTAGAGCCAGACATCTTGGAATGTGAAGTCAAGTGGGCCTTAGAAAGCATCACTACTAACAAAGTTAGTGGAGGTGATGGAATTCCAGTTGAGCTGTTTCAAATCCTGAATGATGATGCTGTGAAAGTGCTGCACTCAATATGCCAGCAAATTTGGAATACTCAGCAGTGGCCACAGGACTGGAAAAAGTCAGTTTTCATTCCAATCCCAAAGAAAGGCAATATCAAAGAATGCTCAAACTACAGTCAATTGCACTCATCTCACATGCTAGTAAAGTAATGCTCAAAATTCTCCAAGCCAGGCTTCAGCAATACGTGAACCATGAACTCCCTGATGTTCAAGCTGGCTTTAGAAAAGGCAGAGGAACCAGAGATCAAATTGCCAACATCTGCTGGATCATGGAAAAAGCAAGAGAGTTCCAGAAAAACATCTACTTCTGCTTTATTTACTATGCCAAAGCCTTTGACTGTGTGGATCACAAGAAACTGTGGAAAATTCTGAAAGAGATGGGAATACCAGACCACCTAACCTGCCTCTTGAGAAACCTGTATGCAGGTCAGGAAGCAACAGTTAGAACTGGAGATGGAACAATAGACTGGTTCTAAAGAGGAAAAGGAGTACGTCAAGGCTGTATATTGTCACCCTGCTTATTTAACTTCTATGCAGAGTACATCATGAGAAAGAAAGAAGAAGAAACGCAAGCTGGAATAAAGATTGCTGGGAGGAATATCAATAACTTCACATACGCAGATGACACCACCCTTATGGCAGAAAGTGAAGAAGAGCTAAAGGGCTTCTTGATGAAGGTGAAAGAGGAGAGGGAAAAAGTTGGCTTAAAGCTCAACATTCAGAAAACGAAGATCATGACATCTGGTCCCATCACTTCATGGGAAATAGATGGGGAAATAGTGGAAACAGTGTCAGACTTTATTTTTGGGGTTCCAAAATCACTGCAGATGGCGACTGCAGCCATGAAATTAAAAGACGCTTAGTCTTTGGAAGAAAAGTTATGACCAACCTAGATAGCATATTCAAAAGCAGAGACATTACTTTGCCGACTAAGGTCCATCTAGTCAAGGCTATGGTTTTTCCTGTGGTCATGTATGGATGTGAGAGTTGGACTGTGAAGAAGGCTGAGCTCTGAAGAACTGATGCTTTTGAACTGTGGTGTTGGAGAAGACTCTTGAGAGTCCCTTGGACTGCAAGGAGATCCAACCAGTCCATTCTGAAGGAGATCAGCCCTGGGATTTCTTTGGAAGGAATGATACTAAAGCTGAAACTCCAGTACTATGGCCACCTCGTGCGAAGAATTGACTCATTGGAAAAGACTGATTCTGGGAGGGATTGGGGGCAGGAGGAGAAGGCGACGACAGAGGATGAGATGTCTGGATGGCATCACGGACTAGATGGACATAAGTCTGTGTGAACTCTGAGAGATGGTGATGAACATGGAGGCCTGGTGTGCTGTCATTCATGGGGTCACAAAGAATTTAACACGACTGAGTGGCTGAACTGAGATGACTGACATATCAATGCCAGTTTACTGTTGATGTCTTAATACTATCTTGGTTTCTGAGGACTACTGCATAAGAAAGGGAAAGAATGAAACTAACCTTTGTTGAGTATCTAAAGATTTTTGTTCTGCAGAACTAAGCTCTATCAGGAATCAAGTTATTTAGGGACTTCCCTCGAGATCCAATGGTTGAGACTTTGTGCTTCCAACACAGGGTGTCCAGATTTGATTCCTGGTCAGGGAACTAAGATTCCACATGCCATGTGGCCACAAAATTTAAAAAAGTCACTTAACACACACAAAAACCATCCAGTGGTACAGTGCCATTTTTATATATGTCTTAGACCTATCTATAAAAATCTATCAAATATTCACAAGCTATCAATTAATTATCATTTAAGTGTGACTGTTACTATGTTCTTATTAGATTCTCAGAGGATAAACTGATCTCCCAGCTCTGAGAAGTACCCTGCTATTAGCTATCATGGACTGGGCACATTTTTAGCATTGTACAGTACAATTTAGGAAACTGAAATTCAAATAGGTTACATTCAATTGTTCACACTTAAACTCTAGAAAGTGATATAACTAGATTTTTATTTTCTCTCTTTATCATTCTCCTCAGATGCTTTGTAAAATTTGAGTAAGTTGACACAATAAAACAGTGAGACATTTTCTCTTTTACTTCCAGTATTTTAAAATATAGCTACAAAAAAATAGGCTATCCCTCTGGCACATTAATGATGACCACTGTCTTGAGTTTCTCTACAAATATTCTAATTTTTGCTTTGTCCAGTGTGCTTTGGAAAAGATGACACTGTGGCAGTTAATTACTTTCCTTGAAAAAGGAGAAATGAGACATTATTTGGATAATGTGTTTTTTGTCCTCGACTAAGACAAATAGGAAAAGAGGCATCCTACAATCCTCTCAAGAAATTTTCTCTTTAGTAGCTTGCTTATTTTCTGTAATATATCCAACCCCAGAGATCCTGGTGTTCTGTACCTGGCCTATAAAAATACAAAGAATTAGGACAATTGCTGTGTTCAATTGAGACTTTCACAGCTATGCTCATGGGAACTTCCTAATTGACATATGTTCAATTTACTTTGGAATTGAGGAAATAAAAATACTAGCTATTTTGAAATGATGAGAAACTTTTCCACATTTTATACAGAAACCAGAACCCATGCCACCACCTAGAGAACTGTAATTCCTTTATGAATAGAACTGGCCTAAATAATTATCCAATGTTTAGAGAAACATAAATAAGATATTTTTGACTTCTAAATTTTCAACAAATGGAAGTGGGGGCAAGGCAGGGAGAGCAAGAGGAAAACACATTTAGCAGTTGTCAACTCTAAAAAAATATTATGTTCAACTTCATCTTTTAGTGACAGTGAAGTTATTCATTTCTAAACTGTTTTAACCCAACCCAACTTAATAACACTCCTGTCTACATCTAAATGCCAGGTAGAGGCCTTTTCTTATCTCATTTTTAAAATAGATTTTGCATTCAGAGGATTTGAGCTAAAATATTAACTATCTTTTAAGGTACTATCTAATTAAAGTAAATACTACTTCAATTAAGGTTAAGTATTTGTATATAAACTGAGGCTCTAGAAAGCTTTAAAGATTAGATAAAGACTCTGTAAAGGTACATACTAAGTTTTGTTTGGATGGAAGCTATATTTTGCTTAGGGAGGGTTGAGTTTCTCTGTGCAGGGGGTCGCTCAGTGACAGGAGTTTAGAAGGGGTCTTTGCATTTATGACTCCACTTTAAGCTCTCATGACTGGAGATGAACTTTCAACCTGATTTAATAAAGAAACACTTTTACTTCCTTGTATTTGTTGCCTTAGGGGAAAATAAATATTTATTTTCACTTAATATGTTTTGAAAAATAAGTCATCTATATAAAACGTGGAAAAAAAAGTGAATAGGTTGTACACTTGCTGATTATTTGGATGCTGGGTTTAATAAACTTCCACAGTTTATTGTGAAAGAAAAAAAAAAGGAGAAATATATTTGAGAATCAAAGGAGAAGAGAGAGTGGAAGAAGAAAAAGGGCAGAGAGTGAAGTCACTCAGTCGTGTCCAACTCTTTGCGACCCCGTGGACTGTAGCCTACCAGGCTTCTCTGTCCATGGGATTCTCTAGGCAAGAATACTGGAGTGGGTTACCATTTCTTTCTCCAGGGGATCTTCCCGATCCAAGGATCGAATTCGGGTCTCCTGCATCAGAGGCAGACGCTTTAACCTCTGAGCCACCAGGGAAGCCCAGAGACTGAGGAAGGTAGAGTAATAATTCAGTAGGGTAATCAGATGGGACTGAGAGAACAGGCTGCTGATGAGTCCAGTAGAGAAGAGTCCACTCCTATGTAAGAGAGGTGAGGGTATCTGCTGAAGGAGCATGAGGAGGATGGTTCTATTGTCCAACAGTTTTATGAGAGAAACCTCTGCAAATCAATTGACCAGCTTTTACATGAAAGAGAACTTCCTATGTTCAAACTGACACCAATAGGTACTCTTCTCAATGCAGGAGACCACTCTGCACTGTTGCCAACTGCACTGCCAGGTGCTGCCAACCGAAGCAGCATCATATTGTTGTCTACTGCACAGAAGGTATGCCTGTCTGGGTCACATAGGTCTCCCAGAACTATGTCTGATCACATGCTACATATAACTACACCTGTTGATCCACAGGTTGCCTTGCTTTTAAGGCAACAGGTAGTGGGTAGTATATCAAGATAGTTGGCTCTCATTCATTTAGCAAGTATTTTGGGAGACTTCCTATTTGCCAGACCCTCTGATAAATTTCAAGGATATTAAGACAAGTGAAACAGTATTCCCATCTGAATCACTGTTTAATAGGGAGAAATGATAGCAGCTTATCTATTCAATGTCAAAGTGGAAATTAAGGAAAAGTTCTCCTGGAGAAATTTGAAATTATGGAAGTTCTGGAGCACAGAAGAGGGAATGATTAGTTCTTCCTGGGAAGAAGCAAAGTGGAATTAATAGATCGTGACATATTTGACCGAGGTCTAGAAGGATAAAATAGTGTACTATGCAGAAAGTGGGGTCGGGGGAACTGATTGGCTAGAAAGGACAGAATTTTGAATTTTCAAATCTTAATGGTATGAACTTGCTTAGAGAATTGTCTGGGTGAAATAGTCTGGCTGACCATGAGTTTTCAAGGAGGAGTGCAAAAGTTGAGGATAGAAAACTCAATAGCAGCTAGACTAAGAAAGATCTCTGTTTGGAGTTTCTCCTATGGGCAAAATGGAGCTCTCAAATTATTTTGGGGGAAACGTCATAGCAAGGGCTGTTTCATAGTAGGAAAAGCCTGGTGTGTTGGTGTCACAGACAGATTATATTCAAGAGGCGCGTTTGTGGTCTGTCATGGCAAGGTGTTAAAGACATATGGAACATGGATGGGAGTATAAGGGAAAGGGCTTGCAGGTTTGTGAATGGAAAAATTTAAAATAAGATAAGATTTCTTCTTCTTTATTTTTTAATTTTTATTTTTTTGACTGTGCCTCTCAGCTTGTGGGATCTTATTTCCCCAGCCAGGGTTTGAAACCCAGCCCTGACAGTGAAAGCTCTAAATCCTAACCACAGTATCTCCAGGAAAATCCCCAAGCTAAGGCTTAGAGAAAAGTCAAGAGTGAGCCATTTCTTGAGCTCTAGATCAAAAGAGGCAAATACTCGGTATGCAAATGAAAGTAGGCCAGTGGGTTTAAAAATTAGATTAGGGTTGACTTTTGTGGGTATAGTTCCAATGTAATATTAAGATAAATATATCTGGCATCTTTCTACACTTATCCCCACATTTCGTCATCCTTCTTTACTAACCTTTTGCCTCAAAAATCTGACCTGTATATGTCACCCATTTGCTTTCTTGCTATTTGCTGGCTTTGTACAATGGGGAACACTGACAAGAGATTGGAAGGAGGAAGAGAGAGGTCACTATAATTGTTTCTCTGCTCCTCCACTGTGAGGCCATGTTGGGTGTAATAGTCCACACCCAACATCCTTCTCAAGGTGACCTCTCAACATGACTCTCTTTTCTGGGTCTCATTAATTGTGCCTCCCTTGTACCTACTGTTGATTCCTTGTAACTCCTGTAATACTAACCTGAGGTATTGCATACCTCATAAATATTCCTTTTTAAAATACTTTCTTAAGTAATTCTAACTTGAAAGTGTATCTGTTTCTTATTGAGAATCATCAGGATGAAAGACAGGTTTTAGAAATCAATGGGACATAGACAGGGGAGAAAGCAAACAGGCCCTCATTCAAGATGTGCAGCTATGAAGGAAAACAAAGAAAAAAAGGTTGTAAATTGTGTGGGGGTGGGAATGGAAAGGAAATATTATAGTAGAGAAACATGAAGATTTTTATTTATTGAAGCGAGAATTCTTCCTCTCCTTTAAGTAGGTGGGTTCAATAAAATAGAAGAAGCATGGGTGTGTGTGTAATGATCCTTTCACAAATCCCACATTTTGGTTAGTTCTCGTTTCTAACTTCCCTTAATTACCACACTGGATATAGAAAAGGAGAATCCAAATTTGCTTTGAATTTGGAAACCAGAGAATGATTCTTGGTAACAGTGTTGTTATACTTGTTCTAATAACAGTATCAAGAGAGTGTACATGATAAAATCATGGTATAGTCTTGGTTTAGAATCAGTGTGAAACTATAAAGAGCAATGAAGAAAACTGCTATGTAATAAACCCAGGAGGAAACAGAGGTGGAGTTCTTTCTCATCAGAAGGTGAGTTACACAAGAGGTAAGAACAAGAAAAGGTAATCAGTGGGCATGGCAGGGGACAACAATCACATCTCTAGCTTAACTACTATGGACTTTTGGCACTGCTTTTTCACATCCCCATTGTGGTGGACTACTGCAGTGGGTAATGTGTTATATTTTGTTTTCCCCAAGTTTGGTCTTCTGATTCAGGTACTGGCCTTCCTCACAGAATTTATTATGAGAGAAGCAGTCAAGGTTTTATAACATAGTGTCTCAAGGTACTTAGAATGTTTTTCACGTAATGAACACTGCAAATGATAAGTTCTGTAAGTTCAGGCAGGAGGAGAGAGATCACTGAATAAATAGACATTTACAAATGACTTACCAATTTATGCAAATCCACTGGACAATAGGACTTCCCCAGGGGCTCAACAGTAAAGAATCTACCTTCAGTGCAGGAGCCACAAGAGAGGACGGTTTGATCCTTGGGTCAGGAAAATCCCCTGGAGGAGGGAATGGCAACCCACTCCATTATTCTTGCCTGGAGAGTCCCATGGACAGAGGTGGCTAGCGAGATATAGTCCATAAGGTCACAAAGAGTCAGACAAGACTGAAGCGACTTGTCATGCATGCCCACACTGGACAATCCATTGAGTATGAGAAGGAGGGCACATCCTAATTTTGTATATAAAGTACATTAAGGTTTTATGATTTCTCTTGGTTTCTTCAACAGCTTGCTATAGGACTCTGAAAACTGCCAAGAGACTTTTCTGTTAAACCACCCAACCCTGTCAATTATATAAAAGTGTTAGATGCTGAGCACAACATGAGGTGACATACAGTTGGCCTTGAAAGTCCATGGTGTTTTTATTTTGCTGATGTTTCTAAAATGTTTCAAATAATTGTAATACTAGGGAAATAACCATAAGCTTGAGTTAGGAAGATGTTAAATAGAGGTTGCAAAATAAATGGTTTTCCTCAGTGTAAGTGAATTTACCTACTGGAGAAGCCTGGTGGGCTGTAGTCCATGGGGTCGTGAAGAGGTGGACACGACTGAGCAACTTCATTTTCACTTTTCACTTTCATGCATTGGAGAAGGAAATGGCAACCTGCTCCAGTGTTCTTGCCTGGAGAATCCCAGGGACGGTGGGGCCTGATGAGCTGCTGTCTATAGGGTCACAGAGTTGGACATGACTGAAGTGACTTGGCAGCAGCAGCCTCAAAGTACTGCATCAGGATTCGTGCCTGTGTCTGTTCTTTTCACACCTGGAAAATTATCATCTGTTTTACCTTCTGTGACCACCTCTCCCAGAAGAATGGTATATTTTATATAATTCTTCTCATCAAAGGGTATGTTACATTCCTCTCCATGAACAATTAGACAGTAGGGTTTACTCAAACAAAGCCTACCAGTTAGGGGTGGCACCTCTCAATAGTTCCAAGTAATATTATATTTTATATTATGAAAAATATGACATTTCTCTAGCATAGGAGGAAGGGAAAAGAAATTTAAAAACTAAAACAATTTTTTTTCTTTAGTAGTTCATTCTCTGGACTGCTAACACAATATTTTGCAATTTTTATGACTATACTAATTTAAAAAACATTATCTTACTTAAAAGTTGCCAAGTTGTAAGGAACAAAATTTAAAACCAGAGAAGTGAGCACTTACTCAAGATGACACGTTTCCTAACATGAATAAGTCAGGATTCAACTTAGATGGCTGAGATCATAACTATGCGCTTCCTATCATGTTACTGAAAGTACCTTGGATATTGCCATGGGGCATAAAAGAAGTTCTTCACACAGTCTTTAAAGAGTTTGCATTAATGAGAAGGGGCCAAGGAAAACGCCAGACTTATGCTTATAGAAGATCTGGAGAATAACACCACAAAAGAAGGATACATTTAATCGAATATGGTAGTGGGAGGACTTTTCAAAGGAGTTTAATTCACTTCAATCATATTTGTTAATGCTAATATAGCCTGATTGACTGGCAGACTTCTGCTTGATAAGTCCTTTACCTGCCTTGTGCAGAATAGCTTGTGTGTGCCTGTTAAGTTGCTTCAGTTGTGTCCGTCTTTTTGCAACCCTATGGGCTGTAGCTCACCAGGCTTCTCTGTCCATGGGATTCTCCAGGCAAGAATACTGGAGTGGATGAGTGGGAAGCCATTTTCTGCTCCAGGGGATCTTCCCAACCCAGAGACCGAACCCTCATGTCTTACATGTTCGGCATTGGCAGGCAAGTTCATTACCACTAGCACCACCTGGCAAGCCCATGCTGACTGGCTAACTCAGTGCCAACTCTAAATCCTCTTTAGTGTTCTTACTCTTTAGAGGTTAGAAAGCTAAAAAAAAAATCAGAATAGCTTTTGTGTGTGACTGTAATGTACTGGGGCTTCCTAGTGGCTCAAACAGTAAAGAATCTGCCTGCAATGTGAAAGACCCAGGTTTGATTCCTGGGTAGGGAAGATCCCTTGGAGAAGGGAATGGCTACCCACTCCAGTATTCTTGCCTGGAGAATTGAATGGACAGGGGAGCCTGGCAGGTTGCAGTACACAGGTTTGCAAGGAGTCAGACAAAACTGAGCAACTAACACTATACTAAGCAAATGCATTATGTAAGACTTCGAAAGAGGAAGTTGTTAATAGCAATATGAAGGGGCAGCCCAAGCATGCACATTGACTCTTTGGAGGCAATTAGGTGACATGGCTATCATCAAAGAACAGAAGTAACTATGCGTTTCTGTTAACAATCTTCTTTTGCTAAAAGCCTTTTTAAAATCTCTGCCCCTAATCATCTAGCTTCTAGACTACTAGAAAATCTATAAGATAATTGTAATAAACCCCTTTCTGCCTAATAGAGCTGCAGAAGATTATGCCAGTCTCTGCTAAGAACCATGAAAGATAACAATAACTGATATCAGAATGGTTTCATATGAGGCAATGGGAGTTGGGCTTGTTTATCTCACCTGGTTGGGTTGAATGGAAGAGTAGTCTAGTTGGCAATAGAGACTGGAAGTCTAGTAGTCTGTAACACTTAATACAAACAAGTTATTAAACTATTCCCTTTCACTCCTGGGAAAGAAATATGCATTGAAGACAGAGAGCATGCTTTTAAATGGAATTATTGAAGGGTATGAAGAATTAATGACAGTGGTATGGACTGTTGCTTCCAGCTGCACTGGAAAGCATAAGGCAAGACAATGACAGAGGCAAGTTATCAAATTCTGGTCAATGAACCAGAGGTTTCTACAACCATAATGAAAAATATTTTATATTTATTTTAAGCATTGGGTATATACAATTAGAACTGGACATGGAACAACAGACTGGTTCCAAATAGAAAAAGGAGTACATCAAGGCTGTATATTGTCACCCTGCTTATTTAACTGATATGCAGAGTACATCATGAGAAATGCTAGGCTGGAAGAAGCAGGAGCTGGAATCAAGACTGCTGGGAGAAATCTCAATCACCTCAGATATACAGATGACACCACCCTTATGGCAGAAAGTGAAGAGGAACTAAAAAGCCTCCTGATGAAAGTGAAAGTGGAGAGTGAAAAATTTGGCTTAAAGAGCAACATTCAGAAAATGAAGATCATGTCATCTGGTCCCATCACTTCATGGGAAATAGATGGGGAAACAGTGGAAACAGTGTCAGACTTTATTTTTGGGGCTCCAAAATCACTGCAGATGCTGATTGCAGCCATGAAATTAAAAGATGCTTAATCCTTGGAAGAAAAGTTATGACCAACCTAGATAGCATATTCAAAAGCAGAGACATTACTTTATCAACAAAGGTCCGTCTAGTCAAGGCTATGGTTTTTCCTGTGGTCATGTATGGATGTGAGAGTTGGACTGTGAAGAAGGCTGAGCACTGAAGAATTGATGCTTTTGAACTGTGGTGTTGGAGACGACTCTTGAGAGTCCCTTGGACTGCAAGGAGATCCAACCAGTCCATTCTGAAGGAGATCAGCCTTGGGATTTTTTTTGAAGGAATGATGCTAAAGCTGAAATTCCAGTACTTTGGCTACCTCATGCGAAGAGCTGACTCACTGGAAAAGACTCAAGCTGGGAGGGATTGAGGGCAGGAGGAAAAGGGTATGACAGAGGATGAGATGGCTGAATGGCATCACTGACTTGATGGATGAATCTGAGTGAACTCCGGCAGTTGGTGATGGACAGGGAGGCCTGGCGTGCTGCGATTCATGGGGTCGCAAAGATTCGGACACGATTGAGCGGCTGAACTGAACTGAACTGAATATACAGTTAAGAGTCAAGTGCAGAGACTGCTGGTGAAAATGATTAAAAAAAAAAGACAGAATTCAGATCTTTGTCAGGTTTTGAGAAAAATATAGATATTAAAAAGAAAAAAGTTAATTTGCAACCTTTTGGAGTGTAGG
Organism: Nanger dama; assembly: GCA_917880005.1. Taxonomy (NCBI): domain Eukaryota; kingdom Metazoa; phylum Chordata; class Mammalia; order Artiodactyla; family Bovidae; genus Nanger; species Nanger dama. Next base: position 55,327,168 of record CAKJTW010000006.1, on the reverse strand, counting down.
CCACCAAGCTGCCATCTATATTTATTGTTATTCTGTTGCTCAGTTTAGTTCAGTCACTCAGTCATGTCCAAGTCTTTGAGAGCCTGCAGCACACCAGGCTTCTCTCTCCTTCACCATCTCCTGGAGTGTACTCAAACTCATGTCCATTAAATTGGTGATGCCACCCAACCATCTCATTCTCTGCCATCCCCTTCTCCTCCTGCCTTCAATCTTTCCCAGCATCAGGGTCTTTTCAAATGAGTCAGCTCTTTGTCTGAAGTGGCCAAAGTAATTGAGCATAAACTCCAGAATCAATCCTTCCATGAATATTCAGGGTTGTTTCCCTTTAGGATTGACTGGTTTGATCTCCTTGCTGGCCAAGTGACTCTCAAGAGACATCTCCAACACCACAGTTCAAAAGCATCTGTTCTTCAGTGTTCAGCCATCTTTATGGTCCAGCTTTCCCATCAGTATATGACTACTGGAAAAATAATAGCCTTGAATATATGGATCTTTGTTGGCAAATAATATCTCCACTTTTTAATAAGCTGTTTAGTTTTGTCATAGCTTTTCTTCCAAGGAGCAAGCATCTTTTAATTTCATGGTTACAGTCACTATCCTCAGTGATTTTAAAACCCAAGAAAATAAAGTCTGTCTCTGTTTCCATTGTTTCCCCATCTATTTGCCATAAAGTGATAGGACCGGACACCATCTTTGTTTTGTGAATGTTTAATTATAAGTCAACTTTTCACTCTCCTCTTTCTCCTTCATCAAGAGACTCTTCAGTTCCTCTTTGCTTTCTGTCATAAAGGTGGTGTCATCTGCATATCTGAGGTTAGTGATATTTCTCCTAGCAATCCTGATTCCAGCTTGAGCTTCATCTAGCCTGGCATTTTTTATGATGTACTCTGAATATAAGTTGAATAAGCAGCATGACAATATTCAGCCTTGACATATTCCTTTCCCAATTTGGAACCAGTCTGTTGTTCCCTATCCTGTTCTAACTGTTGCTTCTTGACCTGCATACAAATTTCTCAGGAGGCAGGTAAGATGGTCTAGTATTCCCATCTCTTGAAGAATTTTCCACAGCTTGTTTTGATCCACACAGTCAAAGGCTTTAGCATAGTCAATGAAGCAGAAGTAGATTTTTCTGGAATTCTTTTTGTTTTTTTGTATGATCAAACGGAGGTTGGCACTTTGATATCTTGTTCCTCTGCCTTTTGTAAATCCAGCTTGCACATCTGGATGTTCTTGGTTTATGTACTGTTGATGCCTAGCTTGGAGGATTTGGGGCATTACTTTGCTAGCATGTGAAATGAGTGCAATTGTACAGTAATTTGAACATTTTGGCATTGTCCTTCTTTGGGATTGGAATGAAAACTGACCTTTTCCAGTCCTGTGGCCACTGGTAGTTTTCCAAATTTGCTGACATATTGAGTGCAGTACTATAACAGTATCATCTTTTAGGATTTGAAATAATTCAGCTGGAATTCCATTACCTCCACTAACTTTGTTTGAAGTAATACTTCCTAAGGCCTACTTCTTACTCCTAAGTTATCTGGATTGATGTTAGTGATCAAGCAATCATGATTATTCAGGTCATTAAGACCTATTTGTACAGTTCTTTTGTGCATTTTTGCCACATGTGCTTAATCTCTTCTGCTTCTGTTAGATTCATACCATTTCTGTCCTTTATTATGCCCATCTTTGCATGAAATGTTCCCTTGGTATCTCTAGTTTTCTCTAAGAAATATCTAGTCTTTCCCATTCTGTTCTTTACCTCTACATCTTTGCATTGTTCTTTTAAGAAGGGCTTCTTATCTCTCCATGCTATTCTTTGGAACTCTGCATTCAGATGGGTATATCTTTCCTTTTCTCCTTTGCTTTTCACTTTTCTTTTCTCAGCTATTTCTAAGGCCTCCTCAGATAACCATTTTGCGTTTCTTTTTCTTGGAGATGCTTTTGATTACCACTTCCTCTACAATGTTATCAACATTGAAATATTAATATGAGGATATTAAGATATTAATATCAGCATTAATATCAGTATCACATATTAAGATGGAGATATTAATATAATATAATATTATATGTCATATCTCATATCTCTGTCCATAGTTCTCCAGGTACTCTATCAGATATAATCACTTGAATGTATATCACCACAGAAATATCAGTTTGACCCAAAGGACCAAAAAGAGATTTAAGCCTAGGAGAACACATTGTTTCCAATTTAGTCCAACAAATGCCTGGACTTTGCTTATTGAATATTAGACCTAAGAATGTCTGTGTTAAATGAAGTTGTGAACTGTGAATTCTCAGTTGTGTTTGACTCTTTGAGACCCCATCGTGTGTAGCGTGCCTAGCCCTTCTGACCATGGGATTTTCCAGGTAAGAATAGTGGAGTGGGTTGCCATTTCTTTCTCTAGGGGATCTTCCTGAACCAGGGATCAAAACTGTGCCTCCTGCATTTCCTGCCTTGCAGGCGAATTCTTTACCAGTGAACCACAGGAGAAGCCTCTTAAGCGAAATTGAGATACCCCAAATTCCTTAGTTTTATAGAAGTAAAAGTATCAGCTAATAGATGTTTAAAAGATGGATTGAGCTTATCAAGTGTTCAACATATGTTAAACACTATGTTTAAGCATATCTGCAAAGATAGTAATGAAAAAATTCATTTGACTTCATGAAATGTCATGTTACAAATGTATTAATGTGTTTTAAAAGTTCTATAGTGAAGAAACTTCTCAATAAGGCAAGAGAACAGGTGGAAGTTGTTGTTGCTGAACTTTGCTCTCTGATGGCAATGGGATTGAAGGTATCTTGGAGAGGAAGGGGTTAAGAAAAAGAATAGGAGTAGTTGCGGTATAAGCAGCAAGCCGAGAGTAGTCATCAAAATGGTTTGGCACTTTGGCAGTGGCTACTGATCAAGGTGGAGAAGGAAACGGCAACCCAATCCAGTATTCTTGCCTGGAGAATCCCATGGACAGAGGAGTTTGGTGGGCTGCAACCCACAGAGCTGCAAGGAGTTGGACATGACTGAAGTGGCTTAGCATGCACACACTGATCAAGGTGTCCCTGGGACTGAATTGGAAGGATAATACATTAAAATTCTACTTGAACATTATCATGGTGAAAACTGCTTCCATGAAATGGTGGGCATACTGTTAGTTTTGTTTTGTTGTTTCTTACTACTTTTTATTGGAATATAATTGCAAGGTGAATAGATTTAGGGCAACCATAGCTGCAAGCCATGCAACTGGCTCTTTACTATATTCTTGGGTATTCAGGAGTCCTGGAAAGAAGTCAAAGTGAAAACAAACGAAAGCATTAGTTTCTCGGTCAAATCTGACTTTCTGCAACCCCATGGACTTTAGCCCAGCAGGCTGTGCTATCCATGGAATTCTCCTGCTGGGTATCCATTTCATTCTTCAAGGTACTGAACTTCGGTCTTTTGCATTGCAAGTGGATTCCTTACTGTCTGAGCCACCAGAGAAGCAAGGGCAGCCTGCATATTTGAAAAAAATGAGACTGAGAATAATATTATATGTACTTTATATAAATATCTTCCTATCTATTCACAAAGTGAATTGAAGAATTTCAGCCGGGAGATAGTCCTTTTATATCTGCTTGTCCTGCAGGCTTCACACTAGTGTAGACAGTCCATATCATATCTAAACCAATTCCTTGTAATAGATCTCTCTCTCTCTATGTGTGTGTGTCTATGTATGCATCCATTTCTACATTTACTGAATATAGATATAATAGATACATATATAACCTAGTCTATTCTCTGCTATTGTCTCTCTGTATATGCATGCATATGTATGAATATATACATATATAAGATATATATACATCTTATTAGTTCTGCTTCTCTGGTTGAACTCAGACCAGTACAATGAGTCAATAAGTGACCAAATATGCCATCTGAGCTGCTATCATGAACTTGTATACCACAAAATTATGCTTAGGAGGTCATCACCATTAATATGAAATTAAATGTACAGAATTGGGTCTAAGTATGTTTAATAGAGTGAAAAAATGAAAATAAATTGTGTGATCAGATGACTAATATTCTTATGTGTCCAGTTCTGTGGCTATACTGTCACTTTTTCTAGCCAAACTACAATCCTATAAAGAGTTCTCATATTATCAGTTAACTGAGGGAAAAAATATTTATAGATGATTTAGTTTGACATGTGGCAACAGCTGAATGTGTATTATTTCACTCTTGTAGTCCCATCGGGGTACTCTTATACAAGAGTAGAGGTGGTAATCCTATTGGGATTAAATAAGTGATAAAAATGATGATCATCTTTCTTTAAAGAAGAAGCTATTATGATATGGATACATATCACTTCCATGGGTAGTAGGGGTGGACAGTGGTTTGTAGAGACGGTCAGAGACTTGTAATTAAAGACCATGTTGGAATATTATTGACAAGAGAATTTTGGTAAGGGATTCGTAAATGGATTGCTTAAAATCTGTGTCTTAAGTGGATGCTTCCCATGATTTTCATGGCTCTCAGTAATCATGTGAACAAAATAATTGTCTCTGCTTGGATTATTCAGGCACTACTTTCTGCATTCCACATTTGCTCAATGGACTCATGAATAAAAATGGTTCTGATGATAGTGAGGAAAGTGAAGCATAGCCTCAAAAACGTGGATTACTCACCAGGCTAATCAGGTAAGTGTCACTGCTGAGTGCTTCATCTTCCAGCAGCAAAAATTAATGTTACATCACAATAGATTCTCATATCTCAAGGCACTTAACTGGCAAATCATGGCAGGTCAATTCATGAGACTTCCTTTTCATGGAAGAGAAAGTATTTCCACTAGAATAGGTAAGTAAACTTTGCACAGTGCAAGAATATGAGTTTGCCTTCCTTGTATGCCTAATGTGATGAGTCTTCATGTAGATTTATCAGGTTCACTGTCACAGACTTCTCCATTACATTGTTTCTAACCAACAAACTATTTTACAGTGGGATTTTGGGATCTATTCTTACTGGGATCCGGAGAAGTCAAAGCTGGAAATATACATGACTTCCGGAAAAGTTGAAGAGATAATGTGTTGTTGGAAGAACTTAACTCTGAGAGCCCAAGAATGCAAGTTTTTGTTTGATTTCTACAACTTTCTTGTCTATGACTCCTGGCAAATTACATAACCTGTGAGCTTGAGTTTGCCTATCCATTTTGGAAGAAAAGCTATGACCAACCTAGAGAGCATATCAAAAGTTACTTTGCCAATAAAGGTCCCTCTAGTCAAAGCTGTGGTTTTTCCAGTAGTCATGTATGTATGTGAGATAAAGAAAGCTGAGTGCTGAAGAATTGGTGCTTTTGAACTGTGGTGTTGGAGGAGACTCTTGAGAGTCTCTTGGACTACAAGGATATCCAACCAGTCCATCCTCAAGGATATCAGCCTGCATGTTCATTGGAAGGACTGATGTTGAAACTGAAACTCCAATACTTTGGCTACCTGATGCGAAGAGCTGATTCATTTGAAAAGACCCTGATGCTGGGAAACATTGAAGGCGGGAGGAGAAGGGGATGATAGAGGATGAAATGGTTGGATGACATCACAGACTCAATGGAGATGAGTTTGGGTAAACTCTGGGAGTTGGTGATGGACAGGGAGGCCTGGAGTGCTGCAGTCCATGGGGTCACAAACAGTCAGATATGACTTGAGTGACTGAACTGAACTGAAAATATGTAAGTAATAAGTAATTCATGGGATTGTTTTGAGACTTAAGCAACATACAAGTGTTAATATAATTAACACATGGAGATGATTCTTAATAATTTAAAACAGGGCAAGTTGTAAATATTCAACCTCTTCTCTCAACATTCTAGAAACAGTAGAGATGAATTTTTCTATACAAGTCTTATTATATTTTTTATTGTCTACATATATTAATCAAATACTTAATATGTTTCAGGCATTTTTATTTTATCCAGAAACAGAAAATAAACACTCTCTGTAAATTTGGTCTGGTATATATGTACCCTCTCTTTTTTCTATGTAATGTGCATTTGTGGAACTCAAATATTTTACCATGTAATCAATACAAATGAAATGACATCAACAGTAATAATTTAAGTTTCATTCTCATTTTGCTCCAACCCCATAGCTCAAGGACACAGTGCCCTTCATTTGTTAAACTCTTCAGATTTAAAAGTTATGGACACTTCTAATTTTAGTTTTTGAGAAACCTACCATATATCCCAGCAATTCCACCCTTGGGTTTATATCCAAAAATAAAAAACTACAACTAGAAAAGACACATGTACCCTAATGTTCATAACAGCATTATTTACAATGGCCAAGACATGGAAACAACCTCAAGTCCACTAACAGATGGATGGATGAAGATGTGGTGTATGTATATAATGAAATACTACTCAGTCATAAAAATAAAATTTTGTCATTTGTATCAACATGAATAGGCTTAGAGGACATTATGTTAAATGAAATGAGTCAAACAGAGAAAGACCAACACTATATAATATCACTTACATGTGGAATCTAAAAAATAAAACAGTGAATAAAACAAAAAAGAAGCAGATACACAGATATAGAGAACAAATTAACAGTTACCAATGGGGAGAGGGAATGGATGAAGGACAATATAGTGGTATGGGATCTATAAAAAGGTTATTATGGGATTATGTGAAATCTTGTGTGAAACTTTTGAAAATTATAATGCACTATAGAATTTAAAGACTCATTCAATTAAAACATAAAAAAAAACTTAAAAAGTATGGACACCTCTAATGCTTTTTGTGAATTTCAAATAAATATATGAAATTCTGAGAGTGAAAAAAATATTTTATTTTGTTCTCTTGCTTTTGTCTGTTCTCTCCTAGTTGGTACATTTAGTTGGAAAACTGGCAAATATGGAAAGGTGGAGGAATAAGAAAAATGGGGAGAAAATCCAAAAATATATACACTCATACAGTCACTATTATGCACACTATATGTACATAGATATATAGCAAGTATTTGCAGTGAGGTATTTAGAAATAGACTTTTCAAGAGACCTACATTTAAATGTTTCAAGTAGTATCTATGGATAAAGAGAGGAAACTACTTTGAAAAATGTCAGTTTGTTTTGGAATAGCTGCCAGAATAACTGTATATAGAAGAAATAATTTATTCGTTGTTCACAGTGAAGACACCATATAGTGGATCGACACCAAGTCAGAGTCCCTCAACTGAAATGTTAACTATTCTTTTTATAAAGGATTCTCAATGATGAAAGCTGAAGCTCTGTGTTTAGGGAGGTTTTCTGATGTTCTCTGTTGGTGCTGAAGAGTAGGGCTTTCATCTTTCCTCTGGAAGTAATTTGAGAGAAAAGTAGAAACCTTAGATATGAAGCATAGGGCTTTTGTATTCTGCTATTAACTGTGGAGAAACCTCACACTTAACCCAGTTAGAGAGAGAACACTGTCATGAGAAGATGAACAATGTGCAGGAAATTCAGAGAAAAGCAGCTTAGGCAGAGTCAACTGATGAGTGTGAGAAGAGCTGGCTGAGCACAGAGAACATGCAAACAAACATTCTTTTGATGAGCCTCATAAACAACAAGGAAGCGTTCTGATAGAAAGGCTCAGGTTAACCAAAATCATCAGTTTGCCCAATTTTATCACTGAAAATTCTGAGGCCTAGAAATCTTTGAAAGAGAGAGATGTTGATCCCCCATCTCCTGAAGATATTCTGACTTACTTGCTCAAGGCTGCCCCCTCCCACCACAATGACTCTTATGTGGAGCCACAGCTGAGGATCACTTATGTGTTTATGGATAGAACTTGATGAGCAGTCCCGGGGCTTTACTGTGGAGGTCCTAGAGTTTTAGGCAAAGGAATATGTTGTTCTATGAGCCCTCAGTGTTATTTTAGAACATTATATTAGTATGTGTTCAACCCAGACATGATGGTTAGAGAAAAGTTGGAAGAAAAGGAGGCTGCCAAAGAGTCAGGCAGATGAGTGGGCCTAGATTTGGGTGGTGATGGGAAAATAAACAGCTTTGAAAGGGAAGAGTTATTATAGATTATAGATCTTGCACAAAGAGGAGGAAACATAACATAGACTATATTTTATCTTTTATCTCCTCCAAAAAGGACCCAGGTCAGGTAAGCATCATCACACAGTGTCCTCTAACTGCAGTTTATGTGACAGCAGTCCAGTTTAGAGACTTATTGTGATGCATCAATGATCTTTCATGGCATGACCTTATGTGATGATGCTAGAAAGGTCCATCTTTGCATGAAATATTCCCTTGGTATCTCTAATTTTCTTGAAGAGATCTCTAGTATTTCCCATTCTGTTCTTTTCCTCTATTTCTTTGCATTGATCACTGAAAAAGGCTTTCTTATCTCTTCTGGCTATTTTTTGGGACTCTGCATTCAGATGCTTATATCTTTCCTTTTCTCCTTTGCTTTTTGCCTCTCTTCTTTTCACAGCTATTTGTAAGGCCTCCCCAGACAGCCATTCTGCTTTTTTGCATTTCTTTTCCATGGGGATGGTCTTGATCCCTGTCTCCTGTACAATGTCATGAACCTCATTCCATAGTTCATCAGGCACTCCAAGCCAGGCTTCAGCAATATGTGAACCGTGAACTTCCAGATGTTCAAGCTGGTTATAGAAAAGCAGAGGAACCAAAGATCAAATTGCCAACATCCACTGGATCATCGAAAAAGCAAGAGAGTTCCAGAAAAACTTCTATTTCTGCTTTATTGACTATGCCAAAGCCTTTGACTGTGTGGATCACAATAAACTGTGGAAAATTCTGAAAGAGATGGGAATACCAGACCACCTGACCTGCCTCTTGAGAAATCTGTATGCAAGTCAGGGAGCAGCAGTTAGAACTGGACATGGAACAACAGACTGGTTCCAAATAGGGAAAGGAGTATGTCAAGACTGTATATCATCACCCTGCTTATTTACCTTATATGCAGAGTACATCATGAGGAATGCTGGACTGGAAGAAACACAAGCTGGAATCAAGATTGCTGGGAGAAATATGAAAGTGAAGAGGGACTAAAAAACCTCCTGATGAAAGTGAAAGAGGAGAGTGAAAAAGTTGACTTAAAGCTCCACATTCAGAAAATGAAGATCATGGCATCTGGTCCCATCACTTCATGGGAAATAGATGGGAAAACAGTGGAAACTGTGTCAGACTTTAGTTTTTTGGGCTCCAAAATCACTGCAGATGGTGACTGCAGCCATGAATAGAAGACACTTACTCCTTGGAAGAAAAGTTATGACCAACCTAGATAGCATATTCAAAAGCAGAGACATTACTTTGTCGACTAAGTTCTGTCTAGTCAAGGCTATGGTTTTTCCTGTGGTCATGTATGGATGTGAGAGTTGGACTGTGAAGAAGGCTGAGCACCGAAGAATTGATGCTTTTGAACTGTGGTGTTGGAGAAGACTCTTGAGAGTCCCTTGGACTGCAAGGAGATCCAACCAGTCCATTCTGAAGGAGATCAACCCTGGGTGTTCTTTGGAAGGAATGATGCTAAAACTAAAACTCTAGTTCTTTGGCTACCTTATGCGAAGAGTTGACTCTTTGGAAAAGACTTTGATGCTGGGAGGGATTGGGGGCACGAGGAGAAGAGTACGACCGAAGATGAGAGGTTGGGTGGCATCACGGACTAAATTGACATGAGTCTGAGTGAACTCCGAGAGATGGTTAATGAACAAGGAGGCCTGGCATGCTGCAATTCATGGGGTTGCAAAGAGTTGGACACGACTGAGTGACTGAACTGAACTGAACTGAGAAAGGTATACAAGGCAGCAGTATCCTCCCATGACCTTCCTTCACTAACAGTTCCTTAGAAAGCAAAGATTTTCTTTGCATGTGTTCACTGATGGTGGTTGATAGCTGAGAATATTTGAAAAAATACCACCTAGTTGTATAGAGTGTAAGGGAGAAACAGCACATTTGCGATGTATTTCTGGACCAAAAATATACTCACACATCCATCAACACATAGCACTTATAGCATTTTCCACTCACACACATGCACATGCCTTTGCATAACACACACACACACATACATGCGCAAGTTCATACACACGCCTCCATGTCTTTTTAAAACTCAAGCTGGCTATGAGCACAGAAGGTTTGAAAAGAAAATAAAAGATAAAAGAAAAAGTCACCTTTGCTTTGTTGAATGTATAAGAAACCTTTCTGAGAAGAGTATTGATTTAGCATCAGGTAAATAATTTCATCTCCTGTGAAATTCTGTAGACCTTACAGCAATTACTTGGGGAAGATTTTATCTAATGGTCCCTTGGAGGTGGCAGGTAGCAAGGTATCAAGTCTTGTGATCAAAAGTAGACACCTAACCCTTTAATAGCTAATCACATTGTGAGGAAACTGACTTTCCAGGTTCCTTGGCTAAAGAGAAAATTATCAGTTTAAGCCTTGGGCAGAGACTGTCTTGCCTTTAAGGAACAGAGAAAATATTGGGAACAGGGAAGAGAAAAAGATATTTAGTTAAATGGGCTCTGCAAGAAAATCAATGATTCTGATATGAGTGAAAAGAATAGGAATGGCTTTATATATAAACATAAATATGAAAAGAAAGAGAAAGACTTTTTATATAGATATAAATATGAATGTAGCCATATATACATGTATAGAGACATATGGATACATCTCTATATATGGGCTTCCCTTTTGGCTTAGAGGGTAAAGAGTCTGCCACAATGAGGGAGACCCAGTTTTGATACCTGGGTCAGGAAGATCCCTTGGAGAAGGAAATGGCAACCTAGTCCAATACTCTTGCCTGGAAAATCCCATGGATGGAGGAGCCTGGTAGGCTATAGTCCATGGGGTCACTAAGAGTCAGACACGACTGAGCAACTTAAAAAAATATGAATATAACTATACATACAAAAATAGATGTATCTAATATAACAGTAGAGAAAGAAGATCCCAGGTGGAGGGCTGGGGAGGTTTATCTGTGAGATTAGGGCATGCATTTTATTTGCAGACTTTTAACAGTTAAGAGTCTTAACTGTTCAAAGTGAAAGTGTTAAGTGACTCAGTCATATCTGAATCTTTGTGACACCATGGATTGTAGCCAACCAGACTCCTCTGTCCTTGGGATTCTCCAGGTGCAAATACTGGAGTCGGTAGCCATTACTTTCTCCAGGGGATCTTCACCCAGGGGTCAAACCCAAGTCTCCTGCATTGTAGGCAGATTCTTTACCACTGAATCACCTGGAAAAGAGTCTTAGGTGAATTATAAAACAACAAAACTGAAAGGGTGTTTAGATATTCTTTTTAGTTTAATTTTAATTAATTTATTTTTTCTTCATTATAATGTGATTCAGTTAAACATATAGCCATTTATATTTTTTCTCCATATAGGGGAAAGAATATTGAACAGAGTTCCCTGTGCTATACAGTAGGTTCTTGTTAATTATCTATTTTATATATGGCAGTGTGTATATGTAAATCCCATACTCCTAATTTATCCCTCCCCCTTAACTTTTCCCTTTTGGTAACCATAAGTTTTTTTTTGAAGTCTGTGGATCTGTTTCTCTTTGTAAATACATTCATTTGTATCATTTTTTTAGATTTCACATATCAGTGATGTCACATGGTATTTTTCTTCATCTGACTGACTTCACTCAGTATGACAATCTCTAGTTCCATCCATGTTGTTGTTGTTCAGTCGCCCAGTCATGTCTGACTATTTGCGACCCCATGGACTGCAGCACACCAGGCCTCCCTGTCCCTCAACATCGCCTGAAGTTTGCCCAGTTCATGTCCACTACATCAGTGAAGACATCTAGCCATCTCATCCTCTGACACCCTCTTCTCCTTCTGCCCTCAGTCTTTCCCAGCATCAGGGACTTTTCCAATGAGTTAGCTGTTCACATCAGATAACTAAAATACTGGAGCTTCAGATTCAGCATCAGTCCTGCCAACAAGTACTAAGGTTGATTTCCCTTAAAATTGACTGATCTGATCTCTTTGCTATCCAGGGGACTCTCAGGAGTCTTCTCCAGCACCACAGTTCAAAGGCATTCATTTCCCCACGTTCCACCTTCTTTGTGGTCTAGCTCACAACCATATGTGACCACTAGGAAAACCATAGCCTTGACTATACAGACATTTTTCAGCAATATCTCTGCTTTTCAACAGACTGCCTAGGTTTGTCACAGCTTTCCTGTCAAGAAGCAAGCATCTTCTGATTTCATGACTAAGTCACCATCCACAGCAATTTTAGAGCCCAAGAGAGGAACTCTGTCACTACTTTCACATTTTCCCCCTCTATTTTCCATGAAGTAATGGGGACAGATACCATGATTTTGTTGTTGTTGTTGTTGTTGTTGTTGTTGTTTAGTTTTAAGTTGGCTCTTTCACTCTACTCTTTCACCCTCATCAGGAGGCTCTTTAGTTCCTCTTCACTTTCTGCCATTAGAATAGTATCATCTACATATCTGAGGTTGTTGATATTTCTCCTGCCGATCTTGATTCCTTCTTGTAACTCATCCAGCTCGGCTTTTTTTCATGATGTGTTCTGCATATAGATTAAACAAATGGGTGACAGTAGATAGCTCTGTCTTACTCCTTTCTCTATCTTAAACCAATCAGTTATTCCATACTGGGTTCTAACTCTTGCTTCTTGACACACATACAGGTTTCTCAGGAGACAGATAAGATGGTCTGGTATTCCCATGCTTTTAAGAGCTTTCCATGGTTTATTATGATCCACACAGTCAAAGGCTTTGGCATAGCTGATGAAACAGAGGTAAATTTTTTTTTCTGGAATTCCATAGCTTTCTCTATGATCCAAGTAATGTTGGCAATTTGATCTCTAGTTCCTCTTCCTTTCCTATACTGACCTTGGACATCTGGAATTTCTTGGCTCACGTAATGCTGAAACCTAGCATGTAAGATCTTAAGCATGACCTTACTAGCATGGGAGAAAAGTGCAATTGTCCAATGGTTAGCACTTTCTTTAATACTTCCCTTCTTGGGAATTAGGATGAAAATTGACCTTTTCCATCCTGTGGCCACTGTTGGGTCTTCCAGATTTGCTGACATAGTGAATGCAACATCTTGATGGCATTATCCTTTAAGGTTTTTAATAGTTCTACTGGAATTCTGTCACATCCACTAGCTTCATTAACAGCAGTGCTTTCTAATACCACTTGACTGTTGCTGCAAAGGCATTATTTCGTTCTTTTTCACAGTAAAGTAATATTCCATTGGTTTTAGATATTCTCATTTGACAGATATAGAAATCAATGCCCAGAGAATTTAGAATTGTTCATATACCATAATTAGTGGTCTAACTGCTAATCCAATAATCTACCACAAAATCTGTCTACTGAAGAAAGAGTAGAAAACCACCCACAAAGAAGGTGGAAATTTAAAGAACATCCTTAGAGAAAGTTCAAAGATTCAAGGACATACTTTCAACTCATTAGGATCCTCCACTTCTTATCATCAACAGTGGATCTGCATGCCTTCCAAGAGTTTCTCTAAGGGAGTGGAGTGAGTGACAGGAGGCAAAAGCACATCTAGAATATCTGGGATCTCTTTTTTCCTTACTTTTTATAATTGATATTAATTGCTACATGAATTCTTTTGATCAGAGAGAGTTATGTGTGGCCACCTTGTGTGAATTTCCATGACTTCTCTGTTCCTAGAATTTGCCTTGGAGTCCACAGCTTGTATATAAATATGGTGCAGTCATTAAAATGGTATAAATTACAGGACTCTAATTTATTCAGAGAAGGTCACAGCTCTGAGTGAGGGTGGTACAAATATCTCACATTAGCCAGAGGGCTCCACTTCATCTTCTCATGGCTTCTTTTTTTTTTTTCCTGGTTCCCTCCAGCCCCCTCCAATTTTCTTAGTGATTACAAACTCTTCAGGCACACCTCTTCTCACTTTCTCTTCCCTCTAGGGCCAATAAATATAACCTAACCTTGCCATCTTTCCTTTTGACATTCCGTCTCGTTTGACTGACACCAGAATTCTCATGGTTATGATTCTCTTACCATACTTCTTTCTCCACCACACCATAATTTTAAATCAATGTTCTGATTTGAATTTATCTGGAACCCCAAAGAAGGTTTAATAACTAATATACTTAGAAAACTAGTGGATGCTAAGTGTAATATGATATTCTCCCCACATCTGCAATCCACTAGGGAACTTGTGAGCTCCCTTTTAAGCTAAAGGATTAATTCCCAAAGATAGAATTTTAGGTAGATATAAAATCTGGTAAAGGAGATGTTTTGAGGAAAGAAGACATCCAAGAACCCTGTGAATCATGCTAACATTGATGGTATGTGCTATGGTAATATACCCTCTCCAAGTGATTAAAATAAGCAATGCTCATACCTATCTGCCTTCATATCCACTGCATGACAGAACATGGAGTGGCACACGCGACTGGTGAAGTTTTAGGAGCCCTCTCCATGGCAACATGAATACAGAGATTTTGTCTGACCATGGTGGGGGTGAGTATCTTTTCCTATTCTCTGAGGTAGTGGCACAGCAGGGAAGGATAAATTAGGAATTAGGAAATAACATGTACATATTACTGTGTATAAAATAGATAATGAATAAGGGTCTACTGTATAGCACAGTGCAAAGAAATAGGGAAAAATTGGAATGAGAAAGACTGGAGATCTCTGAAAGAAAATTAGAGATACCAAGGGACTATTTCATGCACAGATGGGCTCAATAAAGGACAGAAATGATATGGACCTAACAGAAGATATTAAGAAGAGGTGGCAAGAATACACAGAAAACTAGACAAAAAGATCTTCACAACCCAGATAATCAGCATGGAGTGATCACTCATCTAGAGCCAGACATCCTGGAATGTGAAGTCAAGTGGGCCTTAGGAAGCATCACTATGAATAAAGCTAGTGGAGGTGATGGAATTCCAGTTGAGCTATTTCAAATCCTAAAAAATGATGTTGTGAAAGTGCTGCATTCAATATGCCAACAAATTTGGAAAACTCAGCAGTGGCAACAGAACTGGAAAAGGTCAGTTTTCATTCCAATCCCAAAGAAAGGCAATGCCAAAGAAAACTCAAACTACCCCACAGCTGCACTCATCACATGCTAGCAAAGTAATGCTCAAAAGTCTTCAAGCCAGGCTTCAGCAATACATGAACCGTGAACTTCCAGATGTTCAAGCTGGTTTTAGAAAAGGCAGAGGAACCAGAGATCAAATTGCCAACATCCATTGGATCATTGAAAAAGTTAGAGAGTTCCAGGAAAACATTTCCTTCTGCTTTATTGACTATGCCAAAGTTTGACTGTGTGGATGACAGCAAACTGTGGAAAATTCTTCAAGTAATGGGAATACCAGACCACCTGATCTGTCTCCTGAGAAATCTGTATGCAGGTCAAGAAGCAATAATTAGAACTGGACATGAATCAACAGACTGGTTCCAAATCAGGAAAGGTATATTTCAAAGCTGTATATTGTCACCCTGTTTATTTAACTTATATACAAAGTACATCATGAGAAATGCTGGGCTGGATGAAGCACAAGCTGGAATCAAGATTGCCAGGAGAAATATCAATAACCTCAGATATGCAGATGACACCACCCTTATGGCAGAAAACAAAGAACTAAAGAACCTCTTGATTGAAGTGAAAGATGAGAGTGAAAAAGTTGGCTTAAAACTCAACATTCAGAAAACTAAGATCATGGAATTTGATCCCATTACTCATGGCAAATAAATGGCGAAGCAATAGAAACATGGAGAGACTTTATTTTCAGGGCCTCCAAAATCACTGCAGATGGTGACTGCAGCCATGAAATTAAAAGACACTTACTCCTTGGAAGAAAAGTTATGACCAACCTAGATAGCCCATTAATAAGCAATGACATTATTTTTTCAACAAAGGTCCATCTAATAAAATCTATGGTTTTTCCAATAGTCATGTATGGATGTGAGAGTTGGACTATAAAGAAAGCTGAGAGCTGAAGACTTGATGCTTCTGAACCATGGTGTTGGAGAAGACTGTTGAGAGTCCCTTGGACAGCAAGGAGATCCGACCAGTCCATCCTAAAGGAAATCAGTCCTGAAAATTCATTGGAAGTACTGATGCTGAAGCTGAAACTCCAATACTTTGGCCACCTGATGTGAATAACTGACTCATTGGAAAAGCCCCTGATGCTGGGAAAGATTGAAGACAGGAGGAGAAGGGGATGACAGAGGATGAGATGATTGGATGGCATCACTGACTCAGTGGATATGAGTTTTAATAAGCTCTGGGAGTTCGTGATGAACAGGAAAGCCTGGAGTGCTGCAGTCCATGGGGTTGCAAAGAATTGGACATGACTGAGTGACTTCAGTGAACTGAACTGTATAGCACAGAGATCTGTACTCGATATTTTGTAATAGCCTATATGGGAAAGGAACCTGAAAAGGAATGTATATGTGTATACATATATGTGTTATAAAACTGAATCATGTTGCTGTATACCTGAAACTAACACTTTATAATCAACTGTATGCCAATTAGAAGTAAATAAGAAATGCTGTGATAGCATCACAAAAAATAAAAGGGACACCAGGAAAGAAACGATCAGTACTGGGGAAGGTCTTCAAGAGTTCAGAAGAAGCAGAAGAAATGCGTGGCCCCAGTTCATGAACTCCTAGCACTGAGGTACAAAGGTGACCTATCCACAGTCACATAATGCAAAATGGGCAGCCTGAGACCAAGGCCATGAGGCTGTTCCCACAGCTACAGTCACCTTCCTTACACTTCTGCACAGCACTCTCCACCATATTAATTCTTGGATGGTGAAAAGAGAAGCCGGGAATGTGGCATCTTTCTTGGAGGAGATGTGGTTTAGAATTGGCTAAATAGGAAAGGATATTCTGCTCCTCTTGTGTATTTATAGAAAATTTTCCTCAAAGGTATTTGGAGTGTCATTAGAGTAAACCCTGAGAACAAATGACATAGGCTTCCCTGGTGGCTCAGACAGTAAAGAATCTGCCGCAGGAGAACTGGGTTTGATCTCTGGGTTGGGACGATCCCCTGGAGAATGGATTGGCTACCCACTCCAGTATTCTTGCCTGGGGAATTCCATGGACAGAGGAATGGAATGGAACCTGCCAGGCTACAGTCCATGGGATCACAAAGAGTTGGACAAGATTGAGTGACTAACATTTTTACTTTTTCACAGGTGACATACAGAGACTTCAAATATAGAGACTTCAGGAGCAATTCCTGAAGGTATACACAAAACATTAGTAATGATACCAATTCTCACATACTAAACATTTTATATGTATGTGCATGTTTCTGTGTGTGTATATAGACACACACTCACACATATATAATTGAAAGACGCTTACTCCTTGGAAGAAAAGTTATGACCAACCTAGATAGCATATTCAAAAGCAGAGACATTACTTTGCCGACTAAGGTCCATCTAGTCAAGGCTATGGTTTTTCCAGTAGTCATGTATGGATGTGAGAGTTGGACTGTGAAGAAGGTTGAGCACCGAAGAATTGATACTTTTGAACTGTGGTGTTGGAGAAGACTCTTGAGAGTCCCTTGGACTGCAAGGAGATCCAACCAGTCCATTCTGAAGGAGATCAACCCTGGGATTTCTTTGGAAGGAATGATACTAAAGCTGAAGCTCCAGTATTTTGGCCACTTCATGCAAAGAGTTGACTCATTGGAAAAGATTTTTATGCTGGGAGGGATTGAGGGCAGGAGGAGAAGGGGACGACTGAGGATGAGATGGCTGGATGGCATCACTGAGTCGATGGATATGAGTCTGAGTGAACTCTGGGAGTTAGTGATGGACAGGGAGGCCTGATGTGCTGCGATTCATGGGGTCACAAAGAGTCGAACACGACTGAGCGACCGAACTGAACTGAACTGAATGTGTATATAAAATGTTAATCTGCAAGAAAACTATCCTTGAATAGTGGCTTGTATTACCCTCATTGTATAGGTAAATACCCTAAGGATTTATGATCTGTCCAGGGCCACTTTGCGAGTGTCAAAACCAGCATTTGAACCCAGATCTTATAATTTCCAAGTCCAAGCCTTTTCTTTTCTATAAGCGTTTCAAACAGATTGTATGATCACAGGCTGATCCCAACACAACTCATCGACTGCAAGTAAAGTTAAGCTAGGTCTCTGCACAGAGAAAAGGGAATAAATTTCTTGCAGATGCCATGCTGCGAGCTTTTACATGCCTTATTTGATCATCACAGCAACCCAGGCAGGGGCTTGTTATTTTTTTCCTGTTTATAGATGTAGGAGTGGAGGTCCAAAAGATTCCAAATTAATTCAGCTGGTGAGATGAATAGAAATGAGAGCAGATACTGCATGAAGGCTGACTACATGCTAGACCTGACACTCACAGCTTCAGATGATCACTCCACCGGAGGGATGAATTCTGAGCCAGCACTGGAAGGTAGATTAAAGCGTTCTCTGAAGGCTCATGTGAGAATGCATATATTTTATCACAAGAAGAAAGTCCTTGTTCACATATCGTTAGTAGTGATCTGGTTACTAAAGTGCTCACCAGAGGAAGGGCAATATGGGGCATGAATATTTGATAGAGGTAGAAGTAAACTGGGCTTCCCAGGTGGCACAGTGGTAAAGAACCATCCAAGAAATGTGGGTTTGATCCCTGGGTAGGGAAGATCCCCTGGAGAAGGAAATGGCAACCCTCTCTAGTGTTCTTGCCTGGAAAATTCCATGGAGAGAGGAGCTTGGTGGGCTACAGTCCCTGGAGTTGCGAAGACTTGGACATGATGGAACACATGTACATACACACACACACACACACAGAAGTAAACTAAGACAAAATTATTCCAGGATGAAGAAGAAAGAAATATTGTAAAAGTAACTGATATCTTTGCTTATTTAAATATTTGTTGATTTGAAAAATCTATGACTATTCAGTTAATTATTTAGTGTCTGTAGTCAGAGAAGGCCCAGTTACTGGTGAACAGATATTATAGACAGTGTGAAAGGAGCACTGTGTTCCTCTGGAGCTTCCTCAGAAGGATTGTGTTTCCTGGGACTTTAAATAACACAATTTCCTTCTCTGGTTTAATCTCATAATGGTGTCAGTACCTTTTCAGTAACTCTCTGGGGTTTCTGACTGGTCCTTGAATTTATCTAGGCTAATGTTTAATGGTGAAACAAACTTATGGTGTACTTGGCAAAAATAGATATACACACAGGTAACCCAAAATGGAATACTTGTTGCAAAATGGAATAAGTAGTAATAGCGGGAAGCGCTGATGGTTGCCTCCTCCCTCCTTCTTAGGGATTTATAATGTTAATTATCTCAGGATTTACCTGATGATCCACTGGTTAAGACTCCATGCTTCCATATGTATACGTATATACGTCACCTCCCTCTTGAACATCACCCCCTTCCTCTCTCCCCCACTCCATCCCTCTAGGTTGTCCTGAGCTCTGGGTGCCCTACTGGCTATCTATTTTACATATGGTAATGTATGTTTCAATGCTATTCTCTCAAATCATCCCACTCTCTCCTTGTAAAGTATTTATCCTCCTATTAAAACAATATCCTGTATGTGGGGAAATTAACAAGATGGCACCAGTAAGGCTCTCTCACCCATGCTCTGTAAACATTGACTTTACACGGTTGTGTAATGGCTAAGATAATTTATGCCACCGCACATGTACATCATGAAGTACTCATTTGGCCATGGGATACTTTAGCTCTGTAAGTATACATAAACTTCACCTGGAAAAACCCTGAATATTTGTGAGCGATTGTGTTATGTTATGTCTGGTGCTATGGCTGCTGCTGCAGCCAGGAGAGAATAAACATGTCTGCAGTTCCTAAGATTCCTTGCATTTGCTTCCAGCCTCTTAACTCATGCCTTGCCTACATTGGGTTCAGTGAACAGTGCAGACAGTGAGATACAGCTAGGCAACTGGCGTCATGAACAGGATTAGCAATACACTGTAATAAACTGTAATAGAAAATTTAAAAAAGACTTCATCCAATGCAGGGGTGGGAGTTCAATCTCTGGTTAGGGAAATAAGATTCCACATACGGAAGAGCATGAGCAAAAAAATTAAAAGTAATCTATATATGCTCATTATTTCACTAAAAGATTCTGAGAAGTCCTGGAATAGAGAAACCAATTTCCCAAACTTAAGTGATTTTAGGCCCCTTTGGGTGTCTCTTTGGAAGAAAATCTCCTAATCTAAGTGTTTTCAAGGTTAATGATCTCAGAGGGTTCCAAACTCACTTTTATCTTTAAGAAGTTACTTCTCTTAAGTATCTGATGACTATTCCTACAGGATGGGTTTTTACCAAAAACATTTAGACCTATACCTGGCCAGGAATCTACATCTGCTTACCTTTGTTTTTATAAGTTCCTGTGTATTAGTCAGTAAGCTGGTTCCAGGTTATCTGGGTGTGGTTTCATCAATGACTCTTGCTGTACCTCTTTTCTGAATGCCTTCCTCAGGAGTATTTATGTCCTCTTCCTGATTTTTCTTTTTCTACTTCTTTAAAAGTATTGCAACAAAATTCTGTTATTTTAGTGAACAAATCTACAGTTTTAACATGTATATGTCATCTTAAGTATACTAAAATTAGTTAATATCACCTCTTCACCCTGAACTCAGAAATTTGGATTTTATTTTAATCATCTCCATCCTGTCTTATGGATTCCCAAGTACTGCACTTGATAAAGAATTCACCTGGCAATGCAGGAGACACAAGAGATGCAGGTTCAAGAAATGGGTTGGGAAGAGTCCTGGAGGAAGAAATGCCAACCTTCTTAGTACTCTTGTCTGGGGCGAGCTATAGTCATGGGGTTGGAAAGAGTCTGACATGACTGAGCATGCACACATTTGATTGATCCTGTCTTATATGTTATTGCCTAGTCAACAGATTTTGGATTTGCCCATACATTTTTATAATTTCATTTCTCCTCTTTGCTTCTGGTCTTTTAGTTCTTTCTTCAGTGTTTCATTTACTTCTCAATAGACATTTTTTATGTTACCTTAGTGACGATAATTAGGTAAAAACTGTTTTCCTCTGGTAAATTTATACTAAAGAGTTATTTTCCTTCAATATTGTAAAATAAGATTTTATTGTCTTATGACTTCTGTGGTTGCTGTTGAGCCACTATGAATGTAATTGTAACACCATTCCAGAAAAAATCTATATGAAGTAGACAGAATTCTAACAGGTCTTCCAAGATTCCCACACCTCAGATACACTCATTGTATAATCCATTTCTTGAGTTTCACAATTCTGTAACTAGGATGGAGTAACATTCTGAAGATTGGGTTACATTCCATGACAATATTGAAGGGTTTTGTAAGCATGACTAAAATGACAAGCGTGTTGATTTTAAGGTAAATAAGTGGAAATTAATCCTATGTGAGACTTAATGGGACCTGTCATTGGCCTTGGAAAAGCAAAAAGTCATTTGTGAACTGTGTATGGAGAGGTCAGTTCCCTTGGAGCTGAGGGCCTCAGTCCTACAGTTGTATGGATTGAAATTCTACAAGCAATATGAAAAAACTTGAAAGAAAACCTGAAGATCCAGATGAGAAAACTGCCTGGCTGACGACTTAGTTGTGTAATTCCGAGACCTAACCAAAGGATGTTATTAGGCTTTGCCCAGGCCCTAACCATAGAAACTGTGGTGTGTTGTCTTAAGCCACTTGGTTTGTGGCCATATTTCATTGCAATTTAAAAAATGAATATGTTACATTTTCTTTCTTGTGCCTTTGAACATCTCTTTTTAAATGATGTTCTGCAGTTTCATCACAACATGCCAAAATATGTATTTAGTTGTATTTGTTTTCTTTGAGCATATTGTGCTTCCTGAACTTGAGTATTTTTATTTGTCACAAATTCTGAAAAGGTTTCAGCTGTTTTCAATTATGATATAGCTATAGTCTCCTTGCTCTTATTCTTATTCTCAAAGTTAGACATTTTAAACATTTTTATTATATTCTCTGTACTTCTTAATATAATTTTTATTTTTCTCATTTTATCTTTCTGTGACTTATTCAGGGTACATTCTTTAAATTTAATATCCAGTTTACTAAATCTATCTTCAGCTCTGCTGAATGCAATATTTAAATAATTCATTGATGTTTTAAAATTTCAAAGACTTAAGTTTTTATTTCTAAAAATTCCAGTAGGTGCTTTTTCAAGTATGCCTATCTATTTAACAGTGGATTTTCCCCCTCATGTTTTAATTTCTTCTTTTATATATTAAATCATCATAAACATAAATTTAAATATCTTTTATCTAATAATTATCAATTTTTTTTTCCAAATTTAATTTTACTCAGTAGAGTCTCTGCCTACTTATTTAAGGTAATTTGTTTCAGGAGTTATTAATTTTATGCTTTCACCTCATTTTGGGTGATGTTTAGTGTGGAGAATCTTAAGTGTTCTAGACCAAATGTAACCTGATTGATCTTTTTTTCTGTCTAGGCTGCTTAGATCCTTTTTATGTGACAACTCAGTGTGGCAGGTCCTTAATCATACACTTGCCTGAGTGAGATCAGGCCTGAGTTTATAACTTCCCTGGAGAAACTGCCTTTATTTTGTTTTTCTTTATTAGAGTCTGAGTTAAGATCTTCAAGCTTGCTTTTCCTCTCTTTTATGTTGAGACTTTACTTCTCATTCTATGCACTGCCTGTTCTGACTTATAGGGTCCTACTTCTATCTCCCCATTTCACACAAACCAAGTGTTGATCTCCTGTCATTTTTAGGCCATTTAAATGCATTTTTATTTATTGATTTTTGGCCAAGCTACACTGCATGTGGGATCTTAGTTCCTTGATCAGGGATTGAACCATGCCCCCTGCAATGGAAGCACTGATGCTTAACCAATCTATTGCCTAGAAAGTCCCATTTTGAGGCCATTTAAATTAAACCTCCTGGTTAATGAGATGAATATGTGTTCTTAAGGTGGCCAGAGCCTTAGTATAACCATTCTGGTTTCCATTCTCTGTTGAGTGCTGGTCTTTGGAGATTTCCCTAGTTTTCTTATTTCCTCATATCTACATTTTAAAGTATATTAGTTATATTTCTTCAGTATTTCATGGTTAATTTTAGAGATAAATTTTTTTCTAATAATATATTTTATTGGTAACAGATTTTTAGAAATGTCTTGAAGGTCACCTAGGCTAATGTTATTATCCACTGTTTGAATTCTCCTACTTCTAGTAATATCATCATTTATTGAAACTTGATGTGTGTGACAGGCATTAAGTAATTTAATGCATTATTAAACTTGCCCTTACAAAAACCCCACTGATTTTAAAGAAATTATTTACACCTTATAAAGAAGAAAAATGAGGCTCTGAGATGTAAAATGACTTGCATACACTCACATACTAATAAAGCATTTGCAAAATTAGAATGCAAAACAAGTTTCTTCAAAAACAAACAAAAAAACAAACAAACAAATAACCGTTATGGCCCATTTGTTCCTACTGCATAGTATTTCCTCTCAATAGCTTTAGTACCAAATGGTTACTCAGCTTAATCTTAATTGCTAATAAAAATGCTGGGCTTCCTATTTTTCCATGTAAGTCATTGCATATGGATGATAATTAATATTTAACTACTCTTGGTAATCCTTCCCTCCTCAGCTATCAGAAAGTCAAAATGAATGTTCAAGTTTTTGTTTTAGTTTGAACTTTTGAGTTCATACCATGTCAATATGTTAATATTATAAACCCACTGAATCTTTTTATTTTTTCTTTCAGTCTTTATATGAAAATTTTATGATTTCCTTCTCTTCCTTTCTGGTCATTCTCTTCTAAATGATTCCCAGTTAATCTGATATAACTTAAAAAAAAAAGCATCATCAAGAACTGAATATAGTTCTCTAGGTAAGGAGCTGAAGTGTGATGTGTGGACTTGACTGACATTTTTTGAATGTAAGTTCCTTTAGTCACCATGTGGTGAGACTCTTTAGAAAATTACATTTACCAACCTTTATTTTTTTTTTTCTACTTTTAGTCTGTATCTTTATGTTTTTTTCCCCATTGGAGACAGCTCATATTTCAAAGTTCACCAATAAATTACATGTCTTATAGCTAGAGACTATCTGTGCCTTATTGAGACATTTTAACATTTTGGTAGATAAATGGCAAGCAAGCTTTGAATGAATGTCATGCTAAAATTATTTGTTCTATGTTGCAAAGTTGTGGCTTCATCTGTCACTCATTTATGTTAGGGTAGATTAAGACCATCTTTGAGTCAAAGCTTGGCTCTGAGTATTGGCAAAGAAGAAGATATGAAAGAGATTCCTGAGGTTTCTTGCTATTTCAGTGGGTGGATGTTAGTGATGGATGGACTCAGTGTGACCATATATTTGTAGGATGGTTGAATTGAGATAACCAACAAGCAGTTTTATATCAAATTCTTAAGCTCAGGAGAGAGAAATGTACTGGACTTATATATTCTAAGACTATAGGAAGTAAATTTGTATCCTACTGCCACGGTGACAAATTTCCACAAACTTAGTGTCTTAAAACCACATGGGTTTGTTATCTATCTCTTCTGGAGGTCAGAAATTTGGAGTCAGTTATTTTGAGCTAAAATTCTGGTCTTGGCTGGCCTCTATCCTTTCTGGAAGCTCTAGACAAGGATCCATTTCTTTGCCTTTTCTAGCTTCTAGAGTCTGCCCACATTCCTTAGCTTGTGGGCCCTTTTATCATCATCTTCAAAGCCAGAAGCATAGTATTTATTCTTCTTTCTGATCCCTGATTCTGTCCTTACATCCTCCCTCTCTCTAATCCCCTTTCCTCCCATGATCCCCTTACTGACTACACTAGTCATTCGGATTACCCAGGATAAACTCCCTATTTCAAGATCTTTAATTTATTCACCACAGAAAAGGCCTTTTTTCTGTCTAGGGTAACTCTTTAACAGGTTCTGGAGACTAAACTACGGTTCAGTCCACCACAAGGGGAATGGAAACTGTGAGACTATAATATTAAACATGGATGGTATGTCGACTAACAAGGAAAGAATGACAAGATAGCGATTTGGAGGATACTGTCCTTTAATGAGCAATGGAAGAAAAAAGCCATAGTATAGGTTTGTAAAAAATAACAACAAGGAAGCTTGGAGGGAACCATGAGACCAGGGTAAAGTTACAACCAAGGCCAAACAAAGATTTTTGAAAAGGAAAAGGTAGCTCAGAGCACTGATTCTTTTAAGATGTTAAAGAAGATAAATGACTATTGTTTGATATATTTGTCCACTAAAAGGTTTCTGAGAGTTCATGAAGAAAATGATAAGCTACAGAAGGCAAAGTCATAGACAGCACATTTTCAGAGAATTTCCTTGAAAAAATTAAAAATTTAGAAAGCTCTGACATTTGTAGACTTTTACAGCTTAACAACCTGAAACAGCTGAACTATTCACCACCAGTTATTTCTGCAAATAGCATGTGTAACAGAAAGACTTCTGTTATCAGAGGCTCTTTTATTTAGATTGTATAATAACTTCATCACAAAATAGTTGTGTGTCCTGAGCAACATGCTTCAACTTTCTAAGCAATTACTCCATTTTCTTCCCTGAAAATATGGATGAAGTGAAGTGAAGTTGCTCAGTCGTGTCCAACTCTTTGCGACCCCATAGACTGTAGCGTACCAAGCTCCTCTGTCCATGGTATTTTCCAGGCAACAGTACTGGAGTGGATTGCCATTTCCTTCTCCAGGGGATCTTCCCAACCCAGGGCTCGAACCCAGGTCTCCCGCATTGTAGACAGATGCTTTACCATCTGAGCCACCAGGGAAGTCCTAAAATATGGATAGTAAATTAAATTTGCAAAGTAATTGTTAATATTCAAATGAGAACAGTATAAAGTACCTGGCCCACAATAACTCTTCAATAAATGATATTTAGTATTATTATAACCACTTTGGAAGTTTTATATATATGTATATATACATATATATATGGCTTCCCAGGTAGCTTAGCTGATAAAATGAAAATGAAAGTTGTTCAGTTGTGTCCGACTCTTTGAGACCCCAGAAACTTATAGTCTATGGAATTCTCCAGGCCAGAATACTGGAGTGGGTAAGCCTTTCCCTTCTCAAGGGGATCTTCCCAACCCAGGGATAGAAACCAGGTCTCCCATATTGCAGGTGGATTCTTTACCAGCTGAGCCACAAGGGATGCCCTTAAGAATCTGCCTGTAATGCAGGAGACCCTGGTTCGATTCCTTGAAGGGATAGGCTACCCACTCCAATATTCCTGAGCTTCCCAGATGGTAAAGAATCAGCCTGCAGTACATGTGACCTAGGTTTGATCCCTGGATTTGGAAGATTACCTGGAAGAGGGCATGGCAACCCATTCCAGTATTCTTGCCTGGAGAATCCCCATGGACAGAGGAGTCTGGTGGGCTACAGTCCATGGGGTTGCAAAGAGTCAGACACTACTCAGCGACTAAGCACACACACATGTATATATAAACACACACATATTCTTTCTCTCTCTCTCTCTCCACACACACACACACACACACACACACACACACACACACACACACACTTCTCTCTCTCTCTATATATATATATATATATACACACACACACACACACACACACACACACACACACACACTTCTCTCTCTCTATATATATATATATATACACACACACACACACACACGCCTATATATGTATACACACACACTTTGTCTCTCTCTCACTCATTCTCTGTCTATATATATACATGGGTATGTGTGCTAAGTCACTTCAGTAGTGTCCTACTCTTTCTGACCCCATGGACTGTAGTGCACCAGGCTCCTCCATCCATGGGATTCTCCAGGCAAGAATACTGCAGTGGACTGACATTTCCTCCTCCAGGGGACCTTTCAGACCCAGTGACAGAACCCAGGTATCTTGTGTCTCCTGTATTGCAGGTGGATTCTTTACTGCTGAGCTGTAAGACCAGGGTTTGATCCTGGGTTGGGAAGATCCCCTGGAGAAGGAAATGGCAACCCACTCCAATATTCTTGCCTGGAGAATCCCATGGATGGAGGGAGCCTGGTGGACTACAGTCCACAGGGTCGCAAAGAGTTGGACATGACTGAGCAACTTCACTCACTCACTCACTCACTCACTGGGAAGCCCCTCTTTATCATACACACACACACACACACACACACACACGCACCCACATAAACATAAATACACAGGGCTCTCTGGTTGTGCTAGTGGTAAAGAATATGCTTGCCAATGTAGGAGACACAGGAGACATGGGTTTGACCCCTGGGTTGGGAAGATCATCTGGAGAAGGAAGTGGAAACTCACTCCAGTATTCTTGCCTGGAGAATTCCATGGACAGAGGAGCAGACTACAGTCCACGGGGTCACAAAAACAAGACACAACTGAGTGACTGCACACACAGTGCGTATGCACATGCACACACAGACACACACATTTTGTTTCTATGTGCACACACATATTGTCTTTCTCAGGCACCACAAATAATAGCTATTATAATTTGTTTTTGATTTCAAATCAGGAGTGGGGTCAGCAAATTATATGCATGCCCTAACAGACTTTAATTCAGGACAGTACTTTGTCTCCCAAGTAATACAATCTCCCATTGGGAATAGAATAGAATAGCACAGAAAATGATGGTTTTGTTTATCCTCATCACAGTGATAACTGCTGTTGTCAGGATTCTGGCAGAGTTGCTTCACCTCACTTTTAAGTCCGTGTTCTGCAGGTATCCACAATCCACTGAAATAGATGACCATGGGATCCATCTTTGTAGCTTCACTCCTCACTGTTTCCTTCAGTGAGAGATATTCTGACCACAGAGGGGAATCCCTGCATGTGGCAGGTTTTTTTCATAATTCTGAACTTTTCTTTCCCCAGTCAGGACACTCGTCTCTTTAGCCTGTCTTTGGGATTCCATATGGCCTTCATAGACTAGCTCAAATACTTCTTGTCTCTGAAGGTTTTTCCTAACCTATATTCAGAACTGATTATTCCTTGTAAGTACTTAGCACAGCACTCTGATGCACCTCTGTTTAACTCTAGCTTCTTTCAGTATTGGATTTAAGTTGGTAGTTTCTATGTCTTATTATGTTCCCCATAATATGTGTGATTTCTGTTCAGTCAGCAAGCAGCTTTTTGAGCAAAGCATCTTTTCTTAAGCCGGACAGATTGTGTCCTATGTATGGATAGAAGAAACTCAGCAGTGGTCCATTTCCTGTTCAACAAATTCTTGTTAAAATAGTAACTTTTCCTATTAATATAAAGAGTTGTCATGAGGGCAACAAGAGGCAAAAACTGCTCTTGCTTAACTTTAGGACAAGGCAGCTTAGTAACTCAGAGGGTTAATTCATTAGGAGGATAATCAGAATTGTCTGTATACACAGATGTGTTTTGCAAAAGGCAAAAATAGATCTGTCGTTTCACTGTTTTCCACAAGACTCTGGAGGCATTGAAGAAAGCAGGTGAAACTAATTTAATGTTCTATTTAAATCTTTCAGGTATTTTTATTTGCCTAAAGCAAAGTATCTCATTCAATAAAGGCATGTCAGACCCTCAAATGGATGATAGTCAGGTGAAAAGTTTGCCTGAATAGATAATAAGACTTCAAATTATGAGTTTGCTGGAGATCAGCACTGGATTCAAAGGACTGGGAGGGAGAAAGGACTGGGTTTGGAATCAGTAATAGCATTCAGTTCTCCCCTTGCCCTGACACCTCTGGATCACAAAGTTCCTTGCAAATCAGTTCTCTCATTACAGAATCTTTTGTTTGCCTCTGAATGAGATGAAACTAAGATCTGGCCAAACTCAGAGTCTCAGAAAGTCTGACTCCAGTATATGCATTAGACACATTGTTGAGTAGAGACCTGATAGATTTGCAAGTGAAATGTTCTCTGGCCTTACTCAAGAAGTGATTTTCATGAGGTACTGTGCTGATGTGGGGAAACAGAACCTTTTAAGTTTAGCTAAACACCTTTGTTTGTCTGATTCAGATGGCTCAAAATGCATTTGCTCACAGGAATCAGAAAATGAGAAAAAACACAGATGAGTATTTAGTTTCCATGTACACTGAGGACAATAAAAAGTGTCGAGTGAATAAGAGTCAGACCAGACTAAGTGATTAAACCACCACCGGTGATCTAATAAACGCATGTACTTGAGCATGTCGGGTCCAAGGCCAATGCTAGAGGTAAAGTATTGCGTTTCTGATACAAGGTTTAAGGCAGAAAAGAGACTAGAGATCAAAAGTTGAAAGGCCTTAGAACACTTGGTCAAAATATTATAATGTGGAATAGTTCTAAATAATCTCAAGCATAATTAAAGAATGAAACTGATGGACATCTAGGTTGCTTCCATGTCGTGGCTATTATAAACAATGCTGCAATGAACATTGGGGTATATGTGTCTCTTTCATTTCTGGTTTCCTCGGTGTGTATGCCTAGCAGTGGGATTGCTGGGTCATAAGGCAGTTCTATTTGTAATTTTTAAAGGAATCTCCACACTGTTTTCCATAATGGCTGTACTAGCTTGCATTCCCACCAACAGTGTAAGAGGTTTCCCTTTTCTCCACATCCTCTCCAGCATTTATTGCTTGTAGACTTTTGGATCGCAGCCATTCTGACTGGTGTGAAATGGTACCTCATTGTGGTCTTGATTTGCATTTCTCTGATAATGAGTGATGTTGAGCGCTGTGGTACATATACACAATGGAGTATTACTCAGCCCTTAAAAGAATAAATTTAACTCAGTTCTAATGAGATGGATGAAACTGGAGCCGATTATACAGAGTGAAGTAAGCCAGAAAGAAAAACACCAATACAGTATACTGACACATATATATGGAATTTAGAAAGATAGTAACGATGACCCTATATGTGAGACAACAAAAGAGACACAGAGGTATAGAATGGCCTTTTGGACTCAGTGGAAGAGGGAGAGGGTGGGATGATTTGAGAGAATGCCATTGAAACATGTATACTATCATGTAAGAAATGAAGCATCTGTTGATGTTCAATACAGGATACAGGATGCTTGGGGCTAGTGCACGGGGATAATCCAGAGGGATTATATGGGGTGAGAGGTGGGAGGGGGTTTCAGGATTGGGAGCTCGTGTACACCTGTGGCTGGTTCATGTCAATGTATGGCAAAACCAATACAGTATTGTAAAGTAGAATAAAGTAAAAATAAAATTAAAAAAAAAAAACAGGGGCTACAGATTCTTTCTAATTAAGAGCTTCCATCATATAGAATTAGTTTCACAGATTTAAAAACAGAGATTCAGAATAGTAAGTAGAAAGTAAAAGGTAAAGGAGTTTCTTTTCGTTAGTTTCCTGCAGAAGTGAGTCCCAAATCTTTGTTTTTTCTTTCTTAATTTTTTAAATACTTTATTCTACTTTACATTACTGTATTGGTTTTGCCATACATTGACATGAATCAGCTACATGCGTCCACAATCTCCCAATGCCGAAGCCCCCTCCCACCTCCCACCCCACACAGTCTCCCCGGATCATCCCGTACACCAGCCCCAAGCATCCTGTATCGTGTATTGAACATAGACTGGTGCTTCGTTTCTTACATGATAGTATACATGTTTCAGTGTCATTCTCTCAAATCATCCCACCCTCTCCCTCTCCCTCAGAGGCCAAAAGTCCATTCTATACCTCTGTGTCTCTTTTGTTGTCTCACATACAGGGTCATCGTTACTATCTTTCTAAACTCCATATATATGTGTCAGTATACTGTATTGGTGTTTTTCTTTCTGGCTTACTTCACTCTGTATAATCGGCTCCAGTTTCATTCATCTCATTAGAATTGAGTCACATTTATTCTTTTTCAAGGCTGAATAATACTCCATTGTGTATATGTACCACAGCTTTCTTATCCATTCATCTGCTGATGGACATCTAGGTTGTTTCCATGTCCTGGCTATTATAAACAGTGCTGCAATGAACATTGGGGTACATGTGTCTCTTTCAATTCTGGTTTCCTCGGTGTGTATGCCCAGCAGTGGGATTGCTGGGTCATAAGGCAGTTCTATTTGCAATTTTTTAAGGAATCTCCACACTGTTTTCCATAATGGCTGTACTAGTTTGCATTTCCACCAACAGTGTAAGAGGATTCCCTTTTCTCCACATCCCCTTGATCATTTATTGCTTGTAGACTTTTGGATCGCAGCCATTCTGACTGGTGTGAAATGGTACCTCAT
The DNA here is from genome assembly GCA_917880005.1 of Nanger dama. Taxonomy (NCBI): domain Eukaryota; kingdom Metazoa; phylum Chordata; class Mammalia; order Artiodactyla; family Bovidae; genus Nanger; species Nanger dama. Next base: position 55,295,957 of record CAKJTW010000006.1, on the reverse strand, counting down.
TGTGGTCTTGATTTGCATTTCTCTGATAATGAGTGATGTGGAGCATTTTTCATGTGTTTGTTAGCCATCCATATGTCTTCTTTGGAGAAATGCCTATTTAGTTCTTTGGCCCATTTTTTGATTGGGTCATTTATTTTTCTGGAGTTGAGCTGCATAAGTTGCTTGTATATCTTTGAGATTAATTGTTTGTCAGTTGCTTCATTTGCTATTGTTTTCTCCCTTTCAGAAGGGAGGCTGTCTTTTCACCTTACTTATAGTTTCCTTTGTTGTGCAGAAGTTTTTAATTTTAATTAGATCCCATGTGTTTATTTTTGCTTTTATTTCCAGTATTCTGGGAGGTGGATCATAGAGGATACTGCTGTGATTTATGTCAGAGAGTGTTTTGCCTATGTTCTCCTCTAGGAGTTTTATTGTTTCTGGTCTTACGTTTAGATCTTTAATCCATTTTGAGTTTATGTTTGTGTGTGGTGTTAGAAAATGATCTAGTTTCATTCTTTTACAAGTGGTTGACCAGTTTTCCCAGCACCACCTGTTAAAGAGACTGTCTTTACTTCATTGTATGTTCTTGCCTCCTTTGTCGAAGATAAGGTGTCCATAGGTGTGTGGGTTTATCTCAGGGCTTTCTATTTTGTTCCATTGATCTACATTTCTGTCTTTGTGCCAGTACCATACTGTCTTAATGACTGTGGTTTTGTAGTAGAGCCTGAAGTCAGGCAAGTTGATTCCTCCAGTTCCATTCTTGTTTCTCAGGATTGCTTTTGCTATTCGAGGTTTTTTGTATTTCCATACAAATCTTGAGATTATTTGACCTAGTTCTGTGAAAAATACTGCCGGTAGCTAGATAGGAATTGCATTGAATCTGTAGATTGCTTTGGGTAGTATACTCATTTTTACTATATGACTCTTCTGATCCATGAACATGGTATATTTCTCCATCTATTAGTGTCCTCTTTGATTTCTTTCATCAGTGTTTTATAGTTTTTGATATATAGGTCTTTAGTTTCTTTAGGTAGGTATATTCCTAAGTATTTTATTCTTTTCATTGCAATGGTGAATGAAATTGTTTCCTTAACTTCTTTTTTTTTTGTTTTCTCATTGTTAGTGTATAGGAATGCAAGGGATTTCTGAGTGTTGATTTTATATCCTGCAATTTTACTATATTCATTGATTAGCTCTAGTAGTTTTCTGGTGGATTCTTTTGGATTTTCTATGTAGAGGATCATGTCATCTGAAAACAGTGAGAGTTTTACTTCTTCTTTTCCAATTTGGATTCCTTTTATTTCTTTTTCTGCTCTGATTGCTGTGGCCAACACTTCCAGAACTATATTGAATAGTAGTGGTGAAAGTGGGCACCCTTGTCTTGTTCCTGACTTTAGGGGAAATGCTTTCAATTTTTCACCATTGAGGATAATGTTTGCTATGGGTTTGTCATATATAGCTTTCATTATGTTGAGGTACATTCCTTCTATTCCTGCTTTCTGGAGATTTTTTATCATAAATGGATGTTGAATTTTATCAAAGGCCTTCTCTGCATCTATTGAGATAATCATATGACTTTTATTTTTCAATTTGTTAATGTGGTGAATTACATTGATTGATTTGTGGATATTGAAGAATTCTTGCATCCCTGGGATAAAGCCCACTTGGTCATGGTGTATGATCTTTTTAATGTGTTGTTGGATTCTGATTGCTAGATTTTTGTTAAGAATTTTTGCATCTATGTTCATCAGTGATATTGGCCTGTAGTTTTCTTTTTTGTGGCGTCTTTGTCAGGTTTTGGAATTAGGGTGATGGTGGCCTCATAGAATGAGCTTGGAAGTTTACCTTCCTCTGCAATTTTCTGGAATAGTTTCAGTAAGATAGGTGTTAGCTCTTCTCTAAATTTTTGGTAGAATTCAGCTGTGAAGCCATCTGGACCTGGGCTTTTGTTTGCTGGAAGATTTCTGATTACAGTTTCAATTTCCATGCTTGTGATGGGTCTGTTAAGATTTTCTATTTCTTCCTGGTTCCGTTTTGGAAAGTTGTACTTTTCTAAGAATTTGCCCATTTCTTCCAAGTTGTCCATTTTATTGGCATATAATTGCTGATAGTAGTCTCTTATGATTCTTTTTATTTCTGTGTTGTCTGTCGTGATCTCTCCATTTTCATTTCTAATTTTATTGATTTAATTTTTTTCTCTTTGTTTCTTGATGAGTCTGGCTAATGGTTTGTCAATTTTATTTATCCTTTCAAAGAACCAGCTTTTTTCTTTGTTGATTTTTGCTATGGTCTCTTTTGTTTCTTTTGCATTTATTTCTGCCCTAATTTTTAAGATTTCTTTCCTTCTACTAACTCTAGGGTTCTCTATTTCTTCCTTTTCTAGTTGCTTTGTCCCAAATCTTTGAAATTACATCCTGATCTCACGCCAACTTCCTTGGTAAATTTATCTCCAACTTCTTGCTCTCATGTCTTCTGTTCTTCAGTCAAAATAGAATAGTCACCTACATGCCTTTCACACGCACACATTCATCTCTCCTTAGGCTTTAAGTACTGCCCTTGTAGAACAGTTGTAAAAGTTTCTGAATAGGTTTTAAATCTCTCTTCCAGTTGGCCACCCTAGTGGCAGTGGGCAAGAAACATTTAAAACTAAGGAAGTATATGTATGTCAATCCCAGTCTCCCAATTTATCCTCCTCCCTTTATCCCTTGCTATCCATATGTTTGTTCTCTACTTCTCTGTCTCTTGTTTCTGCTCCGTAAATAAGATTGCCTATACCAGTTTCTTTCAGATTCCATATACATTGATATGTATATATCAATATTTCTTTTTCTTTTTATGACTTCACTCTGTGTGACAGTCTATAGGCCCATCCACATTATATAAAAGAGATAACTAATAAAAATCTACTGTATAGCACAGGGAACTCTACTCATTTTTGTGATGACCTAACTGGGAAAGAAATCAAAAAGAGGGGAGATATATGTATACATATAACTGATTTACTTTGCTCTACAGTAGAAACTAACACAACAATGTAAAACAACTATACACCAACAAAATTTTTAAAACATATATGGAAGTAGTGCTACATAAAAAGGTTTGAGCTAAAGATAGATTTTTGTGTCATCAGTATAAGAATCAGAGTAGAAGTGATGCATGTATGAATTTGAGCAAGAAAATAATATAATCAGAGGAAAAGCCATCAAAACTGGTGGAAAAGGAACAAGCAGTCAGAGACCAAGGAAGCACAGGGAGGAAGTTTGAAAGAGTGAGTGATGATCTTTTGTGTTAATTGATATAGAAAAATCAAGAAAGATTAAGACTCAGGAAAGTCCTGCAGGAATGAATAATTGGAAATTAAATTTCTGTATCATTAGATTTTTGCTTTGATGGAGATAACAGATTAGCACAAAGATAGAAGGGAAGGAGAAGGACGTAGTTGAGATAGCTTAGGAGAGATAAATTTTAAGAATTGTGTAATTAGGAGAAAGAAAACAGATTAAATGGTAGCTTGAGTGTTGAGCTAGGATTCAAAAACCCACTTCTTTTGTAAAATTTCTCAATATTGCTTTCATCATAAGTTTCCCTTTCAAAGCACTCTTAAAGACTATGTCTTCCTTATATGTGGTTGAGTCCTAGAGAAATGTCTGAATTCTGGGCAAATAACTAAATCTCAATGGCCTCCATATTTGCTATCTGAAAACACATATATTTATTATTGCCTTTTAAAAGTATGTTGTGAAATTCCAGGAAATATAAAATCATATTTTAAATGGAAAAACTTTCATAAAATGTGGTAGTACTATCATTATGACCAACTACATAATTTTTTTAAAAGTCTAAAACATAAGGCTTCAAAATACTCATATTTCAAAGCATGTTAGTAGTAAGCAAGTTTTTAAGTGATAACTAGAAATTTAATCTTGGAAATGGCCCTTTATAAACAACTCACACTACATATCCCAGGCATTGAAATAAATATTTAAATGAGTCTTTTTTCTTAATTTTCTTCAAGGCACAATGAGGTAAATACAGTTTGCTCCTTTTATACAGGAGGAAAGATCTTTGACACATTAACTAGTATGCTCAAATTCAATTAACCTATTCAGTTCAGTTCAGTTCAGTCACTCAGTCGTGTCCAACTCTTTGCGACCCCATGAATTGCATCACGCCAGGCCTCCCTGTCCATCACCATCTCCCAGAGTTCACTCAGACTCACGTCCATCAAGTCAGTGATGCCATCCAGCCATCTCATCCTCAGTCATCCCCTTCTCCTCCTGCCCTCAATCCCTCCCAGCATCAGAGTCTTTTCCAATGAGTCAACTCTATGCATGAGGTGGCCAAAATATTGGAGTGTGAGCTTTAGCATCAGTCATGCAAAAGAACACCAAGGACTGATTACTAAGATTTGACTGGTTGGATCTCATTGCAGTCCAAAGTAATCTCAAGAGTCTTCTCCAAAACCACAGTTCAAAAGCATCAATTCTTCAGTGCTCAGCTTTCTTCACAGTCCAACTCTCACATCCATACATGACCACTGGAAAAAACAATAGCCTTGACTAAATGGACCTTTGTTGGAAAAATAATTTCTCTGCTTTTGAATATGCTATCTAGGTTGTCCTTCCAAGGAGTAAGCATCTTTTAATTTCATGGCTGCAGTCACCATCTGCAGTGATTTTGGAGCCCCCCAAAAATAAAGTCTGACACTGTTTCCACTGTTTCCCCATCTATTTGCCATTAACTGATGGGACCAGATGCCATGATCTTCATTTTCTGAATGTGGAGCTTTAAGCCAACTTTTTCACTCTCCTCTTTCACTTTCATCAAGAGAGTCTTTAGCTCTTCTTCACTTTCTGCCATAAGGATGGTATCAACTGCATATTTGAGGTTATTGATATTTCTCACAGCAATATTGATTCCAGCTTGTACTTCTTCCAGCCCAGCGTTTCTCATGATGTACTCTGCATATAAGTTAAATAAGCAGGGTGACAATATACAGCCTTGACGTACTCCTTTTCCTATTTGGAACCAGTCTGTTGTTTCATGTCCAGTTCTAACTGTTGCTTCCTGACCTGCATACAGAATTCTCAAGAGGCAGGTCAAGTGGTCTGGTATTCCCATCTCTTTCAGAATTTTCCACAGTTTATTGTGATCCACATAGTCAAAGGCTTTGGCATAGTCAATAAAGCAGAAATAGGTGTTGTTCTGGACCTCTCTTGCTTTTTCCATGATCCAGAGGATGTTGGCAATTTGATATCTTGTTCCTCAGCCTTTTTTAAAACCGGCTTGAACATCTGGAAGTTCACGGTTCACATATTGCTGAACCCTGGCTTGGAGAATTTTGAGCATTACTTTACTAGTGTGTGAGATGAGTGCAATTGTGTGGTAGTTTGAGCATTCTTTGGCATTGCCTTTCTTTGGGACTGGAATGAAAACTGACCTTTTCCAGTCCTGTGGCCACTGCTGAGTTTTCCAAATTTGCTGGCATATTGAGTGTAGCACTTTCACAGCATCATCTTTTAGGATTTGAAATAGCTCAGCTGAAATTCATCACCTCCACTAGCTTTGTTCGTAGTGATGCTTTCTAAGGCCCACTTGACTTTACATTCCAGGATGTCTGGCTCTAGGTGAGTGATCACACCATGCTGATTATCTGGGTTGTGAAGATCTATTTGTCTAGTTGTTCTGTGTATTCTTTCCACCTCTTCTTAATATCTTCTGCTTCTGTCAGGTCCATACCATTTCTGTCCTTTATCAATGTGATATGTCCATGAATCAGGCAAATTGGAAGTTGTCAAACAGGAGATGGCAAGAGTCAACATTGACATTCTAGGAATCAGCAAATGAAAATGGACTGGAATGGGTGAATTTAACTCAGATGATCATTATATCTACTACTGTGGGCAGGAATCCCTTAGAAGAAATGGAGTAGCCATTATGGTCAACAAAAGAGTCTGAAATGCAGTACTTTGATGTTGCAATCTCAAAATGACAGAATGATCTCTGTTCGTTTCCAAGGCAAATCATTCAATATCACTGTATTCCAAGTCTATGCTCCAACCAGTAATGCTGAGGAAGCTGAAATTGAATGGTTCTATGAAGACTTACAAGAACTTTTAGAACTAACACCCAAAAAGATGTCCTTTTCATTATAGGGGACTGTAATATAAAAGTAGGAAGTCAAGAAACACCTGGAGTAACAGGCAAATTTGGCCTTGGAATATGGAATAAAGCAGGGCAAAGGCTAATAGAGTTTTGTCAAGAGAATATACTGGTCACAGCAAACACCTTCTTCCAACAACACAAGAGAAGACTCTACACATAGACATCACCAGATGGTCAACACTGAAATCAGATTGATTATATTCTTTGCAGCCAAAGATGGAGAAGCTCTGTACAGTCAGCAAAAATAAGACCGGGAGCTGACTGTGGCTCAGATCGTGAATTCCTTATTGCCAAATTCAGACTTAATTTGAAGAAAGTAGGGAAAACTGCTAAACCCTTCAGGTATGACCTACATCAAATCCCTTATGATTTTACAGTGGAAGTGAGAAATAGATTTAATGGACTAGATCTGATAGATAGAGTGCCCAATGAACTATGGAAAGAGGCTCATGACATTGTACAGGAGACAGGGATCAAGACCATCCCCATGGAAAAGAAATGCAAAAAAGCAAAATATCTGTCTGGGGAGGCCTTACAAATAGCTGTGAAAAGAAGAGAAGCGAAAAGCAAAGGAGAAAGGAAAGATATAAGCATCTGCATGCAGAGTTCCAAAGAAGAGCAAAGAAAGTAAGAAAGCCTTCCTCAGAGATCAATACAAAGAAATAGATGAAAAGAACAAAATGGGAAAGACTAGAGATCTCTTCAAAAAATTAGAGATACCAAGGGAACATTTCATGCAAAGATTTAACCGATTAGAGAAGACAAAATTCAGAATTCAAGCCCATGGTGTAAATTCCATGATTCTCAACCAAATCAAAGCATTTGGTTATTTTCAAAAATGTCTTAAATATAAAAAAGCTAGGAAATTAATTCTTTGATTTGACTAGAAATGTTAGTTAAAATTACTCCTTGTATAATTATGATATGAATCCATAGTTGAGGAAGACATCCTCAGCAAATGAAAACGTTTCCAGGGGTTTTCTGCATCTGATTCTCTTCAGATTTTTGCATGTCATTTGAAGAAATGAGCATTATAAGTCTTAAATGAAATATATAACTTTGAGACTGTTTTGAATTTTCAGAATTTGTTTTTGTATCTGTGCATGCAGTGTTCTTGGTCAACCACCCACTTGTATTTTCTATGTCTATATGAAGTACTTTTACAAAAGTTCTTAAAAGGCAGTTGTGACCTCAAGTCACATATAATGATGATGATCAGAAAATTAATTCACTCAATTATCACTCTGTGCTGTATATTCCTGGTGCAGCAAGTAGAGAAAGGAATTTTATTTAATTTTTTGATCATGACGGATATGTTCTTTATTTTTATTTTTACTTTATTTTGCTTTACAGTACTGTATTGGTTTTGCCATACATTGACATGAATCAGCCATAGGTGTACATGAGTTCCCAATCCTGAACCCCCCTCCCACCTCCCACCTCCCACCCCATGTCATCTCTCTGGATCATCCCCGTGCACCAGCCCCAAACATCCTGTATCAAACACAGACTGGCGATTCATTTCTTACATGATAGTATATATGTTTCAATGCCATTCTCCCAAGTCATCCCACCTTCTCCCTCTCCCTCAGAGTCCTAAGTCCATTCTAAACACCTGTGTCTCTTGTTGTCTTGCATACAGGGTTATCATTACCATCTTTCTAAATTCCATATATATGTGTCAGTATACTGTATTGGTGTTTTTCTTTCTGGCTTACTTCATTCTGTATAATCGGCTCCAGTTTCATCCACCTCATTAGAACTAATTCAAATGTATTCTTTTTAAGGGCTGAGTAATTCTCCAGTGTGTATATGTACCACAGCTTTCTTATCCATTCATCTGCTGATGGACATCTAGGTTGCTTCTATGTCCTGGCTATTATAAACAGTGCTGCGATGAACATTGGGGTACATGTGTCTCTTTTAATTTTGGTTTCCACGGTGTGTATGCCCAGCAGTGGGGTTGCTGGGTCATAAGGAAGTTCTATTTGCAATTTTTTAAGGAATCTCCACACTGTTTTCCATAGTGGCTGTACTAGTTTGCATTCCTACCAACAGTATAAGAGGATTCCCTTCTCTCCACACCCTCTCCAGCATTTTCTGCTTGTAGACTTTTGGATCGCAGCCATTCTGACTGGTGTGAAATGGTACCTCGTAAAAATAGTAGAGATATAGTAGAGATATTTCTGGGACTTTCTCTGGTGTTGTGGGCAGTGTGGGGTCACTTCCAAGGTGATTCCCTTTGTTTAGCTTCTTCTGTTTGCTGGTCTCTTCATTGTCTGATTTCTGCCCTGACACAAAGTGGGCAGTGGTGGACACTTTTTTTTTTTTTTTTAAATTAGGCTCACTTATTCAGTCACACTGTGGGGAGGGAGGGAGGGATGCTGCAAACAAATAACACTGGCGTGTGCTCACTGTGTCTTAGTCACACTGGGCATGCCCCTGCTCACAGCCCACACCACTCAGGCTCTACGTTGCTCAACCAGGGACCGTCTGAGGCCAGCCCTAGGCTGCATGCACCTCCCTGGTCTAAGCGGTTCAGGCTCGGCTCTCAGGTAGCCCTTAGAGGCTCAGATTCGGTTGGGCCTGCATTTTGTGCCCTTCCCAGGACTGAGTAGCTCTGGTGTTTGGCGAGCGCAGTCGCTGAGACTTATTGCCTTTCCTGTCCCTGCTGCTCAGTTTTTGGGTGTACCACTGGCACCCCTTGTCAGGCAGATGATGACTGTCCAGGACCCCAAGAAGTCTTAGCAAGAAGCCTGCTTGCAGATTGGTAGGTAAAGTCTCTCCGGGGCTGCAATTGCCCCCTTCCAGCCCTTACATGCCAGGGTCCAGCCCCGGTGGATCCAAGGTGATTCGAAGGTGGGGACGGAATAGGCGGCCTAGGAAAAACTTATTTAATTACAGATAGTGAGGGACTAGGAATTTAGCAGAGAAAAAGAGGCTGAATAACTTGGTTAACACAGGGTACCAATCATCACCTACGTAGGCCGCAGGCGTCTTCCCATTCTCCCAAAGGAGAGGAGACACTGAGGCCCCCCGGGTCCAATCTTAGAAGCCAGGCAAAGTTAGTAGGCTTTGTGGGTCCTATGCATCAGATGGGAATTCGGCCAGAAAATAGTAAGAGAGAGAGAAAGGGGCTGAATAACTTGGCTTACGTGGGGTACCAATAAAATTCCAGACAAGGAATTTGCACCATCTGAATGGTGGGCACCCATGCTCCAGATGGGAATTCAGCCAGAAAATTGGGGAGCAGAGAAGAATGACATGAGGGAATCAGTCTTTCCGGAACTGATCCGATTTCTTTATTTTTCAGGTTTGTTTATATACCTTTTGTTACACATAGGGATGAATACAGAGTCACGTGGGGGTCAGCAGACCTGACCCTTGTCACAATCAGGTGTTACATATAAAATTATACAAAAGTCGTATGAGTTTTTACATCATCTTCTGACCATGAGGTCCGCTGACATTTTATGGCCCTTTCTGATACTGGTCAGTTAACCAGAAAGCTTATTTTTCCAAGGCACCACCCTCCAATGAAGTTGCATTCCTATAGGGTGAGGGTGTAGTGAGTTACAATCAAGAAAGGAATTTACTTAACCTAAGGTTTAACATGATTAGTCTTAAAGGTTAATACTTATTTCTCTTATATGCTTAAAGGTTAATACTTATTTCTCCTATATGCTAGTTATATTTATTATAAGGACAGGGAATATGGAGATTTAGCAGCAAACATCAGTCCAACAAATGAAAACCCTTCACCAATGTTCCCTTTACAATCTATTTAGTCTTAAGATAGTGATAAGGTTACAGTTTTGCATAGCAAGGACACAGTGATTTATAACAAAATACAGTAGTCTATAACAAAAGAGAAAATTCATTAACTCAAAAGGTCTAATATTGCTAACATCAAAAACTACTATATTTCCTTTTCTATATTCCAAATACATTGATTAATATATTCTCAGGTGCCTAAGGATATGAAGGCCTATGGGCAATCAAATGAGAAAAGCCCTATGCTAATACTCCAGACTCTCTGTGCTATTTATGGTTGAGAGGTTGTCACACAAGCTAGTCTGTCAGCAGAGAAGTTTGACCTGAGCCACCCTTGTCACACCCAAGGCAGGGAATTAGCAGTAATTATTGGCATGACAAATGAAAAAACCCTTCACCAATATAATTCCTAATCAACCCACTAATACTATACTAATAATCTTCTAACTTCTCAAAAGAGTCTGTATTTAGAAAGTTTTAAAGCATCCCATGCCTCTCACAGTTGGGAGGCTGTAAACAATCACATGTGGCTGGACAGCCTGATCAGGCAGGCTAGAGAACCTTCAGAGTTTGTAAGCTGAAACACTCTTATCACGCCCAGGAATTTTTATTAACTGGAGCTGCAAGTTAACTTCTTCTCTGAGAGAAATGGTTATGAGGGAGAGCTCCCTGTAAAGTACTCTGGTTTTGGGGTAGATGCTCGGGAACAGGGGATCTCCTGAGGCTTGATCACGCCTTTGCATATGCCAAGCTTCCTTTTCCTCATGACCTTTGCCATGGGCAGAGTTCCTCACACTGGCCCCCAACACTTACAGCTCTGGCTGCCTGTCACCAGAGGGGGATGGTCTGCAGCCGGCTATTTCTGTTCGGTCCTTTGTTCTGTGCGTGGTCCTGGTGGTGTCTTATGTTAGCGCTTTTTGCGTGGTAGCTATCCCACAGTCTGGTATGCTAGCCCAAGTTAGTTTGCTCTGGTTATACTCGTGGCACTCTGGGCCGATTCTTAAAAAGCACTGCAGTCTCTCTGTCCAGCCCCCACTTGTTAGTGGTGGATGCAGGTGTCTGCGTTGCTTCTCTGCTGGGGGAGTTACCACTGGGCTCATAATCTGTTGGTTTTAATTATTTATTTATTTTTCTTCCCTGTTATTTTGCCATCTGTGATTCCAAGGCTCACCACAGACTTGGCAGTGAGAGTGTTTCCTGGTGTTTGGAAACTTCTCTCTTTTTAAGACTCCCTTCCTGGGACAGGACTCCCTTCCCAGGATGGAGCTCCCTCCCTACCTCCTTGGTCTCCTTTTTCGTCTTTTATATTTTTGCTACCTGTTTTTGAAAACAATGATCTGCTTTTCTGGATGCCTGATGTCCTCTGACAGCATTCAGAAGTTGTTTTGTAGAATTTACTCAGCGTTGAAATGTTCTTTTGATAAATTTGTGGGGGAGAAAGTGGTCTCCCCATCCTATTTCTCTGCCATCTTGAGAAAGGAATTTTAAAAAGAGACAGAAGTCTCTCACTTTTGAACTGAACACAGGATTTTATCACTGTTTTTCTTGGGTATTGTGGACAAATAATTGTTGTGTTGGGCTTCCCTGGTTGCTTAGAGAGTAACGAATCTGCTGGGGATGCAGGGGGCCCAGGTTCGATCTTTGGGTTGGGAAGACCCACTCCAGTATTCTTGGCTGGAGAATCTCATGGACAGAGAAGCCTGGTGGGCTACAATTCATGGGGTCAAAAAGTGTCAGACATGGGGTCAAAACTAATGACTAACACTCATCCCCCCCTCAATGGTTGCTTTGTGAAGTATTACTTTGTCCCTTCTGATTGCCTGTGAATATTGCATGCTCAGTTGTGTCAGACTCTCTGTGACTCTATGGACTGTAGCCTACCAGGCTTCTCTCCCCATAGAATTTTCCAGGCAAGAGAACAAAGTGGGATGCTATTTCCTTCTCCAGGGGATCTTCCCTACCCAGGAATTGAACCCACATCTACTGTGTCTCCTGCATTGATAGGTGGATTCTTTACCATCGAGCTACCTGGGAAGCCCTTTGACCGCTCCTCCCTACCCCTAAAGATGTCTTCACACTTCCCAAAAGCCTGTTGGTGATTTGAGGACTGAGCTTTGTCGTTCCTTATTTTGGGCATTGCCACTCTGCAGCCAGTGGGGCTTGTGGGATGGACCAGGGTTGAGAGGGCTAGAATAGAAGTATAGGAACCTGGCTTTCAGAGACAAGGTATGCACATTTGCAACAACTCCAAGATTTCCTAGATTAATATAATTCCTAATTTATTTTGAAATTGAACTTTTGTCAATATTAGGATAAGAATAAGCATGACTGCTTGGATAACTGTGTAACTTCAAAGCTTGGCATCAAGGTTTTGAGTTCTCTATAGTGATTTATTCATAAAGGAGATGCAATGTCCTTCTTTAAATCAATACATTTAAAATCTTTTAAGCATGTAAGTAGTAGAGAAACATTGGTCTTATGTATCTCAAGTACAAGTAAACAGCTACATTGTTTTTTTTTTTTTTTTTTACATTGGATTAAATTTACTTCCATCAGCAATAAACATCAATCTGTTTTTAACCAATATTAAAGATTGCCAGACCAAAGAAAATAGTCCTAAATGAAATGTATACATAACAACTTTTCTGTAAATTTGTTTCTAAATTTGCTATCTAAATCCTAACTGTTTCTCATTGAAATGTTCCATTCTTCATCCTTTTTCCTACAAGATGGGTGTGCTGAAGTTTGGCATACATTAATCAGCTAATTGGATCCTAACCCCTAGTCAAATACTTCCAGTTATATAGAGAGGTGTAATTAGTAAACATGTATTCATGCATTTCAATTTATCGCTATTCTCATCATTATTCAGTTCAGTTCTGTTCAGTCGCTCAGTCGTGTCCGACTCTTTGTGACCCCATGAATCGCAGCACGCCAGGCCTCCCTGTCCATCACCATCTCCCGGAGTTCACTCAGACTCACGTCCATCGAGTCCGTGATGCTATCCAGCCATCTCGTCCTCTGTCATCCCCTTCTCCTCCTGCCCCCAATCCCTCCCAGCATCAGAGTCTTTTCCAATGAGTCAGCTCTTCACATGAGGTGGCCAAAGTACTGGAGTTTCAGCTTTAGCATCATTCCTTCCAAAGAAATCCCAGGTCTGATATCCTTCAGAACGGACTGGTTGGATCTCCTTGCAGTCCAAGGGACTCTCAAGAGTCTTCTCCAGTACCACAGTTCAAAAGCATCTCATCATTATAGCAATATATTAATTGAAATTTTACTTTTACTGAGGATAGAGAAGATAGAAAAAGAACATGAGCATAAATAGAAGGAAAACAATTTATTCAAAGGTTAAATCTATTATTTCCTTTAAGGGGGAAAGATGTCATAGCATAATGGGTCAGATCTAGGTTTGAATAAAGCCTCTGCCACTTATCAGCAAAGTGATTTTGACTCCACTGTTCTATGCTTTGGTTTCCTCATCCATAAAGTAAGATTTTATGATTATTAAACAGAGTTGTAATAATTCACAGCACTAGAAAGCCCTGTATATTAGTTATTATTACTATTGTTATTGTTATTAATGTTTTACTTTCAGAGTTGCTCTGAAGGTCTCTCTTGATTTTATTTTTTATAAATAGTCAAAGAATATACTGTCATCTAGAAAAATCGTTTTCAACTCAGTTTAGTACAAAACTGTAATTCCTTTGAGACAAATATAAATTCCAAAAAGAAAATTACACCTTCTTCTAATTAGAAGAGTTCTTTTGTTGTAAGCCATTGACTCATTCATTCACATTTATTGTACAATGAGTTGGAGAGGAGCCAACTTACTGGAAAAGACACTAATGCTGGGAAAGATTGAGGGCAAGAGGAGAAGTGGGTGACAGAAGGTGAGATGATTAGATAGCATAACTGACTCAATGGACATGAGTTTGAGTAAACTCTGGGAGAAAATGAAGGGCAGGGAAGCCTGGTGTGCTGCAGTTCATGGTGTTGCAAAGAGTTGAACATGACTTAGCAACAGAACAACAACATTCAACATTTATTGAGTGTCTATTTCATGTCTGTTGTCCCATGTATATGAGATGACAGCCATCAATTCCTTCTTCTCTATATGTTCATGTCACTCCTCAGATCAAAGCTGGAGTTTGTTTCACCTCCCCTTGAATCTGACTTACTTTCACAACTAACAAGTAGCAGAAGAGATTTCTCCTAGTTTTTAAAATAACTGCCAGCTTCTGCTTTCTCTCTTTTGGAAACGGGCTTCCATGTAAGATGTTCCGCTAAGCTGAGACTCAATGTGTTCTGAGAAAGTGCAAGTCAGACATGTAGAGAGGCTACATAAAGAGAAGAGAAATGCTTGCCTGTTCCCTCCTGGCTCAAACCATCCCAGACACATGATGAAGATGCAAGCCTACACTGCCAACCCTATCTGGACAACATGGAGTAGAACTGTCCAGTAGAGTTCAGACTGCAGATTTGTGAGAAGTCATAAATTGTTGTTCTAAGTCACTGAGGTTTAAGAAGGTCTGATAAACAGCAGTGAGTAATCAGAGCAGTGCTACTACCTCAGCAGCAATAGCGCAAGAGTAGTATCATTAGCTCTGGAGAAATCAGTGGAAACCAGAAGAATATTGTATCAGTTTTCATGTCTGGTTCTCATGAAGGCAGATCCAGACCCTTAAATTTATCAATATAAACCAGAGATTAATACTTTATATAAATCAGAATGCCTGTTTGCTAAGTCACGTCAGTCGTGTCCGACTCTGTACGACCTCATAGACAGCAGCCCACCAAGCTCCCCCATCCCTGGAATTCTCCAGGCAAGAACACTGGAGTGGGTTGCCATTTCATTCTCCAATGCATGAAAGTGAAAAGTGAAAGTGAAGTCTCTCAGTCATGTCCGACTCTTAGCGATCCCATGGACTGCAGCCTACCAGGATCCTCCGTCCATGGGAGTTTCCAGGCAAGAGTACTGGAGTGGGTCGCCAGTGCCTTCTCTGGAATGCCTGTTTACTAATGTATTATACTATATGAATTGAAATATATTCTAGTCAGCAAATTTTGTCCTCTGTCCACAAGCTAAACGGTCAGTTTATCATTAAAGCATTGCATGCTGGGCATGAATCCCAAAGCGAGGAGTTTGCCCTATGTTCTTAATTGCAAAAATTCCAGAACTAGGATCAGGGGCACCTAAGTGGGGTACATCCGAAAAGGAGGGAAGACTACACATATCAGTTCCTCTGAAAACCCTCCCTGTCAAGGACATTGACGTGCATTGACAAATTAGAGCCATCTGACCTTGAGAAATAAATAGACTTTAAGTAAAGTTTCAATAAAGCTATCTGATCTCTTTCTTAAAGGTTTCATGCTACCTACTACGTGTCTTCTCCCAGACATGGCTATATCAACTGAATATGATTGGGTTAGTTTTTCTCCTTTGCTATGACTGGGTTAGAATGACTGACCCAAATTTACTCTCATGAAACAAAACCAGTAACACTTAGATGACTCTAGATGCTCCTAAAATTGTTAAGCCTTTGATTTCTGATCGGTCCTTTGGGTGACATTTCTACATTTTTGTTAATTTTACTGTAATTTCCTGTGTTATCTTGGTTGCATGTTTTACATTAAAAGTTTTTTTTCTTTAAAAAATTTTTATTTTTATATATACTTAAATAACAAAAACATTTCATATTGGGGTATAGCCAATTAACAGCACTGATATTTTCAGATGAACAGTGAAGGGATTCAGCCATACATATACATGCATATACAACAGAAGTTTTTATGCATATTCCCAGGCTTCTTTACTGCTATTTGTGATAAGATTGCCTGATAGGTATTCTTCTCTGTGGACACCAAACCATCCTGGAAATACACATATTTCTTGGGTCCTTTCACTATTTTTGTTTCCAAGGATGACTTTCAAGGATGTTTCCAAGGATTATTGGAGATTTTACCTGACCTTAAAATCAATATTCAAAATTTGGAATTCACCATATTTCCCTAAACATCTCCACAAAGATTTTCTACTCTTTATTTTCTATTTAATAGGACAGTGTTTTGTTTTGTTTTTAATGAGCATTCCAGGCTGAAAAACTTCTTTTAGTTCTCTTTCCTCTATTACCCAAGCCTTCCAGACTTGGCATCTGAATTGTTGCTCAAATCTCTCTCCTCCATTTTCACCACCAGCATCCCCAGTTTGGGCTTCTGTACTTCTTTCCTAAGATTGTGGCAATAGATCTTTAACTTTTCTCTCTTTGGCCTCTTCAGACTCCAACTGATTCTATGCAAACTGCCAAACTACTCTTCTTATTCTATAATTATTTACTGGTTAAAATCCATAGGGCTCCTCTTGGTTTACCCAATAAAATTCACATGCATGCTTCATTTTGACTTTCTAGGCCTTTCATAAGCATTTAATCTCATTATTCTCATATGTATACCCTGTATCCCGAGAAACTTGAAATCTGGTGATATTTACTATCTATACCACATATTTTTTACAGCTACTCTTTACTTACAAAGCTCCCTGCTTCATTTTCTTACCTAAGAAAAGTAACAAAATCTAACTTTGAGGCACAATAAGGAACAGGCTCTTTCATATTTTTTCATAATTCTTCCTACTCTCTTCTTCTTGAATGTTTGTAGCAATTAGCCTATATCCGATAGCATTACTTATAATTTCAGTCATGCAATACACCAGATTTATCCAGTCTTTTGTACCAGACTCTAGGATCCTTGGAGAAAGTAGCTGTGACTTATTCAGTTGTGTAGTCTTAATGAGATGCACAATGCCTAGCACACTCTAGAAGCTTCATAATGTTTTTAAACTTGGAATAGATCAAAGTTAAGTGGCCCACATGGGGATAAGGTCCACGACCTTAGTCTCATTATCACTGAAGCCTGGCCACAAGAAAAATATGAAAAATGGCAAACATTCTTGTTATATTTAAGCTTTAATTAAAGTCCATTTAATTCTCAAGACAAGTTCCAGTTTAGTGACCCTGAAGAAGAATAGAGAATGTCCTCTATTCATTAAATGAGCAGGGATAAATGCAAGTTACTCTAGGAATTTCCATTTTAAAACAGTCAATATTTGCCCAAACTAAGAACAGAGAAAAGTGCCTAAGATGGAGACATGGTAGTCATAACATTTTTTGAAGAAAATGCATTTGGTTAGCCAGCAATGTTACTTCCTATGCTAGACCTGCTCTAAATACTGGAAAGGATTTTTTTTTTTTTAATTAAAGCATAAGATCACTATTCTCAAAGAGCAGCTGTTCATCTCTCTCTCTCTCTCTCTCTCTCTCTCTCTATATATATATATATATATATATATATATATAAGTTTATATATAAATATGCATTTATATGGGCTTCTCTGGTGGCTCAGATGATAAAAGGATTTGCCTGTAATGCATGCAGAGACCCAGGTTTGATTCCCCGGTCAAGAATATCTCCTGGAGAAGGGAATGGATACTCATTACAGTATTATTGCCTGGAGAATTCAATGAACAGAGAAGTCTGATAAGCCACAGTCAATGGGGTAGTAAAGAGTTAGACGTGACTGAGTGATAACACTTTTACTTTTTACATATATTTACATATATACATGATATACATTATGCATATATAAGTAAAATAAGTAAAGATATACATGCATGTATAGATAGATATACATACATGTATCAGTTCAGTTCAGTTCAGTCACTCAGTTGTGTCCACCTCTTTGCAACCCCATGAACTACAGCACACCAGGCCTCCCTGTCTATCACCAACTCCTGGAGTCCACCCAAACCCATGTTCATCGAGTCAGTGATGCCATCCAATCATCTCATCCTTTGCCATCCTCTTCTCCTCCTGCTCTCAATCTTTCCCAGCATCAGGGTCTTTTCAAATGATTCAGCTCTTCCCATGAGGTGGCCAAAGTATTGGAGTTTCAGCTTCAACATCAGTACTCCAATGAATACCCACGACTGATCTTTAGGATGGACTAGTTGGATCTCCTTGCAGTCCAAGGGACTCTCAAGAGTCTTCTCCAACACCACAGTTCAAAAGCATCTATTCTTCAGTGCTCAGCTCTCTTTAGAGTCCAACTCTCATATCCATACATGACCAATGGAAAAACCAAAGCCTTGACTAGACGGACCTTTGTTGGCAAAGTAATGTCTATGCTTTTGAATATGCTGTCTAGGTTGGTCATAACTTTCATTCTAAGGGAGTAAGCTTCTTTTAATTTCATGGCTGCAGTCACCATCTGCAGTGATTTTGGAGCCCCCAAAAATAAAGTCTGACATTGTTTCCACTGTTTGCCCATCTATTTGCTGTGAAGTGATGGGACCAGGTACCATGATCTTAGTTTTCTGAATATTGAGCTTTAAGCCAACTTTTTCACTCTCCTCTTTCACTTTCATCAAGAGGCTGTTTAGTTCCTCTTCACTTTCTGCCATAAAGGTGGTGTCATCTGCATATCTGAGGTTATTGAGATTCCTCCCAGCAATCTTGATTCCAGCTTGTGCTTTTTCCAGCCCAGCATTTCTCATAATGTACTCTGCATATAAGTTAAATAAGCAGGGTGACAATATACAGCCTTGACGTACTCCTTTTCCTATTTGGAACCAGTCTGTTGTTCCATGTCCAGTTCTGTTGCTCCCTGACCTGCATACAGATTTCTCAAGAGGCAGGTCAGGTGGTCTGGTATTCCCATCTCTTTCAGAATTTTCCACAGTTTATTGTGATCTGCACAGTCAAAGGCTTTGGCATAGTCAATAAAGCTGAACTAGATGTTTTTCTGGAACTCTCTTGCTTTTTCGATGTATACACACATGCATACATACATGTATAAACACACATATATGTGTGTGGGTATTATTTTTTGTTATTTGCTTACTGTGTCAATACTTTACACACTGCTTGCTGTTTGTGGCTTATAACATGCTCAAATTTACCTCTCTGCCATTAAGCTTCTACTCTTTTATACCTAGATTTTTCTTCAATTCCATATATGACAGTCTAGTTCAAGGATCAAAGATGTTTTCCTCCAAAAGGCTATATAATAAATACTTTAGTTCAGGACTAAAATTTAGTCTAAAAGGCTACATCTGGTCTCCGTCAAAATGACTCAACTCTGCCATTGTGGTGAGAAACTCTGCCGTTGTGGTGAAAAAGCAACCATTGACAATGCCTACCTAGATGGATATGTGTGGGTGCATCCTTCACTGTACAAGATACAAAACAGACTGGATTTGGTCTAGAATTTTCCTTCATTTTGATTATTTGTGGGATCCAAAGCTTTCTCCATCTAAGGATTTTTCCATTTTTGTCTTTATCTTACTTGAGTTTCTCATTGATATTTTTTTTTGGTTACATCTTTGGCAAAGTTATAAACTTCTTTGATATAACACTAAAATAGGCAGGGAGAAAGATTGAAGACTAAAAGAGCTGCAGAAAATTAGATGCTTGATTCAGGGTATTATGGCAAGAGAACTGGAACACCAAAGAATGGATCTATATCTCCCAAATAGAATTTTCTCTGATTCTTTCTTTGGGATTCAGGAAAACTTGGTCAAATTCAGTTGTTTCCTAGTACAAAGCAACTTTCTTATCCATTATGGATAAAAATAGCCACCGATACAAAAAAAAAGAAAGAAAGAAAGAAAGAAAGAGGCCCAATTTAATACCCCCAGACTTCTAGTGTTAGTAGAAAAGTGCAACTCTGAATAAGAAGAGATAAATCAGATGAGGAAGAGGTCCTGATGTGTAAGTTCCTTTTCATTTATATGAACTTGCTTTTCTCAGTTGGCTCAATCTTCCAGGATACTGATAAGGTAGGAACAGCAGTCTAAGAAGTAGACAGTCTACACTGCTCTGTACCACAGGAAAACTGAGTCTAGATATCCTAGGTCAAGATTCCCGTTATAGAGGATTTTATTCCCCAGAGCTATCCTAGAGATTACTAGGGAGAAAAAAAAAAAGTGGAGCTGCAGCTGTATGTCATATCATTGAATATTCCCTGGCTCCCAAAATTACCTGAAGCATCTCCAAAAATTACCTGAAGCATTTGATATTTATTTCATCTTTATGTGTGTGCTTGGTCATTCAGTTGCATCTGACTCTTTGTGACCCATGGGCCCTAATCCTAATGCTAACCCAAGCCTTCCAGGTTCCTTTGTTCATGGACTTCTCCAGGCAAGAATATTGGAGTGGCTAGCCATTCCCTTCTCAAGGAGATCTTCCTGACCCAGGAATCAAAGCCAAGTCTCCTATATTGTAGGTGAATTCTTTACCATATGAGCTACCATAACTTTTAAACCATAGTGTTAAATATCCTCATCACAACACAATCTTTTTCCAAAAAAATTTTGTAATAAACTCCTTGTAAATTCATGTCTTTTAATTCAGAATTTCTCCCAGGTGAAACTAACTTAGTAACATCAGGTCTTGCAGCTATATACTTTTACTCATGTGCATGGATTTCTTTTTATTAGGTTGTCAATATTATAAGCTAAAACTTTAAATTAAGCTTTAATTTTAGTTGATTGACTTTCTTCTAGATTTGTGGTTACCTTCACTCTTATGGTTCATGTTCTGTGTAATTTTTAATCCAATTTTGTTATTTTTTTCCTGCCTCCACAAGGTCTTTCTTTCTCTTGAGATCCCAACAACTAGCACAATTTTTCCTAAATTTAATAATTTAAGTACTAATATTGGCATCCTTCTCCTATATATCAAATTCCCTGGTGATCAGTGTTTAGCATTTTTAAAAGAAATTAAGTGTTTGCTGCACTTTTTTCTCTTTATTCTTTTGCATAGAGATAGATTGCATTTTCCAGTTACTTTCTATTTGGTGTTACCATATGACAGAAGCCATTGAAATGTGGTGAAAATGATGTCCCTTTCACATCTGACCCAAAAGACTTCTCAAAACATCCTCATTCTTTTCTACTCATTAGTTAGAAATAAAGGAATCAGATGCCCTAAAAGACAGTGGAATCTTGAGCTGGAAAGAAATTAGGCCCCTCAATCACAGTGTGGAACTCTATAGAGTGATGTGTTCATTGGATTATTGTGTGTGTGTGAAGTCGCCCAGTCATGTCCGACTCTTTGCGACCCCGTGGACTGTAGCCTACCAGGCTTCTCTGTCCATGGGATTCTCCTGGCAAGAATACTGGAGTGGGTTACCATTTCCTTCTCCAGGGATCTTCCCGACCCAGGGATCGAACCCGTGTCTCCCGCATTGGAGGCAGACGCTTTAACCTCTGAGCCATTAGCTGAGCAAAAATTTGAACTTTATTATGGTCAACCATTAAGATTTCTACGAATTTATTTGTTACAGCAGCTGGCTTTATCTTAATTTATATACCACTTAACATTCCTGATGGGAGAGTCTGACTGAGAGGGAAACTGGGTCTTGTTCTGATGGGTGGGGCCATGCTCAGTTCAGGTTAGTTCAGTTCAGTTACTCAGTTGTGTCTGACTCTCTGTGACCCCATGAATTGCAGCACGCCAGGACTCCCTGTCCATCACCAACTCCCAGAGTTCAACCAAAGTCATGTCCATCGAGTTGGTGATGACATACAGCCATCTCATCCTCTGTTGTCCCCTTCTTCTCCTGCCCCCAGTCCCTCCCAGCATCAGAGTCTTTTCCAATGAGTCAACTCTTTGCATGAGGTGGCTAAAGTATTCGAGCTTTAGCATCAGTCCTCGCAAAGAACACCCAGGACTGATCTCCTTTAGAATGGACTGGTTGGATCTCCTTGCAGTCCAAGGGACTCTCAAGAGTCTTCTCCAACACCACAGTTCAAAAACATCTATTCTTCTGTTATCAGTTTTCTTCACAGTCCAACTTTCACATCAATACATGACCACTGGAAAAACCATAGCCTTGACTAGATGGACCTTGTTGGCAAAGTAATGGCTCTGCTTTTGAATATGCTATCTAGGTTGGTCATAACTTTTCTTCCAAGGAGTAAGTGTCTTTTAATTTCATGGCTGCAACCACCATATGCAGTGATTCTGGACCTCCCCCAAAATAAAGTCTGACACTGTTTCCACTGTTTCCCCATCTATTTGCCATGAAGTGATGGGACCAGATGCCATGATCTTTGTTTTCTGAATGTTGAGCTTTAAGCCAACTCTTTCACTCTCCTCTTTCACTTTCATCAAGAGGCTCTTTAGTTCCTCTTCACTTTCTGCCATAAAGGTGGTGTCATCTGCATATCTGAGGTGACTGAGATTTCTCCCAGCAACCTTGATTTCAGCTTGTGCTTCTTCCAGCCCAGCATTTCTCATGATGTACTCTGCATATAAATTAAATAAGCAGGGTGACAATATACAGCCTTGACGTACTCCTTTTCCTATTTGGAAACAATCTGTTGTTCCATGTCCAGTTCTAACTGTTTCTTCCTGACCTGCATACAGGTTTCTCAAGAGGCAGGTCTGGTGGTCTGATATTCTCATCTCTTTCAAAATTTTCCACAGTTTATTGTGATCCATACAGTCAAAGGCTTTGGCATAGTCAATAAAGCAGAAATAGATGTTTTTCTGGAACTCACTTGCTTTTTCCATGATCCAGAGGATGTTGGCAATTTGATATCTGGTTCCTCTGCCTTTTCTAAAACCAGCTTGAATGTCAGGAAGTTCACGGTTCATGTATTACTGAAGCCTGGCTTGGATAATTTTGAGCATTATTTTACTAGTGTGTGAGATGAGCGCAATTGTGTGGTAGTTTGAGCATTCTTTGGCATTGCCTTTCTTTGAGATTGGAATGAAAACTGCCCTTTCCAGTCCTATGGCCAGTGCTAAGTTTTCCAAATTTCCTGGCATATTGAATGCAGCACTTTCACTGTATCATCTTCCAGGATTTGATATAACTCAACTGAAATTCCATCACTTCCAGTAGGCTTGTTCGTAGTGATGCTTTCTAAGGCCCACTTGACTTTACATTCCAGGATGTCTGGCTCTAGGTGAATGATCACACCATTGTGATTATCTTGGTCTTGAAGATCGTTTTGTACAGTTTTTCTGTGTATTTTTGCCACCTTTTCTTAATATCTTTTGCTTCTCTTAGTTCCCTACCATCTCTGTCCTTTATTGAGCCCATCTTTGCATGAAATGTTCCCTTGGTATCTCTAATTTTCTTGAAGAGATCTCTAGTCTTTCCCGTTCTGTTGTTTTCCTCTCTTTTGTGGCATTGATCGCTGAGGAAGGCTTTCTTATTTCTCCTTGCTATTCTTTGGAACTCTGTATTCAGATGCTTATATCTTTCCTTTTCTCCTTTGCTTTTCACTTCTCTTCTTTTCACAGCTATATGTAAGGCCTTCCCAGACAGTCATTTTGCTTTTTTGCATTTCTTTTCCATGGGGATGGTCTTGATCCTTGTCTCCTGTACAATGACATGAACCTCTGTCCATAGTTCTATCAGATCTAGGCCCTTAAATCTATTTTTCACTTCCACTGTATAATCATAAGGGATTTGATTTAAGTCATACCTGAGTGGTCTAGCGGTTTTCTCTACTTTCTTCAATTTAAGTCTGAATTTGGTAATAAGGAGTCCATGATCTGAGCCACAGTCATCTCCCAGCCTTATTCTTGCTGACTGCATAGAGCTTTTCCATCTTTGGCTGCAAAAAATATAATCAATCTGATTTTGGTGTTGACCATCTGGTGACATCCACGTGTAGGGTCTTTTCTTGTGTTGTTGAAAGAGGGTGTTTGCTATGACCAGTGAATTCTCTTGGCAAAACTATATTATCCTTTGCCCTGCTTCATCCTGTACTGTAAGGCCAAATTTGCCTGTTACTCCAGGTGTTTTTTGACTTCTTACTTTTGCATTCCAGTCCCCTGTAATGGCAGGAGTGCCGAGAGGAGCTATGACAAGTTCAAGGTCAGGAGGGGTTGCTCTGATGATATACTCCTCCTCCAAGGTAAGGAGCAGCAGCTGCACTTTGCTTGAGCAGCCCTGAAGAGACACCCCACGCCCAAGATAAGAAAAGCCCAAGTAAGACAGTAGATGTTGCGAGAGGCATCAGAGACCAGACACACAAACCATAATCAGAGAAAACTAGTCAATCTAGCCACATGAACCACAGCCTTGTCTAAATCAATGAAACAAAGCAATGCCATGTGGAGCCACCCAAGATGGGCATGTCATGGTGGAGAGGTCTGACAGAATGCAATCCACTGGAGAAGGGAATGAAAAACTGCTTCAGTATTCTTGCCTTGAGAACCCCATTAACAGTATGAAAAGGCAAAATGATCGGATACTGAAAGAGGAACTCCCCAGTTCAGTAGGTTCCCAATATGCTACTGGAGATCAGTGAAGAGATAACTCCAGAAAGACTGAAGAGATGGAGCAAAAGCAACAAGAATATCCAGTTGTGGATGTGATTGGTGATGGAAGTAAAGTCTGATGCTATAAATAGAAATATTGCATAGGCACCTGGAATGTTAGGTCCATGAATCAAAGCAAATTGAAAGAGGTCAAACTGGAGATGTCAAGAGTGAACATTGACATTTTAGCAATCAGTGAACTAAAATGGACTGGAATGGGTGAATTTAACTCAGATGACTATTATATCTACTACTGTGGGCAAGAATCTCTTAGAAGAAATGGAGTAGCCATCATAGTCAACAAAAGAATCTGAAATGCACTACTCGGATGCAGTCTCAAAAATGACAGAATGATCTCTGTTCATTTCCAAGGTAAACCATTCAATATCACAGATATCCAAGTCTATGCCCCAACCAGTTATGCTGAAGAAGCTGAAGTTGAACAGTTCTATGAAGACCTACAAGATCTTTTAGAACTAATACCCCCTAAAATAGATGGGGCCATGCTCAATAAATCTTTAATCCTATTTTATGTTGATTGGTGGGGCTGTGTTTCCTCTCTGTTATTTACCTGGGGCCAAACTATGGTGGAGATAATGAAGATAATGGTGAGCTTTCTCTTTCAAAAGGTCCCATGCACCCACTGCTACACTCAGTGCCCCAAACCCTACAGCAGGCCACCACTGACCCACACCTCCACTGGAGATTTCTGGACACTCATGGGAAAGTCTGTGTCAGTCTCTTGTGGGGTCACTGCTCCTTTCTCCTCGGTTGTGGTGCACACAAGGTTCTGTTTGTGCCCTCCAAGAGTCTGTTTCCCCAGTCCTCTGTAAGTTCTGGCAATTCTAAGGTGGGTTAATGGTGACCTCCTCCAGGAGGGCTTCTGTCATACCCAAGTCTGTTGCACCCATAAGTCTCTTACTCTTCTCCATCAGAGGGCAGACAAATGGAAAACCACAATCACAGGAAACTAACCCATCTGATCACATGGACCACAGCATTGTTTACCTCAATGAAACTATGAGCCATGCCATGTGGGACTACTGAAGATGGGCGGGTTATGGTGGAGAGGTATGACAAAGCATGGTCCACCGGAGAAGGGAATGGCAAACCATTAGAGTATTCTTGCCTTGAGAACCCCATGAACAGTATGAAAAGGCAAAATGATAGGGCACTGAAAGATGAACTCCCTAGGTCTGTAGGTGCCCAATACGCTACTGGAGATCAGTGGAGAAATAACTCCAGAAAGACTGAAGAGGTGGAAGAAAAGCGACAAAAACATCCAGTTGTGAGCAATATTTCATAGGAACCTGGAATGTTAGGTCCATGAATCAAGGCAAATTGGAAGTGGTCAAACAGAAGATGTATGTTAAGAGTGAACATTGACATCTTAGCAATCAGTGAACTAAAATGGACTGGAATGAATTTAACTCAGATGACCATTATATCTACTACTGTGGGCAAGAATCCTTCAGAAGAAATGGAGTAGCCATCATGGTCAACAAAAGAATCTGAAATGCAGTATTCGGATGTAATCTCAAAAGCGACAGAATGATCTCTGTTCATTTCCAAGGCAAACCACTCAATATCACAGTAATCCAAGTTTATGTCCCAATCACTAATGCTGAAGAAGTTGAAGTTGAACAGTTCTATGAAGACCTAAAAGACCTTCTAGAACTAACATCCACCTCTCCCCCAAAAATGTCCTTTTCATTATGGGGTACTGGAATGCAAAAGTAAGAAGTCAAGAAATACCTAGAGTAACAGGCAAATTTGGCTTTGAAGTACAGAATGAAGCAGGAAAAACTGCTAATAGCGTTTTGCTAAGAGAATGCACTGGTCATAGCAAACACCGTCTTCTAACAACACAAGAGAAGACTCTACACATGGACATCACCAGATGGTCAATACTGAAATCAGATTGATTATATTCTTTGCAGCCAAAGACAGAGAAGTTCTATACAGTCAGTGAAAACAAGACTGGGAGCTGACTGTGGAACAGACCGTGAATTCTTTATTGCCAAATTCAGACTTAAATTGAAGAAAGTAGGGAAAACCCTTAGACCATTCAGTTATGACCTAAATCAAATCCCTTATGATTTTACAGTGGAAGTGACAAATAGATTCAAGGGATTATACCTGATAGACAATGGAGGTTTGTGACACTGTACAGGAGGCAGTGATCAAGACCATCTCCAAGGTAAAGAAATGCAAAAGGCAAAATGACTATCTTAGGAGGCCTTGAAAATAGCTGAGCAAAGAAGAAAAGCAAAAAGCAAAGGAGAAAAGGAGAAATACCTAACTGAATGGAAAGTTCCAAAGAATACCAAGGAGAGATAAGAAAGCTTTCCTCAGTGATCAATGCAGAAAAATAGAGGAAAATAATAGAATGAGAAAGACCAGAGATCTCTTCAAGAAAATTATAGATACCAAGGCACATTTCATGCAAAGATGGGCACAGCAAAGGACAGAAATATTATGGACTTAACAGGAGCAGAAGATATTAAGAAGAAGTGGCAAGAATACACAGAAGAACTATACAAAAAAGATATTTACAATGCAGATAATAACGATGGTGTGATCACTCACTTAGAGCCAGACATCCTGGAATGTGAAGTCAAGTAGGCCTTAGGAAGCATCATTATGAAGAAAGGTAGCAAAGGTGATGGAATTCCAGTTGAGCTATTTCAACTCCTAAGAGATGATGCTGTGAAAGTGCTGCACTCAATATACCAGCAGATTTGGAAAACTAACAGTGGCCACAGGACTGTAAAAGGTCAGTTTTTATTTCAATCCCAAAGAAAGGCAATGACAAAGAATGATCAAACTACCACACAATTGCACTTATCTCACACACTAGTAAAATAATGCTCAAAGTTCTCCAAGCTAGACCTGAACAGTACACGAACCGTGAACTTCCAGATGTTCAAGCTGGATTTAGAAAAGATGGAGGAAACATAGATCAAATTGCCAACATCCACTGGATCATCAAAAAAGAGACTGAGTTCTAGAAAAACATCTACCTCTGCTTTATTGACTATGCCTGAGTCTTTTTGTGGATAACAACAAACTGTGGAAAGGGAATACCAGACCACCTGACCTGCCTCCTGAGAAATCTGTATGCAGGTTAGGAAGCAACACTTAGAACTGGACATGGAACAAAAGACTGGTTCCAAATCAGGGAAGGAATATATCAAGGTTATATATTGTCACCTGCCTATTTACCTTATATGTGGAGTACATCTTGAGAAATGCTAAGCTGGATGAAACACCTGTTAGACTCAAGATTGCTGGGGAGAAAATTAATAACTTCAGATGTGCAGATGACACCATCCTTATGGGAGAAACTGAAGAAGAACTAAAGGGCCTCTTGATGAAAGTGAAATAGTTGGCTTAAAACTCAATATTGAGAAGACTAAGATCATGGCATCCAGTCCCATCACTCATGGCAAATAGATGGGAATCAAAGGAAACAGTGAGAGACTATTTTCTTGGACTCCAAAATCACTACAGATGGAGACTGCAGCCGTGAAATTAAAAGTCGCTTGCGTCTTGGAAGTTATGATCAACCTAGACAGCATATTAAAAAATAGACATTGCCTTTCCAACAAATGTCTGTCTAGTCAAAGCTATGATTTTTCCAGTAGTCATGTATGGATGTGAGAGTTGGACTCTAAAGAAAGCTGAGCACTGAAGAATTGATACTTTAGACCTGCGGTATTGGAGAAGACTCTTGAGAGTCCCTTGGACTGCAGGGAGATTCGATAAATCCATCCTAAAAGAAATGAGTCCTGAATATTCATTGAAAACGCTGATACTGAAACTGAAACTCCAATACTTTGGCCACCTGATGTGAAGAACTGACTCACTGGAAAAGCCCCTGATGCTGGGAAAGATTGAATGCAGGTGAAGAAGGGGACGACAGAGGATGAAATGGTTGGATGACATCACTGACTCAATGGACATGAGTTTGAGTAAACTCTGAGAGTTGGTGATGGACAGGGAGGCCTGATGTGCTGCAGTCCATGGGGTGTCAAGAGTTGGACACCACTCAGAGACTGAACTGAATTGAACTGAACTTAACATTATTATTATTATTATTAGGGCTTCCCTGGTGGTGCAGAGGTTAAAGCGTCTGTCTTCAATGTGGGAGACCTGGGTTTGATCCCTGGGTTGGGAAGATCCCCTGGAGAAGGAAAATGGTAACCCACTCCAGTATTCTTGCCTGGAGAATCCCATGGATGGAAGAGCCTGGTAGGCTACAGTCCACGAGGTCACAAAGAGTCAGACACGACTGAGCGACTTCACCTTCACTTTAACATTATTATTCATTATTTCTATGATATTTTCTATGATTTTATTGTTTCTTCCTCTATAGCCACCTTCTCTTCATAGTTGGAACCACTTGATCTCAAATGAGAGAGATTCCAAAATACAAACCATTAAAACATTGCAATCACTTCCATCTTAGTAAATTTGACAGTGAAGTTGAACTGCAGTTATTATTTATCCTTATTCTTCATATGAAGACAAGGGTACCCCCAAAATTAAATAATGTTTCAAAATTACACAAATAATGACTGAAAGACCATCAATGAAAGGCAATTATGTCAGGATTCCTTAATTTTTGTCATCTTTTCTATCATGTTTCAGAACCTCTAAAGAGACTTTAATGTTTTCACAACTCCAACAGTCTCAACCTGCAATGAAAACCAGTCTTCTGGGGAATCATTTATGATCTGCATTTTCAGTAAGATCTTTAAGTATTAAAAGGTATACGAGGGCCAAGAAAAACTTTTTCCTAAACTTCGTTAATATCATCCCTTGGACAAAGTCCAAGAAGTCTAGTTATGTTGTTTTCTGCACTCCAGAGGGCTTCTTGGGATTGTATCATGGGACCCAGGTCAATGAGAGCATTGTAAAACTTCTAAACTCCAAATATGGAACTTAAGAAAAAAACTCCATTGGCTTAAAAGAAGTTGCTAAATATTCTCCTCAAATGTGAGAGCATCATAAATCATGAGCTCCAGGGAGGTGAAGTGACACTTTATAATGTGATCCACATCATCTTTATAGATAGAACAAGAGCAATATGCCTCTTCTTTGTAGAATGCCTCTATGCCCTACCTAGCACCTTTATTATGGGTCTCACCATTCTCACCATCAATCTGCCTTGTGATACTCAGAAAGGAAGCTGTTGTTATGCCCTTTGAAGTAAAACAGAGAGATGTATATCACTGACTATCAGCTAAACTAATGGTAAAGCCAATCATCAAATGAAGAGTTCCAGGATTTGGGCATTTATGTTGAGTTTCTATTATGTGTCAGATATAAATTTGATTAATGTTCTTTCACATTATTTCAACCTTTATTGAAATATTTACTGATCCCTAACTTTTTACTAAATACTGTTCTTTGCACATTCTTGTATGCAGCCATGAACCAGATGTACAGTATTCTTGTTTTCAGAGTACCTATAACAACCTTTAAAAAAAATATGTTCATCATTCTACTACAGATTATGAACAAAGCTTATAACAGGTAAAAAGCTTATCCAAGTCCACATCACTGAATTTAGACAAAACATTGTTCAAACTCATGGTCATTTGTTGTGAAGTCAGTGATAAGTCTGTTACCCAGACAAGGTGCAAAATATTAGAAATATACAGAAGATTTAGGAAATATTTACTAATGTTTAATAATGAAATATTTATCAAATATTATTTAATAATAATATATTTAATAAATGTTTATAATAATTGTGTATAAACAGCATGTTTATAATGTATAAATCATGTTATATGTGAAAATAACTCAACAACAAATATAAGAAAAACATTCTTGCAGTCAAATAATGAGTGCTTTAGCAGTTTTGTGTTTAAGTATAAGAAAAAGGGTGTCAGAAAGGCTTCCATGGTGAATTCAATTTTATGCAGTATGGCTACAGGTAAGTGAAGAACAGGTGTCCAGAGGAGATAAACCAACATGTTGGAAATCACAGAAGGGGAGAGACATATAGGTGGACCATATGAAGTTAAAACATAAATAAAGTAGCTCTTTTAGAAAAGTAAATATCAAGATTCAATGGGATGTATTTATATGACACTGAAAGCCAAGAGGAAAGTTCATATTTTTAGGAGTCTTAGGAACCTAGTGTATTGATATTCAAAAGTAATTTATAAAAAATATCTTTAGGAGAGAGGAAACAGTATGGCAATAGAGGAAGCTCCTGAAATTCCAGCCTTTCAAAGATGCACAAAGTTTACAACTATGTATGGAACAATTCTCTTTGGAAGAAATCCAGAACTTAGCTGAGTGACTCCTACACTTTGGGTCATTAAGAAAATACCCAGACCAAAATGAGTAGGAAATTCTACCTCTGGAACAGTGCCATACAGTCAGAAGGGAATTCCTAACTTTCAGATTCTCCTATAGGAATGAAAATGAAGGATTTGGACCACAAGTATAGTGTCCCAACTTTTAAGGCTCTGGTACATGGAGCAGTCCCCACAAACATCTAACACTGAAAGCCAAAATAACTTGTGTCCATGGGATCTGGAAGACTATAGCAAACTTGAAAGACATGTGCATGTGAGTCTTCACAGCAACCATCCTCCAGGGCCTAGCACAGAAGAAGCAGGCAACAAATGCTAATCTGCAGATCTTTCAGTGAAAGGGGTTTGGCTGCATACTTTATAAGTTATTGCTTGAGGGTCAAACTTCTAATTTAGCATGTATCGATGTCTGACTACAATCCTCTCCAGAGCTAGAGGGAACTGATGGGCACTTTCCCTGCCTTTGTTGCTCCAATGATAAAACCAGGTCGCCATCATCTTTCTAGGGGGGACTTGTACATACATCTGCCACCCCTGGTGGCTCAGATGATAAAGAATCTACCTGCAATGCAGGAAACACAGGTTCTATCCCTGGGTCTGGAAGGTTCCCTGAAGAAGGAACTGGTGATATATCCTGTATTCTTGCCTGGAGAATTCCATGGACAGAGGACCCTGGCAGGCTACAGTCCATAGGGTTCCAAAGTGTTGGACATGACTGAGTAACTAACATTGTTACTTATTTTTTCACTTTCATACCGTGTATGTACATTCAAAGGATCATACATATAAAGTACATTAAAAGGATCATATATATAAAATAAAGGATAATATTTTCAGTAAATGTTGTGGGTAAACTGGCTATCATATAAAGAATATTGCAGGACTTCTATCTTAAAAGCATTCATAGTAATCAATTCAAGATGGATTAAAGGTTTGAATGTAAGTCTCAAACCCATAAAAACAGAAAATTATATCATCACACATCTGTTAGAATGCCTATTATCAGAGAAGAGATAACAAGGGCTAGGGAGGATATGGTGAAAAGGGAATCATTTTAAACTGTTGGTGGGAATACAAACTGTTATAACCACTGTGGAAATCAGTGTGGAAATTCCTTAATAAATGAAAGATTGAAGTATTATATAATCCAGTAATCCCACTTCTGGGACTATTCCCAAAGAAAATGAAACAAGAATCACAAAGAGATATGGCAGCATTATTGCCAAGGTATGGGAACAACCTAAATGTACATCAAAAGATAAATGGATACAGGACATGTGATCTGTCTTTTCTTTCTATTTCTCAAATGTGTATTCCTGCCTCTTGACAAATGTTAGCAATTATTATCACTAATATTGATGAAGTCAAGGCCATGTTTTATGAAGGCTGTATTTTATTCTTTTCATTTTTGAAAACTAACAGATCCTAAGAGCTTCTGCTTCAACAGAGTGACCATCTCCCTTTGCCCAGCCTCTTCTGCCTTAGCTTCTGTGCCACCAAACTGTTATGTATACGTGACCCTGGTACAGTTCATGATACTTCTACTTTAGTCTTGTATTCCTGTATTAATTCTTAGATTTTGTCCCATTCCCATAACCTACATCCTCCTCAGAAAACTGAACCCCCCAATAGAAGAGAGGGCATGACCTATTTGAACCCCTATAGAACATGAGCACTATCTCTAAGTCCTAGCCTTTCTGGCGGCATCTGTGGATTCTAACCATGACACCTGTCTATAAGCTTTTCTTCATAGAGAAGTAGGAACTCTTGCCTACTTCTCTTCTAGCAGTTTTGCTCATTGAATGACTCTCTCCTCCCTCAAGGCCAGGGCACACTCAAATTTTTATGAAAAAGGCTGGATAAACAGCTTACGTGAATCATATAGAATCATATGGTCTCTGTCACAGCTACTCAAGTATGTCATGGTGTCATGAATGCGGCCATGGAGAATACATAGATTACAAACATGGTGGTGCTTCAATAAAACTTTATTTACAAATCAGAAGGGATGCAGATTTGGCTGTGTGTTAGTTTCATTTTTGGACTCCTGTTTTAGGCCACCTGCAGGCTGTTTTGGTTTACTTGATTCTTGTGGGGTAATCCAGCCAGGGCCACTAGCTGTGCCAAAGATAGGACATGTGCTGCAAATAAAGAAGAAGAAGAAAATTTTCATTTCAGTAGTTTTTCCCTTGAATCTCAGAAACAACATTTAGGATTTATCTTGACCTTGTTTTTCTCCATTCTCCTTTAATAAGTAGCTCAGTCTCCTGCTTCTAGGATAAGAATGCCTAAGCAACATAAACACCGTCACTGATGGTTAGTTAGGGGCACACTTTTATAAGCATGCTGTGCACTTGCAAGGTTGCCTCAAGCTTGCCTTTCTATCTGGCAGCAGGTGGAGTTTCAGGTTTCTCATCACCGGAAAAATAATGTAATCCCCATTTCAGATTGGAAAAAGGCTCCTAGGAATAAACCTTGAATATGCGGCTTGTGTTTCAGGAAGAAAGAAGCAGATCTCAACTGAGAGAATGGAATTACTGACCTCTGGGGATCTTGAGAGTTAATGACAGAGCCAAGCGCTGCTCCTCCTTAAATCTAGGGCTGTCCTTACACCTCTGCTTTGCCTGCTATTCTGCTGAGGAACCATGCCCTATTGCTTAATATTTTCTTTTTCTCTTATACATCCAACTACTTCCTCTGAACTGAATTCCTATTTTTAAACACAATTATGTCTCTTCCGAGTAATACTAAACCAAAAATAAACTGACCTTTCCTCGCTTCCTCTTCCCCGTATTTTTATTTCACCTTGTGTCTATTAGCTGTTTCCATTTCATGCCACTTACCCCTCAGTCCTTCTAATCTGCTTTCTCACCTCATCTTTCCACTAAATCAAGTCTTGTTAAAGACCAGTGAAATATGGGTTGTTGAATTCAATAAGCATTTTTCTCTCCTCAGTTCATTTGATTCTGAACGACATTTGATATCGTTGACCTCTCCTGCCTCCTTAAAATACTCTACCTCCTGAGTTTCCATGACAAAACTCTTCCTGAATTTCTTTTTCTTGCCACTCACTTTGCCCTGTCCTTGTTGAGTACTACATTTTCTCATCTTTACTACCTGAATGTTATTAGGTTCTTGTTTCATACTAACCACTAGTCAAATCCCAGAATATAGTTGGTCATGAAAGAAAGTCTGTAACACTGCTGTGTTAAGGAGGTGGTTATGTAGTAGTACCTGAGCCCTATTTCTTCTCGCTTTGCAGTTCTTAACAGTACATCTTACTTTTTAAATTCTGAATCCTTGGCCTTTTTTCAGTAATAGAAAATGCTGATATCAGTGGAGCCCAATGGGAATTTTACATTGACTTAATCTTTACCTGAGTCTTCTCTCACCTAAAGCTTCAGTCTCACTCAGTTCATCTATTTCTCTGATCTTTGATACATCTGTTGGAACTAGTTCCAAGTAGCTCCCTTCCCCCTATCTTGACATTAGGACACTTAACTGACAATTGAAAAGAGTTTTAAGTTAAAAAGTTTTCATGATAACATGTTATGCTAATGGCTCTAATGGATTCACATGTTAAGATAACAGTTTCCATGAGAGACTAGGGCTTTTATTAAACTTTTAATATTGTAAGCAAAGGTGGCCAAGGCCCCAGAATATAGGCTGTGGGTGGTCTGTTTGTGATGGTATTGGGGCCAAGTAGGATATGCCAACATAAAGAAAACTAGACACAAGGTATGAAATTATGCTTAAAAAAATTGAAGTAATTCCAGAGAAGGAAGTAGAGTTAAGCTACCAAATATTTTGACTCCATTATGTTTGTGTGAGACACTTATTCTGAGAGTCATTAATTCAATCTTAACCCTAGAAACTATTCAGTTTTTCACTAGGGATGCAATTTTGGCCTTCATTTGAGAGTAATTGGTTGTCTGATAATTTCATGTCTTTGAGTCTCTGCTGTATTGTCTGGAAACCATCCCATGGATCAAGAGTTATGAAATAGAAAAGACAAACAACTAGACAGCTTCAATGAGACTCATAACAGTGCTCCAAGCGGATGGTGGCATTTAAGATAGATGGCAAATGCCAATTCTGAGGCATTTCTCTAAGTGTTTTGTGTCTCCCATTAGAGAAATAATGCAGCCAACATCTAATTTGCAAGTTTAAAATTGCAAATCCAACTCTTGGGAGAAAATTGGGTGAATCACAAGAGACTATTGCTTAAGTTTCACATGAGTAAATATATTGGCTGTGTGGGTATTATCCAACACTTAGAGCCACAAAATACATTTTTCTATCATTTTATTTGCAGAAGAATAGTACAATTATTTTCAGAATAATTAACTCCTCAGTTTAGTGACAATTATGTTCCATTATAATAATTAAAATCACACCCTGCTATTTGGATGAACTCAATAGAATAATGATTTCTTAGGGGAAGATTTAATCAGATCATTATTTTTCTCCAGAATTAAAAATATCTGTAAATTATTTTCATTCATTGTACCACTGCTTCATTTTGAATATTTTTGCTCTCCTATGGAAATAAATATCACAAAATGGAAGTCTTAACCCACCCTTGAACCATCTGTGCATCGTAATAGTTATTGGAGGTATGCCGTGACTTGGCAAAATGCAGAGCTCCTGGCTGGGCATAACAGCGGAGCTACAGATGGTGGGAGTACCTGAATTAGGTGGGTGGAAGCAGGTGGTGAGCAGAATAGTGGTGTTTCAGGAGACTGATCTCTTGAAAGGAGAGGCCTAGTCAGTGAGTGGGAGAATATTAAGAAGAATCAAAAGCCCTCCTTCATCCTGAGATGAAGTTGAGGAGAGCTCAGAAGAGTACTAGGCCCCTATGCAAAAGGGCTGGAGTTCAGGAAACCACTCTTGCTTTAAGGATGAACTGAAGTATAAAGCTGAAAACCAAGGGAAAATGTGTTAGATCAGTAAGGTAGGGACTGGGGAAGAAATAAGGCTTTTTGGACATTGGGATGGTCTAGTTCACCCTGAAGTGTCTTTGATACTGGAATCAAAGCTGTGAGATAATTAAGCCTACTTGAGCAATTGGTAGTCTATTGGTAGTTACTACTAAAGCTACCTTCTTTCATCTTAGCTTGAGTTACCTTGTATACTGGATGCAGAGGGCCGGGAATGACCATTTGGATTAACTAAGAGAGGGGCTGGGCATCTTGACAAGAAAAACCTAAATCTGGGACATCAAGGCAAAAGAGTGATAATGAAGCCAAGAGTGCTCTCATTCATTAAATTATAGTAAGTTGCTCTATGTCCCCCTTTTTATATGACATTGTGAATGTGACTAACTTGGGAGTAAAAGGTAGTTTCTCACGAATGGTCAGAGCCTACTAGACTGAAAAAAAGTCTGCTGATGCAGAAAACAAGACCCTAACAATGTCTGCCATATTTGTTGAATGAAAATGAATGAATAAATGAATAAAACAATAGCAAATGAATTCTGTCACTTGCAGAGCTCTCAGGCTCTCTGGACAGGGGAGCAGGGTCAGAGGTCATGATTCATTGACTGGTTCTTCTTATTTTCTAATCTTTTACCATTTTCATCCTGTTAGTGTAAATGCATATTTCATGAAATTTAAACTTTAGAGCAACAACAGGATAAGGGAAACATTACAAATTCTGGGAGAGAATAGCTTCTCTCAAAATAATAAAACAAAAACAGAACATGAAAAATCTTCTAAGGAGAACTAGAGTTTACCTGGGGGCTGGAGTAAGACAGGAGGCACTGTAAGAATTCCTAATTAAAGGATGAAAAGATGGATATCTAGCCTTCTTAAAGAGACTTGGGTACATTTGACATGATTCTTCCATTCTACCTTGTGGGTATAATGAATTCTCTCTTAACAAGGGTACTCAATAAGACTTCAGGCTAGGAAAAAGGAAATTCTTGACATTATTATTTTTAGAAGAAGCTATAAAAGCTGCTGGTGGCTCAGTACTAGAATGAGATGATGAAGGAGTTTGTCTGTTATTTTAACAGTGTAAGTAGAGTTAGCATTGGCAGTGTATAAAAAGGTACACCCAGTGAGATAAATAGTTTAAACAACATGAATCCTTTACTCAGTGGGACTGAGTCTTACAAATGTGGCGTGCAGGTAAGATCCTTTAGGATGGACACAGTGGGAAGCTATCTGCCGGTCCTTCAGAATGAGTACCATCTATGTCTTACTTTTCACTCCACCCATAAAACCAACACATATGATTCAGAAAACATTTTTTTTTAGTCATTCATGCCCTATCTTTTGCTTGGACTCAGCTTTTCCAATTTCTCCCACCATACTGGTTCTGGATATTTATTTTTTCACTTGATCACTGTATCTGTATTAGGATCCTTCTCTTGGTGGATCTGACTCTTGGCCTAACTCTAACTCCGGGGTCTTTGGTTTTCTAAATATCACTGATACCTTGCTCCCCAATTGTTATATTGATCTTGTGAAACTTATTCTAGAATTATATCTTTTCCATTTGATAGCATCTTACAGATTGATATTCCACTTAATCATAGCTTCTTGAAGCTAGAAAACTTGATTTTTTTCACCATAGTATTCTTGGTCCCTGACACAGCAGTTGGCAGTCAGTACATGCTGGTTGAATGAATGAATGACAAGTTCACATCTTCCTCATACTTTGAGCTCTGAGAGTTTATAAAAGGTTGTTTTTATGAAATAAAAGCTGGAATAGTTTTTAAAAGTTCTGCATCTACTTTACATCATTATCCTGGAGTTGTGTACTTACTTTCTGTCCTTGAGTATCTCCCAGTCTGGTGGAAAAGCCAGATATGTCAATAGTTATCTATGAGAGGCCATGATAAAAATGTAGAGTTCCGCAGAAAGGTGGAGGAACAACTATGTAATCTTTTAGGAACAAGAAAAGGAAATGGTACCTAATGTAATATTTAAATATAGAAGAATAAGTAAGCAGATGAAGAGGATTTGGGTAGGGAAAGATATTGTAATAAGTCCTTGCTAGCAAGATAATAAAAGGCAAGATATAGATGTATAATGTAGGAAAACAACCTGCAATTTAAATGTTTCAGGATCATAAAGTTCCAGGCAGAGAAAGACCTGTTTGAGACTGGAGAGGTAGAAGGGAACAGATCATGTAGGGATTTATATTTTCACAAGGATCTTAAGTGTTGTTCTGTGGGTAGTGGGGAATGCCATAGATAATTTGCAATCTAGAAAACTCTGGAGATAAATAAAGGATTGATTTGAGGTGGGAAAATCTCAAAGCAGGGAAACCAGTTAGAAAAATTTAGCACTATTCTACTGGAGAGAACATGAACAAGGCCAAAAATAAATGTGAAAATTAAGTATATAAATTTTGTGCTTGAATGGCAAGGGGTCTGAAAGTTATACTGGAGTCAAGAATAATTCCCAGTTTACTAATTAGACTGAACAGCTGGATGGTGGTGACACACTGAAAAAAAAGACTGCAATAGAGGAAAAGTGTGGAATTCTGCTCTCAGTCAGGTCTCTGCAGAACATCCACACAAGTATCCCTGCTGTTGAAGGGACTGAATGAATTTGAAGTTAGAGGAGAAAGGGCTGGCACTGTCAACTTGGAAAAGATTAGCATATAAACAGTTAAAATCATGAGAATGGATGAGCTCAACCAGGGAGAATATCTGCAGAAGAACACAGAACTGTGTATTGAATTAGAATGAATAGCTGAATTTAAATGGTGTAAGATAAAGAAAAGCCTGTATATTTATCCAATAAATATTAGACTTTGATTAGGTAACATTTCTCCATTTTTAATTTCCTCTCACCTTAGCTCTAACCCACTGCAATCTGGATTCTGCCTCTCCATACATTTTTTTTATGTTGTTTTTAATTTTGCTTTTCATTCAGCAATAACTATAGATTAACATGTACTTAAATGAAATATTTCAAGGATTGCAAGTAGCCTTTACAGCTTTCCCTTAATGGTAAAAACTTATGAACTATTATCACAACCAAGACACTGGCATCGATACAGTCGAGAACATTTCCTTTATTAGAAGGGTTTGTCATGTTATCCTTTTGTAGCCAAATCCTCTTCAGCTCTAAACCCTTCCTTAAACCCCTGATAAGCACCATTTTTAAAAAATAATAATTTTGTGATTTCAAAAATGTTATGGAAGTAGAATCATACAATATATAACCTTTTGGGACTACCTTGTTTCACACATCATGATATTAGAGAGATTCATCCAGGTTGTTACAGTTATCTATATTTCATTTCTTTTTTTATTGCAGAGTAGTGTTCCATGGTATAGATGTATTACAGTTCATTTACTAATTCACCCTTTTTATTTTTAAGATGTTTTTTATGTTGACCACTTTAAGTCTTTATTGAATTTGTTACAATATTGTTTCTATTTTATGTTTTGGGTTTTTAGCCCTGAGGCAAGTGGGATCTTAGCTCTCTAACAACACCCCTGAATTTGAAGGTAAAGTCTTAACCACTGGACTGCCAGGGAAGCCCCTCATTCACTTTTTGAGGAGCTTTTGTTATTGTTGCTGAATAAAACTGTTGTTAGGAATAAAATTCTTATAAACATTTCTATACAACTTTTTGTGTGAACATAGGTTTTCATTTATCTAAGATAAATGGCCAGGAGTGGGATTGCTGTGTCCTGTAATAAGAGACTGCCACAGGATTTTTGAGAATGTACAATTTACATTCCACTCAGTAAATTGTGTGTGATCTGGTTGGAAAAGTACTGCCCATTCTGATTAATCACATGACCTGATTAAAATACATACTTTCTAGATTCCTCAGCCTTTTGTTCTCTCTTCCCTGTAAAAATAACAACAACAACAACAACAACAGCTTCAATTTTAACCTATTTCCATTAAAAATGCTGTAGTCCCTTAGTCGTGTCTGACTCTTTGTGACCCTATGGACTGTAGTCCACCAGGTTCCTCTATCCATGGTCTTCTCCGGGCAACAGTACTGGAGGGGGTAGCCATTCTCTTCTCCAGGGGATCTTCTCAACCCAGGGATTGTAACCAGGTCTCCAGCATTCCAGGCAGATTCCTTACCATTTGAGCTGGTGGCCTTGAGAATTATAAGGACAGAGAGCCTGGTGGGCTACAGTCCATAGGGTTGCAGAGTCAAGACATAACTGAGCAACTAACACTTTCATTCACTTTCCCATTAAAAAAGAGGCACCAAAAATAAAATTATCTGGATATGGTCTTGACAAGCAAAGTACAGAACAAAAATATCATCTTCCCTATTGTAGCTATTTTATCTATAAGTTCAGTCATAGATGGTTTTAGCTTTTCTGATGGTTACAATCACAATTAACCTATATTTACTTTGCTGTGAAATCTATTCTTAAACTATTGTTATATATATCTATATCTATATATGTATATATGAATATTTGTTTCAAGATTCACTTTTTTTTTCTGATTTGTACTTCAGCAGTTGATTTTGAAATTCCAGAGTGGGATATTTTAAACAAAAATGTAACATGCAGACCAATTTAAAATCATAAGACACAGTTAGACTTTGTATAGGAGTATACCACCTCCACATGAATTGGAGCAATAAGCTATGAAATTATTGACACAGATTTCTATTATAGTATGCCTATTTTATTCCAAGTTCTACATCTTGGGGGTGGTCTTTGCATAAATTGAAGACACAATGATGTATTGTTTCCCTGACTGTTGTATTTTTTATGCCCCTTGTGTAAGTACTGGTCAAGTAAATCAATAAGCACAGAATACATTAACTACTGTATAACAGATATGAATCTTGTAGCTATATGTGTAAAATCATTGAGGCTTCTCATGGAATCACTTAATCCCATTAGCTGTCTAAGACTGTACAGATGCTTTAACTCAGGAATATATTGGAGTTAAAAAAAAAATCTTTTCACTGAGTGTTCAGAAATGCCTATTCACAGTGCTGGTCTTCAAATAAAATGTAAAAATATTTGTCTCACAAATGTAGTTAAATATTAACATAAAAAGAAGGAAAGTGGCACTTGGAAATAAATTTTGAGAGTGATCTACAGAAATTTCCATTTCTGGCTGTGGTAGAGTTACTAGAATAAAATTTTCCCACTTACTGGAAACAAATGAAACGTTGGACAAATAAATGAAACAAATGAAGCTCCCTTTGAATGGACAAGCAACTCAGTACCTTGATCCCTAACAGAAGGTGAAAAAAAAGAGGTGAGGTCTGGATTTATACCTGGAGGCTCTTCCTCAAATTTGTGCTGAGAGAGGTGACCTGAATGGAACATAGTGATCTTGCTGAACTGAGGAAGAAAAGATTCAAGTTTGGGGAGAATGAAGAAACTAGACTCTGCAAAGCAGAGCATTGGAGAAGAGGATGGTAAAGAGAAAGAACTTGCAGAGAGTTCACACTGACTCCTTGGTGAATAACATAAAAAAATCAGATAATATGTGTCATGAGTAATTCTAGACTATAAAAATGGTAACTTTTTCCACATAGAAGGAAATAGTAGCCAAAGGAATCTCAGATAACCCACTACAAAAGAAGAAACAAAACCAAACATGGTACAAATGTGAGTAATTATAAATTTTTTCTGTCATTTAATGAGGTAGTAAAAGATAACTGACTATGTAAAACAAAAAAATATTGTATTGAGAAGTTTATATTATATAGACAAGTATGAAAATAGGACTAAGTATGAATAATATGAAAATATACTTAATGAACTTCTTAGACTTTATGGGAAGTAGACTGTAATAAATTAGAGGTGTATTTTGTAAACCCAGAGAAACACATATACACAAAAAATATAATGAAAAATAACTTCAAAAGCAACACTTATGATCTCACAGTTCTGTAGGTCAGAAGCCCAGGGGGCTCATTAATTTTCTATATCATATTTTAACCAAGCTTTGTGGCGGTTGTGTTCTTTTCTGGAGGATCAGAGGATGAATTCACTTGCAAGTGCACTTAAATTTCTGGAAGAATTCAGTCCTATGGATTTGTATATATCTATATACTTAATATCTTATCATCCATTTTGCATTGTATCTATGTATATCTATCTATCTAGCCATCCATCCTTCAAATCTATTGATTCTGGTTCTCTGAGGGATCATTATATTTTATATTTTCAGCATGTCTCAGTTCAACTAAATCTTCTGTTTCTTAGTTAAACCAGCTGCATTTTAAATGCTTATTAGTTACAAGTGGCTAGTGGCTATCATGATGGTCTAGAGCTAGTGTTGGCAAACTATTTTCTGTATAGGGCCAGATAGTACATATTTTAGGCTTACTAATTTGCATGATTTCTGTTGTAACTACTTAACCCTACTAGTGTAGCCAGGAAACAGCCACAGAAAATATGTACAAATAGGTATGGCTGTGTTTCAATAAAACTTTATTTACCAAATCAGGCAGCAAACCAGATTTGTCCAGCCAAGTACAGGTGTCATTTGCCTGCCCATGTTCTAAAGGAATCAAAGCAATTGACTGTCTCTAGTATGCTATGATTAGAGAGCCTTTGCATTTCATTAAATGCTTCCTAGAAAAGTATTCTTTCAAATACCAAGGCAATTTTATTGACTTTATCTTTTCTTAAATATCAAATAGATCAAAAGTTTACAAAGACTAAAGAAGTTCAGTTTTATATTAATAATTTGGAATACTTAAAATATTAATGTGGTCATGATATTTAGAAAAAATTAGAACATTTTAGTATATTTTCCTTCCTTTTAGGAGAATTTTCTATGAAGAATATTTACACAGTAGCATGTCTGTTTTCTTATTGCTTTAGTCAAAGCATATAACAAATGCAGGGTTTCATAGATTCATAAATGATTCTAAATGAAAGGATGGAAGAAGAGCAGGTATAAGTTCCTATGGACTTTGAAATCTTCATATAATTTGTAAGCATGTACTGCTTCACATTCTGGCTTGAAGACAAATTTTGACACTTTTGTTATGCTCCCAGTGAAGGTGTGGATGGGCATATGTATGTAGGTATTGGAGTTGGTTCTAGTTGTATCAGCTCCTGTGTCAGAAAATTAGTAACTAGTATATCCTATCCTAATGTTTTAAGGTCAACCTAACTTTGGAAATTTTAGGCAGGAATTGAGCCCAATGTCAATTGGGAAATGATATGCCAATGAGAGAAGTCCAAATGATTTTTATCTTCAGAGACACTGTGAACTCTGCAATGTGCAGTGAGAATTTGCTTTGGGATGACTTCCAGGCATTAACCTTGGCAAAATCAGGCAGTGTTTAGACAAAACTGTTACCAGGATTATTTTGTCTGAATGGATGGTTAGGTCAAGTAATTAATTAATTAGACATTCAGTCAATCTTTAAGTCATTTAATTAATTAACTTGATACTTAAAATGTGAGACATATTTTCTCCTAAGGGTAAGACATGGTCATAAATTGTAGTTACTGCTTTCTAAGAGCTGTTATTCTCTTACTCCTTGGCCCTCACTCTCTCTCCCGTTCTTTCTTTCCTCCTTCCTTCCTTCTCTTCAAATGTTCTGAACAGTGTTTGTGTATGTGTATGTGTGTTTTGGCAACCCACTCCAGTATTCTTGCCTGGAGAATCCCATGGACAGAGGAGCCTGGTGGGCTGCAGTCCACAGGGTCACAAAGAGTAGGACACAACTGAGTGACTTCACTTTCACTTTCACTTTCACATGTGTGTTTTAATACCAGATATGATTAAGGTTTGCACCATTATCTTTTGTGATTATGTTAAGGATCCTACATTTTAGATGAACTTCTTCAGTCTTGGGCCCTAGCAGTTTGTAAGAGACTTCTTGCATTCTTTCCTCTAGATCTGAGGCACTTTTCATATTCTTACATTTTCATGTCCTTGGTAATGTAAATATTTTGATCTTTCTTCCACTTCTCTCAAAACTTATGTGAAACATTTCTAACCATTCTGGCTTTCTTCCCCCCTTGTCTTATTGCTGATCATCTAAAATATGTCTGTTTAAAGTTTTAACACAACTTGGGATATACACAAGTCTCCCACTGTGTGAAATTATAAACTCTGACTGATAGTTAGGACCTACTAAGCCATAAATTTCACTGAGTCTATAGCCCCATTTTTGATAGAGATTTAAACTTTATGTTATAAAGAGTATTTTTTATCCTATGTTTCCAGTGGGATGCTAAGCAAGATGAAGTTACTATGTTACTAGTTCTGAGATTCAGTATCCAAAATATTATTTCTTCACCTCACCATCCATTCCTAATACGTGTG
This sequence comes from Nanger dama, assembly GCA_917880005.1. Taxonomy (NCBI): domain Eukaryota; kingdom Metazoa; phylum Chordata; class Mammalia; order Artiodactyla; family Bovidae; genus Nanger; species Nanger dama. The sequence continues at coordinate 55,252,114 of CAKJTW010000006.1, read as the reverse complement.
AGAAACTTTCTTTGATTAATTTCTTTGTTTATAACTGTTTTCTGTGATAATGCTGCCTCCCATGTTTAACAAATCATCTTTCCTGTAAAGAAACTATGGATCCCTCATTTCCCTGATCTCACCCCTGAATTCACCTACAGTTGAGGTGATGGTGTCTGTACAAGTGGACAGCCTCCCGTCAAGTCCTGTGTCTCTTTGAGGGCTTTGCTCTAGAGCTGTAATGAATGACAGTTAACAATCATGGATCTCCAGGAAGACCAGAACTCTAACACTTCCAGAAGTTACTGTCAACAGATGGTCAGTCTGTTCAGTACAGTTCAGTCACTCAGTCATGTCCAGCTCTTTGCAACCCCATGGACTGCAGCATGCCAGGCCTTCCTGTCCATCACCAACTCCTGGAGTTTACTCAGACTCATATCCATTGAGTTGGTGATGCCATCCAACCATTCATCTCTTTCTCCTCCTGCCTTCAATCTTTCCCAGCATCAGAGTCATTTCCAGTGAGTCAGATTTTTGCATCAGGTGGCCAAAGTATTTGACTTGCAGCTTCAGCATCAGCCCTTCCAATGAATATTCAGGACTGACTTCCTTTAGGATGGACTGGTTGGATCTCCTTGCAGTCCAAGGGACTCTCAAGAGTCTTCTCCAACACCACAGTTCAACATACGATGGACTGAGTTAATAGGTAAATGCTTTAGATTCCCATAACTCATATGAAGATATCGAAACACATACTATAAACTCCTGCTGCTGCTGCTGCTGCTGAGTCACTTCAGTCGTGTCCGACTCCTAGGAGGGGGCTCATCAGGAATGAGCCTTCATTGTCCACAATGGGGACTTGTTCAACAGCTCATCCACTATTGAATACATTATTGATTTTTTTTTCCTTCCTTGATTCATTTTCCCTACTCCCTTACTTGCGCGTCCTGAGATTTCATCCCAAATAAACCACCTAACATCCCAGACAATTTATCAGGTTAGGTTTGGGGAAGAATTCTACCTAAGACCTTTTCTTTGATTTAATAATATAGAAGAACACATGTGTCCCTGATGCTCTACACACTCTGACACTACAGGGCTGAATGAGTCATCCAGGAGAGCACCAGAGTAAGATTCAGCTACTGTTTACTTGTCTTTTTACATCTCTCACTGTACAAGGCACTGTACAAGGTACACACAGAGGGAGAGTTCTCTTCAGTTTTTTGAGGCAAGGTTGAAATTACCTAATGACATGATCATTTGCATTGGGCGAAATACATTCACATGTTTCTCTCATTGATTCTTCCCAACACCTTGCAAAGTCAGTATATTTATCCCCATTTACAGATGGAAATAATGAGAGTTGGATTAAAAGACTATAAAAGCCCAAGTATGACATATACTACAAAAGACCATGTCAGTAATAAAAGAATCTTTGAAGTTAAACTTCAAAGTCAATGGATGCTTCTAGATACCATTCAGGTATGAAGTGGTTACTTAGAAACTGAAAGTCCTAGGGAACACTTTATTTTCATTAGTATGACCACTTTATCACCTTCGCTAGTGGCTCAGACAGTAAAGGATCTGCCTGTAATGCAGGAGATCTGGGTTCAGTCCCCAGGTTGGGAAGATCCCCTGGAGAAGGGAATGGCAACCCACTCCAGTATTCTTGCCTAGGGAATTCCATAGACAGAGGAGCCTAGCAGGCTAAGGTCCATGGGGTCACAAAGAATCAGACACAAGTTAGCAACTAAACAACAACAGATATACTATTGAGACATGAAATTAATCTTTTTTCTATCACCCACTCTCTCACTCATGACCACTTTATGTCATCCCATCATAAGGAAAAGCAAAACATCTTTTCCCCTGAAGTTCAATAAGGTAGTGATCATACAACCTCCCTCATCTTCAGTTTTAAAAAAAAACAAGAGGTGGAGGGGAAGGAGGAAAGACCCTAAGGTAGATGTTAAGTAGCCATGTTTTAAGTACCAAAAGTAGGCTCACTTCCAACTATGAGTAACTCTTCATAATATTACTTCTATCTTTAAGATATTTTACCAGTTTTGTCCACTGCTTCAGATCTTCACTGTTTTCCCTGGCTTTTGAAATTATCTTAAACATATTCCCTCCTACCTGTCAGGACGTTTTGTGTTATCATTTGGTCTCAACACATGTTGTTTTTAAACTAAGACCAATTCTCTCACCATCACTTTTTTCCTGCTCATCCAATGCCCGTATCCTTTCATTCAAATTCTATCCAACTTCCTGCTCCTGCAGTTATTCACCTTGCTCTGCTCCCAAAGAATCCACTGCCCCATCCTCTTGGGACCATCTTCCTTACCTAAACTGTTACCAACATGTATTGGTTTTCAATCCATAATAGAAAAGAATAGGTTTTCCAAGCCCTTATCTGCTCACTCACTATAGTGTAATTGCACAATATAGGAAAAGCAATAAGGAGAAACTCCAAAGTGGAGAGACAACCTGCTATAATTCCGAGACTTTGTTTCTTCAACCAGGAGATCATTAATCCACTCTGTTTATTGTTTTAGGCCTTAAGTGAAGGAGAGAAACAAAAGAAAATTCCTTTGAAGGCCCAATTTCAAACATATTTTCAGTCACAGAATAGACGAGAACTCACCTTCAAAGTGTATAATACTCATTCTTCACCAGCACTGTGGAAAAATCACCTATATATGCCAAGGATTAAGTATTAGATCATCCCTTGAGAGGGATTCTATGGAAGAACTTTGAGGCTTTATGAAATAAAGAATGTTGTGAATGTTTTATCAGCACTTGAGGCCAGAGAAAAGATTGAGTATTTTGTATGGTTGGAATGCAAATAAGGGAACTTTCCCTGGAACTGTTCAGGTTGTGAATCTGGTCCAGTTTTAAGAAAGCTTCTGCAGTATCTCCAGTGAGCTGATCTAGACAGTTGTCTTGAAATAACATGGAAGCAGTTCAGAGTTTTGGTAAGCTCTGTTGGGAAGAGAGAAAGAGAATCAGCCATTGAGCTGAGCAGATTATTGAATCAGGCATTTGGAAAGGAGCTAAGGGTACAGCAAGACAGAAAAAAGGGCTGCTTTTTAAACGAGGGAGTAGCAGGGCCAAAGATGCTCTTTCTGCCAGGGCTGCTGCATAAATGCTGGCTTCTTTGCTTATAGAAGGATTGCCATTACTAAGATTATCTTGGGTATTGCAAACAAAAACATAAACAACTGTGCTCCTCATAGCTCAGGAAAGGCCTGAGAGCAAGCTACATGGTTGGTCAGGAACATGATTACCAGATGAAAGCCAAGAACTGCCAAATGAGGAAGAGGCTTAAAAATGACAAAACAAGACTTCACTTTGTAAAGGTAAAGATTTCAGGAGAATGGCCAGCCAAAGAACAAATCAAAATTTGCAACTAACATGTCCCAGGCAGGGTTTGTCGGATGCTGGGAAAAACATGGTGAGCTGGTCAGACCATGAGATCTTGCTGTCCCAGGGATTCTTGTTCAAAGAATACCTGAGGAGGAAAGAATTAAGAAGTTACTTAGTCTAGAGGCAAAACCAACAAGAGGACTGAAGATTGCACTGTTTGTTTCTAAAACTTGAATGTGAATGCTAAGTGCCTAGAGGCTCAGTTCAGTTCAGTTCATTTCAGTCGCTCAATGGTGTCCAACTCTTTGTAATCCCATGAATCGCAGCACGCCAGGCATCCCTGTTCATCATCATCTCTCAGAGTTTACTCAGACTCACGTCCATTGAGTCAGTGATGCCATCCAGCCATCTCATCCTCGGTCATCCCCTTCTCCTCCTGCCCTCAATCCCTCCCAGCATCACAGTCTTTTCCAATGAGTCAACTCTTTGCATGAGGTGGCCAAAGTACTGAGTTTCAGCTTTAGCATCATTCCTTCCAAAGAAATCCCAGGGTTGATCTCCTTCAGAATGGACTGGTTGGATCTCCTTGCAGTCCAAGGGACTCTCAAGAGTCTTCTCCAACACCACAGTTCAAAAGCATCAGTTCTTCAGTACTCAGCCTTCTTCACAGTCCAACTCTCACATCCATAAAACTGGAAAAACCATAGCCTTGACTCGACCTTAGTCGGCAAAGTAATGTCTCTGCTTTTGAATACAGTATCTAGGTTGGTCATAACTTTCCTTCCAAGGAGTAACTGTCTTTTAATTTCATGGCTGCAGTCACCATCTGCAGTGATTTTGAAGCCCCAAAAATAAAGTCTGACACTGTTTCCACTGTTTCCCCATCTATTTCCTATGAAGTGATGGGACTCGATGCCATGATCTTCGTTTTCTGAATGTTGAACTTTAAGCCAACTCTTTCACTCTCCTCTTTCACTTTCTTCAAGAGGCTTTTTAGTTCCTCTTCACTTTCTGCCATAAGGGTGGTATCATCTGCATATCTGAGGTTATTGATATTTCTCCCGGCAATCTTAATTCCAGCTTGTGTTTCTTCCAGTCCAGCGTTTCTCATGATGTACTCTGCATATAAGTTAAATAAGGAGGGTGACAGTATACAGCCTTAACATACTCCTTTTCCTATTTGGAACCAGTCTGTTGTTCCATGTCCAGTTCTAACTGTTGCTTCCTGACCTGCATACAGATTTCTCAAGAGGCAGGTTAGGTGGTCTGGTATTCCCATGTCTTTCAGAATTTTCCACAGTTTACTGTGATCCACACAATCGAAGGCTTTGGTATAGTCAATAAAGCAGAAATAGATGTTTTTCTGGACCTCTCTTGCTTTTTCAATGGTCCAGTGGATGTTGGCAATTTGATATCTGGTTCCTCTGCCTTTTCTAAAACCAGCTTGAACATCAGGGAGTTCACTGTTCATGTATTGCTGAAGCCTGGCTTGGAGAATTTTGAGCATTATGTTACTAGCATGTGAGATGAGTTTGAGCATTCCTTGGCATTGCCCTTCTTTGGAACTGGAATGAAAAATGACCTTTTCCAGTCCTGTGGCCACTGCTGAGTTTTCCAAATTTGCTGGCATATTGTATGCAGCACTTTCACAGCATCATCTTTCAGGATTTGAAATAGCTCTACTGGAATTCCATCACCTCCACTAGCTTTGTTCATAGTGATGCTTTCTAAGGCCCACTTGACTTCACATTCCAAGATGTCTGGCTCTAGATGAGTGATCACATCATCATGATTATCTGGGTCTTGAAGATCTTTTTTGTACAGTTCTTCCGTGTATTCTTGCCACCTCTTCTTAATATCTTCTGCTTTTGTTAGGTCCAGACCATTTCTGTCCTTTATCGAGCCCATCTTTGCATGAAATGTTCTCTTGGTATCTCTAATTTTCTTGAAGAGATCTCTAGTCTTTCCCATTCTGTTCTTTTCCTCTATTTCTTTCCATTGATCACTGAAGAAGGCTTTCTTATCTCTTCTTGCTATTCTTTGGAACTGTGCATTCAGATGCTTGTATCTTTCCTTTTCTCCTTTGCTTTTCACCTCTCTTCTTTTCACAACTATTTGTAAGGCCTCCCCGGACAGCCATTTTGCTTGTTTGCATTTCTAGGCATGCATAACCCAGTTGTCCTTGTTCTAAGTCCTTCTTGTGTTCTTGAGCCTTTGAGCTTCCCAAAATGCTTTCTTGGCTCTGAAAGCATTTGAGTTTGCAACTCCTGCACATCTCATTTTACAGATGGGAAAACTAAGGATGAAAGTGAAAGTGAAGTTGCTCAGTTGTGTCCGACACTTTTCATCCCCGTGGACTGTAGCCTAACAGGCTTCTTTGTCCATGGGATTCTCTAGGCAAGAATACTGGAGTGGGTTACCATTTCCTTTTCCAGGGGATCTTCCTGACCCAGGGACTGAACCCGGGTCTCCCGCATCGGAGGCAGATGCTTTAACCTCTGAGCCACCAGCGATAAGACAGATTAAAAGATTTAGCTCTGTTTTCACTGCTGAATGGGAACAGAGGCAAGACTAGGACCTGGGCTTCCTTACTCTTATCTAACTCACTCACACCAGAGCTGGTAGCTTTCTGTGTAATCACAGACTGTGAGTCAAGTCCCCAGTATCTCTTTTGGGTTATTCAGACTGTCAGTTTCAGAACAGTACATGACCACTATCTTGCTTTAGCCACTCAGTGCCCCTCCTACCACTTCTGTTGCTTTTTTTTTGTTTTCCTTTTCCCAGGTGAGTAAGACAATGAAGCAGTCTCCGGCAGGCTTTAAAATGTTTGGAGCAAACTGAGATGGACTGCTCCAAAAATCAGTTACTGTTTCAGCACTGAAGAGCAGCAACATGATAGTGACAGCTGTTCAGATCTGTTCCTTCTTCCCTCCCCTGCACTAAATTCCTCATCCTGGCCTCTTTTCTACTCTGTAGGCTCAGGTCCCACCAGCTTTTCAGCCTTAACGTTTGGATAATCACCCTGATATAGACTAGAGATTACAGCCACCCTTCCTCCTCACAGCATCACCCAGAAGCCTTCAGCACATAACGATTTTCAGTTGCAACTGACCGGGATGAGAGTATCGTTTTAATTGTTATTGAATAACTGTAAATTAAGCAGGGCAACAGAGAAGACAGGAGGCAATGGGGATGGGAATTGTACTTCTGTTCACTGGCATAAATTTAGGACTACTGCAGTTGTACTGTGACTCCAACAACAAGAATTTATGGTTTCTTTTTATATATACTGGGACAACTTCTAGAGTCGATTGCATTTTCTTTCTAATAGTAGGTTTAGTTTGTTCTCTATAGAAAAATGACAGGGCAATAAAAGAGGTCCTAGCTTTATAGCACAATAATATTTTAGATAAGACTCAGTCCTGAGATTTAATTGCTTTTATGCTGGTAGAGAGCAACAGCCAAGCAGAGGGAAGACATAGAGTGGCTGCATCACAGCCTCCAGCCAACTTGCTCAGAGTCTGAGAAACAGAAGAGGGAAGAAACTAGCACTTTAGGTACTAGAAAAAATCCACAGGCTTTTCACCCATTCACTGCCAGCCAAGTGCCCATCCTTGGGCAAGGTTCTTTTGCATACTGAGTAAAATGAGAACAAAACAGGAAAACAAACAAACAACCTTGGTCTTGCATTGTATGTAGTTTAGTTTGAAAAGCAGAAAAGATGTCTAGAATCAAAGACTAGGTTGTGTGGTTCAACCAAATTGATGATTCTGAAGAAGGGAAAGGAGGTATGAGTTAGAGGAATCTAGGAGTTTCTTATACGAGTCAGGTACAGAGAAAATATGTGAGGAGATGGAAAGGAGCAGAGAAGGGCCAAGTCTCTGAAGGTGAGGCCAGTGTGATACAGATGAGGCTGGAGGGATGGAAGGAACATTGAAGGGACTCACTAGTCTGAAGCAAGGGTCTGTGTCAGAATGTTGTTGATAGATGGCTATAAATGGCAGTCACTCAAAGAGCAGCTAAAGGCTTTCTGCAGGTCCTCAGCCTGATTTATCAACAAAGAAAATAGCCCCCTTTCAGGGACACAAAATAGGTCTTGTTACTTGGCTGAAGAAGAGAGCTAGTGAGGTGGAATATTGACACTTGGCCACCAATCTGTGCTTTAATCTGCTTGATGACCCCTGAAGTCATCTATCCAGGTGCAAAGCCTTTCCTTTAACCATGAGAAATGTGGTTTGAAATGCCAAGGGGCTTGACAGAGGAGACATAGAGATGAACAGTCACTGAATGTGACTGATGGCCAAGGCTTTTCTGAGAAGACAGAAAAAAAAGACAGATGATGAGCGGAGAAGGAGAGAGGATGGAGGTGGCAGAGAAAGTGGTGCTTTTGTTGGTGGGGTGGAAACAGTAGGGAAGGACATCCAGAGAGAGGCCTCCTAGGACGCTAGGAAGAACAAGGGTCTGAGGTTCTGATTGACCTGAGTTTAAATTCTGTCAACTTCTGGGGATCAGCAAGTTCCCAGCTTTCCAATAAAGATGGCAAAATTTATGCTAAATTGGAGAATTAGAAAGCATGTAAGTAAAGCATCTGGCACAATGCCTGGCTCCAATAGGCACTGAATAAATGGTAGTAATTATTAATTTAAAGAAAAATACAGGACCATCACAAAGGAGCTTGACCAGCTTGACAATGGTGACAGCTTTAGTGCTGATGAAAGAGGAGCTGAGGCTCAGCTGTGAAATTATTGAAAGTCTCTTCTTGTTCTTCACCCAGTGATTCCCAACCAGTTTAAAATCATGTCAGGGTTTCCTTCTCAGGGTTATGTGATACATCTGTAGTTTTTAATCTGCCTAGAATCTATTTTTCTGGTTATCACTCTTCAGTTATTCTTAGAGAAAGTATCTCACTCTACACTTAGTCCACAGAGTTTGTGGAAAGTGGAGCCTAACTCACAGCCGCAGGGCAAGCATTTGATTTCTGCATAACTAGTCAGAATTGTCCATCCTCTGTCATCACCTCTCCAACTATACTCCTTTCCCCCAGGAATTTAACTGTAACTCAACAATCAATTCAATCAGAGTAAGTCAAATATCTTGTTAACTATTTGGAAAACAAGCTTTCTACTGTTGTAGCTGTGAAACTAGACAGAAAATGGAGAGCTGGCTACCTAATAAGAGGAATGTGCCAGAACAAAGTCACCTAGAGAAAAGCAGGGAGGAGACATGAGAAAGAGTCCAGATATTACTTTAGACTTCTTCCCTAGTAATATGAGTGAGCATGGGATCAAAGATGTCAATGGATTTAGAAGAGGTATTTAGCTCAGCTGCAGGTTTGAGAGACTATTAATAAGCAACAAAGAGGAATTTTTGTAGAAGAGGAATGGAAATGAGATCCAAATACAGGTTTGTACCAGAACGTGGAAGACTCTGAATGAAAGTCTATACATGAACACAGCAAATGTGCCAGGCACTGTTATAAGTGCTTTGAGTATCAAATCATCTTCAAAAACTCTTTGAGAAAGTTATTAATACCATCTCCATATTAAAGAAAAAAGAACACTGATTCACTGAGAGGCTGAATAAGTAGTTTCGAGTTACACAGTAAATAGATATTTGTGTTGGGATTTAATCCCAGGCCATCTGGATTCTGAGTGTTTGCCTTAAACAGGGTGTTGTTGAGCTGTCTTTTCAAATGATCTTTCAGATTTTGGGCTCCTTGTGCTTTTCAGTTATATGAATCAACACATTTCCCTCTTACCTTCAGCCAGTTAAAGCTTGGAATTTGCCATTGGCATCCAAAGGAGTCCCCCAGTAATTCATTTGTACACCCATTGTTCTCTCTGCCTTTTTCAGAGTCCCAGTCTTAGCCCAGACCCTCTTCACCTGCTGAGGTGAGAGCCCAGATGTATAGACTTGCATTCAGAGTTCTCCACATTCTGATACAAACCTGTATTTGAATCCTATTTCCACTCCTCCTCTACGAAAATTTCCTCTTTGTTGCTTATTAATGAGCTCTCAAACCTACAGATAAATACATCCTCTAAGTCACTGACATCTATTTCTGTGCTCACTCATGTTACTATGGAAGAAATCTAAAGTAACATCTCGCAGTCTCTGAAAAATCGATCTCTCATTCAATAAATTTAGTCACTTCTCCACCCCTTTTTCTCCTTTGCAAACAGTAATGAGAGACTGCAGTCCATGCCCACTCCCCTATGCTCTTGTTAGCTTTCAAGTAGTATTGAAACATTTTAAACACATTTCCTCCTTGCTTGTATATTCTCTCCTGTATATTCTCTCCTCGTTCCCAGCTGTGTGGGGTTGTTGGGATGCTGGTCTCTAGTGAAAGAATGACAATAATAGTTGGTTAACACAAGGACAGAAGGAAGGAGTCTAATATGAAAAGGAGCTAATCTTTGATGAGAGAAAGCTGATGTTTTAACTGCTGTTAGAAAAGGCTGCATTTTCAAATAAAAATCCCTAGGATCAAGACAGATTTCTCGAGCATGTTCATGGTCCTCTGCTTGACCACTCTGTTGGAACTTTGCCTTATCTCAAATGTGTTCAGGAGAGGAATCTGTTAGCCATACGTTTGAATTGCCTTCCCACCCTCCTGTATCCTAAAATGACCCCAATCCTGAAGTAGGCTGAGTTTTTCCCCTAAGGTGCTGGCTCATAAACTTCATTCTCGGTTCATAAACTTCATTCTTAGCTTCCTCATTTTCTGCTTTCCCCATTCCCTGATCTTCCCAAACTGATCTTCCAGCATACACATTTCAACCACAAACTGCTTACAGCTCCAAAAGAATGAACAACAGGCTGGGGAAGAAAAAAGTACAATTCAAGACATTGTCCTAGGGAAGATATGGCTGTCCTCACAGCCTATTTCCAGAGAGAAACAGTTGTTTCAGATGATTGAGGAGGAAGACCTTGGATTATCACAGTGCTGAAATGGAATTTCTGCATGAGGCTGAATAAAAATCCATCTTAAACACAGTTTGCTTTCCTGATAATCAATTATGGCAAGATCCCTGTATCACAGCAGTGTTGAGAGTCTCCTTGGGAAATTCAATATTGTTGAAGAACACAACAGACACACCTCAGAATCTGACCTCTAGTAGTGCTGACTGGACTTCAGTGATTCAGTTTAATAGCAGCTTGAGATGGTGGCCAAAAAGACCAGAGGAAGCTGCTCAGTGTCCAACTCTAAAGCTTATAAAGTGCTTGGAATTCTTGGGAAAGATGTATAGAGTTATGAATATATTTTATACTTTCCCCTAGCATACCAAGTATACGTAACTAATTTCTTCTGTGGTTTTCTGTAACAGAGTGAATAAACCTTAATGAATCACTTGAACAACTCCAATACTTTGATGTGACTGTCTTGAACTCATATCACAAGATTGGGAAGAGAACTTATGTCTCTTGAATATTACCATTCTATCCTGAATCTTGAGCCTTTAAAAGTATATATCTCTTTTTAATTTCAAAGGTTTCTGTTGACCTAGCCAATTACATTCTGTTGATTGTGAATTATTTAATTGAATTTTCTAGTTCTCCAGTTCCATCACGATTAGAAAAGTGATTTATTTCTTTCCAGTTCACTTGGTGAGTAAATCTCAAATCACTTTCTGAGGACATCACTGCTTACTGCCATTTGGAGATTTTGCCTCCAGGCTCCACTTTAGTTTCCTGTTCAGTTATTCCATTTACCAGTAGTTTGGCCATGTAAGGCTGCTAGGACACAATGTCATCTCAAGGTACAGAGTTGCAGGTAAAAAATGATTCATGTGGTTACTATTTCAGTTAATAATGTGGATGTCATATACACTCCACTCATCTTGGCTATTACTTCTTTGCTCCAAACATCCTAGTGGGATCTTTTACTTATACGGTAATTCATCTTACATCCAAATTCCCAGTACTTAATAACAGGTCAGTCATTTTGTTCTCCAAAGAAAGAAGATCATCACCTATCACTTATTCCTGGGAATTAGATAATCAAGTAATCTCTTTCTGGGAACACCTTACTAAACCTCTTTATTTATTCCCCACTCCTCCTGGATTACAATCTAAATCTAACTCTGTGAAATCATTTTAATTGCTTGGAAAGAAATAAAGTGTAATTCCTGGGCTATTTTAAATAGCAATTTGCTATATGAGAACCATAATAAATTATACTACTTACCCACTTTACCCCATTAGAAGATAGAATGAAGAGAATGGAAAGCTTACATGGAAATCTAGATGTGAATATATATAATATCTTTGAGTTTATGATTTCTACTATAGAAGCAATGTTAATAATTGGGAGTACTTCCTATTGTCTTCTAGTGGGTGCTATAACCAAGGTTAGACTTACTCAGGTCAAGAATAACTTTGAAAAACAAGGGTATCATCCTTAAAATCTTCATTCTTGGAATTTATTGAAGAACATTAAAAAAATACAAAACATAGGTGAGTTAGCTTCACTTTCCACCAGTTTGTTATAGTGTTAAGCAGCAATTGTATGACTCATTTATAAACTACACTTATCTAAACATCTTTATCTATCTTTTTTTTATTATTATGATGGATTATTCCAGGCAATTTTCAGTGCTTTGGGAGGCAGCTCCTTTTTCAACCCAAAACTACTTGCAACTTCAAAGGAAGAAACAATATTTGAAGGCAAAAATAAACATACATAACAACAGCAACAATAAGATACACTCTGTGTATGTTATAAGATACCCAACAAGATACACTCTGTAAAGTAAGTGCGCTCAAGTTCATTGAAAGACTTTTAACATAACTTTTTTTTTTTTTCCTAAGGCCAGGGACCTGAGTTTCTCTTCTCAGTAAATCTCTACCTCATGAGACTATATTCTTTTGTTCTCAGTGCTTCAGAGGGATATTTTCAACTGGCTTCTCTTCCAGCTCATTAATCTTTTCTTTAGCTGTATCCAACCTGTTATTAAGCCCATCTATTGAATTCTTAATTTAAACTGCTGTGTTCTTCAATTGTAGAATCAATTTCCAATCCATTCAGTTTTTTTAAAATAGATTTTGGTTCTTAGAAAAAGTATGAAATATGGTCATGTATTATTTTGAACATATTAATCAAAATTAATTTAAAGTTCATGTCTAATAACACTACTATCTAGGTCAATTGTAACTCAGTTTCTATTATTTATTTGGTTTTGTAATCCTGGTCTGTTTGGAGTAATTACTTTTAATTGAGTGTTGAATTATACATATAAAAAATGTAGTGTCTCTGATGATGTTAGTTTTTTTTTTCCAGAGAGGACAAAGAGGCAGCAGAGGGACGGATAACCTTGATGTAGTTAGGCACTTGAGGCTGGTTTGCAGTGTCTATAAGTCTTATTATAATACTGGCTCTAAGGCATTTCTACAGGATAGCCCTGCAGAGATACAAACTAGGAGTCTGTGTTATTATCCAAGATTCTCCTCCTTTGTGAGTCCTGAACTTCATTTTTGTCTCCCTTCTTCCCCGGTGGTTTAGCGGTAAAGAATCCGCCTGCAATGCAGGAGCCACAGGAGGCATGATTCTGATCCCTGGGTCGAGAAGATTCCCTGGAGCAGGGCATGGCAACCCACTCCAATATTCTTGCCTGGGTAATCCCCATGGACAGAAGATCCTGGCAGGCTACAGTCCATAGGATTGCAAAGAGTCAGACATGACTGAAGCAATTTAGCACGCATGGGACTAAAATAGGATAAGAATTTCTGCTCTGATATTCAACCACTTTCTTCTTGGCTTCTGGTAAGCTCTACATGCAAATTTGTTGAGGGGAAACCTATGCCAATGTCAGGCTCACTTGTTTGTGTCTCCCTCCTTTTGGGACCTGGATCCTTCAGTCTTGCCTGCTTTGGCTACCTTGAACATCAATCTTCCCTGCTCAGCCCTATGAGTTTTCTTAAAGCTTTGTTAGCTCAGTATTCTTGCCTAGAGAATCCCATGGACAGAGAAGCCTGGTAGGCTACAGTCCATGGGGTCGCAAAGAGTCGGACACGACTGAGCAACTTCACTCACTCTCACTCTCTTGTATTTTATAACTATTAAGCAATACTTTCTGCCTGGTGGTAAGCTTCTTTCCTCATTCATAAATGAGAGAAGCCCTGAAGAAAAGAGCAACACCTAAAAAGTTAGGCTCACCTTGATAATATTTCCTTCTCTCCTGGTCTTAGTCCCTCAAGTCCTGGCTGTCTCTGAGGCCTTTGATCAGGTTTCTTTTTCCCTTTAATCTGGCTTATATGATTGGTTTTGATTGGGTAACCGCTGCAAGATTTTCCATTATAGCCAGCACAGAAGCCTCTTCATGCAACTTGGAAATACAGTTTTCAAAAGGAGTTAGGAGACAAATGTTCGCTTCCCAGGTGTCCAATTATTTTGACCAAGGCTGGGTCTTTCAATTACAAGTTAAAATACCCTGGCTTCTTTAGTATATTCTCACATACTTTTTGCATAATTGTAATACCATAAAATAGGAATTTCTCTTGTGCTATGTTTCTTGTCACCTTGTGTTTCCCTGCCTCACATCTCTTTTGATGTATGCTGGAGACTTCAAGTTATAAAGTGAAAGAACAGGCATCTATCCAAGTGTGTTTTGCAGAACTCCATGATATTAATAAGAACTGTGCAAAATGCATTTAGGATCATAATAAAGTTTATTACTCAAATTTTCCTACATATAACAAATTTCCCTGGCAAAGTTTTTCAGAGCTTTTAAAATACTATTTTGAATCATGATAAAGAGTTTCTCAAACTTCTATGATCAAGGAATATGTTTCCATAAGTTGTCCTGAAGGATAAACATCCTAGGGAAAAGCTTTGGAAAACATATTCTTAAACACAATTCATACTATTAGTTTAGGATACGGTTACCTTGAAAACTATCAAAGGCTGAAATATCCCTTAACTATGCAAAGTGCTGCTTTTAGTTTGCAGAACTTTGAGCAGTCAGAGTCTTTAGTGTTGAGTGAATTTTTGTAGTTCATTATTATTTTTAAATGGAATAACTTGTTAACATGTATGGATGATACTCCTCAAATAGTAAAAATTCAAGAGATGCTTATTTCCTTTAGTTCATAACTTCCCTCAAACCAAACAATTTCTGTGAAATAAATGATATCCACACTTCAAATATTAACAGATTCAGGCTATAAAAAGTTACATAACTTTTCAGGATGTTAGAAACGCTGAGTAGCAATGTTGGGTTTGACTTAATATTATCTAATTCTAAAGTAAATGCCTGAATACTCTAACTTGCACACTGACAGACTGAGAAGTTCTGGAAATGGACAAAGGGAAATTGTGGGATAGATTTGGGAAACAAACATTGAGAATATCAATATTATATGTTAGAGGTAAAATATGTTGGTGATTGGATCTTTCCCAACTAGCATTTTTAGTTACCCGTGAGGTAGAAAATTCCAGGAAACAAGAATGTATATCTTGCTGTTAAAAATGATGAAATATGGTAGCTAATAGTTCCATGGTGCTTATTTTATAGGCAAGACACTAAGAGATTTATGCATACATATTAACTCAATCTTTGAGATCACTCAGATGATGTTAGTAATAATTGTGATGTACAGAAATTTCTATCAATTATTGGAAATTTATTTTGTGGTAAGCAAGGAATTTTATATGCAGTGATTCTTTTAATCCTAACAATGCATCAATAGACACAAACTATTTTTCCCAAGATGATACTAAGGCATAGAGAGTTAAATGGGAAGTCTCAGTATCAGCTGATTAGTGATCCAATCCAAAGTGTATAAAACAAACTAGTATATATAATAATCATACTATATTTGAGTTAAACCTTGAGGACTGTGTTAATGGGGAAAATAATCTGTGAAACACCACTTAGACTCTATGCCTTTTATGTTTTTTCATTTAAAGTTCCATAAAAGATTGATGACCAGCACCTAAGCAATCATATTGGTTTGTATGATTGCTACAGTTAAATAATAAATGTTATGAGATCCAGATAGAATTAATCATAAGGAAATAGTAAAGACATGTCCCAAGAGCAGATTTTGCAATTTTTAACTCTGACAAAATTACAACTAACCTCCCCAAAGATCATAAATGTAATTAATTTCCAACATTGGTAAGCATAGGACTCAATTGAGAATGGCAAACTTGAGAGTAGAAAAATAAGTTTATAGTGGTAGAAATGACAGTACCGTGTTCCTTGTATTTAAATTGCATTGTTCCCTCATCAGCAAACTCTACCACTTCTGGCCAGCTTAAGAAAGAGGATAATACTTTAAGAATTTAAAGAATTTAAGTAATCTCTAAGAAGCATTCAGGACAATGCTTCAGCTGGATCTTTGTGAAGCTAAGGGCGGAAGCTAAGAGACTCCATAAATGAATAAACCCAAGGCAAGGTTGCTCCTCAAAAACAGTGCTCAGACAAGTTTCTGTTAAATTTTGTCTGGATCTCAGTTATCTGCTGCCCTCCCTGGGAGAAAATTACATATCCCCACCAATTTCTATGTGACTTGCAGTGCTTTTCTGAGGGATGAGTGTATGTGTATGTTCCCATCCCAATGGTGTGGAGCATGGTGATCTGACTTGCTTTGAGCAACAAAAGGTAAGTGAATTTGAATGTACAACACTAAATGCAAGAGTTAAAGCTTAGGCAGGCAGTCCAAGGCCTTTTAAGAAGGAGGTGAACCTTCTGGCTCATGCTTTCCTTAAGCCTTGGGCTCAGTGATCAACGCAAAGAAATAGAGGAAAACAATAGAATGGGAAAGACTAGAGACCTCTTCAAGAAAATTAGAGATACCAAGGGAATGCTACATGCAAAGATGGCCACAATAAAGGACAGAATTAGTATGGACCTAAGAGAAGCAGAAGATATTAAGAAGAGGTGGCAAGAATACCCAGAAGAACTAGACAAAAATTTCTTCATGACCCAGATAACTATGATGGTGGTTACTCATCTAGAGCCAGACATCTTGGAATGTGACATCAAGTGGGCCTTAAGAAGCATCATTATGAACAAAGCTAGTGGAGGTGATGGAATTGCAGTTGAGCTATTTCAAATTCTAAAAGATGATGCTGTTAAAGTGCTGCAGCCAATAAGCCAGCAAATTTAGAAAACTCAGCAGTGGCCACAGGACTGGAAAAGATCAATTTTCATTCCAGTCCCTAAGAAAGGCAATGCCAAAGAATGCTCAAATTACCGCACAATTGTATTCATCTCACACACTAGCAAAGTAATGCTCAACATTCTCCAAGCCAGGCTTCAACAGCATGTGAAGCGTGATCTTCCAGATGTTAAAGCTGGATTTAGAAAAGGCAGAGGAACCAGAGATCAAATTGCCAGCATCCACTGGACCATCGAAAAAGCAAGAGAGGTCCAGAAAAACATCTATTTCTCCTTTATTGACTATGCCAAAGCCTCTGTCTGTGTGGATCACAATAAACTGTGGAAAATTCTTCAAGAGATGGAAATACCAGACTGCCTGACCTGCCTCCTGAGAAATCTGTATGCAGGTCAAGAAGCAACAATTAGAACTGGACATGAAACAACAGATTGGTTCCAAATAGGAAAAGGAGTATATCAAGGCTGTATATTGTCACCCTGCTTATTTAACTTATATGCAGAGTACATCATGCAAAATGCCGGGCTGGATGAAGCACAAGTTGGAATCATGATTGCTGGGGAGAAATATCAATAACCTCAGATAAGCAGATAACACCACTGTTATGACAGAAAGTGAAGAAGAACTAACTAGCCACTTGATGAAAGTGAAAGAGGAGAATGAAAAAGTTAGCTTAAAACTCAACATTCAGAAAACTAAGATCATGGGGATTTGGTCCCATCACTTCATGGAAAATAGATGGGAAAACTATGGAAAGAGTGACAGACTTTATTTTGGGGGACTCAAAAAACCACTGCAGATGGTGATTGCAGCCATGAAATTAAAAGATGCCTGCTCCTTGGAAGAAAAGCTATGACCAACCTAGAGAGCATATTAAAAAGTGGAGACATTACTTTGCCAAAAAGGTCTGTCTAGTCAAAGCTATGGCTTTTCCAGTAGTCATGTTTGGATGTGAGAGTTGGACTGTGAAGAAGGCTGAGCGCTGAAGAATGGATGCTTTTGAACTGCGGTGTTGGAGAAGAGTTTTGAGAGTCCCTTGCACTGCAAGGAGATCCAAGCTGTCAATCCTAAAGGAAATCAGATCTGAATATTCATTGGAAGGACTGATGCTGAAGTTGAAACTCCAATATTTTGGCCACCTGATGCGAAGAACTGACTCATTTGAAAAGACCCTGATGCTGGGAAAGATTGAAGGTGTAAGGAGAAGGGGATGAGAGGATGAGCTGGTTGGATGGCATCACTGAGTTGATAGACGTGTTTGAGTAAGCTCCAGAAGTTGGTGATGGACAGGGAAGCCGGGTGTGCTGCAGTTCATGGGGTTGGAAAAAGTTGGACACGACTGAGTAAGTGAACTGAACTGAAGTGAACTGGGCGAGAATGTATCTTACCCAAGAACTGGCCTTTCTTTAGTTTCAGAGCTAATGATCACACAGCACAGTGTCTTACTCATGGAAATGCTTTTCTTAGGCTCTATATTAATGTTATAACTGTAACAAATCTTGCCTGGGAACCTGTTTCTCAAGACTTACACCCCTTATTATACAACAATGTATCTTGCCCAGAAACATTGCCTGGAACCCTGTTCTCCCTGGCTAATTTTGTGCCAAAGTTATCTCAGGATGTATGCCTCGGGAAAGGCTCTTGTGGAACTCTTAGAACCTTGAGGTATTATTTTTATCTATTCTCAGCAGCTAGTTTAAAAGTGTATAAGGCCCTGCTTAAATTAGTGAGGTGGGTATGTTCCTGCCCCCTTCTGATATCTTTGTCAGAAGCTTTTTTTGTCACTTTCACTTTAAATAAAATCTACACAAAGGTGTGAGTGATTGAGACTCTCTTTGGTTGTGGAATTAAATCTTCATAGACCACAAATCCTGCAGTGCTTTTCACCATAAGCTACCATAAATGAGACCTCTAAGTGCTGTTTGGACAATTTATTTGTGAAAATACATTTCACTGGTAGGGCCTACTTCTGCTTGAATCGAAGGTAAAGGTGATACATGAAAGGGAATGGCAGGGAACTGACATGCAATGTTAATAATAAACCCTATTTTAGTAAGCTATTAGGATCATAATGTTGTTACAGGACAGAAAATAGCAAAAGTTGACTGATATAAAATTACCACATATAGAAATCCTTATGAATTTTCTTATTTAGTTCAGTTCAGTTCAGTTACTCAGTCATGTCCAACTTTTTGCGATCCCATGAACCACAGCATGCCAGGTCTCTCTGTCCATCACCAACTCCCGGAGTCCACCCAAACCCATGTCCATTGAGTCAGTGATGCCATCCAACCATCTCATCCTCTGTCATCCCTTCTACTCCTGCCCTCAATCTTACTTAAATTATTTAACTTGAAAGAACAGGTATTATTTGATAAAAATAAAAAAATCATACAAGTCTAATTTTGAATGTCTCTAGGGCTATCTTTGGAGAAGGCAATGGCAACCCACTCCAGTACTCTTGCCTGGAAAATCCCATGGATGAGGAGCTTGGTGGGCTGTAGTCCATGGGGTTGCTAAGAGTCAGACACGACTGAGCGACTTCACTTTCAAGCACTGGAGAAGGAAATGGCAAGCCACTCCAGTGTTCTTGCCTGGAGAAACCCAAGGACGGGGGGAGCCTGATAGGCTGCCATCTATGGGGTCGCACAGAGTCGGACACAACTGAAATGAGTTAGCAGCAGCAACAGCAGCAGTAGGGTTATCTTTAGGGAACTGATTAAAAAGAAAATGTATAAAGTTAACACAAACTTAGCAATTATTCCTAAGGATATGAATTCACAATTGTAAATGTTAGATATCATTGTAATTTGCTGTTTGGAAAGATTCTAATGACCACTATAAACAGGAATATATTAGTGATGTCTCTGGAAAAAAACATAAAATTAATAGGATAAATAGAAACAACTGTATATCATTAAGTAATTACTTCTTACTTAGAGCAATAATTTTATTGGAAAAAACTCCAGCTCAGATTTTAAAAAGTGCTGCACACATCTAAAATAACTTAAAAAGCAGGAGATATGATATATTCTGGAGATTTGTGTTAGATGACTCAAAACTTGACACTATAACTGTCCTAACATTGAAGACACATGTGAAAACTTAAATATTTTTCATGGAAATAGGAATAAAAACTATTCTTAAATTAATATCTTATTATTTGTAATATGTATAAATATGTATGTATGTATGTATGTATGTATGTATGTATTAATAAATACATACATATTTATACATTAATAAATTAAATATTGTAATAGACATTGGATGTAAGTTTTTAAACCATTTTGAGTAGATAACCTGTAAGAGATATGAGAAAAAATTTTACTTGGGAAAATAAGAAATAAGCTAATATCGGGGGTAAAATTATATCCAAGAGAAGGATCATACTGCTCAGATAAAGGAATATTTTATTCTTGGTATCATGGAATCTATAATAATGCTAGTTCTGTATTTCACCATGCAATAATTAACCCTATTAAAAACATTTTTTGCATGAGAAATGAAATTATCATATTCTCTATAAAATACACACCCTGTTTCTCAGACTGAGTCATCTGAATCTTTATATTTGTTTCTTCAGTCTTTAATGCCATTCAAATTATCATCTGTAGTTTAGATTATACCAGTTTTAAAAAATAATGTTTTCCCTTAGGTGGTGGGAGATGCATGTGTATTATGCATATGTGGAGAAAGTAGATGAGGGTGAATGAATTAAGAGTTTTTCTTGTCAAATCAGCAATTCCATGTTGATGAAGACATTTTGAAATGATCTCCCTCTACAGAACTTGGAATACCAACACCCACCCTAGACTGTCTTGCTGGATCTACTGAGAATTTATATTAGAGTGGGTGACTTGGACTAAGGGAAATGTACTTTTGGAAAATATGATGGATCATAGGATAAAACTAACACTTTGGGTAAGGAATAGGATTTTCAGAAGAGTGGTTAAATATTTGCTTGTGAAAATTTGCAGACGTGAGGACAGAGTGAAATATTTAGAAACCAGATTGAACTCATTTTTACATACTTTATGAATGACTTACATTACTGGCTCTTGGACAGATTAAATATGGACACAAATTCTTTAATTCTCCCAGGAATATATGAATCTCTTTTTAATCTGGTAACATCTGTGACTGCTTTGACCTATTGAATCTAGTGGACATGGTCTTGTATCAAGTGCTAAATGTAGGACATAAGATACTGGTGGCTTCCCCTTTGTCCTTTGGAATGCTTGAAACAGAAACAGACAACTGCCTTATAAAAAAAATAATATTTTGAGACTGTCAGGCTGTGAAGAAGCTCAATCTATGCATGAGTAGAAATGTCAGAATACACATCAGCTTTTCCAGCCATGTTAGAGCTGATGCCAAACATGATTGAAGTACATATGCCCATATGAACCCAGTCTCAGCCACTATCTGACTGAGACGAGGGACATATGAGGAATCCCAAGCAAGAATCCCCCAGCTGAACTCAGCGTGGTGCTGATGACCTTGGGTAGTGGCATGAGGGGCAGGGGCGGGGGGGAGGTTGAGTGGAAGGGAGGCTCAAGAAAGGGGATATATGTGTACATATAGCTGGTTCATGCTGCTATACAGCAGAAACTAATACAACATTGTAAAGCAATTATACTTCAATTAAAAAAAAAAAGAATAGCCCTGCTGAATGCATCAACTCTAGACACTTGTGTTATAATTTTTAAAAAATTCAATAAATAATGCAAATCATCACTGTGCTGCTTAATACAGAAACTTGGGAATCATACTTAACATCTCCCTCATTCATACTGCTCACAATGTATTCAAATCTCAATGTATTCCTGAGCATAACAATATATACATTTATATTTATACTTAGCTGTATTTTATATGCATATATACACGTATGTACATACATAAATACATATACACGTATTTATGTATATATAATGAATAAATGGAATTTTGAAGTATATCTCAAGAAAACAGATGATATATTTTCACACTCTTGGAAATCATTTATGTTGCTTAGATGAAACCAGAATCTGGGATGTATCTTATAAATACATTCTGCATTTAAAGGGTATTTCTGAAGCTCAGAATTTCACCATTAAAAGCAAAAATCAATTTTTAATAAATACATAAGAAACCAGATACATTCAAAGATAATAAGATGTTTAGGGTAACGTGTTATGCATAATTAGACAAACTAAATAGGACTTATTTTTACCTCAGGCTATAGTAAAAGTCATAATTAGCATATAAACGAAAGCATATTTTCTCTTTTGTTTTCTTTTTAGTTTTTCCTAAAACTTTTGTAGTTACACAAATGAAATTTGGGTGATAGTGTTGTAAGAAGTGAGGTATGGGCTTTGCCTTTTTGAAGGTAATGAGGAAGACTGTAAATTCTGAGTGGATGTTGTCACCAGTCATCAAGAAACGTAGAGAAACAAAGGGAGAGAGTATGTCACACGGATAGTAGCTGTGGTTAAGCAAGCGACTCAGCAACATGAAGAAAACAATCTCCCTACCTAGCCATCACTCTCTACAAATATGTTAGAAGGATATAATTTAAGGGAAAGGAAACTGACCTGAACACATTTGTGGGGCCCGCTTTCATACCATGTAAAGAGTCTATTACTCCAACAGTAGAGGAAAAAAAAAAAAAAAAAGAAAACAACAAACATCCAGTTATCTGCATGCTTCCACTCCAGTTTTGTATGCATTTCCTGAAATGTGATTTGGCTTCAAGACTACACCAGAGAGCACAAACTGAATTTGTAGGCCTTGTTAATATTACATTTAAATAGCAGTCCTAAAAATATGATTATCCTAGATTATAGGAACAAATGTAATGATGAAATTCCAAGCTTCAGCATAATTCTTAAGTACACAAATATTTACAAGAAATATCCCAGTGTGGCTGATTATGTGTTTTCTTCTAAGCAACATGAAACACCCCCTTAGCTTGTGAAACTGTATCATCTAGTCTCAAGATACAAATCAAAGTTTCATTTATTCACTATATATATACATACAACATGTTAATGCACTGAGAATTAAAGAAATGCATGGTGGGTGGGGAGGATAAGGAAGAAATCAAGTATGATTTCCAAATTCCTGTCTTAAGTAGCATGAGGATTATTTACACCATTGATCCAATTAAAAAAACAACAGAGGATAGTACATTTTGTGACTGAAGAGATGGTAGGTTTAGTTTGTACATATTGAGCTTAAAGCTGCCTGCTATGCATCTAAGATAAGAAGTAATGTAGTTAGTTTCCATTATATGGATCTGGTTACAGGGTAGATATTTAGACTGTATAGATTTAGAAGTTTTCAGTCATTAGCAAAAGATGGTAAATGAGACCATAAGAAAGATGACATGCCTGGGATATTACAGAATTTCTAAGAGTTTCAATGAGATTGAGTAGAAACGGGAAACCAGCCAAAGAGTTAAGTATGCATTATTATAGAGGTGGGAAGAAAATCAGGAGTACTGGCTGTCAGAATGAGAGGGAGAAGAGTTTTTCTAGAAGGATAATGTGGTTGATAATGTCAAAAAATTGCTAAGTTAGGCAAGTAAGGAAAAAGACCTGTTGGATTTAACTATGTAAATGTCATCGATGATTGGGAAGGCAACAGTTTTTATAGAATAGTGGCACAAATCCAGATAAGAGCTAGTTGAAGAATGTATAGAATATACAGAATTTAAAGCAGAGATGATAGATAACTCTCTGGAATGGTGACTATGAAACAAATAAAAGTAGGGAAGGTATTTAATGGGGTGTATTAGGTTGAAAAGCCATTCTACTATTTTGCATTGGTTGGTTTTTTAATTATGAATCCTCTCTTGGAACTTAAGATCCAAGATGTTGAGTTTTATATAATGTGCAAAACACCACATAGAGTTTTGTAGGCACAAAATAATAACTAGTAGTCTTTTAAAAATTATGTGTTTGGTACCTCATTGTGGTCTTCATTTGCATTTCTCTGATAATGAGTGATGTTGAGCATCTTTTCATGTGTTTGTTAACCATCGTATGTTTTCTTTGGAGAAATGCCTATTTAATTCTTTGGCCCATTTTTTGATTGGATTGTTTATTTTTCTGGAGTTGAGCTGCATAAGTTGCTTGTATATTTTTGAGATGAATTGTTTGTCAGTTGCTTCATTTGCTACTGTTTTCTCCCATTCAGAAGGCTGTCTTTTCACCTTACTTATAGAATGGCTGTGATCCGAAAGTCTACAAGCAATAAATGCTGGAGAGGATGTGGAGAAAAGGGAACCCTCTTACACTGTTGGTGGGAATGCAAACTAGTACAGCCACTATGGAAAACAGTGTGGAGATTCCTTAAAAAATTGCAAATAGAACTGCCTTATGACCCAGCAAGCCCACTCTTGGGCATACACACCGAGGAAACCAGAATTGAAAGAGACACATGTACCCCAATGTTCATTGCAGCATTGTTTATAATAGCCAGGACATGGAAACAACCTAGATGTCCATCAGCAGATGAATGGATAAGAAAGCTGTGGTACATATACACAATGGAGTATTACTCAGCCCTTGAAAAGAATACATTTGAATCAGTTCTAATGAGATGGATGAAACTGGAGCCGATTATACAGAGTGAAGTAAGCCAGAAAGAAAAACACCAATACAGTATACTGACACATATATATGGAATTTAGAAAGATAGTAACAATGACCCTGTATGTGAGACAACAAAAGAGACACAGAGGTATAGAACAGACTTTTGTTCTCTGAGGGAGAGGGAGAGGGTGGGATGATTTGGGGAGAATGCCATTGAAACATGTATACTATCATGTAAGAGATGAAGTGCCAGTCTATGTCCGAAGTGGGATGCAGGATGCTTGGGGCTGGTGCACTGGATGATCCAGAGAGATGATATGGGGTGGGAGGTGGGAGGAGGCTTCGGCATTGGGAGCTCATGTACACCTGTGGCTGATTCATGTCAATGTATGGCAAAACCAATACAGTATTATAAAGTAGAATAAAGTAAAAATAAAATTAAAAAAAAATTATGTGTTTGTCCCAACAAGAATGAAATATTACTGGAACTTACCTTCACCCTCTTGAGTATTTCCTCATAGTTACTCACATGTGGTTGTTTAGTCTCTGTTGTGTCCAGCTCTTTGCAACTCCATGGGCTATAGTCCTCCAGGTCCTCTGTCCAGGGGACTGCCCAGGCAAGAATACTGAAGTAAGTTGCCATTTCCTTCTCCAGGAGATTGGCCAGACCCAGGGATCAAACCTAGGTCTTCTTGGCAGATGGATTTTTACCACTGAACGATCAGAGATATCCAGTTACTTGCATACTTCTTGTCATACTCTGTCCATTCAACTGCCTCTCTAGAACTGCTTCCAAACATAGTTTAGTCCAGTAATTTAATGTGTCTGCTTATCTTGACCAGGCCTGGCATGCTGCGATTCATGGGGTCGCAAAGAGTTGGACACAACTGAGTGACTGAACTGAACTGATCTTGACCATGGTGATCAGGGATCATATTCATATGATATTCTTCCTTATTCTCTTGCCCAGTTTTAAATGGCTTCAGTTCTGCGGTAGTCTAGCAAATAGAAAGAATCTAAAACAGACATGTGTGTGCATTTTAATTGATATCTTTTACATTGTCAATTTCTGTCTTCAAAAAGCTTTTCAGAACTTTGCTGTTGATCAATACCAATTTTATTGATTTATGATTTCAAATCTGTATGCAGGCCAGGAAGGAACAGTTAGAACTGGACATGGAAAAACAGACTGGTTCCAAATAGGAAAAGGAGTACGTCAAGGCTGTACATTGTCACCCTGCTTATTTAACTTATATGCAGAGTACATCATGAGAAATGCTGGACTGGAAGAAGCACAAGCTGGAATCAAGATTGCCAGGAGAAATATCAATAACCTCAGATATGCAGATGATACCACACTTAGGGCAGAAAGTGAAGAAGAACTAAAGAGCCTCTTGATGAAAGTGAAAGAGGAGAGTGAAAAAGGTGGCTTAAAACTCAACACTCAGAAAATGAAGATCATGGCATACGGTCCCATCATTTCCTGGGAAATAGATGGGGAAACAGTGGAAACAGTGTCAGATTTTATTTTGGGGGCTCCAAAATCACTGCAGATGGTGATTGCAGCCATGAAATTAAAAGACACTTACTCCTTGGAAGAAAAGTTATGACCAACCTAGACAGCATATTAAAAAGTGGAGACATTACTTTGCCTTCTAAGGTCTGTCTAGTCAAGGCTATGGTTTTTCCAGTAGTCATGTATGGATGTGAGAGTTGGACTGTGAAGAAGGCTGAGCACTGAGGAACTGATGCTTTTGAACTGTGGTGTTGGAGAAGACTGTTGAGAGTCCCTTGGACTGCAAGGAGATCCAAACAGTCCATTCTGAAGGAGGTCAGCCCTGGGATTTCTTTGGAAAGAATGATGCTAAAGCTGAAACTCCAGTACTTTGGCCACCACATGCAAAGAGTTGACTCAGTGGAAAAGACTCTGATGCTGGGAGGGATTAGAGGAAGAAGAAGAAGGGGATGACAGAGGATGAGATGGCTGGATGGCATCACTGACTCGATGGACATGAATCTGAGTGAACTCCAGGAGTTGGTAATGGTCAGGCAGGCCTGGCGTGCTGCGATTCATGGAGTTGCAGAGTAGGACACGACTGAGCGACTAAACTGAACTGATGATTTCAAGAAACTAACTTTATTGAGCAAAATCAGGATACAATATTTCATTTTCAAAAAAATTTTTTTTTAACTTTCTCAGTATACATACTATCTTAGAGATTGAGTGACCTGAGTGATGTCGCTCAGTCGTGTCCAACTCTTTGTGACCGCATGGACTATAGCCTACCACACTCCTCCGTCCATGGGATTTTCCAGGCAAGAGTACTGGAGTGGGCTGCCATTTCCTTCTCTAGAGGATCTTCCCGACCCAGAGATTGAACCTGGGTCTTCTGCATTGTAGGCAAACGCTTTACCTTCTGAGCTACCAGGGAAGTCCATCTTAAAGATTACCAATAGTGATTTACTTTCTTTGTAACATAGGCAGAACACTTTTTTTCTTTTTTGGCTATGTGGGTCTTTGTTGTGGTGTGTAGGCTTTTTCTAGTTCAGGTGTGGGCTTAGTTGCCTGTAGGATCTTCATTCCCTAACCAGGGGTTGAATCTGGGTCCTCTACATTGGATTCCTAACCACTAGACTACCAGACAAGTGCCCCAGTAGTGGCTTTAGATCTGACAATTGCTTCAGTATTGAAATATAACTTTTCTGGAATTGAAAATGTAAATTAAATGAAAATGGGTGGATGCTTCTTTTGTATCTCATTACCTATTACAGATCTTGAATTTCTCATGAGCACAAGTGACAATGTTTATTTTAAATTTACTCTTTATGATGTAGATATAAAATAAAAACTATGTAACTTAATTCTTCTTAGTGTTATTAATCTCATAAAAAAGCAGAAAGGGACTCAATTTAGGAAAGCTTGTATTTTAATGGCATGGTTACAAAGAATATTTAGTACACTGCTTCCCACGTTAGAGCTTTTATAATCATGGCGTTTCACACTCTTGCTATAAATTACGTTGATTATGTGTCTCCCTTCTTTTGTAAGTCTATTGGTCACAAATTCCATTTCTTGGTTGCAAACATTTAATGTAAAAGTATTTTGTAGTGTGTTTATGGCATGCTTATCATATTAGCATTTAAATATTTTTTATAGTTTTATGATGCAAAAATTGGACCTGTGATGATTTATTATACTATAATCTTACAAGAAAGTTTCAATCCTTTTGGGTTTGTGACGGATAGTTCCCAGGAGTATATGCTGGAAAAATAATAATATTCACCAAACGTGTATAGAGAAGAGAACTTTTAGAAAATCCTCATGAGGAATGGTGCTAAATTAAATTATTCATAATAATTTTACTTAAATATTTATTTGCACTAAGGTCTTCTGCATGCATCCCTATGACCATAAACTCAAAGCAAATGATAAAATTCAAAATAAGTTGCAATCCTATTAAAATGTAAACACATATATTAATCTGAAGGCTGAAATTGTATTCCTGAAGCTAAACTGGCAATCTTTAATTTGCTAATAAAAATGTATTTTCATATTCTGTATTTTGCTTGAGACTTGACTATTTTGATTTAGAGCATGGTGGACCAGAAATTAAGTCATCTTCATTATTTTTATTGCTTCTTCATAAGTTATCAATTGTTTTATTTTTAACCAATATTCATCATTTTGATTGTCAATTTGCTGATGTATCAAAATGTGGCATGATAATAAATACTATTTGCTGATGTATCAAAATGTGGCATGATAATAAATACTATTTTAATATAAAATTTCATATTGTCCAATTACTACTAAATTTTTGCAAACTAAATTATTTTATAGGAAAATAATTCTAAAAATTATTTGTAGAAATAATTATAATAATTATTATTATAGTGGAATATAATAATTGGAATAGAATGGAATATAATAATATATAATTATTATTATAGTGGAAATAATATAATGGAAATAATTATAGTGGAAAGTCTGTTTTATCATTTGGGGTAAAACTTGTTATTGCTTTTCATTGGCCAGAGTTATTATAGTTAGCTACTTTCTTTACACTGGGCTTCCCTGGTGGCTCAGAGGTAAAAGCGTCTGCCTCCAACGCGGAAGACCGGAGTTCAGTCCCTGGGTCAGGAAGATCCCCTAGAGAAGGAAATGGCAATCCACTCCAGTATTCTTGCCTGGAGAATCCCATGGACGGAGAAGCCTAGTAGGTTACAGTCCATGGAGTTGCAAAGAGTCAGACACGACTGAGCAACTTTATTATTCAGTTTCTTTACATTTTACTTGCTTAGAGTTTTTCTTAGAAGTGATTGTCAAATTTATCAAATGCCCTTGTACTATCTAAAAATGGTGTTTGTGGGTATGTGTTTCTAAGTAATTGTATCAAATGTGTAAATTCAAATTCAGACAGTCACCACCACAGTTAGGAAATACAACTGTCTCATCACCAGAGATCTCTTTTTGCCACCCCTCTACAGTTGATCCCATCCCACTCCTGTTACCTTGAAAAGTACCATTCTGTTTATTGTCTCCATAATTTTGTCATTTAAATATGCTATATTCAGGCACATCTCATTTTATTGCACTTCACTTTAATAGAATTTGCAGATACTGCTTTTTTTTTTTTAAACAAACTGAAAGTTTGTGGCAACCCTACATTGGTTCATTGGTGCCATTTTTCTAATGGCATTTGCCGCTGTATCACATTTTGATAATTCTAGCAGTATTTTAAACTTCTTCACTATTATTATATTTGTTATGGTGATCTGTAATCAGTGATCTCTGATGTCACTATTGCAAGATTACTACTTGCTGATGACTCAGGAGATGGTTAGCAATTTTTAGCAATAAAATATTTTTTATTAAGCTATGTACTTTTCTTAGGTATATTGCTATTACACAGTAGCTTTACAGTAGTAGTGTAAACATCACTTTTATATGCACTTGGAAACCAAACAATTCATGTGACACATTTTACTTGAATATTTGCTTTTTGTGGTGATTTGCCACTGAACGTGCCTTATTTCTGAGGTAAATACAATTATAGAGTATATATTTTTACTGCCTATAAATATAATTAAACAATATAAAATTTTTTTCAGATTGGCTTTTTTTTCCCCACTCAGCATAATGCTCTTGAGTTCCTTCCAGGCAGTTAAAATACATAAAAAATTTTTTTTCTTTTTTTTTTTTGTTATGTACTATTCCATTTATTCCACTGTACAGATTTGCCACAGTTTAACTATTCCCCTACTGAGGGCAGTTGGACTGTTTCCACATTTTGACACTTTTACAAATAAAGTTTTACAAATAAACTGCAACGTTACAGGTTTTGTATAGACATAACTTTTCATTATCCTCAATAAATGCACATGGAATATGATTGCTGAGTTATATGGTAAATGTATGTTTTGTTTTTCAAGCAATTTCCAGTTTCCTAGAGCTGTTGTATTGTTTTATATTCCCTCCAAGAATATACCAAGATCCAGTCATTTCACATCCTCACCTCATCCTCACAGCATTTGGTATTGTTGCTATCTCTTAGTTGATCGGTTTTAATAGATATATAGCGATATATCATCATGATTTCAAGTTTGTATTCCCTGAATGGCAAAATAGTACATTGTAACTTAAGTATATTATTTCAACTTATTACATTTGTTGATATTGTTGGACTCACCAAAATGTCACAAGAAAACTTTATAAAGAAAAACGATTCATTTAAGCTTGTTTTGCCCAAGTCGTGAAATCTCCCAATGACCACCAGGGAGCCGATATCCGATGCAAAAGCAAGAGAGTTTTTATTACCAAGCTGGAGCTGGGGCTGGGGCTCCCACCGACACCGATGCAGCGGCTATAGTGAAGAGCCCTGAGCTCTGGGTTACATTGCTTATATAGGGTATTCTCGTGCACAAAATTTGAAAAATGGGAGTCTCTGGGTCTGATTCATCACCCTCTGGTGAGGGGTTAGGTGTTGAGTTTTAACTGGCTCTCATTTCCTGGGCTAGCTGTGGGTCCTGATTGGTTCTGTTTTCCTGGGCTTGATTTGATTTTCCCGGGCTGGCGGTTGATTGGCTTTTGTGTGTTGAGCTAATTTTGGGGAAACTGAAACTTATCTTTCTGAGGAAATCAGAGCTGTGGTCCCGTAGGGCCTGTCATGGAGTTTGTGTTGCTCTCACAAGCTCACTGGTGTAAGGGAGAAGACCACTTATTAAAAATTAAGCAGTGTTTCAGAAAATATTTGTCAGAAGTGAGATAATTATAAAACTTGGTGTCTGGGTTAATGTAAAGATGGAAGGATGATTGACATCAGTTATATCTTAAGATATAATAGATTTGGATTGATAGTCATATAAAACTAAGGGCTTTAAGGTAAATTTGGTAAGTTAAGTGTCATGTAATAAGTAACTGTCCAAGTCACCAAATCCTTTCTGTCATAATTATTTCTGAGGGAATTTTTTCAGGCAAATAGAGAAATAATTTATTGGTTATAGTCTTGTATTTCCTGGGCCAAGTGTTCTAGGAACAAATAGCTTAGTTATGTAGGCACAGATGATCTGGTCTTACCTGAGTCACGGTGACACACAGGGCCTCAGGTCTCAGAAATGAAAGTGAAAGTCGCTCAGTTGTGACAACTCTTTGTGACCCCATGGACTATAGAAGTGAAGTCACTCGGTCGTGCCTGACTCTTTGTGACCCCATGGACAGTAGCCTGCACCAAGCTCCTCTAGACAATGGGATTTTCTAAGCAAGAGTACTGGAGTGGATTGCCGTTTCCTTCTCCAGGGAATCTTCCCTACCCAGGGATCGAACCCAGGTCTTCCGCACTGTAGACAAACGCTTTACCATCTGAGCTACCAGGGACTACAGAGTCCATGGAATTCTCCAGGCCAGAATACTGGAATCATTCATCTCAGAAATGAACGATATATAAATTTCCTGACATTTTGACTACTCTTTGAATCTATGAAATAAACTCTACTTGTCCATAAAGTATTTCACTTGTTATGAATAATTAGATAATATTTTGAAAATATAATTGGATGTATTGCTTTGTTGTGTAGCCAAGTCATGTCCAAATCTTTTGCAACCCCATGGACTGTAGCCTGCCAAGCTCCACTGTAGATGGGATTTCCCAGTCAAGAATACTTGAGTGGCTTGTTGTTTCCTTCTCCAGGGGATCTTCCCATCCAGGGATTGCACCTGTGACTCCTGCATTATAGACGGATTCTTTACCATTGAGCCACCCAGGAAGCCCAGATGTATTGCTTGCATATTCATAAATGCAATTGATCTACAGTTTCTATTTTTTTTGTACTGCTGTCATATTTCAATATTATGAGTGTGCTGACTTCAGAATATGAACTGAGCTCTTAAACTTTGGAAAATTCTGGTAGATTTTAAAGAACCTTGAAATTATCCTGTCTTTAAAGGTTAGATGAACTTTATCTAAAAACCCATTTGCTTACTGTGCTTTTTCACACAGGAGATCTATATTCACCTCGCATTTTTTTTTTTTTCCAGTGTCAATGGTCCAGTTAATTTCCCACTTCTTCTAGGGTATATTTTTTGTTCTATCTCTAACTTGTTTTTACATATCCTTTACTTTTATTGTAAAGGACATGTATTATCTGTTCTCAGGCTTGCTCCTTCTTGTCCCATCATACTTGATTTTAGTATGGGCACAGTGCCATCTTGAAGAGAATAAAGTCAATTTTTTATTCCCTGTGTCTATAAACTGTTGCCTGTGTAAAAATGGAGAATATGATTAAATTCTCTAAACCTCAATTTTTAGCATTAGTAAATGTAATATAGCATGTTGGGCAGCACCCAGGCTATACTTTCAGGACAAGAGGCACTCCTTCCTCCATTTGACAATGCTGCACAGCTTGTTGTAGCCACGCTTTCTGGGAAACAAATTCACTCAGAAGGACGATGCAGATAGTGGAGTGCAGCTTATTACACCTCCGGCCCAAGGCAGAGTCTCCTCATAGCCAAGGATCCCGACAAGTTTTTGTGAAAACTTTACACACCCTAAGTGTACATGCCCAAACCCACCTTCCCCAAATTCCCTGAAACTAGTCTGAACAAAGGAAAAGAAAGATACAATCAAAGTTAAAGCCATGATTCATATGCCTTAAGCCTAGGTAGTTAACTGGACAATCATCAATAGGCATGCGGTTATACCCCAGTAAGCATAATAGAATGTATGATTCTATTTGGTTACACAGATAATTAAAGTATTCTTTTAGACAACAGAGAGAATAGGTACGAGCCCTGGGACTCTTCTTTCAGGGGGCCTGGTTTCCCAGTTGGTATGTTGTTTCCATACATACTGGGCATATAGCTCAAAGTCCACAGTGCAGCCCAAGGAGTCCTGCTTTCAAGGTAGATCCTCTTCTGTCTGTTTCCTCCTTCAAGCAGATTTCCTTTGTAGGAACTGCCCTCAATCATAAGGAACTCACTGCCCTTGTGAGTGGTCACTGTGCAGATACAAAGTCCAGATCACTTTGATTTAATTCAAGAAATATCTAAAGAGTAGCCTCACTCTGGAGCTCCTCCTGGAATTAGTGAGGCTTCTGTTCAACTTTTCTCCTAACCTGTCTTGCTAACCTCACTGAGTCAAAAATAGTGTTCCTAGGAGAGTGCTCCAGGGAACCTATTGCAGGCAAATTTCCTTATCAGAATATGTTTCCTGCCTTACCCCACCTAAACCAATAAAGTTGGCATAACAATAATGCCTGACTCTTAAAGCTGTTGTGAGCTTACAGTGAGGTTTTAGATATGCAGTGTTTGTAACTTGAACACTTAACAAAAGCCCTTATTTTATAATGGGATGTTAAAAAGGGACCTTCTCTTTATTCAAGATTTTAGTTAAAGCAACAAAGCTCAGGATTAGCTTTGGTAGCTGAGCAATTTATATTTTTAAAAGTAAGTGCTAGATATATCCATGCAATACTTACAAAAAAATATCAGAACTGGTTCTGCTTTGCTCTGCCACAATAATAAAATTCTAGCCTATGGAAAACATTAGATTATAGACTTTGATTTCTTGAAAGGATTCTGTACAAGTATAGATATATTTGGTTTCCCTTCTTGTCCCCTAGTCCAAGGGCTTTTCCAGTGGTTCAGTGGTAAGGAATCTCCTACAATGCAGGAAATGCAGGAGATATGGTTTCGATCCGTAGGTGAGGAAGATCCTTGGAGAAAGAAATAGTAACCCACTCAGGTACTCTTGCCAGGAAAATCTCATGGATGGAGGAGCCTGGTAGGCTACAGTCCAAGGCAAAGAGTTGCAAAGAGTCAGACATGACTGATGTAATTTAGCATGTGTGCATGTGCTGCTACTCCAAGCATGTACAGGAGACTCAGGGAGCCACGGAGAAAGAAATTTGGGAAAAACTTACATGTGTCCCAACAGTGGTGAGTGTAGACCTGAACCCAGCTCCTGGGACCCACTTTTCCCACAGAGAATACTGAAGGAGGGGAAGCAGGCTGGAGCTGTCTGGGATGGCAAGCCAAGGAAAGAGCAGACAGTGTTGGGCAAGCATCACTTCTGCCATTTGCCAGCAAAGAGGCATTTGCTACCAATGCAGAAGCAGCTCCTAAAGATCACCTGTGCACCTGACTGAGGCAGTGGTTGCCTGTATGGGTAGAGACATATAGTAGGAGCCTGTGGGCGGTGGTATGAATATAGTCAGAACGTACAGAGGAAGCTTGTAATGGTTTAGTCCCAAACTGCAATGCTTCTTCAAGCAATTAGCAACATAGAAGGTGGCATCAGAAAGTAATTTCCAAAGATAGTAAAAACGTGCTCATAAGAGATGTTTGTCTCATGAAAAATGGATGTTTGCCATGGAAGAAATTATAAACAGCCATATTATAAAGACTCATTTTCTCTAATCCCATCTTCCTATGATATAATCCTGGAAGAAGTAGTAACAAGAGAATTAGAAAGAGTTTTTAAGTCTATCTGTAAATCATTTGATATTACACCTGTCAAAACTGGCATCTAGTTGTTTAAGAGAACTGGGCTGGGGAGTGAGACTATTAGATCTCTGGGATCCCCCTTCTCTGAATCTTACATGAAGAAGATGTAGAGGCTCTGTGATGTCAGTGGTGATGCTCTCTGAGTCGTAGGCTATGAGTGACTTTAATTTTCTTTTTTCCATTTATTTGCATTTTATCAATTTCTATATTGAATAAGTATTAACAGAAGTAAATAATAAATATAAAATATGTAAATAACTATAAAGGTAATAAAGTAAAACCACTTTTTATCTTAAAATAGTGGCGTCTAATTTCCCTAGCCTTGAAACGAGCCAACCTTATTAACTGTATTGCATTTTCTGTATCCATGTTTTAACTGTGATAATATTTTGCACAGTGTAGATGGATCATTATTATCAGTTTTTCTTTAAATAAGAAGGTAATCACATAAAGTTATTATCATAGTAGGCTTGTTACTATTATTTCAGCTACATTGTTTTGCTTTCTATTTTCTTGTTTCAGTTTTCTTCCTATGCATTGTGTAAACCAGGAGTTACTTTCTCTGGTAAAATGATACACCATAGATGAATTTTCATTCTTCTTATGGTTATATTTAATTCTTTATAAAACATTTTAATCTATATTTCTTAATTTATCACCACTTAGGATGAAATTATTGTTTCATTATGTGGAAATGATGTACATATTAAGCACACTTGTGTTTATTTTTAACTCCCATTCATAAGCTTCTTGTCAACTTCTGCTTCTCTACAATGTTGATTCCCTCTTTATTGCTAATGATATTACAATTTTGCTGTGGCATTTTTCTCCTTTCCTTAAAGTCTTTCTTCCATTAGGTTATTTTTATTTGTGATAGTAATGCATTCTCTTATCCTCTATTTTTCCTTGTTTTACATTAGCCGTATTTCATTTAAATTTCTTTAAGATCACAAATAAATTGCTACTAGATGCACTGCTGAGAGATGGAATAAATCTTTTTCAAATGAAGAACTGTCATATCTCTTGAATGCCTTGTTCAAATTTTTCTTTCATTTCATAGTCTCTTAAGTTTCAATTCCTTTGTTTTTTTGTAACAAAAAGTTGTCTGAGACCATTCCTTTTGCCTTAAATTATAGCTGCAATAGATAGATAAGCATTAGCACATTCTAAATGGAGTTTTTAGACAAGCCTCTACAGGACTGGTGTAAGTATTTTTGTGGACATACCCTAAGATGATCCCCAATATGTTACACTATTTTATATTCCATACTCCAGGTTTGAGTGGAATCCCTAACTTGTTTCTCATGAAGACAAAATAGAACAGTTGATGGGATGTCACTCCCTTGGTTAGATTATGTTATACATCAAAGGGAGTGAATGTCATCTGTATATGTTATATAAAAGTATGTAAAATGCCATTTTAAGGCTCCATCTTAGCCAACTGCAGAGAGACACTCTTATCTAAGCTGTAACAAGCAAATATTCACATTGAGAACTACCTATGAGAAGGGTCACAAATCAGGGAGCTGTGGGTAGCCTGTAGCACTTGGTAACAGGCTCCAATCAGTAGCCAGTAAGAAGCTGGGGCACTCAGCTATAACTACAAGGAAGTGAATTCTGACATCTGTCTACATGAGCATGAAAGCTAATCCTTTTATAACTGAACCTTCAAAGTAAAACACAATCAACAGCTTGAAAAGTAATCTCGTAATACTCTGTGCCAAGAACCTATTAGCCATATCTGGACACCTGACCTGTAGGGAATTGTGAGACAAATAATAGATATTTTTAAGCTATGAAATTTCTGATAATTTGTTACACAGTGATAGAAAACTGAGATATCTATTAATAGTTCTTTGTCAGTTACTCAATTATCCATCTTTAGCCATTTTTGTAAAGATGAAGAGACTAGAAACCAGCTAGAAGTACTGAGATAATGTGATGTAACAATACTTAGTGGGTGTAAGCCTTGGGCTTTATCTTCCTTCTCTTTTGGGAAAAGGAAAGAAAAATTATTCCAACTACAATCAATTCAAGTGAGGAGAGCTTCCAAAAGACTACCTACAGAAATTGGGAGTTTCAGAAAGAATTGAATACTGGAATCTCTTGTCTACACACACACTAAAGGAATGCAACTAACTGACTCAGGCTGTGATTAAAAACTTACAAACAAAAAATCCCAACATCTTCTTGAGAGAACCTTTCATATATCCTTGGAATTTAGAAAACTATAAAACAAAATGACTATTTTTGCCCTCTTTATAAAAGTATGGCTTCTGGCTACAACAGTTTAGGAAGAAAAGTTTTGGGAGAGGAGTAATTAGCATCATAAGGCTTGCTGAGTATTTGGTAAGGCAAGAATCTTTTGAGTTTTCCATGGAGGTTATCCATTACTTAGTTATCTTGAAAGTTACTCAACCCAAGATGGTTAGTCAAAGTGAACAGGGCTGATTGGTATGAGGTTATGGGCTATATTATTATTAGCAGCACTTATAAGGGGACTGTGAGGGGGTTACTCAGAAAACTTATCCCCAAGTCAGGAAACTACACAGTGCAGAAATCTATGTGTTGCTTCTAAATAAATCTACAAATGCATAACACAAGATAGCTTAAGTCAAGTATTTAGCTTCTACAATAGGGATTCCAGATGGCACTAGTAAAGAATTCGCCTGCCAATGCAAGAGACCCAAGAGATGCAGGTTCAGTCCCTGGTCTGGGAAGATCCCCTCGAGGAGGAAATGACAGCCCATTCGAGTATTGTGGCCTGGAGAATCCCATGGACAGAAGAGCCTGGAAAGTTACAGTTCATGGGATCA
This sequence comes from Nanger dama, assembly GCA_917880005.1. Lineage (NCBI taxonomy): Eukaryota > Metazoa > Chordata > Mammalia > Artiodactyla > Bovidae > Nanger > Nanger dama. Next base: position 55,215,248 of record CAKJTW010000006.1, on the reverse strand, counting down.
AAAAGAGTCAGACCAGACAGGACTGAGCACACAAGCACATAGATCACTGACAATGTTACATTAATACCAGTGAAGTGGATTTTTCTCTCTTTTTCTATAAAACCTCTTTCCACTAACTTGGACCTGGAAGATTCAGAAGCAGAAAAAGATGAAGGAAAGGCACATGACAGACTGTTTTCTTCTCCAAAGAAATTCCCTAAGTCCCGAGTTGGGCTTCCCAGGTCACTCAGTAGTAAAGAGTCCGCCTACAAATGCAGGACATGCAGGTTCAATCCCTGGGTTGAGAAGATCCCCCAGAGAAAGAAAAATGGCAACTCACTCCAGTATTCTTTGTCCTGGGAAATCCCATGGACAAAGGAGTCTGCAGGCTACTGTCTATGGGGTCTCAAAAGAGTTGGATATGACTTAGAGAATAAATCGCAACAACAAACCCTGAGTTAAAGTGATAGATTTGGGGTAGAAAAGAGAAGCTTACCTTTATGGGAGTTGTCTTTTTAAATTAAACTTTGCTGGACTTTAATTTTTTAACGCTGAGAGTGAACAGTCAGAAATGAAATTTGTTTATAGTATTATCAAGGGACAGAGGAAGGAAATGTAAAAGGACAGTGTCAGAGGCAATAGCTAGATATACGTAGAGACAGTCTTTTCTGGTACGGTCCCTATCATGTACAGCCACTACTGCAATCTTATTGCCTCTTTCTCCCTCAACATATACCTGGATTAGGGTAGATCTCTTAGACTGCTATTACTAATCCCTACTTCTGATATCCTCTCCCACCCCCTCCTCAGTGTGGAGAGTTTTTTTTTTTTCCTGACTCTTTCAAAGAGAAAATTGAACTGGGAGATGGTATAATTACCTGTCACCAATTCAGTTATTAATTTACCCTGAAGCAAGTAAAGAGGAACTATGGTTATGAACAATCCTAACTAGAGAATATCTCCTCTGCATAATTATTTTTCCTTGTGTTTATTAGAAATTATAACACTAAGAACAAAATTTTCAGCTTCAGAGTTCTGTAAGTTTATCTTGTATTCAATGTGTACTGTTGGGTAATTCTGATATTTTTCCTAGAATTTTGTCTGCTAGAGTTGGGGGCAATATTATATTCTGGGGATGATGTATAGTACTCCTAGAGTTTGGAATTTTCTGCCTTTAGAATATATTGATTACCTTAGTGAGCACTGGCTAGACCAGATCAATTGTCCACAGACTTCTTAATCATGGGGCTGCATGTACTTCCCCAGTATTTCCTTTAACTTCTGTTGGCTAGGAATGGCAAAAATGGATTCATTATGGCCTTAAAAAATCAGAGTATTTTTCCCATGCTCAGCTGTTGTGTTGTTTAGTCACTCAGTCATGTCCAGCTCTTGACTCTTTTGTGACCCCATGGGCTGTAGCCCACCAGGTTCCTCTGTCCATAGGATTTCCCAGACAAGAATACTAGAGTAGTGAGAGAGTCAACTTCTAGGTAAGTTAATAAGAAGTCTGGGATCCCCGAGTAGGAGAAAGGGGTCTGGGGCACTCAAAGAGGAGATAGGGGTCTGGAATTCTCAAGGAAGAGAAAAGGACAAACTTTTTTTTCACTTTCCTTAGCCTTAGTCATATAAAACAATTTTTTCTTTAGGCCAGGAGCTGATGATTACACAACAAAACAACTCAGCTTAATCTCTGTGCTAAGGATTATATAACAACAATACATCCTGCTTGAGGACAGCTTCTCCTTCCTGATAAACCTTCTAACTAATCCCGTTACCTTAAAATATATATTATGGGAGTGAATCTGGTAAGATCTTTCTATTGTTAGTTCTACTCCTGTCATCTTAAAATGTAAATTATGGGAGTGGGTCTACTAAGATCTTTACAAATTTGAGACATTCTTTTGATTTATTGTAATAACCAATTAAAAAGTATACAGCTCCTGCTAAGGGGCTTCCCTGGTGGTGCAGAGGTTAAAGCGTCTGCCTGCAATGTGGGAGACCTGAGTTCAATCCCTGGGTTGGGAAGATACCCTGGAGAAGGAAATGACAACCCACTCCAGTATTCTTGCCTGGAGAATCCCATGAATGGAGGAGCTTGGTGGGCTACAGTCTACGGGTTGCAAAGAGTCGGACACGACTGAGTGACTTCACTTTCACTTCTCTTGCTAAGGCTAGTGAGGGGGCACTCTCCATCCCCCTTTCGATGTCTGTGTCAGAAGCTTTCTCTGTCCCTTTTTATACTCTAATAAAACTCTGCTACATAAAAGCTCCTGAGTGATCAAGCCTGATCTCTGGTTCCAAAGTTAAATCTTCTTCGGAAGCTAAATCTGACACCATTCATCATAAGCTATCAGTAGGCTGCCATATCCTTCTCTGGGGGATTGTCCCTATCCAGGGATTGAGCCCACCTCTCCTGCATTGCAGACCAGTTCTTTACTGCTGAACCACTGGGGAAGCCCTTGTCCCAGGCTCTTGTTCCTCCAAATTAGGAAATTCTCTCTCAGACTTCATAAATAATCTATGTTGAAGGAAAACTGTAGTATTATTGACAATTGACTGAGCATAAGCATAAACATAAGCATAAGCACTACTTTATTATTCAGAAGTAAGACCGACTGAACCTAGTTAGATACTCCTGGTTTATATTCATTTTCATGGTATAATAAATATGATAAAAAGTATAAATAAAGCCTCATTTATTTTCAAAAATGACTGGGGCTGGATAATTTATATCGTTACCCTATTGAGAAGTTAAGCCAAACATCATTCCAAGCTTTTTATTGCACAAGCTAGCCCTTATACTTAGAGGCTCATTGTTGCTGACTCAGAATGTTCTTGATTCTTGATGAATGAAAGGGCTCCAAATAGAGTGAGAATGATCTCATTTCCCATGCCCTGCTCTTATCTCCAGATGTTGCCCTCCATCACTTAATTTAGAAAATAATGTGTTAATTTTTTTAGGAAAAGCATTTGAAAGTCAGTTCATAGTGACTTCTTTTTTCAATTTGTTTGCACCTACCCTATAGGTTGTCAGAATCCTTGTTTTGTGAAAGAAAGTGTCAACGAATATTTTCCCATCTCATTTTTCCCTCTAGATTTTACAGAATTTTCATTTTCTCTCTAGGAAAATAGATTCTGTGTATACAGCGAATGTAACTTATAGACCTTGGGGCTTGTGAGGGAATTTCAAGATCTTCTAGTCCACTGGTTTACCTGGTTAAAAATCAAAGTACCTAGGGCATATTCCACAAATTGGTATTTTTCACAGAGTCGTTTGGTGCTTTTAATGAATAGGAAACTTTGGAAACCTTTGGACTGGTCTTACTTTTCAGGCATTTGAATAGCTTTATTAGCTATGTGTATATATTCAATTATGCTTCAATCTGTAACAGAATTAAATAAGCAAAATTTGGGTTCAGGTTTAATCCTGTTTCTTATAGGATTCCATTCCTTTCTGCAATCTTTCTTTGAAACTTTATATGTATATAATAAATGATGGCTGGAAGTGTTTTGTTTTAATTTCTACTCCATCCTCATCTCTGGGCTGCAATCTAGATGGCTTAGAGTCAATTTGCTTTTCTTCTCTTATGTGTCACCAAGCTTAAATTGTTTTCTGCCCTTCTAGAAGATTTCTCTCCCTTAATGCTATGGAGGAAGATGAACAACTCATTGAGCCGACAGGAGTTAAGAGTAGTAGGATTAGCTGGGTTTCGGAAATGATATATGGTTGCAGGGTGTAAAATCAACAGAGATTCATATCCTGAAAGACTAGGTAGACTATTGTAGCTGCTGCCATTATAGTTTTTAGTCACAAGTCTGCAGGAAAAGCATCAAGGTCAGCTATAACTATATTTGAACTCTCTGGTTTTGTTATCAGCAAAACTGATTAACACTGCCTTCCACTCTGTGTGGTATTTTTAAGGGAAACAGAGGTAATTAGATAGCTATGCAGAATTATTTGAGGAGTCAAACCATGTTAAGTGAACCCAATGACTAATGAAAATATAACACTGATTATTTTCACCTAATTAACCTCTGAGATGCTCTGATGCTTGGACAAAATATGAAATTGGTAAAAATATATATGAAGTGAAGTGAAGTGAAGTTGCTCAGTTGTGTCTAACTCTTTGTGACCCCATGGACTGTAGCCTACCAGGCTCCTCTGTCCATGGGATTTTCCAGGCAAGAATACTGGAGTGGGTTGCCATTTCCTTCTCCAGGGGATTTTCTTGACCCAGGGATTGAAACTGGGTCTCCCACATTGCAGGCAACATTTTACTGTCTGAGCCACCAGGGAAGCCCCCACTCCCTGACTACCCCCGCACCCCCCACCCCCCCACCCCCCCGCCAAATATATATATATATATTTCTTTTTAATCATCTCTTCATTTCCTCTTTATAACCAAGTATTGGGTTTCCCTGGTGGCTCAGAGGTTAAAGCGTCTGCCTCTGGTGCAGGAGACCCAGGTTCGATCCCTGGGTTGGGAAGATTCCCTGGAGAAGGAAATGGTAACCCACTCCAGTAATCTTGCCTAGAGAATGCCATGGACAAAAAAGCCTGGTAGGCTACAGTCCACGGGGTTGCAAAGAGTCGGACACGACTGAGCGACTTCACTTTCACTTTCACTTTATTGGGGGATTAGCTCTTTTTAAAATTATTTGATATTCACACTAATCTTCTTTTCTCAGGTGTAAGCAAAAATCTATCTTACTGGTTATTTGATTCAAGGATGGCCTGCCCCTCAGTATCAGTTATTGGCATTTGATTTTAGATATGAGTGTTTTATAACTGCATATGAATTTTACCCCTGAGCCTATTTTGTACAGAGAATGGGGGAGCCATCCTGGCATTGGACAACTTTCAGAATTTAGAGTTGCACTGTGCCTAATTGAAGATCAGACTATTTTGTTTATTCGTTACTGAAATTCAGACAAATTTATATCCTCCTCAAAGCATAAGTTTCCTCAAGAATTATAACTAAAACAGGGTCATTCTCATTCTAATGAATGAGTATAAACATAACACCCCGAAGGTTAATGATAATTGCAAAATGGGTAGACCTTTAAATAATTCAAAATGTTCTGAGTCAGATTCTAAAATGTCTGGATGATTATTTGCTAATATGTTTATAGCTTTTTAAATCTTACAAAGGGCTCTAGAATATAAACTCTTATTTAAGGCTCATCACAGACCATGAAGATGAGTTCTATGATCTTTATTTTATAGATGAATTAACAGAGCTGAAGATGATACCTTAGGTTCCTAACTCAAGACTTCTGGCTCCTAGTCTATTGATTTCTCCATTTCACAGATCATTCAATCACCCTGTTATTATGGCATGTATGCCACAATACATAATACATATTTCCAACACTGTAGTTGTTTAGGATCGCAAAGAATATATTTGACCATCAGTGAAGCACAGGTGATATTGAAAAACTTCTGGACTCAGAATTCAAAATATATGCAACAGTATCTGGGTTCTAACTTTTGCTATCTACATGTACTTGAGTAGGCTGTGTAAACACCTCTGAAATTCACTTCTCTTTTATTTGAAAGTGATTCTGAAGATTTCTAAAGAATCATGTTTTTGGGTTTCTATAGTGATTTTGTTCTTAAAAGAACAAAAGTTTAGTACTCATGATTGTGTCAAAGGACTACAAGCAGAGTTCAACAGGAAGCTTCTTCTGCCCTTCTAGGCATTGACTGGGGCCATCTTGGCTGCATTTAGTTAGAAGTGGGGTTGGGCTGAGAGATCCAGTAAAGTTTCCCCAACATGTTTGGTACTGAGTATTTTTCCATGTGGTCTCTACCTCTGTCTTTGGCTCTCTCTGTGGAATGTGTCATCATTCAATCATCCTTCCTAGTCTTTTCATTATGCGCCTAATTTCCAGGGGAGAAGGAAATGAAGATGTCATTTTCTTAAAGGTTAGGCCTAAAATTGGCACATATCACTTCCTCTGCGTTCTGTTGGCCAAACCAAGTCTCAAGGCCAGCCCAAATTCAAGGAAGGGAAAATAAATGTCATCTCTTCATGGGGAAGAGTAGGCATACATGAGAAAAGAAGATATTAATGACATGCTTTAGAAATCATAGCACCATCAACCTTACACGGCTTATTGTAGCTATTCGTTAAAAGACTGAATGTTACATTTGTTTAAAACATGGATAGTGATTGGGTACCTGTTACAGGAAGACTGTTCTATGCTGTGATTTTACGGTTGTAGACAAAGCAAGTGTTTTTTCTTCCTTGTGATAGTATAAATGGTGACTCTCAACCAAATAAATACACAGAAAAACATTTAATTATAAACATAACAAGGAAAAATTATAAAATGCTAAAGCACAACTCACTGACTTAGACTGGTAGGTCAGGAAAAGCCTCTGAGCAAGTGATATTTGTGTTGAGAGCTTTAGTCCAGGTTGGAGTTAGCCATGTGAAAACAAGGAAAAGAACATTTCAGGCAGAGCCCACAGCACATGGGATGACTAAATGCTCAATGTGGCTGAAGTGTACAGGTCCAAAGAGTGGGACATGCAAATGACCCTGGAGACACAGGCTAGGTAGCATTGTTATTACTGTATGAATGTTCCTCAATTTATTCAGATGTGGAAAGCCAGTTCAGTCAAAGATGTATCCGTATAGAGCATGGCTGAATATGACTGAATAAATGAATGCTCAGAGTCTCTAGCTTTCTCCTTTCTGTTAAGGATGTTCCCACAGTTACACACAGGTATATGTAGGCAGGAAGAAGAAAAGAAAAAAAAAATCAAAGTTAGCAATTCAGGAACTTATTTTATAAAACAAGTTCATTTCTCCTTTCTGAGCATCTATAATTCCTAATGTTACTACTCTTATGACTTCTACATCATTAAGTTTTCGATCTTACCTGTAAATTCATTCTGCACCAGGCCTGCAAACATAAAATTATACAAATTAATACCTTAATTGATTTGACAAAGTCCAAATGAAAATGACTGCCACTTAAATTTTAATTATGCAAGCAAAACAGAAACCACATTCTAAATGTAATATTTGTTCTCAAGAAAGCAAAGCTCAAAACCAAATAATAAATTCAAAATCAAGCAGTTAGAACAGGCTCTAAATCATCACACATCTTGGATATCTCTGCTTGGTACAGGAAGAATAAGCTTAAAAAGATACATTGCCTCCTGAAAGAGAAAAATAATCTGCTAGATAGCAATTTGCACCAATTCACCACCTATTTACTGCATATTTATTGTGTGCTTAGCCCCATGCAGTGTATTTAAGGAAGATACAAAGAAATGTATGATGCTCTGAAACTCACAGCGTTGCTGAATGCACAAAAGCAGTCTCATCAGGAAGTCAAATGGCAGAATAATGTAGCGTGAAGAATATCACAACCAGTTATATTGACAAAAGTCCCTGAACTTTAGAGGCTAGTCCCCATGTGTAAAAACAAATAAGATCGACTAGATCCATTGAGGTCTGAATAAATAGCTGCTACAACCAGGCACTGTGATACCTTGACTGCCTTCCCGGCATTCATTCTCCTCATCTTTCCACCTGTGGTTATGGGTATATAACCCAGAGAAAAACAGCCTGTGTTTTAGGTCTTTCGATTCAGTGATTGAGTGAGCTGGGACAGATGCTTGGAGTGAATCTCAGCTCTCACCTTGGGGTGCATGGATGTATACTCAATCTATACTCAATCTCATAATCCAAAAATTGCTGATGATTACTTGGGAGACACAGAAAGATATCTGCTTGAGTTGTTGTTGTTGTTCAGCCTCAAAGTCATGCCTGACTCTGAAACCTCATGGAGTGTAATATGCCAGGCTCCTCTGTCCTCCAGTCTCTCCCAGTGTTTGCTCAAATTCATATCCATTGAGTCAGTGGTGCTATCTAACCATTTCATCCTCTGCTGCCCCCTTCTCTTTTGCATTAAGGTCTTTTCCAGTGAGTCAGCTCTTTATATTAAGTGGCCAACTTATTGGAGCTTCAGCTTCAGCATCCCCTTAGGGTTATCTGCTTGAGAATGGACTCTTGACTGAGCGAATGTTGACCTAAGATTTGAGAGGTGGAAAAAGAATTGCTTGAAGCATTTGCATTGTTTTATTTTGGAAATTTTATTTATCCTTAGTAATCTAACAGATAAGAAGGCTGCCACCTCTTGAATGATTCAAGTTGCTCATTCAGTGCTGTGCTGTGCTTAGTTCCTCAGTTGTTTCTGACTTTTGTGACCCCATGGACTATATATATGTATATCATTTGGTGAGTGGAGTAAGTTAATCGTATTAGCTGGAGTGGAAAGAAGAAAGAAAAGATAGAAGGAAGGAATGAAAGGATGGGGAAGAAAAGAAAGAAAAGCATGCTTAATTCCTAACTACATAATAAAGAATACCACTGATATTACCCCTCAGTATACTTACATTGACCTAAACATCTAATCTGTAACCATAAGCAACACATACGGGTTGTTTAAACAGGGTAGAATTACCTGTTTGTTAAACAACAATTACCCTGCTGTTAAAATGGAGTGTAATTTTAACTTTATTGTATTAGTGTTTAAAGGGAGATTCCATGTGAGATTCAACTGTATATTGGTTGAACCTAGCACAGTACTGGGGTTTCTGGTTAAGGAAATTTCAAGTTTTTTAACAAATATGTCAGCAATGAGCGAGGGCTTGCTGTCAGTACTTTGTATTGGCTTTAATGAGAGACCACAAGGGTTTGGAAGCAAAAAAGAAAAAGAAACATGGTGAATCTAATACATAAATACATATATGAATATATGTATGTATATACTTGCCTGTGCAACAAGAGATAAAATGCTGGAACTAAGATTACAGAAGTAAGTTTGGCTATTTCCAGGGAGAAAACTGGAAAATGTTAAGCCTCTGTTCTACTTGGCATTCAACAATGCCCAGGAGTAATAGCTTTGTTGCTCTTGACATTTTCTGTATTATTTCTTAATTAGTTATTTTTTTCACACCTTCCATGGAAAGCAAGATCATATTATTAGCAGTTATTCACAATATACCAATGAGATGATCTGTCCAAACAAGGAGAGGCCCACGCAGCCCAGAAGATATGCAGCCTTACTCTGAAGAGTGTCACATTGCAGTACATTTTTAAAATAACTTTTTAAAACAATTCAAGTGATAAATGTATTGCTTGTAGTGATAATATTGATATTTTTTTCTTGATGTAACACTTCATAGTTTCCAAAACACTATAGATGCTACTAATTGTTACCATAAGGAAATACCTCTATTGATGATCTCTATGGATACAGGCATATGTTCTCCCAGTCAGGAACTGGGGGAATGTAGATTTGTTCTAAACAAATAAGAGTGATCACCTGTGTCCCTCTACTTAGAACCAAAGAAAATACGGAGACAAAGGATTGCAATAGCATGTTTAATTCACTGAGGATTCCTACTTCACAAAGGTAAGCTATTAAGAGCCTCAGCTCCCTGTCAACACCACTGACAGGCTAAGTCTTAGTGGTTACAAAAAATATGCCTTCAAGGCAAATGGTAAAGTTAGTTTCTAAGAGTCAGATCACCAAGTATAAGCTCAGAATGGGAAGATCAATTAGATGAAAATATCCCTGTGGCTAGGAGACATGGAACATATCCAAGTCCAATTAATATAGCCAGGCTATATATTCAAGCTGAATACTACTAAAGCAAGTGGTGATCTAATTAATACCATTTAAGCCTTCCCTAAATCTATTCAAATTTTTTATTCATTACATTTTTTAAGTGGTAAGCATCACAATGTTAGGAACTAGTGATGCAAGTTCAGTTTAGTTCAGTCGCTCAGTCGTGTCCGACTCTTTGTGACCCCATGAATCACAGCACGCCAGGCCTCCCTGTTCATTACCATCTCTCGGAGTTCACTCAGACTCACGTCTATCGAGTCCGTGATGCCATTCAGCCATCTCATCCTCAATGGTCCACTTCTCCTCCTGCCCCAATCCCTCCCAGCATCAGAATCTTTTCCAATGAGTCAACTCTTCACATGAGGTGGCCAAAGTATTAAAGTTTCAGCTTTAGCATCATTCCTACCAAAGAAATCCCAGGGTTGATCTCCTTCAGAATGGACTGGTTGGATCTCCTTGTAGTCCAAGGGGCTCTCAAGAGTCTTCTCCAACACCACAGTTCAAAAGCATCAATTCTTTGGTGCTCAGTCTTCTTCACAGTCCAATTCTCACATCCATACATGACCACTGGAAAAACCATTGCCTTGACTAGACGGACCTCAGTCAGCAAAGTAATGTCTCTGCTTTTTAATATGCTATCTAGGTTGGTCATAACTTTTCTTCCAGGGAGTAAGCGTCTTCTAATTTCATGGCTGCAGTCACCATCTGCAGTGATTTTGGAGCCCCCAAAATAAAGTCTGACACTGTTTCCACTGTTTCCCCATCTATTTCCCATGAAGTGATGGGACCGGATACCATGATCTTCGTTTTCTGAATATGGAGCTTTAAGCCAACTTTTTCACTCTCCTCTTTCACTTTCATCGAGACTTTTTAGACACTTTCTGCCATAAGGATGGTGTCATTTGCATATCTGAGGTTATTGATATTTCTCCTGGCAATCTTGATTCCAGCTTGTGTTTCTTCCAGTCCAGCGTTTCTCATGATGTACTCTGCATATAAGTTAAATAAGCAGGGTGACAATATACAGCCTTGATGGACTCCTTTTCCTATTTGGAACCAGTCTGTTGTTCCATGTCCAGTTCTAACTGGTGCTTCCTGACCTGCATACAGGTTTCTCAAGAGGCAGGTCAAGTGGTCTGGTATCCTCATCTCTTTCAGAATTTTCCACAGTTTATTGTGATCCACACAGTCAAAGGCTTTGGCATAGTCAATAAAGCAGAAATAGCTGTTTTTCTGGAACTCTCTTGCCTTTTCCATGATCCAGCAGATGTTGGCAATTTGATCTCTGGTTCCTCTGCCTTTTCTAAAACCAGCTTGAACATCAGTGAGTTCACGATTCACGTGTTGCTGAAGCCTGGCTTGGAGAATTTTGAGCATTACTTTACTAGCATGTGAGATAAGTGCAACTGTGTGGTAGTTTGAGCATTCTTTAGCATTGCCTTTCTTTGGAATTGGAATGAAAACGAACCTTTTCTAGTCCTGGGGCCACTGCTGAGTTTTCCAAATTTGCTGGCATATTGAGTGCAGCACTTTCACAGCATCATCTTTCAGGATTTGAAACAGCTCCACTGGAATTCTATCACCTCCACTAGCTTTGTTTGTAGTGATGCTTTCTAAGGCCCACTTAATTTTGTAACACATTAAGAGAGACATGTATAGAAAGATATACATGTATATAAAGTGAAAGTGAAAGTGAAGTCACTCAGTCGTGTCCAACTCTTTGCGACGCTATGGGCTACAGCCTACCAGGCTCCTCTGTCCATGAGATTTCCCAGGCAATAGCCCTGGAGTGGATTGTCATTTCCTTCTCCAGGGGATCTTCCCAACCTAGGGATTGAACCCGGGTCTCCTGCATTGTAGACAGACACTTTACCCTCTGAGCCATATTGTATAATGACAGTGTCATGTAAGTGTGTTATAATAGAGACATTTGCAAAGTGTGTTGAACTAAGCAAAGGTAGCTAACAATTTCCAAAACCGAAGGTAGTTAAGAAAGAGCTTACGAAGTCTGTTTGAGCTGGTTCTTCAAGACTGAGTGTTGCAGAGGTCACTATAATGGCAATGGGTATTGAAAATATCTTATAATGTAGACATTTTTTAACATAATAAAAATAATACATTTTCAGTAGGTTTGAAGAGAGAGGATTGTTAATATCTTATATACTTCTGTGTACCAAAGAGATCCTTTTGTGGAGAGTCTTTTAAATGTATCATTTATTTTATAGAGTTTTTTGTGATAAAATTATTTTTCTAAGGATTTTAGAAAAAACACTAATGTCTCCCACTCCCCTGGGTATTAGAACTGGAGAGGAGCTGAGAGACCTGCTGCTCAGACACCTGCCTGGCAACTGACACAGTGAGGATGGCAAAGCAGGAGCCCAGCTGAGACTGTGAGCTTCTCTCTCTTACTAGAGACAGAAGATGGTCCTGCAGACAAGCTAGCATCGAGATACATGGAGAGAAAGATGAACAGGTAGAGGGTGGCTGGGCAGAGGGATGGATAGGTGACTGACAGATAAGTACCAAAGAAGATAACTGTAAGCAAGGGTTATTGCTCTAAAGAGTTGATACTGTAGTCCAAGTAGGCAGCAGGCCCCAGAGGTGTTGGTTAGGCAGGAAAAGTACACACTCAGAAACGACCATAGAAAAGTGAGTTTTGATTTAGGTCTGAAGAATGGTTGGGTGCACTGAAACTTGTGGCACAAAAGTAAGTTTAAAGAAAAACAAAAGAAGGTTGCCATGGCAAAACTTTAGTCTTAGTTTGAACATAAAGGTGCTATTTTTGCACAATGTTAATGAATGTAGCAGGTGTCCTAGAAGTACCATTGATTAGGGAACATTCAAAGTTTGGAAAGTGGCAAGGGATATAAATGGTTCTGTGCTGGGAGCTGTATAATACACTGTTGAATTTTATAATAGGATCCCTTTGGTGTACTGAAGTATGTAACATATTAACATTCTTTCCCCCACCAAATCTATTATACTTGAAGACCATGACAGTCTTTAAAAATCTGGGATTGACAGATTAATATAAAAAAACAATTAGTCCTTTTACAGGTGGGAAAAACAGGGAAAAGGAACATTTAAGAAAGAAGAGAATGTGCACAAAAGATTATGGAATGTTTTGGAGACAGTGAATTCAACTGAGTGTGTAATTTTAGGGAAGAAATATTGCTTAGTACTTTGGGATGGTGGGAGAAAACCCATGAGGCAAAGATAGTACTAAAATTAAAAGGTTATAAAGATTATAAAAAGAGGACTAATATGAGCAAATGGTGCAGATAAAAAAACTCACTTCAGCATATTCAATGGAAGGTTGGTTAAGGAGGAGATGGTTGAAAGAAAGCTATTATAAGGAAGCAAATATTTATATAGATTTTAAGAACCATTTCAGATTAAGGGAATGGACAAGAGATGTTGCAGCACTCTGAGAGTACTGTCTGTTGCCCACAAGAAGGAGAAGGAGAAAGAAATAATTATGCAGGATCCTGATGAGAGATGGTGTCTTAGGAGGAATGGCTCATGGTAGGAGTGGTGGTGGTGGTGAGATTTAGCACCAAAGCAGGGAGTGAACAGGCAGAACATCCCCCACCCTTTCTCTCCTCTCATACTCTAGTCTCCTGCTGGTGCCTCCCACTGGTGAATTTAATTTTAAACTAATGAGAAGAAATGCCCAGGTGATTTATTCACTAGTTATCAGCCTCTTGGGACACAAATCAAGGTAGAAAGAAAGAACATGAAAGAAAAGGGCCAGTGTTAAATGGAAACTAACAAGAATGACAGATTAGGAAGAAAAATTGTTGACTGGTTCTTCCAAAGACAAAGAGATATTTCCGTCAAGATTTTCTACTTCTTATAGTTCTGATCTTTAGTTCTGATTTTTTTTTTCTTCCAAGCCAATTTTTAATAAATTAACCTATTTTTGGGATTTCATGATAGCCAGATGTAAGGTGTCTAATTGGCCAATGCAAGCCTTCCTACCTCCTGTTGTCAATAAATATATTTATAACTGGTTCATCTATTAGGCTTTTGCCAAGATCAGTTAGTATGAATTATTCCTTAAGAACTTGGTCACCTCTGGGTACTGATTTCAGACATGACTCTTGAGTGAGTTGATAAGTAACTTGTAAAATTTTAATTTGCCACAGTGTAAAATCAGGACTCTCATACAAGCATAAAATGAACACATGAAATTAATGAGGCAATCGGTAAGACATTGAGACTACTTGAAATGAGAATTTGAGAAACTTGGTACTCACAAGCAATTTAATAAGGGGATATTAGGAAAAGACAGGAGAAGGCAATGGCACCTCACTCCAGTATTCTTGCCTGGAAAATCCCATGGACAGAGGAGCCTGGTAGGCTCCACGGGGTTGCTAAGAGTCAGACACGACTGAGCGACTTCACTTTCACTTTTCACTTTCATGCACTGGAGAAGGAAACGGCAAACCACTCCAGTGTTCTTGCCTGGAAAATCCCAGGAATGGGGGAGCCTGGTGGGCTGCCACCTATGGGGTCGCGCAGAGTCGGACATGACTGAAGTGACTTAGCAGCAGCAGCAGCAGGAAAAAACAATTGGACTTGATACAAACAATCTAAGTGTTAGAGAATAAAAAATTTCAATATGAGAAGTTTTTACAAAGACAAAAATTATTTGAAGCTTTACTGAACTAAAAGTTGAAAGTTAATCTTGGCCTTACAGAATGGTGAATGTAGTCAAGAGAGCATCAATCAAAATGCAAGCCCACTACTGCAGTGAAAAAACATCCAATATTCTCTTTCACCTAATTCCAAATGCCAGATACTTTTTCTTAGAATATATTTAAGAATCTGCTAAGCTTCCTTCTCATATTTCTTTATTTTTAGAAGCCTTTTAGGAAAACCAAGTCATTACAGTTACATGGAAATTTCTGATTTACCTGAATGTGATGAATTCCAGGTTACTTTCTGGGCAAAAGAACTTGAGAAAATAGAGTGAGGAGAGAAGGAAAAGGGAAAGAGGGAGAGAGACAGGTGGTAGGAGGAGAGGAGAGATTATAGAAACTTGATTCCTTATGTTAAAATGTGTTACTTTGCTGTTGAAATGATTATATTTATTTTAAATTTTAACTTATGCAGTGTCTCCAATTAAATTTGGCTGACCTCTATTTAAATACCTGATTTCAATTCAGTTCACTCAGTCGTGTTCAACTCTTTGTGATCCTATGGACTGCAGCAAATCAGGCCTCCCTGTCCATCACCAACTCCCAGAGTTTATTCATATGAATGTCCATTGAGTCAGTGATGCCATCCAACTATCTCATCCTCTGTAGTCCCCTTCTCCTCCCACCTTCAATCTTTCCCAGCATCAGGGTCTTTTCCAATGAATCAGGTGGCCAAAGTAATGGAGTTTCAGCTTCAGCATCAGTCCTTCCAATGAATATTCAGGACTGATTTCCTTTAGAATGGATTTCTTGGGTTTCCTTGCAGTCCAGGGGACTCTCAAGGGTCTTCTCCAATACCACAGTTCAAAAGCATCAATTCTTCAGCACTCAGCTTTCTTTATAGTCCAACTCTCACATCCATACATGACTACCGGAAAAAACCATAGCTTTCACTAGACAGACCTTTGCTGGCAAAGTTATGTCTCTGCTTTTAATATGCTAACTAGGATGGTCATAACTTTTCTTCAAGGAGCAAGTGTCTCTTAATTTCATGGCTGCAGTCACCATCTGCAGTGATTTTGGAGCCCCCCAAAATAAAGTCTGTCACTGTTTCCATTTCTTCCCCATCTATTTGCCATGAAGTGATGGGAGTAGATGCCATGATCAAGTTTTCTGAATGCTGAGTTTTAAGCCAACTTTTCCACTCTCCACTTTCACCTTCATTAAGAGGTTCTTTAGTTCTTCTTTGCTTTCTCCCATAAGGGTGGTGTCATCTGCACATCTGAGGTTATTGGCATTTCTCTAGGCAATCTTGATTCCAATTTGATTCTATGCTTCATCCAGTCCAGACTTTCTCATTATGTACTCTGCATATAAGTTAAATAAGCAGGGTGACAATACAGAGCCTTGAATCTAGGCTTCAGTTCAGTTCAGTTCAGTCGCTCAGTCATATCCAACTCTTTGCGACCCCATGAATCGCAGCACGCCAGGCCTCCCTGTCCATCACCAACTCTTGGAGTTTACTCAAACTCATGTCCACTGAGTTGGTGATGCCATCCAGCCATCTCATCCTCTGTCTTCCCCCTTCTCCTCCTACCTCCAATCCCTCCCAGCGTCAGAGTTTTTTCCAGTGAGTCAACTCTTCGCATGAGGTGGCCAAAGGATTGGAGTTTCAGCTTTAGCATCATTCCTTCCAATGAACACCCAGGACTGATCTCCTTTAGGATGGACTGGTTGGTTCTCCTTGCAATCCATGGGACTCTCAAGAGTCTTCTACAACACCACAGTTCAAAAGCATAAATTCTTCAGTGCTCAGCTTTCTTCACAGGCCAACTCTTATATCTATACATTGCCACTGGAAAAACCTTAGTCTTGACTAGATGAACATTTACTGGCAAAGTAATGTCTCTGCTTTTGAATATGCTATCTAGGTTGGTCATAACTTGTCTTCCAAGGAGTGTCTTTTAATTTCATGGCTGCAATCACCATATGCAGTGATTTTGGAGACCCCCCAAAAAAAAGAGTCTTTCACCATTTCCACTATTTCTCCATCTATTTGCCATGAAGTGATGGGACCAGATGCCATGATCTTCATTTTCTGAATGTTGGCTTTAAAGCAACTTTTTCACTCACCTCTTTCACTTTCATCAAGAGGATTTTTAGTTCCTCTCCACTTTCTGCCACAAAGGTGGTGTCATCTGCATATCTGAGGTTATTGAGATCTCTCCCAGCAGTCTTGATTCCAGCTTGTGCTTCTTTCAGCCCAGCATTTCTCATGATGTACTCTGCATATAAGTTAAATAAGCAAGGTGACAATAAACAGCCTTGACGTGCTCCTTTTTCTATTTGGAACCAGTCTGTTATTCCATGTCCAGTTCTAACTGTTGCTTCCTGATCTGCATATAGGTTTCTCTAGAGGCAGGTCAGGTGGTCTGGTATTCCCATCTCCTTTAGAATTTTCCACAGTTTATTGTGATTCACACAGTCAAAGGCTTTGGTATAGTCAATAAAGCAGAAATATATGTTTTTCTGGAACTCTCTTGTTTTTTTGATGATCCAGAGGATGTTGGCAATTTGATTTCTGGTTCCTCTGCCTTGTCTAAAACCAGCTTGAACATCTGGAAGTTCACAGTTCACGTATTGCTGAAGCCTGGCTTGGAGAATTTTGAGCATTACTTTACTAGCGTGTGAAATGAGTGCAGTTGTGTGGTAGCTGAGAAGGAAATGGCAACCCACTCCAGCGTTCTTTCCTGGAGAATCCCAGGGATGGCGGAGCCTGGTGGGCTGCCGTCTTTGGGGTCACACGGAGTCGGATACGACTGAAGCGACTTAGCAGCAGCAGCAGTTGAACATTCTTTGGCATTGACCTCTTTGAGATCACAGTAGTTAATCTATAACCAAGATGGCTAAATGACTAATGTGCAGGATATGCTGGACAAGAGGATGATTCATGTCCCAGACAGGGTAAAGCTGATAGTATGGCATGACAGAATGGCATGTTATTCAAAATTTATAATTTTTTTTTATTTCTAGAATTTCATTTACTATTTTTGGACCCTAAACCATAAAACATTTTGGACCTAAAACCATAAACTAGGGAGAACTACAATACTATCATTTTTAAGAAGTTGTCTCTTGTTGACAGTGAAGAGTTTAAATTATTAAAAATCTTCTAGATGTCTCACAGGAGCCTATATTTCTGATATCTCACATGTGACTATTTCTCTGTCTGTGGATAACACACTGTAGGATAGGGTTGTGTTGAGTGTGGGGCACTAGAAATCTTTATCTGTAGTCATTGATAATTATAATTAACTGTTAGATAACTTTTAGTCATTTGAAATGCTGAGCAAAATTATTTTCCTTGGAATTTTTTTTTAAATTTTAGTTTTACTGTCTATCTAGCTGTCTATATAGAGAGGGATCATTTTATTTTTCTTCCTTTGAATTTTAAAATTATTTTATCACCCCATTCATGTAGGTTTTTTTTTTTTTTTAATGAGTTGTATTATTGCACAATACCTCATCTTTTTCCTGTGAAATATCTTTTCTTCTCCTTTGTGAAGTCCTATAAGTCATAACAGTTAATTAATGGAACACTCTACTTTGGTTCCAGACTTTTATCAGTTCAGTGATTAGCTACTAATATTCTGGAGCTAAATTTTTAGCAGAACCCATATCAAGTGTATCAAACCAAATTTAGAACCAGTTTTCTCCTTCTGATAGCATTTGGCCTTTAATCTCCTGAATATATCTGAAGACCAACATGTTACTTGAAATCAAAATACATGTCCATATTTGTGAGTTGACCTACTTACTATAATTTGTTCATAACCTCAAAATGAGTACTACTGGGGTTTATGCAGTCGTTTGTGAAGACATGCACAGAGTGGTAAAATATTTTCGTTGCCTGACACATAGGTTCTTCAGTTCAGTCCAGTTCATTCGCTCAGTTGTGTTCGACTCTTTGTGACCCCATGAACCACAGCACGCCAGGCCTCCCTATCCATCACCAACTCCCAGAGTTCACTCAGACTCACATCCATCGAGTCAGTGATGCCATCCAGCTGACATTAAAAAGGCAAAGTTTTGCCTTTCATTTGATTTTCATTCACAAATGACCACTTATGGAGATGGTAGCAAACATTGCAGTGTAGTGCAGAAAACGCTAGTTCTGGGCCAGTTGAACACCAGCTCTGGCCATCTCTAGTAAGTCACTAAACATTTCTGAACCTCATTTTCTCTTATAAAAATAAAGAAAATAAAGTGTACTTAGATAATTGTTTTTAGGATTTAAAATTATAATCTGTTAAAGATGTAGATGTTAATGTAGATATAGCTACAAATGTAAATATAGAAAAAAATCCTCTTTAGTATTCACTAATTCATTGTTAACAATGACTTCATGGAGCGTAGCTACTGCAAATAATGAGAATCAATAGTATCAGGCTAAATTCAATCAGACTAGTTAAAGAAAAATTTTAATATAGATTCCAGTGTCATCTCAGACTAACAGAGACTAGAAAACCCAAGAGAAAAACTTAAATCTATAATAGATGCTAAGAGAATTTTGTAAGGAGACTGGGTCAAAAAGTATAAAGATCAATATCTTTCACATACACTAATAGTTTTAGGATCTAAAACTATTTTATTTTTCAGTAAGTGTTATATTATTTCAGGAAATAGCAGGAGCCTGTAATCATTAGAAGTAGTTGGAAGTTTGACCTCCATTCCCCTGACACCTGCTCAGCAAGTCTGACAGATTTTTTTAAATTTATTTTTTTATTGAAGGATAATTGCTTTACAGAATTTTGTTGTTTTCTGTCAAGCCTTAACACTGACAGATTTTGATGGTAAAGAACAATGAGTCCTTTTCAGATTTAGATGTTTTACTGCTTATATGTTTTTATTGCAACAGCTACATATGTCTCCTGCCCCATAGGACATCCACAAAACTAAAGGAAATAGCTGACAATACAACTTGAGTGCTAGCTGCAACCTGTTGCTGAGTTGCTGATTGAGTGCTACTCAGTTTTATAGTTTGCAGCTGTACTGTGAGGGTGACGGCAAGACAGAACTCTTCATATGTCATCAGAACCTGGGAGAGGATGAGAAACTATCTCATAGAGTCTATAATAAGACACAGGTAGTAAGAAATGTTGCTTCTCATGTGACTCTAGAGGTAAAGAACCTGCCTTCCAGTATAGGATATGTAAAAGGCAAAGGTTCGATCCTTAGATGGGGAAGATCCTCTGGAGGAGAATGGCAACCCATTCCAGTATTCTTGCTTGAAGAATCCCATGGATAAGGAAACCTGGCAGGCTATAGTCCATAGCATCGCAAAGAGTCAGACATGAAAGAAGCGAATTCACACACACACACACACACACACACACACACACACACGCACGCACGCACAGACAGGTGAGAAATGACCTTGTAGCAATTCCTCACGAGATACTAGCGCTCTCATGTCCAGAAGGATCACAGGACATTCTACCAAGATTAGCTGTAGTTAGGCCCTTCATCACATGGCTTTTGTGGATTTATCTAGAGTTATCAGGTCACTAGCCTGGATCAGTTCCTGTTACCTCATGATTTTCGACAGTGAACTTAAGTCTTAGATCAAGTTCGGACAAAGATATAAACAGTCACTAGCAATAAGTCAAAAAGTTGTCATGGTACTACTAGTTTTGTATCTCAAAGCAAGAAGCACTCTGACAAATATCTATTTCAGAAGGCTCACTATGAGGCAGACATGATGGTGTTCTAGTGGGAGGGCCAGTCAATGGAGTCACTCCATGCAAAGCTACATTAAAGAAAGGAACGTGAGGTGAATAATACCTTATATCTCTGGGACGGCAAAAAAATTTTGGGAAACTGGGCTCACTTTTCTTGGGATTCTCTTATCTTATTTGTGCTAAGGCAGTAGGATTCCTTAAAAGCTTCACAGACCTATCATATTCCTTAAACACCATTTATCTAGCTAGGTAATACATATTTCTGACATCTCTTTTACTAATCTATAAAACTTCGGACTATTTAAATAATAATATTCAAAGTGATCAATTAACATCTTTTGAATACATATGTCTGACTATGTATCAGTATTAATGTTATCAAGTACTAATAAACTACCCTATGGTGGAGATTAATTTGCACACACAGGCATGCACAAACATAACTCAAGTACATCACTCGAGTATACTATATATACTTGAGTATACTAAAGGAAAACTATCAAACTATGTAAAAGATAGAAACACCTAGATAAACTAAATGCAATGGAAGAAAATACCCCCCTAAAAAAGACTACTCAAGAACTTACTTGCTAAGAGTAGACAAAGAAAGAAACTCAAATGTTGCTGAAGGATGTAAAAAGTCTTGAAAATAGAAAGATATACTTTTGATTAAGAATGTTAATTATCATAAAAATGTCAGTTCTCTCTAAATCAGTCCATAAAATTAATATGATTTCAATAGAAATACCAATAGCAATTAGACAAGATGGCTTTACATTTTATATACGAAAATGCAAAAAAAAAAAAATTAAACCCAGGATAATTTTCAAAAGGAAGTATAATAGGGGATAGTCCTATCAGATATTATACTATATCTTTTATTAAAGCAGTGATTAATTAGTACTTTTAAGAGACAGATCAATGGAGTACCTTTCAAACTTAAAGTGAAAAAATGTAAGAGTTTTTATATGATAAAGTTAATATAGAAATCATAGGTAGAAAATGGGTGATTATTAAATTTAACTAACTAGAAATATGCCTTTTTAATAATTTATACAAAAATAAATGTTCAGGTGCTTTAAAGACTTAAGTGTAAAAAGTAAAGTAAAGCAAAATACAAGAAGAAACATCAGAAAATTTTTGTCATATTGGATTGGGAAAGTTCTATTTTTTTGGAAATTTCTTTTTAAGTATGGAGTAAAACAGAGGTCATAAAAGAAAAAAAATCATGAATATAATTTTAAAATTATCCTATATAGCAAAGCACTAAAAAGAAAGACAAATTCTAGTTCATATAAAAGAAAATAGATTAGCGTTCTTAATAAGTAAATTTTTTTCCTATAAATCAATAAGAACCAATAACAGCAACCCAAGTTAAAATGGGTAAAAGACTTAGGTCAGTGAAATGTAAAATAAATGGTCCTTAAGAATGTGCAAATACACTCAAACTCATTCATAATAGAATGAATATGCTAAAACTAAGTTGTTTTCTATTAGCAAATATTAAAATATTTGCAAACACATTATGGTGGTGAGGATATAGAAGATAGGCACTTTTGTATATTTTCCTGGGAATCTACAATGGTACTATATTTATAGAAATGATTTGGCAGTATCTATGAAAATTTTATGTAAAAGCAGCAATTCCACTTCTAGGAATTTGTTCTGTGTGCATACTCGCATAAATATGTGCATATATTCATTGCCACATTGTGTGTAATAGCACAACATTTAAAAAAATCCTAAATACTAGGATTGATTAAATAGGTTATGGAATGTCTATGTAATGGTAGTGACTGCTTTAAATAAAAAGAAGAGGGAATTCATCAAATATGGATTTAGAAAAATCTTCAGAATGTATGCTAAGTTCAAAAGAAAAGTACAGAAAGGAATATTGTACATTTGCTAAAAAATGGAGAAAATATACATGTTCACTAGGGTAATGCAAAGAATGTCTGCACAAAGATTTGAGAATTTGACTCTGGTGATGACTCCTGGAAATGGAAACGTAGTTGCTGGGAGATTTGGTCGAAGGGATATTTGCATTTTTATTTTATACCTTCTTGTGCCTTTTGCTATCACAGTGTATATCTGTTCAAAAATATATTTCTTTTAAACATTTAAAAAGCATGTGTGAAAATGTGTCAGTCTGTCTGTCATGGAAGCAAGGCGCCAAGGGAAAGAGTCATATTTAAAGTTTAGAGAAACAAGGTGTCTAGCTAGGTAACTACAAATCAGGAGTAGAGCCAGAAAACTGAACAAAAGGAAGTTTAAAAGCTAAATCAAGGAATGCCAACTGTCTGCTCCAGCATCAGCCAACCTTATTTTAAGCAACGTATATGACTGTCTCCAGGCTGTGACTCAGCCTGTCTTGGCAATTTGAAAATCATTTTAATAATCCCCTCAAACTTTAAGGCACTAAAATCAATAGCATTTACTGCATCTGATTAATTCATTCCCACTCACCATCTACTAGCACAGATGTTTTTTGACTAATTTTAGTATCAGATTTTTAAATTAAAATATTTTACAGCTTCTCAATATCTACATAAATAAAGTGAAGTTGTTCTGCTTCAGTGAGAGAAGTGTCGTGGAGGCACACTGGTCCATCTCCTCAAAATTCCTTGCTCAAATACCGCTCTTTTTAGCCCATTAAACTTTAGCCTCATTGAGTAAAGTTAGAAAGTCTTTGTTTCAAGGAGAAAAAAAAGAAGTAAAGATAAAGATAAATAGATATTTGGTGTTGGTGACATAAGTGTTCACCTACAGGTACCAAGACAAGTAGTGAGATGTTCTTTTTTTTGTGGGCAGAGCAGCAGTCAATAGGGATAAACCTTTATAAACCTGGAAGTTTTACAGGGAACTTATCCTATCTTGGAATGTTCAGATTTTATATCCACTTAATATGCAGCCATGACCTATACCATGAAGAACAAGAGAATTGGATTATCCTTCCCATCTTTCTTTTGGTAGCTCAGATGATAAAGAATCTGCCTACAATTCAGGAGACCCAGGTTTGATCCCTGGATTGGGAAGATCTCCTAGAGGAGGGCATGGCAACCCACTCCAGTATTCTTGCCTGGAGAATTCCACAGACAGAGGAGCCTGACAGGCTACAGTTAACGGAGTTGCAAAGAATCAGACATGACTGAGCAACTGACACTTCCACTTGTCAGAATGATGGCCCGAGGTTGAAGAGCTTTTCTTTTCCACCTTATTTGCTTCATAGGTTCATATTGCCCATATTCTCCATACTCTCTCTCAATATTGACAAAATATTTTATTTAATAGTATAAGATTTCAAAGATCTTTGTAAATGCTTGTACAGATTACCAACCTGTGTGTGTTTGTGTATGTGTATACATGTGTGTATGTACCCATGCACACAAACACAAAAGATTTCCTGTCCTTCAGTCTTCACATTCCTATAGTCATACCCATAAGCAATATTTATTTTTTTAAATAAATAATATTTCTATTGCACTCCTGAACCACAGGTTTCAGTTATCTCATCCTCTGTCATCCCCTTCTTCTTCTTCCCGCAATCCCTCCCATCATCAGAGTCTTTTACAATGAGTCAACTCTTCTTATGACGTGGCCAAAGTATTGGAGTTTCAGCTTTAGCATCAACCTTCCAAAGAACACCCAGGACTGATCTCCTTTAGAATGGACTGGTTGGATCTCCTTGCAGTCCAAGGGACTCTCAAGAGTCTTCTCCAACACCACAGTTCAAAACCATCAATTCTTCAGTGCTCAGCTTTCTTAGTCCAACTCTCACATCCATACATTGCCACTGGAAAAACCATAGCCTCGACTAGACGGATCTTTGTTGCCAGAGTAATTAATGTCTCTGCTTTTGAATATGCTATCTAGGTTGGTCATAACTTTCCTTCCAAGGAGTAAGCATCTTTTAATTTCATGGCTGCAGTCACCATGTGCAGTGATTTTGGAGCCCAAGAAAATAAAGTCTGACACTGTTTCCACTGTTTCTCCATCCATTCCCCATGGAGTGATGGGACTGGATGCCATGATCTTAGTTTTCTGAATGTTGAGGTTTAAGCCAACTTTTTCACTCTCTACTTTCACTTTCATCTAGAGGCTTTTTAGTTCCTCTTCACTTTCTGCCATAAGGATGATGTCATCTGCATATCTGAGGTGACTGATATTTCTCCCAGCGATCTTTTTTGTTTAAATTTTATTTTTACTTTATTTTACTTTACAACACTTGTGCTCCTTCCAGCCCAGGATTTCTCATGATGTACTCTGCACAGAAGTTAAATAAGCATGGTTATAATATACAGCCTTGATGTACTCCTTTTCCTATTTGGAACCAGTCTGTTGTTCCATGTCCAGTTCTAACTGTTGCTTCCTGACCTGCATATAGGTTTCTCAAGAAGCAGGTCAGGTGGTCTGGTATTCCTATCTCCTTCAGAATTTTCCACAGTTTATTGTGATCCACACAGTCAAAGGCTTTGGCATAGTCAATAAAGCAGAATAGATGTTTTTCTGGAACTCTCTTCCGTTTTTGGTTATCCAGTGGATGTTGGCAATTTGGTCTCTGGTTCCTCTGTGTTTTCTAAAACCAGCTTGAACATCTGGAATTTCATGGTTCTTGTACTGTTGAAGCCTGGCTTGGAGAATTTTGAGCATTACTTTACTAGCGTGTGAAATGACTGCAACTGTGCAGTACTTTGAGTATTCTTTGGCATTGTCTTTCTTTGGGATTGGAATGAAAACTGACCTTTCCCAGTCCTATGGCCACTGCTCAGTTTTCAAAATTTGCTGGCGTATTGAATGCAGCACTTTCACCAGGTTAACCAGAGGCTTACTCACTATGAAATGTTATGATTAGTTGGAGTATGGAGGCTCAAGAATATATTTTTCTAAACTGTTTTCTGTCCCACTATGCAAAGTTGAGCAAGTTATTTGAAGTTTGAATTTGTTTCAAAAGGGGACTGTGCATGTATTTACTTAGTAGAGTTTCCAAATATGATATGTGACAAGCCTAACATGTGGCATTGTTCAAATAAATTGTCAATCTATTTGTTGTTAGTTAATCACTTTGCCAACAAAGATTCATACAGTCAAAGCTATGGTTTTTCCAGTAGACATGTACAGATGTGAATGTTGGACCATATAGAAGGCTAAACTTCAAAGAATTGATGCTTTCAAATTGTGATGCTGGAGAAGACTCTTGAGAGTCCCTTGGTCTGGGAGATCAAGCCAGTCTTTCCTAAAGGCCAATTCAGCCTGAACTTTCCATGTCTCTTCTTATCTCCAGGATTTTGATTAAACTTTGCATTTGCCTAGAATTCCATCAACCTTTCTCCATTGTCATATACTTAGTTTATCTTATATTCTAAGTTGATTCAAACCTCCTTTAATGAATCTGGGAAGATGGATGTGAGGGAGATGAAGAGGAATGATGAGAGGGTTAATTACTTCCCATTACCTACATCTCCCTTTCATGTAGAGTCCTCTTTAGCTCATTTGATACATGAGCATTGATGTACTTAAGTCTAATAGTTTTAGGATTTTTAGTTTCAATTGCAGGAATTGAGATTGACAGTTTTTTTGTGACCCTCCTTAGCATAATAGGAAGTGTGAAGAGTGTCTAGACTAAATCTTCTTGCTAAATTGATTGGGGTTTAATGTATTTAAATAACTGCTTGTTTCATATTAGTTTTTACTAATTAGTTTAACATTTTAAAATGTTTGAGAGTTACTTTTATCTTTCTGTTTGAATTCCTGCTACTTGATGACTGAATGACTTCACTTTCCCTTTTCACTTTCATCCATTGGAGAAGGAAATGGCAGCCCACTCCAGTATTGTTGCCTGGAGAATCGCAGAGACAGAGGAGCCTGGTAGGCTGCCATCTATGGGGTCGCACAGAGTCAGACACGACTGAAGTGACTTAGCAGCAGCAGCAGCAGCAGCATGAGGCATTTAGTAACAAACTTTATGAGGTTTAGTCCAGTGACTTTTGAATTTTTATGTATATAGATTTTTCCTGAGGTCACTTTTAAAAAGCCCAAGCTGGTTTCTGTTTTCCTCAGTATAGTGTAATCAGTTCAGTTCAGTTGCTCAGTCATGTCCGACTCTTTGGGACCCCATGAACCACAGCACAACAGGCCTCCCTGTCCATCACCAACTCCCGGAGTTCACTCAGACTCATGTCCATTGAGTCAGTGATGCCATCCAACCATCTTATCCTCTGTCGTCCACTTCTCCTACTGCCCTCAATCTTTCCCAGCATCAGGGTCTTTTCCAATGAGTCAACTCTTCACATGAGGTGGCCAAAGTATTGGAGTTTCAGCTTTAGCATCATTCATTCCAGCAAACACCTGGGACTGATCTCCTTCAGAATGGACTCGTTGGATCTCCTTGCAGTTCAAGGGACTCTCAGGAGTCTTCTCCAACACCACAGTTCAAAAATATCAATTCTTTAGTGCTCAGCTTTCTTCACAGTCCAACTCTCACATCCATACATGACTACTGGAAAAATGATAGCCTTGACTAGATGGACCTTTGTTGCCAAAGTCATGTCTCTGCTTTAATATGGTGTCTATGTTGGTCATAACTTTCCTTCCAAAGAGTAAGCATCTTTTAATTTCATGACTGAAATCACCATCTGCAGTGATTTTTGGAACCCAGAAAAATAAAGTCTGCCACTGTTTCCACAGTTTCCCCATCTATTTCCCATAAAGTGATGGGACCAGATGCCATGATCTTCATTTTCTGAATGTTGAGCTTTAAGCCAACTTTTTCACTCTCCTTTTCACTTTCATCAAGAGGCTCTTTAGTTCTTCTTCACTTTCTGCCATAAGGGTGGTGTCATCTGCATATCTGAGGTTATTGATATTTCTCCCGGGAATCTTGATTCCAGCTTGTGCTTCCTCCAGCCTAGCGTTTCTCATGATGTATTCTGCGTATAAGTTAAATAAGCACTCTGAATGATATTCTTGATTACAATGAACCATGGAGACTTGTCAAGTTTTAAAACAATACTTTTAGATTTATCACTGAATGAGGTGATGAGATTGCAAGATTTTTGGAGAGGTCAAGATAAAGTGAAAGGCAGGAGTCAAGGAAGTTAAAAGTCAAGGGAATAGTGAAAAAGACAGTACCATTATTCATACAATGATATCATATATTTAATGCAATTAATAGAGACTCTCAAGAATATGTGTGTGTGGATGGGTGTGCTGTGTGTTAGTCCCTCAGTTGTGCCTGACTTTGCAACCCCATGGACAGTAGCCTGCCAGGCTCCTCTCTCTGTGGAATTTTCCAGGCAAGAATACTGGAGTAGTTTTCCATTTCTTCCTCCAAGAGATCTTCCCAACCAGGGATCAAATCCACTTCTGTTACCTCTCCTGCATTGGCAAGCAGTTTCTTTACCACAGTGTTACTTGGGAAATCCTGATAGGAAATACATTGATCCATAAAAAACAATATTTGTTCTTTTTTGTTTATAACAGTAATGTACCACCTATATATAAAATGATAGAGTTGGACAAATGCAGCATAGCACATGAATACATATGAATACAGTACAAGAGAAACAGAAGAAGAAGCAATTGACTCTGTGAAGTGTAGAAGCGATCGATGGGGGTTGGGAGAAGGCTTGCTTTAGATCAGCATCCATCTAGAACTGAATTCACTGCAGCAATGCAGTTGAAATATATTTAAGTTTCACCAGACCCATAAGAGTCCTAATGACAGCTTCTTTTATTCTACATTAGGATGTCTTTGCTTTCTCGAATATCAGTTATAGCCACTTCGTTTTCATTTTACAGCCAGACACTCTGCTAGAAAATTTCCAAGTGGCAATTTATGGTAATGATATCTGGTTGCAGTGCTTAGCATATGGTGAATTTTCCATAATACAGTACTCTCTCTGGTCCTTGCTATGTAATAGTCATGGAACTATACACAATGTTACTTGACTGCAATGAGAGCAGGGAGGGGAGAATGAACTCTTTGTATATATATATATATTTTTTTTTCTTGCCAGGAAGTTAGAGTTATCATTCAACTTCCTTCTCCATTACGCATGCCTTTCTAAGCTTTTAGTGGCCTAGTGGCTAGCCACCTGAATTTTCAAAACTCCTAATGAAACCACCAAGACATAGAACTCAAGACATTTGGATAATCTTTGAATAAGAGTCATATGTGCATGCTACATTTCTGTTTCTCCATTGAACATTCTGTTTTGCTTACATATTCACTACAGCAGTGTTTGTATTAACTGAATTTTATCTCTGACTCTAGCACACTGGAAATTTAATATCTAGTAGCAAATTCATTATCACAAAATTCTTATGTAACCAAACAATTTGCTTGTCTCATGGAGTATTATGAAGTGACTCTGTAAATTGTGTGAGAAATGAAGGTGGAGAATATGTGATAAAGCATTTTCAGAGAATATTTGTTTAAAAGCATCTCCCTGGAAATAAATGATGATTTTAGGCTTTCATTAACTCTTCTGAGTCAGCAGGGTACTATTTAGTGCACCAAACAGTTACTTTCTAATTTTCTCACTGAAGTATTTCCTTTCTGACCTAAATGTACTCATGCAGTCATCCAAAGCTTTTATTAACATGTATTCGGAAATTTTGTAATTTTTTTCAGCATGAAAATATTCTTTTCTAAGACTGCTTCTTTTCCTCTAAAGAAAAGGTTTTTTTTCCCTTCTCTACATCTTTACTCTTCAGTGTAACAGAGCGCCAAAGAAAATATTCAGGCCACTTATTCCTGCCCATTAACATCTACCAAAAAAAAAAAAAAAAAAGATTGCCCTGTGATCAAATTCAGCAATGCAACGTTAATCAAAGATAGGCACTTCTCTTTCCCATGATGAAGGGTAACAGCAGAAAAGATATATGTGTTTGGTTCTTGTTTATAACTGGCCTGGTTTAGCACTGATTAATATTACAATTGATAAAGGAAATCATCTAGAACAAGAGTTTCTAAAGAGATGATGCTTTTGCTTGGTTGTTCTTCTGTTTGAAATAATAAGATTTGACATGTCCATTCTGTATGCTGTATGCTGGGGGTCATGGGGTCATATCCAGTATGCTGGCAAGTCTCTGGGGTCATGGAAAAATAAGAGTTACTTTTCTTTCTATCTGCCTAGTCTTCTTCCATAATTTAGCAATAAGGCTGCTAGGTACCTTTCTCAAATTACTTCTAATCACAGCAGTGGTTTCCAATCTCTGTTCCCCTTGTCACATGACCTGATGTCAAGTTACTTGGGCCACTCTTATGTACACTTCTGAGGTTATCAGCAATCCTAGAGTTAAATTCTTCTATTCCTTTAAGAAAGCCAGAAACTGAGCTGGATGACATAGGTATAACTGAAATCTGTCATTTCCATAAAAAAAAGTTCAAAAAGAATATTTTTTGTTTTTTAACTTTCATAAGTGAGACATTATTTGATAATTCCTTGCAACTGATAATATCATATCATTGTTTCAGAACCCAGTAGTGGAGAAGGGAAGATTTGATTGATGGGATAGATATAAAATTTAAATGCCTCTGATTCAAAATCTGTGGTGCTTCTTCAAGCCTGTGCATAGTCCTTGCCACTTAAATTGTTTAATATAGTCTTTAATTGCCTAGTGTCCTCCTTGAAGTGTTTTCAATACCAAGCCCTTCATGAACCTATAATTCTTATACATTGCAGGACATTGAAGATTATAATTTACATATGTTGTAGGTACACAGTGAACTTTAATTCTATTGATAAACTCATTTTACTCTGTTACCTGATTCCCTCTAATATGATATTAATTCCCTCTAATGTTATTAAATTGTATGTGCAAGTCTGTAAATACACTCTGACTAGTAATAGAAGCTTTTTATTTTTAACCACTAGTCAAACTTAAGTCCCCCTTTGAAGCCTTTAATCATGTATCACATTTATTCCAAAGCAGTGGCCTTCCTTAAAAAACATGAAATAATTCAGACAGAATGAGGATAATATGAAACACTTTTGATTATTTTAAGAAGTATATATATACACACACACTAGTATTTCAGGGCTTCCCTGATAGCTCAATTGGTAAAGAATCTGCCTGCAATGCAAAGACACTGGTTCAATTCCTGGCTCAGGAAGATCCTCTGGAGAAGGGATAGGCTACCCACTCCAGTATTCTTGGGTTTCCCTTGTGGCTCAGCTAGTAAAGAATCTGCTTGCAATGCAGGAGACCTGGATTTGGTCCCTGGGTTGGGAAGATCCCCTGGAGTAAAGGCTATTCACTTCAGTATTCCAACCTGGAGAATTCCATGGATTATATATTCCATGGAGTCACAAAGAGTCGGACACAACTGAGCGACTTTCACTTTCAAATATACATGTGTATAAATATATATTTGACATACAATGTTATATTGGTTTATGGTGTACAAAATAACGATTTGACATTAGTATACATTGTGAAATGTTCACCACAATGTGT
Organism: Nanger dama; assembly: GCA_917880005.1. Lineage (NCBI taxonomy): Eukaryota > Metazoa > Chordata > Mammalia > Artiodactyla > Bovidae > Nanger > Nanger dama. The sequence goes on along the minus strand of CAKJTW010000006.1, from coordinate 55,184,770 downwards.
CATTACCATCTGTCATCATACAAAGTTAAAAAAATTTTTCTTGCGATTAAAAGCTTTTATGATTTCTTTACTGCTAAGCTTACAAGTTGGCAATACCCTATTATTGACTGCTATAGATTATACCTCATGAATTATCTATTTTATAACTGGAAGTTTGTATCTCTTTATCCCCTTCACTTATTTCAGCCACCAGCCAACAATCCTCCACTCTCGCAACCGCACATGTATTCTCTGTATCTATGAATTTTCTTTTGATTTCTCATATTTGATTGGTTTATTTTTCAGATTCCATTGACAGTGAATATACAGCATTTGTCTTTTTCAGTCCAGCTTGGGACTTCCTTAGTGGTCCAGTGGTTGAGACTCCATACTTTGACCGCAGGAGGCAAGGATTCAGTCCCTGGTGAGGGACAAAAAATGTCACATGCTGCACAGCATCGCCAGTGACTCAGTATGACTTATTTCACTTGGCGTGATACCCTCAAGTTTCATCCATATTGATATAAATGGAATGAGCTGATTCCTTTTATGGCTGAGTAGTATTCCATTCCATCCATATTCCACCAAAAAACTAAGATCATGGCATAAAGTCCCATCACTTCATGGAAAATAGATGGGGAAACTATGGAAACAGTGACAGACTTCCTTTTCTTGGGCTCCAAAACCACTGCAGATGATGACTACAGCCATGAACTAAAAGATGCTTGCTCCTTGGAAGAAAAGTTATGACCAACCTAGACAGCATATGGGACACTATAAAAGCAGTGCTAAGAGGAAAGTTCATAGCAATACAGGCATACCTCAAGAAATAAGAAAAAAAAGTCAAATAAATAACCTAACTCTACACCTAAAGCAACTAGAAAAGGAAGAAATAGAAAACCCCAGAGTTAGTAGAAGGAAAGAAATCTTAAAAATTAGGGCAGAAATAAATGCAAAAGAAACAAAAGAGACCATAGCAAAAATCAACAAAGAAAAAAGCTGGTTCTTAGCTGGTTCTTTGAAAGGATAAATAAAATTGACAAACCATTAGCCAGACTCATCAAGAAACAAAGAGAAAAAAATCAAATCAATAAAATTAGAAATGAAAATGGAGAGATCACGACAGACAACACAGAAATACAAAGAATCATAAGAGACTACCATCAGCAATTATATGCCAATAAAATGGACAACTTGGAAGAAATGGACAAATTCTTAGAAAAGTACAACTTTCCAAAACTGAACCAAGAAGAAATAGAAAATCTTAACAGACCCATCACAAGCATGGAAATTGAAACTGTAATCAGAAATATTCCAGCAAAGAAAAGCCCAGGTCCAGACGGCTTCACAGCTGAATTCTACCAAAAATTTAGAGAAGAGCAAACACCTATCTTACTGAAACTATTCCAGAAAATTGCAGAGGAAGGTAAACTTCCAAGCTCATTCTATGAAGCCACCATCACCCTAATACCAAAACCTGACAAAGACGCCACAAAAAAGAAAACTACAGGCCAATATCACTGATGAACATAGATGCAAAAATCCTTAACAAAATTCTAGCAATCAGAATCCAACAACACATTAAAAAGATCATACACCATGACCAAGTGGGCTATATCCCAGGGATGCAAGGATTCTTCAGTATCCACAAATCAATCAATGTAATTCATCACATTAACAAATTGAAAAATAAAAATCATATGATTATCTCAATAGATGCAGAGAAGGCCTTTGACAAAATTCAATATTTATTTATGATAAAAACTCTCCAGAAAGCAGGAATAGAAGGAATGTACCTCGACATAATAAGAGCTATATATCACAAACCCACAGCAAACATTGTCCTCAATGGTGAAAAATTGAAAGCATTTCCCCTAAAGTCAGGAACAAGACAAGGATGCCCACTTTCACCACTACTATTCAATATAGTTCTGGAAGTTTTGGCCACAGCAATCAGAGCAGAAAAAGAAATACAAGGAATCCAAATTGGAAAAGAAGAAGTAAAACTCTCACTGTTTTCAGATGACATGATCCTCTACATAGAAAATCCGAAAGACTCGACCAGAAAACTACTAGAGCTAATCAATGAATATAGTAAAGTTGCAGGATATAAAATTAACACTCAGAAATCCCTTGCATTCCTATACACTAATAATGAGAAAGTAGACAAAGAAGTTAAGGAAACAATTCCATTCACCATTGCAACGAAAAGAATAAAATACTCAGGGACATACCTACCTAAAGAAACTAAAGACCTATATATCAGAAACTATAAAACACTGACGAAAGAAATCAAAGAGGACACTAATAGATGGAGAAATATATCATGTTCATGGATCGGAAGAGTCAATATAGTGAAAATGAGTATACTACCCAAAGCAATCTACAGATTCAATGCAATCCCTATCAAGCTACCAGCAGTATTTTTCACAGAACTAGAACAAATAATCTCAAGATTTGTATGGAAATACAAAAAACCTAGAATAGCCAAAGCAATCTTGAGAAAGAAGAATGGAACTAGGGGAATCAACCTGCCTGACTTCAGGCTCTACTACAAAGCCACAGTCATTAAGACAGTATGGTACTGGCACAAAGACAGAAATATAGATCAATGGAACAAAATAGAAAGCCCTGAGATAAACCCACACACCTATGGACACCTTATCTTCGGCAAAGGAGGCAAGAATACCCAATGGAGTAAAGACAATCTCTTTAACAGGTGGTGCTGGGAAAACTGGTCAACCACTTGTAAAAGAATGAAACTAGATCACTTTCTAACACCATACACAAAAATAAACTCAAAATGGATTAAAGATCTAAACGTAAGACCAGAAACAATAAAACCCCTAGAGGAGAACATAGGCAAAACACTCTCCGACATAAATCACAGCAGGATCCTCTATGATCCACCTCCCAGTATACTGGGAATAAAAGCAAAAATAAACAAATGGGATCTAATTAAAATCAAAAGCTTCTGCACAACAAAGGAAACTATAAGTAAGGTGAAAAGACAGCCTTCTGAACGGGAGAAAACAATAGCAAATGAAGCAACTGACAAACAACTCATCTCAAAAATATACAAGCAACTTATGCAGTTCAACTCCAGAAAAATAAATGATCCAATCAAAAAATGGGCCAAAGAACTAAGTAGGCATTTCCCCAAAGAAGACATACAGATGGCTAACAAACACATGAAAAGATGCTCAGAGAAATGCATTATCAGAGAAATGCAAATCAAGACCAAAATGAGGCACCATTTCACCCCAGTCAGAATGGCTGTGATCCAAAAGTCTACAAGCAATAAATGCTGGAGAGGATGTACAGCCATTATGGAAAACAGTGTGGAGATTCCTTAAAAAAATGCAAATAGAACTGCCTTATGACCCAGCAATCCCACTGCTGGGCATACGCACTGAGGAAGCCAGAATTGAAAGAGACACATGTACCCCAGTGTTCATTGCAGCATTGTTTATAATAGCCAGGACATGGAAACAACCTAGATGTCCATCAGCAGAAGAATGGGTAAGAAAGCTGTGGTACATATACACAGTGGAGTATTGCTCAGCCCTTAAAAAGAATACATTTGAATCAGTTCTAATGAGATGGATGAAACTGGAGCCGATTATACAGAGTGAAGTAAGCCAGAAAGAAAAACACCAATACAGTATACTGACACATATATATGGAATTTAGAAAGATAGTAATAATGACCCTGTATGTGAGACAATAAAAGAGACACAGAAGTATAGAACGGACTTTTGGCCCCTCAGGGAGAGGGGGAGGGTGGGATGATTTGGGAGAATGGCATTGAAACATGTATACTATCATATAAGAAATGAAGCTCCAGTCTATGTTCAATACAGAATACCAGATGCTTGGGGCTGGTGCACGGGATGATCCACAGAGGTGATATGGGGTGGGAGGTGGGAGGGGGCTTCAGCATTGGGAGATCGTGTACACTTGTGGCTGATTCATGTCAGTGTATGGCAAAACAATACAGTATTGTAACGTAAAATAAAGTATTAAAAAAATTAAAAAAAAATAAAAAGCAGAGATATTACTTTGTTGACCTAAGACCGTTTAGTCAAAGCTATAGTTTTTCCAGTAGTCATGTGTGGATATGAGAGCTGGACTTTAAAGAAAGCTGAGTGCCTAAGAATTGATGCTTTTGAACTGTGGCGTTGGAGAAGACTATTGAAAGTCCTTTGGACTGCAAGGAGATCAAGCCAGTCAATCCTGAAGGAAATCAGTCCTGAATATTCATTGGAGGGACTGATGCTGAAGCTGAAGCTCCCATACCTTGGCCACCTGATACAAAGAACTGACTCATCAGAAAAGACCCTAATGCTGGAAAGATTGAAGGCAGGAGGAGAAAGGGATGACAGACGATGAGATGGTTGGATGGCATCCCCAACATGAATTTGAGCAAGCTCTGGGAGTTGGTGATGGCCAGGGAATCCAGGCGTGCTGCAGTCCATGGTGTCACAAAGAGCTGGATACAACTGAGCAACTGAACTAAACTGAACTGAGTATTCAATTGCATATATGTATCATATCACCTTTACCCATTCATTCATTGATAAACATTTAGATTGTTTCCATATTTGGGCTACTGTAAATAATTCTCTGATGAAAATAGGGGTTGTTTATATTTTCAAATTAATATTTTTATTTTCTTCATGTAAATACCAAGAAGTAAAATGATGAATGATATAATACTCCTATTTTATATTTTTCAAGGAACATCAGTTATTATACATTACAGTTTCCTCATGGGAATTAGGAGCTGTAAACTGGTGAAGAATGTGGGGACCCTAGAGCCACCCCAGTAACTATGGATATTTGACTAAGGCAGAGAAGGTAGTTCCTGGACATGTTTTCTGAAAATGGTAAGCTCCTTTTGCTCTGTCTGATTGGTGAGAATTGGCTGAAGGATGGGTGGAAGGTCCCTTTGTCCACCTACTCAAATTCTACTATGGTGAATAAATGTGGAGAGAACACAAAATGATATTATCTATTCCAAAGTATTGTGAGGTTGAGAAAAATACTACATTTACTATTAACATAAAGCTCTCTACAAAATTAGCTATTGGTTTATGTGAAATAACTCAGCAAGTAATTACTTGATATTGCTTTTACCATTCCATTAATTCTAATCAATGATTAGAATTAACATTAGAGTTATATTCTTTTCTGGTGGTGTCCAAAATGTCATTTGCCCAGATAAAGTGTATCAAAGGCATATTTACTTACAGAAGATTCAACTCAGGTAATGAGAAGTGATCCCTAAAAGTACTGATAAATTGAGGTTTAGAAAATTTACTCTGATTGTGTCATGATCCTGTTGATGGTCAGTACTGTCAGTTTTATTCTGCAATGCCAATGCTTAGTTACTTTTCTCAGGTATTTTTTGTTGAGTATTTTTGACTAGCTGCTAGAGGTACTATGGAGAACTGAACTCTGAAGAGTACAAATAATTTATAAATCACAGTGTATTCACTGGATGCTATCTTAACTTCCTACCACAGCCATCTCATAGAGTTTTGGGAAAGAGGGGGAGAAAGAATGAAATATATAAATTTTGCTTAGGCTTTCCTTCCATTTAATGATGTGTTCTGAAGAGAGCAGAAGGTAGGAGAAGATATTGATCTGTAATTGTGAATGTTATAAACAAATACCATTTGTCACTCACAAGTGAATAGTTTCAGTAACTCATATTTTCCAGAGACAGAGAATAGAGATAATTATAAAATCTTCATATGTTTGAATTCAACATGTATGTATGAAAGTGAAAATGAAGGTTGCTCAGTCGTGTCCAAATCTTTGTGACCCCATGCACTATACAATATAGTCCATGGAATTCTTCAGGCCAGAATACCAGAGTGGGTAGCCTTTCCCTTCTCCAGTGGATCTTCTCAACCCAGGGATTGAACCCAGGTCTCCTGCATTTCAGGCAGATTCTTTACCAGCTGAGCTATACATGTATGATACTTTCAAACATATCGAAATTTTATTATTCTCTTCAATAGGCAAAGACTCACCCTCTTTTCAATAGTTATTTCTTTTGCTATTTTCTTTTCTTTTTTTTTTTACTAAAGTGAGAGGATTCCATTATACTTCAGCATCCAGTTCAATCCTGGCTTTCTTAGAGAGGTAGAATCAAGTTTGGAGTTGTAGATAAACTTGGCATTATACATAAGAATATCTAAGTCACAGGAGTGTCATCACTAACAAGTAACAAAAAGAGACAGAGGTTAAAATCCATTGCTCTAATAGAGGGAATGTGAGGGAGATGTCTTGTATCAAGTCTTATGGCTAAAGCACAAAGAAGACCAGGCAGATGAGAAGAAAAAGAATGCTTATGCTTTAGAAGGCTTGCCAGCATACAGGCTTCCTTCCAGAAGGACATGCCAAATCCCATGATTTCAAACAGGGATAACCAAGTACAAATTCTGTCTCCTTAGAAACTCTTATTCTAGGTAATTTCTATCGTCAGGTACAATTTTAGTCAGTTCTAACCCAGGCCATCTATAAACAATGAGCCAACACATATTTCTTTCCAAAAATGGCCCTTCATCATGGGAAAGAGAAGTACCTGTCTTTGATTAACATCATGTAACTGAATTTGATCATAAGGCAATCTCACTGTTCATAGACTCTAATAGGACAAAATAAAGGGCTTGAATTTTGATCTTAGAAGCTTTGTTACATTAATGGAAAGTGAAGAAGAAAGAAAGCTTTTCTTCAGAGGGAAGAGAAAACAACACTGTCAATAGAAAAAGCCATCAGTAGACCTAGATTCAGATACATCACAGGTGTTGTTTTGTCACTCAGTCATGTCCAACTCTTTGTGGCTCCATGGACTGTAGCACGTCAGGCTTCCCTGTCCTTGACTATCTCCTGGAGTTTGCTCAGACTCACATCCATTGAGTCAATAGTGCCATCCAACCATCTCATCCTCTGTTGCCCCTTCTCCTCCAAAGATGTGGAACTGTCAAAAATAGAGTTTCGTATAACTGTGATTAATATTTGTAAGGGCCAAATTGGAAAAAGATGATAACATTTATGAACACTCATGAGGAACTGAGCAGAGAGATGAAAACGCTAAGAAAAAAATAAAATGGAAGTTCTAGAAATGAAAATTCAATAACAAAAATGAAAAATGCTTTTCAAAACCCGTCAGTAGACTTGATGCAGCTGAAGAAAGTATCAACGAATTTGAAGTGTATCAATAGAAATTATACAAAACCGAAACTTGAAAAGAACACAAAATAGGAAAAGGAACAAATCAGGGCTCTTAAGAGACATGAGATATAAGAAATGCCATACGACCCAGCAATCCCACTGCTGGGCATACACACTGAGGAAACCAGAATTGAAAGAGACATGTGTACCCCAATGTCAATACACTTTGACATGTGTACCCCCAGTTCATTCCAGCACTGTTTACAATAGCCAGGACATGGAAGCAACCTAGATGTTCACTGGCAGATGAATGGATAAGAAAGCTGTGGTACATATACACAATGGAATATTACTCATCTATTAAAAAGAACACATTTAAATCAGTTCTGATGAGGTGGATGAAGCTGGAATCTATTATACAGAGTGAAGTAAGCCAGAAAGAAAAACACCAACATGGTACATTGATGCATATATATGGAATTTAGAGAGATGGTAACAGTGACCCTATATGTGAGACAGCAAAAGAGACACATATATAAAGAACAGACTTTTGGACTCTGGGAGAAGGCGAGGGTGGGATGACTTGAGAGAATACCATTGAAATAAGTATATTGCCATATGTAAAGAGATCACCAGTCCAAGTTTGATGCATGAAACAGGACACTCAAAGCTGGTGCACTGGGACAACACTGAGGGATGGGATGGGAGGGAGGAGGGAGGGAGATTCAGGATGGGGACACAGGTACACCCATGGCTGACTCATGTCAATGTATGGCAAAAACCACTACAGTATCGTAAAGTAATTAGCCTTCAGTTAAAATAAATAATTAAAAAAAAGAGTCATGAGATAAAACTGCCAAATATATATATATAGTTGGAATACCATAAAAAGAAGAGAGAAAAGGGGGAAGAATATGCAAAGAGATAATGACTGTGAATGTTCCAAAACTAAAGAAAGAATTCAAATCACAGATCCAGAAACATCTGAGAATACTGAACTGAAGAAAACTTAGAAAAACTCATATTAAACTCAGGAAACATACTCAGGAACATAATATTCAAATTGATAGAAATAAAAAATAAAGAAAAAATCTTGAAATCAGTTAGAGAAAAATAAAAATGAATTATGATGCATTCTGTAATTTGCACAACCCTGAAATGGAGTATCCCAAGTGAAGGAAACCAGGGTCAAATGGCTTTGCAACTGTGTGATTTTACTTATATGGCATTCTCAAATCTATGCACAACTCTAAGCACAGAAAACATAAAAGTGGTTTCTAAGGGTTAAGGTGAAAAGTGATGAGAAGGGCTAGAGAGAGGTGGTAGAAAAAAATCTGTGGGTGATGGAAGTTGTGTATATCTTAATTATGGTGGTGACTGCATGACTGTACACACCTGTCAAACTTGCAGAATTGAGGAATGTAAATTGGAAAAGCCAGTATGGGAGAACTTAAAAATACTAAAAGTAGAGTTGCCATCTAATCCAACTATCCAAATCCTGGGCAAATATCTGGAAAAAGTGAGAACTCTAATTTAAAAAGATATATGTACCCCTATGTGTATGGCAGCACTATATACAGTAGCCAAGACAAGGAAGCAATCAATATGTCCATCAACAAATGAATGGATGAAGAAAATACATAGGAAATGGAATATTACTCAGCCATAAAAAGAATGAAATAATGCCACTTGCAGCAACATGGATGGGCCTAAAGATGAACATACTCAGTTATGTCAGACAAAGACAAATATCATATGAGATCAGTTATATGTGGAATCTAAAAATAGTGCACTTGACTGGATATGGGGAATCTACCCCCAATCAAGGAACTATCACCAAGGATGATGCAATTCAAATGATTTATTTTACAAGTGACAGAACTGAGTTTTGGAGAGATTAAATAACTTTCTAAATATGCACTATGAGTAGGAACCTGGCTCTGAGAATCCATCCTGAAATTTCTGACTCTGTCATGTCATTAAGCAGTTAAATTTAAAATCACAGCCATCTAAATTTTGACGAGGTCAAATTCCCTGGTACTTTTTCTGGTCCTGTATTTGCCACCTACCACTCTGGGACTACTGTATTTCCCAATTCCTTCATGGTGTAGGGAACCTTCATAGCAAGTAGTGATGCTCTTTATTTTTGAGAGTCATGCTTGTAACAAACATTATGGTAATTAATGATATAAATGCAGATTTTGATGTCTTTGCTAAAATAGATAGAGATAACACATTGTTAGTAGAAATCAGAGATTTTACCTTGTAAAATGTAGCATGCTATATCCAAAATCATTCTTTTCATCAATAAAAGAAAAAAATAGTTGGCCATTTACATATGGGGATTTGAAAGAAACGGGGACATCCTAATGCATAACAATGTCCCCTAAATAGTCGTCCAGTCTCTGTACTCCTGGAATGAGTATTCTGTGAATAAGAAGTTTCATTTCAGTGTTGCTAGTTTCTTTCTTACAGGAGGATAATGTTATATAATTTCTGTTGTATTATTTATTTTTAGTTTCTCTCCAGACTCTGTGTGTCCTAAGCATCTAAGCCATCCTGTGGATGTATAATTTTCAATCTAGTCTTAAGTGCCAGATTCTTGTCTCTCTCTGAACCTAGCTTACTCCATTCCATTTGAAAGTCAGGGTGACATCAAAGCCTAATAAATTTTGATTCAATGAGTGACATAGCCCTGTAATTTGGGTAAGTTACTGAAATGGTATAAAGTGAGCTAGTAATATCTCATAAAACTTTCTTGAGAGTCTACTTAAATAAAAATGCCATCATCTAGAAGCTTTTCTCCCTGACTCTTTGTCTTAAATGTCTGTATATTACGCAGTTGGTGGTGTACTTCTGTGCTATCTGCTAGGCATCTTCCATTTGCTTCTCCAAACCAGCTTATATACTTCACCAACCTGATGTTTTCCAACCTGGGGTATTCATTAATGGGCCACTTTGCCATTTCATTATATGTGTAGAGTTTGTCCAGTGAAAGGCTCAGTAGAGTGGAGGTTGGGATGACTATGAGGTCAGTGTTTCTTTCTTCAGCTCCTTCTTTGACACGCTGAAGTGAACTTTTTTTTACCAATGATCATAGCCAGTACTAGGAAGCCTTCTGTCTTATTCTTTCTGTGCCTTAGATCTGGTAATGGCTCCTTCTCCTTGCACCTTTAGACCAAAGGTGGTTACCCTGCTGTAAGTAGCTTTGTAATACTACAGTATGTCATCTTGATGTCAGTTTTACTATTGCCCATACTTTTGTAAACAGTACCCTTTAGGCACGATTGCTCCTGAATAACTCAAATATGATATTATTCAAATAGTATTCAAATGCTCAAATTATCTTTCATCCCCACTGTCAGGCTCAGTTTCAGAAATACTCCAGGAACCTAAAAATGGAGAACAGAAAACTAGAGAGGAGGCACAGTGCTGTGCCAACTCTGTCACCCCTCCACCAGGGATCAGCCCTCTATGGGGAACATGGCAGGAAAATAGATCAAAGACACATGCTTTTTTAACAAAAAAATAAATATGTTAAAGCAAAATTTTTTTCACATGGAAAAGTGTCTAACACAATGAAAACTAAATTACATCACTTCATCAGCTTTGAAAGGTATAAAAAAGGAAGATATCATTTATTGTAATGTAAGCTGAACTGACAAGAAATTAAGAATAGTTACTTCTTAGGTGTTTCCTAGAATAGATTTATTAATGGAATCTTCCACCTATATGGAGGGAGTGTGATGACTGTATATTTAAGGGGAAATATTCTCCTTAAGTATACCAAAAATAATGTGTTTTTTTAAAAATTATATCTAGCAGAAGATACAGGCCAGAAAAATACATTTTCAGTATCCAATGAGAAACCCTCAATATTCAGGATGCATAAAATGTATAAAATAGAACACATCAATATTTTAGGTCACCAGATTTTTAAAAACTTCTTGATATGATGTAACATTTGAATTGTTTATTCCTTTTAAGTGTCAGTATCCTAATCACAAGAATATGCAAAATAGGTCACTAACACCTACCACTCATGTCTGTTTTAAGAAATAACTAAATTCCATATGTACAGAACTTGGCACAAAAAGGGAGCACACAAAAGAGAAAGGCAAAAAAAAAAATGATTTTCTTTCTCACTTTTTTTCGACCAAAACATTTTGAGTTTGTTTGTCTCTCTCTTTACCACTACTTCCCTGGTGACTCAGTGGTAAAGAATCTGCCTGCAACGCAGGAGACACAGATTTGAGCCCAGGGTCAGAAAGATCTCCTGGAGAAAGAAATGGCAACCCACTCCATTTTTCTTGCCTGAGAAATCCCATGGACAGAGGAGCCTGGCGGGCTGCAACCCCTGGGGTTGCCGAGTCAGATACAATTTAGCAATTAAACAGTGCTTACTGCCACATTTTGCCTCAGCTGTTTTCTTTTCCTAGACTGACCCCATTTCACATCTCAGTGTTTACCACAAATCTATATTCTACCAATCATCCTAGGAAGACATCCCAAAGACCACTTCACCCTTGAAGTCTTTCCAGATTCTCTTACCTGGACCCTTCCCTGCATTGTTTATCATTTGTTGGTAACACTGAAGATGTTACCAGTTACTAAATTAAACTAGAGCTGTTTTTAAATAGTTTTTTTAATCTTCCAAAATACAAAATAAATTTTAGAGTTCTCACCAAGGTGTTTCCTTGAGCATATGGAGCTTGATTTGAATGTTGAAGGGTTAAGAATTATTTAGGTGGGGAATATAGATCTAATAAGAACAGAAGAGGCCAAGATGTGGTATTAAAAATAACCTATATTTTTGAATGGGAAATGAGAGAATAATGCTGATAATCCATTACTGATAAGTATTCATCATCACCAGTCACGGAGCAAATGATATCTGCTACGAACTAGGCATTTTAGAAGTAAGTATATAAAGTTGTGAAAGATGTGTGGTCTGTTTTGAAGAGATTTATGTGGTATGATTTTTTTTTTCCCTTATAGTAGAAGAGGATTTGCATTAATCCATCCACCTTCTCTCCCTGTAGATTGTCAGCATGTTTGCATATCAATTGCTTTGTGTTCTGAATACATTTACAGCCATGGATTTTGTATTGATCACTGAACCACAGAAGCAAACCCTAATCTCATCATCTTATTTGTAACAGTCTTTCTCCCTTAAAAGAGAGAAACTTAATTCTCCTCCCTCCACTCTCAGGTATGTATACCTCTGGAAGTATACTATATATACCAAAGTACCAGGGAGTGACAGAGGATGAGATAATTAGATCACTGACACAATGGACATGAATCTGAGCAAACTCTGGGAGATGATGAAGGACAGGGAAGCCTGGTGTGCTGCAATTCATGGGGTCTCAAAGAGTCAGACATGACTTAGTGACTGAACAACAACAACCAGAGTAAAATGTTAATCCAAAGGACAAGCATAATTTATTTTCTAAAATGTTAGATAATTTTAAATAGTAATTTTACATTAAAGTCTAGATACAATATGGACTAGAAAGTTACAATAGTACATATCCAAAGACAAAATATCAGCGTTCATGGAAATTAAACACTTACACTGGCTATTTCATCTTTTTTCCCAAGAGTCTTAGTTTACAAATAAACTCTCTGCTGCTCTTAGGAGTTCTTCATTGGGAGAAAGTGAGTATACTTGCTTTAGTTGATGATCAGATTATTTGCCCAGTGAGTGTTCAATTTGGATTTGCAACTGCCAGTCATCTGACTGTGAACTGTGAAGTCGCTCAGTCGTGTTCGACTCTTTGTGACCCCATGGACTGTAGCCTATCAGGCTCCTCTGTCCATGGGATTTTCCAGGCAATATTACTGAAGTGGATTGCCATTTCCTTCTCCAGGGGATCTTCCCAACCCAGGGACTGAACCCGGTTCTTCCGCATTGTAGACAGAACCCTTTACCGTCTGAGCCACCAGTGAAGTCCAGTCATCTGAAGGTCATATTAAAATATGGTTCCTCCACCAGCACAGAGTAGAGCAATGAGAATATTCAGGTTTATTATTTGTGGATCTGGGATCATGGGTTAAGGGATTTGGCCTCTATGTACAGCTATCAGAAGCTATGGAACATGTCATCCTAGGCAAGTTGAGTCAAGCCTGCTCACAATGCCATTTCTGACTAACATTTTAAGACGTGCTTTTAGATTGACTAAGATTATATTTTCTAAAACGTCTGCACAAGGCACTGTGAAGGCATCCTCAGTAGCTTAGTCTTTCAGAAAATCAATGTCAGAAACTCAGGCCTAGTCATCTTGTAATATTAAACTACATCACTTTCCATTTCAAAACCTACTCTGCAAAGATTTAATATTATTTTGATGATGTTCCATTATAAAAATATTATACAGAAACACCCCCCCACCAAACTTGAGATGCAAATGGAATAAGTTGTATGCTTTTAATCTTGCCCATTTTATTTCATTATTTAGATGCTCTCTGCTTTCAGTTTTCTGAATTAAAGACTGTTTCTTTTCTTTTATTCTAACTGTGCTTCTCTGGACATTGCTGGGCCTTCCCCAGTTTGGAGATTCAATGGGCTCTTACAAAAACACTTACCATAAGCAGCAATCAGAAAATTCAGAGCAAATGTAGAATTTGACATTGCCCCTACTTGGAAGACAAACTTCATGTTTAGCAGAGGGTAATTGATAACTGCTTGAGGCAATCATAGTCACAGCCCAGTTGTATATTTGGACATAGACTGTATAGCATAGTGGTTAAACATGTGATCTTTAATATTAAACAGGACCAGGCTTAACTTTATCCCATGATATTTAATAAAAGTTTAATTCTGGGTGAATTATTTGAGTAAATCAAGTTTGCTAATCTGTAAAATGGGTACAATGGGAATGCTGATCTTACAGATTTGTCATGTTAATGAAATGGGACCATACTCGTATGACACAAATATAGTCTTTATTAATATGATGTTAGTGTTCTGTTTCCAATCATTCATCCTTTTCTTTACTTTCTACCTGTTTCTTTTCTGTAGACCTAAATTTTGTGATGATTATCCTGAAAATTTTTCTTTCTGTTTCTAAAACTCTATTGTCCTACTTAGCTGGGACCTCTTCACACCTACTTTGACCCGCTTATTTGGACACTAGACTCTCCTGTGCATTCTAGTTTGTTTAGATACTCTGATCTTGTTATCAGCTTCATTCCATAATCTATAATACACTTTTTTTCTTTCATACAAATTGTTTTTTACTTTACTCTCTCACTTGCACACCAGTCCAGTCACTTTGTTCATTGTGCAGCTTGGCTCTGAGTAGTAGTGTTAGTTGCTCAATCGTGTCCAACTCTTTGTGATCCCATGAACTTTAGCCCTCCAGGCTCTTCTGTCTGTGGGATTCTCCAGACAAGAATCCTAGAGTGGGTTGCCATGCCCTTCTCCAGGGGATCTTCCTGATCCAGGAATCAATCCTGGGTATCCTTCACTGCAGGCAGATTCTTTATCATCTAAGTCACCAGGAAAGCCCAAAGTGTTAGCTGCTCAGTTGTGTCCAAATCTTTATGACCTCGTGGGCTGTAACAGAATACTGGAGTGGGTAGCCATTCCTTTCTCCAGGAGATCTTCTGACTCAGGGGTTGAACTCAGATCTCCAATGTTGCAGGCAGGTTCTTTACTGTCAGCCCTCAGAGAAGTCAATCTTGGCCCTTGGACTCTTCTTATGTACTATCTGTAGCTGTATGCTGCAAATGCCAACTCATGGACTGTGAAATCTGTCTCTAGCAATCCAGGGTTTCATGGCTCCTTTATGCTTTCTTCTCTTTCTTGAGACTAAAGAGTGCTAGGGTTAGTCACTCAGTTTGTCTGACTCTTTGCAGCCCCCCATGGACTGTAGCCTGCCAGGAGCCTTCTGTCTATGGAATTCTCCATGCAAGAATATTGGAGTGAATAGCTATTCCCTTCTCTAGGGGATGTTCAAAACCCAGGGATCAAACCCAGGTCACCTTCATAGTGGGCAGATTACCATCTAAGCCACCAGGGAAGCCCAGAAGAGTCAGATATTATTATTTTTTCCGATAGAAGAGTGTAGTTCAATAGGAAAAAAAATCGGACTAAAAATCATTAGCTTTTCAACCTTCCTTAAAAGTCTTCAAGACAAAATTTTCATCTATCTTGGCACATGCCGAGGTGGTTTTATTCTTCCCTTCAGTTAGAATACGTAGGCTTTTCTTCTCTTCAAAGCTGACTGATTCAATATTAGTATTATGGATGGCACCTAAGGCAAGAAATCAAGTTGTTTAATGCCATATTTGTTTGCTGGTTTCTAAGAAGTCTCTATTCAGAAATTTATTTGAAAGCTTGAGAAAAACTCAGGGTAGTTCTTAGGTAGATAAGAGCAGCCCAGAGAATGGAGTGATAGTCTCTACTTATAATGAGAAGACAAGATAATTATTTTATAGTCTAGCCCTTGATAATTATCCAGAAAAAATATTTATTACAAACTTGCTGCTTTCAGAACCTGTTCTAGTACGTAAGGCATTGATGAAGAATATCAACAATTTGATAAATAAAGATCCCCTTAAGATGAAATGGTACTCAAGGTGAATAAGAACTATAAGTAGAATAGTTTCATTCCTTGTGATCTGAGAGGTAGAAGGAACTTTCCTCATATTCTTAGTTAAAATATCTACTTACTCCACTTGGTCATACCTCAGATTGAAATTACGAGAATATATTTCTTCCAAGAGGGCTTTCCCCCTTTCAGATTACATATAATACTGAAAGGAGTGAACATTATATTTATACTATTCTTACACTTTTCTGATCTATTAATGAATTGCTATGGTGCTCTTTAGTCTGATGGACAATTCAAAGCAGTTAAATATAGGCAAGGAGAGAAGAAAATAAGAGTATTGGACATCTACATGTGAGTAGAAAGGTGAGTAGAGAGGAAATAGGAAGGCACTGAAGGTAAACTAGGTTTATTTCATCATTTGGGTAGTATATTTTTCTGCATCAGTTTAGTTCAGTTCAGTTGCTCAGTCATGTCTGACTCTGTGACGCCATGGATTGCAGCACGCCAGGCTTCCCTGTCCATCACCAATTCCCAGAGCTTGCTCAAACTCGTGTCTATCATGTCAGTGATGCAGTCCAACCATTTCATCCTCCGACATCTGCTTCTCCTGCCTTCGATCTTTCCCAGCATCAGGGTCTTTCCAATGAGTCAGTTCTTTGCACCAGATGGCCAAAGTATTGAAGTTTCAGCTTCATCATCTTTCCCTCCAATGGATATTCAGAACTGATTTCCTTTGGGATTGACTGGTTGTATCTCTTTGCAGTCCAAGGGACTCTCAAGAGTCTTCTCCAACACCACAATTCAAAAGCATCAGTTCTTCGGTGCTCAGCTTTCTTTATGTCCAGCTCTCACATCCATACATGACTACTGGAAATCCCATAGCTTTGACTATATGGATCTTTGTTAGCAAAGTAACTTTTCTGGTTTTTAACATGCTGTCTAGGTTTGTCCTAGTTTTTCTACCAAGGAGCAAGCATCTTTTAATTTCATGAATGCAGTCACTATCTGCAGTGATTTTGGAGTCCAAGAAAAGAAAGTCTGTCACTGTTTTCATTTTTTCCCCGTTTATTTGCCACGAAGTGATGGGACCGGATGCCATGATCTTAGCTTTTTGAATGTTGATTTTTAAGCCAGCTTTTTCACTCTTTTCTTTCAGTTTCATAAAGAGGTTCTTCAGTTCCTCTTTGCTTTCTGTCATAAAGGTAGTGTCATCTGCATATCTGAGGTTGTTGATATTTCTCCTGGCAATCTTGATTCCAGCTTATACTTCACCCAGCCTGGCATTTCACATGATGTACTCTGCATATAAGTTAAATAAGCAGGATGACAATATACACCTTGATGCACTCCTTTGCCAATTTGGAACCAGTCCATTGTTCCATGTCCAGTTCTAGCTGTTGCTTTTTTACCTGCATACAGATTTCTCAGGAGGCAGGTAAGGTGGTCATGTGTTCCCCGTCTCTTTAAGGATTTTCCATAATTTGTAGTGATCCACACAGTGAAAGACTTGGTGCAGTCAATAAAGCAGAAGTAGATGCTTTTTCTGGAATTCTCTTGCTTTTTCTGTGATCTGTGATGTTGGCAATTTGATCTCTGGTTCCTCTGCCTTTTCTAAATCCAGCTTTAACATCTGGAAGTTCTCGGTTCACATATTGTTGAAGGCGAGCTTGGAGAATTTTGAATGTTATTTTGCTGACAAGTGAAATGAGTACAATTGTGCAGTAGTTTGAAAATTTTTGGCACCGTCTTTCTTTGGGATTAGAATGAAAACTGACCTTTTCCAGTCCTGTGGCCACTGCTGAGTTTTCCAAATTTGCTGCATATTGAGTATAGCACTTTCACAGCATCATCTTTTAGGATGTGAAATAGATCAGCAGGAATTCTATCACCTCCAGTAGCTTTGTTCATAGTGATGCTTCCTAAGGCCCACTTGACTTTGCATTCCAGGATGTCTGGCTCTAGGTGAGTGATCACACCATCACGATTATCTAGACTGTGAAGATCTTTTTTTGTCTAGTTCTTCTGTGTATTCCTGCCACCTCTTCTTAATATCTTCTGCTTCTGTTATGTCTATACCATTTCTGTCCTTTATTGTGCCCATCTTTGCATGAAATGTGCCTTGGTATCTCTAATTTTCTTGAAGAGATCTCTAGTCTTTCCCATTTTGTTGTTTTCCTCTATTTATTTGCATTGATCACTGAGAAAAGCTTCTTATCTCCCCTTGGTATTCTTTCGAATTCTCCATTCAAATGTTTATATCTTTCCTTTTAGCCTTTGCCTTTTACTTCTCTTCTTTTATAGCTATTTGAGGCCTCCTCAGACAACCATTTTACCTTTTTGCATTTCTTTTTCTTGGGGATTGTCTTGATCACTGCCTCCTATAAAATGTTAGGAACCTCTGTCCATAGTTCTCCAGGTACTCTATCAGATCTAATCTCTTGAATCTAATCCCTTGAATCTACAGTGAGTTCTACTGTATAATTGTAAGGGATTTGATTTACATCATGCCTGAATGATCTGATAGTTTTCCCTACTTTCTTCCATTTAAATCTGAATTTAATAATAAGTAGTTCATGTATATCAAATAATTATATTAAAAAGTTTATTATATTCAATATTTTATTAAAATATATAAAAGTGAAAAGAATTAAAAGAAAGTCCCTGCAAACTGCACTCATTTTGTGATGGGAAGGAAGTACTGCTGTTGGGGTGGCAAAACATTTTTGTGTTAAACTGACAGGGACTGAAAGAAAAGAAGAATCAAACAAGAACAAGTGTCTTCTTCCTCTTCTAGCCCTGAACCTCCCTCTAACTACTCCTGTAGGCACAGCCTATCAAAGAGCCAGCTGTCAAAGCATAGATGTGGTTGCACAATTCCAGATAAGAGATAACAAAGGTCTTCTCTTATCATAATTGACTTACAGGATCAATTCCACAGCTTCTTATTTTACACAGTTCAGCTGACTAGGACTTGGTGCAAACACACAGCAGGCAAAAAGAGGATATGATTCTAATGAAGGCATATTTTATTTTAATATATTATTAACACCAGGTTCACATGTGCTCATTCACTTTCCAAAATAAAATATTATTCACAGTACGAGTGAAATTCAAGATGAATTCGAGAAATAGCCATCTCTATGCACAAAAGATTAAAATTTACATAGCCCTACAAGATCAAAATTACATTTATTAATTATGCACCATGATATAAATGTTCAAGAAGAAATATCTGGGAGAGAATATGTTGGATCAACACCACGAAAATGACCATGATGATGAAGTCAGGGTTCATTTCAAAGACGTGCTGCACAGGGTTGCTTTCACACTGTGTTTTATTGAATTTCTTTGTCCTTGTGGTATAACCTGCCTAAGAGAAAAGAACAGAGATAAGTAAACTTTTAGGTTTTCTTCAAACCCAATAATTATATTTCTGTACGTCATGGCACATCTAGAAAATGCTCCCAAGTAATTCCTCCATCTGGTTACCTCAAGTCATTTTCAAATCTTTGAAATGGGCTATCAAAGTCTATTTCACTCTCTCTGTTTTGTTACTAAAACATAGAATGAAGGAGCAGAACAATGCCTCAAACTGACAGATGATCAGTAAATTTTGTTAACTGACACCTGACTGGGTGGCTAGATGGAAGGAAGGGTAAATGAAAGAATGCATAAATACAGAGTTTTCATGATTTGTTGTGGGGTGTATTAGAACTTTTGCTATATCCTACTTAAAAATTGAAAGATTGTGTGATGGTTAATTTCATGTATCATCTTGAGTGGGCCACAGATAAAGTGGCCAGATATTTAGTTGAACATTATTCTGGCTGTTTCTGTGGGAGTGTTTTTAGATGAGATTTACATTTAAATCCATGGACTGAGTAAAGCTGATTGGCATCCCTAATGTGGATGGGCTTCACCCAATCAGTCAAAGGAAGGCTTATCAAAAGCAAAAAGACCCACTCCTGAGTAAGAGAGAATTCATCCTGCCAGACTACCTTTGAATTGGGACATCGGTTTTTCCATGCTTTTGAGCTTCCCATGAAATATTGGTTCCTCCTCCTGTGTCTCGAGCCTGCTGACCATCACATAAGAAATAAACTGGGTGCTTCCTATTTAATAAGTCTTTGAAATGGGCTTAGAAATGTATCACTGAATCTCTTGGGGCTTCATCTTGCCAACTCACTCTACAGACTTTGGGACTTCTCAGCCTCCATAGTCTCGGGAGACAATCCCTTATAATCTCTCTCTCTCTGTTTCCGTCTCTTTCTCCATCTCTCCCATGACCTCACATGTAGCTATAGATATAGATACACATAAACCCACATATAGACACACTGCATTACTCATACTTATTGGTTTTGTTTCTCTGGAGAACTCTGACTAATATGAATAATGACTCAAATAAATGAAGCAAAGAGACAAAATAGAGATTGAAGACCTCCTGGCTTTTCAGTTTGAACTTGTAATTTATATGGTCCCTTTCTCCTTTGATGCCACTGTTATAATAATTACTAGTACCACTAGTTGCCATTTATTGTTCACCATCAGCGAACCACGTGCTATCTATTTTCCCTACTTTATCTCATTCATTGCTTTTGAAAACAATTTTTGAGGAGAAAACCTAAAGCTGAATGAATAATAGCTTGCCTAACCTCACAAAGCTGATAAAAGACAAATGCTCTACTCCAGTCCATAGTCTTCTGATTTTAAATTTTGCATTCTTAACCGGTTTGAGCTTAGATATTAACTTACTGGGTTCCCTGCAACAAATTTGTCCTTATTTTCCACGTGTGGTTTCCTTACTTTTATAAAAATGAGGCATTGCATGTGATAATCCCTTACTGCTCCTTCTAGCTCTGATGGTCTGTGATTAAGTAATCCTTAAGAAGTAGATAAAAAGAATAGAGTACCTCAGCCACAACTGGAGTGGGACCAGTCAAGTGCCATGAAATCTCAAATTCAGCTCCAATAACACTTCAGTGTTAATGGTGCAGTGATGTGGAAGGGTTCACAGAAGCTCTCACAGAGCAGGGTGGAGACCCTTTGATTACCCAAAAGTATTGTGCCTACTGTTCTGATGTGGTGTTTGTCCCCATCAATTTTAAAGTATTAAACTAAATAAGTAGAAAATTATGAAGTCAAAAATTTAGCTTTTTTTTTTTTTTTTTTTTCTCTCCTTTGCATTTTCTCTCTCCTCTCTGAATATCCCATGGTTTATTCTTTACATGTTCTGGGTCCTCTTGTCCGGATCCCATCACCACCCAAAAGTCATTTACTCCGTATATCCCTCCCTGTGCTTCCCTTCTCCTTCTCTGTTGCTTCTGAATCCACATTCTTCATCTCACTTTTTATTCCCTCAGGATTCTGAGGTCAAATCTGACGAACTAACCAGGTTTTCCAAAGAGTGTTTGGCATAGATTATTAAACTTATTTTCACGAAGAAACGGAAAGTTCTGACAACAGGTAACTTTATAATTTTATTCAATTATTTATTTTTGAATATGCTGAGTTTTTGTCGCTATACAAGCTTTCTCTAGTTGCCATGAGTGGAGCTACTCTCTAGTTTCAGTGCATGGGATTATCACTGTGGTGACTTCTTTTGTTAGGGAGCACAGGCTTGAGTAACTGCAGCTCTCAAGCTCCAGAACACAAGCTCAGTACTTGTGGCGTATGGGCTTAGTTTCTTTGTGGCAAGTGGTATCATCTCGGATCAGGGATCAACCCTGTGTCTCCTGCATTGGCAGGCAGATTCTTAATCACGAGACCACCAGGGAAGCCCCACCAGATAACTTTAGAAAGGACTAAATTAGACATCATGGCATTTGATTCTTTATTATAGAACTTCTCAAAGCCTTTAAAGTGTGTAAGCATGCATCCTCAGTTGCTTCAGTCTTGTTGAACTCTCTGCGATTATATGGATTGCAGCCTGCCAGATGCCTCTGTCCACGGGATTCTCCAGGAAAGAATACTGAAGTGGGTTGCCATGCTCTCCTCCAGGAGGTCATCTCGTCCTAGGGATCAAACCCACATCTCCTGCATGCCATGTGGGTTCTTTACCCACTGAGCCATTTGGGAAGTTCCCTATAATATGTAAATGTGTCCAATTAAACTTCCAATTAAGGTAAGGTGAATGTGTCCAATCAAGGTTTATGCAATAGATATCATATTTTATTTTACTTAGGTACATTTCTTTCTCAAAGTATTCTGAAGGATTAAAGTTCCATAGGATACAATTTGGAAAACAGTAAAATAAAGATTTCCCAACATGTAAATTAATGCTTTTGAACTGTGGTGTTGTAGAAGACTCTTGAGAATCTCTTGGGCTGCAAGGAGATCAAACCAGTCAATCCTAAAGAAATCAACCATGAATATTAAGCTCCAGTACTTTGGCCACCTGATTTGAAGAACTGATTCATTAGAAAAGACCCCGATGATGGGAAAGATTGAAGGGAGGAGGAGCAGGGGGCAATAGAGGATGATATGTTTGGATGGCATCACTAACTCAATGGACATGAGTTTGAGAAATCTCCAGGAGATAGTGAAGGACAGGGGAATCTGTGTGCTACAATCCATGGGGTCACAAAGAGTCAGACAATGACTGAGCAACTGAAAGACAACAACATGTAAATAACTCAAAGCATTCACCTTTGCATAACACTCAGTTAAACAGAAACCAACTTTCTTTAGATCATGAGGATAGGTACTAATGACTCTTCTCGCAAGATAGCAGTCTGTGAGGTAAAAACTAATTTGAGAAGAGTCAGGGAGGCCTAAGTATCTTAATTTTGTTGTGTTCCAAGGCAAGCTGTCCCCAAATGTCCCTCAATGGTATACTGATAAGAAAGAGTGAATGCAAGATGACCATGTTGACATTTCTCTCTGTCTTCCTGAAAGCAGGGATAAGAGTCTCATGTAAAAGGTGCTCTGCCAGCTTTTGAAGGTAGAAGGACACATTTTTTACCAGAAATAGGGAACTTGGGGGATGATAAGTTGGTATAAACTAACCTTGTTACTTAATTTACTACCTCACACAACTCTGTTTAGATTCTTCACTAACTGGGTACTTCAAACCTAAGTTTTTCAAATTCCCTGATGGTCCAGTGGTTAAATATCTGTCTGGCATTTCAGGGGACACAGGTTTGATCCCTGTGGGGCTACTAAGCCCATGTACCAAAACTGCCAAGCCCACACTCTATACTCCATGCCCCACAACAATGAGAAACTTGCCCACTCCCTCTCCACTCGCTGCAACTAAAGAAAGCACATGCACAGCAAAGAAGACCTAGCACAGCCAAAAATAAAATAAATACATTAATAATAAAAAGTCAAACAGTAAGCTTCTTTGTCCTGTCAATTACTTACAAACTTATGGTTTGTCTAATTCCAGTTGAGCTATTTCAAATCCTGAAAGAGGATGCTGTGAAAGTGCTGCACTAAATATGCCAGCAAATTTGGAAAACTCAGCAGTGGCCACAGGAATGGAAAAGGTCAGTTTTCATTCCAATCCCAAAGAAAGGCAATGCTAAAGAATACTCAAACTACTGCACAGTTGCATTCATCTCACACGCTAGTAAAGTAATGCTCAAAATTATCCAAGCCAGGCTTCAGCAATACATGAACAGTGAACTCCCTGATGTTCAAGCTGGTTTTAGAAAAGGCAGAGGAACCAGAGATCAAATTGCCAACATCCTCTGGATCATGGAAAAAGCAAGAGAGTTCCAGAAAAACATCTACATCTGCTTTATTGACTATGTCAAAGTTTTTAACTGTGTGGATCACAATAAACTGTGGAAAATTCTTCAAGAGTTGGGCATACCAGGCCACCTGACCTGCCTCTTGAAAAACCTATATGCGGGTCAGGAAGCAACAGTTAGAACTGGATGTGGAACAACAGACTGGTTCCAAATAGGAAAAGGAGTACGTCAAGACTGTATACTGTCACCCTGCTTATTTAACTTCTATGCAGAGTACATCATGAGAAATGCTGGGCTGGAAGAAGCACAAGCTGGAATCAAGATTGCTGGGAGAAATCTCTATAACCTAATATATGCAGATGATACCACCCTTATGGCAGAAAGTGAAGAGGAACTAAAATGCCTCCTGATGAAAGTGAAAAAGGAGAGTGAAAAAGCTGGCTTAAAGCTCAATATTCAGAAAACTAAGATCATGGCATCTGGTCCCATCACTTCATGGGAAATAGATGGAGAAACAGTGGAAACAGTGTCAGACTATTTTTGGGGCTCCAGAATCACTGCAGATGGTAATTGCAGCCATGAAATTCAGACACTTACTCTTTGGAAGAAAAGTTATGGCCAACCTAGATAGCATGTTGAAAAGCAGAGAAATTACTTTGTCAACAAAGGTCCGTCTGGTCAAGGCTATGATTTTTCCAGTGGTCATGTATGGATGTGAGAATTGGCCTGTGAAGAAAGCTGCACACCAAAGAACTGATACTTTTGAAGTGTGGTGTTGGAGAAGACTCTTGAGAGTCCCTTGGACTGCAAGGAGATACAACCAGTCCATTCTGAAGGAGGTCAGCCCTTGGATTTCTTTGGAAGGAATGATGCTAAAGTTCTAACTCCAGTACTTTGGCCACTTCATGTGAAGAGTTGACTCATTGAGAAAGACTCTGAAGCTGGGAGGGATTGGGGGCAGGAGGAGAAGGGGATGACAGAGGATGAGATGGCTGGATGGCATCACCGACTCTATGAATATGAGTTTGGGTGAACTCCGGGAGTGGGTGATGGACAGGGAGGCCTGGTGTGCTGTGACTCATGGGATCACAAATAGTTGGACACGACTGAGAGACTGAACTGAACTGAGAATGTATAAATGCTACTTGCTTTGGCCACTTCTCAGGTCCTAAGCTTTATGAGATTTCTACATGCAAAACTTAAAATTTGTTTATTTTTCCCCTTTAATCTGTCTTGAATCACTTTCATGTTTAGTACCTGCACAAAAACTCAATACAGATAAAAGAGGAAATCCCTCTCTTTGACAACTATCACAGGATCTAAAGAAACACCATGCTTCTTCACCAACGTAAATGTTGAAAATATTAAAGCAAATTATGACTTATGTACTTTTCACAAATATAATGCATTCACTTATTCTTTAGCAATTTGGTATTATAGAACTTAGTCATACCATAAAAATGTCACCGAGTCCAACCTTTAGCATATGTTGTCTTTTGATATTATGAGAAACATCACGATGAATAATCTGATTCAAATGTTGATTATATATTCTTTCTCCATACGACATAGTTGACCTACTGTAAGACAAGGAGTTATAGATCAAAGAATATGTGCATATTAATGCTGATATATTGCTGAGTCCCACTCATATAAATAGAGATCCGAGGAGACTGAGAGGTTGGAGTTTGGTCTGGTTTGGGAGTTGAGGGGTAGTTAGGAGTTGAAGGCTGTATTTAGGAGGCTTGAAGTCTGAGGCTTGGAGTGGATTTCTTTCTGGGCTTGACATTTTACATGTTAAATAGGTCTCTGAGGGCAGATGGGGCTTGCCACCTTGGATTAAGTATGCTTGTACTGATTCTTTTCTACTCCTGTGCTGTACTGAAGTGATGAGGACTAGACTATGTGGCAAATAAATCAGTATATTGTTGTTAAAGAAAATAACATGAATGAATTTCTTTTCACTTTAACTCATGGCAAAGGTATGGAAACATTTTTTTCTGAGTCCATTTTATTTTTATCTTCATTTTGTGAGTATGTTTTTTTTTTTTTCCCTCTCCTCATGAATGTTAAGGATTTTGAACTTTGTCAATATAATAAGTGAAAAAAATCTCATGATACATTTTAATAGGTTAAATATATTTTATTTATGCTTTATTTGCTATAAGTTATATACATATTTTGTTTTTATTATTATTGTTTTGCATTTTTTTTTGTTATTCATCAAACTCTAAAGTTTATCTAGATTTTATTTGGGTTTTAGATGTGAAGCAAACATCCATTTCTTTCCAGATGACTACCAAATCATCCATATTATTATCCATTTTATCTTTCACTAAAATCCAGTGTACTTGGGGACATTGCTTCCAGATTTTCTAGTTGCATTGATTAATACCAGGATTACATTGCTTTAATTATTTTAGATCTGATTATATTTTGATACATTAACTTTCTAAGTTATATTTGTTTACTTTCATATGAACTTCAGGGTTACTTTTCCAGTTTCCAAAAAGCATTAGTATTTTTGTTTGGATTACAGAAGTTTTAAGAATGACTTAGAGACTGACACTTTTGGACTATCAAGTCTTTCTATTCAAGAAGATAGTGTGTCAAGTAATGAAATTTTTATTAAACTTTTTTTTTTTAATATAAGCTTTATTTGGCTTTTACATGAAGTTTTTACAAATTGTAGTTTAGTTTCAAGCCTATTGGATAGGAGAAAGTGAAAGTGAAAACATTAGTTGCTCTGCTGCTGCTAAGCTTCAGTCGTGTCCTGCCCAACTCTTTGTGACCCCATGAACTATAGCCCACCAGGCTACTCTGTCCATAGACTCTCCAGGCAAAAATACTGGGATGAGTAGCTAGTATCTGGCTACTCCAGGGAATCTTCCTGATCCAGAGATGGAACCCAGGTCTCCTGCATTGCAGGCAGATTCTTTACCTCTGAGCCTGTGAATATTTGTACTTAAAAATTCTTCTCATAATAGGAGTTACTGTTTCTATCATAATTTCTTGAATTATTTAGAGTTTGCTTTTAACCCAGATTCTTCTCTCATTTCATTTCTAACATTACTGACCAAATATTTAACTTATAGATTATTTTCTATGGGTAGAAACTCACTTATAGAGAAAGGCATGTCTTTAATGAAAGAACCAATTCTGAAAAATTTATGTATAAAGCATAAACTAAAATAAAAACAAAACAAACAATTGGCAGACAGTTGAGTATATAAAAATATGACTTGTGAAAATGTGATTCCCTAAAATCAGAACATGTTTGAGGATTGCTGTTAGATTTTAAAGCTTTGATTAATCCTAATCGATTTTGAATTAGAATAGAGGAAGTGAAACAAATTCTAAATAAAATAATGATTAATGTAAATTGCTTGTCTCAAATTAGAGCTAAACTTTAATATTTAGCAATGGTTTTAAAGTTTCCTGACATTCTCCAGGGTTGATCTTGTCATTAGTTGACAGATAAACTAGTTAAAAAATGAGTTATCTAAATTTTTTTTCCCCTATAGGAGTCATGCCTTATGGAGGGTGACAAAGAAAATTCCTAACTGTTGAGATATTGGGAAATGAGACAGTCTACACCAGAGAGGAACATAGTGTCTGTGGATTTAGCTCTTAGCAGCATCTGTTTCCCATGTTTGGTCTATACATGCTTGTTGAGTCAAATGTAAGACAATGCCCAAATAGAATTCCTTGATATTAATTTTATAGCTATAACTAGTATGGCACATCCATTGTTGAAGTTCAGAAAAAGTCTGGATTTTTTTTTTTTTTTCATTTTCCTCTTAATACAGAAGTATTCTGAACATGTTGAGAAGAAAAGCAAAGAGTGAAAGAGGTGAGATATTAAAGATCAGTTTTACTCTTTAGAAAGTGAAGGATGAAGTATCTTGATGTAAAAGACAAATGGGCCATTTATTTGAACCTCAGAACCAGACAGATTTATCAAAGAAGACAGAGGTACCCAAAGTCCATAGATGAGACTAGCCCTGGAGAAGCAGGAAAAAAAAAAAAAAAATTCCCTTTCTGAAGTTACCTCCTCCCAGTAAGAAGAGCTGAACTGCTTTAAGGATGCCAAATCTTATTCACCAATTTTATCAATCAGAAATATCCTCCACCCATACCCCCTCCCCAATGGTGAAATGAGTACACGAGCAGAGATATATTTAGGAGAATCCTTATTGAAAATAAAAGGACAAAAAAACCTTTTCTCCCTACTTTCATCCTGCTTTTGTATTTATAAATATGACCTGATTTGTCCCCTGCCAAATTAATCTTGCTCAAATGATTGAGCAAGGAAAAACAGATGTATTTTCACCCTGAAATTTCTATGTCCTTTGATGATCTTAACTTTATATGGAAATGCTTACTTTGGGTGTCCACTGTTGTTTAAAAGGCAGCAACCAGGTCTAGACTTTCCCTGAAGCTGGAAATTGATTAGTAACAGAGATGACCTCATCTTTCTTGTTTTCAAGTAATTAGAAGAGTAATCACTAATTTCATAGACATGAGTTTGAGCAGACTCTGAGAGGTGGTGAAGGACAGGGAAGCCTGGCCTGCTGCGATCCATAGGGTTGCAAAGAGTCCAACATGACTGAGTGACTGAACGACAACAACAGAGAAGAAATTCCACTACTTAGTTGAAAACAAGAAGTTAGATTTCTTTCTTTTCAGGTGACATTTTCTAGATTTACTAGATGACCCAAACAAAACAATTGTTA
Organism: Nanger dama; assembly: GCA_917880005.1. Taxonomy (NCBI): domain Eukaryota; kingdom Metazoa; phylum Chordata; class Mammalia; order Artiodactyla; family Bovidae; genus Nanger; species Nanger dama. The sequence goes on along the minus strand of CAKJTW010000006.1, from coordinate 55,156,612 downwards.
AAATCAGCAAAGCCGAAGACTAGGGCTCCATGGACTATTTTGTCTTTATCATAGAACCAGTTTAGAAATAACATAGATTTGTGTACATTCTGGATCAGAGCAAGATTTATTGCAACAAAATGGCAAATGGCAGAAAGAGTGTGTACCATCAGAAGACATCACATTCTTTCTTGACGCGGGGGTGGGGTGGGGTGGGATTTTTCTGGCAGTCCAGTGACCAGCAGTTACAATTCTGTTCTCTTTCACTGTCTAGTGCCCAGGTTTGATTCCTGGTTGGGGAACTAAGATTCTACAAGCCCCAGCACATACTTTTGGGGAAAAAGCACATTTTAGAGGGGTTAAGAATAAGAAGTTTCTTCTGTTTAGTTGTGTGTACAAGTAGTTATGGGTTGTTTTGCTTTCCAAAGCACATAAAATAAGAGTAAATACATGATTCGAAGTAAAGGAATAAATAAAATGATTAATTTGTACTTCATTCCTTAGCCACCAGGCTCTGATCCAAGTAAGGAGCAGATGTAGAGTGAGCATGCTGTTGCCATGAAAGCCTGGGTATGGGATTAATATCCCCATAGACAAGGTACACATATTAATAGTTTTACTATTATCATATTGATAACTTTGATGCTGTTTCCTCTTTCTTTTACCACTGATTGACTAAAAGTAATCTTCTAATTGTTTACATTACTTGTCCAATAGATATGTTATTAAATGTGTGTGCATGCATGCTAAGTCACTTCATTTAAGTCCAACTCTTTGCAACACTATGGACTGTGGCCTGCCAGGCTCCTCTGTCCATGTAATTTTCCAGGCAAAAATACTGGATTGGGTTACCATACCAAGATCTAGGGGATCTTCCTGACCCAGGGATTGAACCCAGATCTCCTGTGGCTCCTGCATTGCAGGCTGATTCTTTACCCCTGAGCCACTGGAGAAGCCTGCATTATTAAACATCATAGCATAAAAAGCTAGAAATTATTGTACCTCTCATCACTTTTGTAGTAATAGGAATTTTGGATAACTTAAAAGCTAGCATGTCTCTTTAATGAGCAATATGATGCTTCTTAATCAGCATGGTGGCAAAAACAGACAAGTATTAAGTGGAATGTTATCATGGCATATGCTCTGTAGGTGGGACATATTCTTCTGCTGATCTGTTCAGAATCTGCTCAATCAGTAGGAATTCTTGGACATTACACAAACAAGCTTGTTTGGAAGCAAAAAAAAAGTTACACACACACACACACATATATATATGTATATAATTATAAAGCATGCATATATAAATCAGTATATTGATGACAAATACATGCCAGCTATAATTTTTTTTTCTTGTATGAAACTGTTTAAAAATGTGGACCAAATAACAACTATATCTTTTGTTTTCTAACACATTCCATCAAGGAATGGTTACATATAATAAAAATTCAACTATCCTTCAAATTAATATATGAATTCAATGCATTCCTCAACTACACTTTGATGTCAATATTTTGGAAATTAGAAAAATATTACAAACATTTCTAAATAATTAGACCAATAAGAATAATTAGGACTTTTTTAGGAGAAACAATAAGAAATAATTTGCCTTGTTTCTTTAAATGATTTCCTGTGAGAACTTAAAATATAATATACATATAAAACTATCTAATAGTTTTATATTCAAGGAGAATAGGACTTAGGATATTTAACAAAATGTTAGTGGTTATCTTTCGATAGGAGACTTATGAGTCATTTTCTTTAGTTATATTTTTACAGTTTTTCTATATTTAAAATGCTTTAGTGCAAATGATAGAAATTTAAAAATCATAGACCAATGAAATAAAATGATTTTAATAGCGATAACAATTCTAATAAAGTATCATAAGATTACCAAACTATTTTATAAATTAAGTCAACAAATAATTTTTAAGTACCTGCAGTGGCTAGGTGGTAAATAAACCCTCTGCCAGTGTAGGAAGTGGAGGAAACACAGGTTCGATCCCTGGGTCAGGAAGATCCCCTGGAGGAGGAAATGGCAACCCACTCCAGTATTTCTGCCTGGAGAATCCCATGGAGAGAGGAGCCATGCAGTCCATGGGGTCGGAAGAGAGTTGGACACAACTGAATGACTAAGCACCAGCACACTATGTGCTAGATACACAGTTACCCTCTAGCTTCTTGTTTTTAAATATAAGATCAGCATTTTTTCCTGTTTCTACATGCTTGAGTCAGGTCTTTTTTTTTTTTTTTTTTTTAAGATTTATTTATGTATTTTGTTTTTGGCTGTAATGTGTCTTGATTGCTGCAAGAGGGCTTTCTCTAGCTGTAGTGAGTGTGGGCTATTCTTTGTTGGAGGCACATGAGCTTTACATTGTGGTGGCTTCTCTTGTAAAACATGGACTACAGGTGTGAGGGCTTCAATAGGTGCAGCAGATGGGCTCTAGAGTGTGGACTCAGTAGTTGTGGCAAACAGGCTTACTTGCTGTGAGGCATGTGGGATCTTCCCAGACCAGGGATCAAACTGATGTCCCTTCCATTAAAGGGCAGATTCTTAACCACTGGACCACCAGGAAAGCCCTTGAGTCAGGTCTTGAAAATTCCTAGCTGAGAAGGATTGTGTCTTGGGACATCAGTGTAGCACTGGAGCCATTCTTTTCCTTCAACTTCAATTGCACGGTTCTTCTTTAAGTCAACACAGGGAATATTCTTTGCTCAAGCTTCCTGAACATTATTGTGTTCAGTATTGTGATGCTCTTGAGTAATTGCCCGTGTGAAGTTGTTGAGGGATTCATTACTTTGACTAAAAGAAATAAAGCCCATCTGTCACAAATTCACAGGCAACTTGGTATTCTTTTGTGCCTCTCAGATCCATCCAGGTGGTCTATTTTATCTCAGAAAACAGCAACAAAATTTCTCTAGTTTTCTTATCTGAAAGTTGAAATCTTTATACTGAATTGTACTGTAAACCTTAGGACAGTGAAAAGACTGTAGCAAGAAGACTTAGATAACTCCAATGTGAGTCCCAGCCTTGCTCAAGATTTGCCATGTGTATTAGGTAACCTTGAACCAATCAGGGCACCTTGTGGGGCTAGTTTTCTCATCTATAACATGCAAGTTTTCAAAGAAAATCTTTATAATCACATTTTTCCACTGTTACTAATAATAAATTTCTTCAAATAGAGCAAATATTTTATTTTCTGGTTTGTTAATTTTTAGTATAAAAAATCATTTAAATGGTTTCTCAAAATGTGGTCCTTCAGTGAGAGAGAGAAAAATTCTACTACAATTATTGTTTATAAGCCATGAGGGCCAAGGAGGAAGGTAAAACAATTGTATGAATACCAAGTGAGTGACTGATTTTGTTTATGTATTTTACTTTTCTTCCTCCTCCACCTCTATTTCCATCTCCTCCTCTTCCTTGCTTGTATCTAAGAACCTGGATGTGCTCTGAGATTTTCTCTATCTTTGAAATTTCCTACTTATAATGTATTTATTACATTCACTGAGGGCTTTACTATTTTGACAAAAGATATTCAGGCTACCTACCAGAGTACATCTGGCAAATAGCAATTGAAGGCAGGTTTACAACTTCCTAGGGGAAGAATACCATCTTTTGTTAGTACTTTCAGAAACAGAGGTTGTGCTTCCATCATGGTCCTTAAATATACTGGCAATGTGAAAGGGGCCATGGACAATTCAGTATGCCTAATCCTAGCATTTGATCTCTGGCTCCTCTGCTTTTTCTAAAACCAGTTTGAACATCTGGAAGTTCATGGTTCATGTATTGCTAAAGACTGGCTTGGAGAATTTTGAAAATTACTTTACTAGTGTGTGAGATGAGTGCAACTGTGCAGTAGCTTGAGCATTCTTTGGCATTACCTTTCTTTGGAATTGGAATGAAAACTGACCTTTTCTAGTCCCGTGACCACTGCTGAGTTTTCCAAATTTGCTGGCATATTGAGTGCAGCACTTTCACAGCATCATCTTTCAGGATTTGAAATAGCTCAACTGGAATTCCATCACCTCCACTAGCTTTTTTCCTAGTGATGCTTTCTATGGCCCATTTGACTTCACATTCCAGGATGTCTGGCTCTAGGTGAGTGATCACACCATCATGATTATCTGGGTCGTGAAGATCTTTTTGTACAGTTCTTCCATGTATTCTTGCCACCTCTTCTTAATATCTTCTGCTTCTGTTAGGTCCAGACCATTTCCATCCTTTATCAAGCCCATCTTTGCATGAAATGTTCCCTTGGTATCTCTAATTTTCTTGAAGAGATCTCTAGTTTTTCCCATTCTGTTCTTTTCCTTGATTTCTTTGCATTGATCGCTGAGGAAGGCTGTCTTATTTCTTCTAACTATTCTTTGGAACTCTGCATTCAGATGCTTATATCTTTCCTTTTCTCCTTTGCTTTTCACTTCTCTTCTTTCACAGCTATTTGTAAGGCCTCCTCAGACAGCCATTTTTCTTTTTGCATTTCTTTTCCATGGGAATGGTCTTGATCAATGTCTCCTGTACAATGTCATGAACCTCATTCCATAGTTCATCAGACACTCTATCTACCAGATCTAGTCCCTTAAATCTATTTCTCACTTCCACTGTATAATCATGCTGCTGCTGCTGCTGCTGCTAAGTCGCTTCAGTCGTGTCTGACTCTGTGCGACCCCACAGACGGCAGCCCATTGGGCTCTGCCATCCCTGGGATTCTCCAGGCAAGAACACTGGAGTGGGTTGCCATTTCCTTCTCCAATGCATGAAAATGAAAAGTGAAAGTGAAGTAGCTCAGTCGTGTCTGACTCAGCGACCCCATGGACTGAAGCCTACCAGGCTCCTCTGTCTATGAGAGTTTCCAGGCAAGAGTACTGGAGTGGGATGCCATTGCCTTCTTCGCTGTATAATCATAAGGGGTTTGATTTGGGTCATATTTGAATGGTCTAGTGGTTTTTCCTACTTTCTTCAATTTCTTTCCTCTTGAGAAACCTATATGCAGGTCAGGAAGCAACAGTTAGAACTGGACATGGAATAACAGACTGGTTCCAAATAGGAAAAGGAGTAAGTCAAGGCTGTATATTGTCACCTTGCTTATTTAACTTCTATGAAGAATACATCATGAGAAACGCTGGGCTGGAAGAAGCACAAGCTGGAATCAAGATTGCTGGGAGAAATCTCAATCACCTCAGATATACAGATGACACCACCCTTATGGCAGACAGTGAAGAGGAACTAAAAAGCCTCTTGATGAAAGTGAAAAAGGAGAGTGGAAAAAGTTGGCTTAAAGCTCCGTATTAAGAAAATGAAGATCATGGCATCTGGTCCCATCACTTCATGGCAAATAGATGGGGAAACAGTATCATACTTTATTTTGGGGGTTCCAAAATCACTGCAGATGGTGATTGCAGCCATGCAATTCAAAGATGCTTACTTCTTGGAAGAAAAGTTATTAACAACCTAGATAACATATTGAGAAGCAGAGACATTACTTTGCAACAAATGTCTGTCTAGTCAAGGCTATGGTTTTTCCAGTGGCAATGTATGGATGTGAGAGTTGGCCTGTGAAGAAAGCTGAGCACTGAAGAATTGGTGCTTTTGAACTGTGGTGTTGGAGAAGACTCTTAAGAGTCCCATTGACTGCAAGGAGATCCAACCAGTCCATTCTGAAGGAGGTCAGCCCTGGGATTTCTTTGGAAGGACTGATGCTAAAGCTGAAACTCCAGTACTTTGGCCACCTCATGCGAAGAGCTGACTCATTGGAAAAGACTCTGATGCTGGGAGGGATTGGGGGCAGGAAGAGAAGGGGACGACAGAGGATGAGATGGATGGATGGCACCAGTGACTCGATGGACGTGAGTCTGAGTGAACTCTGGGAGTTGGTGATGGACAGGGAGGCCTGGCATGCTATGATCCATGGGGTCACAAAGATTTGAACACGACTGAGCAACTGAACTGAACTGAACTTAATCCTAGCATATGCCACATTTGACTGTTTGGCTGAAGCACAATCCATTAATTAAATGGATCCATTAATTAAATGGACCTCCATTATTCTTGAGGTCTAGCTTTACAAAATATCTTATTTCAATGCTTAATTTTTGAAGTTTGGGTTCTGGAAGAGAGGAAGATCGAGCCAGGAAGTCATAATTACTTTAGAAATGTCTCTCAAGTTGAGACATTAATTACGTATGTTAGTGGTTATTTTGGCTTGCCTTGGAGGACCTTGTCATTAACTTTAATGAAGAAGGTGTTTTTAGATTCCAAGAGTACCTTTTTGAAAATTCAAAATAATCCCTATTTCTTTTATGATTGAGACAGTAGATGGAATCATACAGATCTCAGGACCAAGAACAAAGAAACTTCCTATATGGTGAATGGATGAAGTGCTCTCATTTCAACATTACTGTCAAACTAACTTTAATATTCAGGGTCACTTTGCAGAATTCAGACAATGTAGCATCAGTTAACATGGTAACTTCATGGGCTGTTTATAAGCATCATTGTAGAGCTATGTAAGGAAGAGTCAAGTGCACAACTACAATTGCCAACAAATGGAAGCAACCTAAATGTCCATCAACAGAGGAATGGATAAAGATGTGGTACATATATACAATGGAATATTGGTGGTGTTCAGTGGTGCAGTCATGTCCAACTCTTTGTGACCCCATATACTGCAGTACTCCAGGCATCTCCGTCCCTCACCTTTTCCTGAAGCTTGCCAAGTTCATGTCCACTGGATCGGTGATGCCATCTAGCCATCTCATCCTCTGATGATGCCCTCTTCTCCTTCAGACCTCAATCTTTCCCAGTGTCAGGGACTTTTCCAATGAATCAGCTGTTCATATCAGGTGACCAAAATACTGGAGTCTCAGTTTCAGCATCAGTCCTTCCAAAAAGGTTGATTTCCCTTGGAGTTGACTGGTTTGATCTCCTTTCTGTCCAAGGGACTCTCAGGAGTCTTCTCCAGCATCACAGTTGAAAAGCATTAATTCTTTCAGTTCAGTTCAGTCGGTCAGTCGTGTCCGACACTTTGTGACCCCATGAATCGCAGCACACCAGGCCTCCCTGTTCATCACCAACCCCTGGAGTTCACTCAGACTCACGTCCATCGAGTCCATGATGCCATCCAGCCATCTCATCCTTGGTCGTCCCCTTCTCTTCCTGCCCCCAGTACCTCCCAGCATCAGAGTCTTTTCCAATGAGTCAGCTCTTCGCATGAGGTGGCCAAAGTACTGGAGTTTCAGCTTTAGCATCATTCCTTCCAGAGAAATCCCAGGACTAATCTCCTTCAGAATGGACTGGTTGGATCTTCTTGCAGACCAAGGGACTCTCAAGAGTCTTCTCCAACACCACAGTTCAAAAGCATCAGTTCTTCAGCACTCAGCCTTCTTCATAGTCCAACTCTCACATCCATACATGACCATTGGAAAAACCATAGCCTTGACTAGATGGACCTTAGTTGGCAAAGTAATGTCTCTGCTTTTGAATATGCTATCTAGGTTGGTCATAACTTTTCTTCCAAGGAGTAAGCGTCTTTGAATTTCATGGCTGCAGTCACCATCTGCAGTGATTCTGGAGCCCCCAAAATAAAGTATGACACTGTTTTCACTGTTTCCCCATCTATTTCCCATGAAGTTATGGGACCAGATGCCATGATCTTTGTTTTCTGAATGCTGTGCTTTAGGACCCTGATTTCATTACAGTCCAGCTCTCATAACCATATGTGACTGCTGGTAAGACTATATAGATAGTCTTCACTATATAGATACTTGTCAGCATAGTAATGTCTCTGCTTTTCAACACAATGACTAGATTTGAAGTTTTCCTGCCAAGAGGCAAACATCTTCTGAGTTCATGGTTAAAGTCACCATTCACAGGAATTTTAGAGCCCAAGAAGAGGAAATCTGTTACCACTTCCACTTTTCCCCCTATGTTTGCCATGAATTATGAGGCTGTATGGCATGAGCTTAATTTTTTCATATTTAGTTGTAAGCCAGCTCTTCACTTCCTTCTGGTGGCTCAGATGGTAAAGATTCTGGCTGCAATGTAGGAGACCCAAGTTCTGTCCCTGGGTGGGAAAGATCCCCTGGAGAAGGGAATGGCAACCCACTCCAGTTTTCTTGCCTATAGAATTCCATGGACAGAGGAATCTGGTGGGTTATAGTCCATGGAGTCGCAAAGAGTTGGGCACAACTGAGCAACTAACACAATGGAAGATTACTCAAACATTAAAAAGAATGAAATAATGCCATTTGCAGCAACATGGATGGACCTAGAGATTATCACACTGAGTGAAGTAAGTTAGACAGAGAAATACCATAGGACACCCCTTATATGTGGAATCTAAAAAGAATGCAAACTAACTTACTTCCAAAACAGACTCACAGGCTTAAAGAGTGACTTATGGTTGTCAGGTATGGACATGTATATCCAGTTATATTTAAAATTGCTACCCAGCAAGTACTACTGTACAGCAGAAGGAACTCTGCTCAATGTTATATAGCAGCCTGGATGGGAGGAGAGTTTGGAGGAGAATGGATATATGTATATGTATGCTTGAGTCCCTTTGCTGTTCACCTGAAAATATCACAATGTTATTTGTTAATCAGCTATGCATGAGTGCATGCTAAATTGCTTCAATTGTGTCTGACTCTTTGTGACCCTACAGACTGTAGCCCACCAGGTTCCTCTGTCCATGGGATTCTCCAGGCAAGAATACTAGAGGGGATCTTCCAAACCCAGGAGATCTTCCAGACCCAGGGATAGAAACTGTGTCTCCTGTGGCTCCTTCATTGCACGCAGATACTGTACCTCTAAGCCACTGGGGAAGCTCTAATCAGCTATACTCCAATAGAAAATAAAAAGTTTAAATAAATAAATGCAATGATGTCTAAGCCTTGCCACCTGCTTCTTATTTAAGTGGCAGGTATTGTTTCCGAACTTTAAGGGCAGAATTACTGTGGCCGCCATCTCATATCTAATTAATTCATGGATAAATTCATCAACTTCAGCTCATCCTAGGTTGGCATACATATCAGAGTTCCTTTCATAAAACAGAAGGGTGGTATGGTGGGTGGTGGGTGAGAGGTCCAAGAGGGAGGGGATATATACATACACATAAAACATAAATATGAAATCTTTGTAACTTTTGAAAAATAGAATTTAGCTTAAGGTTACTATAGGTATAAGAGAGCTTAGAAACCACACTGGGGATGTGATAAAACTCAGACATTATCACTGTCAAAAAGTTGCTGTTCATCCCAAAACAATAGGGACAACAGGACAGGATCACCTGGTAAGAGATGGAGACTGATTATAATATCTAAGTACAGGGGCTGGAGATAAAGCCTGTGCAGCCAACACCAGACACATTACAGTAAACAGGATGTAAAGTACCCTGGCTTCTCCCTCTCCCAAGCTATTTAATCTTGCATCATTGCTTCCCATTTCATAATTAAACTTACCTGAAACTGGAAGAACATGACAACTTGGAAGTATAGTTTCCAGTGATACAGAGCTGAGCAGAGGAAAGAAAGTGTGGAGAGGACATCAGCCTTTAAAACAGGTGAGCAATTTCTTGGGGAAATTGAAAGAAAGTACTTTGGCCACATGATGCAAAAAGGCAACTCATTGGAAAAGTCCCTGATACTGGGAAAAATTGAGGACAGTAGGACTAGGAGGAGACAGATAATGAGATGGTTGCATGGCATCACTGATTCAATAGACATGAGCCAACAACCTGAACAAAAATCAGCAACCACTGCGGCAAGCAAAATAATGGTTTACCAAAGATGCAAGGAGATCCATCTAGTCCATTCTGAAGGAGATCAGCCCTGGGATTTCTCTGGAAGGAATGATGCTAAAGCTGAAACTCCAGTACTTTGGCCACCTCATGTGAAGCGTTGACTCATTGGAAAAGACTGATGCTGGGAGGGATTGGGGGCAGGAGGAAAAGGGGACGATGGAGGATGAGATGGCTGGATGGCATCACCTACTCAATGAACGTGAGTCTGAGTGAACTCTGGGAGATAGTGATGGGCAGGGAGGCCTGGCATGCTGTGATTCATGTCACAAAGAGTTGGACATGACTGAGCGAATGAACTGAACTGAACTGACTGAAAGATGCTCCTTGTCCTAGTCCCCAAAATGTATGTCACTTTAAATGGAAAAGGGGTTTGTAGATGTGATACAGTTCAGGATCTTGAGATGGGAAGACTACCCTAGATTATCTGGATGGGCTCAATAGAATCAAGAGTCTTTTTAAGAGGAAGGCAGGAGATTTGAATCATGGAAAAGATTTGATGTTGGAAGCAGAGGTTAGAGTGATGGTTTAAAGACAGAGGAAGAGTCACAATCAGAACAATGTAGGTAGCTTTCTCTTTTCAAGCAAGGAAGCAGATTTTGCCCTAGAACCTCCAGAAGGAATATAACTTTGCAAACACCTTGATTTTAGCTCATGAGACCCATTTAAGACTTCTAACCTCTAGAAATCTAAGATAAATTAGTATTGTTTTAGGCCACATAATTTGTGAACAATTTTTACAGTAACAACAGGAAACTAGTATTTTAGCAGTATAAAATTATTATTAAATCCTAGAAATCAAAAGCAAAAAAAAAAAAAGAAGAATGTGTGAAATCTAAGGGAAAGATGAACCTGGAAGGACTTGCTCATTCCATCCATTGGAAATGTGTTCTTTCCAAGATCATTGATCCCCCATTCCAGCCCCCAGGTGTACATCTTTAACAGAGTCTGAACACCAGTCCCCTTTTCCTACTTTCCACTCCCCAGTAGGTATGAATGAGGGGTGCAGGGGACACAGCCCTGGTTATTTCATAAATGAATATTGAAATTGAGTATTAATTGACTTGACTATTTTTCTTTCACCCTATAATTGAAGTGCATTTATCCTTTTCCCCGTCAATATAAAATAAAATAATTGCCCAATTAATAAGAAATTATTTTGGGAACAACTAATTTGAGTATCTATTAAGTCTGTACCTAACACTTTGCTCTGTCAACTGGAATAAAAAAATTAAATGTCAAAAATGATGTGAGAAGGACTTGCCTTAACAAGGTCAGCACTTCCTATGCAGGTAAAAAGCAGGAAGAAAAAGCATTCAGCTTTGTCAAGACTGGCGTGATAAATGGAAAGGGACAAGGGTTCAACTTGGACAACACAGGATCCAAGATGAACCAAAGGACCATGACTGCCTTTCGCTCCCAAGCACTGCTCTGCAGCTATGTCTGCATCGTAAAGATGTAAAGCAGCTGTTGTCTCAAGTTTGGTCAGTATCAGGGGTCTCATCTTCCTTCCTCCAGTACTGCTGACTGTGATCATAAGTGACAGTACCAGCATTTTTTGCTGCTGACCTGGGTGTCACGATTAAGTACAGAAAGTGGAAACACTGTGCTCTTATTTCCTGCTGCTTTGGGAAGAGGGCATTGCCTATGACTCTTTATTACAAAAAACACACAAAAAACCCCAGCAATCCCACTGCTGGGCATACACACCAAGGGAACCAGACTTGAAAGAGACACATGTACCCCAATGTTCATTGCAGCACTGTTTCTAATAGCCAGGACATGGAAACAACCTAGATGTCCATCAGCAGATGAATGGATAAGAAAGCTGTGGTACATATACACAATGGAGTGTTACTCAGCCCTTAAAAAGAATACATTTGAATCAGTTCTAATGAGATGGATGAAACTGGAGCTGATCATACAGAGTGAAGTAAGCCAGAAAGAAAAACACCAATACAGCATACTGACACATATATATGGAATTTAGAAAGATAGTAATGATGACCCAGTATGCAAGACAGCAAAAGAGACACAGATGTATAGAATGCACTTTTGGACTCTGAGGGAGAGGGTGAGGGTGGGATGATTTGGGAGAATGGTATTGCAACATGTATACTATCATGTAAGAAATGGAGTGCCAGTCTATGTTCAATACAGTATACAGGATGCTTGGGGCTGGTGCATGGGGATGATCCAGAGAGATGACATGGGGTGGAAGGTGGGAGAGGGGTTCAGGACTGGGAGCTCGTATACACCTGTGGCGGATTCATGTCAATGTATGGCAAAACCAATACAGTATTGTAAAGTAGAATAAAGTAAAAATAAGATTAAAAAAACCAAAACCAAAAAACAAAACAAAACAAAACAAACTAACAATAAACAAACTGGAACTCAGTTCCCAAAATGGTATTAAAGGGAGCAGGGATTTCTGTAAACCTTTTCATTCTTTTGTTTTTAAAATTTGTGTTATTGAAGTACAGTTAATTCATAATGTTGTATTAATTTCTGCTGTACAGCAAGGTGATTTGGCTACACATATATGTACATTATTTTTCATTATGGTTTATCACAGATTATGAATATAATTCCCTGTGCTATTCAGTAGGACCTTGTTGTTTATCTAGTTTATATATAATAGTTTGCAACTGTTAATCCCAAACTTCTAATCCATCCCTTCCCCTCACTGCCCCTTGGTAACCACAAATCTGTTCTCTATTGTCTGTGAGTCTGTTTCATTCTCTTATATAATTGGCAAAGGGACTTTATTCTTTTATTTAAAGTTTTGTTTAAAGGGTGTAAAAACCTCTCTGACTTCTTCTCTCCATCCTGAATTTTTCTATTCCATTGACCACCAGATCTCCCCAAATGACAAAGTCCCTCCTTGGTTTTAGGTTTCTGAGCGTTGACTTTGGCTTCTCATTTCAGTGTGGCTTTAAGATTTTGACTTCCAATCTCATGTCACCAATGATCCTCTCAACTTCAGTGTGAATGAGATTTAGCTTGCTTTTCTGGAGATTTGGAAAAGAAACATGTTTGGAGATGACTTAGCTGGGAATAAGAGTATTACAGATAAGAACAAGGCTCTTGGCTTTTAAACTGTGAATCCACAGCTGCCAGTTTCCTCATTTATATAATACTGATGGTATTATTTGCACTTAATTCATAAGATTGGGCTGTGAAATAAATGTGTGATTGTAAAAAGGTTTTAAATTTTGTCTGGCATATAATAAATTCTTCATGATTTCAGTTACATTCAATATTCTTATTCTTAAAGGAGCAAAAGCAATCAGAGTAGAGGAGATGTGGGTATCAATCGTGTGTTGACTTTACAAATTGATGAGAGGTGAGCATCTTGTGTTCTTTTGTCATAATCTCTGTTCTTTATCTTTAATCAGCCATTGCTAAAGGCCCAGAGCTGTTTGCTTAGCTTGAAAGTAACTCACAACAGAAGTCAGGGTCAGTAGGGTTACTTTTGTACACTATTATCTTCTGTACTCTTTGGAATATCAATCTATTGCTGCTACCATTCATTATTCATTATACTTCTTACTATGATTTTTGTTCTGGAAGACAGCATCAATTAATGCACCCAGGAGCTAAACAAAAAGCAAATAGAGCTGCATAAAGAAGGAAGCATAGCACAAAATAACATTCTCTCTATCTTCAGGAATGAAATGTCCACTATTGGTTTAACAGTCTAAGTGCTTAGGAAATGCTTCATAATATTTCTTAGCTTAGAGATGTCCAGTCACTTATTAAAGACTATGTGAATCTCTATAAAAAGATTAAGTGTCTTTAATGCAGTGTTTTCCTAGGTAGTATGATGGGCTTAGAATGGGTGTATGAGACTATGAGTCAAAGTAGTACGTACTATACTGTCATTCAGGTATATGACCTCTGGCAGATTATTTTACCTTGGGAAATAATTCAATTTATTCATTATAAACAAATTCTAGTATTTTTTTTACTTCAGAAATATATTGTCTGGACAATATAAATCTAAACATGATTTTTTAAAATACTTAATTTCCAAGCAAATACTTAAGAGGTTCAGCACTCAAAAATATAAACTATCAGGTCATGAGAAGATTTTATGTGCATTATTAAGTGAAAGAAGCCAATCTAAAAGGGAGTAAATTCTGTATATGATTGGCTTCCTTGGTAGTTCAGACAATAAAGAATCTGCCTGCAATGTGGGAGACTTGGGTTTGATCCCTGGTTTCAGAAGATCCCCTGGAGGAGGGCATGGCAACTGGTAACCATTCCAATATTCTTGCCTGGAGAATACCCATAGACAGAGGAGCCTGGTTGTTTACAGTCCATGGGGTTGCAAAGAGTCAGACATGACTGAGAGACTAAGCACCCACTGTATGATTACAACAATATGGTAACCCATTCCAATATTCTTGCCTGGAGAATTGCATGGACAGAGGAGCCTGGCAGTCTACAGTCCATAGTGTCCCAAAGAGTCAGACTCAGTGGTAGCAACTGAGCATGTGACCTGCTGGAAAAGACAGACGTATGGAAATTAGCAATGTATGGTTACTATGGTAGGGGGATGGATAGTCAGAGCATAATGGGTTTCTAGGCAGTGACATGCTTTGTATGATACTATGATGTATGTCACTATATCATTGTCCAAATCCATAGAATATACAACACCAAGAATGAACCCTAATGTAAACTGTAGAATTTGGGTGAGTACGTTATATCAGAGTAGATTCATCTTTGGTAAAACTGTACCACTCTGGTGAGTGATATTGATACTGTCTGTTAAAAGAAGCTTGCTCCTTGTGGGAGTGGGGGGCAGGGTAAAAAGCCATGACAAGTCTAGAAAGTGTATTAAAAACCAGAGACTTCACTTTGCCTACAAAGGTCCCTATAGCCAAAGTTAATGTTTTTCCAGCTGTCACATATGGATGTGAGAGTTGGATCATCAAAAAGGCTGAGTGCCAAAGAATTGAAGCTTTTAAATTGTAGTGCTGGAGAAGACTCTTGAGAGTCTCTTGGACAGCAAGGAGATCAAACCAGTTAATCCTAAAGGAAATCAACACTGAATATTCATTGGAAGGACTGATGCTGAAGCTGAAGCTCTAATACTTTGGCCACCTGATGCAAAGAGCTGACTCACTGGGAAAGATTGATGTTACGAAAGATTGAGAGCAAAAGGAGAAGTGAGAGGAAGAGGATGAGATGGTTAGATAACATCACTGACTCAGTGGACATGAGTTTGAGAAAACTCTGAGAGATGGTGAAGGACAGGGAAGCCTGGTGTGTTGCAGTCTATGGGGTTACAAAGAGCTGGCCATGACTTAGCAACTGAACAACAACAATGCATATGTAGAGGCAGGCAGTGTATGGGAAGTCTATGTATTTCCCTTTCAATTTTGCTATAAACAAAAATATTACTCTAAAAAATACATTCTCAAAAGAAAAAAAAAACCCATAAGTTAGAGAGAATACAATTCCATTATAAATAGAAATAACTTTGTTCTAAATATGGGTTTGCTGTAAAAAATCTTTTTGGCCTCATTTCCTTGTTATATGTTTCCTTTCCTTGGCTACATCTATATGCTGACAACATCGTAGGAGTTCCCTATTGGTCCACACTCCCATATACTCTGGGACTTTCACAATCATGCTCCCTCTGTTTAGAAGCCCACTCATCTCCATAATTGCCAGTCAGATGCTCATGTTTCCAATCTAAAATATTAGACACTGTGTCCTCTTAAATTCATTGAGTTGCTCTTTCCTTCTTTCTCTGTCTCTCTCCACTTTGTCTTATTCCTCCATTTCTGATGGAATTTATCATCTACCATACTTCTTTCTCTTCTGTTTTACTGTGAAAGGAACTCTGAAAAGTTTTAACATTTATTTATACTTAAAAGAGAGAATTTGTTGAATAATTGCAAAATGTTAGCTATTTTTGTCTTGACACATAAATTCTACAATGGCGACCTAGGTCTGTGAATGGAGAACTGGATTCAAGGCTTTTCAGAGGAGGTTCTAGAAATGCGAACATAGTTTGCTTACATTAAAAATAGGCAGAGCTGTGGAGAGGAAAACAAAACAAAACAAATGCTTCAAAAATAACTATGCATTGTTAAGATTATACCTTTCCAGGCTACCTCATCTTATTCTTTCATTGTCTTTGAGTTATTTTATAAACCTGTGAATTATAGCTGATAAGAATATACAATAATTCTTGTCTACAAACATGACAATTCTGTCAATAGATTTTCCTCCCTCACTGTGGAAGAGGCCAGTTTGCCTCTATTTGTGCATTCATTTTATTAATAATATTGTGGATCTATAAATACATCTGTCAAACTGGTCATGATATTTTACAAGTTTTCTCATTAGTGATGTGTTACATAAAACTTTTATCACATTTATTTTAATATCTGAATGAAAGTCATGATTTTACCACTGTTTGAAAATGATTAGTTAACAACAGGATGCCTAGTGTAGCATAACTGGAGAAATAAAAGTTTTTGAATTGCTTCTCAGTTTGAAGTCATCACACTGCAACGTCCTTTGGGGTGAAGCTGTCTATGATATTGGCACAAACTCTATAGCACTTTGCAGGGTGAGCAGGCCTCCCATAAACAGTACTGCCTTCCTTCCCAGACCTCTCAGAAGCTCTCTTCCTGTTATTTCCTTGGATCCTATGTAAGTTTTAATCTTCTTTCAGTGAATCCCCAAGTCTTGATTCCTATGGTTGCCCTCTCATGAATTTCTGGATGCTTCTTCCGGACAGAGTGCTCTTGTTCCCCTCAAGATTCAGCATACTCTCCTCATTGTCCTTTGGGCATAATCTTTGAATAAGAAAGCTTCTTATTCACAACTCATAAGGCATGCTGCTGCTGCTGCTGCTAAGTCGCTTCAGTCGTGTCCGACTCTGTGCGAACCTATAGACGTCAGCCCACCAGGCTCCCCCGTCCCTGGGATTCTCCAAGCAAGAACACTGGAATGGGTTGCCATTTCCTCCTCCAGTGCATGAAAGTGAAACGTGAAAGTAAAATCGCTCAGTCATGTCCGACTTGTAGCGAGCCCATGGACTACAGCCCACCAGGCTCCTCATCCACTGGATTTTCCAGGCAAGAGTACTGGAGTGGGGTGCCATTGCCTTCTCGGCATAAGGCATGAAGGATCCATAATAACCGTTTCAGTCATAGAATGCCCTGTAAGGAGACTCAGTATAGTAGAGCTGAATAGAAAATTAGAAATCATCTAGTTCAAAGCCCTCATTGTACAGAGGAGGACATTGCTATTTATTTCATTCACCTGCAGTTCCGTATTTGGGGAGCACTTGACTTATGAATGACTTGTTCTTAGGCATTGAATCCCCGTACCCTCAAAGGGACAATCCTTTCTTTCCTTTTTTCTCTAGTTCTGAGCACCTGGGGAGTGATTGACCTTAGAGGTGTCATTCTTTATGCAAATGGAAAAATCTTCCTCTTATTCTTATGCAGAAAGGAAGTGAATAGGTCCCTGGGTTCTTGCAGTTTATAACTTACTCTCCCTCCTCTGCCAAGCAGCGCTTGTTCCTCCTATTTTCCAGTGAAGTGTTAACACATTGTAAGCCCTTAAACTTTATAGTTATTAGGAATTTCATTCTAACATTTTTCTGAGCAACGGTTTTTATACTGATTCAGTTCAGTTCAATTCAGTCGCTCAGTTGAGTCTGACTTTTTGCAACCCCACGAACCTCAGCCCGCCAGGCCACCCTGTTTATCACCAACTCTCGTAGTTTACCCAAACTCATGTCCATTGAATCGGTGATGCCATCCAGCCATCTCATCCTCTGTCATCCCCTTATCTTCCTGCCCTCAATCTTTCCCAGCATCAGGGTCTTTTCCAATGAGTCAGATCTTCCTCTCAGGTGGCCAAAGTATTGGAGTTTCAGCTTTAATATCAATCCTTCCAATGAACACCCAGGACTTATCTCCTTTAGGATGGACTGGTTGGTTCTCTCTGCAGTCCAAGGGACTCTCAAAAGTCTTCTCCAACACCACAGTTCAAAAGCATCAGTTCTTCGGTGCTCAGCTTTCTTTATAGTCCAACTCTCATATCCATACAGGAGTACTGGAAAAAACATAGCTTTGACTAGCTGGACTTTGTTGGCAAATTAATGTTTCTGCTTTTTAATATGCTATCTAGATTGGTCATAACTTTGTTTCCAAGGAGCAAGAATCTTTTAATTTCAAGGCTGCAGTCACCATCTGCAGTGATTTTAGAGCTGCCAAAAATAAAGTCAGCCACTGTTTCCACTGTTTCCCCATCTATTTGCCATGAGGTGATGGGACCAGATGCCATGATCTTAGTTTTCTGAATGTAGAATTTTAAGCCAACTTTTTCACTCTCCTCTTTCACTTTCATCAAGAGGCTCTTTAGTTCCTCTTCAGTTTCTGCCATAAGGATGGTGTCATCTGCATATCTAAGGTTATTGATATTTCTCCCAGCAATCTTTATTCCAGCTTGTGTTTCCTCCAGCCCAGTGTTTCTCATGATGCATATAAGTTAAATAAGCAGGGTGACAAAATACAGCCTTGACGTGCTCCTTTTCCTATTTGAAACCAGTCTGTTGTTCCATGTCCAGTTCTAACTGTTGCTTCCTGACCTGCACACAGGTTCTCAAGAGACAGATCAAGTGGTCTGGTATTCCCATCTCTTTTAGAATTTTCCACAGTTTATTGTGATCCATATAGTCAAAGGCTTTGGCATAGTCAATAAAGCAGAAACTGATGTTTTTCTGGAACTCTCTTGCTTTTTGGATGATCCAGCAGATGTTAGCAATTAGATCTCTGGTTCCTCTGCCTTTTCTAAAATGAGCTTGAACATCTGGAAGTTCATGGTTTATGTACTGGTGAAGCTTGGCTTGGAGAATTTTGAGCATTACTTTACTAGCATGTGATGAGTGCAACTGTGTGGGAGTTTGAGCATTCTTTGGCATTGCCTTTCTTTGGGATTGGAATGCAAACTTATTTATTCTGATTAACTGTGTTTAAAATAATCCAGAGATGTTAGATGATAGGCATTTCATGTTTGCATAGAGTTTTTCTTTTCTACTGAGTTGCAAATATCATTAAAAACATAGCTCTTGGAGTTTTTTTTTTTTTTTTTTTTTAATGAGAGAAATTTCTTGAATACCATACAGTTGATTCTTTTAATAATCTTAGGGACTTCCCAGGGGGTGCTAGTGGTAAAGAATATGCCTGCAAGTGCAGATGACAAAAGGGACACTGGTTTGATCCCTGGGTTGAGAAGATTCCCTGGAGAAAGAAATGCCAACCCACTCTAATATTCTTGCCAGGGAAATTCCATGGGCAGAGGATCCTGGCAGGCTCCAGTCCTTGGGGCCACAAAGAGTTGAACAGGACTGAGAGACTGAGCACAAAAATCTTAGGGACACAACAGTTTAATAAGTTTCTATCCTTTCAGTTCTATTTTGCTTAATTATCCTAATTGTTTAATTTGTTTGTTCCTTAATTCCTTAACTAAACTTTGAGCTCCTTGAAATTAAGGTTGGAGGGTCATCTCAAATCATACCTTGCTAGTGCCTAGTGCAGATTCTAATGGATAGAATGTACTGTGAAAGTGGTGTGAGAATCCAATATTTCCTTGACATCTAAGTGGAAAAGCTGTTCTGGTTAATTAGTAGATCACAAAGACAAGGAGAAATTGCATCCAAGCAAAGCTGACTTAAGTGCTGAATTTAAGTGTGAAAGGGCCAAGGTAGGAAGGCATGGGAAATCAGAGTTGAAGTACAGAGGCTGATTCCTAGGTAACTGAAAAGACCTAGCATTGGACATAGAGGGTGGAAAAGCAAAAGAGACTCTCAGAAGTAAAATGAGATTTGGAAAGCAGAGTCGGTCAACTTTTACCTGATCCAAAATTTATCTAAGAATTCACTGTGAATACAATTATTCTTGAGGCTTCATCAAGTGAAATTATTGTATGCCTTTTTTTTTTTTTCTTGTTGGAAATGGTGCATCTAGAGAGATTGAATTCAACTCTCTATGGCCATGAAAAACCTTCCTATTGATCATAGGACAGTCTATGAGAGAATACTAATCAATTCTTAGACAAAAACTATTAATAATGATAATAACATAACAAATAATTTCCTTTATGGAGTCTAAGCAGTAGCTCAATCATGTCTGACCCTTTGCGACCACATGGACTACAGCACACCAAGCTTGCCTGGCCATAATCAATGCTTAGACCTTGCTCAAACTCAGGTTCATGAGTTGTGGATGCCATCCAAACATCATAGCCTCTGTCATCCCCTTCTTCTACTGCCTTCAATCTTTTCCAGCATCAGAGTCTTCCAATGAGTCAATTCTCTGCATCAGGTGGCCTAAGCATTGGAGGTTCAGCTTCAGCATCAGTTCTTCCAATAATTATTCAGGACTAATTTCCTTTAGGATTGACTGGATTGATCTCAAGAGTCTTCTCCAAGACCACAGTTTGAAAGCATCAAATTTTTGGCACTCAGCTTTCTTTATGGTCCAAATCTCACATCCATACATGACTAATGGAAAAACCATAGCTTTGACTACATGGACCTTTGTCAGCAAAGTAATGTCTCTGCTTTTTAATATGCTGTCTAGATTGGTAATAGCTTTTCTTCCAAAGAGCAAGCATCTTTTAATTTTATGGCTGCAATCACCATCTGCAGTGATTTGGGAGCCCAAGAAAATAAAGTCTGTTACCATTTCCATTGTTTCCCATCTATTTGCCATGAAATGATGGATGATGGGACCAGATGCCATGATATTAATTTTTTTGAAGGTTGAGTTTTAAGCCAGTTTTTCATTCTCTTTCACTTTCATCAAGAGGCTCCTTAGTTCTTCTTCAATTTCTGCCATAAGGCTGGTGTGATCTGCATATCTGAGGTTATTGATATATCTCCTGGCAATCTTGATTCCAGCTTGTGCTTTATCCAGCCTGTCATTACACATGATGTACTCTGCTTAAAAAAACAAGCAAGGTGACAATGTACAGCTTTAATGTATTCCTTTCCCAATTTTGAACCAGTCCATTGTTCCATGTCTGGCTCTAACTGTTCCTTCTTGACCTTCATGCAGATTTCTCAGGAGGCAGGTAAGGTGGTCTGGTATTCCCATCTCTTGAAGAATTTTCCAGAGTTTGTTGTGATCCACTCAGTGAAAGATTTTAGCATAGTCAATGAGACAGAAATATATATATATATTTTTTGAATTCTCTTGCTTTTTCTTTGATCCAATGGATGTTACCAATTTGATTTCTAGTCCTCTGCCATTTCTAAATCGAGCTTGAAGATCTGGAAGTTCTTGGATAACATTGTGGAAGCTGGCTTGGATAATTTTCAGCATTACTTTGCTAGAGTGTGAAATGCATGCATTTGTGTGGTATTTGGATATTCTTTGACATTTTCTTTCTTTGGGGTTGGAATGAAAATTGACCTTTTCCAGTCTTATGGACACTACTCTGTTTTCCAAATTTGCTGGCATATTGAGTGCAGCACTTTCACAGCATCATCTTTCAGGATTTGAAATAGCTCAGCTGGAATTCCATCCCCTCCACTAGCTTTGTTCATAGTGATGCTTCCTAAGGCTCACTTGACTTCACATTCCAGGATGTCTGGCTCTAGGTGACTGATCACACCATCGTGATTATCTGGGTCACGAAGATCTTTTTGTACAGTTCTTCTGTGTATTCTTGCCACCTCTTCTTAATATCTTCTGCTTCTGTTAGGTCTCTAAAATTTCTGTCCTTTTGATCCTATCTTTGCATGAATTGTTTCCTTGGTATCTCTAATTTTCTTGAAGAGATCTCTAGTCTTTCCCATTTTATTGTTTTTCTCTATTTATTTGTATTGATTGCTGAGGAAGACTTTCTTATCTCTCCTTGCTATTCTTTGGAACTCTGCATTCAAATGAATATATCTTTCCTTTTCTCCTTTGCTTTTTGCTTCCCTTTTTCCACAGCTATTTGTAAGGTCTCCCCAGACAGCCATTTTGCTTTTTGCATTTCTTTTTCTTGGGGATGGTCTTGATTCCTTTCTCCTGTACAATGTCATGAACCTTCATCCACAGTTCATCAGGCACTCTGTCTATCAGATCTAGTCCCTTAAATCTATTTCTCACTTCCACTGTATAGTCATAAGGAATTTGATTTAGATCATACCTGAATGGTCTAGTGGTTTTCTCCACTTTTTCCATTTCAGTCTGAATTTGGCAATAGGGAGTTCATGATCTGAGCCACAATCTGCTCCTGGTCTTGTTTTTGCTGACTGTAAAGAGCTTCTCCATCTTTGGCTGCAAAGAATATAATCAATCTGATTTCAGTGTCAACCATCTGGTGATGTCCATGTGTAGAATCTTTTCTTGTGTTGTTGGAAGAGGGTGTTTGCTATGACCAGTGTGTTCTCTTGGCAGAACTCTATTAGCCTTTGTCCTGCTTCCTTCTATAGTCCAAGACCAACTTTGCCTGTTACTCCTTGTTTCTTGACTTCCTACTTTTGCATTTCAGTCCCTTATAATGAATATTCACATTAATATAAATATGTATATTTATTTGTGTGTGTCAGGAGACACTGGTTCGATCCCTGGGTTGGGAAGATCCCTGGAGGAAGGCATGTCAACTCACTCTAGTATTCTTGCCTGGAGAATTCCATGGGCAGAGAAGCCTGGTGTTCTTCAGTCCAAAGGTTCACAGTGACATGATTGAAACGACTTTGCAACCATGTATTAATTTAGTTTTCACAACCGTTTTGTGAGATAGATACTAATCATATACCCATTTTATAGGTGAACAAACTGGGTGTGGAGAGCTCACTAACTTGCCCTTGGTTTTAATGAGAGATATAGTTAATAGATTATCTCATTTGGTTACCACAGCAGGCTTTTGAGAAGGTTATTTAAGCCCCTTTTGTAAATGAGGAACTGCAATTCAGTAAAGCATTCACTTTTTACCAATCAGCATGAAACCAGGACATAAATTCTGCTTGTCCTGCCTATAAAACCAGTGTATTTCACCAGGTTTCAAGAGACCAAAAAAATAAATAAAAGGTTCTTTGTAAATGCATCAGCCATTGCTAATATTTGAATTCTGTGTACTTGGGCAACATACATTCTGGGATAAAAATCATGACAAATGGCCTGAAATAATTCAAAGAATTAAGACCTGAGGACACTGCTGGCATATTCAGGAACCAGAGTAGCCATGTTTGGCAAGAACTCCTTCACTGCACTGATTTTGTAGCTTGGTTCACTAGAAGGCCAAATGTCACTTGTAATTAATAACTTAAAATAGATTTCACAGCCACCTCCTGCTGACAGACAGTTCTTCCCTTGTGAACTCCTACATTCCTGACCTGGAAAAATGAGGATGATGTGTGTATACCCTTGACAGGTAAATCATGTTGCAAGAAGAATTTCCTCATGTATTATAGGATGTTAAGCAATGCTGATTGCAAAGTTAAACACTGAAGATGTACATCGTTTCCACAATGGATATGTCCATATCCTTTGGTTTAATGTAATTAAGAAAAAAAAAAATCCAGTCTATTCAAAATAAAGACTTGAAATTAGCTAACAGTGTCCAAAAATTATGTTGACTTGAAATAATTAGATAACTCAGAGTAGAAAATGTATCTGATATATATAACAAGATACGTGAATAATGTAGTTAACAACTTCAATTCCCCATTTCTCTTTCTAATGTAGATATAATTCCACTGCACAAATTTCCTTACCATAATAAAATCCTACTTAACACTTTTCTTCTCTTAATAAAAATATCAGATGAGGAATTTCAATTCTTATATGACACTTTAGTTTGCCTACTCTCATTGCAAATAGGAGGGCATTAACTCCAAGGGATTTAGTAATAAGATTAAAATAAGGAAAACTAAATAAAAGGATCATTCAGACCAAAGCCCTGTCTGCAGGTAGCTCCACACATAAACCACCTCAGGGAATGAGGATTTTGTTATTTTTCATTATATTTAACGACCTCTAGAGAAAGAGATTTTTGTCATCATTTACAGTAGCTTTGTATTGTCATTGGCTAGAAGGATACATTGAAAGCTCCTTTTAGCTTCAGAATTGGAAGCCATATCTATAATGCCAGAGCTTAGGACAGTTTCAGAGCCATCCTGAGAACTGGTATACAACCAGGAACATTTTAATTTTATCAGCAAAATTTCATTTCTTGAATTGAATATTGGAACATAGATATTCTCTTTATTATTTTTAAGAATTTGTATATGCTTAAAATATTGCCATTAAAAAAAGCCTTTCACTGCACCCTCCGCTCTGTCCCCTCCCCTACCCAGATGTTCATCTTTAGCTCTCTGTGCCTCTCTGGAATTTGCTCAAAGTCCAAACACTCTTATTCTCCACTAGGCACATTCCTAGCACTTTTTCAAGGCTCAACACTAGCTTACAATCTTCAGAAAATGTGAAGATCTTCTTTTCTTATCTAATCAACTAATCAACTATTGAGGTGAGCAAACATACATACAAAACATAACATACATATTCAAGCTGGTTTTAGAAAAGGCAGAGGAACCAGAGATCAAATTGCCAACATCCGCTGGATCATGGAAAAAGCAAGTGTGTTACAGAAAAACATCTATTTATACTTTATTGACTATGCCAAAGCTGTTGACTGTGTGGATCACAAGAAACTGTGGAAAATTCTGAAGAGATGGGAATATCAAACCACCTAACCTGCCACTTGAGAAACCTATATGCAGGCCAGGAAGCAACAGTTAGAACTGGACATGGAACAACAAACTGGTTCCAAATAGGGAAAGGAGTAAGTCAAGGCTGTATATTGTCACCCTGCTTATTTAATTTATATGCAGAGTACATCATGAGAAATGTTGGGCTGGAAAAAGCACTAGCTGAAATCAATATTGCTTGGAGATATATCAGTAACCTCAGATATGCAGATGACACCACCCTTATGGCAGAAAGTGAAGAGGGTCTAAAAAGGCTCTTGATGAAAGTGAAAGAGGAGAGTGAAAAAGTTGGCTTAAAGCTCCACATTCAGAAAACGAAGATCATGGCATCTGGTCCCATCACTTCATGGCAAATAGATGGGGAAACAGTGTCATACTTTACTTTGGGGGTTCCAAAATCACTGCAGATGGTGATTGCAGCCATGAAATTCAAAGACACTTACTCCTTGGAAGAAAAGTTATGACCAACCTAGATAGCATATTCAAAAGCAGAGACATTACTTTGTCAACAAAGGTCCGTCTAGTCAAGGCTATGGTTTTTCCAGTAGCAATGTATGGATGTGAGAGTTGGACTGTGAAGAAGGCTGAGCACTGAAGATTTGATGCTTTTGAACTGTGTTGTTGGAGAAGACTCTTGAGAGTCCCTTGGACTGCAAGGAGATCCAACCAGTCCATTCTGAAGGAGATCAGTCCTGGGGTTTCTTTGGAAGAAATGATGCTAAAGTTGAAACTCCAGTACTTTGGCCACCTCATGTGAAGAGCTGACTCATTGGAAAAGGCTCTGATTCTGGGAGAGATTGGGGACAGGAGGAGAAGGGGTCAACAGAGCATGAGATAGCTGGATGGCATCACTGACTCGATGGGCGTGAGTCTGAGTGAACTCCGGGGGTTGGTGATGGACAGGGAAGCCTGGAGTGCTACAATTCATGGGGTTACAAAGTCGTGCCTGAGCGACTGAACTGACCTGAACATACATTACATTTCTTGGTAGAATACTTGGTACATAGAAGGACATTAAAAATGTTGGCTACTGATTTCCTCCCTTTCCTTTCTCTTCTTGTCTTACCACCCAGCCCACTACTTTTCCCCCAGATTTATTTAATATGCCATTTCTACACTGAAGGTAGGTTATGGTGTGTACATTTGTCTGCCTGCCTCTTTGTTCTCCATCCTCTACTACTCCTATTTGAGAACGGGGATGGTGCTTTTACCTGTGTACAAACCTGGCACATACATGGAATAGTTAACTAAACTGAGAAAAGAAAACATGGTTAAGGACCAGTCCTGAAGCAAACTGAAGATGTTTTCATTTGGGACAGAAGATTTGACAAGGGGAAGAAAGGAGCAGTAGACATTTCTAACACTTATTAACCATTTGCTAATGGACTAGAAGTTAGCTAGGTATTTCACATGTGTCATTAACCACCACACCAGTCTATTATTGTAATTCCCATCTTTTAGACTGGAAAATAAACGGAGGTCAGAAAGGTTAGTTACTTTGTAGAAAATTATACAACAAATAGTAGAACTGAAATGTTAACCCAGTCATACCTTCTTCTCTACTGTAGTGTTCTTGGTATATCAGGAGAATCCTTCATATATAGAATGTAGAGATGTCCTTTTATATTTCCTACTCAAGACAACCTCTAACCCTTTTGTCAGTAGTTAAGAGACAGCTGGGATAAGATGTCTTGCCAGCCACTACAGTGCTCATCTATTGATCATATACCTGCAAGAGAGTGCGTCTCACCATCTCTCAGTCCAGTAGTGAGTCCCAAAGCTGGAAAAGATGAGACTATGTGAGTCTGGTTAATTTTTTATTACAGTATCCATGAGAATAGGAAAAATGACATATATGCTCAGAACACACAAGTCTTCAAGCATGCAGTCTCAAAAACATGCATTTAGAGAATAAAACACCTTCCATTTCCCCCTTCTCTTTATAGCATTTATATTCCCGACTTGCATCATTTTGCTTTTTGAGTTTGGCCTACTATATGGCCATATTAATCTAGTTTATCTAGTTTCTTTTCAGGCTTAAGGCAGGAGTCCACAAATGATGGTGTGCAAGCTAGAATGTTTTTTTTTTTCCAATGCTTGAAAAATAAAAAGAAAATAATATTTCATAGCACATCCAAATAATATGGAATGGAACTTCAGTGTTCATGATTAATTTTGTTGGAGAACAGCCTCACTCATTCATTACTATATTGTATGTGGATGTTTTTGCTCCAGTGTCAGAGTTGGGTGGCTATGACAAAGACCTTATAGTGGGTCAGAGGCAAAGGACAAAAACTTTATTACTCACAACAAAAGCAGCAGCTAGAGATTAATGTGGGTTTGTACAGGTTTGGGCAGGTTTACTATACCCTCCGCGGGGGTCACACAAAGATCTTATCATGGATGCATGCACATGCTGTTAGCTGTATTATAGGAAAGCCTGGGAGATTCACCACTTTTATAGTACATGGAAGTAAGTCTGCTGTTTATCCAAGGGGAGACATTACCTCATCCTTCAAGTTTGCTCACTGTAAACACAACCTAAATAACGGCCCAGCTAACGAGTTGTCAGGACCTTGCATTCCTGTTGTGCTCTACAAAAACATATGGGGATTCTCAGGGCCTGTGGCAGATACTCTCCCATCAAGAAACTGTTGAGTATCTGGGCATTTCAAATTTTCTTGTGCTCATCTCCAGTACTCTTTGAATTGATGATGCTCATTAACCCATGCATCATCATCATATTGTCATTGTGGTGGTTTATTTTTAGTCTTGTGATATTTTAGTGTTCTGTGTCAAATTAGCAGAAAATTTATATTTTTCTAACTTGTTCTTATGATTAAATCTTCTTCATTAATTAGATTCCTAAAAATCTAAGAACTTATTATTGTTCCTATTTGAAATATAATACTTCTCAAAAAAAATACTGCTTTGGCATGATCTGAAAAATCTTTTTGTTATAATTTAGATTTCTCTATGCTTCTAATACAGGGGATACAGTTTCCATCACTGGCCTGGGAACTAAGATTCCACAAGCCACATGATGTGGCCATAAAAAAGGTGTAATTTGTATCTCAATTTTGTTGCAGTTCAAACTCTGTTGCTATTGATCATCTTTACAATTTCTGTTTCATTTACCATTATGTTTTGCCCAATTTTTTTTTTTCTCAGTTAAAAAAAATAGATATAAAAATGACAAGAGAAAGAACCCACCCTGGTTTGGTTTCTCTCAAAAGTAGACTTGAAATAAAGATTTCAGTGTGAGTAGTTTAATTTGGGAGATGATTTCAGTGTGAGTAGTTTAATTTGGGAGATGATTCTTGGAAGTATCAATAAGATGTGCAAAGTGAGTCAGAGAATCATAGAGAAACTGGTAGGTTATATTATCAAGGAATATCAAGAATCATTGTAGGTTGCTAAATCTATTTGGAAACTTGGAAGCAAGTGTAAATGGTGCTTCAGATGTACCCAAACTGAATGATGAGGGGTGATATTCAACATCTTCAGTCATTTTTAGATACCTTTTGGGTAAAGGGGTAGGTGTTTCTCTTCTCTGGCTATCAATGAGAGATTCCAGGAAAAAAAAAAAAAAAGTAAAAGTAATGATAGTTGAATGTCAGCCTCAGGCAACAGGGGGATATGGGTATGGCCCTCCAATGTCTGTTAATCTTAAAAATATTTCTAATTTATTCACTGATTAAAAAAACGTTTCATAATGCTTTTCTAAATTGCAATAGTACTCCCAATTCAATTTTCCCTTAGTGATATCTTAAAGATAACCATTCCATCCCCATGTCACCCCACAAGACTGAGAGCAGCATGAGCACAAGAACCAGGGTGGAGGGGACAAATGACCTCAGCCAAATGTAGTTAAAATATCAGACAAATTTTAGCAAACATTATTATCATGTAGATAGATGGCCGGTTGTTTTTTAGTTGCTAAGTCATGTCCGACTCTTTGTGACCCCAGGGACTCTAGCCTGCCAAGCTCATCTGTCCATAGGATGTTCCAGGCAAGAATACTGGAGTGGGCTACATTTCCTTCTCCAAGGCATTTCCCAACCCAGGAATCTAACTCACATCTATTGTCTCCTGGATTGGCAGGCAGATTCTTTACCACTGAGCCACCTGGAAAGCCCTGGATAGATGACTAAGAGTTCTCAAGTATATCTGTGAAGGATTGGCAATTCTTAAAAACTCCGAGATAAAGACTCTGAAGCATTTTTCACTTAATCTGCCCCACCTTCTGAGGTTGCCTTTGCTTTTGAGACAGGCTGTGACCTCGGACTGGAGACCCTGTGCTGCAAGTGCTGCAACACTTGCACCTGGACCAATGTCTCCTCCAGCAACAAAATCCAAAGAAGCTATAAGGAACTAAAAACTTCATCATGCAGTTGAGGTAAATTATGGACAACAACAGAGAAAGCCCCAAAGGACCAACTGCTGCTTCTGCAGAGCAGGGAGCAAAAGCAGGGTACCATGCATTCCCTCACATCCAATACCACCGAAGAAGTGGTCAAACCAAGTAAACCACCCCTCCAGCTGACTAGTACTTTCACTCCATATAAGGAACCGGTTCACTTCCCCCTGAGCAAGCGAGTAAGCAAGGGAAACTGCTGCTTGTCCTCACTTTCCCCTGCTGTAAAATGGGCCTCAGTAAAGCCTTGCATGAATTTCTTGTCTGGCCTCTGATAAATTTGTATTGATTAAGGAAGCCAAGGACCTTGATTAGTAACACTTTAACTCCATGTTGTGATTGCAAGATGTTTAGTTTGATTTCTGGGAAGCCTCTAGTCCAGGAGAGTTCCTATGCTGCCACGTGACCCTGTGATGCTCTAGGCTGAACTGAATTACCTCGTATTGACTACTGGCTTCTCTGTGATGTGAAGTATCTACCCAAATACCTGCCGCTAAAGTGACACTACTAACACAGACTTTTAGCAACTTGTAGATTTGACAGAAGCCTTGATAGCAACATGTGGATTTACTAATGAAGAATTAAAAAAAAAAAAAAAAACTACTTAAAACTCAGTACCAAATAAAATTGTTCCTAGAGTTCATTAGACAAAAATCTACTCTCAGAGGAGCTTCCTGGGGATTAGTTTTTCTAGTTCTAAGGGCCTTTCACCATATTATTTATCCAGTTCTCTTAAGTCTCTGTTTTCATTCTTTTCCTACTTCTAGACAGATCTAAAATAAGAAGAAAAGAAAAGGAAAAACAAACAAACTTAAACTGTTTCCTTGCCACGCTGGAGAAAGATAGTTAGCAAGATACCCTCTTTTCATTAAAGGCAGCCTTTTAACATTAAACGTGGCATTAATGAAGCCATCTTTCTCTCAAAAATTTTCATCCAATCCAGGCTCTAGACTTTACTTCTGGGTAACCAAATAACTTTCATTCTCAAATAAGAGTATTACCCTATTCTCTGAAGTGAATTCTTTCTCTTGTTAACAGAACTAGACACAAATTTCTGTAAAATCCATAAATAATTACTTTTTCTATTTTGGATCCATCAAAAGTTTTGATATCTTGGAGTAGATAGCCTCAGATCTCTCTGACTCACTTGTGTTTATTAGGTAGACATGCCACAGCCTGATGAAGAAAGTAAGAACATCACTTTCCATTAGAGAACCCAAAAATGAAGCTCAGAGTATTTAGATGAGGTCAGCAACCTTATGAACCCTAGGACCACAGTCAACCTGGTCCCATCTATCAGCTATGGGAAAGGGACCTACATCTTGTATTGCAGGACACATCTGCCTGTGAATAAGCAATCTCCTAGAACTTCTTCAGAAAGTTCTTCTGTGTTTCTTCAGGGTTTCTCTTAGAAGGAAACTAACTGTGTATGTCCAATACATCCAGAAAGTATCCAGTGCAGAGTTGGATGCAACTGTGAGATTATTTCTACTTCCTAAAATAAAGAAAAGCAGTTTTCTGAGTGAGCCCTGGGCTA
Organism: Nanger dama; assembly: GCA_917880005.1. NCBI lineage: Eukaryota > Metazoa > Chordata > Mammalia > Artiodactyla > Bovidae > Nanger > Nanger dama. The sequence continues at coordinate 55,126,145 of CAKJTW010000006.1, read as the reverse complement.
CTTCACATCAGGTGCCAACTGTTGATTTCTCAGGCCAATGAAGAACAGACTTGAAAAAATAAATGCTTCATGTAGCAAGGAGGAAACAGTAGGCGCATCTGAATCCTTTAATTCCAAGAATCTTTAAAATGGCGCTGAGCATGTCAACCCTTATTAGTGTCTATACTTCAGTAGAGATCATAAGCTAAGGACCATTGGTCATAAGTTTAAAGATGTGTGAAAAAATCAAGCCCCAGGAAAATGTTTTTGAAAATATTTTTCCTATTTGCTTATGAAAATAAAACAAGGGAAAAAATTCCTCTACTTGTCTTTTGACCCTAGAAATAAAAAGACCCAATGATTCTCTTCTTCCTCATTAGGCATTGGGATGACTCTGACCTTTTCTTGAAATCTGGTGTGAGTCTTTTGCTACTAAGCTTGTGTATGTTTAATGCAAGTCAATTTAATTATGAGAAAACCAGAGGCAGAGATCACGTTTAACTCTTCTGACAATTCAACATTTAATGTCCATATTTTGAGCAACTGAGGAGACGGCAATGATGAGAGTTCAGTGATGAGGAAGACAGTGCTCTTATGCTATTCTAGACCCTGAGCACTGGGGCAGGGAGTACAGTAGATAAGATTCCTGCTCAAATGATGCTTCCATTCTGGTATTATTAGGGGAGAGCCTGGCAACTGACATACACCAAAAATTAGAGAACTGTAAGTGCTATGGAGAGTAATAGAAGAGATCACTATAGAGAAAGGGTGTGTACGTGTGGAGGTGTTATTTTCTTTTATTATTTACTTACTTATTTTGAGTGTGCCATACAGCTTGTGGGATCTTAGTTTCCTGACCAGGGAAGCCACCTGTGCCCACTGCATTGGAAGCACAGAGTCTTAACCACTGGACTGCCAGGGAAGTCCACGTTGTCATTTTATATAAGCAGATCGGATAGGATTCTCTCAGAAGGTGAGATTAAAGTTCAAATCCAAACAATGGGTTCAAATCACCCACTGTTTGGAAATTTGGGCAAAGAACATTCCAAATACAGTATTCAGAGAAGAGTTGAAACAATGATCTTGACAATATCAAGGAAAAGAAACAAGCATGTTCTAGTCACAGTAAGCCCAGATGGAGAGTGGCATGAGAGGTGAAGCAGGAGTCAGATATGCCTGCCTTTGTAGGCTTGCAAGGGGTATAAGTCAATCTCATCATATCTGTGGCCAAGTTTTTTTTTTCCTCAAACCTCCTTCCCTGCCTTCTTTTTCTAAACAAATACCAATATCAGTATTTCATCAGTTATACTTCTGCAATAGTAATAGTGACATATTGTACTTGCATATATCACATTTTATCCAGGGACTCTGAAATCATTGCATCAAGCACCGTAGTATTGGAAGCTCAAGATTCCATAGCATGTGAAGTCTACATAGTTATAGCATAGAAAATATAGATGGCCAGCAATAAGCTCAAAGAGCCAAGTCTCTATTTCTTGTGGTTTCTAATTTTCTGAATTTCCAAAATTTCCACTTGTATCTTAACATATCTATAACACCGCTGCATTGTACTGTACCTAGTTGCTCAGTTGTGTCCGACTCTCTTTGATCCCATAGACTGATGCCCACTAGGCTTCTCTGTCCATGGGATTTTCCAAGCAAGAATACTGGAGTGGGTTTTCATTTCCTTCTCCGGGGGATTTTCCTAACCCAGGGATCAAACATGTGTCTGCTTCATAGCAGATGGATTCTTTACTACTGCACCATCTGGGAAGCCCTATGCCTACAACATTGACTACAGGTAAAAATCTTCCCTGTGTTGTTAATTCTACTTACCCATCACCTCAAACTCCCTTCACACTGAGAAACAAAGCAATGAAACAGAGAGATGGAATAAACATGGTGGTCAGATTGTCTGGTGCTGCTTACCTGTGTAAGGGTAATAGAGCATTTGTTTTTTTATGTCTTTCTGGTTAAGAGCAAACACATATTAAGGAAAAATTTGCCTAGACTTGTGATGTGAGTCTGCCAATGTCCAAATCCAGTGATTTTTCCACTGAACCTCTGGGAAGATCATGGTGCCTGTATTTAGATAATAAAATAGTAACACACAAAGGAAGCTCTGAGGAACTTGGCATTGGTCCTGGAGTGTATCACTCTAAAATAGAAGTCTTTCTGAAATGATATCTGGTTCAATATGACCTAGAGCCAGTTTTAACTGTACTCATGAGAGGATATGAAAACAAAATCAGCCACAGAGGTAGGCAGAGTCCAAAGGAGATTAAGTAAAAAGTGAATGAGCCATCCTCTTCCTTCTCTGCCTCCCATGTGTTCACTTGGCACAAGCTGATGTCCTCACATGGCCTTTGGATACAGAGAATGGAGGTTTTCTTTTGAGTGTTTGGTTTCATTTACATGTTTGAACTCTCAGCTGACACAATTTCTAGTGTGTGGGAAAAATGAAGTCACATTTCATTAAAAATAATGAAAAGGACATTTGGACTCTCAGAGTATCTACTGTGGTTTGAGGTAGTTATGCAGCATTTAATCACAGTGTTTCTCTTTCATATCTATATGTTTATTGAAAAGTGAAAGAAAAATAGAATTCATGTTTTCTAGGCATATTAGAATATAAGGCTATTTTTTCTGCCTTTTACACAACTGTTTTTAAAAAGTGGTATTTATATTATTCCTAAAATAAAAAAAAAAAGAAGGAAGAGCATTTCCTTTTCTTATCAGATTCACATTGCTACAACACTAAAACCTTTTGCCGGTGGCCTTTCAAGGCACTTGCTCCTAATTCGATTTTTATTAATGTTTGGCAAAAATGAGAGTTGGAGGCTTATATCTTTTATTACAAATATCCTTCAATTTGGGATATGCCCTGGGAACTCTAATGCTGCAGGTAGGAGATTGCTAAATAATCATCAAAATTGGATCCGACAAAACCATTTAGCAGTGCTCAGTCTACCAGGCCTCAGTGGTATAGTTTTTCCTTTTTCTCAGCAAGTTCTTTGCATGTCTGGTCTGCTTTTCCTTGATGAGAGTAATTATGCTCTTATATCTAAGTGAGGGAGCTAATTTCAGCCAACAATTCACGACTGTATTTTTGCAGTACTGAAAGTTGCTTTTCAGAAGTAATTTGCAGTACATGCTATGGGCCTCCTACCATCCACATAAATGACTTAAAATTATATTTTGGACTTTTGTTTCCACTGCTTTTATGATTTCCTGGAGTTGGGGACTATGAAGGAGAATCCCATAGGCAAATAGATTAAAAGAAATGTACTGTTCTTTTCAGGATTGACTATTACTTGGGGTCTCTTGCAGTATTTTTCGTGGCCACAAGCGTGCTGGTCCTCAAATGCGTTCTTTATCTTGAAAACTACCCAAAGTTTATGCCAAATTCTTTTTTTTCCTAACACCCAGAAAAGGCTAAGATTTCATTAAAGACTTAAGGCAGAACACCAACAGAGAACAAAATACGAGAATAAAAAGGAAAATTCATACAGAATCATGTTGCTAGATCACTACAAATAGAACTCTGAATTTATCTCATACTGCTATGACCCCACTCTACTTCCTGTTTCTAAGAGAAGTATCATCCAAGGATGGTTCCTAGTTTAACTATAATTCCTTTCTGGAAGCCACACCCCTTTGAGGGTTGTCTTACACACATACTCAGTTTTTTTTTTTGAAAATACAGATATTAAGAACAAATTTAACATTACCCACCCCCAACCAAAAACAGTCCTTGTTCTTCTAGGGCTCATCAAAATATGAGGACTTTCTAGCCACAGATGTGATCTGTGTATGCTCATAGGGAAAAATCAAATATCATTTCCTTTCATTTGGGGAAACAGGTTTTTCTTGGAAACCTATTGGATTAGATTGGGGTCCAGACTATGAGGATAATTGAGGTGAGTCTATTAACTTTTTCTGAAAACATATGGATGCATATTTTATACATGGAAAATTAAAAATCAAGTGTGTGGTACCTGAATGCATGTGTGGGGTGTGTGTGTGTGTGTGATGTGTTTGTGCAGATGGGAATAGAATGTGGGGAATAAGAGTCTGGGATGGGAAAACTGAAGATAATTCAAAGATCATATAACAACAACACAGACAGAGATGTCAAATTTTGAGAGTCACTGTGAAAATACTATCTAAGCCTGTGGTTTTGAAACTTTAGTGTACATTGGGATCCCCTGGAGGCCTTGTTCAAATACAGATTGCTGTTCCCTATTCCAGAATCTCTGATTCAGGATTTCTCAACTGGGGCCTGAGAACTGGCATTTCCAAGTTGTCAAATGATGCTGGTACTGCTGATCAGAGGACAACACTTTGAGAACCACATGGGTGTAAGTCACATTTCCTTGCCTAGTTTATACATAGTATTGCGTGTTTAGTCACCTCAGTTCTGTCCACCTCTCTGAGACCCTATGGACTAAAGCCCAGCAGGTTCTGTGAGATTTTCTCACCGAGGTTATTGGAATAGGTTTCCATTCCCTCCTCCAGGGGATCTCCCCAACCAAGGGATCAAACCCAAGTCTCCAGTGTCTCCTGTCTTTCAGGTGAATTCTTCATTGCTGAGCCACCTTGGAAGCCCATATAGATAACTCTGGATCTCAGCAAAAATGTGATGAGCATCCGGTCTTCTACCTGCCTTGTCTTATGTTATTATCTTACCTGTTTCTGCCTCTACTAACAAATATCCTCTTTCTTGCTTAACAAATGCAATTTGTCCCCTACAGACTGTTTCACCAGAGTGTTCTCTGTTCTTAATATGTGCATTATACTGCCACTGGTCATATATTACTTCAAATGCTTTGGGAAAATACTTCCAATTTTAAGTACATCAATTAATGAGTTTAAAATGAAAAAATGTTCTTGAATGGATGTGGGCTGATACCCTCATCCTACCCAGTTGACAAAAGGCAGAATACTGCAAGGTAGAAATGGAAATGTGAGTGAAGGAGCTAGTTTGGAACCATATTTCCCTTTCTGGACTTTTCCAAATCCTCCCTGGTATCTGACTGTATCTTTTGCCTCCAAGTAATGATAGTCTTCATGCAGAGTGACAGAGATGGCTGGCAGTTATTCCTGTTGGCATAAAGGTGGCCATTTAGAGTTTCTCTTATTGCCCTCATTTTTCATTTATTTATAGAGAAAGTTAGCTTTGCTACAGCAATGCCTAGAGACATCCCAACTCACCCTTTCCTTCCTTGGAGGACCTCCCTCTGAAGCATGATGGAGGCAGCCATGGAGATGCTTCTCAGATTCCCTTCAAGAGAGAACTGGCTGTGAGCCATGTGGTGTGCTGACAGTGGGCACTGAACCCATGGGATCTGTCTGAGCATCATTTCCACCTAGGGTGCATTCTCCCCTGGTGCTCCTAGCACATGGCTACATGGCTGAGCACAGGAGGGTACTTAGGCAGAGACATTTCTGCCTGAGTATCTGCTAACTGTTCTAAGAGGTAGCTGTGCTCTAGGCCCCTAACTGCCTGGCTTGCTGAGATTCTCAGAACTGCTCTGTTGTCTGGGGCCCTTCCTCTTGGGTCTCCATCTCCCTTCACAGGTGTAAAGGCTTTTCATGGCAATCTGAAGACTTTCCTTCCTACTCTTCTTTCTCCTCTACTTTCAAAGGCATTTCCTCAAGAAATCTCTTCAGTCTATGTCTGTCTTGGTATCTTGGACCTGCATTGATGCCATTGCTGAGTCTGGTCCCACTTTTCAGAATCATATTCAAACTCCTTATCCAGGCCACCTATCCTGTCCAGAAATTTTTCTCTCCTCCTACTCCACTCATTTCCCATAATCAGCCCTGAAATCTTGCTCCTCAGTCATACATACACTGAAAGTTCTGACCCTGGACTAGGTTTCAATTCTTCCACATGACAAACTCTGATTATGTTAATACAAGAAAGTAAGGAAGCTCTTAGCAGATACAGGCAGATTGTTGCATCAGCCAGAGGAGCCTGTAGTCCCAATTCTCAAACAGACGTTTTATGTCTGCCTCTCTCCTAACACTAATTCTAATGGATGGCAAGTAAAAAACGTGTGGAGGCATTTCTAGTTGTCAGATTAATTGGGGAGCACCAGTGCTGCTTCACATGCATGGTCAGAAATCCCACATGGGCTGCAAAGTCCAGGACAGCCCCTGTATCAAAGAATTGATTTATTCATAGGTTCTAGGAATGCATTACCTAAGAGATCTTGAAACTGGTTATTTTAGCTTAACTGGATCTTAACATTTTTACCTATAAAAATGAAAATATTAAAAATATATTCCCTTATCATATTGCCTTAATCTTGTTGTGCTCAATTGCTCAATCGGATCTGACTCTTTGCAGCCCACGGGCTGAAGCCTGCTAGGCTTTACTCTGGGAGATCTTCTGAAGCCAGAGGTTGAACCGGTGTCTGTTGCATCTCTGCACTGGCAGGTGGGTTCTTTACCATAATTGCCACCTCCCACTGCCTAGTACATATCTCAGTTAATAATATTGTCTTGTATTTTTTTCTTCTTTTCTCTTACTGATCTCATAGGTTGTTTGGAGGATCAGATAAAATAATACATGTGAAACTATTGTGTAAATAATAATGTTTTACCCATGTGTATTGTATTTAAAATATGGATAGCAGGCTATTTAGTATAATTTTATTTTAGAGATGAGTTAATCAAACCAACATACTCCTGGTACTTTTCTCTAACTCAAAATTTAACTTATAAAAGATCCTTTTAAAAACAAGTTTCATTTATGAACCTCAGTATAGGCTGTCTAAACCTCACTTGGACAAATTTTGCCCTGAATTTGCTGGATATCGATAGTATCTTCACTCCATGCCCAGCCCTGGAATTCAAGGGCATGCCAAGGCTGTTCTGATGAATGTATTGTAAACAGAAAAGGTTAATGTATTCAGGTTCCTGTTTAATTGAAAATCCCCAAGGAACAAGTAATCGTTAGGAGGAGGAGGGAAGAGAAATACAGGAAGCAGCTGGGTGAGGTGACTTCGTCCTATTCTCTCTTGCTCTCACCCTTTTTATCCACTTAGGAATCTGCTTTTCAGTAACTTTCTTTCTCAGAATCACCTATTGTGTGTTGTACCTTGTATGGGAACACTGGTTATGGTCACTATCTGCTTTCAGACTCAGTGGACTTTTAAAGTTATCAGAACTATTGTGTCTTCACTGTGATAATAAGATACTAAATTGGACTATCAAGAGAATGCTTCCTGGAATATACTGGATGCTCAGTAAATTTAGGAAAAATATAATTGCATGCCAGTGCTCTCTTCAGGGGTAATTTGACTTTGCAAATTTCCTTATTCTCTGTCACTCCCTTGCCAGATGAGAAGTGTGTGTATGTGTGTGCGTATGTGTGTGGGGGGGTGTGTGTATGAGAGAGAGAGGAAGGAAGGGAGAGATGAAAAGGGTATTGTTTATACACTAAGGAGAAAATAAGCCTTTTAGAGATATTGGTATGGATGACTTACTGATTATACATTTTTGCCCACTAATATCAGACAACATAGTATTTCATGGTCAAGATCTATCTGATCAATACAAAAGTTTCATTAATAAGGGCTTTTTGATGACAATGAAAAGACTACTTGAAAATAACTAAACTCACTCCACAGAATTTGAATGATAAATTATATATTTAAATTTGCCATATTACATAAGTATGAAACTATATCTACCAAGGAACTACTCACTTGAACAATATTTGTTGCCATGGATGATTGGTGTAACTATAACCAAGTACAGCTAAGAAAGCATCTCTACTTTGGCTTATTTGAATGTTCTTTTTGCCCCAGGCCATTAACTTTTCCTTGCCCGATGATGTTCTTGTTCCATGTACATGGTGGGGGTGGGTGAGGGTGGTGGGGAGCTGGTAAGTGTATCACCATATTTTAAGGAGATCATTTTCACCAGTGGTTTGGTGCACTGGCTCTAGAGCCTGGTGCTTCTGTTTAAATTCCAGCTTTGTCATCAACAAGCTGTTTGACCCTGGGGAAATTCCTTTACCTGTTTATGCTGAGGTTTCCTTATCTGCAAAGAGAGAATGATAACAGGACCCATGTAGGGTCATCATAAAGATTAAACTGAGTTAAAAATGACAAAATGGCATTCTCCCAAATCATGGGAAGGGTGATGGGAGGGGGTTTCAGGGTTGGGAACTCATGTACAACTGTTGTGGATTCATGTCAATGTACAGCAAAAACAATACAGTATTGTAAAGTAAAAAAATAAAAATTTTTAAAAATGGCAAAGTGGGAGTAGTATCTATAAAAATTAAATGATCCACGAGTTTTACTAATTGTTTTACTGATTGCTATTTATGTTTGAAACCTATCTGTTTTATACAGTTGAATGATACTTGAATCTCAGAGCATGCATCCTCATTTGTCAGGTTCTGAAACTTTCTGGCTATCCTGTGTATGACCCTGCAAGGGTCTTCTCTTAAGCTTTGTCCTCCATGTTCTCTGCCTCATCTGCTCTGATTCTCTCTCTCACTCTCTCTCTTCCTTCTCTTCTTTAGTCTGATTTGTGACACAGTGGTGTAAAGATTATATTATTTTCAGGATTTGGGTATGAGAGAAAACACGTCTGAGTTTAGTCCAACCAGAAAATGCTCCCCCTTTTGCTTTGTCTCAAAATATAAAAACAAAAGCCTACAACAAGCAAAAAATGAACAGACCTATTTATCATCTTTCCTAACTTTGACAAGTAAAGGATTGCAGCCTGAGCACTTCCTGATCCTCTTTGAAGTGTCCGACTCTTTGCGACCCCATGAACTGTAGCCTACCAGGCTCTTCTGTTCATGGGGTTTTCCAGGCAATAGTACTGGAGTGGATTGCCATTTCCTTCTCCAGCAGATCTTCCCAACCCAGGGATCAAACCCAGGTCTCCCACATTGTGGACAGACACTTTACCGTCTGAGCCACCAGGGAAGTCCACAAGATTTCTATTAGTCTGCATAGAGTATCAAACCTAAGGCAAAGTGTTTGTCTGAGGAGGCTTTACAAATAGCTGAGGAAAGAAGATAAGCAAAAAGTAATGGAGAAAGGAAAAGATATACCCAACTGAATGCAGAGTTTCAGAGAACAGCAAGGAGAGCTAAGAAAGCTTTCTTAAATGAACAGTCAAACAAATAGAGAAAAACAATACAGTGGGAAAATTGAAGAGCTCAAGGAAACATTTCATACAAGGATGGGCATGATGAAAGACAGAAGCAGTAAGGACCTAACAGAAGCAGAAGAGATTAAGAAGTGGTAGTAAGAATGCACAGAAGACCTAGACAAAAAAAAAAAAAAAAAAAAAAAAAAAGGCAATGATTGTGATAACCATGATGGTGTGATCCCTCACTAGAGCCATACATCCTGGAGTGTGAAGTCAAGTGGGCCTTAGGAAGCATTACTGCAAGCAAAGCTACTGGAGCTGAGGGAATTCCAGCTGAACTATTTAAAATCTTAAAAGATGATGCTGTTAAAGTGCTGAACTCAATATGTCAACAAATTTGGAAAACTCAGCCATGGCCACAAGACTGAAAAATGTCAGTTTTCATTCCAATCCCAAAGAAGGGCAATACCAAAGAATGTCCAAACTACAGGACAATTGTACTTATTTAGCATTCTAGTAAGGTTATGTTAAAAATCCTTCAATCCAGGCTTCAACAGTATGTGAACCAAGAACTTCCAGATGTACAACTGGGTTTAGAAAAGGCAGAAGAGCCAGAGTCCACATTGCCAACATTCATCGGATCATAGAAAAAGCAAAGAAATACCAGAAAAAAAAAATATTTCTGTTCCATAGACTATACTAAAGCTTTTGACTAAGTGGATCACAACAAATCATAGAAAATGATTAAAAGATGGGAGTACCAGACCATCTTACCTGTCTCCTGAGAAACTTATATGCAAGTTAAGAAGAAGCAGTTAGAACTGGACATGAAACAATGGACTGGTTCAAAATTTGGAAAGGGGTTCAACAAGGCTATATATTATCATCATGTTTATTTAATTTATATGGAGAAAATATCATGTGAAATTGAAAGGCTGGATGAATCACAAGGTAGAACTAAGATTGCTGTAGAAATAGCAACAACCTCAGATATGAAGATGATACCATTCTAATGGCAGAAAGTGAAGAAGAACTTTAAAGAGCCTCTTGATGAAGGTGAAAGAGAAGAGTGAAAAAGCTGGCTTAAAACTCAACATTCAAAAACTAAGATCATGGCATCTGGTCTCCTCACTTCATGGAAAATAGAAGTGTGAAAAGTGGAAGAAGTGACAGATTTTATTTGTGTGGACTCCAGAGTTACTGGGGATGGTGATTGCAGTCATAAAATTAAAAGATGGTTGCTTCTTGGAAGGAAAGCTAAGACAAACTATTATACAGCATAATAAAAGGCAAAGAACTCACTTTGCTGACAAAGGTCTGTATAGTGAAAGCTATGGCTTTTCAAGTAGTCATGTATAGATGTGAGAGTTGGACCATGAAGAATGCTGAGTGCCAAAAAATTGACACTTTTGGATTGTGGTGACAGAGAAGACTTTTGAGAGCCCCTCCTTGGACTGTAAGGAGATCAAACCAGTCAGTCCTAAAGGAAATCAGCCCTGAATATTCACTGGATGGACTGATGTTGAAGCTGAAGTGCTGACTCATTGGAAAAGGCCACGGTGCTGGGAAAGATTGAAGGCAAAGGAAAAGAGGAAAATAGAGGATGAGATAGTTAGATAGTATCACAGCTGCTGCGGCTAAGTCACTTCAGTCATGTCCGACTTGGTGCGACACCATAGACGGCAGCCCACCAGCCTCCCCCATCCCTGGGATTCTCCAGGCAGGAATGCTGGAGTGGGTTGCCATTTCCTTCTCCAATGCATCTAAGTGAAAAGTGAAAGTGAAAGTGAAGTCGCCTAGTCATGTCTGACTCCTAGTGACCCCATGGACTGTAGCCTACCAGGCTCCTCTTTTCATGGGATTTTCCAGGCAAGAATACTGAAGTGGGTTGCCATTACTTTCTCTGTAGATAGCATCACTGACTCAATGGAAATGAACTGGAACAAACTCCGGGAGATAGTGAAGGACAGGGAAGCCTGGTGTGCTACAGTCCATAAGGTTGCAAAGAGTCAACAAAACAACAGTAAGAGCACATGAATGAAGTCTCTTTTGTATTTGGTTGGGGTGGGCAGTCTCTAAAACAGTCCCCAATAATGCATACTTTGTAATTCTTACTGCTGTGAAACCCCTTCTCTGAAGGGGTGGATGTAGAGATTGAGTGTGGGCTGCATGTAGAGATTGATTCCAAAAATAACATTTGATCAAAATAAAGAGATGCCACATACAAGATTAGATTATGACGGACTCAGGCTTCTATTTCACTCATTCTCACTTGCTCTCCACTTGGTCTGATGGAACCAGCTGCCGTGTTGTAAAACACTTAATGAAGAGGCCCTTGACCTTCAGCCAACAACCAGAAAGAACTGAGTTTCTTGGTCCTACAGTCTTCCAAAAAGTGAATCCTGCTAACAACCCAAGAGTGAGCTTTGTCGCAAATTCTCCAGTTGAAATGCAAGATGGCCACTTCATGTGAAGAGTTGACTCATTGGAAAAGAGTCTGATGCTGGGAGGGATTGGGGGCAGGAGGAAAGGGGATGACAGAGGATGAGATGGCTGGATGGCATCACTAACTCAATGGACGTGAGTTTGAGTGAACTCCGGTAGTTGGTGATGGACAGGGAGACCTGGCGTGCTGCGATTCATAGAGTCGCAGAGAGTCAGACATGACTGAACGACTGAACTGAACTGAATAACCAGTGATTTGGACATCTTTTCATGTGCCTATTGCCCATCTGTATGAATGCTTTGGAGAAATAATGCCATTTGCTGCAACATGAATTAAACTAGAGATTATCATACTAAGTGAAATAAATCAGAAAGACAAACACCATATAATATCACTTATATGTGGAATCTAAAATATGCCACAAATGAACCTATCTACAAAGCAGAAACAGAGCTGTGGTTGCCAAGAGTGAGGGAGGGAGAGTGATGGACTGGAAGATTGCGGTTAGCAGATGCAAATTATTATATTTAGAATGATAAAGAACCAGGCCCTAATGTATAGTACATGGAATTATATTCAATATCCTATGATAAAACATAATGAAAATATTATATATATTATATATAACTGAGCCACTTAGCTGTAGAGCAGAGATTGACACAACATTGTAAGTCAACTTTACTTAAATTTTAAAAAGCAATAACAACACAAAAACATGTAAGTATAAAGTATATGGTTCAGAAGAAATACTTTTACTATACCCTGTACTGATCAGATCACATTAGGAATATTGAATTTGAATCTGAAAACCATATTAGGCTGTTAAATACTGGTAATAAATTTTTACAATCAGAGCCGTGTTACAAGACAAAGGGCTGTCTTGGATGGCTTTGAAGTCTTGTTGGCAAATCTGTCCACTTAACCCCCTGGAGTCTTCTATCTAAAATAAATTGTTAATAGAATCAGGTAGCACTGAGGAAAATGCATTGGTTCATAAGCACACATTTCCACTGTTTCACCATCTATTTCGAGAAATGCAAATCAAAACTACAGCGGGGTACTATGTCACATCAGCGAGAATGACCATCATTATAAAGTCTACAAATAACAAATGCTGCAGAAGGTGTGGAGAAAAGGGAATCTTCCTACACTGTTGGTGGGAAAGTAAGTTGGTATAGCCACTATAGAAAACAGTATGGAGGTTCCTCAGAAAACTAAAAATATAACTGCCATATGATTGAGCAATCTCACTGTGGGAACATATCCAGATGAAACTGTAATTCAAAAGATACATGCACCCCTGTGTTCATAGCAGGACTATTCAGAATTGCCAAGATACAGAAACAATCTAAATGTCCACTGACAAATGAGTGGATAAAGAAGACGTGTACATATGTACAGTGGACTACTATTCAGCTGTACTTATGATATTCAAGAGTTAGACATATTTTGATTCCCATTGATTTGCCATCAATACTTTGTGATTTTTCCATTGGTGTCCAAGTTATTCTAGTTCTGTATTTTATTATTGATATCCAATTGTATTCTATGGATTTGAGTATAATTATAACCAAACATGTAGAATTATAAAATCAATAAAAATTTTAAAGTTGTATTTGGAGTGAAAATATAAAGCTTTAAAAACTGATACAAAACCAACCACACAGCTTATTCTGAACTTCCTGGTAGTTAAAAAGAAGGGATTCTAGGATTCTAGAAGCAGTTCAGCTCAGAACTCAAGAATAACTCTATCTATAGAGTTCCTGGTTGATTCTGTCAGTTCTGTCTGAATATTAAGAAATGTATTGACTATTAGCAAAATTAGTTTTTGATAACCTTAAGAAAAAGAGAACAGGCCCCATCAGGAGACAGAGGATAGGGAAGGTTAGTGTTGATATTGAGTGAAGTGGCAGTCTAGGAGGCTAGGCCCTGGGAGGAGGGGTGGAGGCCACATGTCTTTGCTTGCACAGATGGTAGTTAAGTGGTAATATCTAAAAAGGTAATAGAGAGTGGCAGTTTTCATACAACAAATTTTAATATTAAGACATCTCATTGACACATTCTGATTTTTCACTTGGTCTAAGTTGCTAGTGGAGAGACATCCCGGTAGACCAGAAGCTAAGACTTTTTGCTCCTAATACAGGATCCTAGGTATAAACCCTGGTTAAGGAATTGGATCCCACATGCTGCAACTAGAAATCTGCATGCCACAACTAAAGATCCTGCATGCTACAATGAAGATTACAGATTCTGAGTGCTGCAACTAAGATCTCACATAGCCAAATAAATAAGTTACTTAGCAAAAAAAAAAAAAAAAAAAGGAAAAACAAAAGATTGGTTGAATCTATTTATTTGGATGATTCATGAATATTTTCCTCACTGAATCTACTTTGAGAGCTAACTTCATTATTGTCTTGGAGAATTAGAACAACCACCATCTTATATTTTATCTTTAAAGCTTCTGAGAAATATTCTTAATTTTGCCATATCATTCCTTACTCTCCATCACCAGACATTTTGAAGTTGATGTAAATTTGATCTTGTAACTCATCCATTACTCCTGTGGCTGATGGTGACAGCTGTCATTAGTTTAATGATAATAGTTATCAATTGCCATAATTAAGGTGATCACTTAAGGAGGCTGGATGTATCATTACTTTACATCAAATTAGGAGATGTCGTGGCTGGGCACACAACAGCACCCATTACACTTGAATATGAGTCAATGCATTAAATGCTTCTCAATAAAACAGCAGTGTATGCCTTCAGGACTTATCATTTTCAGAGGGATCTTAAATAACATTATAAAGTAGGACTCTCCCCTACTCTAATGTTGGCCATTATGGCCAAATGCAAGCTCCCATACATCATTCATGTCATGCAGGGAACTTCACAACTGTGATGCTTTATGTGTATGGCTACAGAGTATGAAGCCATTTTCAGGCCTGGCTCATTTGCTCCCCACTCACTCCCTTGAACCTTTTCAAGAACTGATCTTTCTTTCTACTGGCTTGCTGAAACTTTCCTCCTATAACACTCTGAACAATCTCTTCCAATAGATGCTCTTTTAAATTGATAAAGCCCTTTAGAAACACTGTCATAAAAAGAATCAGAATTCAGTTATTTTTATTTTCTTCTGCAATTTTCTTCGAACATATGTCAGCATATCTTGACTTGGTTGTCTTTAACTGAGTGCCTGTTGGGTTTCCTATAGAGATAATTTCAATAGCTCCTGGAAACCAGTATCCATGCCACTTATATTGTATCGCTACTAAATCTAGCACTAATTTCTCTCATTATGTTTTACTTTTTCAAATCTCAGAACCAATCACAGGATGATTCTCTCAACATATTTTGATGAGAAGATGGAATGAGATGGATGGTTTTGCTTCTTTATTGAAATACTCCAGGGGTGACAGCATAGAGTTTATTGGTACCAACTATCTGCATAGATCCAGTGCCCAAACTTATTAAAAATAGAATTAACTTCATAAGAATTTTTCTTGGAATTCAATGTTCCTTTCTTAAATTCCATTTAGCCATTTCCTGATTTATTTAAACACTTGTTCATTCATTTATTTGGCATTTAACAAGGATTTATTGAATTCCTTCTATGTACCAGATGCTGTAGAGGAAGTATAGAGTTCAGTTAGATTAGTCTGTGTTGTAGAAATTTGTAACTCCTCTGGGTTGATTACTTTCAGGCAAGGGAAGCAGTCATTGGTACTGATAACTATAATATATTGTAATATGTGCTATCTTAGGGGCTAGTTAGTTACTGTAAATACACAGACCACATGCAAAACTTAACACTGCATATGAACTTCAAGAAATATTTCAAAGAAGTGGTAATCATTTATTTTGAATGTTAGTGAAACAGTGAGTTTTCCAGATAGATGAAGATACAAAGAGTTCACCATGTTTGGGAAAATAAATGGAGTGTGGGGGAATTTAGACATACAATGCATCCGGAAGAGAGGACATGTTCCATGCATGGCTCAGAAAGGAGACTGGGACCAGGGAAGCAAGGGTCCTACAGGTTGTACTGAGTCATTTAGGACGTGATCCTACAGGCACTTTTCCTTCAGAGTACAGCGTTTTTGTCTATGCATGAGTTCATTGGTCCTCTTGAAGCAAAGTACTATAGAATTGTTAGCTTGAAAAAGTTATATGTTTAAAAAATATATGTACCAAGTTTGCTGTATTTTTCTGTAATAGGTATTTTCAGTAGTATTTTATCTAGATGAATTAAAAAAAAAAAACCAAGCTAAAATACAACCCTTAAAAAGATGTTTTAAAGCTAAAAGTAAAACTAATTATTTCAACATGGAAAAGATTAAAAAAATGGAAATATTTTAATTGTCATGTGATTTTTATATCTATATATACATATATATAATATATATATGCACAAACTATATATATATTTTTTTCAAAACTGCCCTCTCAGAGAATTTGGAAATAGAACTTTCAACCTATGTAAAAGTAATAGAAGTGTTCAAGTTATTTCAACAACTAAGTATAATAAGGGAAATTTGCCTAGTGAATTTCAATAGCAATAAGAAACTTGAATAATAGGTGGAAAAGATTGTAAAATGTGGTTCATGACATGAACAATTGAACCAGTTTTTCCACTTAATTCTTCCTTTTTTCATGAAGTAAATTTTCAGATAGGCGATCATTAAAATCAAATATCACAATATATTGGGCTTAGAACCATATCTTAAATTTTAAATAGTTTACTAGGTTAAATGAAAATTTTCAGAAACAATAAATCATTTATAATCGTATATATTATCCAAGATTATATATGTATATGAATCATGTTCTATTAGTAACAAGTTTTTAGTTTTAAAAAGTGAATCCATAATATGTTTCTTTTAAAATGTCAGTTCTGAGGTAATATTTTAACTGAGGTAATAAATATGTTATGTAAAATAAGGTAAACATACAAAATGAGATAATTTTAATATATAGTAAATGGCTTAAAATTTATAAATCAACATATGTCTGAATATGTATATAAATTTAAATCATTATGTGTATGAATTCTGAGTATTCACGGAAACAATCTTGCATAAATAGGCCAGTATAAATAAAAATGTTTGGATGTGTTTCTGTGGAGGATAGGAACGATCTGTGTTTCCTACAAAGGATCTGGTGCAGACTAGAATAAAATGTAACCTCTGATCCATGAAATACTCTATCCCTTGATCCATAAGTGACTTAATTCCTTTTTAAGTTTTTAAGATATATAACTAGATATTTTTAAATGTTATAATTATTTCTCAACCCACCACCCCAAGGAAATTCTAGGACCTTGACAATAATCTGCATTGAATCATACTCTATCTACCGCTCTGACTCCTCACACCCATGGGGTTCACATCCTAAATCTTGGGTTTATCTTCCCATATTTTCTTTGCAATGTGGTTTTATTTTAAATTACACTTTAATTTTAGAATTCAACATTTTCTTTCTTTGTTTTTAATTTTAGCAAGAAGATATCACAATTATGATTTCTTTGGGGATTTACTTTTTCTCATTTACATTGTACCACCGAAGTCCATATCACTGCATGCCTCTGTAGTTCATTTCCTTTGACTGCAGAAATATTACATTGCTGGGTATGCCACAGTTTTTCATTTATTCTCTCAATAATAGGTATTTATGCAATGTTAGGTTTCTTCTATGATGATAAGTAACTCTAAAGACATTTGTGTACATGTTTCCTGATTAACTTAGGAAGCATTTCTCTAGAATACATATAATGCTGGATTAGAGCATTTTTGAGGAATCCATTTTAGAAAGTGTGGTGGTTGAACCTATTGCTCTATCAGGGATTTTCCCACAAGACATTTCAGACAAGATTTATGTGTTTTGGACAATTAACTCTGGTAGCAATGTTAGGGGTGATATACATGGAAACAGAAATTGGGAGGTTCTGAGGGGATCAAGCTGGTTTTAGAAAAGGCAGAGGGATCAGAGATCAAATAACCAACATCAGCTGGATCATGGAAAAAGCAAGAGAGTTCCAGAAAAAACATCTATTTCTGCTTTATTGACTATGCCAAAGCCTTTGACTGTGTGGATCACAAGAAACTGTGGAAAATTCTGAGAGAGATGAGAATACCAGACCACCTAACCTGCCTCTTGAGAAATCTGTATGCAGGTCAGGAAGCACCAGTTAGAACTGGACATGGAACAACAGACTGGTTCCAAATAGGAAAAGGAGTATGTCAAGGCTGTATATTGTCACTCTGCTTATTTAACTTCTATGCAGAGTACATCATGAGAAATGCTGGACTGGAAGAAACACAAGCTAGAATCAAGATTGCTGGGAGAAATTTCAATAACCTTAGATATGCAGATGACACCACC
Source organism: Nanger dama (assembly GCA_917880005.1). NCBI lineage: Eukaryota > Metazoa > Chordata > Mammalia > Artiodactyla > Bovidae > Nanger > Nanger dama. The sequence goes on along the minus strand of CAKJTW010000006.1, from coordinate 55,108,213 downwards.
CTTATGGCAGAAAGTGAAGAGGAGCTAAAAAGCTTTTTGATGAAAGTGAAAGAGGAGAGTGAAAAAGTTGGCTTAAAGCTCAACATTCAGAAAACGAAGTTCATGGTATCCGGTCCCATCCCTTCATGGGAAATAGATGGGGAAACAGTGGAAACAGTGTCAGACTTTAGTTTTTTGGGCTCCAAAATCACTGCAGATGGTGACTGCAGCCATGAAATTAAAAGATGCTTACTCCTTGGAAGAAAAGTTATGACCAACCTAGGTAGCATATTCAAAAGCAGAGACATTACTTTGCCTACTAAGGTCCGTCTAGTCAAGGCTATGGTTTTTCCACTGGTGATGTATGGATGTGAGAGTTGGACTGTGAAGAAGGCTGAATGCTGAAGAACTGATGCTTTTGAACTGTGGTGTTGGAGAAGACTCTTGAGAGTCCCTTGGACTGCAAGGAGATCCAACCAGTCCATTCTAAAGGAGATCAGTCCTGGGTGTTCTTTGGAAGGTTGATGCTAAAGCTGAAACTCCAATACTTTGGCCACCTCATGCGAAGAGCTGACTCATTGGAAAAGACTCTGATGCTGGGAGGGATTGGGGGCAGGAGGAGAAGGGGACAACAGAGGATGAGAGGGCTGGATGGCATCACGGACTTGATGGACGTGAGTCTGAGTGAACTCCAGGAGTTGGTGGTGGACAGGGAAGCCTGGTGTGCTGTGATTCACGGGGTCGCAAAGAGTCTGACACGACTGAGCGACTGAACTGAACTAATTGATTGCTTGTTTCTCTTTTGTTATGGTTCTGAACTCTGGCAATATCCTTGAACTCATATCCAACCCCTCTGCAAATTTGTTGATTCTTCCTGTAAAATATATTTCAAATCATATGACTCCACAGCTCTCCAGTGCTAGCTCACTGGTCCAAGTTAACATCTCCTACATGGATTAGTGGATTAGTGATAACCCTGCTTATAACCTGTATGCCACAGATTCTTCTCAACCAGGCCACTTGATCTTCAAAAGCATGAGTCTGATCATGCCACTTCTCTACTAAAACACCTCCATGAGATTTCATCTCCTTTAGCATAAAATCCTAACTTCATACCATGTACCATGACTTAAAAAATACTACCTGATACAGCCTTGGATTAACTCTGATTGTATAGTATTTCTTGTCACTCACCACTGTCTTTCTCCTCTGTTGTCACATTGGTTTTCTTGCTTGGAAAGTTAATGGAAAACAATAATTCTGCCTCAGCATGCATGAGCTCTTTTACTCTCAACATTCTTTCTCCAAATATTGACATACTGCTCTTTTTTACATATTGACATACATCCCTCACTTTAAGAATGTTTCCACTCACATTTTTCATCTCTTGAAGCTTTATTTTTTTATCCTTTCAGAAATGAAACTATTTATCATATCACCTCATTTTTATTGTCATCAAAGAATCTCCAATCCCAGAGAAAGATGATAATTATATTTGTTTGTCTCTCCCCTCTCATTCTCCCCTACTCAAAGGTGAAATTCCCGAAGTATGGGTTTGTTTTGTCCTGCTCAGTACTGTATCCCCTGCACACACTGCAGTGTTAAGCACAAGGGATAAATTTCTAAATAAGTGCCTTGAATAAATAAACTAGAGTCTGATTTAGGGAGTTGGTAATGGACAGGGAGGCCTGGAGTGCTGTGGTTCATGGGGTTGCAAACAGTCAGACAAGACTGAGCAACTGAACTGAACTGAACTGAATTTCTATATGTACTCTGTTTTCTTTCTTAAAGGTTTTAAAAAATGATTCAACAACACCAAATTTGTGCCAAGATGCTCAGTTTTTAAAATCCACTTTTTTATATTGGGTATCTGTGTACAAATGCTATAGATAATTGCATTTATAGAAATCGTTAAGCTGAGAAGAAAATTGTAAAGCCACTATAGTATATAATTTTACTAATCACCAGTTAAGATTTCCCTATATTCCCATTTTATAGGTGATGATATTAGATTTTAGGAGGTTTATGTAATATATCCAAATCCACACAGATCTTAATTACTATGGTTCAAATGGGAGTCATATCTGACCTACTGTTAAACCTGTGATCTTCCCAATTATCCTGGGGTCTTTACATCCTCACTGTATTGAAGTAACTAACTGAATATGGGTATTTCCCTGGTGACTCAGACAGTAAAGAGTCTATCTGCAGTGCAGGAGATTGCCTGCTGTTCAGGAGACGCAACTTTAATTCTTGGGTTGAAAAGATCCCTCGGAGAATGAAATGGCAATCCATTTCAATATTCTTGCCTGAAGAATCTCATGGACAGAAGAGCCTGGTGGGCTATAATCTATGGAGTCACAAAGAGTCAGACATGACTAAAGCATCTTAACACACAGACACACAATTACACTGAATATAAGGTGTGCTGACACAGAACCAAGGATAAATTAAGTATGTTAAGAAACATAGATGATATAATCATTACTTTCAAGGAATTCCTTGAAGAGCTGTGTTTAAACTGACTATTGAAGTAGTGGGACATGAAATTTGCATTGGCGAATGAGGTGTAATAAGGTCTGTTATACAACAAGCATCATGTAGAGCATAGGGAATGAGGGCAGAATGGTAAGTGGGCACTTGGAACCCTCTCCCAAAACTTCAGTACTATGGATATGTCAAACTATTTCCCACATCAAGAACATTTATCTATAGATGAATAAGAGAATGGGAATCTGTGATCCTTCTGCCATTGAGGTCTCACCTGCTCCATGTGACATTGATGTCTGTTCACTTAAGCCTATTGTTTTATGGAAAAGAAGCTCCGTGGTGGCTCAGTGGTAAAAATTCACTTGCCAAAGCAGGAGATGCAGGTTTAATCCCTGGGTCTAGAAGATACCCTGAAGAAAGAAATTGTAACCTAGGTATTTTTGCCTGGGAAATCCCATGGACAGAGGAGCCTGGTGGGCTACAATCCATGGAGTCACAAAAGAGTCGGACATGATTTAGTGAGTGAACAATAACAACAAAAATTGTGGAAAAGATAGAAGGGAGGAGTGATAGTGATGATAAAAGGAGCTCTGTCTTACTAAATGGGGCATTGTTATATTTTACCTTAAGCAATAAATGTAGGAAGATTTTCCGTCAGTGCAAAAGAGCTGCTAAATAAATGAATTCCCATAAAAATAAAATTCAGATTCCTTACTGTGAGAGCCATATATAAAATTAAACTGTAGGCAACAGATAAAAGCCAACAATACCACTGTGTATTATCATAAACCACTTAATTGCAAGAAAATAAAATCAGGGAAAATAAATTTGAGGAAGTGCAATTAAGACTAACTTTGAACAAATGAAATTTTATTTCCTTGTTCTAATTAAAGTCAAACAAATAAAAAATAAACAGCTGTTGAGATTGCTTGGCTTTAATTAAAAAAATGTTTCGAGCTCTTTTCACTCATGTCCACCTGACATACTTACCTTACAATAAACCTGACCAAGTGTGAAGAGTTGGCTCCATTCTGGAGAGGTTCAGAAAAGTATACTAATAATTAGAGCAGCAATCAAAATTAGTAAACTTGGAAGCTATGCCAAGACTTGAATGAGATGCAATGCAATTAAGAAATAAAACTAGGAAGCTTTATTGTGAAATATAAATGTTTTAATGCCCATTAAGACTCTTAATGAATAAGCAAGCTTCCAAAGAAGTTGTTCTGATTATTGTTTTGAGATTCTTAAAATATTACTTGTTTCTCAGATATGTGTTTTCTGTTTCAATTTTTATTTAATGTGATATAACATGTTAGTGTTATACAACTTAAATCAAAGTAGTGAGCATCCTGATATAATTCTGTAGGAATGTTTTGGCAGTAAGGGGTTGGTCTCGCTGGATTACACCAGACAGGAAGATGTGTAACTCAAGACTAGATTGCTCTTGGGATCTGCCAGTTCACAAACTGGTACATGTTGAAATCACTTGGGGACTTAAAGAAATATGAATGCATGCCTTTGACCACAAGACATTCTGATAGAATTAGTATGAGATAAGACAAGGACCAAAATCACTATGGACAGTGAATACAGCTATGAAATTTAAAGACACTTGCTCCTATGAAGGAAAGCTATGACAAACCTAGACAGTATATTAAAGAGCAGAAATATCACTTTTCTGACAAATATGTGTATAGTTAAAGCTATGGTTTTTCCAGTAGTCATGTATAAATGTGAAAGTGGGACCATAAAGAAGGCTGAGCACTAAAGAATTGATGCTCTTAAACTGTGATACTGGAGAAAAACTCTTGACAGTCCCTTGGACTGTAAGGAGATCAAACAAGTCAATACTAAAGGAAATCAATCCTGAGTATTCATTGGAAGGACTGATGCTGAAGCTGAAGCTCCAATATTTTGACCACCTGATGTTCCAATACCAAAGAAGGGCAATGCCAAAGAATGCTCAAACTACTGCACAATTGCACTCGTCTCACATGCTAGTAAAGTAATGCTCAAAATTCTCCAAGCCAGGCTTCAGCAATACATGAACCATGAACTTCCAGATGTTCAAGCTGGTTTTAGAAAAGGCAGAGGAACCAGAGATCAAATTGCCAACATCTGCTGGATCATTGAAAAAGCAAGAGAGTTCCAGAAAAACATCTATTTCTGCTTTATTGAATATGCCAAAGCCTTTGACTGTGTGGATCACAAGAAACTTTGGAAAATTCTAAGAGATGAGAATACCAGACCACCTGACCTGCCTCTTGAGAAATCTGTATGCAGGTCAGGAAACAACAGTTAGAACTGGAAATGGAACAACAGACTGGTTCCAAATAGGGAAAGGAGTACGTCAAGGCTGTATATTGTAACCCTGCTTATTTAACTTCTGTGCAGAGTAGATCATGAGAAACGCTGGGATGGAAGAAGCACAAGCTGGAATCAAGATTGCTGGGAGAAATCTCAGTAACCTCAGATATGCAGATGACACCACCCTCATGGCAGAAAGTGAAGAGGAACTAAAAATCCTCTTGGTGAAAGTGAAAGAGGAGAGTGAAAGAGTTGGCTTAAAGCTCAACATTCAGAAAATGAAGATCATGGCATCTGATCCCATCACTTCATGGGAAATAGATGGGGAAACATTGGAAACAGTGTCAGACTTTATTTTTGGGGCTCCAAAATCACTGCAGATGGTGACTGCAGCCATGAAATTCAAAGACACTTACTCCTTGGAAGGAAAGTTATGACCAACTTAGATAGCCTATTTAAAAGCAGAGACATTACTTTGCCTTCTAAGGTCCATCTAGTCAAGGCTATGGTTTTCCCAGTAGTCATGCATGGATGTGAGAGTTGGACTGTGAAGAAAGCTGAGCACTGAAGAACTGATGCTTTTGAACTGTGGTGTTGGAGAAAGACTCTTGAGAGTCCCTTGGACTTCAAGGAGATCCAACCAGTCCATTCTGAAAGAGATCAGCCCTGGGATTTGTTTGGAAGTAATGATGCTAAAGCTGAAACTTCAGTACTTTGGCCACCTCATGGGAAGAGTTGACTCATTGGAAAAGACTCTGATGCTGGGAGGGATTGGGGGCAGGAAGAGAAGGGGACAACTGAGGATGAGATGGCTGGATGGCATCACGGACTCGAAGGATGTGAGTTTGAGTGAACCCTGGGAGATGGTGATGAACAGGGAGGTCTGGTGTGCTGTGATTCATGGGGTCGCAAAGAGTTGGACACGACTGAGCGACTGAACTGAACTGAACTGAACTAATGAAAAGAACTGATTGATCAGAAAGGACCCTATTGCTGGGAAACATTGACGGCAAAAGGAGGAAAGGGTGGCAGGGGGTGAAATGGTTAGATAGCATCACCGACTCAATGGACATGAATTAGAGAAAATTCAGGGAGACAGTGAAAGACAGAGAAACATGTTGTGGTGTCCATGGGTTTGCAAAGAGTCAGACACAACTTAGTAACTGAACAAAAACAAGGCACAGACACTGGAGCTTTTAAAAGATTCCCAGAAGGTTCTAATAGGAAGTAAAATTTGGTAAAGGCTTGGGGCTGTAAAATTAGCAAGCTCTAGAATTAACTGTGAGTCAGAAAGAGTGAGGACTAAGTTTCCTATTAAGTACTATGTATGCTATAAAGCTTCAATAATTAATACTGTTTGACATTATTCATGAATAGATATACAACTATCAATAGAGAAAAAGTCTAACCACAAATCCAGATATACATACAAATTTAACAACCAGTAAATGAGGTCTCACAGATCAGTTCTGAAATGAAATACTAATTATAAAACTGTGTTAGAATTATTAGCTTTTAGGAAGGGTTCAGGGACTATGAGTCACTGTGAGCCATTAGGTTCAGGGACTATGAGTACCTCTATTTCCAGGAGAGTGTAATATGTGGCCAGCTACTCCTATTCTAATGGCATATAGCATGGGGAGAAGGAGGGAAAATTCTTGTTTCAAAAGCCCATGGGCAATGTATGGCCATGGTGGGCCATCTAGAGAAAGAAATCGCTAAGTGTCCGTAAAGGAGTTTTTTTGGGAGGTATTAACAGAAGTTCCTCTTTCAGTGCTATTTGTACATATTTTAGAACCATTTGTTGGAGGGGCCCTAATGTACGCTGGGAAAATTTACAAATAATATCATCAATAGGCTTATAAAATCCATTTGTAAATTTTATTTAGAAGCCAATTTTTTTTAAAAGATATTGAACTTATTTGAATGTTGCAGATGCTGAAAGAGGTAATGTTGCAGCAAGAGTCAGTTCTGACTCCATGCTGGATCTGTTTCTTGTATTTTAACCTTTGCTTCCAGTTGCTTTTGTTCACTTAAAGGATATTGTTTATACATAATAGCTTGTCTTGGGTGACCCTGCCCCTATGCTTGAATATTAAACTAAAGTGCCTTTGTTCAGGACCATGTCCACCTGTGGATGGGAGGAAGAAATAAATTAACACATCTCCTCTCTAAGGCTTGCCCTCCTACAAGATATTTGCAAAATGAGAAGCCTTTTTATTTCATTTCCTCACCTCCCCCAGCTCTATGGTCTATAAAAGAACCTGGCATCCAGACCTCAATATATGGTTATTTTGAGACATTGGTGTGCCATCTTCTTGGTGAGTGAATTTTTGGAATAAAGTCATATTTCTTGCCTCTACACCTTGTCTCTCAGATTTAGTGGCCTTTAATGCAGTGAGTAGAGCAAGCTTGGTTTCAGCAACAGCATTAGTTGTTCTTTGTCATAAGTATCAGGACATGAGTGGCCCTTGGTTTAGCAAGTAATTTTCCAGAACTCAACTAATATGCCAGAGCCTTGCACTATGTGTGGGAAGTAGTTTATTGGCTTTTTTGTGTGTAAGCTCTTTTATAGTATTTGTATATTCTAAATGAGCATGGCAAATGGATCTTTTTCAGAGGAGGATAAAAGCAGTGTGATGCCATACCTGTGTTCTCAGAGAAAGTTGGATGTGGTTAAGATCTTGCCTGGAAAGACTGCGTGTGATAACAAGGTTGTTGCAGAAAAGGTGTTTAATCTCACAGTGAAAGTGAAAGCAAACTGACTGAGGGGCTACTGAAATCTGCATGAACAGAATATTTTAGCCAAATCTATGACAGCATTAGATTTATCAGTTGCTATTTGGATGAAGTTCAGTTCAGTTGAATTCAGTTCAGTCACTCAGTCGTTTCCAACTCTTTGCGACCCCATGAATTGCAGCATGCCAGGCCTCCCTGTCCATCACCAACTCCCGGAGTTCACTCAAACTCACGTCCATCGAGTCGGTGATGCCATCCAGCCATCTCATCCTCTGTCGTCCCCTTCTCCTCCTGCTCCCAATCCCTCCCAGCATCAGAGTCTTTTCCAATGAGTCAACTCTTCCCATGAGGTGGCCAGAGTACTGGACTTTCAGCTTTAGCATCATTCCTTCCAAAGAATACCCAAGGCTAATCTCCTTTAGAATAGACTGGCTGGATCTCCTTGCAGTCCAAGGGACTCTCAAGAGTCTCCAACATCACAGTTCAAAAGCATCAGTTCTTCGGTGTTCAGCTTTCTTCACAGTCCAACTCTCACATCCATACATGACCACTGGAAAAACCATAGCCTTGACTAGACGGACCTTTGTTGGCAAATTAATATCTCTGCTTTTGAATATGCTATCTAGGTTGGTCATAACTTTTTTCCAAGGAGTAAGCGTCTTTTAATTTCATGGCTGCAGTCACCATCTGCAGTGATTTTGGAGCCCTCCGCCCAAAAAAAGTCTGACACTGTTTCCATTGTTTCTCCATCTATGTCCCAGCGATGGCCGGGAGGAGCTACTCCATGCCCAAAGCCAGCAGCAGTGACTGGGAGGAGCTACCTTCCACCGGAGGTCAGTGGTGGCGGCTGAGAGGAGTAACCCCTATGCCCAAGTAGCAGTGGCTGTGCTGGTGCAGGATGGCCGGGAGGAGCCACTCCATGTTCAAAGTCAGGAGGGACAGCGGTGAGGAGATACCCCTACTCCAATGTAAGGAGCAGTGGCTGCACTTTGCTGGAGCAGCTGTAAAGAGATACCCCATGTGCAAGGTAAGGGAAACCCAAGTCAGACAGTAGGTGTTGTCAGAGGGCATCAGAGGGCAGACACACTGAAACCATAATCACATAAAACTAGTCAATCTAATCACATGGACCACAGCCTGGTCTAACTTAATGAAACTAAGCCATCTCCTATGGGGCCACCCAAGACGGGTGGGTCATGGTGTAGTGGTCTGACAGAATGTGGTCCACTGGAGAAGGGAATGGCAAACCATTTCAGTATTCTTGCCTTGAGAACCCCATGACAGTATGAAAGGCAGAATGATAGGATACTGAAAAAGAACTCCGCAAGTCGGTAGGTGCCTAATACGCTACTGGAGATCAGTGGAGAAATAACTCCAGAAAGAATAAGAGGATGGAGCCAAAGGAAAAACAATACCCAGTTGTGGATGAAGTCAGTAATTTTAATAATATAGGTGATACCATAGCATTAAAATTGCAGTAATCTACTATTTATTCTTCCAAGTTTAAAAACAGGACAAATTGACTATTCAGTGGAAGAGCAGTGGGTGAGGATAATCATTCCTTCACTAAATAGTTCTTGCATAATGAGTTTCAATCTTTGAAAGTCTGTTTTAGTTTACTTTGGACCATATTAACTTGAGGAAGTGGGGCTGGTCAATTGGCTCCAGTTTTACCAACCAATGTGTAACTTCCAAAGATTTAATTTAACATTAAGTCAAAATTTGTTTTATTTTATTATTCATTAGGTCAAAGCATCCATGCTTACACTGGGATATTTTAGGGAATTTTGTGTCCAAAAAATGCATAAACTGAGAGTTGAGAATTTTGTTTTATTTGGCAGACAAAACTGAGGACTTAAGTCTGGAAAACCACCTCTCAGATAACTCTGATGGACTGCTCTGAAGAGAGAAGGCAGCGGGTGGCGGGGGCAGGATACAAAGAGATTTTTGCAACAAAAACTGGGCGGTTTGACTATCAAAAGATTACTGTTAATTAAAGAAAACCAGACATCTTAAGTTAATTAATTTAGCACTTTTTCTATGTCTATGCATGAAAAGATGCAAGAATCTGGGCTCTTTGAAATCATTTCTTTGATATCCACCTTAACTGTATAGGGCCAGCATCCTATTCTTCCCCTTCAGGTTGCACTGTTGGAGGAGACTGTAGTGTCTGCTGACTTTATGGCCACAGAATCCTTAGTTTGCTGATATGACAGGTGACATTTTTCTTTCACATATTCTATAATCATGGGAAATTGAGGCAGTATGCTTGTTCTGATGGTTAAAGTAAAACATACCTGTCTTCTATTTAGTGTTTGATAACTCCTTTAAGATACTTTGTTAAATTTAGTGGGATATCCAGGTTTAACTCTAATTTGAGCTCCAGCATTGATTAAGGACATGAACACTTACCAATTGATGAATTTTAGGACATATTGAAGTTAATTCAGAGTATATGATATGGAGGCATAAAAGGCAATCGGCACCCTTTTGTCTTTTGTTGTATAAATTATTCGGGTAAATCTAGGATTTCTACTTGTGTACATTATGGATATTTATTTCAGGTTTCTCCCCCATGGAAGAACAATGTCTCCTCAAACAAACAAACAACAAACCCCTTTGTCATTTCCTGCATCATTATACTCTTCAGCTTTTTGTTTACTTCTTGTTCACATCTGTCTTCACATCCTTTCTCTGGGCCTCCAATTCCATTTCAATTTCATTAGTAAGCTCCTTGTGTTGTACAGCAAGGAGTTCAATGAAGCTGTCCTCTTTCAGATCTAGCTTGAAATAAAGATACCGTACCACTGTACTCTATACAGTACTGTGAAAGTACACAAAAATCACTACTTGCAGGGAGTTACACACACAACAACATACGCCAAACATGTGAACTAATTATATGACTGGAGAGGTGAACTCACATTCATACCTTAAAAATTCACATCTTAAAGGTTCATGTGTAGGAGCCTTACTGTTCATGGAAAAGCACTAAATTCCTTAACTTGAAATACTTGGGTATTTTTTATTAACGGTAATCTTTTGAAGTTCAGACTAGCTGGTTTTTGTTGAAAAAATGCCGATATATCCTGACTCCTCTCTTACCTCTTTGGAGCAGTGTCTCAGAGCTATCTAAGATACTGTGACCAAGACTTATGTCCTAGGTTTTATCTATCAAATAAAGCATAATTCTCAGATTTTAGGTTGTGCATTTTTTCAACTGACACTTTTGTGTGTGTGTGTGTGGTTACTAGATATACTTTAGGGGAATCTCTCTACTCTGAGCAGATTTATAAGTTTATTCCCTCAGAAAGTCCCAAATCAGTATCATCAGATTTAGGGTTCTTTCTTTCATAATGGGTGAATTAATTCCTGGCTGGGCCAGAGGCATACCATAGGTATTTTACCCCCAGAACTCTGAGGATCAGGAACTATTTTGGTGTCTGAGTCTCAGGTATTGATAGCAGCAGCAGAGGCAATTTGTGGAGTCCTAGAAGAAGGCTGAGCGCCAAATAATTGATGTTTTTGAACTGTGGTGTTGGAGAAGATTCTTGAGAGTCCCTTGGACTGCAAGGAGATCCAACCAGTCCATTCTAAAGGAGATCAGCCCTGGGATTTGTTTGGAAGGAATGATGCTAAAGCTGAAACTCCAGTACTTTGGCCACCTCATGGGAAGAGTTGACTCATTGGAAAAGACTCTGATGCTGGGAAGGATTGGGGGCAGGAAGAGAAGGGGACAACAGAGGATGAGATGGCTGGATGGCATCACCGACTCGATGGACGTGAGTTTGAGTGAACTCCGGGGAGAAGGTGATGAACAGGGAGGCCTGGCGTGCTGTAATTCATGGGGTCGCGAAGAGTCGGACACGACTGAGCGACTGAACTGAACTGAAGTGAGTCATTCCAGAGAAGGCAATGGCAACCCACTTCAGTAGTCTTGCTTAGAAAATCCCATGGATGGAGGAGCCTGGTAGGCTTCAGTCCATGGGATCGCTGAGAGTTGGACACGACTGAGTGGCTTCGCTTTCACTTTTCACTTTCATGCATTGGAGAAGGAAATGGCAACCCATTCCAGTGTTCTTGCCTGGAGAATTCCAAGGATGGGGGAGCTTGGTGGGCTGCCGTCTATAGGGTCGCACAGAGTTGGACACGAGTGAAGTGACGCAGCAGCAGCAGCAGCAGCAGCGAGTCCTTTGCTTTAGGGAATGTAGACTTCAACATAATGCATAGTAACATTTCCTCCATGCAAGTGGGTCCACATAGCACATAGGGTATGCGTCTCTCTGAATCCTTTATAGAACAGGGGACAATCCTAAGTTGAGAAACACAATCAAGGGCCACAAGATAAAAGCCATTCTCCTGAGCCTAGCACCTGTCACAGCCTATGCAGGGAATCAAATCACAGAATAAATTCAGCTGAGATGTACAACTCAGGGCCACTTTAAGGAAGGCTTCATTCTCCTAGTATTATAGGACAGAGGTTCCATAGAACTCAGCAAATGCAGCACAATGTAGCCAAGCTCAAAACACAAACTTCACAGCAGGCAACAACAGAGCCCAGAGTAAGCAGCAGCTCAAAATAACTGCTCACCTACAGGCAGCAGAGCCAGTTAGGAAACTAAAGCAAGAGAAGAGATCTCTGCTTCTGGTGGTTGTGGTCTAGACATCTTGCTGACATAACCATTATTTTGAATGTTTCATGAGAAAAAAATAGATCTTCACCCAGAATTTGGTTTGTGTACCCAAACTCATGATATCGCACCACAATGGGCTTGGAGGTGACAGAGGGTGAGATGGTTGGATGGCATCATCAACTCAATGAACAACAGTTTGAACAAACTCTGGGAGATAGTAAAGGACAGGGAAGCCTGGCATGCTGCAGTCTATGGGGTCACAAAGAGTCAGACATAACTGAGCAACTGAACAGCAATTTATGCAAGGAAATCTTGAGGGAGCAAGAAGGCAAAAGCAGATAATGGCTGCCTTGAGTAAGGCAGAAAGGATAGACTAGGCTTTTAGAGTGGCTATGGGCTGGCATTCTAAACAGGTTTGAATTTCCCACAGGCACTGAAGGAGGAGACAGGGCAAAACTTCTAATCAGTCTATTCAGATGTAGAACAAAGAAGAATAGGGAGAGGCTTAAAAGCAGTAGTCATTCATCAAAAATGTGTACTTATTACACCCTTTAATGCATTTTAAAATGTTGACTCTTTGAAATATTACATGTCCAAAAACAAAATGAAACCCTCACCTTGTTATTCTCCCCAAATGAAAGCAACAAAGAATCAGTAGAGACACTTAAAACCATCATTTTCTACTTAAAAGTCCCTTTATATCTACATTATTTTCCTAGGAATCTTCTCCCTTTTTCAAAATAGAATTTGGAGAAACATAACCAGAAATATTCATAGTAGAAATGAATCTTAGAAATTGTTTATTCTAATATTTTTCTGAAACAGGTGTTGGAACTAATTCCAGATATTAGACCAAATGCCCCAAATGGAGTTTTAAATTAATCTTGTCACAAATAATTATTTTGTTAATTAACTTTGGAGAGGGCCTGGAATTAATCTTTGACCTCTGTATCCCAGTAAAGCCAAAACCTTCTGAAAACCTTTCCATGCTTTCCTAATGTAGACTTTATTCTTTATTTAATAAAGTCTTTTCTTCTGGGAAGGCAGTACTGCTGTAAATTTCAGTTCATTTAGATAAAGCTTTGATTCTTCATCTAAGACTTGACAGCAAAGTAAGGACTTGACTTCTGCCTTTATCATGTCATTCACAACTGGGATTTATTCCAAAGATATCATAACAGATCACTGTTGATGGAAGATTTTTATTACCTAGAACCTGTGTGGGCTTAGACAACAGGCATAATATCACCACATTCCTTTAAGGACAAGTTTTATCCCCACAACTGTGGGCTTTTCTCATTGGCTTCATCTGGATTATCGACATCCCTCAAAGCCAAAGCATCCCTGAATTGCAACAATTTTTAATAAGTGATTTCCTCCAACTTTCCATTCTTTAATAAGACAGGTAATTCAAACTTGGAGACGTGTCTGAGAAAAAGGGCTGAACACACATTAGCGAATATAATCATCTTCCCCTTTTTCTTATCTTCTCTTTCTTTAATGTTATGACTAAATAATACCTTAATCCTTTTACATTTTCAGAAAAAGCTCCCTTTCCTCAACTAGTTTAATCAAGTATAATTTTGAGTATTGATTACACACACAAACTTAAATGCAGATATCATCCTTTGACTTTGTTTCTCTATCATTTACTACATGGTGTACTCATTACCCTGGTGGACAATAAGGCAGAGCTAAGAAGTCTAGTATAGTGGCTTGATAGGTGGCTCTGATTAGTAGCCAGATACTTAGGTTTCATACGCTTTACATCAGTGGTTCTCAGATTAAATGTGGATAAGAATCAATTGGAAAGCTTGAAAAAGTAAACATTCCTCAGCTTCATTAATTCTCACCCAGTAGATGTCAATAGGTCCTAAATATTTGTATTTCTAAAAAGCTCACCAGTAATTCTGATGCTGTAATTCCAAGAACCACTTATTGAGTAGATCTTTGTTCTGTAAGAGTATTTCTTCACTGCACATTGCTCAGTTCAGTTCAGATCAGTTCAGTCACTCAGTTGTGTCCGACTATTTGCAACCCCATGAATTGTAGCACGCCAGGCCTCCCTGGCAATCACCATCTCCCAGAGTTCACTCAAACTCATGTCCATCGAGTTGGTGATGCCAATTAGCCATCTCATCCTCTGTTGTCCCCTCTTCCTCCTGCCCCCAATCCCTCCCAGCATCACAGTTTTTTCCAGTGATTCAACTCTTCCCATGAGGTGGCCAAAGTACTGGAGTTTCAGCTTTAGCATCATTCCTTCCAAAGAATACCCAAGGCTAATCTCCTTTAGAATAGACTGGCTGGATCTCCTTGCAGTCCAAGGGACTCTCAAGAGTCTCCAACATCACAGTTCAAAAGCATCAGTTCTTTGGTGTTCAGCTTTCTTCACAGTTCAGCTCTCACATCCATACATGACCACAGGAAAAACCATAGCCTTGACTAGACGGACCTTTGTTGGCAAAATAATGTCTCTGCTTTTCAATATGTTATCTAGGTTGGTCATAACTTTTCTTCCAAGGAGTAAGCGTCCTTTAATTTCATGGCTGCGGTCACCATCTGCAGTGATTTTGGAGCCCAAAGAATAAAGTCTGACACTATTTCCACTGGAGTGCCCCATATCTGACACACTGAATCAGACTGAGAGAGGGAACCAGGATTCTATGATAACATGTGAAGTGATTTCTATTTACACAGATGATGTATGAAAATTCTAAATCAGTGGTTCTCATACTTATCTGTACATTATACTCACCTGGTAATATTTAATAACTTCTGATACCTTGCTTCCACCTGTAGATACTCTGATTAAATTAGTATGCGGTACAATCAGGGCCATCACGATTTATAAAATTTCACTAGGTGATAACTAATGTGCAGCAAAATTTAGGAACCACTGCTCTAAACAATATTTAAATCAGGCATCTGGGAAATAAAATTAGAACTTTGTCAAGGAAACTTGCTTGTCATAATAACTGAGAAACAATAGCAATGAAAGAAGCCAGAGGTAGCAGAATATCTTCAACAGACTGAGATAACACAATTGATAACCTATTACCTTAACGGAAATAATTTTCAGACAAAAACTGAGAGACTTCATCACCAAAGAGCTCACTAAAGGAATATTAAAAAGACTCTGTTGCATAAGAAATGGTGACAAAGACATTGATAATATCTGGGTAAAATAAAGCGATATTAATTGTTTATAATAACTGATTACTTTGATTGTAAAATAATAAAAATCAATGGAAAAATAATAGTTGTGAAAGCTTGAAAAATTCCCAAGACATCTCAGAATTCAGATTTGGAATAAACTAAGTCTATTTCATGTCAAAAATTGCCTTGTTTATTCAGGAGTTAAAAAAAAAAAAGAAACAGTTCTCTTCATGAAGTCCAGAAGCCTCACTCTTAAAAGAAATGCGTATTTACTGCTGGCATTTAATGAAATTGGTCTTTTGTACAGAACTTTATTCCACTTTGTTTTAATTGGAATTTTAGTTGACCTTGTGCCTTTTGACATAAATCTAAAAGTCACCAAGGACAATTACAACATTGTCATTATAGCCTCAGGATTTCACATTAATTCTCTTAACTTACTGATAGGGACATTCAAATCTTCCAGACTCACAGCATGCAGAAAAAAAAAAAAAATACTGGGTGATATATTTTTGAAACTGTGTATATGTCTGTGTGTGTTAGCAACATGAGGGAATAATACTTAGATTTCGGTTTCCAAACATTATGAAACATTTGAACAACTTAGTAAAGGATATGCAAAATCTCCAATTTGTGTAGAATTTCTTTTAAATTATTATTTCATTAAAATTAATTTTTTTTTTTAAACGAGGAACTTGCATATTTTCTATTTGGAGGAAGGAGAGTGGAAAAAATAAGCTTTGGGTTCCTTCTCCCCTTTGGGTACTTGGGAGTTCTTTTTATCCCTTCCCATATTCAGCATGCAGTTGCAGTGCTTCTAGAAATGCTGCTTCTGTCTATCTGTCAGTAATTCCTCATGTTTCAGAGTTCAGAAAATTATGCTGGTACAGACACAGATAGAGATGGATAAGGGTTCTCTCTCATTCTAATTGCTTGATTAAAGTAACATAGTGGAATCCTAATGATTGCAATAAGCTATATCTAGTATTTTAGAGAAAAAATAAATTCCTGAACTAATAGCAGGAAAATCAAAAGACATAATGAATAGCATTAAAATAACTAAAGGTTTATAGACTTTCATTGTAAATAGCTTTTGGTGATGGCCTCATAAAAATCTTTCACTTTTATAATAAGATATCTTTGGAGACCTAGGAAAAGAAAATGATGCTTAAAACTGGAGGTGGGGGGGTGGGGGAGGGAAGGCTTACAGAAGAATGCAGCATTGCTTTCTTGGGGAAAAAAAAAAAAAATTACAAACTATTGTTAGGGAACTATTGAATGAAACTACCTGCCTTGGTTAGATAGGATAATGACCACTTGCCTGAGCTCCTCACAGTAGGAGGTCCAGATAGATAAGGAACACAGAGTTGCTGCTGTAAATATGGGAGAGGCCAGAAGAAGAGGAGATGGCCAACCTCCCAGAATTATTCTTCTGGAACACATCTTGGCTAAGAAATGCATGTGCCAGCAGCAAGGATCCTGAGTCAGACTATGGGCCAAGCAAGATGATTGGCCAGAGACAACCAGGAAACTAACTCCATTGCCATAAAATTGGACACTGGGAGAGCAGTTCTCCTGGGTTTCTTTACCCTACTGCTCTCCTCTTGGGTGCCCCTTCCAAATCCCATTTCTTAAAATTTCCAGTTTGTCAGCATGTGTGTCTCCTTGGACAATTCATATCCAAGGGTTAACAAGAGCCCGCTCTCGGGCCCTTAAAGGAGTCCCCTTACCTGCAACTCTATGATGAGAATGAATTTGGAGTGAGAAAAATTTATCTTGTTCAAAACCAGTGGCCAATCCTTAATATGGCAACAATACAAGAGAAGTCTTTAGAAGATATTTAACTTGCTGCTCTCATGTGGACTCCATGAATCACTATATCTAGCAAAACATGAGAAATCTGAGAGCTGGAAAGGTTGACCAAGTAAGAAATAGATGACTGAATTAAAACCCAATGGATATTCTTACCTGGCAGGGAAGATACTGTAATCAAAAACATGGTTTTCCCAGAGCAAGGCTAATCCATTGCCTTTCAGATGTGCTGACTACTGTGATTTCCCCAAACGTGGGAAACTCAACTGCATAATTTGTGGTAGTGGGGGGCTGTGTTCATACTTTCCCCTGGTGTTAAAGCAAAACAATGGAGAGAGTAAGCACACGACTGAAAGTGAAATAAAAATGCCAAAATCTAGGTCTAGATATGCACATAAAATATATCTATCAGTAGATATGTAGAGATTTGTTGTTGTTGTTCAGTCGCTAACTCATGTCTGACTCCTCTCGACTCCATGAACTGCAGTACACCAGGCTTCCCTGTCCTTCACTATCTCCCTGAATTTGCTCAAACTGACGTCCATTGAGTCAGTGATGCCATCCAAACATCTCATTTCCTGTCGCCTCCTTCTCCTCTTGCTTTATATATAGTTTACTAGCTTGAGTAAATCTTCCAGAACTCAGTTAAAAAAATAATAATAAAAAATAGATTAACATATAGTGTAAAAACTAATGTGTTAAGAATGACCATCAACTAAAATAGTGGAGTAGGTAACTCCAAGGAGCTACCTCTTCAGAGAATCACTGAAAGATCAAGCAAAAATTGTTAAAATCAACTCAATCAGAGATCAGAAAAACAGTCAAAGGAAAGTTTAAATTAACAAAGTGGATGCTAAATTAAGAAAAGGTAACAAAAAAAAAAAAAAAAGAAAAGGCAACTTATAAATGATAGAGAAACTGCCATTTTTACTTGCCTGAGGCCCAGTGCCACTCTGACTCAGTTGTAGTCTTGTTCATTCCTGAGGAAGCCAGGGTGGAGGTTCAGTTCAGGTCAGCCGCTCAGTCAATGCAGATGGTGACAGCAGCCATGAAATTAGAAGACGCTTGCTCCTTGGAAGAAAAGCTATGACCAACCTAGACAACATATAAAAAGCAGAGACATTACTTTGCTGATAAAGGTCCATCTAGTCAAAGCTATGGTTTTTCCATTGGTCATGTTTGGATGTGAGAGTTGGACTATGAAGAAAGCTGAGCGCCAAAGAATTGATGCTTTTGAACCATGGTGCATGGTGTTGGAGAAGACTCTTGAGAGTCCCTTGGCCTGCAAGGAGATCAAACCAGTCAATTCTAAAGGAAATCAGTCCTGAATATTCATTGGAAGGACTGATGCTGAAGCTGAAGCTCCAATACTTTGGTCACCTGTAAGATAAACTGACTCATTAGAAAAGATCCTGATGCTGGGAAAGATTGAAGCGGGGAGGGAGAAGGGGACGACAGAGGATGAGATAGTTGGATGGCATTACAAGATCAAGTTTGAGTTTGACATGAGTTGAGTAAGCTCTGGGAGTTGGTGATGGACAGGGAAGCCTGACGCGTTGCAGTCCATAGCGTGGAAAAGAGTTGGACATGCAGAGTAGATTCCAGTTATAAAAATAACTGTGTTTGTTCTGAGTGCCTGAAGGACACCTGAAGAGGACTGTCTGGAGGGGTGAGACAAGTTACTGGACAAAAGGGACTTCAGTCCATCTTCCCATCCTATGTCAATAAAGATCTAATTTTTTTATTTGTCATTGGATAGTAGCTATAGATTGACCAGTCACTTAAATTTTTTTCCAAAAGATTCCAGGTGGAATGTGGAACCTTAAAGGAAGCACTTCCCATTTTAGCTTGCACAGTTTACATCAAATGTCTGCATGCTCAAATCAAACCAACAAAACCAGAAACTCACCAGCTGAGAGTCACACTCCAAATAAAACAGAAGTCAAAGTGATGCCCAGAAATCAAAAGCCAAATGGGATAAATGCCAAATGTGACTTCCCCAAGCCCCCTAAACCTGTGACCTGGCAGAGTCAGTGCTTGTGGCTCGAAACTTAGTTCTGATACACTTTTAAGCAATTTTTTGTTGGTTTCCTGCAAAGAAGTTACTTTATAATTTTCTGTTTTAGAACCTCCTAGATACCAAAGTAACTATTCCATTCACTCTGGTTGATCTTATGGCTTTTTTCTAACTATATACGCAAAAATGTCAATTTTGTAATAGCAAAAGAAATCCAATTTGGACATTTTTATTGAGATTTTCTTTAGTATACTTTTTCCAGTTAACTAGATACTTGCAAGTATGCACTCCTTTAAGTTGAATTTTCAGGGATAAAAATTACTAGTGAAATTGTATGGTGGGCCTGTGTGCTGCTTATGAGCTTAACTTCTCCAGGAGTTACCCCGTAGTCATTTCAGCTCATCTTACAGGCCTCAGAGTCTCCCTCCAGTAGTCTAAGACCAGTGTGGGTGCTCAGGCCACTGAATGGCCAGTTTTTATAGTGACCCCTAGCTGAGCAAGTGTTTTAATTAGTGAGTAGGTTTATTCTATGGGACAACTGCATGGTATGAGGACTAGCCCTGCACCACTTCTATAAATTTCTCAGTCACCTGAGAAAACTGGAACTGACTAGAAGGGCTCTTGCCCCTCTTCTGTGGAGTGAAGCTGTCATGTATTCTCCTCACTTTTTGCCAACAAATTCTAGAAAGGCAGCCAAACTGAGGAAAAGTGTCAGATCAGCCTCTTACTTAACCACTCAGTCAAGACCACTCAGTTCCCTGCACCTGAGCAACCTCGGTGTCTTTCAGCCAAGCTCTGGGTATCCCTTGATGTTTTTCAGTTGACACCCCCTCCTGTATCTTCCCGCTGGATGGGTAAGTCCCCCGGCATTTTTAAGCCACACACCCCACCCAGTATCTTTTGACTGGATGGGAATTTCTTGGTATCTTTCAACCGAGCCCCACACATTGCCTAGACCGTAAGTGGGTATGCCCTGGATATTTCACCTGTCCCACTCCACCCCCAGTATCTTTCCAGCTGAGAGGAGGCAGGCTGCTCCACCAGCACATAAAACTCAGAATGTCAACTAAGATGGGAGATTTGAGAACCAGAAGAGACTTACCCAAATTCATCTGTACTCCCAGAGGAGATAGATGGGCACAAGGGGCCCATTTGTTGGTACCAAAGCTCTGGTTCCTCTTGGAATTCAGGTGAAGGAAGGAAGTCCACTCTAGGTCACTTGGTCAGTCACCATAACTGTCAATTAAAAGATGCATAACTTGAGAGTTATGAGTTAAGTTTTATTTGGGGACAAATGGGGATTGCAGCCCAGGAGACAGCACCTCAGATACCTCTCAGAGACCTGAGAAACTGCTCCAAAGAGGCAGTTGGAGAAGGTCAATAAACAAGATTTCAGTGAAGGGGGAGTTTAATGCAATCAAGTGTTTACTTTACAAGATGTTTTCTGCTAGTCAGGAGGGATTCAGTGATTTTCTAAATATGAGTAGATGCAGGGTTTGGGATAATGGAATCATTTTCTGAAAATGAGGTCTTCCCTGATAGCTTAGTTGGTAAAGAATCCGCCTGCAATGCAGGAGACCCCGGTTCAACTCCTGGGTAAAGAAGATGCTCTGGAGAAGGGATAGGTTACCCACTCCAGTATTCTTGGACTTCCCTTGTGGCTCAGCTGGTAAAGAATCCGCCTGCAATGTGGGAGACCTGGATTTGATCCCTGAGTTGGGAAGATCCCCTGGAGAAGGAAAAGGCTACCAGCTCCAGTATCCTGGCCTGGAGAATTGATATTCCATGGAAATATTGGAAATGTTTCTGCCCTCATTCAAATGGCCACGAGAGGGCGCTTTCACTTTCACTTTTCTAAAAAATATCTATGGAAAGACCTGTCCCACCAAATTCCCTGGAGCACAGAGTGCCTCAGTCCACCTTGAATTCCCTCAGAGAGTGTTGAAGGTCAACAGCTGCAGCAGCGCAAGATTCAGTCTCCCCAGAGGCAGGTGACAAATGAATTTCTGGTTACATAGAGAGTGAATTTATGGTTGCTAGGGTGGAAGGGGGAGGGGAGGGATAGAGAATTTGGGATTGACATGTACACGCATGCATGCATGCGAACTAACTTCAGTCTTTGAGACCCTATGTCCTGTAGCCTGCCAGGCTCTTCTGTCCATGGGATTCTTCAGGCAAGAATACTGGAGTGGGTTGGCCATGCTTCCCTCCAAGGGATTTTTCCATCCCAAGGATTGCACTTGCATCTCCGCAGCTTCTGTATCTCAGCTGAATTGTTTACTGCTGAGTCACCGAAGAAGCCATTGATATGTACACACTGCTATATTTAAATAACCAACAAACACCTACTGTATACAAAAATGGAGAAGGGACAAAAGAATAATACAAGTGAGATGAAATTGGTCCTGTGTTGATTATTTTTGAAGCTAATTAATGGATTCATGAGAATTTATTACACTACTCCTTCTATTTTTGTGTGCTTGAAATGTTCCTTAATAAAAAAGTTAAAAAAATAAAAGAGCTGGAAGGTAAAGACTGTGAAATTTAATTCAAAATTTCAGGTTTATTTAAGTAATCATTTATGCATGCTGCTAAGTTGCTTCAGTCCTGTCTGACTCTGTGCGACCCCATAGATGGCAGCCCATCAAGCTCCTCTGTCCCTGGGATTCTCCAGGCAAGAACACTGGGGTGGGTTGCCATTTCCTTCTCCAATGCATGAATGAAAAGTGAAAGTGAAGTCTTCAGTTGTGTCCGACTCTTTAGCGACCCCATGAATTGTGGCCTACCAGGCTCCTCCATCCATGAGATTTTCCAGGCAAGAGTACTGGAGTGGGGGTGCCATTGCCTTGAGGGCAAACTAATTTTTCTTTCTTTTTTCCTTTCTTCTTTCCCTTGCTTCCTCCCTCTCTCTCCTTCTCTCCCTCTTTCTCTTTCTCCCTTTCTGTCTCTGTTCTTTCCTTCCTTCCCTGCCTCTCTTCTTTCCTTCCTCCCTCTCTTCCTTTCTTTCTTAGTAAATAATACTTTCTTTTTCTCCTGCCTCTAGCCTGATCAATTTAATTTATAGTACTTATTATAACATTGACACCATTATAAACTTGTTTTTAATTGTCTCTGTTTCCTGGCTGTATATTTCTTAAGATGAGGGACATTGTTTGGTTCCCTGTTGTATTCTTGTGTCTAACACATAGTCATCAATGTTAAACATATAATTAAAAAAATTATTTTATTTAAGTATAATTGATTTACAATGTTATCTTAATTTCTACTGTACAGCACAGTGATTCAGTTATATATAAATACATATTTAAATACATATCTATTGAACCAATGAATTCACTGAACACAAAAGCAAACCAACAAGTATTTTTGAGCAATTCTTATGATCTAGACACTCAGCTACTCATAGTCAAAAAGCATTTCAGAAAAATGAGCAGTTTAAACAAAGAAAGGAGATTATAATGTGGTTTTGAAACTGATGAGTCCGACCTGTCTAGAGACAAACTTTCATTTTGTTACATCCTGTGAAATGAGACTTTAATATGTTATGATTTGTCAATCATAAAATGTTTAATGCCAAACTAGAAGTACATTGAATCATGTTAACACGAGGGAACAGGGAGAAAATTGACTGAATATTATGGTAGGAATATTAAGGGTTAGGATTCCCTGAAACTTTTATTTAGCACCAAAGTTTACCAGGATACACAAGACTGGTCAGTAATGATGACTGCAGATACTAAGGATGGAACCCTAATTTGCTGGTCAGAAGTGAGGCAGAGGCTGATGAGAGATTATATTTAAATAAACCAATGGCACTCTTGAGTTCACAGACTGTAGAAGTGGATGAAGTGTTACATCAGAAAACTAAACTTTGCTAAACTAGGAAAAGTCAAGGTGGAGAAAACAGGGCAGCGAATAGTTAAGCAGGCAAATGTGTAACCTGAGATGATCTATTTACTACCACAGAAAGCCTGACACCATCAGTGCAATCACTTTAAGACAATGAAATAAAATATAGCATAAAGAAGAAATAGAGAAAATCCAAGCAAGAGAAGGTATATGTACAAGTGTGGCTGACTCACTTTTGCTGTACAGCAGAAACTAACACAACATTGTAAAGCACATATACTCCATTTTTTTTCTAAGAAGAAATAGGAAAAAAAAAGAAATAGGGAAATAAAAACTAAGAAAAATGGCACCAGTTAGAATGAAAAACAGTTTAATTAGACAGGCATATGAGGTGCTATTCGCTGCAGCCTTAGAGTCAGCTAGATAATATTTGATGCTGTAGTCTAGCTTAAATTCTGTCAAAGAAAGTGCTGAATTGGATTTAATGCTCATTTCTACTTGATTATGTTTGGAAATTAAAGGTTAGTTACACCTTGCTCAGCAATTATTATTTTTTTACAGTACCAATCCTAAATGTCTATGAAAATCTGACTTAAGAAAGTTTAGTAATACATAAGGAAAATTAAGACTGAGTAAGGAAAATAAAGACAAACCCATCCATGGAATTTTTACACATCCATTTCAAAAACTCTAGATAAAATATTTACTAATGTTTAACTTCCAGGTAAGATATAGATATAAAATATTCATTGAAAGTGGGGATTCCTGCAGTGTTCCTGACTCCAAAATACTACTTCAACTTTCACATTTATACCAGAAGACAATCACTCTAGGTTCAGATGGCTAAGGAGCTTCTAGTTAAATTACACTTCAGTAGCATTTTCAATTAAATTTTAGTGGGAAAATTTTGGAACATGAATTTTCTTATCTTCTTGGACATGTGGAATCTGGTAAAAACCAGTATTTCCATGTTTCTATGATTGTTAAAGAATTAGACCATAAGAGAATAGTTAGAAAATTAAAAGAAAATGTTGGAAAAATATGATTGTGAAAAGCAAATTTATACATATAAAGATGTCATGATGTGATCATTCCCTATTGTAGATATATTATTCTGCTTTGATTCTCTGTTTAGTACTAACTAGTAGCTTGTGTCTTTCTTAAAGATATATTTTTATTTGTTCTTTGTGTATCCCACTAGATAACTTCTTTCTTTGTTGTTGAGTATATGGACTTATATGTCCTTGGAGACTTCAAGAAGCACAATATTTGAAGATTAATATAATGGAAATTGAATACATTTAACAATATGATGTCTCTTCAAGGCCAGAGTCTCTAGCTCACTGGTCAAATTTCTGAGAGAAACAGCATCCCCATGGAAAATGATTTTCTATCTTCCCTCCACTTTTTATTTTCCCCTCTTACCCTACTGCCCAGTTTTGGTGACATCCTTTTTCTCCTTATATAGATCCTTTTCATGCATGCATGCTATCTGTCCACCATTCAATCACCATTGTGTGTGTGTGTGATTATCTTACCTCAGGTCACAAAATTAAATTAACTATAGCTCTTGGTTCATGACACACCCTCACCATGAACATTATTTTTCTCAGTTTTATTTTATGTGAACCATTTTTAAATAACACAGAGAGGGTTCTTTTGTATTATAAATGTTAAGTGAGCAAGTAAGTTTATTCCTTCTAGAAACTGTAATCAAAACATTCTTTCTTCCTATTTTGCACTTTAAAAAAGAAAAAAAAATTGTTGAGACTGGTAACATTTAACTTGAACTGAACTACAATGCATCGTCATCAGCAATTATTTTTAACTTTCTTTTGGTCATAGAGATTTTTGTGGATGAATTCTCCTTATTATTCTCACAGTACATTGCATAAGCAGCCAAACTATTACTTTGTTGTGCTCCTTGGTGTCTAAGATTTATATATTTTTAAAATGTATCACCTTTGAGACTGAAAAAGATATAATGTATATATTTTCTCCTTTCAAACTGTGTGGTAGATTTTAAAATTTTTATTGCAAACTGTGAGCAAATCAATGGAGAGTTAGGTACTCTGATCAGAAGCGATAACTGGAAGGAGTGCAGCTGTCCCTGTGGGATTTCTTGTAAGGAATAGAAATACCTTGCTGAGAACGTGTACATCCTCAAGGACATGCTAGGTTAGCTGAATCTAGGACTTACATTTTTTTTCCAGCATGTAAGAAGAGTGTTTCCTTGTAAAGTTATCATTCCAAATGCTACCATCCAAACTTTCATCCAGTCTTTGTCCTTTCCTTTTCCTATTTGGAAGGAAGGAGAACTGAATGGTATGAGGTTATATGGGAAGCTGCAGTCAGACTTTTAAGGTTGCCATTAGGTAACACGCAAGAGTGGTCTTAAGTGTCAACAGAAACAATATAACAGCCTAAAATTTGACAGTTATATTTTATTCAATGGACATACTGAGGACTTCATACCTAAGAGACATCATCTCAAGTGACCTGTGGCCGTGGGAAAAATGTTCCAAGGATGTGAGGCAAGGAGCTAGGACATATAAGAGCCTTGCAACAAAGGGCAAGTAGTAGAAACAAAAAATTAATGTTAATAAAATAAAACTATGGACTTCCCTGGTGGATTAGACAGGAAAGAATCTGCCTGAAATGTGGGAGACCTGGGTTTGATCCCTGGGTTGGGAAGATCCCAGGGAGGAGGGAATGGTAACCTACTCCAGTATTCTTGCTTGGAGAATCCCCATGGACAGAGGAGCCCATGGAGTCTCAAGGAGTTAAACATGGCAGCAACTAAGCACATAGCACACACACACACACAAAACTTAAAGTCTCAAATTAAGGAATTTAGCACTTTTCTCTATATGGGAAGATGCAAGAATACGAATTCACTGAAAACATTCCTTTGTGTACTCAGTATCTGGGGCCAGTATCCTGTGTTTTCACATCCTGAATTTCCTTAGGGCTCACCACTGGGAGTGGCTGCAGTCTGATGGCAGATATCCTTTGTTTCTTTCCTGAGTTCCCTCACGGCTCACCAGCTCACCTTAAGAGGTGGCTGCAATTGCTGATGACTGTGACATCTTCTGTTTATTGATATGGCAGGCAATATTTTATTTCTCACAAGGAATGACTGACCCATGGTGAATGTGTGTCAAATTTCTGTGGGCAGAACCAATCAGTTATCCTTTTCTGCTCTCATAATGTTTGTCACATTTCTCTCATTTAACATCAAATAAATCTATATAAATAATATTACAGCTATTGTGTGTCTTATGTTTTCATGTGTTAACTGCCTTGGCTGCTCTCAGAGTTTCCCAAAGACAGAGTTCAAGTTTGATCATCTTTTTATTTGGCTAACTGTTTAGTCTCTTCAAACACCTATTTTATGTCATCACATAGCTAGATTTTGATAGATTAAGCTTTGTAGGCCTGGCTTTGATGTAGTCAAAGTTGCCATTTCTTTCTCTTATTACAATTTTTAATAATTGATTCCTTTCTCTTACAGATGGACTTTCACTGGTCAATATTTTCTTCATGACAACTCTTCCCAAACCAAAGCTTACAAAAATAATAATAATTCTTCCCAGGAGAAATGAAAGACTTCCTTTGTCTATATAGAATTATTTAAGTCTTAATAGAGATGACCATTTCAAAGACTAGGGACTATGCATCTCCACTGACTAAAACCATGCAAAGCATTACTCTAGGGAACTCAACTGGAGACACTGAAAGAGGAACGAGAACAAAAGAAAAAACCCACCTCTCTAGTTTATAGAACATGGTTTACAAAGCATTTGTTGAGTCCCATGTGATATAGCTCTTTGAGGCAAAGGGATGAGCACATTTCCCTTCCAGAGAAGAAAATTCAAGGTTTCACAGTTGGCAAGAGGCCAGCCCTTGGCTAGAAAACAGATCTTCTCATTTGAATTCCAAGGCAACTTCTAGGACACAACTTTGTCCTGGTGCTGAAGTCAATTGCATCAAACTATTCCCTCCCCAAAAAGAATTTGCTTGTTAAGCATAAGTTCTGCATGCTGGTAGAAGCAGAGAGAGAACGGTGTGCTGATTTATGCAGCCTGGTTGTTATCTATGTGGAAGAGAGTTTGGATTTAAGCACTGTCAAAATACTGAGCAAATAAAACATGTCCTGAGATCCAGGAAAATATTCTGACCAGGAGAATTTAAGTTATTTTGTGGTTCGTAACAATTTCTTGCATACTAAAATACTACTAAATTGTATTGTAGTCAATGTAAAGGCTGTATTTTTAAAACAGCTGAATGTAGAATGAGGTGGAGAAAGTAAAGTCAGAGTTAGCCCAGAAAATTTCAACAGTGTGCTAATTTTTTTTCGCCAGGAGGTATGCTTGAAGCCCTTTTATGCTTGTGTTTTTTCAAATATCATTGCCAGAGAACAGCTGAAAGTGGCTGGGGAAACTAAAGCCACTGGTTCAAAAAGTGAGATGCTATAGCTAAAAGAGAATAATTTCATAAGTAAGGTCACTTAGCATAGTTGATCAAAAGAGTGTTTGTGCATATTTAACTATCACATGCACATAGTGGAAAAACAACGCTTACAGGTAGATCACACACATGGTATCCAACTGTGACTAAATGGTTTTAAGTGGACTTCCAAGGATGAATTTCCTTTCAAGCTACATTGACCTGGCTTATTCTAGATGTTCTACATCTTTTGTTCTACATCTAATCATTTTGATGCTCCCAAGGTTTCATTATATTTAGTAATAGAATGTGTGTTATTTGAGATTGGAAAAGTCTTCATCCAAATTGGGAAGAATGGTAAATGGTGACTTTATACCAAAAAAGCAGCAAACTGTGAGATAATAAAGATACTATTAAATAAGTCTTCCCAGAGTCTATGGGACATCTCTCAGGAAAGCTTTGCAATTTCTTTGGTACAGCTCTGTTCTTATACTTTTAATATGAAGATAAGAGGTGACATTTTAATAAAGTTATTTTAACTTTTATTATTGCTTACCTATTTTTCATCCTACAGAAACTTTCTCAACCAGTTTTTATGGAAGTTCAATGTGTACAACAGACAAAAGTGGAGCTTTTTTGATTAAAGCTAGGGATAGGCAAGAGCAAATTCCCAACCTTCTTGGTCTCTTATTAATTTATGATAGTGATGCATAAGTCTTCACAAATATCAATATATTTTCAAGGAGCTCATTCATAGCCATGCTTGTAGTTAGCAAGATTTTAGGAGAGAATACCTTAATCCCTAAATTGTTTAAAAATTGTTATATATCACTTTATTGAATGTTTTATAGTCATCATAATAGGCTGATATAAATGTGACATGGAAGAAAATTTATAATGTATCATTAAACCACAACAACCAAATCAAGTCCAAAACTTTGAAAAATGATATGAATATACTGATCACAGTAAAAATTTTCACATATGCACACATATAAGATTCCAAGAAAGAGGAATAAAGATCATAATATGTGTGAATTTGTTCTAGATATTAGGAGAATAAATTTTAATATTTCCCTTCTTTGAGAGAAAAGTTGAAAGAGGGATTCCTGCACAAGATTGATTATATTTCATAAAATATTTCATGTTAAATAAGCTGAGAATAATGAAAGCTCCTTGTGTAGAGATCTTATTTGAGTAGTCTTCTGTTTTGTAGAATACTCTTGGTAAATTATATTTTTCATTCTTTCACCATGCTCAAAAGTAGCTTTGGGCAGAGTCAGTGATCATTTCCCACTGGAGGAAATGGCAGGTGAATTTTTAAAGTAAATACATTTATTAATCAATTTTAAGAGGTTGCTTCCACTGCAATCCTTCTTGGTGAAACTAAACCTTCACTGAAAGACCAACCGGTTTCTGTTAGTAGACAGAAAAGAATCAGGACAAAGACTATAATGGACAAACCCAGAAAAAGAACAGTAACAAGCCAGGCTGCTACCAAGGGGTGCAATTAATTTACAACCTGCCACATGCAGAACATATAACCAATAGGGACATAATTCAGTTCAATTGCTCAGTCATGTTTGACTCTTTGCAACCCTATGGACTGCAGCATGCCAGGCTTCCCTGTCCATCACCAACTCCTGGAGCTTGCTCAAACTCATGTCCATCAATTCGGGGATGCCATCCAACCTCTCAGCTCCTGTCACCCTCTTCTCTTAGGGCCTTCAGTCTTTCCCAGCACTAAGATCTTTTCCAATGAGTCAGTTCTTCACATCAGTGAAATACACTAAAAGGACACAATAGGTGACTAGTTAATAGAATTAGGGAATTAATCTCCCCCACATTAGGGTTTTAAATAGAATAAATATGAGAGACCCCTTCCCTGGTGGCTCAGATGGTAAAGCGTCGGTCTACAATGTGAGAGACCTGGGTTCGATCCCTGGGTTGGGAAGATTCCCTGGAGAAGAAAATGGCAACCACTCCAGTACTCTTGCCTTGAAAATCCCATGGATGGAAGAGCTTGGTGCAGGCTACTATCCATGGGGTCACAAAGAGTCAGGCACAACTGAGCGACTTCACTTCCACTGCCATTACTCAAGAAGGAGGCGTGCTTAACCACAAAACCAAGCAGGTTTGTTTAGCAACAAAACCATTCAAAAGTCACATGAGACATACCCTAAAACAATAAAACTATGGTGGCATGAGACTCACGTCCTGCCCAGTGAGCTCAGGACGTTAATGATCCCTAAGATATGCTCTCTGCACAGATAAAAATCAATAATTTGTGGACCTAGCTTGACCATATAGGGAGAAGAAAACTCCCCTGCCCAACCTGAAGGAGGAGCTGATGATGGAAGCATGATGTCTACTCCAAGAAAGGCAAAGATGTTCCCCCTCTCCACTTTTCTTATGATTATTAAACTGTAGCCCAGTAAGTTCTCAGGGCACAGCAACACCTCACCCACCCACTTGTAAGCCTTACAATTTCTTATTCTGATAAATCACCTTTTATCTATCACTTTGCTTCTTGTTGAATTCCTTCTCTGCTGAGACATAAAGGGCCATTATATTGGAGCTCTTTGGAGCTCCCCAAACCACATCATCAAACGGTTTCATAATATAAAATTCTAAGATTAAAAATTCATCAGAATAAGGAAACTGGAATAAAAGATAACTGGAAGAAATATAAAGATTATATAATTTTCATATGTATTATGGGGAGCACTTACACAAATACCACCCTGAACATATTTTACCTTAATAATTAAAAATAAAAGAATTAAAAACTGCACTCTTCCCTGGTGGCTCAGACAGTAAAGCGTCTGTCTACAATGCGGGAGACCCGGGTTCGATCCCTGGGTTGGAAAGATCCCCTGGAGAAGGAAATGGCAATCCACTCCAGGACTATTGCCTGGAAAATCCCATGGACAGAGGAGCCTGGTAGGCTACAGTACATGGAGTCGCAAAGAGTTGGATACGACTGAGCGGCTTCACTTCACTTCAAGTATAAAATTGTAGTCAAAATTTTCTATAATTTTGCATTCTTGTGCCTTTAATGCTAAAAATGAAAGTGACAGTCATTCAATCCTGTCTGACTTTTTGTGACTCCTCAGACTATACAGTCTGTGGAACTGTCTAGGCCAGAATTCTAGAGTGGTTAGCCTTTCCCTTCTCCAGGGGCTCTTCCCAACCCAGGCATCGAACCCAGGTCTAGCTCCTTGGATTCTTTACCAGCTGAGCCACAAAGGAAGCCCTTAATATAATGCTATGTTACTAACTAATAGTCTCACACAAGATAAACTAAGGAGTCCTGCTTTATTGCTCAGCAAGGAGAAGGGACTTGGTTAACGTACAGTGTAGCTCCCTCAACCTCGCACCCTCTTTCATTCTAAGTATTTACTGGGGCAAATCAACAAACCAAGCAGGTCTATCACCACAAATTCATTTTACTTGAAATTTGATCTACAATGCATAACTCTTATTTTTTAAAAATACAAATTCATATTCCCTATAGCT
Organism: Nanger dama; assembly: GCA_917880005.1. Classification (NCBI taxonomy): domain Eukaryota; kingdom Metazoa; phylum Chordata; class Mammalia; order Artiodactyla; family Bovidae; genus Nanger; species Nanger dama. The sequence continues at coordinate 55,077,262 of CAKJTW010000006.1, read as the reverse complement.
GCTTCCACAATTCTCTACTCCTTTGTTTAAAATCACTCCTTGAGAGAATTGAAAACACTCGCTCTATCTAAACTTCTCTTGCCTTTCTTTATCTATTTATTTCTATCACTCCACAGAAATCAATCCTGTTCAAGACACTAATCATTTTCACAATGCCAAGTCAAACATTTATTGTTTATACTTTATAGCACTTGGCTTCCTAGCGTTAGATTCTGTTGATCATTCTCTTTCTGAAACACTTGGCTTGGATTCCAGAACATTGAAAATTCCAGGTTTGATGTAGATTCTGCTGAACTTTCTATGTAGATGATTTCATTGTTTGAAAATATTGCAATTTTATTTTTCCTTCCTCAATTTCACCCTGTATATTTTCTCTTGCATAATAATATAAAGGAAATATGATATGGTAATAACAATGCATTACAAGCCTTATTTCTGATATAGAGCAAATGACACATTCTGCATTGAATAGATTTTGATTTTTGTTACATGGATTTATCTAGTTAAGGGATTTTTGCTTTATTCATGGTTTTTGAGAATTTGAAGTCACAAAATAATGTTGATAATACATTTTCTACATTGGTTAAAATGATGACTTTTTTTCCTCCCTGAAATAGCTTGTATAAAATTGAGATTATATGTATTGCTTGAGCTTTTGCTAGAATCTACTTGTAAAATATCCTGGGCCAAAGGAAGAGTAAATGATATATTACAATATTATTTTCTTTACAGCTTATTGGTTTTCTTTCTTGAGGCAAATTTCTGTTCTCTTTACAGCAACAATTCTTGATATAATTGTCCCACTCTGATCCAAGGTAGAGACAATTTACATTTGTCATTGCATTTTTGTTTTGTTTTTGTTCCCTTCATTTGGGTTTTCACTGAGATTGTAGCATTTTGAGAGTTCCAACTTGATTCAAAGTTCTCAATTCCACTGCCCTTCTTATATCAGCTCCAGGACTGGTCTCCTGTTCTGCTGTGGCAACCATTCTAAGTATACACTGCTGTCAGTAACCCAGTAGTTCTGGCTTCAGTTATGCTTATCACTCTAATTTTCAGTTTCATCTTTGTTTTAAGCCTCCAAGAATTCTTCTTGACTTCTTTTGCAAGCTCAGCTACATATGTAAAGTAATGTTGTTGCTTTTGCATTTCTAACTACTTTATAGCAGGAGCTATTTCTTTCCAAAATATCTCATCAATCAGAGTGCAAAATGTAGAAGTCTCATTTACTATAACTTTTCTAAATATAGTTATTTCAATAATTCAAGATGTTACAAAGCAATGACCTAAGATCCTGTTTTTTTCTTTAAATGATTAAATACATTATAAAGATTATGTATATGATGTATATAAGCACAGTTTAAAGAAAAAAAATGAACATCTATGTACTCATTTACTTGGATCAATAGACATGCATCTGTACACCAGAAGTCCCTCAATAAAAGTTAATCATCATAATTTCATCCAAACCCTTCCCTCCATCATGTGTCTACTATTCTAACTCTTAAATTAACAATTCACTGCCTTTCCTTTACAGTTTTACCATTTGTGTATGCATGTCACCTCATGCGAAGAGTTGACTCACTGGAAAAGAACCTGATGCTGGGAGGGACTGGGGGCAGGAGGAGAAGGGGACGACAGAGGATGAGATGGCTGGATGGCATCACTGACTCAATGGACATGAGTTTGGGTAAACTCCAGGAGGTGGTGATGGAGAGGGAGGCCTGGTGTGCTGTGATTCATTGGCTCGCAAAGAGTCGGTCACGACTAAGCAACTCAGCTGAACTGAATGCATGTCTAAACAATGTATTGTTTAGTTTTGTTAATGTGTTGTCAAACTGTGCTTGTTTCTAATTTTTTTTTAACATTATCAAGATGTTTAATCTCAAATTGATATGAACGCTGTGATTTATGGGTGGGATATCATATATCATTTTTATCAGCTCCTTATTAAAGGAAATTATGGTTATATGTACTTTTAATTTGTAAAAGTATGACACAAACATATTTTCTCATATAAGATTTATTTTAGATACTGAGATGAACTTTGAGTGGAATAACTGCATCTTAGGGCTTGTACATACTTAGCTTTCTAGAAAACCCAAAATATTTCCAAAAGAGTTTTAAATTTATGCTCCTGTCCACAGTGAATGAGAGTTCCTAATTTTCTAAGTATTCCAGGCAATATTTAGTTTTATCAGGCATTTAAATTTTTGTCAGTCTAATAAGTATAGAAGAGTACATTATTTTGCGTGTGATTTGCATTCCCCCAATTACCAGTGAGACTGAATAAGCTTTCATTTGTTCATCCACTCTCCATGTTTTCTTCCCTCTGACTCAATGCTCACATTTTCCCCCATTTTTTTCCTTGAGTCATTACACAGTTTGTTGTTGATGATAATAGAATATATGTATATGTAATAAGTATCAGTATATATAGCTGCAGATACTGCAAATCCCAGAGACATTTTTACTATGGCATCTTTTAATGAACAAAAATTCTTAATTTTAACATAAATGACTTTATTTTCCATTATAGTTTGCATTCTTTTGGAATCTGGTCATTTTATCTTTAAAAATAGATTAACAGTACTCTGTAATATCATTGGTGGCATCAAGTATTACCTGGGGGAAGGGAATGGTTACTCACTCCAGTATTCTTGCCTGGAGAATTCCATGGACAGAGGAGCCTGAGGTCATAGTCAGACATGACTGAGCAACTAACACTTTTGCTTTTCACCAGGTATTATGATGAATACAGCTTCTCAATACCTCTGTTAATAAGCCTGTTGCTAGCTTTTGATATCTTTGGTTATACTTTTTTTCCCCTTAAAAATGTCAATTCCTTTGCTGAAGTGACAATATCTTGGTTTTCATCCTTCTGTAGACCTTTGATTCATATTTTAAAGCATTTCATTTAAATATTGCTTTTGTCCATAGTCTGTCCTCATTCCATTGTTCTCACTTCCTAGGGTCTTTCAGAGTAACTTCACATTCCCACTACTTTATATACCACCTCTCAACCAAAGTCATCTCCTTTGGATTCTTGGGCTCATATTTCTGATTTCAACCAGACATTTCCACTTGGATGTCACAAAGTAAACTCAAATCCAAATCTGAATTCTTTCTTAAATTAGATCTCTTATGGTTATTCTATGAGCTAGTGGTCCTAATATTCACATGGTCACCTAGGCTAAAGATTCAGATGCAATTTTTAATATATCCTTTCCTGCACTGCCACATGTTATTCATTGAACCCTATATTTCATTCTAAATATTTCTCATCTCTATATCTTCCTTGTTACGCACATCACCAGACCTCATGTCTCACATAGATCTGTAAAAGAAGTTATTAATTTTTCTTGATAAACTTAGTTTCTAAAACTCATCTTCTATAAACAATCCAAATAAAGTAAAAAAAAAAATATTGTAGGTTTATTGTAGCACTAAATTATTTTCCTTATCTATATGAGCACAAATTAGTTAGAGATAAAAATACTAGTTTTCTTATTTAAAAAAAAAAGCTGACTATAGAATGTGGCTTCTCATTCAAAGTAAAAGGGCAAGTTAACATTCTTCTGCAAATTAGGGATAAGACTCCAAGTCAGAGACACAGTCTCCTCTATTGTGTCAAAGTTTGGCCCTTTTAGTTAACCACCCAACAGAGGAGCAGGCCAGAAAACACCTTTTCATTAGGCAGGCATATCCAAGAGATAATTTCCCTTAGATTTATCTGTTAGATAATTCCATTCATACTCAGTGGGAAGTAGTCAGAAAAAGATAAGGAAAGAGGAAGTCTTAGATCAAAGAAGGTTATTGATCCTCTAACAAAATTTCTCCAATTTTCCACAGTAATCCATCACCTACAGGCTATTACTTGAGTTCCTTATCTTGGCAAATCAAATATCACTTTCTTCTTCTGCCCACATCCTCTGGCTTCCACTATCTCCATCATCAGCTCTTGCTATATTCTTCCTTGCACCTCAGTCTAGCTGCACTTATTCAGTAACAGCATCATGTCTAACTCTTCTGCCACACCAGGGACTGTAGCCACCCCCCACCAAGCTCTTCTGACCTTGGGATTTCCCAGGCAAGAATACTGGAGTGGGTTGCCATTTCCTCCTCCAGGGACCCTCCAACCCAGAGGTTGAACTCATGTCTCCTGCATTCGCAGGTGATTTCTTTACCACTGAATCACCAGGGAAGCTCTGAGCAGCACTTACCTACACATAATGTTCAGTATTCTTTGTTCTGAGTCTTGACTTTTCTCTTCTTGATGCTCTAATTATCTTTCATGAAAATTCCCTCAATTTATCCTGCAGATGTCAGTAATATATCGAACTCCCATATATATACATTGAGTTTGTGCCTTTTTTTTTTCTTTCTGAAAAGCATTTCATTTTCCCCATTCCAACTGTGTGAAATCACCCTGTCTTTTGGATCTATAATATTATCTGCCATTCAAGATTAAGTTCCTTTGTTGCATTTTAGTGACCTATTTCTGTGTATATTTCACCCACTAACCTATAAACGCTTCAGGTTAAGTATTCTAAGACAAAAAGAGCACTGCAGATCATCAAGATGTTTGATAAGCCAATCTACTTTTCCTTAAGTTTTTGACCTGCTCATTGAATCTCAGTTGTTTTCCCTTTGGATTTAACAATAGGTTAGGCTTCTTAGCTTTGATTCTCTTCATTTAAAAATATTTTTGATCTGAATTTATCATTGCTCTTTCTTGGCCTCACCAACTCCCCCTAATTAACCATGGCCTTCAGGGTCCCATCTCAAATATACCTGCACCTAGCCTTCCCTGGATAGACAAAATATGAACCATCTCTTCTGACTTTCCTATTCTGTCTCCTCTAGAGCTTTCAGCTTAGAACTCTATAAAGGATATAAAAAGATGAAAACTGCGTCTGATGTCTATGCTAAGGGGAAAAAGGCATATTTCTTTTAGCAAACACTTATAAAATGTTATATTAAATGATCTTTTCTGTTTTTACACTTTAGTTAGGTGACATACAAGCCTAGCAACAGAAAACTGAACACAAGGAGCACAGTTTAGAATTATAATCAAATAAAAATTTTCAAAATTAATCTGGCAGATACTCCTATTACACATAACAGTTATTATGCCTATGGTAATATGCTACTAATGGTAAATAGCTCTCACAAATAAACTCTTGGCAACATTGCTTCCTCATATTGAAACCAATATTTCTTGGTTACCATATTTCTTGGTCCATTCTCTAGTATCTAAAAGCAGCAATAAATGTTGACAGTTTTCCCTGATAGCATATACAGTTTAATTTTCATCTCTTGCACACAAGTACACCAACTTTTACTGAAATCTAGGATTTAATTATATTTTTTCTCTAAGTCCTAACATTTTATGTCTTCTTAGGCTAACGATGCATTTCTTCTCAGATAATTCTGTGACGGAACAGACAGCCCCTTACTTCCTATTCAGACACTTCAGAAGAAGACTCTGTGGATGACTAATTTATCAAATGACCAACTGGGAATCAATGGATGAGACTGAGAAAAATATCTTTTCATCCCGAAATGGTGCATAATATAATTATGTTGAATGAGGGTCACAGATTGTAAGTGACAAACCCTAACTTCATTCAAGGCTCAGTGTCTTTGATCTAACTCAAGTTTTGGCATTAGATGAGTGTTGTAACCAAAGTAGTTTTGGATGAATAAATTAAGTAAAAATTTTATAGGCTGTCTGTTGGATTCTTCCTCAGTTACCTAGGATATGTTAACCACAGCTAGATATTTCCATGGATCAAACTATATTTCCTAAAATATATTTATGTGATCATATCTGTACTTAAACATCACAGTTAAATCCCATTATCAGCTATGCCTATAATGTTGAAAAGAGGTATTTTTTTCCAGAGGTTAATTGCTTCCACCTCTATTTCACAATACTAAACTTCTCTCAGTTCTACTGAGAAAATGTGTGCAATTTTAACTGCAAACCTCCCTACCAACATTTCTGGCCAACAGAAACAGCTGTAAATTTTTTTCTAAACATTTGGTGTTTTCCATATCAATTTATTCCTGATGATAAGGAAAATAGGAGGCTTCTGAAAACTGTCAGATAACATAGTGAAGAAAAGTGAAAGAAGGCAGGAAGCACACTATTCCTATTTTTGCATGCATTTAAATATATTTGTCTACACTATGTCAATTTTTCTCTGGCTTTATAAGTCATTTTTGTTGGTTAACTGTAGGTTAAGATCTAGGAAACTCTTAAAAAATCAACCAAATACTTCAACATCTTATTTAATGTATAATCTCCTATAAATGCAGATACATCAATAAGTTGAGCTTCATTAAAATTTATGCCCTGTCTTACTTGATTTAGCATCTACTAAATCAATTCTTCGCTATTTCTTAATAATACAAATTAGTGAATTACTTTATTTTTCCTGTATGGAACTTTGATTCTGCTTTTACTTTGCAGATAATTTTAAATACAAATTTGTGTTTCCAAGGAAACAGTAATGAAAAGAGGGTCATGACTTCCTCAAGCAAGGCAGTTCTTTTGCAAAGCATTTCAGAAATCTTCTGGGTCCCCCAGGAAATTGTGATTACAATTATTAGGCTATAACTAAAAAAAAAAAAAAAAATCCAGGATCTTGACTTTTATATTAAAGATCTGACAATGTTGTGCATTCAGCTGGATTTGTAATTCATTAACCCACAGAATGACTCTGTGACCTTGGTTTTTAGGAATGTCAGCTTTGCACTTGTAAGAAATATAAAATTATTTCAATGACATACTTTCTCAGCTTCAGTCCCTGACTTCAGGCAAGAGTTTGAGACTGAAGTCAGATTTCTCTTGTCCAGTTGCCCAGTGCCACTTAGAACGAACCATCCTAGCTTGACTCTTTTTTTTTTTTTTTAAACTCCTGATTTTCCTTAAATAGGTGAAATGGGGACACTTACTTTGTCTTCTCGGTCTTAAACTTCAGTGATGAACTTATCTTATTTTACACAAGTAAGAGTCATTGGTCATGTACATGTAAAGGTTTTTACATGAAAAAGGTCCAGTTACACGAAAAAGGTTTTTATTGTATATTACCTATTTTTAATTTCTAGCCTAAGGAGAAAATCTTAAGTCATCTTCAAGGATCTGTAGACTATATAATTTACTTAGTAGTAATTGTTAAGTCAGCTAGAATTCTTGGAGAAGGAAATGGCAAACCACCCCAGTATTCTTGACTGGGAAATCCCATGTACACTGGAGCCTAGCGGGCTACAGTCCATGGGGTGGCGAAAGAGTTGGACACAACTTAGCAACTAAACAACAGCTGGAATCAGAATAAAAACCATAGAAACAAGCTCTTTCCAGGTTAAACATAAAAAGTGGGGGCAGATATTATTCCAAAAATATTGTAGTATTTCCAGTAAATGAAAGGAAGGTTAAATATGAAAAGACTGGTTAGAATTTAGGCCAGGAAATTTCTGAAGGTATCAAATTCAGAAGCTCATATGCTCTTGTTCTACTATTGTTCAGCTCCACTGACTATTCCAACAATGACACAAAGAAAGTAGGTCATTTGACATTTTTTAATAGGAAAATTTGTATATAAAAGGACAGAAAAAGTTAGCTTTGACAATGAAAGACAAAATAATATGAGTAAAGTTTAAATTTCAGCATCTGAAGAGAATGACCCAAGAACAAAGTGAATAAGGTAAGGGAGTATATTTTTTAGACTTCTCCAGTTTTAGTTAATAGAACACCATTGCGAGTGGAAACATCAATAAAGTTGTTTAGAAAATTGAATATTAGAGGATATTTGGAGAGTGGGTGAACATTTATAAATTATTTAATAGATAAGATATTTAAAGCACCAAAGTGTATGAAAACTCTTCAAAGAAAGATATGTAGGGGAAAAGTCAAGAAAAGAATCAAGTAGATATTCATATTTAGTGAGGTAGAAGGAAGAGTGAGATAAAAAGTCAGATTGGGAGCTCGTATACACTCGTGGTGGATTCATGTCAATGTATGGCAAAACCAATACAGTACTGTAAAGTAAAATAAAGTAAAAATAAAAATAAAAATAAAATAAAAATAAAAAAATAAAAACAAAGCAAACAAAAAAACCTAAAAGTCACAGAAGTCATAATAGTTATAGAAGGAGAATAGAATTGTAAAAACATATAAGGAGACAATATTTTAAAAGCTGGTATTTTATACTAGAACCAATATCATATTCTATAGTTAAAATAAATAGTTATTACTGAAGTAATAAGTGAAATGCTGTTTGCTGTCCTTTTGTGATTAAACATTATTGCTCTTGAAGTGTGGCAGATGACAAAAGGGCCACAAATTTATCCTGTTCCTGTATGCATGTCTTATTGCAATATGACCTTGTAATTCCCCTCACTAAGATCGGAGTGTGGAGTTTATTTCTCCCTGACTTGAACTTAGGTTCAGATGTTTTTTGTTTGTTTGCAAAAACATTTTCAGAGATAAAAACACTTTCAACTTTTTGAAGATGCTTGGCATATTGTGCACTATGGTATCAGACATTGAAGATCAAGACTTTCTAGAAGGATTAAATTTTTATCATCATGTTGGTATTGAAACTTCACTTGAATTAGACCCCACGTCTGGAATAAATAAGTAAGATAAATGACCAAAGACAGAAAGCTTCTTTATTACTCATGGAGAATGTGGACTAAAAATGTTCTAAGGCAAGAGAAAATGCAGGTTTCACCAAACTTATCCAGTTGGAACTGATAATGTTATGTGTCTGTATTCCTAACAGCTAAGGCTCATTCTCCTCCCTGTGGTCATCTATGAGCTGGCCAAAATGTCCCTCTGTCATGATATCATGTCATCTCCCTTTAACTCTTGCTCATTATATTCCCCTTAATATGGCTTAAAAAAATAAATATGTTTACATCTGTACCTATATTCCTGTGCTATAGATAGAGGGAAAGAAGAGGAGGATGAATTGAGAGAATTGGAGAAGGTAATGGCACCCCCTTCAGTACTCTTGCCTGGAAAATCCCATGGATGGAGGAGCCTGGTGGGCTGCAGTCCATGGGGTCACGAAGAGCTGGACATGACGGAGTGACTTTCCTTTCACTTTTCACTTGCATCCATTGGAGGAGGAAATGGCAACCCACTCCAGTGTTCTTGCCTGGAGAATCCCAGGGACGGGGGAGCCTGGTAGGCTGCCGTCTATAGGGTCGCACAGAGTCGGACACGACTGAAGCGACTTAGCAGCAGCAGCAGCATGTACACTATTATGTATAAAAGAGTTAGCTAGAGGGAAGCTACTGTATAGCATGGGAGCTCTGGGAGAGTGGGAGGGAGGCTCACGAGGAAGGGCGTATACGTGTACATTTATGCCCTTATTCACAGTGTTGTCCAGTAGAAACTAACACACATAGTAAAGCAATTATAATCCAATAAACATTAAAAAAAATATATATATATATATATTTAACACACCATGCTCATTCCCAGCTTAGAGATGTTTTATCTGCCTGGTATTTTTTCTGTGTCCTTCATATGCCTCATCACTCTGGTGTCAGCTCAAATGGTACCTCTTTAAAGAGGCTTTCTGTTACTCTACTGCTTCTCTCTACACAGCCTAGACCAAACTGTCATATCATCTTAGTTTATTGTCTTCATATTCTTTTCTCTGTAAGAAACTGTATTAATTACTCATTAATTTTATGCCTTCGTTCCCATAACATAAATTCCACATGAGCAGGAAACTTGTCTGCTTCATTCAGTATACCTGATACCTAAAAGTTTGTTTGACCACAAATAAAGTAACTCCCTAACATCCTAGATATAGTAAGGATTATCAGGAATTCATTCCCTAGCAATTCAGACTCCAAAGTTCAGGTGTAGCAATCTGGAAAGAAGTTCACTAGTGCTATGATGATGCCAAAAACTTCAAGTCAAGGACCTGACATGGTCTAAATTCTAGACTCCCCTTCTTAAACAGCAAGCCTGGTAGCATTGTCCCACATCTCTTTTATATGCTGTCCTACACAAATGATGGCTAGGCTTTTGACTATCTCAGGAAAGGGGACGATGCCAGACAAGAAGAAAACATATGATGTGGACAACGATTATGACTGAAGCAGCTAAATCTGGCAGGACTTGAAGAAAAAAAGATTATTTTGATCAAATTCAATCTAAAGAATAAAAGTTTTGTCTGTGCAAATATTGTGTTCTACTCCTGCTTATATAAACTCTGGAAATACACGATCTCTTTGAGAGTTGCTTCTTTCCTGGTGATGTCAGCATCTCATGCCTGTGTGTTAAATAAATGGATTGGCAACATTAAATTGAGGTGCCACAAATTAGAAGGTGTGAGCAGCATCTGTGGGTGGAGGTGTTAAGGGGGGTAGAGGGAGAAGGTGGTAGGGCACAAGTGAATCTGGGCCATCACCTTCAGCTGCTTTGAAGTGTTTTTCTCCAACAAAGGTGTGAATCAGCAGGTGTACCACACCTCCTTGACATTTGTGCCTGCAAAATTGTGAGTGTGAGGTGCTCAAAGAAAACTGGCTACTGCTTTTGTATGAAAAAAAAAAATTTTTGAGCTAATTTTGTCCCTCAAAGAGAGGGACTTAAAGAGAAAATGTCCACTTAGTCTCTTCACCTTGTAGAAAGAGTTGACTTGAGTCAGTGCTTTGGAGGGATGGAAGTGGAGGGTTTTTAAGCTAAGCAGTCTTGACCTTAAGAAACGTTATCCAGAACTTTGAGACATACCTATAATGGGTATTATCGTTACAAAGAAATCCTGACTTTCATACATCATTGCTAGGTGTTTATTTATTTGACTGCATCAGGTCTTAGCTGCAGCAAACAGGATCTTTTGTTGCCTGTGGGATCTTAGTTCCCAGACAAGAAATTAAATCCATGTCCCCCCGCATTACAAGGAAGACTCTCAACCACTAGACCGCCAGAGTGGTGCCATTGCTAGGTAAATAAATAGATAGCATTTGGAGTGCCAGTTGGTAATAGCTATCGGATTGAAAATGACTCGTCTCTCAACCAAGGATTCATCTGCTGGGGATTTCATCTGTGAATTACATTAACAGAAACACATGTATGGGTACAGCTATTGCCACATTACTTGGTAGTTGCAAAGAACAGGAAACAATCTAAATGACAATCAGAAAATTTTAAATTCATGATACTTTTGTAAAATCAGAGTATTTTGCAGCAATTGAGAATCTTATGCAGCATGTGTTGATGTGAAAAAATATTGGAGATGTTTGAAGGGAGAAAAGAAAGTTGTGATGAATCTGAATATAGTATCCCAAATTTGTTACAGAAACATGGATAGAACTTACAAATTTTAAACTAGCTATGGGACTTTTCTGGCATTCAGTGGTTAAGACTCCACCTTTCCACTGCTGGGAGCATGGGTTTTTTTCTCTGGTAGGGAAAATAAGTTCCCACATGCCTCACAGCATGGCTTAAATAGATAAACTAGCTAAAATGCATGCAGTTTGCTAAGAGATTTAGCAATAGGTCAAAATGAACAGGTCCCTGTTGTTACTTACATTCGGAGTAGACAGAGTTCTCCATAACACAACAGTGAATTAAAAATATTTAATAATTATTATTTCTTCTTCAATATTAAATATTATTATTAAATGTTATTTAATAATAACAAAGTATTATTTCATTTATATTAATTACTTGTGCAGCCTCCAGAAAGTCTATGAGAATGAAGTCTAAGATTTCCCTTTTAAATGCCCCTGCTTTTCTCTATTCCTTCTCTACTTGAAGTTCTAAGAATACTTGAGCTAATTCAGTCTAAAGGGGGTCAGACAGTGAAAATATGAACTGATTTATTTCGCTATTGTCACACTTCAAGGCTGGACAAGCAGGATTCAACAGCAAAGATTGCTTGTGGCCACTATGGGCACAAGCCTGTGTGGAAGCCTACTACAGCTGCAGGGTTCTTCGTGGAAAGCCAATCCCTCTTCCTCAACAGTGATGTGCCAGACTTCTCCAAGCTGTGGTTATTATGGTTTATCTCTTTCCTTTTCAATTCACTACAAGTTCCCCAGGAATAAGCTAAACCCCAGAAGGCTATGTTGACACAGGTTTTGGGAGTTTACCACCTCATAGATCTAGAAAGCTAATAATTCAAGACTACTAAGGTGATGGGAGATAAGAGTCTCACTATACTCAACTTACTTGGACAACCAGATGATTCACTATGTATTCACCTATTGCTTATGATTATGTGTTTACACTGATGTATTTCAATTGTCAAATAATAAAAACTACAAATTTAAATTTTGGCGTGAGCTTCTTTATGCTATATGTGTAAAGCAAAGGTTTATAAATATATGGATGTGGGTATGTAAATATATGCACTTGTTTTTGCAAAGAAAGTTATAAGGAGTATATGCAAAAAACAGTTTATAGTTCTGCTGAGAGGTGGGAATGAGGAGGTTGAAATACTTTTACTTTCCAGTTTTAGCTCTTGTACTCTTACTTTTTAATGTCATTATATAATTTATATGTGCTGTTGTGTTCAGTCACTCAGTCATGTCTGATTCTTTGCAGCTCCATGAACTGTAGCCTGCCAGGTTCCTCTCTCTGTGAAATTTTCCAGGCAGGAAGACTGGAGTGGGGTGCAATTTCCTCCTACAGATTTCCTGACCCAGGGATAGAACTCACATCTTTTGTGTCTGCTACATTGGCAGGAGGACTCTATCACTATCACTCCCAGGGACCTTGATAATTTCTATCAACATAATTAAAAATACAGGGTTTCATTTGCTTTCTTTCTTATTTTAACTAAAAAGTGAAAGCAAAAGTGACACTCAGTCATGTCTAACTCTTTGTGATCTCTGTAGACTACAGCTCACCAGGCTCCTCTGTCGATGGAATTCTCCAGGCAAGAATACTGGAGTGGGTTGCCATTTCCTTCTCCAGGGAATCTTCTCTACCCAGGGATTGAACTTTGGTCTCCCAGATTGCAGGCAGACTCTTTACCAACTGAGACATCAGGGAATTAAAGGGGAGGACAAAAAGAAAGAATTTCATTTACAGAAATTCCCAGGCACTTGTACCTAATTCCTGGCAGGACTGCTTCATGTTTGCAGATTAGCTTGGTCAGAGTTCTAGTAGGTTCCCTTGGATTTGATTTATGTCAAAACCAATCATAGCAAATTTGCATTTATATGGCACTCTTAGTCATATGAAATAAGTTCAAAGAGCACATATGCACACACACACATACACACACACTTGCCTAAACAATAAGACAGCATTCACTATTTGCTCATTTTTCAGATAAGGCATGGATCTAGACAATTTAACTCTGTATTGAAGGTAGGGTTTGACTATCCTTTTATCATGAAGATAAGTGGGGTATGAATGTATTAGGTAATAAGAATAATAATTTAATCACCATATTATTGATATCACCTCTAGTCTGGGAAATCCCATGGATGGAAGAGCCTGGTAGGCTACAGTCCATGGGGTCACTAAGAATCGGATACGACTGAGTGACTTCACTTTAACTTTTCACCTTCATGCATTGGAGAAGGCCCACTCCAGTGTTCTTGCCTAGGAGACTCCCAGGGACAGGAGAGCCTGGTGGGCTGCCATCTATAGGGTTGCAGAGAGTCGGACACGACTGACGTGACTTAGCAGCAGCAGCAGCAGGGTCATATATATACCAGGTGGATTTACTGAGACTCAAAACATGTGCAGATCTGGGGAGTCACCTCATTGAGGAATCACATTTGAAGTCTGAAACACTTTTTAAAAATGTACTAAATGGAATTAAAACTCCATTTTTGAGTGCATCTGAAGTTTGGCTGTAGTTAAGTCATTCCAGCAATGTCTTTTGTATGGATTGGCTAATGATGGTTAAAAAATATATATATTTGGCTATTAATCACTTGTTAATGAATGACCTGTGTTCATTGATAAACCTGCCACAATGATTTTAAAGTCCATGTGAACAATTAAATGTTTCCAGCTTTAGGCTTCAGGTGTGATATGCCTATGGGCACATTCCAAGTCAATCTGGAATGCTTCTATTTAAGGGTATAGGCTGAGTATCTCTTTCTTTAACACAAATCGATGTAGGATTTTGGTGGAGGAGCGTCCTCTGCTTTGATTCATAAATCAGGAAATTGCAAGAAATTTGCATTGCCAGAAACTTTCCAACCTGAAGTCAGAACTTTCATGTCATTAAATTGATCCACGGATACTTGTTTTGATTAAAGCACCAGCTAACTCATAACAGCATCTGTACTCGCTGATATAACTCAAACAAGCATAATGAATGCCTATCTTTTAATTTTTATGAAAAGGCTTCATAATATATAATTAAGATGTTTTTTTACATGTTCTACTGATGAACCATCTGCAGGTATGACATTTAGCATCTGTACTTAAAAGTAGCCACCTGTTACAGCCTGGTGATCCTGACTGTGAGTCATTTCAGATAAATGGAATTTGGTACCATTTGGATTAAGGGCTCTCATGAATCCATCATCTTCTTGACATTTATTATTTTATTTTAGGCTGTCTTTCAGGTTTTTTTAAGTGTTGCATCTATTGAAAATTCTAACTGCATTTGTTTTTAACCAAGGAAACTCTTAGTAAATGTAAAGTGAGAGAAGATTGTAGAGGCCCTAAATTTGCTCTTTCCTTTCTATTACTTGGGCTTCTCTGGTGGTTCAGAAGACAAAGAACCCACCTGCAATACAGGAGACCTGGATTTGATCCCTGGGTCAGGAAGATCCCCTGGAGAAAGAAATAGCTTCCTGCTCCAATATTCTTGCCTGGGAAATCCTATGGACAGAGGAGTCTGGCAGGCTACAACCCATGTGGTCACAAAGAGTGGGACACAACTGAGTGACTAACACTTTCACTTTTTCCAACTTCTTATTTGACAAAATCAGATCATACCAAGCATCCCAGATGGCTTAGCAAGTAAGAATCAGCCTTCAATGCAGGAGACACAGGAGATTCAAGTTTGATCCCTGGGTAAGGAAAATATCCTGGAGAAGGAAATGGCAACCCACTCTAGTACTCTTGCTGAAGACTACCATGGACAGAGGAGTCTGGAAATAATAACAATAAATCATATAATAATTAACTTTCATTTTCTATTTTATGTTATAATATTTATATTAATATATTTATTATTATATTAGTTATATCTCATTAATTTATATTAATGTTTATTAATAATTATGTTTATATACTATTGCAAACTAAAAATTGGCACTTTCCATCTGACTCTACAAGGATTACATCACAGAGTTACTGTCACCGTCTCCGCTGATCTTCAACACTCTCTGAAAAGAGCTGGAGGAGATCAGGAGTGAGGCATTCTGTGCTCTGAAACAAAGTGGCAATATAGGCCTTCAGATAGATATTTTCAGGGGAAGATTTTATGAGCCCAGTTTTTGCAATTCCTCGTATCTAGAAAAACACTAAATTCTTTCATGGTGATGTCTGCTCCTTGTGATTAGCAGCCACCTTCTGCAAAAATATGCTCTTAAGCATATTCTCACCCCTTCACTAGAATCACATATATTTACCTTCCTCCTGCCTCTTCTGTCTGAGCAGCTTTTTCCAAAAGCTATCTGAAATGCTCTTCCTGGACTATAGGCCTCATTTTGGCCCAAACTGAACTTAACTCACAATTCTCACTTGTACATTTTCTTTCAGTCAACAATATAATTCTTATACTATATCATATAATAATTATTATCTAATAATGTATATTTATTTCCTATCTACAAAGAAACTAGTACAGCACTAGTGACACCCAAAGATTTTAAGTAATCTTAAAGTAATCTTAAGTAATCTTAAAGTAATCTTTAAGCCTAATCCCATAGGCTAAAATGTAAAACAAATTCATTTAATTTATAAGCTGCATATTACACGTGAGAGATAAAACAACACGGAAGCTTATGTGCTAGGCATTTGTTGTCAGTACAGCAAGAGTGCATCTCTCTATTGTCTGAACTTCATAGAACACTTTGATCACATTTTCATTTATGGAACATATTAGCACTTTCCTTGTTGTTTACTATTTTCTGTGCTGGTGTTTTGCAACTGCTTTCAGTGGCCTCTGCCTGCAGCGACTTGTAGCAGCCTTTGGCTCCTGGCTAGAGATTTAGGTGGGGTCACAGTAGTGAACCATATTCTCTAGACCAGTGGCCAGTGACAAGGCCCTGGCTCTTAGGCTTTACAGAAAAGAATTCTCACAAGATGGGAAGTAGTGAAATAGTCAGGTGTTTATTAGGAGGAAAAAGAGTAAAGTACATGTGGACAGACACATGGCAGACTGAGAGAGAGAGAGTAGTTTAAGTCATCGTGTTCTCGTGGTAGTTTAAATCACTCATTTGAGACACTTTTTCCGAGTTTTCTTTGGCCAGACATTTTGATTTTCTTAGTCCTTAGTTCATATTTGGTATATCTCAGGATCTTCCCTGGTAGCTCAAATGGTAAAGAACCCACCTGCAAATCAGGAAACCTGGGGTTGATCTCTAGGTTGGGAAGATCTCCTGGAGGAGGCCATGGAAATCCACGCTTTATTCTTGCCTGGAGAATGCCAATGGACAGAGGAGCCTGGCAGGTTACAGTCCATGGGTTCACAGGCGCCTGAGCGACTAAGCACAGCACAGGACACAGGGTCCTCCCATGTGTATGCTCACACATCTCTCAGCCAAGATGGATTCTAGTGAAGAGGCTTATGGGTAGATTTGGTATCACTCCCCTTTTGACCTCCCGGGAGCTTTCTAGTCAGGAGGTCTTCTTAACTTTGAGGATGAGAAATATATGGTGTCTTATCTTTTATTTGGGAAGTACTTAGATCCTGTCAATTGTCCAGCAATTTAGGAGTTTCTATTCACAGGAATTAACTCCAGCTGCTCATGCTGGGACCCATCTATCCTCTGCCTCAAAACTACAGAGGAAATTCTGACTATTCAGAGGTCTTGTGAGGCGTACATGTTTACACAAGTATTGAAACAATTTACTTGAAAGTAACTTTCCGAAGTCATCATATACAGAGACACTAGCATGGAGAAAGCAATGGCACCCCACTCCAATACTCTTGCCTGGAAAATCCCATGGATGGAGGCGCCTGGAAGGCTGCAGTCCATGGGGTAGCTGAGGGTCAGACACACTGAGCGACTTCACTTTCGCTCCTCACTTTCATGCGTTGGAGAACGGAATGGCAACCCACTTCAGTGTTCTTGCCTGGAGAATCCCAGGGACGAGGGAGCCTGGTGGGCTGACGTCTCTGGGGGTCGCACAGAGTCGGACACGACTGAAGCGACTTAGAAGCAGCAGCAGCAGCGGCAGCAGCATGGAGATATAATTAATCTTGAAAAATTGACTTGATTCAGTACCAGTTGAGAAAGCTGATTTATGTTTAAGGGTTATGACCTATAGGAAAATCATAAAATAATATTCAGCAGGGGGAGGTGCTAACAGTATAAATGGCCCATGAGTATAGATGACAACATACGGAGAGCAGATTCATGTCGTTTTCTCCCTGACGTTATAAATTAAATGCTGAATACAAAGATGTGTGAGTTTATCTACTGTTGAAGTTTCTGTCTCTTCTTCTGATTGTTATAAAAAATTTATATGGCAAAGTAATTAAATTCCATATATATTTTTACGTATGTCTTTGTGTACCATTATTCTATTGAGTCAAATACTTATAACACTTTTAGGTAATCTTTCCATCCTCCCAGACTATGTAGCATAATGCATAGCACCTGGTAGATGCCTGAACTATACTTATTAAAATGTCATTTAAATAAATTTTCAAATTATATCACCAAAATTAAAACTTATTGAGAAACGGAACTAGCCTACATAGTGAAAGAAGCCATTCAATGACCCAATCCATTAAGGAATATTCAGTTCAGTTCAGTTCAGTCACTCAGTCATGTCTGAATCTTTGTGACCCCATGGTCTACAGCATGCCAAGCCTCCTTGTCCATCACCAACCCCCAGAGCCTACTCAAACTCATGTCCATTGATTCAGTGATGCCATCCAACCATCTCATCCTCTGTCATCCCCTTCTCCTCCCACCTTCAATCTTTCCCAGCATCAGGGTCTTTTCAAATGAATCAATTCCCATCAGGTGGCCAAAGTATTGGAGTTTCAGCTTCAACACCAGTCCTTCAAATGAATATTCAGGATTGATCTCCTTTAGGATGGACTGGTTGGATCTCCTTGTAGCCCAAGGGACTATGAAAAGTCTTCTCCAACATCACAGTTCAAAAGCATCAATTCTTCGGCTCTCAGGTTTCTTTATAGTCTAATTCTCACGGCCATACACGACTACTGGAAAAACCATAGCTTTGATTAGACAGACCTTTTTGGAAAAGAAATGTCTCTGATTTCTAACATGCTGTCTAGGTTGGTCACAACTTTTCTTCCAAGGAGCAAGCATCTTTTAATTTCATGGCTGCAGTCACCATCTACAGTGATTTTGCAACTCAAAAAAAAAAAGTCTGTCACCGTTTCCATTGTTTCTCTTCTATTTGTCATGAAGTGATGGGACTGGATGTCATGATCTTAGCTTTTTGAGTATTGAGTTTTAAGCCAATTTTTCCTCCCTTCTTTCACTTTCATCAAGAGGGTTTTTAGTTCCTCTTCACTTTCTGCAATAAGGGTGGTGTTTTCTGAATATCTGAGGTTATTGACATTTCAAGTGGCAATCTTGATTCCAGCTTGTGCTTCATCCAGTCCAGCATTTCTCATGATGTACTCTGCATATAAGTTAAATAAGCAGGGTGAAAATATACAGCCTTGATGTACTCTTTTTTCCTATTTGGAACCAGTCTGTTGTTCCAAGTCCAGTTCTAATTGTTGCTTTCTGAACTGCATACAGGTTTCTCAAGAGGCAAGTCAGGTGGTCTGGTGTGCCCATCTCTTTCAGAATTTCCAGTTTATTGTGATCCATATAGTCAAAGGCTTTGGCATAGTCGATAAAGCAGATGCTTTTCTGGAACTTTGAGCATTACTTACTAGTGTGTGAGATGAGTACAATTGTGTGGTACTTTGAGCATTCTTTTCCATTGCCTTTCTTAGGGATTTGAATGATAAATGACTTTTTCAGTCCTGTGGCCACTGCTGAGTTTTCCAAATTTGCTGGCATATTGAGTCCATCAGTTTCACAGCATTATCTTTTAGGATTTAAAAGAGCTCAACTGGAATTCCATCACCTCCACTAGCTTTGTTCGTAGTGATGCTTTCTAAGACTCACTTGACTTCACATTCCACGGTGACTGGCTCTCGGTGAGTGATCACAACATCATGCTTATCTGGGTCATGAGGATCTTTTTGTCTAGTTCTTCTGTGTATTCTTGCCACCCTTCTTAATATCTTCTGCTTCTGTTAGGTTCATGCCATTTCTGTCCTTTATTGTGCCCATCTTTATATGAAATGTTCCCTTGGTATCTCTTATTTTCTTGAAGAGATCTCAGCTATGCAGATGACACCACCCTCATGGCAGAAAGTGAAGAGGAGCTAAAAGGCCTCTTGATGAAGGTGAAAGAGGAGAGTGAAAAAGTTGGCTTAAAGCTCAACATTCAGAAAACGAAGATCGTGGCATCTGATCCCATCACTTTGTGGGAAATAGATGGGGAAACAGTGGAAACAGTGTCAGACTCTATTTTTGGGGGCTCCAAAATCACTGCAGATGGTGACTGCAGCCATGAAATTAAAGACGCTTACTCCTTGGAAGGAAAGTTATGACCAACCTAGATAGCATATTGAAAAACAGAGACATTACTTTGCATGGACAGGTCATCAAGGCTATGATTTTTCCAGTGGTCATGTATGGATGTGAGAGTTGGACTGAAGAAAGCTGAGCACCAAAGAACTAATGCTTTTGAACTGTGGTGTTGGAGAAGACTCTTGAGAGTCACTTGGACTGCAAGGAGATCCAACCAGTCCATTCTGAAGGAGATCAGCCCTGGGATTTCTTTGGAGGGAATGATGCTGAAGCTGAAACTCCAGTACTTTGGCCACCTCATGTTAAGAGTTGACTCATTGGAAAAGACTCTGATATTGGGAGGGATTGGAGGCAGGGGGAGAAGGGGACGACAGAGGATGGGATGGCTGGATGACATCACTGACTGGATGGACGTGAGTCTGAGTGAACTCCAGGAGTTGGTGATGGACAAGGAGGCCTGGCGTGCTGCGATTCATGGGGTCACAGAGTCGGACACAACTGAGCAACTGAACTGAACTGAGAACAGTTTAACAAGTAGGCATTTATTCAAGAGAAATAATGACATTTGTCTATACAGAGAATTTTGCATAAATATTCATAATGGCGTTATTCACATTAGTCTTTTGAAAAGTAAAAGTGAGTTCGGACATGTCTGACTCTTGATGACCCCATGGACTGTATTCCACCAGGCTCTTCTGTCCATAGGATTTCACAAGCAAGAATACTGGAGTCGGTAGCCATTCTCTTTTTCAGGGAATCATAAACAAATAATCCAAATGTTCATCAATGGGTGAATGAATAACACAGTGTGATATCCTCTTATAGTGAGATAGTATCTAGAAATAAAGAGAAATGAATGGATGAAACTATGAATGACTGTTAAAATCATTATACCGAGAGATAAAGTCAGACACAAAAACAGATATGTCATATGATTTTAGTATGAAATGTAAACTAACATAGTGACAAAATCATGTTAGCGGTTGCCGAGAACCAAAGGTAGAGGAAAGTGTAGCCTGTAAAGGAGTATAAAGAATCTCTTGCGAGTAATGGCAATGTTTTGTAATTTGATTGTATCTGCAGATTTAAGATTGTTTGCAATTGTTAAAGTCCATCCAATGTGCAGTTTAAATGAAAGAGCTTTGCCATTCCTTGATGTGGTTGATAATAAAAATTAAAAAACAAAACAAAAATTTTTCCATAGAATAAACTCTAGACTGAGATGTTTTCACTGGTCAATTTTCTCAAAAATTTAATAAAGGAATATTAACAATACTATGTAAATTATCAGAAGATAAAGGAAAAATAATCACTTCTCATCTAAGTTAATAAGGCCAATATTAATCTGATACTAAAACTAGACACAGAATTTTATTAAAAAATTACTAAGAGTAATATCCCTCCTGAACATAGATGCAAGAATTCTGTAAACTATTAGTAAGTTGAATCCAACAATATATTAAAAGATAATGAATCACAACCAAACTGAGTTTATCCTTGGAATCAATATTCATTCAACATTAAAAATTCAATAATGTTATTCATCATATTCACAAAATGTAAAAGTGATATGATCATCTCGTTAGACAGAAAAAAGTATTTAACTAAATTCTGTCCTTATTATGATAATAAAAAGCCTTTCCATAAATTACACATTGAAGAGAAAGCCCTCACCCTAATAATATATATGATTGTGATTGTTTAGTTGCCAAATTGTGTCCAACTCTTTTGAAACCCCATGAATTATATCCCACTAGTGTTCTCTGTCCATGGGATTTTCCAGGCAAGAATGCTGGAGTGGTTTGCCATTTCCTATTCCAGGAATTATTCCTGATCCAGGAATGGAATTTGAATCTCTTGTATATCCCTCATTGGCAGGCAGATTTTTCACCACTGAGACACAGGGAAGCCTAATAACGAGTATCTATGAAAAATTAACAGATAACCTCACACTTAATGGTTAATAATTAAATGCTTTTTCTTAACATCAGGATCAAGGCAAGTTTGTTTACAGTTTATACTCCTATTCAGCTTTCTAATGGGTGTCTGAGGCATGAAAATAAACCAAAAAAAAAAAAAAGGAAAGAATAAAGAGAGGTCAACTGGAAAGTAAAAAGGAAAGTGTGTCTAGGTTTACACGTGGCAAGATTATGTACAAAGAAAAATCCTAAGGAACCTATAAAAAACTACCTAACATAATAAGCAAATTAGTAACTTGTGAGGTCATTATGAAATATAAATTGTATTTCTATATGCAACAACAAAAACAAATGAAAAATGAAACAAAAATTATCATATTCATTAAGAAGTAAACAGAAACTACCTAGGAATATATTTAATAATGTAGATACAAAACCCATGTATTGAAAATTTTAAAAGCCACTGAGAGAAATTAAAGAATCATATAAATATCCAGTACTCTTGCCTGGAAAATCCTATGGATAGAGGATGAGCCTGGTGGGCTGCAGTCCATGGGGTTGTTAAGAGTCGGACATGACTGAGCGACTTCACTTTCACTTTTCACTTTCATGCATTGGAGAAGGAAACGGCAATCCACTCCGGTGTTCTTGCCTGGAGAATCCCAGGGACTGGGAGCCTGGTTTGCTGCCGTCTATGGGGTCGCACAGAGTCAGACACGACTGAAGCAACTTAGCAGCAGCAGCAGCATAAATATCTATCCTGGTCACACATTAAAATGTACATTATTAAGATGACACCTCTTCAAAGATTTTGCATAATTCCAATAAAAATCGTACTTTCTTGTAGCTCAAGTGGTAAAGAATCTGCCTGTGATGCAGGAAACCAGGGTTTGATTCTTGGACCGGGAAAATCCTCCAGAGAAAGGAATGGCAATCCACTTTAGTATACCTGCCTGGAGAATTCCATGGACAGAGAAGCCTGGCAGGCTATAGTTCATGGGGTCTCAAAGAGTCAGATATGACAGAGCAACTAACACACACATAATAAAAATTCCATAAGACCTTTTTGTAGAAAATAGCAAACTAGTTATAAATTGTACATGAAAATGAGAAAGACCTACAAAGAGTCAAAACACTGTAAAAAATAAACAACACTGCAGAACTTGCACTGCCTAATTTCAAAATTTACTGTAACGGTATAGTAGTTTAGGCAATGTGATATTAGAATAAGGATATATCAAAAAGCAACAGCTAGAACCAAACATGTAACAATGGACTGGTCATAACTGGGAAAGAGTATGTCAAGGCTGTATATTGTTACCCTGATTATTTAACTTATATGCAGAGTACATCATGCAAAATACCAGGCTAGATGAATCAAAAGCTGCAATCAAGATTGCCAGGGAGAAAATCAACAAGATTACATATGCAGATTTGTTGTTGCTCATATCAACAACCTCAGAAATGCAAATTTGTTGTTGTTTACTTACTAAGTCATGTCCCAAGCTTTTAGACCCCATGGACTGCAGCACAACAGGCTTCCCTGTCCTTTACCACCTCCAAGAGGCTGCACAAACTCAAGTCCATTGAGTCAGTGATGTCATCCAAAAATCTCATCCTCTGTCACCCACTTCTCCTCTTGCCCTCAGTCTTTCCCAGCATCAGAATCATTTCCAGTGAGTCAACTCTTTGCATCAGGTAGCCAAAGTATTGGAGCTTCAGCATCAGTCCTTCTAATGAATGTTCAGGGTTGATTTGCTCTAGGATTGACTGATTTGATCTCCTTGCAGTTCAAGGAATTTGCAAAAGACTTCTCTAGCACCACAGTTTGAAAGCATCAACCACCCTAAAACAAACAAACAAACAAACAAACAAACAAAAAACCCTAGAAACCAAAGAGGAACTAAAGAGCCTCTTGATGAAGGTGAAAGAGGAGAATGAAAAAGCTGGCTTAAAACTCAGCATTCAAAAACTAACATCACAGCATCCAGCCCCATCACTTCATGACAAATAGATGGGGAAACAATGACAGACTATTTTCTTGGGCTCCAAAATCACTGCAGATGGTGACTGCAGCCATGAAATTAAAGACACTTGCTCCTTGGAAGAAATGCTATGATAAACCTCAACAGAATATTAAAAAACAGAGGTATCACTTTGCTGACAAAGATCTATATAGTCAAAGCTATGGTTTTTCCAGTAGTCATGTATGGATGTGAGAGTAGGATCATAAAAAGGCTGTGGTGCAGAAGACTCTTGAGAGTCCCTTGGACAGCAAGGAGATCAAATCAGGAAATCCTGAAAGAAATCAACTCTGAATATTCTTTGGAAGGACTGATGCTGAAGCTGAAGTTCTAATACTTTGGCCACCTGAGGCAATGAGCCAATTTATTGGAAAATATCCTGATGCTAGGAAAGATTAAGGGCATGAAGAGAAGGGGGCAACAGAGGATCAGATGATTCAATGACATCACTGACTCAATGAATATGAGTTTGAGCATACTCAGGGAGACAGTGAAGGACAGGAAAGCCTGGCCTGCTGCAATCCATGGGGTCCAAAGAGTCGGACATGCTTAGCGACTGAACAAGCTATTAATGAAAGTGAATGAAGGCCAGAAATAGACTGAGATTTCTACGGTCAATGACTAATAAAAGCTGAGAGGTCAATTAGCAACAGGAGAATAGTGTCTTTTGCAAATAATCTTAGATATCTGTTAGATATCCTTCTGGAAAATAATATTATTATCACATGATATAAAAACTAACTTGAAATTGACTTTGAAGTTAAGCTGAAAAGCTACAACTATGAGTATTATAGAATAAAGCAATAATAAAAATCTTGTACCCTAAGATTGAAAACACAATAATGAATCAAAGGAAAATGTCATCTATCACACTTTATCTAAATTAACAACTTTTTCTCTTTGAATGAAACCTTTCAGCAAATGTAAAGTAAGCTGCAGAATAGGAGTGAAAATGTCAAATATGTGATTTTTGTATACATATAATATAAAATTATTGTACATGTTGCATATACACATAACAAAAATCTAACATTCAAAACATACAGGAAATAAAGTTTATATACTCAATGCTAAAATAGTCAAATTGATTTAAATATTTAAGAATAATGAGCAAAGATTTTGACAGACAAGTTGCAAAAAATGTTGTTCAAATTAGCCATTTTGTATCATGTATGTGTATATTAAGTACATTAAAGAATGTGAAATATCATTATCAGAATTACAAATTAAATATAAAATCAGATACCATAGCACATACACTAGAATTATTAAAATTAAGATTAGAGCAAATAAATTTTAAACATTGCCAGGAGGTATTTAAAAATGTACAAACACTTTGGAAAATATAAGTACACTTTTTTTTGTTTAAATGGAGTTAAACATACAATCCAGCAATTTAACTTCTAAGTCTCTATTCAAGAGAAAAGAAAATATATTTTCACATAAAGAGTTGTACCCAAACATACATGGCACCTTTATTTATAAAAGTTATTACTTGAAAATAGCTTAAAATGTCCATCAGCAGGTGAATGGACAAGAAAATTGTGCTATATCTATGTAACGGATTACCATTTAACAATAAAAATGAAGGAACTGCTAATAAAGCTTGCTGCTGCTGCTGCTGCTAAGTCCCTTCAGTCGTGTCCGACTCTGTGTGACCCCATAGACGGCAGCCCACCAGGCTCCCCCGTCCCTGGGATTCTCCAGGCAAGAACACTGGAGTGGTTGCCTTTTCCTTCTCCAATGCATGAAAGTGAAAAGTGAAAGTGAAGTCGCTCAGTCGTGTCCGACTCTTCGTGACCCCATGGACTGCAGCCCACCAGGCTCCTCCATCCATGGGATTTTCCAGGCAGGAGTACTGGAGTGGGGTGCCATTGCCTTCTCCGGCTAATAAAGCTAAGTATGGATAAATCTAAAAAAAAATGCTAAATGAGTAAAGCTAGGGACAAGAGTACACACTATGCTATTATATTTTGTTTAATCCTAGGAAAGGTAAAATTTGTTTATGTGGTCAAACAACCAATAGTAGTTGTTCATAATAGCAGTGGATGGCTGGACGTATTTGATCTTAAAGAGTCTGGAGAAATTTTCTGTGAGGTGGATATATTCTGTAATGTGATTGTACTGGTGTATAAAAATTGTACATGTTTGTCAAAATTCAAATGCATGCATCTTATAATATAGCTCAATGATCTTGATTAAATTATAAAATAAAGTGAGGATTAGTAGTCAAGTGGTCAAACATACACACACATTTTTTCCTCATATATATGTGAGAAAATCTGCTTACTATAACTTCTTAGGTACTCAAAGTAGATGTTAATTAGCTAAACTTCAACCCACTCCAGTGTTCTTGCCTGGAGAAGCCCAGGGACGGAGGGAGCCTGGTGGGCTGCCGTCTATGGGGTCGCACAGAGTCAGACACGACTGAAGCGACTTAGCAGCAGCAGCAGCAGCATGATAAGACATGCACTAAAAGATTTTCCTTAAAAAGTATAAACCAACAACAAACCCAGTTTACTCAAATTTTATCTCAGTGTCCACTTTCCAATAGACATTTAATTAGGGTATCTTTTGGGGCAGGGTGGTTAGTGTGTTCATAAGCATTACTATGAACTATGATAAGATGTTGGAAAAGGAAATGGCAACCTTCTCCAGTGTTCTTGCCTGGAGAATCCCATGGACGGAGAGGCTGCAGTCTGGTAGGCTGCGGTCTATGGGGTTGCAAAGAGTCAGACACGACTAAGCAACTAACGCACACGCACACCATAAGATATGAGGGAAAATGCTCTCGGAGAAAGATTTTTATAACAGAACCGAGTTCCACAATTTTAGGAAAATATGAATGATATGCTATAAATTCTTTCTGAAACACAGTTGCAATGTAAGCAAATATTGGAATATTCAAAGACGTTATTATATAAATGAGAATAACTGATAGATTAATGGAATGTTCAAACTACCACACAGTTTTGCACTCATCTCACACACTAGCAAAGTAATGCTCAAAATTCTCCAAGCCAGGCTTCAAAAGTACATGACCCATGAACTTCTAGATATTCAAGATGGATTTATAAAAGGCAGGGGAACCAGAGATAATTATTAATACACGTTGGATCATAGAAAATTCTTCAAGAGATGGGAATACCAGACCACTTGACCTGCCTCTTGAGAAATCTGTAGGCAGATCAGGAAGCAACGGTTAGAAGTGGACATGAAACAAAAGACTGGTTTCAAATTGGGAAAGGAGTACATCAAGGCTGTCTATTGTGACCCTGCTTATTTAACTTCACTGCAGAGTACATCATGAGAAATGCTGGGCTGGATGAAGCACAAGCTGGAATCAAGAGATTGGAAAACTATCAATAACCTCAGCTACACAGATGATACCACACTTACAGCAGAAAGTGAAGAAGAACTAAAGAGCCTCTTGATGAAAGTGAAAGAGGAGAGTGAAAAAAGTTGGCTTAAAACTCAACATTCAGAAAACTAAGATCATGACATCTGGTCCCATCAGTTCAGTTCAGTTCAGTCACTCAGTCATGTCCAACTCTTTGTGACCCCATGAATTGCAGCACGCCAGGCCTCCCTGTCCATCACCATCACCCAGAGTTCACTCAAACTCACATCCATTGAGTCGGTGATGTCATCCAGCCATCTCATCCTCTGTCGTCCCCCTTCTCCTCCTGCCCCCAGTCCCTCCCAGCATCAGAGTCTTTTCCAGTGAGTCAACTCTGCATGAGGTGGCCAAAATACTGGAGATTCAGCTTTAGCATCATTCCTTCCAAAGAACACCCAGGGCTGATCTCCTTTATAATGGACTGGTTGGAATTCCTTGCAGTCCAAGGGACTCTAAGAGTCTTCTCCAATACCACAGCTCGAAAGCATCAGTTCTTTGGTGCTCAGCTTTCGTCACAGTCCAACTGTCGCATCCATACATGACCACTAGAAAACATAGCCTTGACTAGATGGAACTTTTTGGCCAAGTAATGTCTTTGCTTTTGAATATGCTATCTAGGTTTGTCATAACTTTTCTTCCAAGGAGTAAGCGTCTTTTAATTTCATGGCTGCAGTCACCATCTGCAGTGATTTTGGAGCCCCCAAAATAAAGTCTGACACTGTTTCCACCGTCTCCCCATCTAGTTCCCATGAAGTGATAGGACCAGATGCCATGATCTTTGTTTTCTGAATGTTGAGCTTTAAGCCAACTTTTTCAGTCTCTTTCACTTTCATCAAGAGGCTTTTTAGTTCCTCTTCACTTTCTGCCATAAGGGTGGTGTCATCTCCATATCTGAGGTTCTTGATATTTCTCCCGGCAATCTTGATTTCATGGCAAATAGATGGGGAAATAGTGGAAATGGTGAGAGACTGTTTTATTTATTTTATTTTTTTTTTGGGGGGCTCCAAAATCACTGCAGATGGTGATTGCAGCCATGAAATTAAAAGACATTTGCTCCTTAGAAGAAAAATTATGACCAACCTAGACAGCATATTAAAAAGCAGAGACATTACTTTGCCAACAAAGGTCCATCTAGTCAAAGCTATGGTTTTTCTAGTAGTCATGTATGGATGTGAGAGTTGGATTATAAAGAAAGCTGAGCACCAAAGAATTGATGCTTTTGAGCTGTGGTGTTCGAGAAGACTCTGGAGAATTCCTTGGACTACAAGGATATCCAATCAGTCCATCCTAAAAGCGATCAATCCTGAGTATTCATCGGAAGGGCTGATGCTGAAGCTGAAACTACAATACTTTGGCCATCTGATGTGAAGAACAAACTGATCTGAAAAGACCCTGATGCTGAGAAAGACTGAAGGCATGAGAAGGGGTTGACAGAGGATGAAATGATTGGATAGCATCACTGACACATTGGACATGACTTTGAGTAGGCTCTGGGAGTTGGTGATGGGCAGAGAAGCCTGGTGTGCTGCAGTTCATGGGGTTGCAAAGAGTCGGACATGACTGAGTGACTGAACTAAACTGAACTAATGGGAATACAAAGACTAAGTTCAAATGTAGTTTGTTAGAATTAACATACTTATACTTGTCTTGTGGAGAAGGCAATGGCATCCCACTCCAGTACTCTTGCCTGGAAACTCTCATGGACGGAGGAGCCTGGTAGGCTGCAGTCCATGGGGTCGCTGAGTCAGACACGACTGAGCGACTTCACTTTCACTCTTCACTTTCATGCACTGGAGAAAGAAATGGCAACCCACTCTGGTGTTCTTGCCTGGAGAATCCCAGGATGGTGGAGCCCAATGGACTGCCATCTATGGGGTCGCACAGAGTCGGACACAACTGAAGTAACTTAGCAGCAGCAGCAGCAGCAGCATACTTGTCTTGTTATAAGGTAGTTGCTCACTAAGCACTCATGGTTGGATGTAAAGAAGAAAACCTCAAATAATTTCTTTTTACCAGTTGAATCAAAAGCAGAACTTTCCATCTGCATATATGGTATTCAAATATAATACAGATATTTTTGAACAAGAACAACAACATCTTAAAAAAGCCTTTTAATCAATGCATCTTCAGTTCGTCTTTCTTTTATAGATTGCTACTTTTAAATTTCCCTAGCAATCTTATATTTGTGTGACTAATTTTAGCTTTCTTTTAAACTCACCTGGAGGCTCTGTGAAATAAAACTTTCTTTCTCTTGCTGCCTAACCTGGAGAAGTAGGTGAAAAACTCTTTGTGACTAGCTGTGTGAGTATTAGCAGTGAACATGTGGTCCTCAGTATGAACATATGTCAGCAAGAATTTGAATTAATTAGTTGAAGGGATAGATCAAAGATTCAAGTTTACACAGCTGCTAATCATATTCTGACACAATACCATGAATGATAGATGTTTGGATACTTTACATACCTCTTAAGTGTATTGTGCTGTTTGCTTAAATAAATGCATTTTGTCTTTTTGCCCAGTAACATCTGCAGATACATTTTGAAGTATGTGCTAACATTAATTGCATGTGAATGCAGAGTGAAAGTGATATGAAGACAGAGGAAACAGCAAGGAATTGTATTTCTAAGACTTTTCAAGTTGCATGGGCAAGTTGTAATCTTTTAAAATAATCATACTTATTGTATATTGTTATGTTAAAAGTAATACAAATTCTTTGAAAAGATATATTGTAAAATAGAAGCAATATTTAAGAAAAAAATACCCACAAGCCCATCATTTAAATAGAATCACTATTAGTCCTATTTTACTTTCTAGATTATAAAAACTTTGATATCTTAGGTTTAAGAGCCTTATGATCCACTGTTTGTCTTTGCTCCACATTTTGTTTTTGCCCATGTTGTTATATAGTCAGCAGATATGTGTTTTTTCATGGCTGTATAATTATAAAATAATAACATAATTTAATTATAATGTACAAATTGTATTACTACATTGAATAATTACATCATAATGAAAATATTTCCTATATAGATGAACAGGTGTTTTTCTGATCAGTTTTCTATTTTTGGAGATAATACCACGTAAAAATACCATTCTACTAGCTGATAAAGAACTAAAATTATGAAATATAACAGTGATGTATATTCAAGACACTGTAATCATAGTAACTTTACACCAGCCATTTCATTTAGCCCTCAAACAATATAAGAAATAGGTAGTGTTCATGTTATTATTATCAACACTTCGCAGAATGATAAGATCATTTCCTTTTTTTTTTAATACTAGAAGTGAAAGTAAAGTGAAAGTGAAGTTGCTCAGTCGTATCCGACTCTTTGCAACCCCGTGGACTGTAGTCTAACAGGCTTCTTCGTCCATGGGATTCTCTAGGCAAGAATACTGGAGTGGGTTACCATTTCTTTCTCCAGGGGATCTTACTGACCCAGGGATCGAACCCAGGTCTCCCGCATCAGAGGCAGACGCTTTAACCTCTGAGCCACGAGGAAGCCCTTTTTTATACTAGATAAATGGAAAATGCTGAAGCTTAGAAACAATAAGCAACCTGCTCAAGATAACTTGTGGAGCAAGGAGTATGTTCAAGATTTTAATGCAGATTATCCAGCTCCAGGATTGAACTGTTTAAAACCAAAACATATTGCCTTGGGAAAATGGGGACTCTGTGCCTGCTCTGATGTTGTCTTCTTTGTGGGGGAGATGATCTACACACAGGGGACTGAGCGGTGAGGAAGTGTTTCTGGCAGAGTAAGTTGAAGGGCCAATATGAGTGGCACTGAAGTTCAGTGCTATAGAGCTTAAAGCCAAAGGGGAGGGTAGGTGACCAGAGTGATTCTGCTTTCCTATAACCCCACAATTTATACTTTCCACTCCTCTAGTCCTCCTGAGAAACCTGTGTGCAATTCAAGAAGCAACAGTTAGGACTGGACATGGACCAGTGGATGGGTTCCAAATTGGGAAAGGAGAACATCAAGGCTGTATATTGTCTTCCTGCTTATTTAACATCATGCAAAATGCCAGGCTGGATGACTCACAAGTTGAAATCAAGATTGCCAGGAGAAATATCAATAACCTCAGATATGCAGATAACATCACCCTAATGACAGAAAACAAAGAGGAACTAGACAGAATGACAGAAAGCAAAGAGAGCCCCTTTATGAAGATGAGAGGGTGAAAAATTTGGCTTAAAACTCAACATTCAAAAACTAAGACCATTGCATCCAGTAACATCACTTCATGGCAAATAGATGGGCAAACAATGGAAACAGTGACAGACTTTATTTTCTTGGGGTCTAAAATCACTGCAGATGGTGACTGTAGTTATGAAATTAAAAGATGCTTGCTCCATGAAAGGAAAGCTATGACAAATCTAGATAGCTTATTAAAAAAGAGAGACAAAGGTCTCTTTGCTGACAAAGGTCTGTATGGATAAGCTATGGTTTTTCCAGTAATCATGTATGAATGTGAGAGTTGAACCATAAAGAAGGCTTAGAGCAGAAGAATTGATGCTTTCAAACTGTGGTGCTAGAGAAGACTCTTGAGAGTCCTTTGGATAGCAAGGAGATCAAGTCAGTCAATCCTAAAGGAAATCAACCCTGAATAGTCATTGGAAGGACTGATGCTGAAGCTCCAATACTTTGGCCATCTGATGCAAAGAGCGAATTCATTGGAAAAGACCCTGATACTGGGAAAGATTGAGGGCAAGAGATGAAGGGGATGACAGAAGATAAGACAGTTTGATGGCATCATCACCTCAATGGACATGAATATGAGCAAACTATGGGAGTTAGAGAAGGACAGGGAAGCCTCACGTGCTGCAGTCCAAGGGGCTGCAATGGGTAGGTCACCACTGAGCGACTGAAGAGCAACTGCACAGCAACTGCTCTAGTTAATTACTTTCTGCCTTACTTTTGACCATCTTTTGCCCTTTGCTATTCCTCTACCTAAAGGCCTTTTTTAAATGTAAATCTCAAGTTGTGCATGTGTATGTTAGTGCTCAATCATGTCCAACTCTTTG
This sequence comes from Nanger dama, assembly GCA_917880005.1. NCBI lineage: Eukaryota > Metazoa > Chordata > Mammalia > Artiodactyla > Bovidae > Nanger > Nanger dama. The sequence goes on along the minus strand of CAKJTW010000006.1, from coordinate 55,045,144 downwards.
CAACCCCACGGACTGTGGCCCATCAGTTTCTCTGTCCATGGGATTCTCCAGGCAAGAATACTGGAGTGGATTGCCATTCCCTTCTCTTGAGTATCTTCCTGACCCAGGAATCAAACCCTGGTCTCCTGCATTGCAGGCAGATTCTTTACTGTTTGAGCTACAGAGAAGTCTTCAAGTTAGGTTTAGACAAAGTAATAACTTCTCATTCAGATCTCTGCTGACACTTCTAGCCCTTTAAGTAAATTCCTCCAGCACCATTCTCTAAATTCCCCCAAGCACTATTTATTCCTGCTTCTCAGTTAGACTTAGCTGATACTGCCTTAAAATGCTCCTGTCTCTGCATTATTTATGCCCCTCATTTCTGGTGTTGATTTAAGCTCTTTGAAGTAGTTCTAACTTGCACAGCCTAAGCATCAATAATTCTTGAATAAAATTGATGAGGACACATTTGTATCTCAGAGCATACGTTGCTAACTGCTAAATATGCAGCTGTCATTCAAATAACACTTCTTGATTGATTAATCTCATGTATATTTTTACCTTGTGTCTCTGCTTTAATTAGATGTATATATTTATTTTTGCTATTTCCAAACTCAATAAGTATTTTTGGTTTTATAATTCCACATCATCATTGGTGAATTGTTGTTCTCATTTCCTTAACGGCCTTCCTGATCTTGGTCAAAAATCCCTTTTAATCAATTCTCTACCAAATCAACTCCCCACTGAAGCCCGACTGGATTAAGTCTATAAAACTCCAGATGTTATGTTTAAGATGAAACTCTTTAATTTTTGTGTATATGCTTGTGATGAGTTAATTTACATATTTATTTTCATGATTTGCAGTCCAAAATCTTTTATGTAACATTGCATTCATCTCTGACCTGAAATTAGCTTTACTTTTCCCCTGACACGTTTTTTGCTCATGACTTCTTATCTACCTGCCCCTCCTATTATATATCTGTTTCTTTGGTCAGTTCAACTATAATGGCATTTACTTTCTCTGAAAGCTAATATTTAATTTCCCCCTCACCTAAAATTCTTTCATATAGCTGTTATTTAAATAAACTAAGTTTCTGGAGAACAGTGGCTTAATTTATCTTGCTTTGTATCATCCAAAAGTACTTCATTCAAAGGTGTTTCATTTGTCTTTGCTGAATAAAACATGTACACTTGTGGCAGATTCATGCTGATGTATGGAAAAACCAATACAATATTGTAAAGTAAAAAAAAAAAATAATTAAAAAAAAACAAAAACAAGCCAGTAAATGGATCACAGCATTTTTGCTGCTTTCCAGGGCTTCCCAGGTGACGCTAGTGGTAAAGAACCTGCCTGACAATGCAAGAGACATGAGACATGGGTTTAGTCCCTGGGTTTGGAAGATGCCGTGGAGAAGAGCATAGCAACCCACTCCAGGATTCTTGCTTAGTGAATCCAATGGACAGAGGAGCCTGGTGGCTACAGTTCATAGGGTCTCAAAGAGCTCGACATGACTGAAGGGGCTTAACATGGAAGCATTATCTTTTCTATAATATTACAAGTTCTACACAAGTGTGGGTTCCATAGCTTCTTTTATTCTAAGCCTACACTGTGTCTCCAACTTTAAAAAATATGTATGTATAGCATACATTCTGAAAAATTAATATAGCTTAAATATTAAGATTTTTAAATATAAATCTTAAATATTAAGATATCATGAAGCTCCATGATTTACTGCAAATTGAATACAGTTGTGTTGTTTATCTAAGGAAAAAAATAGAAAGCTATCAGAACTTCAGAAGCTCATCTTCTAAAAATCAAAACTAAAATCAAAAATACTTTTTCTACCCAAAGGTAGTCAGCTCCAAGATGTATTACTAGAGAAAAGATATGTCTATTCACAGTCTTCAAATACACGAAATAATGCATGTTTTACCTTTAGGCTTATTTTACTCAGTATTGTATTTTGAGATTCATCCACGTCTTTGGAAGTAGCAATTGTGAATTCATTTTCATTCCTATGTAAAATTTTATTTTATGAATATACTTCTATTTGCATAAACATTTATCTGTTAATAGTCATTTATTTTGTTCTAGATTTGACCACTATGAAAAGTTATTTGCAAGTATGGATATACTTGGGTAAATATTTTCATACATGTGTATATATCTTTTGTAAATATATAGCTAAAGATGCAATTACTGGATTACTGAGTTATTCATGTTTAAGTTTATAAAACTACAAGGTCTCCAAAGTAGTTTTCCAACTTTATGCTCACCAACAGTGTGTGAGAGTTCCAGTTGTTTTATATCTTTGTCAGAAATTAGTATTGTCAGTCACTTTCACGTCTGTCTTTCTGAAGAATACATAGTAATATGTCATTGTAGATTTTATTTACAATCCTTTAATGAATAATGACAGGGTTTTAAAATTTTTGTTTAGCCATTCTTTACTTGTTAATTGGTTTCTAGAGATTCTAGATAGATGCCAATTTTCATATAGTTTCCAGATAAATCTTCCTTCACTCTGTCATTTGTCTTTTATCTTAATGATACTTTTTGATATGGGGAATTTTCTAATTCCAAAATGATCTAAAATATGAGTATTTCCAGTTATAATTAATGATTTATGTGTATGCTGAAGGCAACTTTACTTATCCCAGGATTATATTTTTTCTTTTGCTTCTTTCTTTTTTTTTTGAGTTTTATTTTTTTTTAATTTTAATTAATTTATTTTTTTAATTACAATACTGTATTTGTTTTGCCATACATTGACACGAATCAGCCATAGGTGAACACAATCGCCCAATGCCGAAGCCCCCTCCCACCTCCCACCCCACATCTTCTACCTGAATCATCCTGTGCATCAGCCCCATGCATCCTGCATCCTACACCAAACATAGATTAGTGCTTCGTTTCTTACAGGAAAATACACATGCTTCACTGCCATTCTCCCAAACCATCTGACCCTTTCCCTCTCTCTCAGAGTCCAAAAGTCCATTCTATACCTCTGTGTCTCTTGTTGTCTCACATATAGGGTCATCATTACTGTCTTCTAAATTCCATATATATGTGTCAGTATACTGTATTGGTGTTTTTCTTTCTGGCTTACTTCACTCTGTATAATCGGCTCCAATTTCATCCATCTCATTAGAACTGAGTCAAATTTATTCTTTTTAAGGGCTGAGTAATACTCCATAGTGTATATGAACCACAGCTTTCTTATCCATTCATCTGCTGATGGACATCTAGGTTGCTTCCATGTCCTGGCTATTATAAACAGCGCTGCAATGAACATTGGGGTACATGTGTCTCTTTCAGATCTGGTTTCCTCAGTGTGTATGCCCAGCAGTGGGATTGCTGGGTCATAAGGCAGTTCTATTTGCAATTTTTTAAGGACTCTCCACACTGTTTTCCATAATGGCTGTACTAGTTTGCATTCCCACCAGCAGTGTAAGAGGGTTCCCTTTTCTCCACACCCTCTCCAGCATTTATTGCTTGTAGACTTTTGGATCACAGCCATTCTGACTGGTGTGAAGTGATACCTCATTGTGGTCTTGATTTGCATTTCTCTGATAATGGGTGATGTTGAGCATCTTTTCATGTGTTTGTTAGCCATCCGTATGTCTTCTTTGGAGAAATGCCTATTTAGTTCTTTGGCCCATTTTTTGATTGGATCATTTATTTTTCTGGAGTTGAGCTGCATAAGTTGCTTATATATCTTTGAGATTAGTTGTTTGTCAGTTGTTTCATTTGCTATTGTTTTCTCCCGTTCAGAAGGCTGTCTTTTCACCTTGCTTATAGTTTCCTTTGTTGTGCAGAAGCTTTTAATTTTAATTAGATCCCATTTGTTTATTTTTGCTTTTATTTCCAGTATACTGGGAGATGGATCATAGAGGATCCTGCTGTGATTTATGTCGGAGAGTGTTTTGCCTATGTTCTCCTCTAGGAGTTTTATAGTTTCTGGTCTTACATTTAGATCTTTAATCCATTTTGAGTTTATTTTTGTGTATGGTGTTAGAGAGGGGTCTAATTTCATTCTTTTACAAGTGGTTGACCAGTTTTCCCAGCACCACCTGTTAAAGAGACTGTCTTTACTCCATTGTATATTCTTGCCTCCTTTGTCGAAGATAAGGTGTCCATAGGTGTGTGGGTTTATCTCAAGGCTTTCGATTTTGTTCCATTGATCTATATTTCTGTCTTTGTGCCAGTACCATACTGTCTTAATGACTGTGGCTTTGTAGTAGAGCCTTGATGCTTCTTCATCTCTCTGTTCACATTTATGTTCATAAGTAAATTATTTAATTTATTTATATGGTATGAGATGTTGATAAATATCAATTAATGCAATATTGTTTAATAAATAGCCAGTATTAAAAATGAAATACAGAATATCACCATAGACCCTGAAGGCAGCAAAAAGATAATAAGAAAATATTATGAACAGATCTATACAGATAAATTAGACAATGTTTCTGATTTCTCAAAAAGTAAAAATTCATTAAGTACAATATTTAATTTAAGAGCAATAATCTAAATTTTAAAACATAGTTTAACACTAAAGCAGTATAAATGAAGAGAGGCAAAAAAGTGAAATTTCTTACTTTCAATAGACTCAAAAACATGTATTTTATTCTTGACTAGCAGTGAGAAAATTGTAGACTACCAGAGGCTTTTAAGAATAGCAAATAGACATTCCAAAATATTGGGAAAACTCAGAGAATGAATGATTTATAAAAATAAAATAAGATTAAGAAAATACTACAAAATAGCAATAAAATGAACTGACATGAATAAGACTAGATAGTTATAGAAATAAATATAAGATTATATAAAAATATGCTAATTTAATCATGATCAACTCTTTGAGACCCCATGCACTCACTGTAACCCATCAGGCTTCTCTGTCCTTGGGATTTTCCAGGCAAAAATACTGAAGCAGTTGCCATTTCCTACTCCAGATCATCCTGACCCAGGGACTGAAGCTACATCCGTTGTGTCTCCTGCACTGGCAGGCAGAATCTTTACCACCAGTGCTACCTACTTCATATATAAAAAGATATTGATAATAAATATAAATGAACTGAAAAATAAAATTAGATTAAATATTTAATTTGGGAAAAATTTTGAATAGGAAATAAAAGAACTTCTCAATTTATTATTCAAAATAGTGAAATTCACTATTGTGGAGTCCCTGGCTAGGTCTAGATTTAATGGAGGCACATTGATCATAACTTTTAAAATTAGACAACATTAATGAAATAGACCAATTCCTCTAAAGGAAAAAACTGTCTCAGCCAATATGAAATAGATAAATATTTCTGTTAACTATTAAAAAATAATCCATTAAAATGAACACTCTTGAAAAAGATCTCCAGGCACAGATGATTTCATAGAATTCTACCTAATATTAAAGAAGAATTAACACCAATACTAAATAATCCCTTTCAGAAATTAGCAGAACAGAGAACACTTCTCAAACCACACAAATTATTGTATGAGGCCAGTATTATACTGAGAGCAAAACCTGAAAAATTATAGAATAAAAACAAGCAAAACCCAGTATAACAGACGAATATCAATGATAAAAATAGACAAAAATCCTCAGCAAAATGGAAGCAAATATTATCATCGCTTCCCTGACAGCTCAGTTGGTAAAGAATCTGCCTGCAATGCAGGAGACCCCGGTTCGATTCCTGGGTCAGGAAGATCCCCTGGAGAAGGGAAAGACTACCCACTCCAGTATTCTCTGGCCTGGAGAATTCCATGGAATGTCCATGGGGCCAGAAAGATTCGGACATGACTGAGTGACTTTCATTTTATCAAATGTCATCATTAAAATATTAGCATTTGCAAGTAAGCAAAATGTTGATATTGAAAGAGTTATGTATCATGATCAAGTGGGGTTAATTTCAAAGTTGTGGCATTGGTCAGCAGTCAAAAGTCAATCAATGCAAAACATCTTATTCATAAGATGAAGCCAAAAGAATTGCCATGGGCTTTTCAACTGATACAGAAAAAAATAAAAAAAATCATTTGGCAAAATTCAACACTTATTTATGATTAAAAACTGTCAGAAACTAGAAGGGAAATAAAAGGGAAAATCCTCAATATGATATATGACTTCTATACAAAATCTACAGCTACTATCACACTAAATGGTGAAAACCTGAATGCCATAATCCAATACTTAGGCCAAGGAACAGCTGACTCATTGGAAGAGACTCTAATGCTGGAAAAGATTGAAGGCAGAGGGAGAAGAAGGCGAAAGAGAATGAGATGGTTGGAAGATATCACTGACTCAATAGACATGAGTTTGAGCAAACTCTGGGAAATAGTGAAGGACAAGAAAGCCTGGCATGCAGCAGTTTATGGGGTTTCCAAGAGTTAGACACAACTTGGCGACTGAACAAAAACAAATAATCCTAAAATCAGAAAGGGCAGAATATCTGTCTTCACCACTTCTAATCAACATAGTACCAGAAGGCCTAGATACTGTATGTAATAAAGCATTTTGTAATTTTCAGCATACTTGTCTTATGTCTTTTCTTAAATTTTTTGAATGGTTATAAGTATATTTAATTTTTAATTTTTATTCCTAGTGTTCAGCTTCCCTGGTAGCTCAGAGTTTAAAGTGTCTGCTTGCAATGTGGGAGACCCAGGTTCGATCCCTGGGTTGAGAAGATCCCCTGGAGAAGGAAATGGCAACCCACTCCAGTATTCTTGCCTGGAGAATCCCATGGACGTAGAAGCCTGTTGGGCTGCAGTCCACGGGGTCACAAACAGTCGGACACGACTGAATGACTTCACTTTCACTTTTCACTTTCAGTGTTCAATGCTAGTATGTAGAAACACAGTAGATTTTTGAATGATGATTTGGTATACACAGACTCTTTGAACTTACTTATTTTTTCCTCGGAGTTTGATGTAGACTCTTTGGGAATATCTATGTAGACTATCATTCTATATTACAAATAAGGATTGTTTGATTTTTTTTTCTTTTGGATATATATACTTTAATGTCCTTTCCTTGATTTATTGTGTAACTATTTATCCAGGAGAATGAAAACTTATGCTTTATTAAGATTTGTCCATGAATATTCATAGCAGCTTTATTTGTAATTCCCAAATCTGAAAACAATGAAATGTCTTATCAGCAATTTAATGTATAAACAATTGTGTTGCATTAATGCATGCATAAATGTCTAAACAAATGGGGAATGTTAAACTTATCTTTAAAGAGAAGTTAACTATACTCAGTGGCAAGAAAGAGTCTGTAAAATATTATGCTGAATAAAGGTAGTCAGATTAAAAAAAAAGAACATACTATATGTGATTCCATTTATATGAAACTCTAGAAAAATGCAAACTAATGTATAAGACTGGAATGGCTGAGTCTTATTATAAGTGTGCATTTAACTTTCAGAGAATATTTGATACTCTTGATCTGTTTATATTATATTGTTTCTTTTTCATTGGGTTATTTATTTCCTTCTGTTAGGTCTAGTTATTCTTTCATTAACTTCTGGACATATTCTTTTAAAAGTTGTAAGTAAAATGCTATTTGAGTGTATCCTCTACTGAGAATTAAACGTTGTTTTTTGCAGACAGTCTAGGGCAGATCTTCTCTTTCTTTCAAGTAAAATTATACAAAAATGTGTTCATTCTTGTAAGGACTGTTTTGTTTTACCCTTTGTCCTGGAAGATAGCACATTTGAATCTAGCTGAAGCCATGAGATATTTATCAGAGTCCCTCCTTAACTACAATTTGGTTTCTCTATCCTGGAGACTATTGAAAATTAACTTAGCATTTTAGTTTCTCACTCTGCACTTTTAAAAATATATGTGTGTGTAACTGAGAAGGGTTAATTTTAAATTCACACTGGATCTGCTTCTGTGGTTTGAACCCTTTTTTGTTATTATAAATATACATAATGGCCTTTCTCAGGAAAATAATCTGAGCCATCCACCTGAGAAAGATGGCAAATAAGTGAAATTAACATATTCCACCGCCTGAGGCTTGCCATTTTAGGGCACATTTGCAAAGACTGAATAATCTTTTTATTTTGCTTCTTCACCTCCCCATCCCCGCCCATCTCTGATCAAAACGGATCCTGGCAACCAAGTCTTGATAAGATGGTTATTTTGAGGTGCTAGTCTGCCATTTTCTCAGTCAGGTGGCTCCCAGATTAAAGTCTGTTCCTTGTCTCAAAACTTCTTCTCTCAGATTCATTGGACTGTTAGTGCGGTTAGCAGAGCAAGCTTGTAACATGTGTTCAGTTGTTCAGTCATGTCCAACTCTGAGATGCCATGGATTTTGGCTTGCAGGCTCCTCTGCCATGGAATTTTTCAGGCAATATATATAGTTGCTCATTATCCAGAACAAAATTACCCCGAATTCCAAGATTAACTCATTTGATATCTCTATTCTTCTAGATCTTAATCCTAAACATTCCTACTACCTTCAAACATTTTTTTTCCCCTTGTTAAACTTTTCTGACTTTCTTGGCATATGAGTATTTCTTGGTCCTCTGTTGCTTGAAATGGAACTTGCTTGATGGATTCTGCAGTTCTTTTGAAAATAAAACATAAGAATATCTAAATAAACATTAGGAAGGAGTTTATAGTCTTCAGTGTTTGCATTCATCTCCCTCTGCTCTCATTTTCTCCCACCCATTTTCACAACTAGGAATCCCCTTTTATCCCTTCATTATGTTTCTTTTCAACCTTCCCTCTTCTCCCCACTTTCTGTTTGCCCCTTTCCTTCTCTATCTAGTACTGGTACTTTTTCTTTTTAAAATTTCTTACTAAAATATGTATTTAGGAGAAGATATGATAAACTCATTCTCACTGAGCTCCACATCCCAGTTATAGAGGTTCCTCTTGACATAGAATACACAATGAGATGAATCTATCTTTAAACTATCTTGTTTCTGAATGTATGATGGCACTAAGAGTTATAAACATACCTAAACTTCTGTCTGGACTGTCTTTTGTTGTGTTCAGTTCAGTTGAGTTCAGTCTCTCAGTCGTGTCCGACTCTTTGCAACCCCATGGACTGCAGCATGCCAGGCTCCCCTGTCAATCACCAACACCAAGAGCCTACTCAAACTCATGTCCATCCAGTCAGTTGATGACATTCAGACATCTCATCCTCTGTTGTCCCCTTCTCCTCCTGCCCTCAATCTTTCCCAGAATCAGGGTCTTTCCAATAAGTCAGTTCTTTGCATCAGGAGCCAAAGCACTGGAGCTTCAACTTCAGCACCAGTCTTTCCAATGAATATTCAGGACTGATTTCCTTTAGGATTGGCTGCTTTGATCTCCTTGCAGTCCAAGGTATCCTCAAGAGTCTTCTCCAACATCACAGTTCAAAAGCATCAGTTCTCTGGTGCTCAGCTTCTTATGTTCCAACACTCACATCCATACAGAACTACTGGAAAAATCACAGCTTTAATTATATGGACCTCTATCAGCGAAGTAATGCCTCTGCTTTTAAATATGCTGTCTAGGTTGGTCATAGCTTTTCTTCCAAGGAGCAGGTGTCTTTTAATTTCATGGCTGCAGTCACCATTTGCATGACTTTGGAGCCCAGTAAAATAGTCTGTCACTGTTTCCATTGTTTCACCTTCTATTTGCCATGAAGTGATGGAGCCAGATGCCATGATCTTAGTTTTTTGAATGTTGAGTTTTAAGCCAGCATTTGTTCTGTTAGAAAACATAAACTGATTTTCTGGTATTTTTTCCTAAGTAATTTTAGTTCCTTGTAGGCAAAATGAAACACAATGAAGCAAGATGTAACAATACATGTACATTTATGTATAGTAATGACTCCGTTTATAATACAATTATTTTCCCTGAGGTGCCTAGTGTGCAATTCTTTCCTATTTCTCTTCTGCTTGTTGTTAAAATAGATAACTTCAAAGGTTAAACCACCAGGAAAATACTAGCAGAAAACAAGTAATTTGGGGAATCCAGAGAAGGGAAAGGGACTAGTGAGAAATCTGACATGACTGAAGAAGCATAGAAAGGGCGACAGGCAAGAAACATTGGCTGACCAGCTTGCATAAACTAAATTATAGTGGACAAATAATAAATTTACCTCTTTGTGTACAATATGGAATTGCTGAAAAATTTTGACTGATATATTGCTGTTGCTGCTGCTAAGTCGCTTCAGTCGTGTCTGACTCTGTGTGACCCCATAGATGGCACCCCACCAGACTTCCCCGGTCCCTGGGATTCTCCAGGCAAGAACACTGGAGTGGGTTGCCATTTCCTTCTCCAATGCATGAAAGTGAAAAGTCAAAGTGAAGTCATTCAGTCGTGTCCGACTCTTCGTGACGTCATGGACTGCAGCCTACCAGGCTCCTCTGTCCATGGGATATTTCAGACAAGAGTACTGGAGTGGGGTGCCATCAACTTCTCCATTGACTGACATACTGAATGTTAAATAAATACATGATGCATCAGGCAGTTTAGACCCTACAGACACGGTCCTCAAGTGGAGTCTTCAAATTCTCCTCTGTGTTGCAAATTATACAAAATTTGAAGTTTCCTTTTAGAAAATGATTTCTTATTGCATGAGATCTATAGGCCAACTGTAAATCATGATGCATGCATGAATTCCTAACAGTGAACATCAACTGTCATCTTTATGTTAGGTTTCCTGCCACAGAAGACCTCTAGATCTTAGAAAACTCTCTGTGGAAACCATGGCTGTAAACATTTTAGAGATAAGATCAGAAAGCACGTTTGTTGAAGAAAATTGCATGATAAACCTTGAAATGATTTATCAAGTAAGTACCAATGGCACCAGGTATAAGACATAGAGACAGTTTTAGATAGTCTGCATGTCTAGATAGGACTAAAGGAAAATATATGGCTTCCTAGGTGGCACTAGAGGTAAAAACCCACCTGCCAGTGCAGGAGATGCCAGAGATGCTGATTTGATCCCTGGATTAGGAAAATCCTCTAGAGTAGGAAATGCTAACCCACTTCAGAACTCTTTCCTGGAAAATACCTCATGGACAGAGGAGCCCAGTGATCCATAGTCTATGGGGTCACAGTCAGTCAGACATGATTGAGCATGTACACATACATGCATTAGAAAACGTATGTTGAGATGGATTTCATCTTGAGGCAGACTTATTGAAGATTGATGCCTGGGATATATAACAGAAAGGAGGAAGCAAGACTGGGCAGGAATTACACAAATCTGACAAAGTCTTGACCAGCTCAGCCAGGATCTCCAGAAAAGAGATTGCCCATTAGAAGAATCTCAATGTAGAGATAAAACCAAGATATATTATGCCACTATGTGACTCATTTTCTGGAAGCAGCCTCAGAAAGACATGGCCATAATTCAAAAGCTGAGGAAGATCCTAAAGGCACTCACAGCTAGAAGCTGTCCTCTAACTACTCATTTTACAGTTGAATAATACATTATTTTTTGAAAGGAGAGCCAAATGTATGCTTCCAGGTATGACACAGTTGACACAGTCTGTGCGTGTGCTATTAAGGAGCTTAGGATACTGTTCATCATGAACATTCATTTGTAATTAAGGCATCCAATCATAAGAGTTAAGTAAATTTTCAGCATATGAAACAAAACCCTTCTTGTTCCTTTGAATGTAAAAATTGATTTCCTGTAGACTTAGTTCAGAGAAATAATATGAAGCAATGAAGACCAATGCCTCAATTTATGGAGAGCAATGGTCTTATGTAGGTTTTTTCTTTTACTACAGTTCATGAATAGTCAGTTAATTATAAACTTTGACTGCTATATGTCCTTCCCAACAGAGTGCTAAAATTTATGCTAGCAGATATTTTGCCATGCTTTGTGGTATTCTTTAGTTTGTTTTAATGAGGTGGTAGGTATACTTTTTATTTTAAATAAAAGGGTGAAAGGGTGAAAGAGGAGAATGAAAAAGCTGGCTTAAAATTCAACCATCAAAAAACTAAGATTGTGGCATCCGGTCCCATCACTTCATGGCAAATAGCTGGGGAAAAAGTGGAAATAATGACAGACTTTATTTTCTTGGACTCCAAAATCACTGTGTATGGTAACTGCAGCCATGAAATTCAAAGACATTTGCTTCTTGGAAAAAAAGCTATGCAAACCTAAAGAGCATATTAAAAAGCAGAGACATCACTTTGCTGACAAAGGTCTGTATAGTCAAAGCTATGGTTTCTACAGTAGTCATGTATGATGTGAGATTTGGACCATAAAGAAGGCTGAGTGTAAAAGAATTGACGCTTTTGAGTTGTGGTGCTGGAGAAGACTCCGGAGAGTTCTTTGTACAGCAATGGGATCAAACTAGTCAATCATAAAGGAAATCTACCCTGAATATTCATTGGAAGGACTGATGCTAAAGCTGAAGCTCCAGTACCTTGGCCAGCTGATGCAAAGGGCCCACTCACTGGAAAACACTCTAATGCTGTGAGATTGAGGGTAGGAGGAGAAGGCGGCAACAGAGAATGAAATCCTTGCATGACATCACTGACTCATGGACATGAATTTGAATAAACTTCAGGAGATCGTGAAGGACAGGGAAGTCTGGTGTACTGCAGCCCATGAAGTCACAAAGAATTGGACATGACTGAGCAATTGAACAACACAACAAAGTGTAATTTCTCTTTATTTTAAATAACTTTGAAACATGTGGCAGTTTGCACTCCCAGTTGCTTAGGGATATAATTTGAGCTGCAGAGAAGTCTTGGAAATCTGAAGTTGTTATAAAGGATATTCTATGATTAATATTTTTTTCTCAGTCTTGTGTATTCTTTTCCTGAAGTTCTGTTCCATACATCTCCACTCCTTATACTTGTACGGTAAGTGGCTTCAGTTGTGTCCAGATCGTTGCTACCCTATGGACTGTAGCCTGCCAAGCTCTTCTTTCCATGGAATTCTCCAGGCAAGAATATTGGAGTCGGTTGCCATACCCACCTCCAGGGGATCTTCCAGATCCAGGAACTGAAACTACAGCTCCTGCATTGGCACATGGGTTATTAATCAGCAGCCACCTGGGAAGCACCCCCACCCCTTAAATCTTTGTCTAGTCACTGGTAATATCACTTTGTTGAGCACACATTGGATTAGCATTAACATTAAACTTGAAAAGAATACTTACACACAAAAGGGCAAAATATTGCATTTGTGAAGAATGTGGTAAGTAAATAAATTTGGGGAAAAAAAAGAAAGGAATATCCACACATTTAGCAAAAATGCCATTTGTAGAGGGTAGATTTTGTGTGAGCCCTGAGTCATGCAGCAGACCTACGTGAGCTCATGTTTGAATTGGGATGGACTATGAAGATCCATAGAAAAATGGCTTAAAAACTGAAGGATGTGGCAAAGGCTGACAAAATTAAGTGGAATTGTCACAAAATGTTTTTTATCTTTTTCCTTCATGTTGGTAACTTTGTTCTCTGAGGGGAGATTCATCACACTGGCTCTCCCAATTGGGGATGAGTTTAGGTCAGTCAGAAGATTTATTACCTGTATTCTTATTTACTTATTTGTTGGCTGTGCTGGGTCTTTGTCACTGTGTGGGCTGTCTCTAATTGTGGCAAGCAAGCTAGGTGTGGGCTTCTCATTGCAGTGGCTTCTTTTGTTGTGGAGCATTCAGGCTTCAGTAGTTGCAGCACATAATCTCAGTAGTTGTGACTCCAGGGCTCTAGAGCACAGGCTTAATAGTTGTGGCACATGTGCTTAGTCACTCTATGGCTTGTGGAATCTTCCTGGACCAAAGATCAAACCCATGTCTTCTGCATTGACAGGAAGATTCTTTACCATTGAGCCACAGGGAAGCCCCTGTTACTTCTGTTCTTAAAGAATGAAAATAATAGACAAATATACATTAACCATAAAGAAATTTATTATTATTTTTTTTGCACACTTACCAGGAGTGTATATCTAAAATAACTAATCACCCATGTGTTTTCCTTTCATTCTCTCACTGTATCAGCTACATGTTTTGGATGATCTATGAAAGTGATATTAACAAAGCAGATGAGTTGAACACTTCTCTGTACTTTCAGGAGAAGATTAGTTAAGCACCCACATCTGGGCCTGATCTTTTAACACTTTAAAGTGAATCTGCCAACCTTAGTGTGAGATACTGAACATAGTGTACATGATACTTTATAGAAAACATGCATTCCCGAGAATTTGGCTTCAGGTGGACAATTAAATATCCTAGTGTGTCTGGTCAGTCTCAATTTATTCCCTTTGTTTAATGGCTCCTTCTTTCACTCTCAAAAGTGTCTTGGTCTGCATAATATGTTTTACTGTCACTTTGGTTATATGAGCAGCTACATATTTCCTTTGCCTTTAGTTGTAGGATATTTGCCTTTCCATTGAAGTAATATACCCATGACCTGTTAAAAATCATATCATATCTCAGAAGTCAGAAACTACTTCTTGTTCACTTTGTGGTGGTTGTTTACACCCATAAAGCTTTATATCTGGTTGGTGCTGAATAAAGTGAACTGAATTGAAAGGTACAGTAACTGAAATAAACTGAAATAAACTGAAAATAAATTTGAAGAAAAAATACATTCTTATTGAAGCATTAAGAATAGCAGCAATAATGGGTCAAAGGGTAATTGGAATCTATGGAAACATGACAAAGCTTGTCTGATAAGATTCTATGTTCAGATAGGTTTATAGCTTATTGTTTGAACCTTTCCCTTGGTTCTGAAATTAAATCTCAATTCCAAATAAAAGCTCCTTTACAAAACCCTTTATCTCCTCAAAATGGCCAGATAAGCCTCTAAGTTCAGTTTAGGCAGTCAGTTGTGTCTGACTCTTTGTGACTCCCTGGACTACAGTATGACAGTCTTCCCAGTACATCACGGTCTCCTGGAACTTGCTCAAACTCATGTCCATCAAGTCAGTGATGCCATCCAACCGTCTCATCTGCTGTCGTCCCCTTCTCCTCCCACAATCAGTCTTTCCTAGTATCAGGGTCTTTTCCAATGAGTCAGTTCTTAGCATCAGGTGGCCAAAGCACTGGAGCTTCAGCTTCAGCATCACTCCTTCCAATGAATATTCAGGGCTGATTTCCTTTAGGATCAGGAAAGGACTGATTTGATCTTGCATTCCAAGAAACTGTCGAGAGTCTTCTCCAACATCACAATTCAAAAGCTTCAATTATTTGGTGCTCAGCTTTCTGTATAGTCCAACTCTCACATCTATACATGACTACTGGAAAAACTATTGCTTTAACTAGATGGACCTTTGACAGTAATGTCCCTGTTTTTCAATATGCTGTCTAGGTTTGTCATAGCTTTTCTTCACATACTGTTGAAGCTTAGCTTGGAGAATTTTCAGCATTAATTTGCTAGTGTGTGAGAAGACTGCAATTGTGCAGTAGTTTGAACATTCTTTGATATTGCCTTTCTTTGGGATTGTAATGAAAACTGACCTTTTCCAGTCTTGTGGCCCCTGCTGAGTTTTCCAAATTTGTTGGCATATTGAGTGCAGCACTTTCACAGCATCATCTTTTAGGATTTGAAATAACTCAACTGGAATTCCATCTACTCCATTAGCTTTGTTTGTAGTGATGCTTCCTTAGGCCCACTTGACTTTGCATTCCAGGATTTCTGGCTCTAGATGAGTGATTACACCATCGTGTTTATCTGGATCATTAAGATATTTTTTGTACAGTTCTTCTGTGTATTCTTGCCACCTCTTTTCTGCTTCTTTTAGGTCCATACCACTTCTGTCCTTTATTATGCCCATCTTTGCATGAAATTTTCTTCCAAACATTTCATTTATGCATGAAATATCCTTGGTATCTCTAATTTTCCTGAAGAGATCTCTAGTCTACCATTCTATTGTTTTCCTGTATTTCTTTGCACTGGTCATTTAGGAAGACTTTCTTATCTCTCCTCTAAACATCTAATCTCACTTTATTTGCTATAATACCTACTAATCATCACAATGTATGTTGTTAATATGTTTTTTATTTACTCTATAAGTATTCTTGATAGTGTCTTACTGTTTACTGAAGTATCAAGAAATAATGTGATTTGGGGATTTATATATATTTGTAACTTCATGTAGAAAGTAGAATGCCTTTCCTCTCAAATTTTCCAGAGTTATATTTAAGTGACTCCTAGGACAGAAAGAAGTTTATGTACTAAGAACAAAAGGAATTAGCCTTCCAAAAATTAATAAAGGCTTTCTTGATGATACCACAACAATGACTAATTCATTTGTATATGAAAAAAGCAATAAATATATTCCAGTACCTGTGTTTAACTAGTAAATACAAAGAAAAAAAAAAGAGATGACTAAAAACATAGCCAGTCTTCATTGATTTGTTCCAAATTAATTTGCTTTCCATTTCAGAAGAATTAATGCTTTCAAGTGGTAGTCTGGAGAACTCATAAGAGTCCCTTGGACTGCAGGGAGATCAAACCAGCCAATTCTAAAGGACATCAGCCCTGAATAGTCACTGGAAGGACCAATTTTGAATTTGAAGTGCTAATAATTTGGCCACCTGATATGAAGAGTCAACTCACTAGAAAAGACTCTTATAATGGGAAAGATTGAAGGCAAAGGAGAAGGGAGGTAGTAGAGAATGAGATGGTTAGATAGAAACATTGATTCAATGGACATGAATTTGAGCAAACTTTGGGAGATATGTGAAGGACAAGTGTGCCTGACATGTTGCTGTCCTTGGGATTACAAAGAGTCAGAGACAACTTAGCAACTGAACAACAACAACATTTCAGAATCTCTCTGTAGATAAGGTAGGCTATTACAATAAGGTACTAGTTGGTGTGGGTATGAGCTATAGGGTCTTCTTTCTCCTAAGGAAAGAGAGGAAGCTTTCACAGACCTCTATGAGTCAACATGATTGCTATGCATTTCTTAGTTTATCTCTATGAAGTGGTGAAATAATTTTGATGTGGAGTAGATTGTGTCCATTAGTTAAACATATTTCCTCAGCTCTATTTTTGGTATTTTTATAAACAAAATAACTCAAGTTTGGATATCCCAAAAGATAGATGTCAAGACAATTAAGATTTCATGACATTTATTGTGGGAAACACTTCTGAGTACAACGAAAGAGCAGGGACAGTCAAAGCAGAGCCTTTTGATCACAGTGCATCTGACCCTAAAATTGGAGAGAAGAAACGAAGGACTGTGTATGGAGGCAAAGTCCCAGTCAGGCTGATGGGAGCACCCAGAACAAAGTTTTTCATCAGAGAATTATTCTTTGCAGGGACTGCCCACCTCTAGCTTCCCTACTGTGCATAGTCATTGGTTGGGTGCAGTCAGGGGAGTGTGTATGCTCAGTTGTGTCTGACTCTTTGCCATCCCATGAACAACTCTAGCCCACCAGTTTCCTCTGTCTATGGAATTCTCCAGGCAAAAATACTGGGTCAGGTTGCTCCTTTCTACTCCAGGAGATCTTCCCAACCAAGGGACTGAATCTGAGTCTCTTGTGTCTCTTGCATTTTCAGGAGAATTTTTTTTTTTTTTCACCACTTCACCACTTGGGAAGCCCACAGCCACAGGTAGGGTGCCTTTATTGAAAATGCTCTGTTATATCTTGAAAGTGTGGCAGCTGCAGATTATCAAGTATCAGGTTTCTTCACAGATTCATTTTTAAAGAAAAAAGTTATTCTTAATTGGAGGATAATTGCTTTACAATATTGTGTTGGTTTCTGCCGTACATCGACATGAATCATCCACAGGTACACATATGCTTCCTCCCTCTTGAACATCCCTCCCTCATCTTCTCTGTCCTACCCCTCTATGATTTCACAGAACACTGGTTTGAGCTCCCTGCATTATACAAATTCCCACTGGCTATTTTACAAAAGGAGTACGTCAAGGCTGTATATTGTTACCCTGTTTATTTAACTTATATGCAGAGTACATCATGAGAAATGCTGGACTGGAAGAAGCACAAGCTGGAATCAAGATTGTCAGGAGAAATATCAATAACCTCAGATATGCAGATGACACCACCCTTAGGCAGAAAGTGAAGAGGAACTAAAAAGCCTTTTGATGAAAGTGAAAGTGGAGAGTGAAAAAGTTGGCTTAAAGCTCAACATTCAGAAAACTAAGATTATGGCATCCAATCCCATCACTTCATGGGAAATAGATGGGGAAACAGTGCAAACAGTGTCAGACTTCATTTTGGGGGCTCAAAAATCACTGCAGATGGTGACTGCAGCCATGAAATTCAAAGACGTTTACTCCTTGGAAGAAAAGTTATGACCAACCTAGATAGCATACTTAAAAGCAAACAAAGGTCCATCTAGTCAAGGCTATGGTTTTTCCAGTGATCATGTATGGATGTGAGAGTTGGACTGAAGAAAGCTGAGTGCCAAAGAATTGATGTTTTTGAACTGTGGTGTTGGAAAAGACTCTTGAGAGTCCCTTGGACCGCCAGGAGATCCAACCAGTCCATTCTGAAAGAGATCAGTCCTGGGTATTCTTTGGAAGGACTGCTGCTAAAGCTGAATCTCCAGTACTTTGGCTACCTCATGCGAAGAGTTAATTCATTGGAAAAGACTCTGATGTTGGGAGGGATTGGGGGCAGGAGGAGAAGGGGACGACAGAGGATGAGATGGCTGGATGGCATCACGGACTCGATGGACGTGAGTCTGAGTGAAATCCAGGAGTTGGTGATGGACAGGGAGGCCTGGCATGCTGCGATTCATGGGGTTGCAAAGAGTCAGACATGAATGAGCGACTGAACTGAACTGAATATATAAGTTACCACACCACTCTCTCAATTCATCCCACATTCTCCTTTACCACTGTGTCTACAAGTCTGTTCTCTGATTCTCATCTGATGAAAGTTCTCAGTGATCTACTGCTATGGCTCTCATAGGTAAGTTTCAAACTTGTAATTTCTTCAACTTTTGCTATTGGTTAAAATTCCAAGGAAATCCTGATTTGGAAATTCTTACCTTCCTCTGTATCCACATTCTCTTTTAGAAACAGGAGTAAAAACCTGAAAGAAAAACAAAAACTGTTTTCAGATTTTAAAATATCCTTATGCTATGAAAATTTGAGAAATATTCTTTGTGGATTGTGACTGGTCCCAGTACTATACCTTCTCCACTATGAACCTGAAAACCCTTAAGCTACAACTAATGCATCTCTACTTACTTAATACCAATTGTTTAATCAAATGCTATTAAACTGTAACCTTAGTCTTGCATCCTCTGTATCCTTCTGATATTGCTCCATAACCTCTAAGAATTAAAACAGGAAACTCTTCCTGGGACAAAATTGAACTTTGACTAATATTCCTTAAGCTGTATTATAAAATCCTTAGTCTTCTTCCTCTGTCAAATGTTCATGTTGGAATTGTATTCAACATCCCAAAATTTGAACAAAGACTCTAGCTTCACTGATTTTTTTCTCCACCTATAACCCACTATTGTACTAACTCCATGTCTTTGCCCATTCCTTCTTGTGTCCAATTTCAAAAGATTCCTCACATCCTTTGTTGCATTGTTAGTGGATAAAAGGTGCCTTCTTGAAGATGTCCTGGGAATTTATTGTTTAAGTCCCCACAGTGTGAAAGTTATATTTCCAGATTATGGAGTTCCCCTAAATTTTACAGGTCATCAACTAGGACCTGGCTATGATTTGACACAATAACACACACTAAGGAGTCTTTTGTGACAACTCACTCCTCAAGCTGACTTAAAGCCAGTGGAACTTAGAACTAACTGTTGGTTTCATAGCTAAGTGAGTAATGGAGAAAATGGATTATGGGTTTCTTCTAAAGGTACTTTAAAGAGCTACAAACTTGTTGTTGTTGTTATTTAGTCAATCGTGTCTGACCCTTTGCAACCCCGTGGACTGTCCATAGCATTCTCCAGGCAAGAATACTGGAGTGGTTTGCTATTTTCTTCTTTAGGGTATATTCCTGACCCAGGAATATTCCTGAGATCGAACCCAGGTCTCCTACATTACAATCAGATGCTTTACCATCTAAGCCACAAAGGAAGCCCCTATAAGCTTGTGGTTTCTATAAATTTAGTTTTGTGTGAGAAAAATCAAGTACAAACATATAATGGCATAGTTTGGAGATAATAAAATAATTCAAAGAATGTTCTCTTATGCAACATCTGTATGTTCTGTTGTCTGATATTCTTTTGAAGAAAAATGTCTAAAACCCATAGTATTCTGTTATACTCATTTGTCATATGCATGCATATGAGGAGGAAAATTAGACTTATTATTTTAGGTTGTTTTAACCACTGACTCAGAACAGCTTGGAGGTAGGACCCCTGAGTTTTTGCATTAGCTTCATTAATAGTGTTCTGGGCTTTCATATTTTTCATAGAACAGAGTCTGGATCTGTTACAGAATTTCATTTACCAAATGGAACACAAAGTACTGGGGGCAGGATTCCAGAAATTGGGAAGGATCTGGCAAGATCAATTCAGGAATGCAGGTGTTGCTGTGGTATTAGACAGGTTGTTGGATGAGGAATTTAGAAAGCAGAACAAAATGAAATAGAAACCCAGTTACATGAACTAGAAGCAGATGGAAAGAGATTCAGGTTCAACAATTGGATTAGGAAATGCCAATGGAGGAGTCTTGAATTTTAACAAGAATATTATTTTGAGGATGTTGTGAATGGAATAGAGGAGACTATATTGAAAAAAAAAAAAACTGAAAAGGGGGAAAAATGGTGAAGAAAGCCACAATGACTTCATCCTTCTAGGTTATATAACTAACTTATACAGACAGCTTGGGTGTTAGGAACTTTGCTAAGAACTTTACATCTGTCACCTTGTTGATTTGTCTAATCTACCTGGGTAGGTATGTGTGTCCTACATCCCTCACTACTCCATGCAAGTACCTCCCCAGTCTGTGGACACAAAGAGAATAACCTTCTTCATAGAAGGGAACTCATTCCTCCAATAAGCTTATAGGAGTCACCATGTTCCCCTGCTCGAGCCTCCTAACAAGCTTTCAAAGTCCATTTCTGAGACAATAAAACAGTTCATTTTTAAAATACACATTAAATTTTTAAACAATTGTACATACATTAATTTTTTCATACTGCTTATTTAAATTCTATGTAGAGTACATCATGTGAAATGACAGGCTGGATAAATGAAAAGCTGGAATTAAGATTGCTGGGAGAAACATCAATCTTAGATATGCATTTAGCATTGTGTGAAACACTTGAGATCTCTCAAGAAAATTAGAGATATCAAGGGACTCTTTCATGAAAACATGGGCAAGATAAAGGACAGAAATGGTATGCACGTAACAGAAGCAGAGAATACTAAGAGGTGCTCAAGAATGCACAAAATAACTGTACAAAAAGTCTTAATGACCTGGATAACTGTAATGGTGTGATCACTCACCTAGAGCCAGACATCCTGGAGTGTGAAGTCAAGTGGGCTTTAAGAAGCATTACTACAAACAAAGCTAGTGGAGGTAATGTAATTGCAGCTGAGCTATTTCAAATCCTAAAAGATGATGCTATGCAAGTGCTGCACTCGTTATGCTAACAATTTTGGAAAACTCAGAAAGGAATGGAAAAGTATTTAGTACAACTCCAGGGGAAGAAAAAGGAAGTGAAAGTCACTCAGTTGTGTCTGACTCTTTGCAACCCCATGGACTATATAGTCCATGGAATTCTCTAGGCCAGAATACTGGAGTGGGTAGCCTTTCCCTTCTCCAGGGGATCATCCCAAACCAGGGATCAAACCCAGATCTCCTGCATTGCAGGCAGATCCTTTACCAGCTGAGCCACAAGGGAAGCCCAAGGAAGTGTGATGCCAAAGAATGTTCAAACAACTGCACAATTACACTTACTTCATATGCTAGCAGTGTAACACTACACAGCCTTCAAGATAGGCTTCAACAGTATGTGAGAACTTGCAGATATACAAGCTGGATTTAGACAAGGCAGAAGAATCAGAGATCAAATTGCTAACATCTAATGGATCAGGGAAAAAGCAAGAGAATTCCAGAAAAAACATCCACTTCTGCTTCACTGACTATGCCAAAACCTTTGACTGTGTGGATCACAACAAACTGGAAAATTCTCAAAGGGATGGGAATACCAGACCATCTTACCTCCCTGCTGAGAAACCTGTATGCAGGTCAAGAAGCAACAGTTAGAACTGGACATAAAACAATAGATTGGTTAAAAATTGGGAAAGGGTACATCAAGACTGCATATTGTCACCCTACTTATTTAACTTATAAATAAGTTAAATCAGAGTACATCATGCAAAATGTCAGGCTGGATAAAACACAAGCTGGAATCAAGACTGCTATGAGAAATATCAATAACCTCGGATATGCAGATGACACCACCCTACAGGCAGAAAGTTAAGAGGAACTGAAGAGCTTCTTGATGAAGGTCAAAGAGGAAGGTGAAAAAGCTGGCTCAAAACTCAACATTCAAAAAAAACAAAGATCATGGCATCTGATCCCATGACTTCATGGTAGATAGATAGGGAAATAATGGAAACAGTGACAGATTTTATTCTATTGGGCTCCAAAATCACTGGATTTAGAGTAATGGACTGCAGCCATGAAATTGAAAGACACTTGCTTCTTGGAAGAAAAGCTATGGCAAACCTAGATAGCATATTAAAAACCAGAGACATCACTTTGCTGACAAAGATCCATATAGTCCAAGCTATTGTTTTTCCAGTTCTCAAGTACAGATGTGAGAATTTTACCATAAAGAAGACTGAGGGCCAAAGAATTGATGCTTTTGAACTATGGTGCTGGAGAAGTCTCTTGAGAGTCCCTTGGACTGCGTGGAGATTAAACCAGACAATCCTAAAGGAAATCTACACTGAGTATTCATTGGAAAAATGACAAAGGAGAGAGAAAGAATGAGATCGTTGGATGGCACTGCCGACTTAATGGACATGAGTTTGAGTCTGGACATAAGTATCTTTACCTGGAGATAGTGAAGGACATGGAAGCCTGGCATGCTGAACTCCTTGGGATCACAAAGAGTCTGATAGGACTTAGAGACTGAACAACAAAACCAGCAGCAACATATATTAATGGGTTATGCTCCAGTGTGGATGGTTCAAAACCCAGATTGTAGTCCTAGAATACCTGGGTTTAAATCCTATTTTTCACTTTGTAACCATAAGTCTTTACCTAGTTAACTACCTTTCCCTGAGTTCTTATATGTGTAAAGTATCTAAAATAGTATATACTGAGCTCTTAATAAGTTACAGTTATTATTTTATAGGTTTAGTATTCAAGGCAGAGCATTTAACTTAACCAAATTAATAAGCTGGATATTTTCCTTACTCCCTACTTACTCTATGTCATTTTGACCTATGTAATATTTCTTTTCAATGTGCTACACAAGTAACAGGACCATTCAAAGACTGTTGGTTAGCATTTCAAGAGCTCTGTGCTAACTATATTCAGAATTAGAGTTGGACATCTGAAATGCTTTCATCAGTCAGGCAAATACAATAATTAGAAGAGAAAAGAAACAATAGAAACTCAGTAAGTTGTGATGATCTCCACTGGTGTAAATGAACAAGCTACCATGTGGCTTCAGATAGCTCTCCCATTTGAAAATGAGAGAGTGAGATTCTGATATTCAGAAGTATCCAGAAATCCTTACTTTTGTATAAAATTTTCTGATTTTATTTAATATTTGACAAAATTAAAAATGCTTCATAAGTCAATCAAAACTTATAAAATGGTTTTTGCTTCTCACTACAAGTCTGGGGACCTAGTAGAGAGTCTCAAACCATAACATCTATAATTGCTAAGTTTTCTTCCTCAGTTCTAGTTGATTCCTTGAAAGAGAGCTCTAATTTGACTTGTTAATTGATAACCTAGTTGACTCTTTCAACAAATACATATTAAGTACCTAATTATGTATCAGTCATTCTTCAAGGTGCCACTGATGCAACAGAGAACAGAAGTCTCTGCTCATGGAGCCACCATTCTATTTTTGTATGCCATATTCTCTCTCTTTCATATATATATATACACATATATGTGTGTGTATGTGTGTAGAATACATTCTACATATATTCTGTCTTTTACTATTAGAGGAAGACAGGAAAACAAGCACATAAGTAACAGTTTTTTTTTTTTTTTTCCCTTGGAGAAAAAGGAAACAGAATAAGGAGATAGGAAATACCAGAGAGGATATGGATGTGGGCATTCTTATAATGGATAAAGAAGGCTTCAGAGATAAAATGAAATTTGAACAGAAACCAGGAGAAAATAAGGAAGCCATCAATGGGAATTCTAGAGGAAGAGAACCCTAAACAAAGGGAAAATTGCACAGGCTGATTTCTTATTCGAGGGACAGTAAGACCAGTTGGTTGGGTTCACGGTGTCCAATGACATAGACTGTTAGGAATGGCTGTGTTTCAGTAGTATCTTGCTTGTTCTTTGGATCATATTGGAAATTAGAAAAGATTTTGGATGATAAATATTGATGCCACAGTGTCAAAACTCTACACTGTGATCTTTATCAATCTTTTTATCAAGTTTGTATGAGATTTACATCAATTTTTTAAAAAGATAGTACACTAGCAGACAGATGGTTTATGGATAACTTTCCTCAATTGAATCCTCCTTGAGTATAAGACATGATGGCATTACACCATCCAAAAGTTGTATTTTAATAATACTGTGTTTTCATGCTTTGAGCCATTAACATAATAATATAATAATATAATAATGGTGATGATAACCATTTTGTCTAAGAAAGAATATCCAGTTGCTCTATTTCCTGTAAGCAAGATCTTCTGCAGTGGTTCATCAAGCCTCTCAAAAGCAATCTTTCCTCCATGAACCTTGCACCGTAAGTCTTGAGGCAAAGGACCTGGCTGAGTAAGTCCGCCCTCTGTCTGTGGCTGTTGCTCTCATGTTCATCTAAGCATTGATCTTGTTACCCTTAGTATTGTTCTCAGTCAAGATGAAATAATCTTTTTCCCCTAAGAAGAGCCTATTCCTTTTGTTATATGTGACTTTTTACATAACTGAGAAGCACTAGTTTTTTATTCATGGATAACCAACACTGAATTTCAAGATGTTCAGAGTAGAATCTGATTATTCAAATTTTAAACATATTAGAGCTTAAAATGTTAAAATCGTTAAGTCCCAAGATAAAAAGTAGACTTCAAGTATGTAGAGTTAAATCCTACACTTGATGTTTATAAATAAAAAGTTTATATTTTAAACTGTGTGTTTACAAAAATGTATGATGTCTCTCTGCCTTAAATAATGTATCAATTGAAAATACAATTATATAAAAGCTCAGTGTGTTGTATGGGGCAGACAGCTATGGACAGCTGGAAATGATGCTTGCCTGCAGGGTTAAAAAAACCTCAATGGAATCAATTGTTATTCCATAAACCCTTCAGAAAAACATTTTGTAGGAAAGGAAAATCTAACCCTATGGATAGGCAAAAGAAGAAGATGTTGGACAGGGGTAATAGTTTGATGAATCAGAGAGAAATCACATATTTTAGGCAATCCATTCAGTGCTTTCACTTAGTAAGGTCTTAACAAAATTATTATTATCTTTTACTTCTGTTATTATTTGATCCAAATTCTTTATTGTATATTAGGCTGAAATGGCATAGGGCATCATATATCATAGATATAAGTGATTTGGAAAGTAAGGGGACTTCTGCTATAATCAGCAATAAGGGCACTTTGATATTTGGAGAGAACATTATAGGCAAAACTGAGGTCATAATTTAAAAATCTTAAAAAAAAAAAATCTTTTCACTCAGTCAGTCTCTGATGTAAGTAACAGAAAGAATTTGAGGAAAAATTGCTTTTATAGAGTGGACGATACTTCAGTCAAGTGGAAGAAACTGGTGCCATGAAAATTATTGATATATTCTTCCATTAGTCCAACAGTTACTCACTATTACTTAACTTATTAATTTATTATTCAAATTTCTGAGAGTGTCTATGGAATACATATTCCTGCAGTTTTGAAAGAAGGAGGCAAAACTATGTCAATGGGAAAGCAGATTCAGCTTTGACTAGAAGGCAGGTAGAGTGTGTAGAGTACACACACTGTAAAGGTATGGAAGAAAATCTGCACTGAACTGACCGGAAATCTTAAGTCCTGGGAAAGAGAAAAGAGTGAATGGAGAGGGATGACATGTAGAAAATTCTACAAATATTAAAACATTAAAACTGTTGCATAGAAGATGAAGATATTTGGCCATGATCACACAACTAGTAATGGCAATGTTGGAAGATATACACCCATGTATAGGTTAGTGATTTTCTTCAGGAAGAGATTTTTGTCCTTAAGGGTGATTTGGAACAGCTGGAAACAATTTTCAATTGATTATCACACCTTTGGGATGTACAACTAGCTTCTAGTCGATAGAAGGAAGAAATGCTGATAAACATAAAAATAAACAGAATGGTCTTCCACAATGAACAATTATCTAGTTCTAATTATCAATATTCCCAAGGTGGAGAAACATTTTTGAAGATGGGGACAGAATCAGAGGAAACAGAAAGAACAGGGAGAATGGAAAGCTGGTGTGGACCACACAGGAACAATATGTTCTTTACTCACTCACTTCTGATGTAAAACCAATCCTCCCCTACATACATTTCATTCTGGGGCAGCGTTTCCGTGGAAAATGACCTTGTGAATAATGTTTTAAATCTAGTTTCCTAGTGCTATCCATGAAACCAAAGCAAGTTATTTCTCTTCAAATTGAATGTGTCCTTTCATTTAGAACTTGCCAGAATTCAGTTCAGTTCAGTTCAGTCGCTCAGTCGTGTCTGAATCTTTGCAACCCCATGGACTGCAGCATGCCAGGCCTCCCTGTCCATTACCAACTCCCAGAGTTTTCTCAAACTCATGCCCATTGAATCAGTGATGCCATTCAACCATCTCATTCTCTGTCGTCCCCTTCTCCTTCCACCTTTAATCTTTCTCAGCATCAGTGCTTTTTCCAATGAGCCAGTTTTTGCATCAGGTGGCCATAGTATTGGAGTTTCAGCTTCAGCGTCAGTCCTTCCAATGAATATCCAGGGCTGATTTCCTTTAGGATGGACTGGTTGGATCTCTTTGCAGTCCAAGGGACTCTCCAGAGTCTTCTTTAACATCACAGTTCAAAAGCATCAATTCTTCACCGCTCAGCTTTCTTTACAGTCCAACTCTCACATCCATACATGACTACTGGAAAACCATAGCTTTGACTAGATGGACCTTTGCTGGCAAAGTAATGTCTCTGCTTTTTAATATACTGCCTAGGTTAGTCATAACTTTTCTTCCAAGGAGTAAGCGGCTTTTAATTTCATGGCTGCTGTCACCATCTGCAGTGATTTTGGAGCCCCCTCAAAATAAAGACAGCCACTGTTTTCCCATCTATTTGCCATAAAGTGATGGGACCAGATGGCATGATCTTTGTTTTCTGAATGTTGAGTTTTAAGCCAACTTTTTCCACTTTCCTCTTTTACTTTCACCAAGAGGCTCTTTAGTTCCTTTTCACTTTTTGTCATAAGTGTGATGTCATCTGCAAATATGAAGTTATTAATATTTCTCCTGGCAATCTTGATTCCAGCTTGTGCTTCATCCAGCCCAGCATTTCTTATCTACTTTGCATATAAGTTAAATAATCAGGGTGACAATATACAGCCTTGACATAGTCCTTTCCCTGTTTGGACCAGTGTGTTGCTCCATATCCAGTTCTAACTGTTGCTTCCTGATCTGCATACAGATTTTCAAGAGGTAGGTCAGGTAGTCTGATATTCCCATCTCTTTAATAATTTTCCACAGTTCGTTGTGATCGCCAGAATTGAATAATGTCAAAGTAATCTTCAGTCTTATCTCCCTTTCTCCTAGGAACAGTATCTTCCCCACGGCAGATGGAAGCTGACCATTGTCTCATGCCAGTGCTATGTCAGAGTGAGGCTAATTTCAAGAAATTGGCATGATGGAGGATGGCAGCATCAGTTCAGAAGCCTGTGTAATCCACAGAGCACCAGATCTGCGTTGTCTGCACAGAAGGGCAACACTTGTGCCAGCTGTTTCCAGCATCAGCATGAATTGAATTCACCTTATCAATTCCCTCATGACTTAGAAGGTAAAGCATCTGTCTGCAATGCAGGAGACCTGGATTTGATCCCTGGTTTGGGAAGATCCTCTGGAGAAGGAAATGGCAGCCCACTCCAGTATTCTTGCCTGGAAAATCCCATGGACGGCGGAGCCTAGTGGGCCACCTTCCATGGGGTTGCAAAGAGTCGGACATGACTGAGCGACTTCTCTCACTTTACCAATTCAATTAGGCACCTCTGGAGGAGGAATCACAGGAGGCTGTTTTATGAAATAACTGTATACTTTTATCAAGAGTGTCAAATAGACATTCACGGTCATGACTGTCCACAGAAAAGTAAACCAATGATGCTTTCAAATTATAGTACTAGAAATCACATACACTTATAATTCAAAGATATAATTTGCATATAAGATTCAAAATGCCACCATTTTACAGTTACTCCACTTTGTGTAGACATATAAGTCTTCTAATGAAGTGCTTTTTTTTTTTTTTTTTTGAGACTAAAGCCAACATAAAAGGAATCTCTGATAGGGAATATCTACCAATATAACAATGATAACAATGTTGTCATTTTTTATCCTATAGGTCAAAATACCACCAAACCTGAAACTTTGAAAGCTCCAAAATATACAGCAAGGAAGCTGTATAGTGTCTATGGATATTTTTAAAAAACAGACTAAAATTTTAGCTTTAAGTAATTAGGCAAACACGAGAAATTAACCCCACATTGCAACAGGATTTATTTTCTTTTCTGAAAGTTGAAGAGTCTGCCTTATACTGGCTCTGTTTTCTCCCTTCCTTTGGCACCCGGGGTTCTTCCCCACTGCCATGCGGCAGCCTTGGATAGGGAGAACTTTTACTGCTCTAAATTGTATTTACTTCTCTGAATTCCTGAGCCTTGATACTAGGTTCTCTGTGGGAGCTCGATAAATATTCATTGATGGAGATGGTAATGAATACTAGATTTTTGGCTCCCTGCTTTCTGACTTTAATCCAGCCATTTCCTTCTCTCTTCCCTGGGGGAACTGGCAATCTGTTTAAAGCATGTTTGCACTTTGGAATCAGGAGGAGAAGCCAGCATAATTATTAGCTCCCTGTGATTCCCAAACTGTCAGTTAATTCTCAGGTCTTGCCATTTTCTCTACTCTACACACTGAGCTAAGGTTACAGATAAGTGAATTAGGTATCACCTTGAAAGATTTATTTCAGACATGAAAAGATGGCTAGGAAGATGCCTTTATATCTTAAAATACTTTGCTCCTAGACACACCAGTCTATGGTGACTAAGAATTTTTCCTTTTCTTTTTATTACCTGCCCATTCTCTGGATTATAAATTGTCCTGTTTTAAAAAGCTAATTAAAAAGCAAATTCAAGAAGCCAATCTGAGAGGCTATATGCTGTATCATTCCAACTATATAGCATTCAGGAAAAGGCAAAAATTACTAGTGGTTGTGTGTATGTCCGTGTGTAGATTGGGAGGGTATGACTAGGGAGAGAATAGAAGATATTGACTGGAGTGAAAATAGTCTGTATGATATCCTAATGATGGATATACCTCATTACAGTTTAGTTTAGTTCAGTCACTCAGTTGTGTCTGACTCTGTGCGACCCCATGGACTACAACATGCCAGGCTACCTGTCCATCACCAACTCCTGGAGCTTACTCAAACTCATGTCCATTAAGTTGGAGATGCTATCTAACCATCTCATCCTCTGTTGCCCCCTCTCTTCCTGACTTCATTCTTTCCCAGCAGCAGGGTCTTTTCAAATGAGTCAGTTTTTTGCATCAGATGGTCAAAGTATTGGAGTTTCAGCTTCAGCACCATTTCCTCCAATGAATATTCAGGACTGATTTCCTTAAGGATGAACTGGATGGATCTTCTTGAAGTTCAAGGGACTCTCCAGAGTCTTTTCCAACACCACTGTTCAAAAGCATCAATTCTTCAACACTCAGTTTCCTTTATAGTACATCCATACATGACTACTGGAAAAACCGTAGCTTTGATTAGATGGACCTTTGTTGGAAAAATAATAACTCTGCTTTTTAATATGCTGTCTAGGTTGGTCATAACTTTTCTTCCAAGGAGCAAGCATCTTTTAATTTCATGGCTGAAGTCAACATCTGCAGTGATTTTGGAGCCCCCCAAAATAAAGTCTGTCACTTTTCCCACTATTTCCCCATCTACTTGCCATGAAGTGATGGGACCAGATGCCATGACCTTAGTGTTTGGAATGTTGAATTTTAAGCCAAGTTTTTCACCCCTCTCTTTCACTTTCATCAAGAGGCTCTTTAGTTCTTCTTCACTTTGCCATAAGGGTGGTGTCATCTGCATATCTGAGGTTATTGATATTTCTCCCAGCAATCTTGATTCCAGCTTGTGATTCATCCAGTCCAGCATTGCTTCATCCAGTCCAGCATACCTCATTACATATTTATCCAAATCCATGGAATACATAGCACTAAGAGTGAATCTAATGTGAACTATGGGCTTTGGGTGATTATGTGTCAATATAGGTTCACCAATATTAATGATGTCCCACTCTGCTGGGGGATATTGATCATGCCCCCATGTATGTGTGTGGGGGCAGGAGATATATGAGAAATCCTTTAGTTAATTAATGCATTTAGATGTCTTCCTTTCAATTTGCTGTGAACCTAAAGCTTCTTTAAAACCACAAAGTCTTAAGTAAAAGAAAAAAAAAACAGAAGGAAAGAAAAAGCTATTTCATTTAACTTTCAATGTGATGGGGAAACAATATGGAGAAAGGACTTGGCTCTGGTCTTAGCTCTGCCAATAACTAGCTATGCAACTTCAAAAAGTCATTTAATCACTTTGGGAATTAGTTTACTTACCTATAGGGTGATGGGGCTAGAAAGTGTATGTCTAGGTTTTCTTTGATAGGCTAATTTTCAAAAACTCAAAAAAGTGACTTCTATATCTGTAAAAGAATGTTAATAATAAAAATATATTGTTTAATTTATTATTACTTAAATGAGTTAAATAGGTAAGATGTTTCAACCAACTTAAAGAAGAATTAAAAGGATATATATATATATATATATATAAAATGAAAAAGAAATCAATATAAAAATGAAGGTCAAACTAGCTCTTCTCACCTTAAGTCAGTTGAACTTTTGCTGCAAAAAATTAACATCTGTGTAAAGAAGCTATTTTTCATTGCTACAAGCTATCCATAAATTGGAGACTTGTAAAATAGCTCTGATAAAATCAAAACGAGAAAATGAAATGATGTGTTCTAGAAAAGTCATGGTCCATCAAAGCACAAATTTTCCCCTATATTACAAATCAAGCACTAAGTACAATGTATAGTTAAAGTAGGTACTCAAGATTTGTGAACCATTAATATTTCTCCATAAATAGTGATTTCTCCATGGCTTCAGCATCCAGGTCTATTGCCTAATATTTGGGACACTTGGAAAGCAATTTGTTCTCAGTTCTCAAGCCTGGTATCAACTGAATGATACTAAACAGTTTATATATACATGAACTTTCTATCAGTTTGCATTTCTCTGATCCTGGAAGGAACAGTCTTTTTGCCTATTTTTTTCTGCTCTCCTCCTTTGAAGCAGAATGTCAAACTATTGAAGACAACATGGATACTTTAAATGAGAAGACTTATCTTTTTCTAGCATCAGTGATAATCAGACTGCTATGACTAATTTCTGCTATGAGGTACATACTCAGATATTGCAGGTTAAATTAACATGTCTCTGTCTTAACCCTTACCTTCTCTCTCTTGACAGTTCACTTTGACACATTTTCTTCTATGTTTACCATTTACTCTAATGAGGTTTCTTTTCTTTTCCTCTCATTCTTCCTTCTTGCTTAATTTCAGTGATTCCAACAGAAAGTTAACACTTGAACACAGATCAGACTCTAGATCTGAGATGTTCTTTCCATTATTTGTTAAGAAATTATAAGACAAACAGATATGACTTCAAGATAAAATGTTGCATAAGTTTGGTAAAATCAGGGGTGCACATGGGGGTTGTTAGTGCTTTTTTGGAAGGCATTTCCATAATTGGATGCTCTTCCTGCTTCTGATGATGATTTTCAAAAATCAAAGATAATATTGGCCTCTGGGTTGAAAGTGCTAACATTACGTTTTATACTAAGATGAGTGATTGTTTTTAGTAGTACTTGCTTGTATGGATAAAAGGTCCTTATCAATATTTGTTTTCTAGGCTCTAATTCATGTTAAGATCTTATTTTTCTATAGAAATGAAGGTGAGAAATTTTCTTCTTCTAAGTTCATTTCTAATTTAGTTTTCAGACCAGAGTTGGCTGGGATACTCATTTTTCACCCTATGAGAGAATATTGGCAGCACAGTTGTGCTTAAAGAAGAATTTTACTGCACTGGAACGCCAAGTCATTTAACCTGAATAGATAACACATTGGCAAATCCTCATCTCTTGGAGGTATTTGTGTATTTGGTCATGATATAACTTCAATAGTTGGGGTTTCCTTCTGCAATGAAGAGTCTACTGAATTAAAGAATATTGCAAGGAAGGCCAATTTAAGTAAACTTGCACTAATGTAGAAATTAGTCCACTGGGAGTAATGAATTCATTAGAACTTTAAACAACAAAATAGTTTTAAAACTCCTGTCTTATTGTGTTTATATTGAGCATAACTTAGAATTATGAAGGTAAGATATTTATTATAGTAATAGATTAAAATTGCCAGCTTATCAACAAGGTATTTTCAAGGTATCAAAAGTGCTTTAAAGCACTTCATCCTCATTAGAAATCTGTGCATTTTCTTTAAAATTGTTTTTATCTTACTAATAGCTTGAGTATATCTGAATTTTCCATGTCACATAAGGTCTCACTGTAGGGCTGTACACATTATGAATAGTTAACAACAAAAACCATACTTATAATTTATTGACTAATTAATATGTGCCAAATATTTTTGTAAAAGTACTAAATGGGTGCATTGATTTGTCATAACACTGTATGCAGTAGATACTTTTATTTACTGTGTTTAACAGGTAAATAAACTAGAGCATGGTGAAGTTAAGTAATTAGTCCAGGGTCTAATGGGAAGCAAATATTTAAACCATCTGTGAACCCCAGAACACTGGCCCATACCCACTTCTCTTGACCAATATGCTACTATGCCTTTGAACAAGTAGTGATATATTTATTGTTTGATATGTTCAAAGGTAAAGTTCAAGAGGAGAAACTTTGGTATTTATGAGATGACTACTGTGTCCAAGGCACCCTGCTGGACATTTCATGTGAGTCAACTTCACTTCATATGTGTGCCATAGTATTATTCTCTTAACCTTTCAGATGAAAAAATGATTCTGAAAAATCTTTATTAAAAATACAGGTGGTCAATCTGGAAAGCTGGGGAGTCAATACTTACTTGTGTCTGTGCATTCCAAAATCCTGATTCTTTCTATTCCATTGCATTGCCTCTAAATGTTTCCTGATTTATTTGCCATAAGTCAGAAAAAAATAATTAAACTTTCCTTTACTTGAAACTACAAGTATAGAGTTGCTGCAGTTTAGTCGTTAAGTTGTGTCTGACTCTGCAAGCTTGCCAACCTCCTCTGTCCATGGGGTTTTCCTGGCAAGTATACTAGAATAAGTTGCCATTTCCTTCTCCAGGGGATATTCCTGACCCAGGGAGTGAATCCTGGTCTCTTTATTGGCAGGTGGAGTCTCTACCACTGAGCCACCAGGGAAACCCAGAATAGAGTACTTATTTGAAAAGAAATTTTTTATTTAATAATCATAGTTGTAAGTAGCCTGGTTGTGATAAATCCACAGCAAACAAAAGAACCCCCCCCCGCCAAATGGCAGTACAAGTTTGCTATCTGTTATTGAAGTTATTGAATTATTATTTGCTTAGTGTTGCTCAGTTGTGTCCGAGTCTTTGTGATCCCATGGGCCATAGACTGCCAGATTCCTCTGTTCATGAAATTCTCCAGGCAAGAATAGTGGAGTAGGTTGCCATTTCCTTCTCCAGGGAATCTTCTTTACCCACGATCAAACCCAGTCTCCTGCATAGAAAGGCAAATTCTTTTCTGTCTGAGCCACCAAGGAAGCCCATTATTTGGTTAAAATAATACTAAATAGGGTTTTAGGAAAATCATTTCAAGTTATAAAATTTACTTTCTATGTTTAAGCAAATATTTCACTTTTCTTATTAAAGAGTGTTGACCTAAGAGTTTTCATTGTTATAAAAAAAATACCCCCCGCAATAAAATCATCTGCTTAAAGTTTATACATATGACCTATATGTCAATAAAAGAGAAAATGTTGTATGAAGAACAGATGGGCTTGACATTTGCCCAGAAAAAAGTTAATTTTGCATGCTGTATGGGCTTCAGGTTACTAAAAATCACAGTTGAGAAAACAATTAAAAATCAAATCAATGATAGAACACCTCTGCATTTATTTGTATCATGCCATACACAAGATTACAGTCATGTGTATTATGGTCCAATTGACAGAGCCAGGTTAGTTCTTTGCTGCTGCTGCTGCTGCTGCTGCGTCACTTCAGTCGTGTCTGACTCTGTGCGACCCCACAGACAGAGGCCTACCAGGCTCCCCCGTCCCTGGGATTCTCCAGGCAAGAACACTGGAGTGGGTTGCCATTTTCTTCTCCAATGCATGAAAGTGAAAAGCGAAAATGAAGTCGCTCACTCGTGTCCAACTCTTGGCGACCCCATGGACTGCAGCCCACCAGTCTCTTCTGTCCATGGGGTTTTCCAGGCAAGAGTACTGGAGTGAGGTGCCATTGCCTTCTTGGAAGCTCTTTGAACTAACTTTATTTTCACACATTTTACTTCAATTAAATCTTAGAATGTAAGATATAGAATTTCCTTTATATGGTAAAACTGAATCCATTTTAGATTGCAAAATGTTACTCCATTCATGAACTTATATGTTTAATAATAACTAATTGAGACATACCTCAAAAAAAAAAATTCCTCAAGTGCAACACATCTGTATTGAGAGACCACTGATTAAAGAATTGATTATGCATTAGATGAAGCTAATGTCTTAATGTTTCAAGAGGAAGATTAAGCACATATAAATGATACTCTCTGCAAATAATGGAATTCTTAAAAAAAAAAGGTTTTATGGACACTCAAGAAAGAATCTCTTCAAAGCCCAGTTGTAAATCAGCAAAAGTGAGCATGTGCAAACTTCATGCTGCCTTGTTTGCCCAGCTAATTTC
The DNA here is from genome assembly GCA_917880005.1 of Nanger dama. Lineage (NCBI taxonomy): Eukaryota > Metazoa > Chordata > Mammalia > Artiodactyla > Bovidae > Nanger > Nanger dama. The sequence continues at coordinate 55,009,895 of CAKJTW010000006.1, read as the reverse complement.
TAAGCTGACCCATTTAATCCTTAATTGAATTTCCTTGGTGGCTCAGTGGTAAAGAATCCATCTGCAATGCAGGAGCCACAGAAGACGTGGGTTCAATTCCTTGGTCAGGAAGATCCCTAGGAGAAGGGGATGGCAACCCACTCCATTAGTCTTGCCTGGAGAATCCCATAGACAGAGGAACCTGGTGAGCTACTGTCCATTGGGATCGCAAAGAACTGGACATGACTGAAGTGACTTAAAATGCACACAGCAATCCTTAGATAGTTATTCACCTTTCATTTGAATTTCAAATATTTTAGGAGACATTTGAATTTGCCACAGCTATTAGGGTCTGACTAATAACTCCTTCCAGTCTTACTGCCTTTAACTGTTGTAAGAAAACTGATGTGCTATGTGATTCTGAGTATGAACATCAGCTATCCATCCAATGATCTCTTTTTTTCTTGTTTGTCAAATGAAAAATAACAGAAGCTAAAGCAGAATCCGTCTGACTGTTTCTTTAGCTACTGCTTGTAGTGTTTCTTGCCATTGTGCTTTATTCTTCCATTAATATGGTCTCTCTTTCCTTCATCCACCCATATCTAACATCACATCAAGATTTACCACATATAACATTGTATAGGAGATAATAATTGAGGATTTAAGATTAATGGAGTCTGGGGAATTGTGTAACAATATATGATAAGGAAAAACACCAAAGTGAATACTAGACTTCCCTCTTCATCAAGGTACTTCAGATATCACATATTTATTCCTCAGGCCCAATCTCTTTTCATATTACTAGATTCCCACTCTCCTCTTCCTCCAGGTTATAAAGAAAAACCTGTATATGCTTGTTAATCTATTTAACAGAATAGTTTTCTATCTCTAGATAAGGCCATTTTCTTTCTATCTTGAAACTCACTGAGGTGCTTTACTAAATAAGAAATTAATCTATTCAAGTTCAGAATACAGTACTCAGACACATAAAGAACCAATCAGCAAAGACATGTAAATAAGAGATGTTTTACCTTTAGTACATTCTCAACTGTGGACAGAGCAACCTCCAGGGGTTGTGGATATCAGTTAGGGTTCTTCCTGTTCCATTTGTGACATATGCTGTATACAGTGGATTTTACAAAATCCCACAATTATCCTAGGATTTTCATCTAATACTGGCCACAACTTTGTTCTTTTCTTACTGGGCAAATTTCAAAGGCCCAAAAGTTGCATGTGAATTGAGAAAGCTCATGGAGTTCAGACAAACTTTGAACTCCAAGTGGCAGGGAACAGAATTGAAAATTTCACAGAAACACCTTTATTCTCAGGGTTAGCTCAGCAGGGACCAGGCAGTATAGAACAGGTGAGAATGAAAGCTAATCAAGAAAGGAAATCATCTCAAACAACAACATCAGTCACAAAAGCCATGATTCACAATCAGGGCACTAGTAGGGTCGGTTTTTATTTTAAGCAAAGCATCCCTTTTCCTGATGCTCATAACCAGTTCAGAAGAATGTTCCACTCCAGGCTTCTTTCTTATGTCTCATAAATAAATCATCAAGATAAAAATAGCTGCTTCTCTCACAGTTAAAGCAAAAAGAAAGTAAAGGTTTTAGCAATCTTCCTCCACTCTTCTTTTTCTGTTTTCTTATAACAATATCTAGGTAACTCTGAAGGCAAGAACTGTTCAAGGATACATGCAGGCTGATTTTGAAGGAAAACATTGATGATACTGAATGTAATTTAAAATCTGGGATTGGTCAGTGTTTTATTGGAAACCATCTCACTTTATCCTCCTCTTATAGAATTCACTCATTTTGGATATATTTGAGGATATAATTGTATTATATATCTTTTGCTAGAATAGAAATAGTGCTTCTGTTAGAAGAAACTAAAACTCCCAGGGTTATGGAAGTAAATCCCAAATGGTTTTCCTTCTTGTGTCAATGGATACAATAATTCCTGAAATTTAAGGGAGCGTTTTGTACAGTTGTAAATGAAAGTAGATTGATTTACTTACTTTAGAGAACAGTCTGGCAAGTAAGTTCTATCTTTTACCTTTGTATATGACTAACACATATTTCTTTCAATTTCAGGAATTTAGCTAGAAAATAGAGACAGCTTATTTTTCCAATGGCTGGCAGCACCTTTTTAAAATTAATTATATATATATATTTTTTTTGATTCATTTTTCCCTGTTATTCAGAAAGACACCAGAAGAGATGTATGTATCTTGAATTGTGTAAGTTCTCTCTTCTGAGATTGTCTTAGAGTTCTGATATATGGAGCATTCATTTAATAAAAAGAGAACATTGTAGTTACTCTGAAATGATCTAAAGCATACTATTCCATATTCATTAAACTTCACATAACTAAGGACTGAATTATCATTATACTCATATTTAATTACTTAGCAATTCCAAATCTTGGCTAGAGTATATCTTTATATTTTAGAGCTACATATGCCATTGCACAATTTACCTTAAAATATCCCTGCTACTTTCAACTTAATCTTAGGATATGGAAAGTTTTATCGACCATCACTCTCACCCTTAAGACAACAACAAACATTGGATAATATACAAAATCATACTCTTGTAAACATTAGAGAGCTGAATTTACAGAAAAATCAACTAACTCAAAAGATCAGAAGGACACTCTTCCAAGAAGAGAATGAATGTTAATGCTTCCTCATGTGGACAAAAAATGTTCTTTGGGATTCAATAAACAAAGGATGTGGTCATAAAGCTGCTAACCACTGTATTGGCCCAGGGGTACACCCTGAAGAAAATTCAGAATTAAAAAGAAAAATCAGGATACTGGCTCTAGGCACCTAAAGCACATATCAAAGGAATAACTTCAGTGAACTGACACTCTTGCATCATCCCATACATAGAAAAATGCTAAATTCATTAACGTGAGACTTCTAGATTTTCTTTAATTAGCAGCAATCTTTTGATGTTCAATTACTTTTACTTAGGTTAGTTTTTGTAAAAATTCCTATATATCCTGGCCCTCTCCTTGCCTATTTGAAATAGTCCCTCAGAGCTATATGAAACGCTGTATCCAGTCTTAAATTCTCAGTAAAGTCTGCCTGTGCCATGTTGTGCTTAGTTGCTCAGTTGTGTCCGACTCTTTGCAACCCCATGGACTATAGCCTCTGACATGGAATTCTCCAGGAAAGAATACTGGAGTGGGTTGCCCTGCCCTCCTCCAGAGAATCTTCCCAACCCAGGAATTGAACTCAGGTCTCCCATATTGCAGGTAGATTCTTTACCACCTAGCCACCAGGGATGTTCAAGAAAACTAGAGCAGGTAGCCTATCCCTTCTCCAGGGGAACATCCAAACCCAGGAATCAAACCAGGGTCTCCTGCATAGCAGGTGGATGCTTTACCAGCTGAGCCCAAAGTCTGCCTGCTGCTGCTGCTAAGTTGCTTCAGTCGTGTCTCACTCTGTGCGACCCCATAGACGGCAGCCCACCAGGCTCCCCTGTCCCTGGGATTCTCCAGGCAAGAGTACTGGAGTGGGTTGCCATTTCCTTCTCCAATGCATGAAAGTGAAAAGTCAAAGTGAAGTCATTCAGTCGTGTCCAACTCTTCACGACCCCATGGACTGCAGCCTACCAGGCTCCTCTGTCCACGGCATTTTTCAGGAAAAAGCACTGGAGTGGGATGACATTGCCTTCTCCAAAAGTCTGCCTAATTAAGCATAATTATCAATTTTCATTTTGTGCATTTTCTCAGTCAACAATTTTCTAAGGAAGACACAATAATCATATAAGCCATTAAGAAAAAAAAAAATCCCTCCTTTGGAAGGAGTGCCTCAGAAAGATGTTGTTTTATAAATCCAAAATTTCCAACAGATATATGTCACTTAAGCATAACTTTTAAGTGTGGTAAGATGGAAACAGTCAGACAGGAGTGCACCCAGCCAGGGCCTATAATAATTAGATCCTTAGATTAGTTACTTCTGGCCAATTAGCAGTTTCTCAGTTTGCCCTAGTGAGTTTGCAAATATTTTACACGTGTCTGACACTGTTTCTGACTGTTTCCCCATGTATTTCCCATGAAGTGATGGGACCAGATGCCATGATCTTTGTTTTTGAGTGTTGAACTTTAAGCCAACTTTTTCGCTCTCCTCTCTCACTTTCATCAAGAGGCTTTTTAGTTCTTCTTCACTTTCTGCCATAAGGGTCATCTGAACAGTATGAAAAGGCATTTCCATTGCTGCCCTGAAAATAGGTTTATCAGTACTATCTTTCTAGATTCTGTATATATGCATTAATGTATGATATTTGCTTTTCTCTTTCTGACTTACTTCACTTTGTATAATAGGCTCTAGATTTATCCACCTCATTAGAACTGACTCAATTGTGTTCCTTTTCATGACTGAGTAATAGTCCATTGTATGTATGTACCAGATCTTATTTATCCATTCATCTATTGATGGACACCTAGGTTGCTTCCATGTCCAACCTACTGTAAATTGTGTGCAATGAACATTGAGGTGCATGTGTCTTTTTCTATTCTGGTTTCCTCAGGGTATATGCCTTGTAGTGGGATTGCTGGGTCAAATGGTAGTTTCAGTCCTACATTTTTTTTTTTAAGAAATCTCTATACTGTCTTCCTTAGTTGCTGTATCAATTTATATTTCCATCAACAGTGAAGAATAATTTTTAATAAATATAAATCAATAGATAAAGGCTGACTTTGGGTTATCATGAAAGTATAGAAATCCTGGAAATTTAAGCACAAGAGAAATTAATTCAAACTTGTATGCTCTTCTCTAATGACAACATGAGTTACTCATGAGAAATGTTGTGGGCATTGCAAGAGACTCCAAAAAGCATCTCTTCTGATGAAGACCTGGGGAAGGGGAACCACAACTGCTGTGGGCAAGATTTGCCTATATATCTGCAGAGAAAAGCCTTAGACAGCTGGCAGTAGGGCAGTGAAGTCTGTCATTGTCAGGGCACAGATAAACACCTATCAATACTAGTGAAAATAAAAAGACAAACAAAACCTATTCTGTCCTTGAGAAGAGGCAGAATAACATCCTAGGGCCAGATGGCCAGATCATTAAACATCCCCTGTCACTAGTGGCAGAGCAAGATCACTGAAAAAGGCTTACATATGCTTAGTCAGGGACTTATCACCTATCTAAGACTGAGGCCAAACCAGAACAGCCCACCACAAAGCTAGCAAATGTGAAAGAACAAGTAAGGGCTATCCAAAATACTGCTTGGGAAGGGCTAGGAGCTTGAAGCAATACCCTTTTTGTGACACAAGAATGAAGGGAAAATTTAAATGGAGAATTCAGCAGCATTATAAATAATCCTCTAGCCCTTACTCTAAACAGAGGTAATGTTGGAAGAATTTGAAAATTGGTTATGTTCTGAGTAAAACCATAATAACAGAAAAGCCAAAACTCAACTCTGTTTAACTAAATTTATTCAATGCTCCATCCAGAGAATGAAGAAAGGAAAGTCCATTCCCAAGAATAAATAAAATTTAACTCAGTCTCCACTGCCTTGCAAAAGTTCTATCTCTTTTAACCACAAATTATGAAACATACAAATGAACAGGAAAATAAAAATACTGGCAAAGGATAAAATCATCAACAGAATAAGATTCAAATATACTGTTATTGGAACATTTGGATGGGAAATATAAATAATTCTTATTAAGATGTTAAAGGCTTTAGTGGAAAAGATGTATAATATGAATAAAGAGGCATAGGATTTCAGCATAAAGTACAATAAAACATAAAATATAAATGATAGACATAAAAACACTGTAAGAGATTGATATACTAAACAATAGATCCAAAAATCTTACATAAGACTAAACAAAATAAATCTTTCCCCATCTACCCAGACAGACATTCTCTGTCTCTCTCTCTCACACACACTCACTCATTACATATCCTAATAAAATTCTTGAAAACTAAAGAGAAATATAAAAATCTGGAAGGCAATCTGAAAGAAAAAAAAACATGCAGAGTAACAAAGGTAAGAATCACAAAGAAAATTATTTATTACTTTTGTTAAAATTATGAAAATCAGAAGACCTTGGAGTAATGCCTTTAAAGTACAAAAGGAGTGTGTGAGGAGGTGCCCTCTCCACCAGCAAATATATCTCTGGAATATAAAAGATAAGTGTTATGTTTTAAAATAAAAAAACAATAGAAAAATATTCATTGCCAGTATTCTTGTTCTTTAAGAAATATATAAAAAAAATTATATAGGCAGAAAGGCTATGACACCAAAAGAACCTTTCATCTACACAAAGAAAAAGAAGAGAGAGCTTAGTGACATAATTAAGGTAAATAAAAATTTAATTTTTTTGTATTTTAATTGTGATTGCCTAAAGTAAAAAGATTATCAATAGTTAGCATGTTTATTGTTATTGTTATTCAGTATCCAACTGTGTTCATTTCTTTGTGACCTCATGGACTGCAGCACGCTAGGCCTCCCTGTCACTCACCAACTCCTGGAATTTGCCCAAGTTCATGGCCACTGCATGGATGATACCATCCTGCCGTCTCATCCTCTGACACCCTCTTCTCCTTCTGCCCTCAATCTTTCCCAGTATCAGGGACTTTTCCAATGAGTCGGCTGTTTGAATCATGTGGCCAAAATACTGAAGCTTTAGCTTCAGCTTCATCAGCCCTCCCAATGAGTATTCATGGTGGATTTCCTTTAAGATTCACTGATTTGATCTCCTTGCTGTCCAACAGACTCTCAGGAATCTTCTCCAGCACTATCGTTTGAAGGCATTTTTTTTTTTTTTGGCATTCTGCCTTTTTTATGGTCCAGCTCTCACAGCTGTATGTGAATACACTGGGAAGACCATAGCCTTGACTATATGGATCTTTGTCAGCAGAAGTCTGTCAACTCACTGTCTAGGTTTGTCACAGCTTTCCTGCCAAGAAGCAATCATCTTCTGATTTCATGCCTGCAGTCACTGTCTGCAGTAATTTTAGAAACCAAGAAGAGGAAATCTGTCACACTTCCACCTTTCCCCCTCTATTTGACATAAGTAATGGGGCCAGATGCCATGACCTTAGTTTTTTTTTATTATTTCTTTTTTAAATTTAAATTTATTTATTTTAATTGGAGGCTAACTACTTTACAATATTGTATTGGTTTGCCATACATCAACATGAATCCTGAACCCTTCTCCAACCTCCCTTACTGTACCATCCCTCTGAGTCATCTCAGTGCACCAGACCTAAGCATCCTGTATCATGCATCGAACCTGGACTGGTGATTGGTTTCTTATATGATATTATACATGTTTCGTGCCATTCTCCCAAATCATCCCACCCTCTCCCTCTCCCAGAAAGTCCAAAAGTCTGTTCTGTACATCTGTGTCTCTTTTGCTGTCTCGCATACAGGGTTATTGTTACCATCTTTCTAAATTCATATCTATGCGTTAGTATACTATATTGGTGTTTTTTTCTTTCTGGCTTACTTCACTCTGTATAATCGGCTCCAGTTTCATCCACCTCATTACAACTGATTCAAATGTATTCTTTTTAATGGCTGAGTAACACTCCATTGCTATGGTTTTTCCAGTGGTCATGTATGGATGTGAGAGTTGGACTGTGAAGAAAGCTGAGCACTGAAGAATTGATGCTTTTGAACTGTGGTGCTGGAGAAAAGTCTTGAGAGTCCGTTGGACTGCCTGGAGATCCAACCAGTCCATTTTGAAGGAGATCAGCCCTGGGATTACTTTGGAGAGAATGATGCTGAAGCTGAAACTCCAGTACTTTGGCCACCTCATGAGAAGAGTTGACTCACTGGAAAAGACTCTGATGCTGGGAGGGATTGGGGGCAGGAGGATAAGGGGACGACAGAGGATGAGATGGCTGGATAGCATCACTGACTCGATGGACATGAGTCTGAGTGAACTCTGGGAGTTGGTGATGGATAGGGAGGCCTGGCGTGCTGCGATTCATGGGGTCACAAAGGGTCGGACATGACTGAGTGACTGAACTAAACTGAATTGAATACTCCATTATGTATATGTACTACAGCTTTCTTAGCCATTCGTCTGCTGATGGGCATCTAGGTTGCTTCCATGTCCTGGCTATTATAAACAGTGCTGTGATGAACATTTGGGTACATGTGTCTCTTTTAATTCTGGTTTCCTTGGTGTGTATGCCCAGCAGTGGGATTGCTAGGTCATATGGCAGTTCTATTTCCAGTTTTTTAAGGAATCTCCACACTGTTCTCCATAGTGGGTGTACTAGTTTGCATTCCCACCAACAGTGTAAGAGGGTTCCCTTTTCTCCTCACCCTTTCCAGCATTTATTGCTTGTAGACTTTTGGATCACAGTCATTCTGACTGGCATGAAATGGTACCTCATTGTGGTTTTAATTTGCATTTCTCTGATAATGAATGATGTTGAACATCTTTTCATGTGTTTGTTAGCCATCTGTATGTCATCTTTGGAGAAATTTCTATTTAGTTCTTTGGCCCATTTTTTGATTGGGTCATTTATTTTTCTGGAATTGAGCTTCAGGTGTTGCTTGATTATTTTTGAGATTAGTTGTTTGTCAATTGCTTCATTCGCTATTATTTTCTCCCATTCTGAAGGCTGTCTTTTCACCTTACTTATAGTTTCCTTTGTTGTGCAGAAGCTTTTAAGTTTAATTAGGACCCTTTTGTTTATTTTTGCTTTTATTTCCAGTATTCTGGAACGTGGGTCATAGAGGATCCTGCTGTGATTTCTGTCAGAGTGTTTTGCTTATGTTCTCCTCTAGGAGTTTTATAGTTTCTGGTCTTACGTTTAGATTTTTAATCTATTTTGAGTTTATTTTTGTGTGTGGTGTTAGAAAGTTTCGTTCTTTTACAAGTGGTTGACCAGTTTTCCCAGCACCGCTTGTTAAAGAGATTGTCTTTAATCCATTGGATATTCTTGCCTCCTTTGTCAAAAATAAGGTGTCCGTAGGTGTGTGGATTTATCTCTGGGCTTTCTATTTTGTTCCATTGATCTGTATTTTTGTCTGTGCTAGTACCATACTGTCTTGATGACTGTGGCTTTGTAGTAGAGCCTGAAGTGAGGCAGGTCGATTCCTCCAGTTCCATTCTTCTTTCTCAAGATTGCTTTGGCTATTAGAGGTTTTTTGTATTTCCATAAAAACTGTGAAATTATTTGTTCTAGCTCTGTGAAAAATACTGCTGGTAGCTTGATAGGGATTGCATTGAATCTATAGATTGCTTTGAGTAGTATACTCATTTTCACTGTATTGATTCTTCTGACCCATGAACATGGTATATTTCTCCATCTATTAGTGTCCTCTTTGATTTCTTTCATCAATGTTTCATAGTTTTCTATATATAGGTCTTTAGTTTCTTTAGGTAGGTATATTCCTAAGTATTTTATTCTTTTGTTGCAATGGTGAATGGAATTGTTTCCTTAATTTCTCTATTTTCTCATTATTAGTGTATAGGAATGGAAGGGATTTCTGCTTGTTTATTTTGTATCCTGCAACTTTACTATATTCATTGATTACTTCTTGTAATTTTCCGGAGTCTTTAGGGTTTTCTATGTAGAGGATCATGTCATCTGCAAACAGTGAGAGTTTTACTTCTTCTTTTCCAATTTGATTCCTTTCATTTCTTTTTCTGCTCTGATTGTTGTGGCCAAAACTTCCAAAACTATGTTGGATAGTAGCGGTGAAAGTGGACACCCTTGTCTTGTTCCGACTTTAGGGAAGTTCTTTCAATTTTTCACCATGGAGGATAATGTTTGCTGTGGGCTTGTCATATATAGCTTTTATTATGTTGAGGTATGTTCCTTCTATTCCTGCTTTCTGGAGAGTTTTTTATCATAAATGGATGTTGAATTTTGTCAAAGGCCTTCTCTATATCTATTGAGATAATCATATGGCTTTTATTTTTCAAC